>OU974065.1:5314067-6642584 GCA_918843915.1 Notodonta ziczac | reverse complement strand
GCTGTCCCATTTTTGTATATACTGATAAGTTTTTATATTTACTCCTTTTGAGAAATATGTTTTATTGCTACTTTTTACTCGCCTTTTGAGAAAATGTCTTTTAAACACTGTGCTTTATTTAACTATAATAATAACTGTAAATTGAAAATTTAAAAACCCCCGATGCGACGACTTTTTCATCAAATGTATACTTTACCTAGTTCTTCCAAATAATTAAGTTAGCGAGATTTGGGCAGCTACCGTAGCTCAGTATTCATCTCGCAAATTCATCTGGTACAACTAGTTTCGATGCCAGATTATGAAAGCGCCATTTACCTACATAATTATTTTTGGCTTCCTCATAATCTAAGATGCCATTCCATTCGATTCCAATGCAATGTACAATATCCAATATAAAATCTGTGTAAAAGTATGAGACATTATCTTGTTATGACATTATAATCATTGACATTAGAATAGACCAAAGAGAATACAATACTACGTGAATAGACAACGAATCTAAATATTGATGACGGAGGTTTAATTCCTAGTAAAAGATTATCAATTATGATTCAATTTGATGTAATATAACTCTGGTTGAGGTGGACGGATGAAGCCCAGGCGAAGAATTTTAAATAACGCTAAAATTATTTGAAATTATATTGTATTTTTCTCAATGGCGGAGCAGCGCCCTCTAGAATTATTATTGCGTAATATTCCATGACCATTAACAAAATAAACAAAATATAACGCATGCGCGTATCCATCATTTGACACGTGACTTATGGAATGTCTTTAGTTCATACACAAATCTCATATAAAAATTGATAAATATTCCATTTTTTCCAGAATCCGGGAAACTTTTTACATTTATAATATTGTAAAAAGCCAGTTCAGACTATTACGATCATTTAAAAATATAATAAAGCGAAATCAAATAATCTCGAATTTCGAGCGGATTCGAGCCGTGGAAGTTGGTTTTGGCCCTAAATGTGGCTTTTTTAACCTATAAAAGAGCTGATGATCTTCAAACGGCTGAACCGATTTTCATGAAACATAGCTAAGAACACTCTCGATCAGAATACCTTTCTAACAAAAGAAACAAAATTTAAATCGGTTCATCAGCTTGGGCGCTACGTTGCCACAGACAGACACACAGATACACAGATACACAGATACACAGATACACAGATACACAGACACACAGATACACATGTTAAACTTATAACACCCCTCTTTTTTCGTCGGGGGTTAAAAATGGACTGAAACTTTATTTATAACCGTGCTAATTAAGGTCTCTGACCCCCACATCAGAGGTGAACGCGGCCGGGCCATAAAGGCCCGGATAAAAAAAAAAAAAAAAAAAAAAAAAAAAAAAAAAAAAAAAAAATACTGACGACTGACGCGGGATTGATGACACATTGATAGCGCATTATCAGGGAACGATGTACGATTGCCGCGGACGCGTGCGTGGGGGGGGGGGGGCGCCGCCGCGCGTCACGGCACACACACACACACACACACACACACACGCGCCTGCATTACCAGGAGTGGTCGACATATTCCACTTAAGGTTTATTAAGTACTTCTTAATTACAGCTTGCCGGACTATAGCCATCATATGCAACTTACACCCCTTGTTCCCGAGGCGGGGTCCGGTCACCTGGCATTTTATGTTCTTAATGGTGGATATAAGACATATACAAGGAGGGCGAACCGCACATATCGCCACTGGCCGCGTTGTATCGGCACTGTTGAAGCGAGCGGCGTCGTTCAGCTGCACTGGGCAATTAGTTCAATTATATATTCGAGAAGTGTATAGGTATGTAGGGAGACCAATCACAGCGCAAGTGAGCCGTGCTCGGTCAATCAGTACACGGCTACTGACTCAAACTCCCAGATAATAGTGAAAATCCGAGCGATGCCGCGGTCACGAATAAAGCTTTTATTACTGCCTCTCTTTAGTTAGTACTGTGGCATCGGTGCGTTGTAGGGCGCCGCAGCTGGGCGGGCGGCGTGCGGCGTGCGGCGGCGCGCACGGGGGCGGGCGGCGCGTATATATCTCCGAGTCTGTCCGCGGAGTTGGAGTCCGCTCGCGCTCGCCTCTCGCCGCGGCGACATTGACGCTACGGACATCATCTGTGTACTCTGCGCTGTCTCAGGTAGGCACCGCATTTGAATTTTCGTTATTTATTTTAAATCAAAATGATTTTCTAGGAACTTACAGGCCGTAAAACCTTTGTAATGCATAGTGGGAAAGTAATTTATGCATAAAAGTAAATTTTAATCGATGGAAACCTTATTTAATGATTTGAAATAATTAACATTTCATATTAATTACAATGTTATATGTTATTTAAGGTGCGTTAATTATTTTCAACCTATAATTTCTTGTTACTCATTTAATATTTGTTTATGTTTCGGCACGTTATTTAAAATAGATAGGATTTGTATAATCGCGCCGAATGTTTGTTCATAGAAAATATAATATAATACTTAATATTTGAAATCCTCAATGTTCATATTGATCCTGTACGATTCATGACTATTATGTTACATTGTACTTTTTATAAGCGTTCTGTTTTTGTATTTATTGTTTTATATTTTTGGCCAGACCGCAATCATCAAAATTATTTTTAATTTAATTTAAATATAATTTTATTCACGAGCGCGTTGATGTCTTTTGTTTGACACAAACAATACTGAGCGCTCTATATTGTTAACTAATCTATTCTAATTTAAGTAACAATTTTATGAAAAACTCATAATATTATGTCACATACTGCAGCTATTGCAAATACATTAGAAATATGTTAAATATTTTAGGTGCCTTGCTCTCTTCCCCAGGGAATAATATTTAAAACAAAAAAAAAACAAAACATGGGTAGAATGAAAGTTTTCAAATGATCTTAAATCAATAAAATTAGAAATAAACTGAATGATTTAATTAAAAAAGTGATCTCAATCGGCAGTAACTGGGTAAGAGTGCTATCAAATTTCACTAAACTTTTATTAGACCTATATTTGAGTGCGGTCGGAGGGGAGCGGAGACGGTGAGGAGCGGGGGGAGGGGGGTCGGTCGCGTAAAAAGTAGAACCATAGTCGACACGTAGACCGACGACACCTGTTGCACGGTGCCAGGGTTGTATTAGGAGCTTGGACTATTCAACCGACCGGGACTCCCGCCTAGACCAGGGAAAATTACGAAAATACGAATTCGAAATTTGCCCCGACGAGATTCGAGCCTGCAACCACCCATGAGCTGATCGTGCGATAGTCATACCATCTGCGACATCAGAAATGGTCCCGTGGGTACACGGCAGACCGCGTCTCCCTTCCCTCGAGAACACTAGCGCGCGTGTGTGTGTGTATAAAATTCAATTTCTCTACCATAAGAATAATTACCTCTTTTATTATTATTATATTATTATCCCTCTACCTACAAGAAATGCCTCCGATCTAAAGTTTTAATACACTTATCACACCTCGTACCTTTATTAGTTACTAGCTGTGCCCCCCGACTTCGTCCGCATAGTATTTAACGTAACAAAAATTTCGGGATTATCGGGATAAAAAGTATCCTATATGTTAATCCCGGTTATAAACTATCTGTGTTCCAAATTTCATCCAAATCCGGTCAGTAGTTTTTGCGTGAAGGAGTAACAAACATACATACATACATACATACATACATCCACACTCACAAACTTTCACATTTATAATATTAGTAGGATGTAATTAATTATTCAGGAGCGCTGTCGGCACGCATCGGTCCGTAACTAATTGCAATAATGTTAGTTAACGAGATCGCAACTAGTTACACACTATCCTTCGAAAGTGAAGTTTTTCTGAAAATTTTTAGCAGAATTACACCGAGAACTATATTTTTTTTTATTATTTGTTTATATTATGTTTATATAACAGCATCGCCATCGGGAAAGTGTGGTGTAAATTGTATTGTCATTTGATATCTGTCATGACTGTGTGCGACGTTACGCACTTACGTTAACGTGCGTTATCGTAATATACATAGGTACGTATAAAGATTGTGTTCGTAGAGTTGTTCTGTGGTACTATTTGTTCTGTAGCTGAAGTTTTCACGGCGCTGTCTTTGACTTAGGTTATGACTGTGATATGATATGACACGTGGCATGTCACTCGTCTGAACTTAGTAAAGGCAAACACGGCGATGTAAAAAAAATGCATTCTTCAATATAAACACTGAAGTCGCCGGCCGGTGGTGTTCCGGACACGACATCCGGCATCCGGAGTCTGGTAGGGGTAGCTGAGGCCCGGGTCCGGAAAAAAAACAGCCGGCGGATATTGTTGCTTCCGCTGCTGCTGCCGCGCTGGGATTTATTGCAAAACCAGTCTTATCCCGCGGCTTTGCCCGCGCAGCTCGCTCGGAGTAGCCTATCGAGCTACTCGTGCGTTCTTACCTGTTCTGTAAATTTCTGTGCCTATTGTTATTTATGTAATCTGTCAAAGTATACAATATACACAGTATATAATATATGATTATTAAAGTGTCACGATATTTTCCGTGGTGCCTTACTACCTATGTGCGAGAGATAATGTACCTGCGCACCATTATTTTCTTAACTTTTCTTTTATTTTTTTTCCTTAATCAATGAATCTAAAACCTAATATAATACTATTAAATAATAATAAATTCAATAAAGATGACGTTTAGTGGTGGATTGGTGTGACTGGGATCGCCCCCAGTCCGGTGTACGGTATACGAGCGCTGCTTAATTTGGGACCACACAGTTGGTGTCTCTGACGATATTCATTAATCTTGTATTTGATTGCGTGCATAGTGCTGTGCCAGTGCGGTGGGATGGCGTGCAATGCACGTGGTGGGCGCGCGCGCGCGTGCCCGGCGGCGCTGGGCGCGTGCGCCGCTGCCGCGCTGCTGGTGCTGTCCGTCGCGCTCGCGGCTGCCGACGGAGAGAAACGTGCTGAGAGTGAGTCTAGGTCACAGGAAATCAAGTTGTAGCTATCGATAGGCGAGAGTGCGGGGATCGCTTTGTGAGTCAACAGCCGTCATGGCGCGTGACCAGCATGGCAAGCTTTTAAGTTGTATTTATGTAATTTTCAATGATGCAAAACTGCTCAATTCTCGCTCTCCTGCAGGCTACTCTAATGTAGACCTGGTTGCCAATATTCACGAGGAGAGAGAGCTGTCTGCGCCTGCGAATATTTTAGGTAGATAATGTAATGTGCATGTGCCAGTGTCACCGATGCCGTTCGTGATGGGCTCGCGGTACGGCCGCAGCTCGGGGCCGCGACACATCACGTCGAGAAATGACAGGTAATGATTGTACTCACTCATCACCTTAGTTTCCAAATTGAATATATGAATTTGGCTGACAGTAAGTATTATTAATAACATAAAACTTTGAACGTTAGGTCAGGGCAGTGGCGAGCCCTTGTGCTAGAGCTATTGCCATTAGAAAATGACCTCATTTTAGCCCTTGATAGTAAATTTTAAAAATAATGTCTTGTCCCTCCCATTGGCTGATAAGTAGTGTTATTATTGCTTGCAAACATCTATTTAAGGTTATATTCTAAATAAATATACCGGATTATGATGGCAGTGCCTTCAAGAGCAGGTAGTTTGAAGTATTCTGTGCCAGATTCTTCATGGGCAGCAGATACGGGAAGCGGTCCGAGGCGCTGAGCGGCGGCGTGCGCGGCGCGGCAGAGGGCGGGGGCGGCGGCGGCGCGCGCGCTGTGGGCGGGCGGACGCTAGTGTGCGAGTACACGGGCGTCTTCCCACTCTACCGCTGCTTCAAGCACTACCGGAGGCCGCATTACGACAAGTACGTCAAATAAGAGTGGTATAACAGATAAAAAGGCGAAAATTAAAAAAATGTCGCTAGAAACACCGGCTAATAGAGTCGTAAAATTCCTGTATGTAAAACGAGTAAAAAGAAACTGGAACTAATGCAAAACAAACAGAGTGACCGTGTGGTTTCTGTGGTTATCATACAACTGACTTCTTCCGCAGGAGGAGCTCGGAAGAGAGCGCTGGAGAGAAGAAATAAACCGATACACACGCAGCGACACACAACTGTCACGCACACAATAGCAAGATGATTCAATAACGTTTATACTTAATGTCTGTTCATTGTATTTCTCCAATGGGCCCCAATAAGTAGAGTATAAGCACTTATTTTTCTGATTCACATTTTAAATAACTTTATTTTTGTATATTCAAAACATAAAGCATCTATTTAATTTTTAATTTGGTATTAAATTATATGGCTCTACCGTAGGTACTCTATGAAATTGTCACATCTATTAATGTGACAGCGTGGACGTAGCCCTGGCTCGATAAAGCAACGGCGTCAGGCGCTAGACTCCACTGAAATATAATCTGTAAACAGCCATCACTACCTCTGACTAAACGTAGCCTTAATACTGACACCGAAGACATTTTGTATTTCTGGATATATTTATTCTAACACGACTCTGTATGTAAAAGTTTTATAAAACAGACTCTATATAAGTACATATATCCGATACCTATTACTAATAAGAGAGCTACCTTAAATATTTTACAAACTGCAAATCAGTTTCGACGTCTGTACAGTCAACTGGGAGTGACGGAAGATGGCATACTGTAATTAGTAAGACTTAGTATTAGTGTAAAGCGCCCCTCACTCGGGGTGCAGTGCACCCGGCGGAGCGGGGGCGCCACGCGGCGAGTTGCGGCTGAGGGGTCGGCGCGCGGCGAGTTGCGGCTGGGGGGTCGCCGCGCGGCGAGTTGCGGCTGGGGGGTCGGCGCGCGGCGAGTTGCGGCTGGGAGGTCGCCGCGCGGCGAGTTGCGGCTGGGGGGTCGCCGCGCGGCGAGCTGTGGCTGGGGATCGCCGCGCGGCGAGTTGCGGCTGAGGGGTCGGCGCGCGGCTCACGGGCGGCGTGGACGCGTCGCACGCACTGACCGAATACTGGGACTTAATCACTTTACAGATTTAATATATTAACACATAAGTAGTATTGGTATGTAATACAAGATCATTTCGTTGTTGTAATCCGACCCTTTGAGTCTCAGAATCCAAGCAAAAAGATAAACCTAAACACACCTTTTAAGATATGCAAAACAGATTGGCTCAGGCTCGCTTCTCAGCGCTAGACAAAGGCTTTAAAATCTGATATTCCTTTGATGCGAAAGAGTAACATAGTGTTGTTCAAAGAAAGTTACAAGCTTGCATGAAATTGAGTGAGAGTAGGTTGTAAGGTAAACCTTACGGTACATAGATAGACGATCCTTAAGTAAAGAAAAATAATAACTTAATTCTTATTTCATAAATATAGTAGGTAATTTTATATATTGTCTGAAATTAATAATGTATTCAAATCAGTTCCAGTCCGTGTGTCAATCCGTGTGTCAGTGCGTGCGCTACACGGCAAGTATGTTTAAGTGTAGTGAGTAAGGCGCACGATGTTTATATTGTTGACTGTATAATAATATTGACCACTATTGTACGAATAAACGGAATGATATACGATCCGGAGCGCGCAGTTTCATTACACGCCCTTAGAGCAACTGGATAAATAAATAAATAAATATCGCCAGGCTGACATACCAAAACTGTATGGTCCCGGACTAAGCAACGCTTGTATAATGGGTACCGCAAAGTGCACTGGGCACGATCCCAATGACACGTAGACCAAGGCAAATTACGAAAAGGCCATTTCCGATTTGCCCTGGTGGAAATCGAACCCGCAACCACCATGTGCAGTAAGCCGAGCGGCCCACGCTCGAACTACTGCGCCAAGCGGTCGTAATCCATATCGTAAGCCAAGCTCTATACTGATATATGTTAATAAATAAATAAATAAATGTTTCCTTTCAAGTTCAATGAAATCGATGTATTTTCATTCGTGTGAACCATAATGGTGATAATAGTAGATACTAATGAATTTCCCAGATGTTATGGTAAATAAGACTACTCGTTATGAATGGAAAATAATGAGCAGGAAACTGCATGACTACTCGGTATAATCTTGTACCCGCTAGACGTGAGTACTTGTACACATTAGACATACCAATTATTACAAGTAAAAACAACTCGCTATCGGAATCTAACTTAAGGCTGAGTAACTAAAATATGTCCGAATTGCTTCATTATTTGTGTAAGCTAAGATGTTTTTGTAGGGTCTATATTATGACTATTCCTACTTATAACCACAATTGTAGGCCTTTTGCAAGACATTTTCAAATACCGTTTATTATCACAAAAATCTTTTCTAATAATCTCAAACTCTTCTCGGTTGAATAACGAACATTTTAACGTGATTTACGTTTCAAAGTAACGTAACAGTATATAACTTGGTACACAAGTAACAACCCATCGTTAACACTACTGATAACATAATCATAGCCTTTATTGTTATACTAACTAATTTACATCTAAATAATAAAACCGCGGAGTTATTCCAGCGACGATTCCTGTTCGTTAACTGTAAGTTTTGATTAACTAATTAGCGCGGATACATAAATATCATTACGACCGAAATGCTTGAAGGGCCGTGGGCGGTGGGGGGTGGAGGCAGAGGCATTGATACCTTTAAACAAAAAAAAGTAAGATTAGTTAGATACGAGTATCATCAATCCAGGTGAGGCACAAAGTTTGTCAGATGCGTCAATCTCCATAAACTACTGGTGTCTGTGGCGACAAATGTCTCGTGGGCTCGCGGCACCGTGTGACACAGATTATACTCGACGGCCAAGGTCGCGCTCTTCACAGTCAGTCTCGAGTCACTAGTGGGAGTCGAAAGCGAGGGACATTCCTTTCAGAAAATAGACTAGTGTGGCTTCCAGTGCCGGTGTTGGTACGGTGGCCCAGATCCCGGTATTGAAAAAAAAAAGGTTTGAACTACATTGATGAAAGTATTTAAGTCCTAGCACGAGCACATAGCTTACTCGGTGGCTGTGGTGTGCTACGTGATGTCCTGTGTGTGTGCTGCGTGATGAACGGTGTGTGTGCTGTGTGCTACGTGATGACCTGACATTGCTCGTTATTCCCACAACAGTAAAATAAAAGATAATATTTACAAATTACAACTCGACTTAAAAAAACACCTGGGTGCACTAAAAAGCTAGAAATAACAAGGGACCTTGTAAATTATTACATTAAAATGGAGTCGGTGCCACTATATTTATTCTACACTAGCTGAGCCCGCGACTTCGTCCGCGTGGAATTTAACTTAACAAAAAAGCCCGCTCCCGCGTTCTCAGCCCGCGCGACAGGACCCATTTTTTAATTTTGTTTTTCTAAAATAAAAGTAGCCTAAGTTACTGCTTATAACATCAGCTATCTACCAGTGAAAGTCCCATCAAAATCGGTCCACCCGTTTCGGAGATACTCTTTGATTTCATGTATTTTTATTTTTTTACGCAGAACCCAAATTGTGTTTCTAAAATTAAAGTAGCCTAAGTTACTCCTTATAACATCAGCTATCTGCCAGTGAAAGTCCCGTCAAAAACGGTCCAGCCGTTTCGGAGATTACCCGGAACAAACACACAGACAGACAGACAGACAGACAGACAGACAGAACGAGAGACAGAACGACAGACAGACAGACAAAAAATATTTAAATCGCGTTTTTGTTATAGGTGTCGTATGTACTTTGATATGCACTTAGTGAAAAGGTGTTATTTTGTTTTTTTTATATTACAAACAGACACTCCAATTTTATTTATTTATTTGTATAGATTAGGACTTGTTCATTAGGTAGGTATCTATTGGCAGCGACTCCAAATGAAAGAAATTACAAGGTACTAGTTATTTCTGGATTTGTTTTAAAAGTCGGTTATTTTTTTTTATTAATTAACGCTTTTACTAATAATTATATTTACTTACGTATGATTTCAACCAGGTTATTCCAGAGTGTAATTATAATTATCCTCTGTTTTATTTCAGCGGTAGATATACGAGTACCAAACATGAAGCAAATTACTACAGCACAAGGCATTGTTGTAGTAATGTAATACCATATGAAGCACGGGCTCATTAGTGCTAACAAATTAAATGGTTATCAGAATAATTAAAATTCCGTGGAATCAGATAAAATTTCGAATCATTAATAATGAATACATCATCAGACCGGCATTCCTACAAAGAGTAGTCAGGTCTGCAAGTGGGGCTTATAATATGGACTTTTCCCTGAAAGGTATATTGGGATAGTCCGACAGATAGACAGTACAGCACGTAGTATCTGACAGTCACAATTATCACTTGAGCTTGCTAGTAAAAACTTCGTATTGAGCTTAATTGTTACACAAGAGTACGATATTATCGATTATTTAATTAAGTGATCTAGGAACCACTCACCCTCGGCCTATCAACCTCCAGTTATAAACAAAATAAATTGGTTTATCTGTATGGTGCTAACCTAAGTAACATTTTACTATAGGGAGTAAACTATGGTCGGGGGCAATTCCAAATATACGTAGACCTCTAAAGATCACTTCCGAAATTTGTCATGACAGGAATCGAACCTGCTACCCACTGAACCCATTAGACTAAGCATTTGTCAAAGTAAATAGAGTTGGATGATTTTCTTCTCAGAACTTTTAAATGAATCGACGCTTAATAAGATTATTAATACGCAATGAAGGTCTCTACTTTCATTTTAAAAAGCACATTGATTGACGCAGATAGACATTGGCATTGGGAGAAGCCACACAAACGATAGATTTATAAGGGGCTGATTACATTTACCAACGGTGCTCCGTCAGGGACAAACTTTTCATCATTTGCAAATATGAGCTTTTCGCAGTAACGCTGTAGTTCATAAGGGTAATGTGGTAAAGTAGAAAAACCTGTTATATTCGATAGCGTACGTTGCTCATTAACATTTCTTACTTAAATTTTGCTGTTAGTATGTGATTTGGTGGTGGTTCGTAAGAACTTTGGGACTAGTCCCGCCACACACTCCCACCACTGCAACTCCTGTAAGCCAGGATCGACAATGGTGACCAATAATGACGTCATGGTTTGACCCTCGACGAGTCCCGGGGAAAAGTTAAATTGTCTTGGAACCCGCACGAATTTAATCGAAAGAAATAATAGGAGGAGTTGGAAGAAAAACAAACCACTTCCCTCCGGTGCAAAGCGGGAGACAAAAATAGCTGATATGGGCTGATTGCTATGGAAACAAGACTGTTACAGCTGATTGAAGACCAGTTGTAAGGCACCACGGATCGTAATATGACTAATTGGACCTAAACTCGTGAGCTGATTATACTTGATTCCAAGAATAGGTAAGGAAAACCGCTTGAATGCACGGAAATTGTCCCTGGTTTCCACAAGGTCTGTGTAATTAACTATAAGGTTCGTAAGAACTATTGATATTATTATCTTTGGCGGTAGACCGTCGTGTGTCTCATTGCAGGAGGCATATGAATATATTGGTTAAAGTATTTGACACTGCCCGATGTGATAGAGCCTTTATAAAATGTTTTACCTTTCATAGCGTTCAGAGAATTTTAATGTTGAAGGGCACTCCGCCATTGCGGCGTCTCTTGTGCGATGCAATCACGGGCGGGGAGGGATTATTAGCCTTTACAAATTGGTAACGTCTCTGATTGCTAGGAAACCTCGTCGTAAATATTACTTACCATTTTTTTCGCATTAATAAGACGGCGTTACTGTAACTCTGATCTCTAAATAGTAAAACTTAAGTGTTTCATCTACTGAATCGTTTAAACATCCTAAGCCACTTCATGGATTCTGATGCGGTCTCCACTGCGCCGCGCTGCGCCGGCGCCCCGTGCCCGGCGCCCACTGGACGACACTAGTTAATTCGTAAACGATGGGACCTCTTCGTAATTGGTTGCTGTAAGGGGCAAGTTTTATCGACATTAAGTCAGTATCTACGGATGTCGATGAAACTATATTTATGTCGATAAGAATTAAAATACATTAGGTGTAAGTTTGTCCACATAAACATAACTTCAATATTTTTAATTTATATATTTCTTTGTACCTAACATTAAATCACTTATTGTGGCTTAAATATTAAAATTAGACTGTTTCAAAGAATTTGTAATAATGTCTTATTATTACAAATTCTTTGGACTGTTTAGATAGCGCATGCAAGAGATATGAAAGGGAACCCATGTTCCCGGCACGGGTTTCAGGCAGACTATGATAGTGAACTGGATCTCGGATAGTTTGCTGTCATGTTATCATTCATGTGTGTGTATATTTGCCAGAAATATCAAGCATGAGTTTGTTTAGTAAATAGCTATAAACGATTAGTCGTCGGCAAACATGCCGTCTCTACGTAAATAATGAAGGGTCGCTTCCGAGGCGGGCCAGTGGCAGGCTGCATTCACACCGACGACGCATGTTGTAACACGGAACGTTCGTTTTTGTTCCGTACTGTACAAATATGAAAGTCGATTAGCTTGAGTAATAAATAAAGTAGGATTGGGTGAGCGAATGCATTTAGAAGTAACCACCATACGTGTCGTTTTAATTTCAAAAACACTAAAGATAATTCAATTTTTTCTTTTAGTTCGTTTACAAATGTTTTTTATGGTTTCGGCTGCCATCGCAAAGGTTCGTGAACAGTTGCGAAAAATGAATAAAATGGCTAAGGACACTCAGTCCACAGCTTTCTTGAAGAATATGTTCAGTGACTAGCAGGCGAGTCACTCGTATATTCTCCTGTATTTCGTTGGTACGTTGTAGATATTATTGTGTTGTAGGATCTTTCAAGTTACGCAACTGTGCAATTGCGGTCTGATCCACCTCGAGGCATTCTTATTGTCGCTTAAAACAATTGTATCTCGCGTCCCGTCGCCCCGTGACTGTCTGTCTACGCCCCCTCCCCCCCCCCCCCACTTGTTGACACTGCACGGAAAAAATAAGTCTGTTTGTATAGGACGTTTGATTGTTAGTAAAATAGAAATGAATGTTTTTTTAAGGGTCTATAAATACAATATGATATCCAGGGCTGTCCCGTGCCGAAAATGTTTATATTACAACACATGATTAAAATTACATTCATCCGAGTCCATCCTGATGATCGACGATGACTTGTCTGGAAGACAGAGTGGTGGTGTTCCAACCGGACTCTACATCGGGGTACAATTCGGTAATTCAATATCGGAGCGCCGCCGCCGCGCCGCCCGCCGCGGCCGCCGGTAATTAGCATGTCGCGCACTCGACGGCTCGCGGTGTCGCGATTGTCGCGCTACACGGACACTTGAGCTCGGCCGGCAGGCGGCGCGGCGGCCACTACCTACTACGGATATTACAATATGACAAACTAGAAGATACATACCTACACTAAGAATACAAAAATGAAACGATTTTTGTATATATCCTATTATTCCTTAATAAGGTAAAGGCACCTAATTCCGAGGGGTTCTAAAAATGGCACCTAATTCCGATGTATTTAGAATAACGGGGTTTTCTAATAATTTACAAGTTATATTTGTCTGCAAGATACATTGTTCAATTAATAATTTATCTGGTCATGTTATTATGAGCAAAGGAGTGCTTTAATGTGTATACGTTTTAAAATAATCGGTATATTTGACGCTAGCAGCTGACTCGAGCGCGCGCTTCATACATTTCGGACCTTTTGCACGCGAATAATACGATTTGCCAAATAGTGTTTTAGATGATAATTTATACTGTGTGAGTTTTTGTTTAGGTTGAAATATTGGAAGGACTATATTTTTTATTGAAAACGCTTAAAATTTGTCTATTTAATTCACAAATTGAGGAGAAAATAAGTATTTAAAATACCGCGGCATTAGGAGCCAAATATTTTAGTTGGTTCCTAAATACCGATGTATACCACGGAATTGCGTTTTCATAGACGTTATCGTTTTTAAAATTTTGAAGGCAGTTTCATGATTACGAACTTAATATTTTATTTCTGATTACTTAAATAATTCATAAATAAAAATATCTAATTCCGAGGTACACTATGGCGTCGCATTTACTAATTATAGCAGGTCAAAGATTGTTTGTTTAGGTACTTTATTAATTCGTTGTATGGAAAAGCTAAGTACGGAAAAGTAAGTTATTAATGTGTTATGATATAATCCCGCGCGAGTGTGTTTCTTATATTTTTTCAAAGATATCGCAATTAAAAATTAATTTATTTATTGAGATTTAAAAAACTTTTAATTTTTATTACTCGGAATTAGGAAACTTGATTTACTATACTAAAACGCAATTCCGATGTATATAAGGCGGAATTAGGGTATATGAGCACCTAATTCCGTGGTATTGGCACACGTTACATACAGAGTGTTCATTCATCCATTAGCGATAATAAATAACAATATTTTATTTTCCATTTAAGTAATATTTAAATCAATGTTATTTAATATCTAACTGAATTACATATTGTGATGCCATTTCATTAATCATATGAATCAGAGACTGATTTGAAATCCAAAAATTATAAATAAACTTGATTTTTTTTTTAATCATGTATCATTCTCCCCATCTTATTTCCTTTGTATTTTGTACACTCGGAATTAGGAACCAAATGCATCGGAATTAGGATTTTTACCTCGGAATTAGGTGCCTCGGACTTTTTTTATTTTTAAATAATTTAACATTTTTATTAAACTTTTATCATCAAACTGTGAGTATATTTCAATAATAAGATACATAATACTTCTAATAAAAATAGCCAATCCTACAGAAAAGTATAATAAATACTTAATTTTTAATGTTCTTTCTAGTTATAGTGAAAATACCGCGGAATTAGGTGCCTTTACCTTAGTAGGTACTTTTTACTAAACGTTTTGTACTTAATGACAACAAATAGTTAATTTATGAATACGCGGAATAACATAAATCTTTGCTGTATCGTAACCATAGGTATCCATTTTGCGACTGCTTTCATAAAGATAAGAGCAATCTTGTTAAAGTTCCCGACCAGCACCGGGGCCAGGGTGGCGGACTATGGTTAGAATCCCCCTTTCATTGAGGGGGCATGTTTCTGGCATAATGACACTATAGGCTGGCTGGTACATTGGGACCAAAAGTACCATCGGCATATTGTGTGTGCAGTGCAGTGTACCTCTGGTCACCCCTTCGGGGACACAGGCGTGACGGTACATTTGTAACCCTGGTGGTAGTCGCGAGGCTGCCTTGTGTCGTCGTTCGTCGGTGTGCGGGTAATTAGCTCGCTCATCCGTCTCTATTAATGCGGAGCGACGTTCCATTACAACTCGCGCCATCTGCATAACTCCTAATTAATACTTCATCTCTGATACAAAACTTTGGAAAACGATTTTTATAACTTTATAGTTGCTTACGTCTTAATCGAAATATTTAATTCATTCGAATACCTATACCATTGTATAATACCATTCATACCTATTGTATAATAGGTTAATAACTAAACCTATTATACAATAGGTTTAGTTATTAAACATAGATATAAATGAGATACCTTATTAAGAATGCACTTAGATGTCAGTGAGTATCTATTATGTGGTCTCTCCCTTGTCCGATCTTCCGTGTGTAATAAAGTAACATGTTACTAACACTCGGAAACAAGCTCAGAGTGATTAGCATGTCTAATGATAACACTTCCAGTTTGTTGTGTTTTCTCTCATCGAAGGCATCTCTTTGTCGGTATCCGCTCGCGCGCACCGGCGCAGGGCTGACGCTCGCTCGAGATAGGGGTAACAGCCTACGTCCATGATATCTATTTAGATTGTGCACGGGCGGCATTTTTTGGTGATTCTATTATCATTACACCGGGACACCGGGCAAGCGACCACTTTAATGGTATCCTACCGAAAAAATATCCTGAAAAGCCAGAGTGATATGACTTTTAAGAAGCGACCTACAAAGGATGGCTTGTCGCTGTTTATTTGGCAGCCCTACGCTGTGACACGATAAATAAAATTTGGTGGGAACAAGCTCGCATGTTAACGAGGGGATGAGTTAGTAAGTTTTATAATAACATTCTGTCTGTTGCGGTGCCCCGGCACAGGTAGCTGCCGCCCACGCGACGCGCGCTGTTTACTAGAGGCTCTGATAATAAATATTTTACGATACAACAATAATTATATCGTAAATTGTACAATATTTATGTCAATAGGCCTACTATGTTCTCTGTCTAGTGAAGGTACATTTAGGAGCTCTACTATGGGCTTTGCGAGTATTTTACACTCCCTAGTCGCCAGCGTGCACATACGACATGTGTATAGCAAGCTGTGCATGCATCGCCTCTAGCACGCAGTTCACCGGAGGAACAACAAACCCATACAAATATCTGTCATAGACGGTAGGACGTCTAGCGAACATTGCTTACATTTGAAAACCATCGATCCTTAATAGTATATAATCGGCTCAAGCAATGCGTCAGCGCTGCGGCACATTACTGGCTACCCTTTCAGGAAGCGAGGCAGGGCTGGGCTCTTCGGCTCATTTCATCATCTATTTCAAGCTGTCACCTTTATTTTCATCCTCTTAGCGCCGGGTGGCGGGCGGCCGTTACATATGTGCTAACTAATTGTAGTTGAGATGTGATGCGTCACTGTGACTGATTCGTCGCAAGGGGGCGGCAGGTGCGACAGGACTTGTGGCCAAATTTAGACCGTGAATATAGACTAGACATAATACTGTTATAATTTAATATTATAAGACCAAAGACGCTTGTACGCATGTTTAGGCTGGCAAACACATTTCCGAAATCGCTCTCAGTGTTAAGATCATTGACCGTCCATAGACCGTAACACGGGCGCATGCTCATACGACAAACAGAAGATTACGACTCATTCCAAAATGTGTAACTAGAGATTGTTGTCCGGCTCGTGTATTGGGCGAGTGCGCGGGTAAGAATCGGCAACAGGTAGATAGAGACAAGAACAGCCTCATCAACGTCTCGCCTATAGTTTTCTCGGTTTTAAAGATTGGGATAAAATTTCAATAGAGGAGGTGCGGAATGTTGTTGGTAAATAATAAATGTGCCAAACCTTGGGGGTACTTCTAAGATAATTACATAATAATGATCACAAATGCTTGTATTCTCCGTTAATCTGAGCTTGTATTTATTTCACTTTTAAATTCAAATATCCAATAGTCAAGTACTTATTTATAAACTTACTTGTCAACGAAACAATGGTACATTGTTACACGAGTGGTGAAAGTGACCCTCGAACTATTACCGCCCGCTCGGGCGCCAAACCCCGTCTCGGGACTAAATAAGTATTTCACCCGCGGTAAACACTGTGCTTTTCATTACGAATACAAGGAAGGTAAAAATAAAAACAGGAATTGGCTAAAGAAATAATACAAGGAAGTATGAACAATACTCTACAACTCGAAAAAAAAAAGATCGGATTGCCGCCTATTTTTTTTTTTTTCGTTGACCGGCCAACTTCATTATTTAGCCATTATTTCGGTTTAAATAAATTTATTTCTCATAAGAACTTACAGTCCACTTAAAATGAGATACAGTAATAAATAATATAACAGGTAGGTAGGTTCGCCTCCAGTGCGATAAGAGTTACAGAGAAATTACATAAGCCGTTATTTTTCATCTTTAAATAGTTTGTCCAAATCTATATTATTTTAAAGAAATTGTTAAAACTAAATTATAATTTGAACAAGTTTGAACATTGTTCCATAGAAATGTAAAAATGGAAATAGTTTTTTTTATTATTATTTGATTTTTTTTTATTATGATTTGTCAGTTGAAAGCGATTCGCCCGGGCCGGAAAAGTATTACTTTCAACCCGCCTCTCAGGCAACTTCAGACCTACTTTCAGAGTATGAGTAATGAAAAATATTTTTATTACCCAATTACTTAGGTAGGTATGCTAAAATGGAACACAATATAGGCAGATCACACCGAGCCATTTTCATAACCATGTCACCTCTGTACTAACATAATATTATGATACACACTATTATATGACAAATGATTTGAAATGAAACGTTATTTTGGGCCTTGTACTAACTGTTGTTTGTAGGAATAAAACTACATTTTAATGACAGTCATATATTTTATATTCGATTTGAAGATTCATATTTTGATTTAACTTAACCCTAAAAGTCAATCTTGACTGATGCGAGATATTCATAAATTATGGACACAACATAATATCCAGAATCGTAGATCTCACTCTAAAACTAATTTCAACACAAATAGAATAATCCGTGTCCATTCTCTTGCCCATATAACGAAACTAAAAACGTATTTTTTGGTCTAGGAAATACAAAGAGCTATTTTCATATATTCAATATAATGTAAAACAAGAAACATTCGTAATTTTAATAATCAAATATGAAGTTTGTAGGCATTTATCTAATATATTAGTCTGTTCTGCGACAAAAGAACCGGCCCCGATGAATATCAAACAATCATGGCATTCACAATAACGGCATCATATACGCCATACGCATGAATATAAATATAATGAATATAAAGTACGCAAATACAACTTAATCTACAGGTGATTTGAATTAGGTAAATTATTATTAATAAACATTAATAACACTTATTTAAAATGATTGATATTTAAAATAAAAACGAATTTTCACCCCGCAGCAACCTCAGGAACCTACTCGGCCAAGCGATTGACCTGACTAAGGTTGGTATTAGTAAATAGATCTCAAATCTGAGTCCGACCTTGGAACGTCCTTTTTATGTCATACCAGTACAAAATGGCCTGCCAAAAGCATACTCAAAATCGCTCTTAGACTTACGATTGATTTATTCATATGGGCTTAAGTTAACTTATCTAACTCTAGTAATGTTGGCTAGTCCTACAATCGCACACGCAGCCTATGAATCGACAGTACTGGCAACGATAGATGCCGCGGTATCCATCAAGGAGATACCGCAGTATCCATCACGGTAGATGCCGCAGTATCCATCACGGTAGATGCCGCAGTATCCATCACGGTAGATGCCGCAGTATCCATCACGGTAGATACTGCAGTATCCGTTACGGTAGATGCCGCAGTATCCATCACGGTAGATACCGCAGTATCCGTTACGGTAGATGCCCCAGTATCCATCACGGTAGATGCCGCAGTATCCATCACGGTACATACCGGAGTATCCGCTACGGTAGATGCCGCAGTATCCATCACAGTAGATACCGGAGTATCCGTTACGGTAGATGCCGCAGTATCCATCACGGTAGATACTGCAGTATCCGTTACGGTAGATGCCGCAGTATCCATCACGGTAGATACCGCAGTATCCGTTACGGTAGATGCCGCAGTATCCATCACGGTAGATACTGCAGTATCCGTTACGGTAGATGCCGCAGTATCCATCACGGTAGATACCGCAATATCCGTTACGGTAGATGCCGCAGTATCTATCACGGTAGATGCCGCAGGATCCATCACGGTACATACCGGAGTATACGTTACGGTAGATGCCGCAGTATCCATCACGGTAGATACCGGAGTATCCGTTACGGTAGATGCCGCAGTATCCATCACGGTAGATACTGCAGTATCCGTTACGGTAGATGCCGCAGTATCCATCACGGTAGATGCCGCAGTATCCATCACGGTACATACCGGAGTATCCGCTACGGTAGATGCCGCAGTATCCATCACAGTAGATACCGGAGTATCCGTTACGGTAGATGCCGCAGTATCCATCACGGTAGATACTGCAGTATCCGTTACGGTAGATGCCGCAGTATCCATCACGGTAGATACCGCAGTATTCGTTACGGTAGATGCCGCAGTATCCATCACGGTAGATGCCGCAGTATCCATCACGGTACATACCGGAGTATCCGCTACGGTAGATGCCGCAGTATCCATCACGGTAGATACTGCAGTATCCGTTACGGTAGATGCCGCAGTATCCATCACGGTAGATACCGGAGTATCCGTTACGGCAGATACCGCGATATCCATCACGGTAGATGCCACGGTATCCATCACGGTAGATGCCGCAGTATCTGTTACGGCAGATGCCGCGGTATCAATCACGGTAGATACCACAGTATTCGTTACGGTAGATGCCGCAGTATCCATCACGATAGATGCCGCAGTATCCTGCACGGTAGATACCGCAGTATCCATAACGGTAGATGCCGCAGTATCCGTAACGGCAGATGCCGCGGTATCTATCACGGTAGAAGCCGCGGTATCCGTTACGGCAGATGCCGCGGTATCCATCACGGTAGATGCCACGGTATCCATCACGGTAGATGCCGCAGTATCCGTTACGGCAGATGCCGCGGTATTCGTCACGGTAGAAGCCGCTGTATCCGTTACGGCAGATGCCGCGGTATCCATCATGGAAGATGCCCCGGTATCCATCCCGGTAGAAGCCGCGGTATCCATCACGGTAGATGCCGCAGTATCCGTTACGGCAGATGCCGCGGTATTCATCACGGTAGAAGCCGCGGTATCCGTTACGGCAGATGCCGCGGTATCCATCATGGAAGATGCCCCGGTATCCATCCCGGTAGAAGCCGCGGTATCCATCACGGTAGATGCCGCAGTATCCGTTACGGCAGATGCCGCGGTATCCATCACGGTAGAAGCCGCGGTATCCGTTACGGCAGATGCCGCGGTATCCATCATGGAAGATGCCCCGGTATCCATCCCGGTAGAAGCCGCGGTATCCATCACGGTAGATGCCGCAGTATCCGTTACGGCAGATGCCGCGGTATCCATCACGGTAGAAGCCGCAGCACTAGGGCCGGTACTTGCCGCAGGGGTCGTCACGGTCTGTATCGCAGTACTCGACTTGATATTGGCCGTGGTAGTGGATATATCAGCTCTAGCAGTACTGGCGTTCGCCACGCTCACTAATTTGCCAGGCACGGCATTGACATCAGCCGCGCCGCTCTGCACTCGCACGGCCGCACCAGCCGCACCAGCCGCGGCAGCGCCGCTTGCCGCGCTACTCGGACTACTCACTAATCTGCCGGCAGATTTATTGAGAAACGCGGCACTGGATACTACGGGTGTCAATCTAATAGGATTCACTAAACTGGGCGGTTTTGAATGTAGTTTGACAAGTTTTCGATACTGGCATTGCGGTTTCTTCAGGTTGGTGACCACCAATGAAAACTGTTCCGATGTCGGATCCGTCGATAGCTTTATAATTTTATTCGGGCGACATTCTATCGAGCTTTTGTTTTGATTGCCTCCTGGAGCGATCGTCCTTGACCGTACCATATTTGTCATCGGCGTACTTTCCAAATCATTTCCATCATCCGTTATAACTACTACATCCGAACTTGATTCGCTATTTTGATCTATGCAATCGCTCGGGCCCTCGACCACACCGGCATCGTCGGGTCCATTGCTAGGAGTTGTCGGTGTGTCGCCGTCGTTCTCGGCGGGGTCGGTGCGTCTCTTCCTGTTGGTGCCGGTGGTGATGTGGAAGTACTGTGCGTGGAGCGTCTTCTGGCGCTCCCACTCCGCCAGCGGGTCCGTGTCAGTCGGTTCTTCAGTTGGTTCGGGTTCCTGTTTAGATGTCGTCTTGCCGCTCTTCTCTGTTAAGAATTAGAAGTCAGTCAGTAAGGTTCTAGATTGGCAGCCGCGAGCCGACAGCCGTGGCGCGGACACAGCACGCGTGCCAGGATGCCGGAGGACGTGGCGGGTCGTGGCGGGATGTGGCGGGACGTGGCGGGATGTGGCGGGACGTGGCGGGATGTGGCGGGATGTGGCGGGATGTGGCGGGACGTGGCGGGACGTGGCGGTACGTGGCGGGAGCGCGTGGGGAGTGGGGAGGGGGTAGGCACGGCACGGCTCCTGCCCGCGGGCGGCAAGCGCCGACTGATACCCACACCTGTGGTTGGGTTACGATATGGATACTTACTACTTTTTTTTGGTAAACTGTTCGCCTGTTTGGAGGAACCATTGCTCGCCTGGAAAAGAAAAGGAGACAAAATTAATTTATAAAGAGACGCAGGTTAGATTATTATTGGAATTTTCTGAATTCATGTGCGATCATATTGCCAAAAAAGCTTCTCCTTCACCGAAGGTTGAAGGAAAAGAAAACGTTATTTGAAAGACGTGTTACATCGGTGATCCCGTACCGCGCCCTGCAGCGGGTACTTACCGGCGCGTGCGGCGGCATGGCGCGCAGCAGCCGGCGCAGGTCGCGCCGCAGCCGCGTGACGTCAGAGCCCCGCGCCCTGCAGCGGGTACTTACCGGCGCGTGCGGCGGCATGGCGCGCAGCAGCCGGCGCAGGTCGCGCCGCAGCCGCGTGACGTCAGAGCCCCGCGCCCTGCAGCGGGTACTTACCGGCGCGTGCGGCGGCATGGCGCGCAGCAGCCGGCGCAGGTCGCGCCGCAGCCGCGTGACGTCAGAGCCCCGCGCCCTGCAGCGGGTACTTACCGGCGCGTGCGGCGGCATGGCGCGCAGCAGCCGGCGCAGGTCGCGCCGCAGCCGCGTGACGTCAGAGCCCCGCGCCCTGCAGCGGGTACTTACCGGCGCGTGCGGCGGCATGGCGCGCAGCAGCCGGCGCAGGTCGCGCCGCAGCCGCGTGACGTCAGAGCCCCGCGCCCTGCAGCGGGTACTTACCGGCGCGTGCGGCGGCATGGCGCGCAGCAGCCGGCGCAGGTCGCGCCGCAGCCGCGTGACGTCAGAGCCCCGCGCCCTGCAGCGGGTACTTACCGGCGCGTGCGGCGGCATGGCGCGCAGCAGCCGGCGCAGGTCGCGCCGCAGCCGCGTGACGTCAGAGCCCCGCGCCCTGCAGCGGGTACTTACCGGCGCGTGCGGCGGCATGGCGCGCAGCAGCCGGCGCAGGTCGCGCCGCAGCCGCGTGACGTCAGAGCCCCGCGCCCTGCAGCGGGTACTTACCGGCGCGTGCGGCGGCATGGCGCGCAGCAGCCGGCGCAGGTCGCGCCGCAGCCGCGTGACGTCAGAGCCCCGCGCCCTGCAGCGGGTACTTACCGGCGCGTGCGGCGGCATGGCGCGCAGCAGCCGGCGCAGGTCGCGCCGCAGCCGCGTGACGTCAGAGCCCCGCGCCCTGCAGCGGGTACTTACCGGCGCGTGCGGCGGCATGGCGCGCAGCAGCCGGCGCAGGTCGCGCCGCAGCCGCGTGACGTCAGAGCCCCGCGCCCTGCAGCGGGTACTTACCGGCGCGTGCGGCGGCATGGCGCGCAGCAGCCGGCGCAGGTCGCGCCGCAGCCGCGTGACGTCAGAGCCCCGCGCCCTGCAGCGGGTACTTACCGGCGCGTGCGGCGGCATGGCGCGCAGCAGCCGGCGCAGGTCGCGCCGCAGCCGCGTGACGTCAGAGCCCCGCGCCCTGCAGCGGGTACTTACCGGCGCGTGCGGCGGCATGGCGCGCAGCAGCCGGCGCAGGTCGCGCCGCAGCCGCGTGACGTCAGAGCCCCGCGCCCTGCAGCGGGTACTTACCGGCGCGTGCGGCGGCATGGCGCGCAGCAGCCGGCGCAGGTCGCGCCGCAGCCGCGTGACGTCAGAGCCCCGCGCCCTGCAGCGGGTACTTACCGGCGCGTGCGGCGGCATGGCGCGCAGCAGCCGGCGCAGGTCGCGCCGCAGCCGCGTGACGTCAGAGCCCCGCGCCCTGCAGCGGGTACTTACCGGCGCGTGCGGCGGCATGGCGCGCAGCAGCCGGCGCAGGTCGCGCCGCAGCCGCGTGACGTCAGAGCCGAGCTGCGCGCGCAGCTCCGCGTCCTGCACCAGGTGGCGGCAGCAGCACGTGCACTGCCCGCTGCCATGCCTGGGAGGGGAGTTCCGGTCATAACTCTCCTTTCAATTTAACCCTAATATAAGAATTTTAATCTCGGGGTTGTTTTAGGGGGCGCAAGTTCGCCCCTACAGCCAAGTAACAAATGACATGGACTGGGTGCATGTGATGGCAGGCCGTACACGTGCAGCTGTATCTCGGGCGCGCGCGCGCAGATGCGGCGGCGCGCGTCGTTGACGCTGCGGTGGCGCCGCGCCGCGCAGCAGTACGCCGGCGCCGGCAGCCCGCACACCAGCCCGCGCTGCCGCAGCTCCACCTGCCGCGGGGGGGAGGGGGGGCAACGACATTAGGACACCTGTTTGATGCAATTCCTGCTCAGCGTAAATAGGGCTGCAATGTGTTGAGTAACAAATAATGTGGATGGTTACTATTTTGTTATTGCATAATCATACAAAATAAGTGAAAAAGTAGGCAATTTGAAAAGTTTGTATTTATTTAATCTTTTTGAAAATGTATATTACAAATTGTTAAAAATATATGTTACTTTGCGAATAGTGTAATGAACTCACAGTCAACCTGTTGAGCACGATATTGAGCTCCCTGCGCGTGACCACGCTCGCCCGGTCGCAGCCGGCGGACTGGCCGGCGGGACTGGCGGCAGCAGCCGACTGGGCAGGCGGCCTGTCGGCCGGCGCCGACTGGCTGCACTTGTCGGTGTTGACCGACTGATCTCGATCGCCAGCCGGCTTGACCGACTCGGCGACGGACAAAGGTGATTCCAAGTTGATTATAAACTGGAAGGACAATTATACAATGCGTTTGGCAGTTTCATACAAAGCAAAAAGACAATATTCGCTAGCTGAACGGTTAATCCACAGGCGCTTCCTTTTATTTAACTTGGAACATCGTATAGTCGCGGGTGAAGCTAGCGAAACATAAACAGTGCCATCATCTTTTGACAAATTGACGTAAAATTTAATTTTTAACCGACGAAAGAAAATCAATTGACTCACATCGCCAGCCGTGATGGGGGACACTTGAGCCGTCAAGATATTGCTGTTAACCCGCCTCACTTCCTCGATGTCGGGCAGCTGCACTCTCTTGGCGACCCGCTCGCCCCCCGGCGGCTCCGCGGGCCCGCCCCCGCCCCCGCCCCCGCCCCCCTCCCCGCTGAACAGCCGGTCGTAGTCGCTGGACCACTGCAGCACGCTGGAGGCGGACCTGTTCTTGCCCCTCCTGGCCCTGCGCGGCCCGCTGCTGGCGCCGGCGGCCCGCTCGTCCCCGGACTGCGCGTCGCTCGACTGCGAGCCGAGGTCTTCTGGATCATCGCGCTGGAGCCGAGCCGAGCGTGATGACTCGGCGGTCAACATGGAGGATGCTGTGTAGATTGGTTCCGCGCCGGTGTCGGCTATGTCACTGCTGTCTTCATTTTCGGCAGTACCATTTATTTCTATTTTTATGACCACGTCTTCCTCATTTTTGGTTATCGGTTGAAAATCTGCCACATTGATTCTGTTCACATTGATATATCTGTTGAGTCTCGAGTGTTGGGTCCAGGCGTCGGTGTCGTGTACTTTGATGAGATCCACGCGAGTCTCCATAATTAATTTTGGATCTGTAAGTAGTAAAACCGCGGCTCGTTAAATGTGTCCCGGATGACTGACCACTGAGCGTATTGTCATTATACCGGACTCGTTTCCAAACTTAACTGTTACTTAGAATTTCTTAACTAAAAATTTTAATAACCCGAAATAACATTGAAATATGTGATGGACGAAGCATGTTTATAAAAAAAATTAAAAATGACTTACCAACTAAAATTTCTTCTGCATTTTTCTCATCATGTCCCCACGCGCCCGCACTGCACTGTGTCGCATTAGTTGTCGCGATACTTTTATGAATATTATCACTAACCACTACACCGGTATCACTATCATTGGCTTTAACTTTGATAATAGCGTCACCAGCACCAGCCCCAGCGCCGGGGCCGACTCCAGCAGTGCTGACGATAGAGATATCATTCACTGGAACTCTAGTATCACTATGGATAGTTGAAGTGTCTATAGCATTTCCTATTTCACTATTATTAATAACGACCATTCCAGATTCACTATTGGCACACATAGCCGCAGCACTACTCCTTGCCGCTGTGGTGTCGCCGCCACCACTAGCAGCCACATCCTGCATTACAACATCTTCAGAGGCACTACTGACAGGTCTCACTGTTACATTGCCGACATTATTTCCTATAGAAGCTCTAACACTATTTACACTTTCAATTCGTTCAGTTCTATTCTTAATAGTACAAGTATCTATTGCTTTTGTAGAATCTATTTCATTTTGTAGCAGCTTGTATAGTTCACTGGCGCTAGGGTCACCTGCCGTGATGATGTCATTCATATTAGTATTCGGAACTATATCATTGATGTTCTCAGTCACTGCGTCATTTGCGTTAGAGATCACATTACTAATAACTATCTCAGTTTCATTCGAAGGCTTCTGTGCATTATTACCAATAACATAAGGTTCATCGTCGGAATCGCTTTCGAATATGATCTCAACGCGAACTTTACTTGGGTCCAACGTGTTCAGTATAGCTAGAGTCTGACCGGTGTCGATATTTTTCTGAGCACTAGTACTCGGTGTTGCATTATCTTTGACAACTTCACTCATTTGTTTATCAGAGATGGATTGCTTATTTATTGACTCCTGGGATCGGTTATTAATCGAGGCGACACCAGCTTCATTGATTAAATGTTTGGGAACGATTATTTGACCGTCGACGACTGATGTTCCTTTATTTGGATCCTTGCTAGCTGCATCAGTGTCTGCTTTTATCTGTTTGTGCGTCGGAACTCTTTTGTCGGTGGCATCATCTATGACGAGTCGTTCTTCCGTGTCAGAAGCGGAGTCAACATCTATGGTTTCTACGTGTTTCTCTATCAGTAGTACATCATCGTCTGTGGACAATACGGAGGTCTAAGAATTCATAATATTGTAGTCAGTCGAACACTTGTAAATAAACGGCTTTTATTTTATTTACATAAATTATGATAAAGGGTGAAATTGTCAAGTAGACTTGGATGGCTGTACTCGAAACTATGAGGAATAGCGAAATATACTGAAACGAGTCTCGAGCCCGATTTAGATGAAAACTAAAACTGCACCATTAGATTTATGAAAAACAAATATTGTTAGTCAGGAATCGAACCCCTTGATTTTAAAAAACAAACACAATGTATACAAATGTATGTAAATTCTGGAAAGTAGTGACATAATAAATGGCAAACTAAAGAGTCAAAAACAAAGCGTTTATTTTGTTTAGGCCTACGGGGGCACTTACAAATTGACATTTTTTTGTCTTACAACCGGATCGGAACGCGAACTCGACCGAGAAGATCCGGCAAGAAACTCAGCCGGCTTATATTTTAAAATTTTGATACATTTCTTTTTTTTTTAGATCGCCTGTTACTTATGTAGTTAATAATTACAAAGGGAACCAATAATATAAATATAATAGCTCCAGTGTGTTGCCTTTTGAGATTACCAAGAATTACAAAGTAATAAGACCTAAGTTTTACCAAAATACTTTATCAGAATGCAGTTCAATATGCAGTCTTAGCTTCCGTCAAAGTCGATCCCGAGACTCCTGTAAGTATTTTTCGATAGTCTCATAATTTCGTTCACCCTGTGCACTGTGAACTGTGATGTAAAGCACTCAATGGGGGAGGCCTGCGCCCGGAAGAGGGAGCGGCTGGATGGAGGGAGACGTACAGGTGGTGCGACAAGGAGGGAGTGAGAGTGGCGGCTGCAGGGTGAGAATAGAAAGTGGTTCCTGGTCACCTTGGATGACGTCCGCGGGAGTCTCCTGGGCGGGTTCCTTCTCCCCTTCCTCATCGGAGTCCTCGGCGGAGTCCTCCAGCAGGGACGCCTCCTGCGAGTGTGTTCCAAACATACGAACTTAATTCATAGTAAATTAATAAAAAAGATGGCCGCCACGGGACGCCCGCCAGATGTGAAACGTATAGGACAGGGATGGCAAACTAATGGCACGCGTGCCATTGGTGTCACGTGACTAAATATATTGGGCACGACACCGATCGACACGACAAACAACAAAGTAATAATAACTAAATAATTGTTCCAGAGTAAGTTCAAAGTAACAAAGTTTGTAGTTAGTGACTAAGTCTAATAAATTCTGTGACGCCACGTCTGGGATCACATTGAACAATTCTTTTGAAAAAAATGGCACGTGATTCTAAAAAGTTTCGCCATTCCTGGTATAGGGTAAAGTATGCGCGCGCACTCACAAGGGAGGCGAGAGCGGGGGCGGAGAGAGGGCATGACGGCAGGAGCGAGCGTCATGCCGTTTGGGGTGGCTGGTCGATCTTACAGCCAAAGTACGCCAATAGATAAATAAATAAATATCGCCAGACTGACACACCAACTGTACGGTCCCGAACTAAGCAACGCTTGTACTATGGGTACCGTACAATGAACTGGGGGCGATCCCAATGACACCTAGACCGAGGCAAATTACGAAAAGGCCATTTCCGAAATTTGCGCCGGCGGGAATCGAACCCGCAACCATCATGTGCAGTGAGTCGAGCGGTCTACTCTCGAACGACTATGCCAAGCGGTCGTAACGTATAAAAAAAGTTGTTTCATATTATGTTTCATGTCAAAAAAATCCATTCGCGTGTAATAAGAATAGATAAAAGATAACGCACCCGGGGCGGCTGGTGCAGCTGGCCGCGCGCCACCAGCTGCCGCCAGCTCGGCGCCGCGCCCAGCACCACGTGCGGGAACCTGCCGCGGACACACACACTACTTGACACCACGCTCCACACGGCGTCAGCTTCACATCGTGATCTAACTCGACGCTAGCGACATCTAGTTCACCGCGCCCGCGGTAACACGAGTGAAGCCGGCTTGCTCTGGTTATTTATTACTGGTAGTGTACTAATGGGCCCGAGAATAAGCCTCGACTAGAAGATTTTAGGCAAGATTTTAATTTCCAGTTCGGGGCAAATACTTGTCAACACATCGGTAGTCATATCCACTATCTACCACGGCCGACGGGATACTATACGAAATAGTAGGAATGTTAGAGTCGGTCACTGCCGGGCTTGCCATCGTGGCACCGGCTGATTTACAAATCCGTGGTTCATTCTTTGCCGGAATGGATGACGAATCTTCAAAATCAACTAATCCAATAAATAATCTGTTAATATTCGCGTCGCTTCTCGTGGGCCGAGGTATAACATATATTGCACACATTGAAGGCGGAACATGGCGACCTGCATATTGTCAATTTCAATAAATTGTATTCACATAACAAATACTTTAATATGGTCAAGTAGACTCGGGTGTGGGCTCACTTCTTGACGAGGTCTACGTGCAGCAGGGCGGGCGGCGGGGGCGGGGGCGGGGGCGGGTCCACGGAGGGCGGCGGGGGCGGGGGCGGGGGCGGCTCGGGCGCGCCAGCACCGCGCCAGTAGCGCGCCAGCCGCTCGCGCGCCTGCAGCTTCAGCTCGTGCCAGCGCCGCTGCAGCACCACCGCCGACGTCACCTTGCCGCTGCCACACACACACACACACATCAATCCAATGTCCCACTTCTGAGAGTCTATAATTTATTTATTTATTTACTAGCTGAGCCCACGGACTTCGTCCGGGAAAAAATTTCGGGATTATCGGGATAAAAAGTATCCTATATGTTAAACCCGGTTATAAACTATGTGTGTTCCAAATTTCATTCAAATCCGTTCAGTAGTTTTTGCGTGAAGGAGTAACAAACATACATACATACATACATACATCAACACTCACAAACTTTCACATTTATAATATTAGTAGGATTTGTTCTCAGGCAACACAGGCCCATAGATATACCTTATAAACTAACATACATATTTATATTTAACATTAAACCAAACTATGGGTGGTGACGGCGGCAATCTCCCCCGAAAGCGCCTGAACACCAATCATTAATCTGCTGCTATCGGGGCGGGGGCTTCTCGAGGCGGCTTACGTGTCCTTCAAACATTGGATAGATCCTCGCGATGTTTCCCCTTCACTGGAAGTGAGTGATGATCGAACTTTATTCCCATAGTATATATCAAGTGTGGTCCGGAGCGCTCACCCGGCGGTGTACTCCCGGTAGACGGCGGCCCAGCCGCGCGCCAGCTGCTCGGCGCCGGGCGCGGGCTCCACGCCGTGCTTCTGCACCAGCGTGAACAGCGTGCTCAGCGCCTGCAGCTCGTCGTACAGCGTCACGCTCTCCTGCCGGGAGACATGGCGACGCTTCAGAACTGTGGGTCGTCGGTCTGTCTGTACGTGTGTGTGTATGGTGTGCGGTGCTTACGTCAGTGAGCACGCGGTGCGTGTCGACGTCGGTGTAGGTGAGCACGAGGTCGACGACCCGCCAGGCGGCCCCGGACAGCGGCGGCCCCGCGCCCCCCGCGCCGCCCGCGCCCCCCGCGCCCGGCGCGTCCCCCGCCCGGCACAGCGCCGCCAGCTGCCGCATGCACACGCGCTGCGCCGACACCCTGCACACGCGCCCGCTCGCTACACTACACTGCACGATACGACTAGGGGTTTCGATCCCGGGACCCCGGCTGCTTTTTGATCCCGAAATTCCCGGGATTAAATTTAACATATCCCGGGATATTCGGGATTGGCAAATAATTAATAAGTTAACAAAAATGTTGTGCAAATTTTACATGCAACACATAAAAACGGAACTGACATTTTGTCAGCTCCCTTATTTTGCTAGCCGCAGGGGTATTTTAAATCATTGCACTCGAATCGAAATTGTTTCTTCCGTTTACGATATCGATTCGCATGATTTAAAACATCACACTGATTTAGTTAGTTTTCGCTGATAATCGGGCTATGTTGTAAAAAGGTGTAAAGAAACTATAAAAAGTAAACAAATAATCCCTGTTATTTAGCGTCATGTAATTAAGTAGCTATTATAATATTTATGTATTGTAATTTTAAGAAATCATTAAAAGAATTGATAGGTGTTATGTGTTTACAAATAGTAAGAAAGCTTAGCGACACTACAAATAGTAAGAACGATGAATAAATGTTAAAAACAACAGATATCTATTATATTTCTGCAGTTCTAAAATATTATGTAAATGCCGTGGACTTAAAAATGTATTTTCATTACTCATACTCTGAAAGTAGGTCTGAAGTTGCCTGAGAAGCGGGTTGAAAGTAATACTTTTCAGGCCCGGGAGTTTCGCTTTCAACTGACAGCTGTCAAATTATAAAAAAAAAACTAGTTCCATTTTCACATTTCTATGGAACCATGTTCAAACTTTTTCTACAGTCACTCAATTACAGCACGATGTAAAATTGAAATAACAAAGTTAAGTATTAACAAAGTAATAACAAAGTCAAGAATATATTTTTTTAATTACTTAATTATAATTTAGTTTCAACCATTTCTTTAAAATAACATAGATTTGGGCAAAATATTTAAAGATGAAAATGAAAAATAATGGCTAAATAATGAAGTTGACCGGCCAACGAAAAAAAAAACAAAATAGGCGGCAATCCGATTTTTTTTTTCGAGTTGTAGAGTATTGTTTATACTTCCTTGTATTATTTCTTTAGCCAATTCCTGTTTTAATTTTTATTTTCCTTGTATTCGTAATGAAAAGCACAGTGTTTGTTTGTTGACTTGTCCGCCTTGTATCACTGCGCGCAGTACGAGCAGTGATACAAGGCGGACTGACCAGACGGCGTGCAGGCGCGAGGCGGAGGGCCCCAGGCGCAGTACGAGCAGTGATACAAGGCGGACTGACCAGACGGCGTGCAGGCGCGAGGCGGAGGGCCCCAGGCGCAGTACGAGCAGTGATACAAGGCGGACTGACCAGACGGCGTGCAGGCGCGAGGCGGAGGGCCCCAGGCGCAGTACGAGCAGTGATACAAGGCGGACTGACCAGACGGCGTGCAGGCGCGAGGCGGAGGGCCCCAGGCGCAGTACGAGCAGTGATACAAGGCGGACTGACCAGACGGCGTGCAGGCGCGAGGCGGAGGGCCCCAGGCGCAGTACGAGCAGTGATACAAGGCGGACTGACCAGACGGCGTGCAGGCGCGAGGCGGAGGGCCCCAGGCGCAGTACGAGCAGTGATACAAGGCGGACTGACCAGACGGCGTGCAGGCGCGAGGCGGAGGGCCCCAGGCGCAGCGCCAGCCGCAGCTCGGCGTACAGCGCGCTGGAGCAGAGCGCCCGGTGCCGCGCGCAGTACGCCGCGATCAGCCGCAGCGCGCCGCCCGGCGACAGCAGCTTCGACTTCGACGATTTGCGTTTGCGATGCACCGACACCTCCTGGTCACAACCAATATTATGTCGCAAGGAATATTAACTAACGCTTTATTCGACTAACAAAGATGGTGTACAATAGTTAGTTTCCACAGTAGTGTGTGCACCTCGAGCGCGCGCGGCAGCACGTGCAGCCTGTCCTCGACGCGCTGCGCCCAGTGCGGCGCCGCGCGCAGCACGTCGCGCCGCGCGCCGCCGCGCCGCGCCAGCTCCACCATCTGTGTCCCGCCAGGGTGCCATATCAACTAATAGCATGTTCAAAACACATCCGGTCGTTTGCACTTAGTACTAGCCCCACAAGTTTTACCCTACAAAATACATTTTCGTTAAAAATAAAACATACTTAACGGTTGATTTTACTTATAAATCATTCAATTATTTTCATCTCTAATATCTACAACATCATACCTCAAAAGCATGATAATTCTCTTATAGTTTTCCTTACCCATGCTGCCTCAGCACAATGTGACTCACACAATCATCCTGTCTACTCACACACTGGTAGAAGACCTTCCGGAACTGCGGCAGGCACATGGCCACCCTCCCGCAGGAGATATTGAGCAACTTCGACATACTGTCAAATGCGAGCCGACGCGTGATCTGTGACAACACAACAGATTATCAAGTCCCCTCACCTATATCTGCCTTTGACGAGTTGATTATGCACCCGGGGATATAAACCATAATATCTATGAAATATTTTTAAATTACTTTTTAGACCTATTAGAAGTAAAGTTTTGAATATTTTTCTAGTGCTTATTACTATCCTTATCTCCACTTATATCATGAGGAGGGAAATTTGTTTATTTGTATCAAGTATAGAAGCATGTTTGTACATATATGGAAGGAAGGTAAGTTTATTTATTTATTTAATTTGGTACATGGAAGACTTACAGCTAAGTAAACTAAATATAAATAAAAATAACTTAGCGATAGGAAAGCTAATTACAAGTCTTCACTTATAGCGACTGGATAAAACTTAGGTTTGTGAGGAGTACAGATCCGGGTGAGCCACAAGCCATTATTTAAACTATGTAGCTAACCTAGTATTACACTACTGCCATATAATTCATTATAAGTCAATAAAGATATTTAGAGCTAAGCACCTTCTATAATTATAGGCCTATAATTAGTTATCTCAGTTTTTAATCCTTTTTTATGCAAAGGGGAATATACGCTGATTTCCAAACACTGGGGACGACACATAAGCACAAAGATTTACAAAACAACAGGGAAATAGGCACGGAGATAGAGTGTGCACAACTTACTAGAACTTTAGACGAAATGTTATCAGGTCCAGCACCTTTAGAAGTATCTAGTTTACAAAGTAGACTGGTCACGCTTTCAACATTCACCTCAATATGACATATGTCAGAACGTGGAAATTCTGCTAAAAGGTCTGGAGAAGACGAGGTAGAGGACGGGGCGTAGGGGCTGCTGGTAGCTGAACTGAGAAAGTTTGAGTGGAAATTGGCAGAGAACGCTTGACAAATCGATTCTCCAGTGACGAGTGTGTTGGTGCCATAGTTAAGTGCACTAGGGAAAGCATTCGATTTGGTACGATTTTTAACGAATGTCCAAAAGTACTTTGGATTATTTTTGATTGCTTCTTCAGTTAGGCTAAGGTAACGTTTGTAGCAAGTCGATTCCATAATCTTGAATCGCTCACGAAGTAACTTGAATGTTAGTTCATCAGATTTATTCCCATAGGTCTTAAATTTTTTATGAAATTTATATTTCTCTTTCATAGTTTTAATAAGTGCTGGACTATACCATATTGGATATATCCCTTTGCGAATTGGCTTCTGAGGAATATACTTTTTTTGTAGGTTAGTTATGGATTGGTTAAAAAATCCAACTGACTCATCCAGTGACCGAGATGCAAATTCATGTTCCTAATCAATCGCAGATATCTCCTCATTAAACTATTGGAAGTCACCTTTGTTATAGAGATATCGAGTTCGCGGAACACAGCCTAGGGCAGGTAATTCAAGGGTGTCGACATGGATGAGAAAAGCAGGGTGGAAGGGATCAATAGGCACTAGAGGGTCGGAAATACTGATTCGATTACCACTACACCATCCCTGAGGGAGATAAGTAGGCTGTTTTAAAGTTCCATGCAGATGTATCTGGGAGGGGGGGGCAGCTATGATGTTGATGAAGGTGGTACTCACGTCGTCGGAGCGGCTGGACTCCTGCAGCACGTCGTGGTGGCGGATGTACGCGAGTGCGTAGTCACGTAGCGGGATCTTGCCGGCCGGCTGCGTCGTGCTCAGCGTCGCCTTCGCGAACGGACACTCGTCCGGCTGCGGCCTGGAGCCACCACTCTTTATCAGTGTCATTCTTACCGTCGGCTCACAAAGCCAATTTTACAGCTGAGTAGATTAGGTTTACGTCTTATGACAGCTGCACTGATATATCATGGAGTAGTTAATAGACATGTCTTATTTTACGTATGCGAATAGCCCGGTACATGCATAAAGGCCGAAGCAGAGGCAACCTAATTGTAAATATAAAGTTTATGCAAAGAAACTTACATTTTGTTGAACTCAAATAGTTTGGGCCGTGCAAAGTGGTGTCTTTTGTACAAAAATTCTAACCTATTCGCTAATAACTCATAACGTTATTTTAACGGAGTAATAACTAGCACTAATTTTAGCATTTCACACGATATATTTCTGTTCAAAACCACTGCACAATCAAATTTAAAAATAAAAACTTTGCCATGAAACTGCAAAACTTTGACTTGTTTTGATAGGTTTGACCACAGATTAGAGATATGTAGCAAAGTAGTTTGACCTCTATTATATTCTCTTTGGTTTGACCGACCACAGACCCCGAAAAATGTTCACTGCCATTTTAACTAGTGAGGTTCTCTTGCAAATCTAAAATTTGTAATTGATCCTGTGAATCGATTATATCGGGTAACAGTCACATTCAAAGCGCCAATGCGGCATCCCGATGCTTTCATACAGGGTTCTTCAGGCAGAAAGTTACAAGTACCTATATAAATAAATATATCGGTGAGTAAGCCTGTTTTGGCCCCGATAGGTGGGTTGCCTACCGCCTGGTATATCTTTGCTCGCAAGGCACGTATGGACGTCCGATACTCAGCGTCCCCGAGGTTATTCTGACAACAATAACGTTTCCTATACCTACCGCGTCATCATGCAACCAAAGAGCATGTCAGTGACCAATTAATCACCATGTTTATATCCAGCGCTTTGCACTTTACAGCGTGACGTAACAAAAGTATAATAGGTATTCACAATCTGCACATCACATCCTGTGGGAGTGCAGTCTCTGGCACAACGAACGGAGACGGACTACTATGTTAAATAGCCTGCAAGTGACATCTCGAGCAGTTTATTACAGACCTTGTGGAAACCAGGGTCAATTTCCGTCATTATTGGTCACCATTGTCGATCTACAGTAGTTACAGTGGTGGAAATGAGTACGGGACCAGTCCAAAAAAAAGTAGGTATTCATGTAAATGTCTCTGCGAAGTAATCCCTGGGTAAGTTCTCCCTGTCACTACCAGCTGCGACGCGACGCTTGCATGCTGGAGTCACTGTCACGTTTCTGCTGTGTCATCATAACGTCCAGCGTCACGAAGCTTGCGTGCCTAATGGAATTAGACCTCACTCATCTTCTGCACAGGCAACCCTCGCCTCGGGAGTAGGTACTCGGGACCAGGGCAAAAGTAATTCAATGTAGAATTTCTTAACTTAATAATAAATAAAACAACTGATCAATAAATATTACAAGTATATTGTAATTGTACAGAGTATGGCCGCACCGGGGTGCTCTTCGCGTTCTTTTTTACAGGTATAGTACTTACTACAGACATCGGGTCGTGTGGCGCTGCGCAGCGCACCGGATGGCTTGCGTAGAAAAGCCTGCTGTTTGAGCAGAATTACCCCGTGGGCTTAATGCAAGATTTGAAAGCATCGTACCCCTATCCATGTGTCGCTATCGAATGTTCATATACCTTGTGTTACACTTATCTTTCATATTATTCAAATACCTTTTAGAACTCTTTGCATGATATTATTGCAACCAGCAGCGCCCCTAGCGGAAACGTGTAGCTATAAAGATAATTCAGTTTTTCGTAAATCATAAACTACCAAAACTTATAGGTATACCATATTTTTGCATAATTTCAACAATTTGTCTAAACATTGTTGTAAGCGAAGCGAAAAGTTCTAAAAGATCTTGCTTTAAATTAGCAAATATACCTGCCCACTAACAATACCGCCGATCGGATGGCACCACGCAGTGCGAACAGACCCTAGTCACAGTAACATCCAAGTGTACATCTAGATATCGAATAATATAATAATAAGTATCTAATTAATAAAAATTTAGAATAAATAATAATTCCAGTCTCTTGTTGGTGGGAACAAAGCTTGTCGAAACTCGCGGCGCTCGATCCAAATGTATCAAAAAACATAATATTTATTTACACAGCCACTGTACTGTTTACTTTTTTATGTGTCCGTAACACAGTCAGCAATGTATTTACATAATTTAATAAATATTTGATACAGAGATGATAAATTTAATATTTGATTCGGATCAAGGAAATGTGAATAAGCGTTGACGTTATAGGCTCGCGATTATTGTATGGCAGACATTGTATTTACGACAAGTAGATACTTAATTATGTGGTTGACGCTGCCATGTCGCGTCGCCTTCTTTGAGCAGAGGCGGAGTGGGTGTCGTGTCATCATTTTAGCTCTTATTCCGTTCGCCATCACTTAAGGAGGAACCGAAAAATATAGCCAACGTTTACTCCCAGTTCGCCGCACAAAACGAACTCATAAAACAAACGCAGTAAAATCAGTCTAATTGTTTCACTTAACCATAAATATTAATATAGCGTTATACTAATTAATCACTGCAAACATTGGAGCCACATTTCTTATTCTACTGGAGCTGCTGGTGTGTCTAGGGTCACCGCTAGCAGCGCCAACATTGTTCAGAAATTGAGTTCAAACTTGGTCCCAATGTTTGCGAGCTTTGAATATAATGGCGGAAGTCTTGGGTCATTGGAAGTAATACTATTAAAGTGTCGGGTATGGTTGCATTGCAAGCGAATAGAATAATATTAGTAGCTCGTTGTCTACTCGCTGGTGTCTCTAGTTGGTCGTGCGTCTACTGGCCCGCAGTGCCACCACACCTCGCCTCTATCAATTCGCGTGCAATTCCTTGTACAGCTCGCGTCCGCCCGTCGCCACTCGGTTACAATACGTATCGAAATATCAAATATTTACAATTGATTATTATCAAAAAATTCAAACGTCGATTGAAATTACAAAATGTATTTTACAAAGTGATCCCGATCAAATAAATTAATTTACAATTTTTACAATAGGTACATACCTCCTTCTAATCAACTCCAACACTCAGAATGTTTAGTTGGGTAGATACGAAATTAAGACAAAAAAGTACTTAAATAAAATAAGCAGGGCTAAGTCCTAAGTACGACTAATTAATAAACCTTATTAAAAATGAATCGAACATCAGCGACATTTGTGAAAGTGTTACCCATCAGAAATAGAGGTAAGTACAATAGTACAACAAAACGAAAATGATGTTGTTTGTGAATTAATTAATTTGATCGCGCAACCTAATGTGAAGTGTTATTAACAAATGGTGTTTGCGAAATCGGTCGCGTGTCACGATGAGACCCTCCGGTGCCTACAGCTTCAGCACCACACATGGAATTGAGTTCCGCCGCACACTGGCGCACTCGCCCCGCGACCCAGCCGCCCGGCAGGGGCCCGGGCGCTGGGTAGCCGGGGTCATTTCTCCCAAATAATTCTGGGTTTTGGTCAAATCGCGTCAAACCACCAATAACATTGAAATATTTAAACATGGTGTCGTGTAGTATCAAATTGAAAATGTACATATCATATACCTAAATATTTATCGTATCAAAAATCTTTACAATCACTTACACAATACTCAGCGGGAGCGACCGACGATTAGAGGGCTAGGTGTTATGCACTAATGAAAATTATTGAAAAAAAATGTTTCAAGCTACACATAGCACAGTGGTAATCACTAATACCAGTCATAACGGCTAATCGAGGCCATAAGTTGTATGCAGCGACCAAAGAATTTGTAATAATAAGACATTATTATAAATTATTTGGCAGCGACCGCGCCAGCTGGGCTCGCTCGCTCGCAGCATCACTGGACCACGTGCCGCGGGGAGCCCGCCAGCCGCGCCCGCCGCGCCCCCCCGCGGGTACTGCGACTACATGACTAGCTTTACATATTCCGTACAACTTTATAACTACATACAAAATTAATTGTGAGTCTCATAGAGCATAATTAGATAGTGTTTGAGCATAGGCCATGTTAGTATTTGAGCGAGCCAGATAGACCGCCTGCCCGTTGGCATGTGTACGCAGAAGCCGCGCGGCTCTGGAACGAGGCGGCTTAATGCAATGTGTACCTAGCTTAACTTTAACAGTAAGTCGGTCCTTCAATAGATCAGTCGAAAAATTAATATAGTCTAAACGCTTACAACTACAATATTATTTCCTAGTATATTTTTATTTAAGTGTTTATGTACATGTCTTACTATCTAGTACATAAGGATCACAATATACACTGAGTATAACTAATATTAGGTTTAGTTCAAAATAGGCAGTGTTATGAATGGGGAGAGTGTGACTAGTGATGATATTGACATAATTATATTATATTCTACATACACTGTAAAGGTCTATGTACCAATCGTTCGTCTGAGGCCGTGACGTCACCATTCCAACATGTCTACCATCTGACGTCATCTCCGAGTGTCACACCCATTCCATTTCTGAGTAGATTAGGATTACTCGTATTATACAATATTTAAAATGTATAGAGCTACCAAATACAATTATAATATAATTATCTAATGGCGGAGGCAGACCGCAGTCGAAACACGAGCAGGCCAACGAATATTCGAACATTTAATTCCCGAATTTCAGTGTTATTTTTCAGTGAATATCCATTGCTTCGCTCGTGGCTCCGTCGCCGCCGCGAGGACAGCCGAATGTGCTTCACGTGTACTACCAAGCGGACGCTGCGTGGCCGCCGAACTATTAGCTTAGTTCGAACAAAACATAATAATGATAATCCGTTGTGTGATATATTTAACTTGTTGTATGGAGATCTCAACGTATTTTTGCTACATATTTGTGATTTCTGAAGTTATTTACAGATTCGCGCAGCAAGCGCCTGAGAACCATTGATTGTTGTCGCCGCGGACGTGTACAGGCCGTGCCAAGAGTTTATATACGTTCGCTGAAGTAGTTAAAGGTCTACTTTTAACTTTAATCAGTGATTTGACAAAAGGGGCTCCTTCTTTTTTTTGGGTTTTGACCGGCTTTTCGCATATAGGCAGTATCTAGTTAAATAGTGGTGTAGTGGCAGTATCACTGACGACATCAAAAGTGGCGGAGACCGGTTGGCGCGTTGAGCGCATGCTCAACTAGTGGCGCTGCTGGTACCAGGGGCATCACTGTACCAGCAGCGCCACTAGTAGTGCGCACGGCGGCAGCGGCGCTGGGGCCGGCACTAGCAGTGGAACTGCTGCTGGGTGATGGCGGACAGGTCCTTCATGAGCCCCTCCAGGTTCTGCATCTCGCGGTGCAGCCGCTCCGTGCTGCGGGACGGGGTCAGCGGCTCCAGCTCCTCGGCGCAGTGCGATACCACGCCGCCTGCGGGTTAAATACGTTTGGCTTTAGTACAAAGTATTTAAATATCGACAGACAGACACCGATCTCCGAACGACAGAGAACTGTGAGCACCGGACGAGGCGATGCTTACCGAGCTGCAATCTGTTCGGGATGTGTCCGGGGGACGAGCTGGCGCTCTTCTTGTACGGAGACGTCTCCCTGACGCTGCCTGCAACACAGAGCGCAAGGTGTAGACAGACAGGTCGCCGCGGCCTGCTGCGGGCCGGCTGGTGGGCCCTGACTGGGTGGGTGGGCACTGACTCGCGGCGTCGACGGCGATGGAGCGGTGCAGCCACACACGCACACACATTATATAAGAGCACGTACATGGATGTGTGGGCGAGGTGTTAGCTATGCAATTCTTTTACCGTTCACCGGTCAGGCTGTGCAGCATAAAATTGTAATCAGGTTGTAACAAATAAATTTGACAAGACAGTAGTAAATAACTGTATGTGTTTAAATTTGATATTGTGGCCCTGTAATATATGCAGTTTAAACATTTATTTTATATTGGACTTTTATTAACAAATACCTGACTCATTAAGGTCACCATTCCTAAAAGGGGTACTTCTTTATTTTTACTTTAAAGTTACTATTTCTTTGAGTGATAAAAAGTTTATTACTCCAATTATCTAATAAAGAAGCCTGTAAATATAGACTCGGGTCGCAGTCGGGGCCTGGCCCAGCCGGGAAGTACGCACCTCGGGAGTGCGAGTGGGGCGGCGTGGAGCGGTCGGAGGCGGCGTCCAGCGCGAAGCTGTGCAGCGGCGCGCCGCACGCCGCGCGCCGCTGCAGCGAGCCGCCCGCCCCCGCCCCGCCCGCCCCCGCCCCCGCCGCCGCCCCCGCCCCCGCCCCCGGCTCGCTGCCCAGCGAGTCGCGGCTGCGGGCACAGTGGGCGCATAACATTTTATACATTAACAGTTTTAAATAAGACTAATACAGTGAAGTACTACGACGCAGACGTGGTTCCATAGTACTCACTGCGTGTAGTGTCCGAGCGGCTCGTACGCGACGTACTGGCCGCGCTCGCGCGCCGCGCACGCGTACAGCTCCGTGCCGCCGCCCCCCGCCCCCGCCCCCGCCCCGCACGCCGCGCCCAGCGGGCACCCGCCCGACATGCCTGCACACACACACACACACAATATTATACGTGAGTCAAAATAGACAGGCCGAGTTACAATTGAGTCAGTTCGGTGAAAATGTAATCTGTTGAATCCAATGTATATAGTGTAAGTACTCACAGGGCGCGGGGGGCGGGTGCAGCGGCTGCAGCGGCGCCAGCGAGGCCAGCGAGGACTGCGGCGAGCCCAGCGGCGCCACCCCCGCCAGCAGCGGCGTGCTCTGCGCGGGGAGTAGCACACAATATACTCCACCAAACCAAATGAGGGGAAAGAGCAGAAAGTCAAGATTTTAATTTTCAATTAGGTCTCACTCTCACCTGGTCTGGATGCGGCAGCCGCGCATGCTGTCTCCTCTCACACGTGGAGACGCAGCCCCCGCCGCCCACGCCCACGCCCACTCCCATCCCCGTCATTGCTGCACAACAATAGTAAAAATCAACCACTGATTGTGACACGAAAAAGGAGTTCAATCTTGAACTATGAGACATTTTTCTGCATGACCAGTTATGTTTGTTTCAGCTGTACAATAAGTACCTAAGTAGAGCCATGGGAAAACACCTTTTTGAAGGATAAAAAAGAACAAAACTAAATAACAAGCAAATAAAAAGTTAAACTAAAACTGAACCCTCTGTCTCTCACGTTTGAACGCATAGTCGCACTTGTCGCAGCGGCGGCAGAGGGCGTGCGAGGCGTGCGAGGCGTGCGAGGCGAGCGAGGCGAGGCAGGCGGGCGGCAGCGAGGCGGGCGAGGCGCGCAGCACGGCGGTGTCGTCGCTGCCGCTGCCCGCCGCCGACGAGCTGCGCGACTCTACCCGCCGCCGACCAACAGCGAGTCAAAATAAACGCAACGGCAAACAAAACAAACGGGACCAATTCAAATAATAATTCCGCCGGAATTCAAATCATATGATAACTAAAATAATAAAAGCGGACACAAGTCACATGACTGCCTGCCCGCTTGACGCTTTCTAACTTGAATGAAGCAGGTATGTTACATTCTGTGTCAAGGTTCCTGTGCAAAATGTTATTCATGTTTGGACCCCCCGACCTTTCAAGACTGTACTATTGGACATGTTGAGTTTATGTGATGTGTGTGTAGGGGGGTGGGAGACGGTCGTGCACTCACCGACATAGGTGGGCACGTAGTGTCGGCGGTCGAGCGAGGCGGGCGGCGCGTGGCGCGCGGGCTCGTACTCCGCGGGCGGCGCCCGCCCCAGCGTCAGCGTGGAGCCCGCCGCGCCCTCCGCGCTGCCCGCCGACACTGCACACACACACACACACACACACTGTGTAAGTGAACGTCGTGGCGGCACCAATCACCACGATCACGAGGTTAACGGCAAGGGGCCGTTCAAGTATTACGTAAGCACTATAGCGGGGTCTTTGGTTTGCTCATTTTTGAAGACATAAGGGTGGGAGGTAAATAATTGTAATACATCTGCTTACGTAATACTTGAACGACCCCTACAAATTGGAAGTGATCACGAAAATAATGATGATAATGAACAAGATCAGAGTTGATCTGACAGGAGGAGGATGATGTATGGCAGCATGTATGAAACTTTGATATGATAATGACGAAGTTAATGATGGACGTGGGTCGTACTCTTACTGGCGGAGGAGTGCAGGCTCTTGTCCATGTGCTTGAGCTCCATCTGGTCGTGATGGATCCACAGGTCGGGCGGCTTGATGCCGGCCGACGCCGACGACTTCTGGTACGTGCTGTGCAGTCAATACAACTTAATCAAGGACTACCCATTCATGTCCCATAACTTAAAATCTTATATTAAAATAATGTTTTTCATTGTTAAAAACAGAAAGTGCATACATTATGAAGCCCGGCTGCTATCTCTGGAAAATTGATGAGCGATATTTCGAACAGTTAAACATATATGGAACATACATACTTGACCAAATTTAGATAAATGGAGAACTGAAATCGTGCAAGATGGGGAGCTGGGGTTAGGGTCCGGGTCCAGCACTCGCCTGGTGTCGGGGGACAGCGGCGGCTGCGAGCGGCGGCAGCACAGCGACAGCGCCAGCGCCGCCGCCAGCGCCAGCACGGCGCAGGCGCCGCCCGCCGACGCCCACAGCCACGCCGACGTGGCGCTCGCCAGCCCGCCGCCCTCGCCGGCCTCTGCAGCAGGAGCGGGCGGGGGTCAGCGGGGCCCGGCGGGGAGCGCGGGGCCCGCGTGGCCCGCGGTGCTACTCACCCATGGCGGTGGTGTAGGCGACGGGCGCGCTGAAGGGCCCCAGCCCCTTGCTGTTGCGCGCCTGCACCTTGAACAGGTAGGTGGTGCGCGCGCGCAGCCGCTCCACCCGCGCGCGCGTGCGCTCCCCCGCCGCCACCACCGACGTCCACTCCTCTCCACCCCCTGCCGCGCCCCCCCGCTGCACCGCGTACATTATTATGTACCCTGCGGAGGAACACGTTCACGATTCTATCAGTGCCCAGTCGCCCTGACCTCCTGGGGAAGGGGGTAAATACGGTCAATACTCTATGAAAATCGGGTGTTAAATTTTCAAACTTGGGTGATTGTCAGTCAATATTGGATGATAAGCCTCACGGTCCCGCTAACAATCCTATACCGACGATCTCTTGCTTTGGGAACGGTCCCCTCAATCTGGAAGTCGGCTTATATAACTCCGATTCACAAAAAAGGACCTAAAAGCTGCGTTGAGAACTATAGGCCGATTTCCAAACTTTGTATTTTTGCAAAAATCATGGAAAAGATCATACATGAACAATTATTTTCCTCCATCAAATCTAGCATCTCCGAACATCAGCACGGTTTCTTTAGGGGTCGCTCCACCACGTCCAATCTTGTAGTTTGTAGTGACGTCATTTCAGAATTTATGTCAATGCGGTCCCAAGTCGACGTCATATACACCGACTTCAGTAAATGTTTTGACAGACTAGACCATGCATTGCTTTTACGTAAACTCTTATCGATTGGAATTCGGGGAAATCTTTACCGGTGGCTGTCTTCGTATGTTGCAAATAGATGCCAGACCGTAGTACTCAATGGTTACATGTCAAGGGCAGTACATATCCAGTCGGGAGTTCCTCAGGGCTCTTTGTTAGGTCCACTCCTATTTAATATATTTATTAATGACATAGCTTCATGCAACCTTAATTCTAGAATTTTACTTTACGCTGATGACATGAAAATCCTGAGAAACATTAGATCTATCGTGGACGCTCTTTACTTGCAGCAAGATCTTGACAGGTTTCAGAAGTACTGTGTAGATAATAAGCTTGACCTGAATGTTTCCAAGTGCTATGCCTGTTCGTTTACTCGTAAACCTAACCCAATCATTTTTGACTACACACTATCTTGCACCCCGATTTCCAGGGTTAATACTATCAAGGACCTTGGAGTCACCTTTGACTCTAAGCTCCTGTTTGACGAACACATTGATAATATTGTGAAGAAAGCATCGAGAGCACTTGGTTTCATTATCAGGATATCGGCCGATTTTAAAAATATTAAAACGATCAAAATTCTATATTGTGCTTTTGTTCGCAGTCACCTTGAATATGCCTCTCAAATCTGGAATCCAAATTATAATATCTATGTTGATCGTTTGGAAAGCGTACAAAAGAAATTTCTTAGGTACATTCAATTTCGCTCAGCTATTTATCTGCCTAATTATGTAAGCCGTTGCAGAAAATTTCATATTCTCCCATTATATGAACGTAGAAAAATAGCAGACTTATCTTTTTTATTCACTTTAATGAACGGATCGATAGAAACCCCTGAACTAGTGAGCAAAATCAGGCTGCGCGTACCACCTCCGTTTCTCCGAAAATCTCATCTCCTCGACGTCCCTCTTACCAGAAGCGTTTATAGAAAAAACTCGTACCTGATTAGAGCTTGTCGCACATTTGACACAGTGTCTCGGAGAGTTGATGTGGATCTGTTTACCACTAGCGTTTGTAAACTTAAAAAAATCTTAAGTAACGAATTCTTTCAAGTGTAACGTAATGTAATTTTTATTGTTAATTGTTGTTTAATTTTGTTGTTATTGTTTTGATGTTGTATGTACTGTATTGTGTATGTTTTTTTTTTCCTATTCTTGTTCATAATTTCCTTATTTATATTATAATTGTTTTCACTCGGTCTGTCTACCTTTACCTGTCATTGTAGAAACTATACGTCTACTTATATGTGAAAGCTCATAATTGGCCTTACTTTACTTGATGCTTCTTGTTATTGTGTTATTTAGCTGTAAGATTTCCAAAAAGTTTTAAAATAAAATAAAATAAAATAAATAAATAATCATAATAATAAGTCAATGTTGAATGCCAGGAGGTAGTAATTGGGTGACCGTTGGTTAACATTGGGTGACAAATGGTCGGCATGATATGATAATCTGGTGGTAAATAGTGAAAAGTTTGCGAGGCAGCACCGTTGATGATTCCGTTGGGCTTGGCGGGCGGCGCCCACACCAGGTCGGCGGCGCGCGCGGGGGAGGCGGGGGGCGGCGCGGGGGCGGCGCGCAGCTCGCGGGGGGCGGAGCCCGGCGCCGCCTCCAGCGTCGTGTTGGACACCAGCATCGACCACGCCGACTCGCGCCCGCCTGCGGGAAGACGGCAGTGCACGCGGTACCATCACAATTTTAAAGGTTCTGCAGTCAAACTGGAACCCTAATAGTTTCGCCCGGTCCCTCTGTTCGACGTGTCAGTCCTTTTATTTAGATAAATTTAGAGCTAGCTGTGTACTGACACAAATATAGATTTTTGAGACCGCTGCAAAACGATGTTTTTCAATATTGAAAGTAAAATTATTCTAGCGCACCTCCCTCCATACATGGAAAAGAGAAGTGAAATAAAATATTTACTCCCCCTCGAAGGGAATATTTATTGATCAGGAAGTGTTTACCTTTGATGAGTTTGACGGCGAACTCGTAGAGCGTGTAGGGGCGCAGGTCGTCCAGCATGCAGCTGAGGTTGGTGGCGTTGAAGGTGCGCGCGCGCAGCCCCGCCGCCGCCCAGCGCACCACGTAGCGCCGCCCGTCCGCCGCCGCCTGCGCACCGACAGCTACAGCCGGCCCCGCGCTGCGCTGCACGCGGCGGGGCCGGCCCGGCACTCACCTGGCCCTTGGGCAGCGTGGGGTCGGTCCAGTACACCACCGCCGTGGTGCCGCTCAGCATTATCACCTGCCGACGAGACAATTTACAATTTAATACTAGGTCATCGGTCCTATGTGCCTGGAACTCTTCTTCGAATGATCCTAATCCACGCTATGGACGGTAGATTCTGACTATTCATAAGTGTAAGAAAAATAGTTGTAATTGAGAATGGTGCGGGGGCCGACCTTGAGTCCGACGGGCGGTATGAGCGGCGGCGCCTCGTCCTCGTCCTCGTCCTCGTCCTCGGCGTCGTCCTCGGCGGGCTCGTCGTCGTCCTCGTCCAGCGCGGGGGGGGGCGCGGCGCGCGTGCGCACCGTGGCGTACACCGCCGGCCCCTGCCCGCGCGCGTTGCTCGCGCGCAGCGAGATCACGTACTCCGAGTTGGACTCTGCCGACACGATGGGAGGCGGTTAGTGGCGACACTAGCTGGCTGGTCAAGGGAGGCGCCATGATTCATCATTAAACGTGCATAGTTTCCAAACCGCCCTCGGCCAGCGACGCGGATTATGGTCCGAGATGATTATTGTCAGGTATATTATATGTGGTGTGTAAGCTTCACTTGCGCGTTTTGAATTAGTATGGAAATTCATAAAATTAATACAACGTTGAGCTAAGCGCCATCTGTCGAACCATGAAGTAACTCTGTAAAGTTTTAAGGGTAAAAACTATGATAAAACGAGAATGAATGGATATCAATAGAGCGAGATCCCCGGCGTGTGTAGTGTCCGCCCCCCCCCCCCCCCCCCCCCGCCCCCCGCTCACCGAGCCCGCGGATGACGTGCGAGTGCAGGTGCGGCGGCAGCTCGCGCGACGAGTCGTCGGGCACGCCCAGCCCCCAGCCCAGCACGTAGCCGCGCACCACGCCGCCCGCCTCCCCACCCTCACCAGCCTCACCACCCCCGCCCTCCGCCCACCACACCGAGATCCAGTCGCGGCCCGCACGAGCTGGAAATAAACACCACACCGTAACATCCTGAATTCAGGCTTCCTAGCCATCTCTGAAATCAAGGAAGAATTACCCTTCTCCGATTTAATAATTATAAAATTTGCTTAAAGTTTAGGAAAGGTAAGGACAGTCCAGCAGTATTCGGAAAGATTGTGTAAAAGTATAAATCACGCGCAGCATGCGAGCGGATGCACGGAGCGGGCATGCTGTTCCCTGGCTGAGTGTACATCGGGAGATAAAGCTAAAATGTTGCGGCGACTCACTGGTCAGCGGCGGCGGCGGCGGCGGCACGCGCGTCTCGTCCGGCTGCCGCTGCTGCTGCTGCTGCTGCTGCTGCTGGCGCGGCGTGCTGGCCGACACCCACTCGCTGAACGGGCCCGAGCCGTTCGCGTTGATCGCGCACACGCGCACCTGCGCACGCACCGATATATACAACATCTAACAGGGGATAACACTGCTCTGCGAGTGGTCTGCCTCGATTCAAGTGCCACAGGACGAGGGTCACTAGTGTTGTGGAGTGTGGTGGGCGGCACCTGGTAGATGGTGCCGGGGTCGAGGCCGCGCAGCTCGGCGCGGCGCGCGTCGGCCGGCGTGGTCAGCGAGTCGGCCTTGCGGCGCGGCGCGGGGGGCGCGGCGCCGGGGGCGGGCGCGGGGGCGGCGGCGGGCGCGGGGGCGGGGGGCTGCGCCGGCGCCGCGCGGTACCGCAGCTTGTAGCCCGTCAGCGCGCCGCGGTGCGTGCGCGAGGGGGGCGCCTCCCACCGGACCAGGATCGACTGTATGCACCGTGTACTCATTAAGATGTATCAGTATTTGTGTTTGGCTTACACGTACTGACTGCAGCTTATGATGGCGTCCACCCTATACTTTGTTGAAAAAAATTATTTATGAACAACCTTAGTGTGTAGATTTCGTTCGATTCCGAATTTTTGGAAAATGATTACATGAGTTAACGACATGAAATGAATATATATCGCTTTCAAATTATTATGAAACGGGTGTGCCACAGGGCTTAATTTCGGGTCCACGATTTTCGAATTTAGTAAACCGATTCAAATTAATTCAATTCAATTGATGGGTATCATCCTTCGATTTAAATTTTTTGTCAAAAATTCTAATTTGCTTGTAAGACAATGTCTTCAGTAGCAGCAGCGAGCGGTGTCGGCGCGGCACTGACCGTGGCGCCGGTGTGGTGCGCGGTGACGTTGAGCGGCGGCGCGGCGGGCGCGTCGCTGGGCGTGCGCGCGCGCACCTCCCCCGCCTCCCCCGCGGCGCCCGCCTCCCCCGCCGCCCCCGCCGCCTCCCCCGCCGCCGCCACGCGCACCGCGTACAGCGTGGCGGCGCGCAGCCCGCTCAGCGTGGTGGCGAGCGCGGCGCCGTCCACACCCGCCTCCACCCACTGCAGCTGCTCGCGCCCCGACTCCACCTGCGAGGGACCCGAGCTGGTACGGTCTACTCACATAACCGTATCGGCATCGACAAAGCGATGCCGACACTGACTATGTGGTTTGTGGCGCTCACGTAAACGTGGCGCCTCGGAAGTAAATGTTACGTTCGGGAAAATAATATTTACACCGTTTGCATGATACCGACGAAAATAATTTAGGAATATGAAGAAACGTCGGATAGGTTGGCAGTTGGCACGCTTTGTTAGTAATGGTGAAATGGAAAATTCACTAAAACTATGATTGCATTAAAATCATAAACTTTTAAAGGAAAGTATAAAGTAAAAAAATAAATTTGTTAAGGGTATAGTGAAAAAAATACTATGAGATACCACAAGGGTCTCATATTAGGATCCGCTAGTATTTCTTTTTTATAATGTGGAATGTGAAAAAAATGATGAACCTTGAATGATGGTTACATAGTGTACTGAAGCGAGTGCTGATCAGTCCGTACCTCGGTGTAGTGCACGGAGTACTTGGTGGGCGGGGGCGGGGCGGGGGCGGGGGCGGCGGGGGGGCTGCGCGGCGGCGCCCACGACACGCGCAGCGCGTGCGGGCCGAGCGGCTCGGCGCGCACGTCCAGCGGCGGCCCGTACGACAGCTCGTCTCCCGCCGTGTGCACTTCTATCGGCTGCAGTAGGTACACAAGCAAATTAGGATCATAAAAATATGCTTTTAGCCGATTCTGATATTTCATAGCCAAGTTCTTGTATTCCTCTCCCCGATGTACCTATTACCGCCTAGGTACCGGACTTGTGAGCGTCAGGTCTAAGCTCGAGCAGATGGAAACTGTGGCCCAAGAATAAATGCACGAGGTCCTCCCATTGTTAAGAGGGGAAAGAATTCCATATATATCTATCAAACAATCATGTCCTAATTTCGACTTCTTCTTTTTCGTGCTCACTCAGAAGAACATGCCCGGCTTTCAAAGACTTCAAACTGAATGTCCCGTGTATGTGGTGGGCGGAGACTCACGGCGGTGGGCGGCGAGGCGCCGAGGGCGGAGTGCGCCAGCACGGAGAACAGGTAGCTGGTGTCGGGCTGCAGCGCCGCCACCATCAGCTCGCGCCGCCACGCCGCGCCGCGCGCCACCCGCTCCCTGGAACACGCGCGCCGTGGGAGCCCCGGCACCGGCACTAGCACCGGCACCGCTAGCGCTCGGTTGCGAGGTCACATTATGATAACACTATTTCAAAACTACTCGCCCTGACCGGAACACATCTGAAGACTGATAGCAGTTTAGCACTCACATTCGCAATAACTTATTTGAGTTTGAGAAATAGACCATCCAGATGTTCATAGCTGGAACAAGCGTGGTGTCGGAAACCGCACTCACCTGGGGCTGCCCTTGACGCGGTATATGACGGAGTAGCCGGTGACCTCGTCCCCCCCCCTCCGGCGCCTCCCAGCTGAGCGTGACGAAGCTGTGCCTGACGACGAGCGCGCGCAGGCCGCGCGGCGGCGGCGCGCTGCTGTTGGTCGCCGCGGCGGGCGCGGGGGGCGCGGGCGGCGCGGGGGGCGCGGGCAGGCCTTGCGCGTGCAACAGATCATAGTACTCCGTGTCCGGCCCGGACGTGTACGCGGACGACGTCTCGCCCAGGAAGTCCTCGGGGAGCTCCGGCTCGCCCCGGCCCGGGGGCGGGGGCGGGGGCGGGTGCGGGGTGGCGGGGGCGGGGGCGGGGGCTGGAGGGATCGGGGAGGGCGGAGTAAAAACAAAATATATCAAAAATAAAATGGAAATTGTAAATAATATCAAAAAATAAGGGATCCACAAATAATAAGTTAGATAAATTAAACGGGATTAATAATTAATACACAATCTATCACGATACAATGTATAATAAAAATATGTCTTCAAATCGATTAGTTTTAAGTGGGTTGTATTTTTTTTTGGCCTCTGCTTAACAGCTGATGCCATGCCTAGTCCAGCAACCCGTTTAATGGAGACTTTTTTGAAAAATCTAAGGCGTCACAACCTCTGATTACCTCTACAGTATCAATGCTAGTAAACACGTCCAACCGGCGCGTACTCACCGTCGTCGGGCGGCAGCACGCGCAGGCGCAGCGCGGCGGCGGCGGCGCCCGCGCGCGACGCGCCCGCGCACTGGAACATGCCCGCGTCCACGCGCAGCACGCCCGCGATGCGCAGCGACGTGCTGCCGGGGGGCGGGGGGGGACCGTTACACATACACACACACACAGTCACACGCACACACATCTATGCAGACAAGCATAGACAGACCATCCAATAGTCGCCTGATTCAATATTGCACCAAAGAAACGGAAGGTGCGCACCCGCACCCCCGTTGCTCTGCTCAAGTATACGACTCGAACGACTGTTTGATCTGTCGGACTTATACATTATCTTACCCGTCCACAACAGCGATATCATGGTTGTTAGGTGTTAGGGGATCCCCGTCCTTGAGCCAGGTGACGGTAGGGGTGGGTTTCCCGCGCACGTCGCAGCGCAGCGTGACGTCGCCGCGCTCGCGCGCCGTCACTACCGCGCCGTCCGGCAGGTGCACGCGGGGCGCCGTCTGGGGGGGAGGGAGGGGGAAGGGGCGTGTGAGGACTAGACAAGTTCCTCACAAAAATCAGTAATAACTCTCGACGAGACTATTATGTAAAATGTCGAGAAACAGAAACCTTTCTTGAGATTCATTACAAGATTGTTTCTAATAGGGTCTTTGGATACCTCAGATGAACAGTCAAAGTATGCCAAAATCTTAAAAAATCTGAAGCTCGTGTGCTTGGTCCCCGCGGCCCGCTCACCAGCACGGCGAGCTGCGCGGTGCGGTCGGCGGAGTCGAGGCGGCTGTGCGCGCGGCACGTGTAGGCGCCCGCGTCCGCCGCGCGCGCGCCCTGCACGCGCAGCGAGCCCGCGCCCGCCAGGTACAGCCGCGAGTCCAGGTCGCTGCGGGGGGGTCTCATATCATTAGCGGAGACGACATTAGGTACTGTGGTACCTTATAAAAAAATTGGAAAAGGCTATGGTACGGTCGCTGATCACGAAGAAATTCGTACAATGACCTCTTATTACCTGTATAAAAGGCGTATAAAAGAAGGCGAGAATACTGAATAATGCTTGGGTAATATGAGTATATCAAGGCTACCTGAGGTCGATGGCGACTCCGTTGTTGAGCCAGGTGATCTCAGGCCGGGGGTTCCCGACGGCCGCGCAATCAAAGGTCACCGATGCACCTGTACCATACGTCGGGAAATATTTTACAAAGACTGTATTTCAGAAATAATGATAATCGTTTTTTTTCATGATATTATGGGGGTACGGAGATTGAAGGGGTAATAGCTGCGAGCTACCTTCCATGACGGTGGCGGGTTGCGGCGTGGCGATGAACCGCGGCGGCGACTCCGCGCTGGCCGGCTCCGTGCTCACGCGCAGCTCCGTCTCCTCGCTGACCCTGCGCGGACAGACACACCGTAGACTACACGTGATCCCACCCCGAATACAAGTATTCAGAAGACGAAGTATGTAAGATATGAATAAATATCGCCAGACTGACAAACTAACTGATGTATAATGATATCGCCAGACAGACACACCAACTGTACGGTCCCAAACTAAGCAAAGCTTGTACTATGGGTACCGTACAATGGACTGGGGGCGATCCCAGTGACACCCAGACCAGGGTAAATTACGAAAAGGCCATTTCCGAAATTTGCCCCAGCGGGAATCGAACCCGCAACCACCATGTGCAGTGAGCCGAGCGGCCTACGCTCGAACCACTGCGCCAAGCGGTCGTATGGTCCTAAACTAAGCAATGCATGTACTATAGCTACCTTGAAATGGACTGGGGGCAATCCTAGTGATACCCAGACCTGGCAAAATTACGGAAAGGGGAATCGAACCCGCAACCACCCGGTGAAGGGAGCCGATCAGCCTACGCTCAATCCACTGCGCCAAGCGGTCGTCAAGAAAGAAAATAAATGGATAAGGCAAGGAAAGAGAACAGAGCACACACTTGTAGATATGGTGCGCGTTGTAGAGCGACACGCGGCACGCGTAGCGCGCGGCGTCGTGCGCGCGCAGCGGCTCGATCTCCAGCGCGCCGCTCGCCGACAGCGACATGCGCGCGCTGTCCACGCGCAGCGGGGAGCCGTTCTTCAGCCACGTCACCTGCACACCACACCACACCACACACCTTGTAGTGCAAGTATTGGGACAGACGACCACTTCCAATAGCACAAGTTAATAAGGCCCCTTCGTTGTTCTAGCTGTTCTCTGAAGAGTTATAAACATTAGTGACTCGAAGAACTGAGGGCATACGAGAAAAGCCGAGAACAATGTGTAGGTACCACAGAAGACGATTCATTTCTAATCTAATCTCTGATTATTATTATTTCTTTGGTGGACACGAGTTTTAGCTGACTACGGCAAATTCAAAGGAAGGGATAAATTTTATTTATTCTTGCTGATCTTATTTAGTTCGTAGATCGGTGCCAATATACATATTGTATGCCATAATGTTTTTGAGTGCTGAGCCCACTTTAGACTCACGATCTCTAGAAAACCAAAGATGTGAAATTACATACTTACTATACTTTGTTTAAGTGTTGCTTTGTACAGTAACAGCTCAGCAAACCAGAATCTCATAAATTTGTGCTCAAGGAGAGTCTCACATTGGTACATCGTGGCCACTTCTAGACTTCAGTTGCTCGAGTGTAGCTAGAGAATCAGTAACAATAATGAAACTCACATTAAGCTTCAACAAGGGCGGTGCGTTGTGCAGCCGGGCGGCCCCGTAGACCCGGCGGTCGGGCGGCGCCGGCGCCAGCAGCCGCACGGCCAGCCGCGGCGGCGCGCGCACCCCGCACGGCAGCAGCGCGCCCGCGCCCGCCGCGCTCAGCACGCTGCGCGCCCCGCCGGACACCTCCGGCACTTCTGCAATTTAAACAACTCATTGAAGGTGGCGTTGCCGAGCGGATACTCCTCAACTGTAATCTGGGGAAGGATACACTTATCACATGCTGAACGGAAAACCCGCTCGTATTTCGAAGACGTTAAAATTTTGTCAAACCGCATTGAGCTACGAATCATCGGCGAAATATGAGTGCACAGCAGTACTCACCTAGCTACCCTGTCGCGGAAAAGGCTAGAAAGAGATATCTGAGTCTAGCATATAATTAATATGTAAGTTTATACGCAAACCTAAATGAAACAAAAGAAAGAACCTTGCACCTGACCTGCTAAGAACACAGTAGCGACCCGCGACAGTATGGTGCCCACGCCGTCTACCGTCGCCACGCACTGGTAGTGCCCCGCCAGCGCAGGGGACATCTCCTCGATGGACAGGGAGCCGTTCGGTAGCTGCTTCCTGTGCACATAATTATTGTGTGTTCGATTGATTAGCTGCTGAAGCAGGGATCGAACATGCAGGCGAAGGCACGAAACCATCAGTATCAAACTAGTATCGAGTCACAAAAGACCTGATGACATGAAATGATAAGTCACCATAGCTTACAGTGCTCATCCGTCATCCGAGTAACTAACAATTTGCTAACTCATACGAATCATGAATTTTAGGACAGCTCCCAGTAACATTACCTACAAGGAAATCTTTCCCATAGTCTTACTAGTAATATCCCTGGGAAGTTGTTTACAATATTTCCTGTTACCTGTATTTATCGTTGTCGGACACGGTGTGGTCGCGCGTGGGCGGCGCGTCGGCGCTGTGGCGCCAGGCGAGCCGCAGCGGGCGGCGCGCGGCCGCCGCGCACGCCAGCAGCGCGCCGTCGCCGGGCGCGATGACGGCGTCGCTCGGCTCGGCGGTAAAGAGGACGCCAGGGTCCAACTGCTCCTCGCCGCCTAGGGAACGAACAGTTTTTCTTCATTACCTTTTCCCATGATCTGGATAGATTATCTATCTATTTATCTGATATATCTTTTGTAGTTATTACGTCCACTTCAACCTACTTAATCTTATCCATTCGTCTTTTCTCGTGTCTTCGGCTCGCTCTGTAACCATCTATCTGTAATACTCATCAGCCGTTCAGTCTCTTGCTTCTCATCTCTTATCATCACATGATCGAACCATTACATTATCACCATTATCTCCAGATTCTTACTTTTTCTGTTACAAGCGCTACCTAAAGCTGTAGTGTATCCTACTAATATTATAAATGTGAAAGTTTGTGAGTGTGGATGTATGTATGTATGTTTGTTACTCCTTCACGCAAAAACTACTGAACGGATTTGGATGAAATTTGGAACACAGATAGTTTATAACTGGGATTAACATATAGGATACTTTTTATCCCGATAATCCCGAAATTTTTGTTACGTTAAATCCCGATAATCCCGAGAATTTTGTTACGTTAAATACTACGCGGACGAAGTCGGGGGGCAGAGCTAGTGTTTATATAAATCAAATAATTTAGTATTATTTGTTTCTAAAATCTTTAATAATAATTCTTATCTCGAAATCATCCTGTATACAATCGGGCTTACACTGTACGAGAAACGATTCAGTCAGAAATATAAGCAGGGGTCAATACAATCAGATCGGTAGCGGATATCTCCCTCCGGCGACGGATCCGATGTCATCCATCAACACCGACTGCTATGGACCGCCGCATCTGTGCGCATCTGTGACACTCCGAACACGATGTCACCGACTGTGTTCTTACGTAAGTACTTCAGTTTGTTTTACTTCACTAGACCATTATTAATTTAACTGCAATAATTGGTTTAAAATAAGATTAATGGAGTGATATACATTTGTCTAATTTGCTATACGCTCATACAACCCGATTCAACTTAGAACAGTATCTTTCAGTCAGATGTAAGACTGAAAGATAGATCACTAGTATCTGTTGTACAAAATTGTTACGCGCATGGTAAAACGCAAATAAACTTATCAAACACAAAAATATTTCAAGCGTATAAACTTTAACTAATCGTTTAAACACAGAACCAGTGGCATATCCCAACGCAATTAAGTTTTATATCGATGTGCCGCCATAAATAACGGTTGATGCGGCGGGCATCCGTCCGCCCGCATGCGCGCGCGCACGCACCTCGGCACCGGTCAATCACGACCAATATCGATGGTCAGTTTGATCGACACGACGTTAGAAAAAGTTGACTCATTATCGTGTATGACGTCATAGCCTTTGAAACTGAGATCCGTACATAAAATTCGAGAACCCCATGCAGAGATGTAAGCCGGTCCTGAACCCGTGTTTTCAAAGCGTACAACCACTTAGCTACCATCGCTTGTTTTATTTATTTATCACCGTGTACTGTGTACTGTACAAACATGAGACAGATAATCCCGCGATAGCTCAGTAAACAGTGGCAGCTGCGGCGCAGGTAGCGGGCCACGAGCCGAGGACCCGTGTCACGGTGTCACACTGACAGCTGTGACGGTCGAGATATGTCGATATCCTGACATTTGTGTACATTGATTTGTAGCATTTGTAGCCATTTATCTGCGAAATGATGGGACTGGCCTGATGTTTACTCCGGTCCTTTATTTGTTTGCTTTGACCTATATTTTGATTCTATTTATCACCATTATCATCAGTCACACCGATAAGGGTCTTCAGAGGTGCACGGAAGAGCAACCACATTTCACCGATGGTATTTAAGTACCAGTGCATTGATCCGTAAATTATAATTTTAATTTGAATACTTATATAAAAGTGCCATGTGTACACACTAGTGTTTCAAAAATCTATCATGATTTGTATTGAAGGCGTATTTTCAATGTGAAGAGCCCAGCGGACACATGTGCTATCTCGATCAGAGCGAAGTGAATGACGGCCGCGAGAGCAGCAGCTGCCGGCAATCAGGTCAATTAGTAATCCATTCCCGCGGCTCGGCGGCGGACGAAGGGACATGTTCTACAAAAAATAGCTTAATATAAAGGCTACCAAATGATACCACACCAGCGGCAGGCTAGATATTGCTAGACATGAGCCTATTGCTATGCACAAGATATGGCCTAAATTGGTGAACACAATTTCCCGAGATAATGCTGCGACGTGACGCATGATCTGACACGTAGCCGGCGACTGGCCATGCTTATCCTAGATACGCATTACGTCACGTGAGTGAGTCCTCGTCAAGGCTACGTTCCTGTCATAGAATGTGAACACCCAAAACATAGCTTAACCCGCCTGCGAACTCCTTCACTCACTCCACGCGTTTGAATTTCCTGAAAACTCCGTCGAAACTATGCAAATAAGTCCGCCATTAACTACGGAAAGGTATAAAGTAGATTCGAGGTTCCGCAGCAGGAGTTTTGTACATCGCATGACTTGAGGCGATCCACCAGGAAATAAATAGCAACTCAAAGTTGGGCACACTACATAACAGCCTTATACCAAACGCTCGAGTTTATTATGTATACAAATAAATAAAATCGGAGTGTCTGTTTGTAATATTAAAATAACACCTTTTCACTAAATGCATATGAAAGTACATACGACACTTATAACAAAAACGCGATTTTAAACATTTTTGTCTATCTGTCTGTCTGTGTGTTTGTTTCGGGTAATCTCCGAAACGGCTGGACCGATTTTGACGGGAGTGTCACTGGCAGATAGCTGATATTTTAAGGAGTAACTTAGGCTACATTAATTTTAGAAAAACAATTAGGGTTCCGCGTAAAAAAATAAAAACACATGAAATCAAAGAGTATCTCCGAAACGGCTGGACCGATTTTGACGGGACTTTCACTGGTAGATAGCTGTTGTTATAAGCAGTAACTTAGGCTACTTTTATTTAAGAAAAACTAAAGTTAAATTACACGAGGGCGAAGTCGCGGGCTCAGCTAGTTTAAAAATAAATTTTGAATTATGTCAACAGTACCAGGCGCAAGTTTTGACAATTCGATTAAGAGTCGATGAAGGTTTGATCGACTGTTTTAGCGATAGAAACTTGTGCAGCTGCACGCGCTGGTGACTGTGTGCGAACTACTGTTATTTGAATACATTCAAACCTCACACTAACCACACTGGCGGCTGGGTGATTCATTTCTTCCACGGATTTAAATGACGACTCTTTAGAGTCTCCCATTAAATGTATACGATGGTTTACGGATTAGTATGTTCAGTTTATGGATAAGTATCTCGGATCGCTTCCAGTGTTTTGATTGGGCATCTTATGATAAGACTATTTGCGAAATTGCAGCACGCCGGGAATCGAGCGCGCAACGTCCTGGTGCAGTGAGCGAGCGGTCCAGGTTCATACCAAGACCTAAGCGGACATTATAAATTGAAGTACTTAACAGAAGCAATATCATAACTTATCACCATTGAATTCCCACATAAAGTTCAGAGATGAAAGGGCGGTTTGTCTCTCACCGAGTTATCAGCAACTGTAGAGCTCAACTCAGTAACAAGTCTTAGTTATTAAACATTTGACTCACTGTTAACTTGTTAGACTATCGCACCAGGTAGTGTTCCCTGAAAAGCCAGACCGTTTAACTATCTATACAAAGAAATAAAATCGAAGTCTCAGGTTGTAGTCAGCGACCAGCGTGGTCGACTGTGGGCCGAATCTGCTCCGCCTTGAGGGTGAGTACGCTCGGTAGAGTAGGAATGTGCTCGTCCACTACATCTGCCGGCCCCATCGGGAATACTAGCGTGATAGTCCCACAACGTTGACATCGAAGTCATAAAAAATAAAAGAATATGGCGGACTCTTCAATGAACTGTCCATTCTTTAAACCACAATCGTTCCCATTTTAAAAAAAAAAAACAGCACCGATATCTATGTCACAAAAGCTCGAGCCGTCGACCACAAACAGCAGGCTGCACAAAGGCTGAATGGCAGTATGCCGTGATCATCAGGAACGAGCCGAGCTGACAAACAAAGCGCTTCCCGCGCTGAGGCCGGCGGCGACGAGATTGAAAAATACCGAATATGGGCCACGGGTTGAAATTGGACCACTGTATGGACGGGGTTTTGCCTTATTGACATATATTTTGTACAATATAATAAATGAGCTACAGAAACACTAAAATTTATTGATAAATATTTGTATTGTATGATTTGTCATTGCTCTTACATAAGAACCTGCTTATGTAAAAAATGAAATAACTAATTGCAGCACTGGCGCCATTGAAATAAATAACTTCATCAATTTCTGACTTTCATCTCGTATTGGTGTTTTGGCAAATGTTCGCCTCGGCGCGGGGCGCAGAGTGCAATCAATCAACAACGTTGTAACTAGGGCTGGCGGCCATTTGGCAAAATTAAAAGTGCGCATCTAAAACAAATCTACAATGCATTTGAGGAATTACTGAATACGAATGATGCTCTATGAAGAGCATATAAATACATTGCTGACAATAACGGCTTCCTATTCCAGGGTTTATTTAACTCGCCCAACTTGCATGCAAATAACAACTCTGAGACTGATCTCAAGTGCAGTTTTAGAATGTAATATTGTACTGAAATGGAATTTCTAAGAACTCTCACATGTGTTTCGTTCGCATATTCGGCTGTGTCAGTGCAAGGATATGTTGTGTGTCAACCTTGTTACAAAGTGCGCAGTCACCGCGCAGCGAGACGCCGCCGCCGCCGCTTGCTGAGTCGCGAGTTCGATTCCTCGCGGCACAAGTTTTGGGAATCCGCGTGTGGAGTAGCAGCATTAAACTTAGCAGTATAGTCAGTGATTTTGTAGGTTAAATTAACTAATGTTAACAGTTGCTATTGGGTGCCATTCATTGCCTTTCGGTGGATATTTAAATTAATTAAACACTAGGTCACTGAAGCATCAAAATCAAATCATTTATTTTGTTTAGGCCTACGGGGGCACTTACAAATTGTCGATTTTTCATTTCTTTTTCTTATATCTACAACCGGATCGGAACGCTACCTCGACTGAGAAGACCCGGCAAAAAACTCAGCGGGCTTGTCTTTTTTTATCGCCAGTTGCTTATAAACAATAATTACGAAGGGTAGTAGATATTAATATAAATATTATAATAGCTCCAGTGTGTTGCGTCCATCAATCTAAATATATATAACTCAAAGGAGACTGACTGACTGACTGACTGACATAGTGATCTATCAACGCACAGCTCAAACCACTGGACGGATCGGGCTGAAATTTGGCATGCAGGTAGATGTTATGACGTAGGCATCCGCTAAGAAAGGATTTTGATTAATTCTACCCCAAGGGGATAAAATAGGGGATGAAATATCCCGAAATTTTTGTAAAGTTAAATTACACGCGGACGAAGTCGCGGGCACAGCTAGTCTCAATATATATAACTCAAAGGTGACTTACTGACTGACTGACATAGTGATCTATCAACGCACAGCCCAAACCACTGGACGGATCGGGCTGAAATTTGGCATGCAGCTGGATGTTATGACGTAGGCATCCGCTAAGAAAGGATTTTGATTAGTTCTAAGGGGATATAATAGGGGATGAAACTTTGTCAATTAAATTCCATGCGGACGAAGTCGCGGGCACAGCTATATATTATACAATTTTTTAAACTGTGTATACAATCCGCTATGGGTGCGACATCTCTACCTACTACTTTTGTAAACTCAGGCGTGATGATAGTGGAAATAGTCAGTCAGTACTTCAGCCATTTCCGTTGCCCAAATTAGGTCTTTAGTATTCCAGCGAAGGGCTTATTGAAAAGGGCTCCATCGAAGTAAGGGATACTTAATCTCGATACTATTATAACGGTCGACACTTTTACTAATTTATACCTTAATTTGAAGCTGATAGCGTTTATAATTGTTTGTACAGTTCCGTAGGTATCTTTTTAGTAAGTAGACTCGTATTTTGTATTATTTTGCTATGAAACTAGACCAGGCTAATCAGGTTTCAAACGGTTAATAGTGTATACGCGATCCACGGACAGACGAAAGTTAGCTTATTCAATCCAACAACAGAATAGTAAATTGTGTTAAAAAGTACTAGGGTAGGTACCGTGGGTATCTGGGAGGCGGCGGTCCCCCTCCTCCTCACCTGTCGCCCCGTCGCCCCCCCCCCCCCCTCGGCGTGGAATACAAGGTGGCTGTGTACGAGAGGCATTTTGTGTAGTTCACTACTTTAAGATGGAGTTGGATTATATTACTCCTATGTATGCCGGAGTGGTCGGCAGAGTTTAATCTCGAATTGAACAATGATCCAGTCAGTTTAACATAAAATGGTAAACGTTCCTAATGGCTGGACACGGCTGGATCTAATGGGGGACAGAGTCATATGAAGAAATAAGATGCACTTTAACTTAACTCTATTTTTTTTTACTCCGTCTCTTTAAATCAGGCTTCAGACCATAGCGCGTCAAAACTTCTTTAGATGAAGAGTAAATTCCCGCACTTCACATAAGACTTACAACTAGTTAATTCCTTATACTGTCAATCTCAGGATACGTTCCCCACATAAACCTTCCGTTTGTCTCGTAGATACACAATACCCCGGCTCCCTTCAGACACGTCTATGAACGTCTGTCATCGTGTCACGTCCACCAGCTCTCGGAAAGGTCAGTAGAGACACTGGTTGACACTAATAGTGACACGCGTCGTGAAGTTGTCGCCGGCTCGCGGCGGTGATTGATCACCCGACACGTGCGGGCTGACAAATCTTTTATGTATTAGGGCCACTCATCTAGTGGATATCAGCTTCAGTTGGTTTTATGCAATGTCATAAATAAGGCTGTTTGATTCTACTCGCTATTTAACGCTATAAAACTAAGGTTACTATAAATAAATCAGTAATAATTGCCAGTCAAACGCACCAACTGCCGCAAAGTAAGTTTCTCTTCTTGTATTACGAGGAGTTGCCATCTTGCCATAAATAAACTGTCTTTAAAACACAGATTCTATACCGTCGACCTGTCCTTTTACTCACATCAGGAATATAACATGAATTTCTAAAAGCGCTGAAACCCAATTACTTGGTGCGGTCACTGGCGCAAGATGGCGGCACTCCCGCGCCGGAAGCGCCCTCGCAACCGGATATTGACGCTTAGCCGCTTCACCGCAGAAATATACCCGGAATAGTAGACAGGCTTCTGTTGGAAATATCAAGTCCGCAGGTCTGTTCCTGAAATTCCGTGATGTAATACCGTTCCTCGTGTCTGCATAAAGCCAAATATTATTCTTTGTTGCTTTCTGATTGGCGATAAAAATCTTCCAAATTTTAAGGTTACATACTCCACCTAGATAGGCTTCCAACTAAATATTTATTTAAAATCTTTCATAATTCCTTACAAAAATATAATATTGAAGTCAAGTGCAGTCGATTCAGCGTTAAGTTTCTATGAAAAGCTCTCCTACTAAGCGAGGGTCTGGAAATAAAAGCAAGGGCGTCTAGACGCGACAATTTGCGACTAATTGCGGCAACCGAGTCGCACCGTACGTACGGATGCTGCTTTAGAAAACTAGGGTGATTTGGCGGTATACCATAAGCCCGAAATAATATTTAAGCTACATAATGAAGATCACGTTCCTCACTGCGAATTTAGTAAGTACATATATAAATTACGAATAACTTCATCCTGAACTCAACAAAAATTTCTGATCAATAATAATTCTGTAGGGTAAAACATCCAATAATCGGCACACAACTTTAATAGGGTGAGGCGTACAATAGCCGTCACTGTGCCAGCGTGTTATTGGGGATCTGACCTCGCATAGGGTCTGGGTCACGGCAAGTGGAGCTATTGTTATGTAAAAATCGAATGTAATAAGTTCCAGCCCCTACTCGGAATTTTATTGGATTATGTCCAATGCGTTTGATATTAATCGGCTTTCTCGTCTTGTATTATTAATTAAATGTATTCATTTCTGAAATTGCCTTTTCGTAATAAGCCAAAGTCTGGGTGTTACAGGGATCATCTTTACAACCATGGCACAAACGTTGATTCGTTTGGGACCATTATATTGGTTTGTTCGTGTTTTCTGACGCAATCAATTTTGCAGTGATTAAGATTTTGATTTCCATCCGGGGCTTGCAGGACCGATGCAATAGTACTATGCCATATACCAAATACTTCCATGTTTGTTTTGCGATTAATCGAATTGTTCAAACGGTTCCAATTTTTGTGTGAAACGAATTGCGAGCGGCGGCCGCCATGATTGGGTTAACCCGAACAAATATTGAGTTGCTGTGCTGTGTTATGACGACCCAGCACGTTCCGATAGTTATTATTAACTGTGGGGGATTTAACGTTTAAAACGAGACTTTTTAATGTATTAAAAATGGGTATATTTTTAAACTAAGTGAGTAGTGTTTCTAATATACTGTATAGTTATGCAAAACGCAAAAAGATCTGATGGCCAAATAATATTTATTTATATTCAGTAATTGCAGGCCCATAGATATTTACCTTATAAACTAACATACATATTAATAATACAACACACACGCCTCTACAGAATCAGGTGTTGTAAAAAATTATTATTACCGATTTGTTACAATTATATTCATACAATCATTGCCGCATTGAGCACGCCTCATATATTCACTAGAAGTCCCATCTTGGGCACCATTAACATTTCTCCATTACCTGTCGGAATCTTCGTTTGAGATGTTAATATATCAATGAGATTATTCGCAAATTTACTAGTTCATCATCTCGTATCCATCAAGCGTGACTGATGCGAAGTCCCGCGTTGGGCGCCAACAGCTTGTCGCCAGACGTATCGCTTTGACTAATGAATCGCATGTGAGGATAGCGGGAAGACGGCTGTGTGGAAATTAATGAGGAGGGTTTGGCTTTATTTATTAGCAAGAAACTGTTAGTATAAGCAAGCACCAACGTCACCGATTTCAACAACATACATAAAATAAATATAATTATTTTCATCTCAAACTCGAGTATTATTTTCGTATCTTTAACGGTACAAAAATAAGGGAATAAAAATATAAAGGCTAGAATAACCGTGATATGATGATGGCGGCTCTTGTGGGACTCGATATTCTGTGAGCGATGGTCACGTGATGGGCGCCAATATAACTCAGACGTGTGTTTATTTAACTGCAGAGGTAAGTTTCTTTGAACTGGATTTGGAATATATATTAATTTTGAGTCTCTTTACACGCATCGGGCTGGGCGTCTTTATTAAAACAATGTTCCTATACGTAATATAAAAATAAATACGGAAGACCATCATGACGATGTGGTAAGCAAAACCTCAAAGGTACAGTGTTGTACACCCACGATTTCACAAGTAACATCAAGGCTAATGTCTGGGTATTTACCAAATATGAGACTTAAAGCGTTTATTCAACTGTTACACTTATTGCTTAATCGTTTTCTGTGCCACTTAGCTAACGGTAAACCGATTACCATTCAGATCTCCATTATTCATGCGCCATTCCCGAAACTGGCCAGTTGTTATTGAGATATCAATCTAAATGGAAGCAACTGGAAGCCTTGAGTTCTAATGTTTTGATGCTACTGAAAGCGAAGCTAAAAGAGAAGCATCAAATCTATGCGAAACGACGACAAGGAAATATTTGCCAATGCATCGCTGCAATGACATGTTATGATAGGAATATGACGTGAGAACGACGACGCGGTCCTATAATGAGTCGATTTTTAATTCACTGAATAATTAATAGGCGCTGAATTTTTTTTATAAACCTGGATTATCCCGAATTTACCATATTATAGTCATAAGTCAGAATTGCGAAGAATAACCCCAATAAAGCTGGAATAAACATATATACATTTTTAAAAATACTATTACTATTAAATTGGGAAAAGCCTATAATCTGCATCGCTTCGCTTCATTTATATCGAATCCTAACGAAATGGAAAGCACTAGAAACATCCGCGGGTAACGATCGGAAGAACTGTGTCACGGAATGACATCTAATTTACTTGTCTACGAGACCCCTTGCCTCCCCCTACAACCCCCTATCAACGCTAATGGCGAATATAAATAACTTTTAGGGGTAATAGTGTTATAATCATCATTCTAATTGCTTTTGATAAGGGGATTTGTTCAGGATTTCCTTACGCAAGTGATCACGATTTTGCCATCCTAGTCCCATTAAAAAACCACCAGACGGTAATATTTCAGTTATTTCAGACGACAATGATTGCCGTGTCTACGCGTCATTAGGGCGGCAACAGACAGATCGTCGACCCCATCACTGCTATGTTTTGCTGACATCGCAGTTCCCGCCCTTTTCATTGCGAGTCGCCATTGGTATTCGATTGGTTGAGGATTTTGATATTTTTTGTGGCACGTGTTTTTATTGCAATAGAGTGGACGTGCAGGCTACCCCAACTGTAGGTTTTTTTACCAGCCATCTAATATTTTGATGGTTTGAGCGCAGGCCGCTCGGCTCACTGCGCCGCGTAGTATCGGGCTGCTGTCGGAGCATATTTTAGAATTAGTCTATTCGTAGTTTTTTCTGCCCTCGGTATTATTGCGATCACCCCCAGTCTATTGTGCAGCACATATATTGCAATGCAAGTGTTACTTAGTTTTTGACTATGGGACAGTAGGTGTATTTTTCTGGTGACATTTACTAAATTCCATTATGACGATATTTGTTAGAGTATGATTTTAGTTACAGGTGATCCTATATTAGCAGCAGAGCATTATACTAAAACATGTTGTTTTCACTATTTATGACAACAATAAATAGAGACAATATGTTTTGTATAATTATTTCTATAGTGAAAACGAAGGTTAAAACAGACAGGTCAGCCGGGCTGCGTGATGGACAAACGTAAGACCCCAGAGAGCTCCATGGAGTCTCACGTCTTATCCAAACGTAATCAATAAAAGTAAATCTATCATTTCTGTCACGGCCTTCCCCGCGTGGTATCTGTGTGTTATTGAATTCTCTCATCTTATTGCTGACACGTAGCTGATACAGAATGTAATATTCATAACGGTACTATTGCGATTTCGGAAGCTGTGGTGTTATTCAATGTACCTATCTGCAGGCACATGTACAATTGAATTTTGCCCTTTTACACCTACCGTATGACGTGTAAAGATGGTCCGTTGTCTATGATCCTTCCCTTTATGAGACGGATTGGGGCTCCCCCTCCCCAGGTCACAGTTTATCCGGCTAACACTAGCGGGTTACGTTACCTTTAGTAGAACACCCGAATAGAAGCCACGGCTCTAGGGATTCAATAAAGTGTTTGCGTTATTGTGCTAGATTTTAGAAAACATGTAATTAGTTAATGCTTTAACTAACTACCGACATTTGTGAAACGCATGTTATATAAATAACTATATCCACATCATTCACATTGAAGAAAAGAAAAATAAACAAACGAAAAGCATCGAACGTCGTCGCCATCAATACAGAGTTAATGGCGCCCACCGTGGGACCCCTGTAATGGGCCCCTTTCAATGCCCGCCGGGCCCCTGGGGCCCATGACCCTGCGTGAGGGGTACATCGACATTTTGCCCTAAGGGTAGATAGAAGAACCGCAGAAATCGTGAATCGAACCAATTAGAGAAAGGTGATATTGGACAATTTCTTGTATTTATTACGATACAAGACATCGTCTTCGATTTATGACGATAAATCTGTATATTTTTTGTTCGTTAATTAAGAATATTTTATTGAATAGAAGGCGCTACTTATTGAGTTGTTATTACAACTCTTTTTCTTTAACTTTAAATAAATGAGACTCAAAGTTAGGTTCTCCTGATATTTATAGAATGCAGACACTTTATATTGTCGGGAAACATTTTAACTTCACCAGAAAATACGGTTGCTTGAATAAATCATTCCCGAATTCTGGGTCAATCCGCAGACAGGCTGCTGAGACTTAATTATTCATAGGCAGAGTGGCTGGAGACTATAGTGCTACTATGTATAAAGGTCTACTTTTAAACTTTTTACCGGTCACTTATAAGTTGTTTGAAGCTCTATGGGGATTTCTCAAGATGAGGATGTAAAGTACAGCCAGTACAAATCGTTTTTTATTTATTCTTTTTCTTTTAGGACGATCTACAGACCAATCACATAAATAGGTTGTGTACGGTACATAATCAAATGTTAATTACAAATATTTACCAAATATAGTTATCTTGTTTCTATGTTCACTCATGTTTGAACAACTGAATGTATAAGTATTGTCAATGGAGAGATTTCTCAAAACGAGGATTTCTATAAAAATATCATATAAGTGTTTATGATTTTTAGACATTTTAATGTCGGCTAGAGTTTCGTTTTTCCATGATGTTGATCATAAAATACGGAGTTCTTTATGTTATTTTCTCTATCATAAGTATATACAAGTTGACAACAATAGCTATACCGTAGTAGTATACAACATACATACAATATACAGCAACACGCATCAACACAGCTATTTATCGGAGCAGTGCGTGAAGCTAAATGGCGCCCACCGTGGGACCATTAGCGAAACGCTAAAAACCATTCCGGACTGGACTGACCGACGCTTTCAGTTCTTTTAATGGAAACTCCCTGGTATATAATTGTATGGAATACATTGCCAGCATGAAAGGAAACTCAAAGTTCATTCACATAAAATGTCATATTTATTATGCGTTGAGTTAAAAAGAGAAGCAACGCAACCAAATAGCTATATGATGTGTTTTTCCCGCGTCTATAGTCTATTTCAGTCATAGAGAGCAAGGTGGTATTTCTGACACAATCATCGCTTGATATTGAGGATGCTGTGCTGCGCTCTATGGGTCTTTGGTAAACCCAGCTTGAACTTTTTTGCTCATGAACATTTTTGTGGGCACCGCCTAGGTTGGAACAGTTGGATCAGTCCGCACTATGTCTCATTTAATTGAGTCCTAAATTATACATAAAAACTTGGAGACAATATCTGTTTAGATTGATGTACTGTAATATAGAAGCTACTGTCGCCCAACCTGGGACTGCGAAAATAAACCGTAAGCCGCAAACGAGTCCCGCGGGACACCTGGCTCCGCCTGCTTCTAGCTGGGGACCAAACGCTGTGTGCGGGAGAAAAGTAAATATGTACACGTTATGTGGGCAGTGAGCTTCTACTGGTTTTATACTACCGTTACGCAGCGACTTCGTTGGCTATGTGGCTATTATCGCTCTATATTTTTTTGGGATCAAAGGTACATTAATGAGGGGTCTATTCCGTCGGACACGTCTACCGCTATTGCAGAGTTTAATTAAGAGAAAGATAGTAATAATAAAATCTAAAATATAGACCGACGTTCTAGTCCGAATACACACAGGCTTTAAAAGCTATTTTACGCGCGTGTCAGCCGAGTTTATAACTCAAACATGTAAAACACATTTACGTCTCTCCCCTGGAAATAAAAACTTTGTTTACTACAAGAACAGAGTGATGTGAGATTAGCACATAGAGTTCAAGTTTGAGAACAAATGTCTGAGTTGTACCTCGTAATTATTTTGGTCGTATAAGCTAGTAGCCACTGACTAACTGTGTGTGAGGGCTTCTTGCCCCTCTAGGGCCTGTGATAGGCCGGAGCGAGTACTTTACGAGGGTGGGTAGGTACTACATCGTTATGTTGTAACAAAATAATCAACCTGGCCGATAAAAAATGAAATATTTAATAAAGCAACTATCGGCGCCCATCGAGGGACCGATCGACTATGTTAAAATTACGCCGAATTCTCAAAGCCTACTTTATTAATATATGATCCAAAAAAGTATTCTTCGAAAGGCTAATAATATGAATTTTCTCATAATATCAAATGTTATTTATAATGTTAAAATATTATTCAGTTATTCCATGACTTAACACAGCCAAGAGGTGTGTAAGAGTAGCGGGGGGATGTTTGCTGACCATTACACGACTATTTCCCATGGGACCACGCGTGGTTTTCCCCAATCGCAACCCATTTTGGAGTCTATTCTATGAACAGTTGATTTCATAATAAACCTGCCATTGAACTTCCCCTAGTCACTATAATAAACACTTGTCAGGAGAATTTTATTTCTGTTCTGAGGACTATAGGGTTTAAAGTAGTGATTTTAGCATGTGGCGGGTTTCATAGTTTACATTAAGCTTTGAGTGTTAGAAAACAAAGACCAACAATTTTTTTGACTGTTGCTAGACTAAAGAATAGCTACAAACAGTTGTGAGTTTGTTGCAGACTTAGACTCACTTTTAAATTATTTGTTACTAGATGAAAACCCGGCTTCGCTCGGGTGAAATGTGACTCATTATACACAATCTTTTACAAAACGTAGGCAGATATTTTTGTTGTTATCGGTTTTCAAGGAATATTAGGTAAGGCATAGATTCGTATAGCATTGCCCATTGAAATTAATACGAAAAAAACATGAAGACTGAATTTGTTTGTCCTGAAAGCTCAATCTTCTTCTTCTTTCTTTAAAAATAAAATATGGCCCAACCAGTTTAATAGGTATTTCGAATAAAGACTCATTTACACACTGAGAACACTGACACTAACTGACAGGGATACGTTCATAGAAAATATAGCGGTACTGTGCCAAACTTGACGGAACTGCCAATATGGCGAAAGATTGCCTTTTGCACCGTTAGAATTTAACAAAATACTCGACAATCTGAATTTTGCGGATATATGTTGTCGACTCGAAATCATTATTTTTTTATGTTTTATTATTCTGGTAAGGTTTCAATCGAGTCTACCGGGGTACGGAATTATTAATATAGATAATTCCTTTTGCATAGTATCGATACAATATAATTTGGTATTTATAAGTATTTGTAGGTAAGTTTCTAAAGACGAATAATTTAGCCTTTTTTGCCGTCCCACTCGGGACACTGGCCTGCCCTTAATACGAGGGGGATTTAGGCCATAAAACCAGGCGCCGGGCCAGTGCTGGTTGACGGATATCAGATGTCTTTCGAAAATTGATTAGATTTCCTAAGAAATACAGGTTTCCTCACGATGTATTCTTTGACCGTAAGCAAGTGATAATCATATTAAAATTATGATTCGTACTAAGATTTTGAAAACCCCAGAGGTGCGCGCCAGGGTTTGAACCCAGGAACTTGTGCCCGCATGTTTAACCAATCTGCTATTACTGCATTTTTTCTGCTTGCTCTATAGAAACGTAGTAATGATAAATACTAATGAAAACACAAATATTTGTGTATTACCTGTATTTCTATTTCTATTATGTTTAGGAATACAAAATGCGCGAAATGAAATTAATAAAATTTCCCCATATCCATCGTACGTTAAACAGATTATAGGCATCCATTGTGCGCGTGGACGTCTTCACACTTAAATGCTTCGGAACTAAAATATAAAACCATTTTAGCAGACAATTTATAACGCTTATGAAAAATATTCATTATTATGTGACATGGCAGCCCTGTGTATGAAACACCTTCATCAAATATTCACTTAAAAAATAAAACAAATAAAGCCGAAAGTCCATTGTCCTGTACACACAGGAGGGTGCCGGGAACAATAATGCTTTGTTTGGCAATTACATTAAGAGCGCGCCATTGTGACGACTATCGAGCTCCTGGATATTATGTCACCCTGGTACCTCGGTACTTCAAACTGGTCTCCTCTACACGGTCGCATCAACTGCCCGAACATTTAAGAAGAGCAGCAGAAAAGGTACAGTTTTATAAGTTTTTATGATAAGGATGTTGCATAAGGTTGTATCAAACATATTAAGAAAGTTACGCACAATCTGTCATCTCTGAGTAATTGCATACCAGTTGTCTCATATGTAAGTAAAATATACTTTTTGTGCCTATATAAAGTTTTAGTACATCTTTAACCCAACTCGTAAAAACAAACCCAAGCTATAAGCGACGAGCTCGGCGGTTATGAGGTGTCGTTAATGGACCAACCCAGCCTATCATACGGCACAACTTTTATTGGAACGTACAAAACAGATAATGTTAACACAATGGTCGACACGAATTCGTTTTGCACGCAAAGAAAAGAAACTGCATTCATAAACAATCAATTTTAGTTTCAAAAAACATGTAGGCAACAAAGGGTAAGTATTAATACGTAGTTAGGATCTAACAACTAATGGTAACAGTCGTTACCATTAGTTTTGGTAAAGGTTTGATGGTAACTCTTTTCAAAAGTAAAACATTGGTAGATTCCCAGGAACGGTAGCAAAATGTGAGCAAGTCTATTTGTGTGAATTGCTGAGTGAACTAATTGAGTCTCACTCAGATAACAAGAGTGAGGTGTGCCTTCTCAGTCTCATGTACAGTAACAATCAAGAAGGTAGGTATGGAAAATGATTGCTTTGTTGTGATGCCTGCCATGCTAAAGAAATGAGCAGAGAGTTCAAGAATAATTATTTTAATTAGGATTTTGTTTTTAATCAACATGTTTTTTCGTAATGTGCCCTTGGTGTTACTGAACATACTACATCTTCTTGTAAAGTATTTGGGTACCTGTACCTGTTAGCCGAAAATATATTATTCCGTAACCACCTAAGTTTCGGCCATAACCCTTGACATCCTCCGCCAGTACTCATGCAACCAGAATACGCAATCAAAACTTCCATACATACGCGAGTGACCTAATTCTGGAGCCGGGATGTTCAGTGCAGTACTTAGTTGGGAACTTAGCGCTACCAAGCCGTTCTGAGTTTACAGTTTATGTTAGGATAGGGGAACATTGGCGGCTAATTATATTCGCTACAAACTACGACTACCATTATTTGAAGTAATAATAATACACCATCACGCCTGTATTGCTGAATGGGTAGGCGCAGATACGACACTGCAGTGAACCCAAATTTCACCGATATAGTATTTTGATCCCAATATATCCAGGGCACATTTGTATATGAAAAAAAATACGGCGGCGGCGTGGGAAATAAAACCGTTGAAGATTTTTTATCGACAGCGACATTAAATAACCAAAAAAAAACTAAAATAAAAAAGTAAAAACATCCATCCTTGTCCACTGTCTCGTGAATAATGAAGGTTCATTTACGCGGGACACGATTAGTTCACAAACACCACTCTCGGGCCTCGGAGGAAACATCTTTGAACCTGGAGTGGTCTATTCAGACGCATTTAAAATGGTAAGTACTTGGGATGTAAGACCAGAGGGATGACGTCAGAATAAATAATCATCGCCAGACAAAACAAACCAATGGTAAACTATTCGAAGATCCTCCGAAATAACAATCTATTTGATATTCCTGAGATAAATTATTTCCAAGCGGCATTCAAATTAGTTTCGATAGTAAAACATAGCCGAGTCTCTCGTAGAAACAATGTAGTAATTAAATCTGTTCTAGTTGTATAATTTCACAGATATTAAACTACAAAAGCTTAATTACTTTGTTCGTTATCGAACTCCATTCGCCCGTGATCACAACGCTTCGCACAAACAATGGGAGAGGCTCTTTTGTGAACCGAACACGATACGCTTGAATGGATAAATGGCTTTAAAACTGAAAAGACAATCGCTGTTACGCGCCAAAAAGATTTCGACCTTTGACCTCTCCGTCTCCGCCATTGAAGTAGTATCTTTTGTCAATGATCTCCGCTATTACCTGCAACAACAGAATAACAAAGTTGGGTGTCATAGATAATAATAAAATAATAAAAATAATTTTAGCCCTTTTGACGTCCCACTCCTGGGCACGGGCCTCCCCTCAACACGAGGGAGATTCAGGCCATAATCCACCACGCTGGCCCATTACGGGTTGGCGGATTTCACATATCTTTCGAAAATTAGTTAAATCTTCTAAGACATGCAGGTTTCATCACGATGTTTTCCTTCACCGTAAGCAAGTGATAATCATATAGAAATTATGATTCGCACATAGATTTCGAAAAATCCGGAGGTTCGAGCCGGGGTTTGAACCCGAGACCTGGTAGCCAGCAAGACGCGTGCTTAACCAATCGGCTATCACTGCTTTTACGTCATAGATAAGAAAAATTATTATACTTGTCCGCGGGAGGTATTCACAATCAACGGAAAGTTTCCGTATCGGAAACAACAGCGTTTATCTTTCTTTTAATTCATAATATGTAAAAGAAGGATGGAAGCTGTCGTTTCCGACATCGGAAACTTTCCGTTATGTGTGCGTACTGTTAGGAGGCCGACCCTGTATGTCTTTTTAAAAAACAAACTACTTTTTACACTGCACTAATTTATTGTAGAAAATAATATTATAATGAACAATGTACACTGACTCCCGAATTTCCAAGTTACTGTAGTGAACTCCGCGAGGTCTAAAATCTGACTGACTGTATGAACAATAAAATTTAACTAAATAACGTAAAGTGGCAAAACTGCTGAATTGTATATAGGATAAAACAGCGTCACGCGCTACTATGCTGAGTGAGCTTTAATTGCATACAAATAAGGGTTATAACAACTCCCCCTTTTTGACGAAGCTTTATCCTAATAAGATGAAGCGAAGTATAAAAATGGAAAAACGATTGAAATTAGGAAGTCATTACAATTTTAAAGAAAAAATAAAAATTAAAGATGAGTCTTAAAATTAAGAATTGAACAAAATCTAAACTATTAGAATTAGCAGAATTAGATAGAAAATAAAATAAATTGTATTTAATTAATAAGTATAACAACATGGTCAAGGTTAACATAATTAGAAATTTAAATTTCTCTTGGAAGCTGTCATATTATCTGAATTATGATTGTTACATGACTTATAATTTGTCTGAAGGACTGGCAATGATTTAATGGATTTATCGTCATCAGATGTGGAAATATCAGTCATTTCGACAACGTTAGAATTGCTGGATTTATGTTTAGTTGATTTCTTATTATAACATTGGTTAAAAATCTGTATACAGCATCCAGTGTTATTAGAACGACTATGTTTAAAACATTTATAAAGTCTAAAACAAATATAGAAAAACAGACAAACAATTAGAATATATGTAAATGTAGAATAATAGGAACCATATTTAATAAAATGGGATTCTTTTTGAAAGTTATTTAATTCATTTTCCAAATTATCCATTTCATGGGCAGCGTATTTTAACGAGTCTAGATTAATCTTGCTCAAGGAAATCGGTGACAAATATGGCAATGTTTTATTAAATATGTCCTTCTTACAACAATCATCAATTGTTATATCAAAGCTTATATCTAAAGGAGACTTAATGGTAACAGAATATGAGCTACTTGGAATTAACTGAGTGGTTTTAGAGAAACCAATACAATTTTCTGTTATTTTAACAATGCCTGTTCCGACAATAGAGTGGTCAGTTATCTCTTCGTCACATTTAATTGTTAACTTGTTTAAGGTCGATTGGACATATATCCATTTATTATTTATTAACTTATGCCAAATATCGATTTCGCCGTACAATAATTTGGCGTTACATTCAGGAGGCAATGTAAGAGTTACCTCTGTTAATAGCTTTGATTCACAATTCGGATTGGCTAAAGTTGAAAATATAGAAGTTAATTCACATATTGAATATTCGTCATTTATAATCTTACATTTATCTAAATTGTCCAACATGGCATAATGCATTCTATCGTCACTTATAGCAGTGTAGAGATTGGAAGGTTGAATAAGAGCAAACGTTGCAACATGTGACTCATCGTGAGGTGTAGGCAAAGGTATGTTTTTATAAACAATGAATTTATTAGGTGTGATTATCGGAATTTGCAAAACGAAAACAACTCTATTTTTATAGAAATAAGAACTAAGTTCCGAAACATCAATTAAGGAATGAATATTATCTATATTTAATTGAACTGGAAAATCTAGTCTTTTGTTTATTTGGTTACTGTGTTTTGATAATTCACTATATAAGCCTATGGGGCTTATTACACTAGGATGTAAGACATTTAACTTAGAGAATAAAATAGCATTTAATGTAGTATCTAGTAAATTAGAAATAGCTAGTAAAGAACCTTCAATAATATTTAAAAAGGTATTTATTTTAGATATATAGAGTAACAAGTTATCAGTTTTAGTAATTTGCGACAGGATCTCGTCCATATGATTAATTTGGGTGTTGAGCTTTATTTCATTTTGGTTAAGCTTGTAAACAGTAGAGTTAAAATTATTAATTGTTGATTTGATAACGTGTATGTTATCTTTCATTAAATGAAATAGTTCCGTCTCACTCTTTTGACAAGCGTTAATCGCAGCGTCATATTTTCTTGCGTCGTCGGCATCTAAAGTGCCGAAGATGAACTTTAAAATTTCGCCACCAAATTCTAGTGACCTTTTGGTTTTAGAGGGCGATTTATTCATGATAACATGAGATAAGGATTGTAATTTAATATAGTTGGATTGTATTAAAATCTCTATAGGACTACTGATATCTTTACATTGAGTTACGTCTGGTGACTGAATTTTTATGCAAAGATCTTGAGTTTTGTGTAATAGTTTGTCAACATTTTCGAGATAAGGCTCTAAAGATATCAGCTCAATATGCGTGACAACTTTCCAGTTATCGTTGTAAAAATTAATACGAGTATTAGGTTCAAAATAAATTCCGGGACCATGTAATATAGGGGTAATCTTGAATTCAGCGTGACATCCATAGCATATGGCTCTGAAAACAGAGATATAGTATTCGTTAAGATAAGATTAAGATGTAGCAGGTTTAATTTCATTTGTATGATATTTAATATATTTACGACCTACTTGTAGAGTTACATTGTTTTTATTATGAACTTTTACTACTTTAAATGGACCTTTCCATATGGGAGATAAGGCCTTTCGGAGTCTGTGATGGTGTTTAAGATACACCATATCACCTGTTTTATATGAGATAACGCGGGAGTTAGAATCGTAATATTGTTTAGATCTTTCTTTACTATTAATTATATTTTGGATAGCCTTTTCTCGGCTGAACCGCATTCGATATTGTAAAGCACGAATGTATTCATTATAAGTAGTATTACTACTAGTTTCGTACAGGGAGTTAGGAATATTAGGTTTGTAACCGTATAATAATTCGTATGGGGTAAAATCAGTGGTACAATGAGGAGTAGTGTTGTATGTTAATATTGCAGTAAATAGATAGCAATGCCAATCATTTTGGTTCTCGTTTGTAAAGGATTTAAGATATTCTTTAAGGGTAGCATGAGATCGTTCTAAAGCTCCGTTAGTTTGGGGATGGTAAGGAGTAGCAAAAAGAGCCTTGACCTTTAAAATTTCGGTTAATTGTTTAAACAGGTCTGAGGTAAAACAAGTTCCCAGATCAGTTAAAATCATTTTTGGAAAGCCGAACAGAGACATAAAGTGTACGATATTACGGGCTATCTCATCACTAGTAGCCGTAACCATAGGATAAGCACTAGAAAATTTCGTGAGGTCATCTTGAAGGGTTAGTATAAATTTAAATTTTTGTAACCCTGATTCGGGTAAAGGACCTACGATATCGAGAGCTAATCGTTCAAATGGTCTCGTGGAAGTGGAAGTTATCTCCATTGGAGCTTTGTTTGATTTACGTAAAGGCTTATTAACTTGGCATAATTTACATTTCTTTACGTATTGTTCAATGTCAGAGCGCATGCCCTTCCAATAGTAAGCAGCTTTTATTCGGTTGTACATGCGTCTTGATCCTGGGTGACCCGCAATAGTGGAGTCATGATTTTCCTTTAATATTTTAGGAACTTCGACTGGAGTAGGATAAATTAATTGGTTCTTGTATATATGAATTTTAATATGAGTATTATGAAAAACATAAGATAACATGTTGTAAAGTTTAATATACGATATTTTAGAAAATGGATCTGTAAAATCGGGAATAGCGAGATCAGTAATATCTGAATCGTCGCTTAGGATTTGATTCCTTAATTTTATTAGTAAATTGTAAATATCTCTAAATTTAGTTTCTTCGTAATGATATATTTTAGTATATAAAAAGTAGTATATTTTATTTTTATCGCTTATGCGTTGAATTGTAAAAGCTTCGCGTTCGGAATTTAGTAATTCAGCGGAATTATCGAGTTGCGACAGTATTTCCTCGCAGTGAGGCAACGAGTTATCAAAGTCCAAGGATACTGGACATGCAGTTATTTTATATTTAGATAAGTGTAAACCTTGTGTACATTCTTCGATTACGGTGTTAGGATTTGGAAGATTATTTGTGAATTGATCTTTGAAATATTTTTCATAACTAGAATTGTTTAGAGTATCAATGTCAATAACATTAATTGGATATCGAGATAAGGCATCAGCGTTAGAATTGAGACGACCTTGTTTATAAACAATTTCGTAATCATATTCCTCAAGTTTGAGGCGCCAACGAATGAGTCTACTGCCTGGATCTTTGACATTAAAAAGCCAGACTAAAGGGCGATGGTCGGTGACTATTTTGAATTTTCGACCATATACATAAGGACGGAAAGTTTTAACTGCGAAAATAATAGCAAGAAGTTCTTTCTCGGTGGTAGAATAATTGCCTTCCGGCTTGTTAAGCGTCCTGGAAGCATATGCGATAGGTTTGTCTTTACCTATATCGCCTTGTGAGAGGACTGCACCTACGGCATAGTTTGAGGCATCTGTTGTCAGTAGGAATGGCGCAGAGAAATCTGGATATTGAAGCAGAGGTGCCGTGGTGAGCTTGTCCTTGAGAATTTTGAATGAACTGTCCTGCTCAGAGGTCCAGTTGAAAGGAACATCCTTTTTTAATAATGAGGTTAGAGGCTTAGTTAATTTAGAGAAGTTTTCGATAAATCGTCGGTAATATCCGACAAGACCTAGAAATGATTTTATTTGCTTGACATTGACTGGTATTGGGAATTCGGACACGGATTTGACCTTGTCAGGATTTGGGGAAACACCTTTATCAGTGATGATATGTCCTAAATATGCGACTTCGCGACGTAAAAATTCGCATTTATCTGGTTGAAGTTTTAAATTAAATTTTCGAAATCTGTCAAATACTGATTCGAGTTTGGAGATGTGAGATTCAAGGTCATGGGAGTATATGATACAGTCATCTAAATAGACATAGGCATGGAGACCTTGAAGACCAGATAGAGCCGTATTCATCAGGCGTTGGAATGTTGCAGGGGCATTTTTCAACCCAAAAGGCATTCTGGTGAATTCGTAGTGTCCAGACATGCTTGAATTAGTACTAACAGTAAATCCTGTTTTTGGTGCGTCCTTGGCACTCATCTTTAATTGATGGAAGCCACTTGCGAGATCAAGTGTGCTGAAATATTTGGAATGACCTAATTGGTCGAGAATATCAGTGATAAGAGGCAGTGGATAAGTTTCTGATACAGTGACGTCATTAAGTTGACGGTAATCAATAACGATTCTCCACTTCTTTTTCCCGGATGCATCCATTTTTTTCGGGACTACCCATACTGGGGCGCTCCAAGGCGAAATAGAAGGGCGAATAATATTTTGGTCGAGCATTTTTCGTACTTGAATATCAACTTCGTTTTTGTGACACTCTGGGAAACGATAGGACTTTACGTGGATAGGAGGTGCATCACCTGTATTAATAGTATGTTCAATGGCATTGGTAAAGGATAGAGGCTCGCCTTCTATATGGAATATATCAGTGAATTTAGAGCAACATTCAAGGAGAGATTTCTTCTCTTCTTGGTTTAAGTGGGAACAGCGAATTAAGTCTAAGACTTGATTGAGACGATTAGATTTAGTAGTAGATGTAGTATTAATTTCGTGAAAATGTTCGGAGTTGACATCTTTGTTTTCTAAAGGTGTCAGCTCTATATAATAATCTTTGACCTCAATATTAGAGTCGGTCGTATTTAAAACTGATATGTTTACTTTATCATTAGGTTTGATGCAAACGATGCAATTTGCGACGTAAACACCATCGCATACAGTATGATCTAGAACAAGAGCTTCGTTGTTGGGGTAATGTTCGCGAGAGATATTTGATATGGCGCATTCGATAATAGCTTCGGAACGAGCGGGAATTATATAAGTTGGTTGCGTATAAATAATTGGAATGGAATGTCCTTTAATTAGTAAAGATTTTAATGAGTAATCAATGTTTGCTTTAAAGTGGCTGCAAAAGTCACTGCCAATAATGCCGTCATACTCTTTTAAGTTGACGTCATCGGTTGTGACATGAAATTTATAATTAAATGTTTCCTGAGATAGTATAAATTCTAGTTGGAATGTGCCTAAAGTCTCAACTAACTGCTCTGAATTAGTAATGCCTTTCAGTTTTACTTTTTCTGACGAGAGACATGGAAAGTCTAGTAGGCTAGAACTCTTAACGATACTAATACTTGCTCCTGTGTCGATAAGGAAACATAACTGTTCTTTAGCATGATTAGTAAGGATAAAAACGTGAGGTAAGGACACCTTTTTGTTATAAGAATTCATTTCACAAATAGGTATAATATTTTCGTGAGATTTGGGACTAGGATTTAGTTCATATGATTTAGTAGAAATAGGATGACTCAACTTATTAGATTGAGGTGTATAGGATTTGGTAAATTTAGTGAGACTCAACTCGTTCGGTCGAGATGTCAAAGATTTGGTAGATATAGTATGACTCAACTCATTTGGTTGAGGTGTAAGAGATTTAGTATGACTCAACTTATTTTGTTGAGATGTGAAGGAGTTAGTAGGACTCAACTCTTTGGGTTGAGATGTAAAAGATTCAGTGGATTTAGTAGAACTCAACTTATTCGGTTGAGATGTAAAAGATTTGGTAGATTTAGTAGGAGATTTCGTGTCCTTTAGAAAACTAAATGATTTCGGCTGACACGTATCCGAAATCATTTTTAGTTTAAATTTTCGTCATAGGTTGGTTCATCAGGATCGCACATGTGAACCGCCTGTACGTGGTTACCATGCGATGAGCTTGGATCAGGTTGCGCGCTGTTAGCATTCTCACGGCGTTGCATATTATATTGCCTTTTGCGGCATTGCTCGATCGTGTGACCGAGGTTTTTGCAGTAATTGCATGTTTTAGGATTAGAGTTTACAAGATACGATTTTTGAACTTGAACATTTTTATTTTTATTTTTAAAACACTCGGATGAGTTGTGTCCTGATCTGTTACAGATGGAACACTGTTTTCCGGATCTAGATGAATTCGATTTTGAGAGGTTGTATATTTTTTCCTCCTCAATGGCACGCTGTACCGCTTCGTTTAGATCTGCAGGATTTCGACATCTAACAATGTTTGAAATTGAGGGGTTTAGCCCTAACATAAAGGTATTGAGGGCCAGGTCTTCCATAGCCGCTATTCGACCAACGAGTTCTTTTTTCTCTTTACAATTATAATGGATGTCAGACTGTATTCTTGTTAGTATAGATTCCACCCTTAACGAATATTTGGTAACATCCTCGGAACTGAGCTGCTTACAGTTTTGTAAGTCGATTAGTAGATGAGTGGCGTGCTTCTTTTCCCCAAATGTGGTTCTGAGATAAGTTTTTAGTTCAGCCCACTTGGAAAATGTTTTTAGGCTACAAGCAACTTTTGCTTTACCTTCTAGTTGGGAAATAATGAATTTACATAGTACACCCTGTTGTTCTGGGGTAGCCAGGGACATTGCGTTGTCACAGTCCGTCAAAAACGCGGGAAGCAACTCCCTGTCACCACTGTATCCTTTTATGAACTTGGTTAGCAGTGAAATAGTAATTTCCCCGGCCGTGGCGGCCGTTTGGGAGCTCTCCGATTTTAGTGACATAATTATGTAAAAAATAAGATTTGATAAAATGTAGTAAAAGATGTAGTAAATGTAAAAGATATAGTAAAACTAGTAGAAATTATAAAATATAAAATTGGTAGATATAGTAAATTTAGAGTTCGCTAAAACGACACAAAATGTAGAATAGCACTGAGGTAAAACTTGTAGAACACTCACTGTAAGACCCCGAGCAGCAACAACATATCACCGGCACAGATGATGACCCGGCGACTTTGATGGCTGCACGTTGATGTAGGCTGCAGTGTAGATGTTGTGTCGCGATGGCGATGGAGGTGAGTCAGATACCTGCTGGCTGGTGCGGGCTCGTAGAGGCGAGACTGATCGTCGACCAGAGGGATGTCGGTGGAGTGTGCGGAGCGGGCTCACGCTATACAGCGGAGACTGACCGTCGTCCTGGTAGTTGCGTAACTGATGCAGGCTTAACCTTGGGTTAAGTCTTACTGTCGATCAGCCAGAAGACAATACAGTACAGGGGCCTGGGGTTTTGGATGCCAGCGTCTATGTGACTCTACGTCGTAAGACTTTCTCTGACATCCCACTTCTGACACCAATTTGTTAGGAGGCCGACCCTGTATGTCTTTTTAAAAAACAAACTACTTTTTACACTGCACTAATTTATTGTAGAAAATAATATTATAATGAACAATGTACACTGACTCCCGAATTTCCAAGTTACTGTAGTGAACTCCGCGAGGTCTAAAATCTGACTGACTGTATGAACAATAAAATTTAACTAAATAACGTAAAGTGGCAAAACTGCTGAATTGTATATAGGATAAAACAGCGTCACGCGCTACTATGCTGAGTGAGCTTTAATTGCATACAAATAAGGGTTATAACAGTACTCCAGGCCGCAAGTTGGCGAAATGGCAGTCGCGGGGCCGCTCTCACACCGAGTGAACGTCTCGAGCGCTGTATTATGCACTTTCTTGATTATGCATCAGTAAGCTTAATGGCGACGCTGACACATTCCCATCGTTTTATAACCACCAAATAGGTTGTAATCCCGCATATTAATGATTTAAAAATTGTTTAAGGTATGTTGCGAATAGGGATTGAAATTCGGAAAACCGGATCCGGTAATCCGGCGGTGCCGGCATCATTTTACGTCTACCGGATCCGGTGAAATTTGCCGGATCCGGCAACCGGATCCAGTAACTCCAATTTCTCGCAAAAATACTCGCCTAGCCCACCCTACTTCTCCTTAGACCATAATATACAGATTAAAATTGAACTAGTTACACTCATACTAGATTTTCATTGTTGATTTTTAGAGTTATTCCGGTCGGATCCCTCGTAACTGATACCCTGGGGATCAGTTTTATTTTATTATATAATTGTTGCTTATGTTGATATAAAATATCAATTATAGGATTCCATAATCATACTATCGCCCTTATAATTTCATAATTTTCGTCAGTCCTTCCGTCCGACCTACGAGTATTTTTATGCGGTGACTATGAGGGCTTCAAATTGGCACTTAAATAGATTTTAAGTCCAACTCCAAAACTGTGTATTTGAATATAGAAAGACAATTATTTTAAGGTACCCCCCGCACTTAAGAAAGGGGAGTGAAAAAAATGGTTACTTACCCCTCGAGTGGTACCCCCACTACACGTATTCAACGATACCTCGTTGAATAAAAAAAAATTAAGGTTTCTTTGACAATTTTTCAAAAATAATTCCCGTGAATGAAATATTGATCTCAAAAGTGGTATTTTTGCGTATTTTCTATAGTATGCGTGGTCCAACACGCACTTGGCCGCTTTTTATAATCTTTATGATACACTTATACATGTTTTAAACAGTTAATTTTGGGGAAAGGAAAGTACCACTATGTACCAACAAGTACTACGTGGCCAATTCATTCATCAATCCGGCCGGATCCGACCGGATTGAAATTGGTGCCGGATTGCAATCCCTAGTTGCGAATTTTTTAATAAAGTTTAATGTTATTTTTTATGCTTATGCATACGATTTTCTTAATTAATTTAATGGCTCGCGGTATTTAGTTAATGTATGTTTCGCGGTATCGACGCGATACGGCGCCCTGTTATTAGGGTCCTGTCATATAAACATGGCAACGTTGTCAGCTCGATTTGAAACGCTTATCTCAGACATAACGATCGCGAAGTAATTTGCAAGATTAAATTGCTTTATAATAATCAAAATTTGTTGTGTCGTTCGTTGGAGTTGGTATTTCCTAACTTATTTAGTTAGATAAGCATCAAAGCCGGCTCTTATGAGAGTAGTTGCGAGGCAACACTATAAATATTATGTAATTTAATAGCATGTTATAAGGAGTCATGTATCCAGAGAAGAATTGCAAAGAGAGAGCTTGTATACCTACCTACTCGGAAAATATAAAACGTACGGCATATTTATCATAGCAAGCAAACCGTCGCAATGTTTTAAAAGTTTTGTTGTCCTGGTTCTGAGCGGCTGACGTATACACAGTCTGAATTGGTAGTTATTTTAAAAGGTTACTTTGCATAAACTCAAATTTACTTTTCTAATTTATTCCAAACATTAGTACGCGGCCAGACTCAGACTACATCTAGCGTAACATCCAGATGAATGCGAGCTCGATATTGCTGCGGGCCACGAAATAATTATATAACCGCGATGGACTTTGCTTTGAAAAGCCAATGATAGCGCAAGCGACGCCTTACAGGTCATGGAATGTATCAATTCTGATTGATGGTTAATTTATTATATGCTCTATGTTAAATTTAGCCATTAAGCCATTATAAGCTCCTAGGAATCGCCTGTAATTGTGCCTAAGTCACTATTGCTATGTTAAAAAGTCCCCCAAATCAAGCATAAGTGCAAAATAACGTAGAAAATAACATTCATAGGATGTTTTTTTGGAGCTCTATCAAAACCACATAACTGTGATTTTCATCTATACATCTATACAAATAAATAAAATTGGAGTGTCTGTTTGTAATATCAAAATAACACCTTTTCACTTAATGCATATGAAAGTACATACGACACCTATCCTATAACAAAAACGCGATTACATTTATTTTTGTCTGTCTGTCTGTGTGTTTGTTCCGGGTAATCTCCGAAATGGCTGGACCGATTTTGATGGGACTTTCACTGGTAGAAAGCGGATGTTAAAAGCAGTAACTTAGGCTACTTTTATTTTAGAAAAAATTTTTTTTTCAAAAATGTGTCTTGTCGGGCTCGGGCTCGGGCTTTTTTGTAAGTTAAATTCCACGCAGACGAAGTCGCGGGCTCAGCTAGTATGTAAATAAAAACGCTCCCTGCGAGCAAAATCGCTTTTAAGACACTTTATTACGCATTTACTGCTCACTATCAATACCTCATATAAGCGTTTTAGAAACTATTTCGCTCGCAGGGAGCGTCGTGGCCTCGCGTGTTCGATGTAACATTTGCATGTAATGGTATTCCAGCTCGAAGGAATTTTGTTCGCTTGGTTTATTGTCCCCACATTGTCTTAAGCATAACCTATTGGATGTTCGAAAATACTTCGTGAGAAGACAGATGTTTTTCCCAGACCGATATGATCAATGAGCGAAAGACAATGAATAACTTATCGATTCTACCACTCAACTGTTTTTATGTCAATACCCAATTTTAATTTTTATGATTAGAAAAATAATCTCAATGGTATAATGCAGTGATGCGTACACCCATTCCGTGATTATTATCTTGGTGGCACCAAAGAATTGATGCCGGTTGAACTGGTACGCCGAGCAGGACAAAAGATACTATATCTATGTATGCTATTCACTCTATGTATACCTAGTATTGACCATACCTAGCGAAAATGTTTGTAGCTGTTTTTCCTTAATAATTTTAAGCCTCTCAGTACAATACAACTATAGTCAGTATATAAATACGTTTGTCAATTGGATACAATTAATTCGTCAAATATAAGGCGAGTAGGTAATCGTAAAGCGCCAGTAACGAGCGCGATCTGGAACGTCGTAAAATTAGGAACGTGTATTCGTGACCGGCCGGGGCGACGATTTGTTATTATAGACATGCAGACAAACACCTCGTTACCGACTTGGCTTTTAGAGGTTCTGTCCTTTATTTATCACACCATGTAGAAGGAGCAAGCGACTGTTCCAATCATTGGGTTTTTAAATTAAATATACCAATAATCTAATAGAAACTACAAGTCTATTGCGAAGGCCCACCACGTCCTGAACTTGTGTAGGATATTTTTATTGTAGCTTCATAAGGAGCTCACATGAAATCGCAAATATTAATTTCACCACATTGAGATATTAGTTATTAAATGAATGTATTAGGTACTTTTCGTCCCTAGTTTTGCGGAAGGTATAAATACTTGTATTTAAACAGTTGTATCGACCAGATCCGTCAACTATGTATTTTCCTCCTGGAAACTGCAGTCATCCATTACATATAACATCGAATCGTTTTGTAGTGCCATCGGCGCGGCGCTCAGGCCCTTTCACACCGGTTCGCCCACGCGGCGCGATGATCGCGTGTCACTGCGGACTCCGTGTAGGAGCCTATGCGACGCTTTCTATTATTTGCTGATTTGATTGATACGTTTAGGCAAACAATGCCAAAAGGTTTATCAGAATTCATCTGTAACGCCACTATGTCACCGTCGCGACGCCACTATGGAAGCGTCGTAACTCCACTATGGAATCGTTCCGACGCCACTTTGTCAGCGTCGCGACGCTACTAAATCAGCGTAGCGACGCCACTATGGAAGCGTGGCGACGCCACTATGTCGGCGTCGCGGCACCACTATGTCAGCGTCGCGATGCCACTATGAGAATGCCGCGGGTCCGACTCTGGTTTAGACTACATACTCTCACCCGTCCTTTGATTGGCGCCCGACCGTCCCCCACCGGTTATCACCACGATCCCAGCTAGACACATCATTTATACCCGGCTGACCTTCGGTCGGTGATTTACGCGCCCGAGGCCGCTCCAAATCATTCGCGTGCGATTGCATTACACTGATAACAGCATGGAAGTTGCTCCACAGTAGTTCAAGTATGTAAATTGTCATTGTATACCAGTTGCATGCATGAGACAAAGGTCGAAATGATTTCTTCTAGAAATCTATTTTCGAAATCGCCGCGATATCTTCTGAGAATTACTGAGGTTGCATTATGTCAGCATGTATCAAAATAACGAAAGGAACATCTTTAATTAGAAAGAACGAATAAACCATTTAACAATGCTTTCAAAACTCTTCCCTCTGAGATCCACACACAACCTTCAAGTCACTACATGTTTTTTCATTTAAATTATAATTCCACTTTTTCATTTTGTTTCAAAGATGCACACTATCTACATTTCTTGACCCTGGTCACCATAACAAGTTACGTCAAAATGTTGTTCAACGTTGTCATACGCTTCCCAAAGTTTAGTAGCACTTCTGGGATGACTCTGTCGTGTCTCATCGTGGCTATTAGTGGCTTACAAGGGATTACGTGCGTCCGGACACGGTGGTTAAGCTCCATGCCATACGGCTCCTCGCTGGACCACCTGTGCGGAGCTGGCTAATGCGAGTTATAGTGCACCTATAGCCTGCAGGCTACGATATAATTTATGGATGATGGTGACCGTCGCGAATGTCAATCGTAATGGTGATTCTTAGATCGGATATTGGCCCGAACCATACAAAATATAATGGCCAGGTATAATCAAGAAGAGTGGTATAATATCAGAACAATGTCATGTCATGTAGCTAAATTTGACCAAAGTAGAAGAAACCACACAAACAAGGCATAGTGTACGTATATACTATATAGATATAGGTATAACTATTTCCTTCCTACATACAACCCTCCTCAGAGGGACGGGCTGCATGTAATTGTGCTCAGCATCTGTGAGGATTATAGCAGGGCGGCAGTTTTGTGCACGCCAGACTCTATTTAGAGGATTTTCAATTAGCAAAAGTCAGGAATGTTTAAATATCTTGCAATATTAATAAAAATATCTCTTATTTATATTTGTTTAGTGAAGTAATATCGACTCTCGGTCAATTATTTTTTAATAGAAACGTCTGTAAATGTTATAATATCAAATAATATATTATTCATTCTACCCCTATTTGGGCAAGTACTATGTTTCCCTGAAATATCAAGTGACACCAGTCACCTATTAGGCTACATTTATCATTTCTCCGTCTGCTACTGATCCCACTGTCTGAAACTCTACCGAGCGCTACAAATAGAAAACTTGGAATATTTTATTCATAAATTGTTTTTTTTCAATACGGAGAGGAATTGTTGCTTATGTATTGAATAACTTGTATACAATTTGTATTACTTGTAGTCTTTTACATTGACATTTACTATGACGGACGACCAATGTTTCTTTTGAATAAATTACTACCAAATTGAGCTAACTACAAATTAGTAACTTGAGTGGTCCTGGGTGGGTTTAACTAAGCTAACTAGTACTAAGAGTGGGCTCACTTCAATAGTTAGATAGCCAGGATGGTAGCCGGCCCGTAGCCGCACGGTTACGACGGCAGCATTTCAAACCACTAAATTATATGCTGAAATAGCAACGATCAGATTGGTGACTCGCATCCTCAAACTTCAAAGTACCTACTCGACTCACCGCATTAAATATATTTTTACTCGACATTATGATGATCCTCGCGCTGCTGATAATGTCGCCGGATCTGCGGCAGTCGACAGAAGCCCCGTGATTAATAGCCTCTACCTGAATATGCGAACACCCTTCAACGCATAACGTTATAACGTTAACGTGTATGCGGTGTACGGGGGATTTACGGGCGACACACAGGTGATCGTCATCAAAGCTGTGCCTGTATTTGTACCGAATTTTGTTGTAAACCTTGTTTTTTTAGTCTAATTCTTTAGATTAGGCGCTTCTGATGTTTAATGTTATCAAAGTGTAGATAAACTAAAGTATGGCTTACTAAATAATTGGTGTGATTATCTCGCGATAATTACGTAAGGTAAATGGCATCGTCGATGGCATCTATCGCCATATCTATCAGTGGTCTCCGAGCTCTGCCACGAATGCATACTTGCATTCGCTAGAAGTCGCAAGCATCTATGTAAAATGTTTGTATGACCAATTGTTAGTTCCTCGGGTGGCCGATACAATTCTGTTAACAAATATTATTTCACGAAGAGCGTGCGTACAGCTCGTGGCAGAGCTATTGCGACCGCGGTGTAGGGATGACATTAAGAAAGATTGCTCTGAACACGGAGATATCCCTCTCCTCATAAGTTATCTGAGCCATCGCTCATCGCGGCATACCTCCGGCCACGTGCGGGCCAGGTGCGCGCGCGCACCACCTCCCCCCGCCCCGCGACCTCCCCCGCCCCCTCTCGCCTATACAAACATGCATTGAACATCTGCATTGTTATAGCACAGTTCACTATTATATATTCTGTGCTATTGTTATGAGAACGGGAGTTCAGTCCTTTAAGACACCAGGTGAGGCGTTTAAAAACAAAATATGACTGGTCACTTGGTTAACTGAGGTAAACCCGAGGATAAGAATCCCCATTGCATAGAGGGGAGTGTGCCCTGTGCCATGGTCACAGGCTCGCTCCTTAATGAAGAGAGTATTAAAATTCATCAGTGCAATGTCGGTCTACTGAATTGCACCTCTACTTACATAATCGGGGAACACAGTTGTGATGATATCAATTCTTCTTATGTGTTGGCAGGGATCGAACCCGAAACCCTTCGGCTATGCGAGCGGCTTCTCCAACCTTTACGTTATTGAAATTTATTTCAAATACAAAACACTCACGAATTAGAAAGTAAGAACATGGGATTGGTCTCTGTATACCCACACTGTTTGTGCACTTAATTAATGTATTATGGCACTCAGAGCTACATGGCTACTGATTTCCTTAAGACCATATAGTCTTAATTCCTGACAGCCTACGCTATGCCCATAACAAAATCTTACAAAATATAGGTACTTTATGAAACCATTCCCAAAGCTGCGCCGATCAAATATACACCTTATACAATATTCACATAACTTCCATAACAGATTGCGGTAAAACCATGCGATCGCTTCGATATTGCTAACGAAACCACTGCAAATAAATATATTTTTTTTTGTCATTCACAAAAACATCAAGAAAAACTTACTTTAAGAGCTCAACGGTAAAGTTCATTGTACAATGTGTCGGTATAAAAAGAATATTCATAAAAATAACAAAGCAAGATCGACTTTACTGAAATAAAAATAAAGGGGATTGTACATTGTGCGCGTGGGTGCCATAGAATGCAATGCGTTCCGCGGCGAAGATTTGGCGAATTTATGTAAATTGAAAGAAAAATAAATAAGGATACATATTGCGTCAGTGTATTGCGGATGTGTGGCGGGCCGGCGGGGCGGCGGGGCGGCGGGCGGCGGGCGGCGGGCGGCGGGTCTGCGAGGGTACTTGGCGAATACTCAAACGATACTCAAATCTATAAGAACCGTATTAATACATCTATCTCAAGACTGAGAGTGATCTTGGAAATGTCATTCTTATAATTTATATTCATATCAATACTAAATTGCATTTCAAAAGCGCACTCAAGATCGCTCTCAGATTTGAGATCGATCTGTAATTTGTTGTATGGTTAAGTATGGTATTTTGTCGCACAAGTATTTTAAGTCATAGAAGAACTAACGCATGTTTAAGAGGTGTCATGCTAGAATGATTTAAGCCTTAGGCTAAAGCGCCCATCTAGCCCGCGAAGTTCAAATTTCTTGAGGTATTTTAGTTTTTTTTTCAAAATCTGACAAAATAAAATGCACATTTTGTAATTCGCGACTAAGACCGTGTGTTCTTGAAATGTTTTAGAGTAAAATAAATAAACGCACTGTAAGTATTAATAAACGCACTGCATACTGTGTTTGTCGCAAATCACAAAATGTTGTCTTAAATGTTTTCAGATTTTGGATAAACAATAAAAATTCTCGAAAATTTTGAATTTCGCGGGCTAGACTGGCGCCTTCACCTTAAATCATCCTAGCATAGCAACTAGCTTGTGCAAGCACTACTACTCTAATGAGGAAATGCAGCCAGTGGTCCCACGCGGGCTGGGGTTATTTTAATTTAATAATAAGTATTCTTTAAAACGAATAAGTACTATAATTTATATCTTTAGTAATTAAAATAAAAACACTCGAGAGGTACAAAATACTGTCCAATTGGCCCTGTAAACACAATATCAAAATGTGACACCGTTCGTGTCATACCCACCCTTTGATAAAGGAAAATACTCATCATTGTCATTCCCATACTCTACGGGTTCAGTTTAACTTAATTAAAGATATATGCGGAGTCATCGCCAGCCGCCATCACGCTCATTACTGTTATTGAATTAACGGCTTTTTGTTAATTAACGACAATATCTACTCGTCATCGTGATGTAAGGGCGTGAAGCAGAAGTCGGAAATTATATTTTGAAGTCATGGGCGAATCCAAAATCGAAGGCATTCAGATTATTTGAGAAACATTGATCAACAAACGATATGATTTAAACAACAAAAAACAAAATACCAAACGTAATAAGGGTATCGCACACGAGCGAGTGATAAGGAAATACAAAGTCCTTTAATAATAAAATCACGAATCCTTTTTGCCATAACTTCAATGCTCGCCTCCCACGCCTAAATTGAATTAAATCCTTAAAAATTTTATATCTTCGAGTTTTTATAAAATACCAAAATAATGACACGGTCGGTCGTCGAACCCGCGACCCGTTCCCATCCGCGCGCGAACCATAACAAATGCACTTAATTGTGATCGACGGATACCGGCTTGTTTAGAATTTAACAGATGGCATTATGCCTTTTTCCACCGGCGGGGTAGGCAGAGGTTCTATGGCACCACCTCTTGTCTTCGCCTGCATGTCGCCGCGACGGAGACACGATGTATCAGCTAGTGGGAGCTGCATGTTCGAGATGGGATCCAAATTTGTTCAACTCAGGTAACCAGTAACAGGAAGACGTGTCAAGTCCACCAATCCACACAGCGTGAACTTTGGTGAACTATGATCAAATCCTCCTTGTATTCGGAGGCGGTTTGTATCTAAAAGTACACAAGTACTACAAAACATAACTTTAATTTATATGATCGATAACTGCCCCTTTTACTTACATACAATCATGGAATTATTAAGTACTAATTCATAAAATAATACATTTTGGTTCGAATCAGCCTTAAACAAAAATAAAAGAAACCAAACTACTACGGCGTAGCAAACTCTACGTAGCTACGGCGTAGTGACATAGTCGTTTAGAGGGATGCCTTTTAAGTTTTGTCGTTTGAAGAAAAAAACACAACTAGAACCTTATAGTACTTTTTATTGTTTTCAAAGTATTCACCACGTAGCTTAATACACTTTTCCATTCGCTCAAACCAGTTATTATAACATTTATACCACTCTAAAGTGGGGGTGTTCAAAATGGCTGACTTGAAAGCGTCGACTGCTTTTTCACCGGACTGGAACCTTTGACCACGAAGACTTTTCTTAATTTTAGGAAATGTAAATAAATCGTTAGGGCTTAGGTCAGGACTGTATGGAGGATGATCAAGAATTTCTACTTTTTCCTGCTTCAAATACTCAATCGTTTGACGAGCGCTGTGTGAGATTGCGTTGTCGTGGTGCAGGATGATGCGTCGCTTTGAGTTAGATTTTCGAAGTTGGCGATGACTTGTGGTAAACAAACTGTGGTATACCACTCTCCATTAACCGTTCTACGATCTTCAAGTGCAATAGTCGCAATATGGCCGGTTTTTCCAATGAACGTGGCCACCACCTTCTTTGAAGTGCTTCGAGAACGAACAACTTTAGTCGGTTTTGGCTTGTCTTGAAAGACCCAGATTGGAGATTGTTGTTTGGAATCAGGATCGTAGGCATAGATCCAAGATTCGTCACCACTGATGATGTTGTAGACGTGATTTGAATCTCCTTGGTTGAACCTTTGCAGAGTTTTCTTACACCATCTGACGCGGGCCGCCTTGTGATCGTCGGAAAGCAGATGCGGTATCCAACGGCAAACTAGCTTTCTTACACCAAGCGCTTCATGTAAGATTTTCTGAATGGTTGTCCCTGAGATGCCTAATGGAACCTCTATCTCTTGATACGTCACATGACGATCTTCGAGAATTTGTTGTCTCACAGCAATGATGTTATCTTCAGTGAAGGCGGATTTTGGCCGTCCTTCGCGAGATTTGTCACTAAGAATAGTATGTTTACGCTGGAATTATAAATACCAGCGTTCGACAGTCCGCAGACATGGGGCTTCATCACTGAACACAGATGTTAGCTCTTCAAAACACTGAAGCCGTGTCAGGCCTCTTCTAAAGTTGTAGAAAATTATTGCACGAACATTTTCCTTAGGAAGATTCATTTTCGTACGTAACCTGACAGATTCTAATCGACGCTGTGACTAAACAATAGCATTAATCCTAAAACTTTCAATTGTTTTGAGATTCGAAATTTAAACACATTCGAATATAGAACAGTTCCAAATTCAAAATTGCCGGGAAATATGGAAACGACAGAACTTAAAAGGCATGCCTGGTATGTCGCATGCCACGTTATCTATTGCGTGTTATGTTCAGCGACGGTGTTGTGGGTCGTGACCAGCGAGACATCGATTGGTCACAGTTTTCATCTGGTTAGAATTTTAGATTTTTGAAGAGCTACGCCAACTAAGCTCACACTTGACCTTTATTTTATCACGAGCGTTTTTATGATGGCAATGCGAAGGGAACGTGTTATAACATTTTATTATTATATTTATGTCTTCAGATAGAAAAACCATAGCGATATATATTTAAGATATCTTTTATGCGTACTTTTAGATTAGAGTGAATGGGACGGAAGATGATAACAGATGGTGGGCGAGACGTTTTAAATATAGCGATAAAGTCTTCGCTAAAATATATAGCATATAAAAGCTGGCAGATCTCAGAAGAAGACTTATCAAATCTTTTGAAGAACACGGATTGCCTTTTGGCAATGAAAGAGATACGTACAGAGTTCAACAGCCTAGTTATGCACGCGTGACTCGCTTCCCCATCTGTCAAAATGGTGACTTCGTCGCAATATTTATTCCTTCCCTTTTCCTTTGAAAAACTAACTACTTATTCTGGGACTTTCTGGCACTTTCTGGGGAATAGAAACCAGTGACACTACGGTTGGTACACAGTGTATCACGGGGCCGTAGTAAGTAATGAAGTGTCGATCAGGCGACAGGCGCCGGTAATGCGCCGGGGCCCGGGGCACGGGGGACGCGATCTATAAGCCCACAGTCTGGTGCTGGCCCAGTGACAAAGGGGCAGACGACAGACATGAGACTTGTTACCAAACAAATCATCAGACACAGACTACAACGATGGAAGCCATATTTGTTTTTTTAAGTTAAGAAATCATTTTGATTTTAAAACCCATCTCATCCATATTTAGGGAAAGTAAGACTGGAAGCAGTTTGTTGTCTTTTGTGATTATCTGTAAGGTATCATTATTCATTATTAAACGCACATCATACATTTTAACGCCTTTCTTTCATTGTAAGTGCCCAGCAGAGACAATAGATGATTTAAAAATAAGTTATGACCTAGAACCATCGTGGAATGCAGAATTACTACATTGCTTTCTAAGTACAGATTTTAAATAATAACTAAGTATAAAAGAAATAAATTTGTCGCAACCACTACACTAAGACCTCACCCTATTATTTTATCATTCTAAAACTATGTTTAGCCCCCGCAACGAAACACATTGTAAAATATCAATTAAATCGTAAGTAATAACAAATATTTACATAGAAATACTCATAAACGCACTTGATTCCCATAAGCCATCCCATAGAAAAATTTATATAAGCATGTTTCAATAAAACTAACCTTATTTCTTAAGACACAGATTCAAATTTCTAACAATACATTACTCATGAAGAAACATGTTTACTTTACTAATTAAAAGATAACGCTATTTCTGTATAGCTTAAGGTTGAATTTGCATAGTCACGCTCAGAGTAATTACATTTTATACATCGCTCGTTAAAACTGTTAAATGTGTTAAAGGTATTTTGAATCTTATAGTTATTATGATAGGGTATTAAATGAGCTGTCATGATGAGGGTGTAACACCGTAGTGGTTAAAGAATAGTGATGTGCAGTGCAACAAATAGTATCCCAAACTCATTAAAAATAGTACATTGTTACATGAGTGGTGAAAGTTACTTATTTTGTCCCGAGACGGGGTTTGGCGCCCGAGCGTAGCGAGGGCGCTAATAGTTCGAGGGACAAAATAAATCTTTCACCCGAGGTAAACACTGTGCTTTTCATTACGAATACAAGGAAATAAAAATAAAAACAGGAATTGGCTAAAGAAATAATACAAGGAAGTATAAACAATACTCTACCACTCGAAAAAAAAATCGGATTGCCGCCTATTTTGTTTTTTTTTTCGTTGGCCGGCCAACTTCATTATTTAGCCATTATTTTTCATTTTCATCTTTAAATATTTTGCACAAATCTATGTTATTTTAAAGAAATTGTTGAAACTAAATTATAATTAAGTCATTAAAAAAAAAATATTCTGGAATTAATACTTAACTTTATGTTATTTCAATTTTACATCGTGCTGTAATTGAGTGACTGTAGAAAAAGTTTGAACATGGTTCCATAGAAATGTGAAAATGGAACTAGTTTTTTTTTTAATGATTTGACAGCTGTCAGTTGAAAGCGAAACTCCCGGGCCTGAAAAGTATTACTTTCAACCCGCTTCTCAGGCAACTTCAGACCTACTTTCAGAGTATGAGTAATGAAAAATATATTGTTAACGTAATATGTCATCATGCGCTTGTGTTCCCCAAAGGGGGTAGGGCGCACCCACATATTTCCGAAGGTAATTAGGTCTCATTGTAATCAAGAGCCTATTAACATCTCAGATTAACGAATAGGCAGATGACGCGCCTAGAACACAAAAGTGTGTCCACCAAAGCAAATACAAATCTGAACTTCGCGTCACAGCGCTTAGACGTCAAAGGTGGTTAGTTGTTTTATTAACCCCCGACGAAAAACGAGGGGTGTTATAAGTTTAACATGTGTATCTGTGTATCTGTGTATCTGTGTGTCTGTCTGTGGCAACGTAGCGCCGAAGCTGATGAACCGATTTCAATTGTGTTTCTTTTGTTAGATAGGTATTCTGATCGAGAGTGTTCTTAGCTATGTTTCATGAAAATCGGTTCAGCCGTTTGAAGATCATCAGCTCTTTTGTAGGTTAAAAAGCCACATTCACGGCCAAAACCAACTTCCACGGCTCGAATCCAATCGAAATTTGAGATTATTGGATTTAGATTTATTATATTTTTAAATGATCGTAATAGTCTGAGCTGGCTTTTTACAATATTATAAATATGAAAAGTTTCCCTGATTCTGTAAAAAATGTATATTTTATCAATTTTTATATGAGATTTTTGTATGAATTAAAGACGTTCCATAAGTCACGTGTCAAATGATGGATACGCGCATGCGTTAAATTTTGTTTGTTTTGTTAATGGTCATGGAATATTACGTTATTATAATTCTAGAGGGCGCTGCTCCGCCATTGAGAAAAAATATAAAAAAACTAATCTAATTTAAAATAATTTTAGCGTTATTGAAAATTCTTCCCCTGGGCTGCTTCCGTCCACCTCAACCAGAGTTATTACATGAAATTAAATCATAATTGATAATATTTTATACTAGGAATTAAACCTCCGTGGCATCAATATTTACATTCGTTGTCTATTCTCATGTCAATTATTATAATGTCATAACAAAATAATGTCTCATACTTTTACACAGATTTTCTGTTGATTATTGTATACATTTGATGAAAAGGTCGTCGCATCGGGGGTTTTTAAATTTTCAATTTAGAGTTATTTTGAAAATGAAGTCTTGCGTAATTAAAAAGTGTAAAAGTTGTTCACAAAAACAAAAAAAGCAGATGGCATATCTTTCCACAGGTAACTATTGTTTATTTTATAGTTTTGTAATTTATTTACCCACAATTTGATATCGCTCACTCGGAACACAAAATTTTGACAGTAATTGGTTGGTATTGCCAATTTACATCGAAATAAGTTTCCTTGAATTAAGGAAATGTGCATGGGGTGTAGAAAGATGATTAATTTATACATTTACTAGCTGTCCCGGCAAACTTTGTTTCGCCATTGAGGTTATAAATGTTCTGATTTAAAAAATGATTAATTAAATATTCATTTTAAAATACAAATATAATGATTATTTATTGGCCATCTAATGTATTCAAATAAAACTATTATACAGATTTTATTGCGTTTATTTCCTTTTTTATTTTCCCGAAGTTTCGGTGGCTTTACAGCAGCCATGGTCACGGGGGACTGAGGTGTTAGACTTCCTGATGTCAAAGTTATTAACTTGGTTCCCTCATATTTAGTTGTTGGTTGCGGTCCTATCCACGCAGAAATTGCTCACAGTGTCTGACAACTATTTGCTTGACATGATGTATTTCGTCAGCCAGGTGTTGCTGATCTCAGATCCCTTGTGCTCTCTGAAACAAAGATATACCCACTGTAGCTAACTGTGTTGGATGGTGGTTAGATTTACCGTTTAAGTATATTCAGCATATTCCTCTGGCATGTTGTTCTCCTCTAGCTTCTTTGATACTATTGTGATGCAGTCTGCTACAGGTAGACAGGTAAACGCAGACTGAACATCAAAACTGACCATGGTTTAATTGTTAGCATGATGTATAAGTATGTTTAATCTCACTTACAAAATGTTATGAATCCTTTGTATGTGCTCTTGTGTGTCCTCTTAGTAGTGAGAGCACCTTCGCTACCTGCTGGGCCAGACTGTATGTTGGTGTGTCAATCTGGCTTACAATGGGACGCAGTGGGTCCTCTGGTTTGTGTATTTTAGGTAACAATATCTTTGCCATGTATTTTGGTGCTTCGTTTTCACTCTTCATTGAAGCACCTTGTGATAGACTACATTTTTCGTTTTATTATCAGGCGCAAGAACAAATAACGCTGATGGTCTTCCGACCCGTGAACATGCCACAATCAGTACTTGATAAATTTCTTCTTGTGCGTCGTTAGTTATCTAGTTCTTGATCTCTGAGGTTTGCTCGACTATTCCTCATTGCCAACCGAGCCGTTTCACGGGCTACCTCTCTTTGCTCTTGTGATTGAGAAGCACGAATTCGAGCCATACTACCGCGGCGCTCTTCACTTCCAATTTCTTGTTCTTCAGTTCTTTCATTCGCAATGTTTCGAATCCTAGTTGCATTACGGCTTTGTCGCGAAAGATCAGATTGTCTTGTACGCGGCATCCACAGAGTACTATAATATATTTGCGGCATCGTATTGCTAATGATAATATCCGTACAATTAGCTAATAGAAATTCGAAACTGACATATCAACTGTCAACTTCAAAATTTCAAATTATCAAATATTCAACCATATTTAACTATAGACGACATTTTAGCTGTTGGTTCTCCTTTTTATACCATTTGTAAATAATCAACCATAGATAGGTCTAAGTAATCAACGGCTAGACTTTTTTTTCATTAAATTTTTTTTTTGCTGGCATTAGCTGTCATTTTCATTAATAACACGTTTTCACGTTTTATGTCAAGTTCCACTGGAACGGGATAAAAAGTATCCTATAACCTTCTCCTGGTTCTAAGCTACCGCCCCACCAATTTTCAGTCAAATCCGTTCAGCCGTTCTCGAGTTATAAATAGTGTAACTAACACGACTTTCTTTTATATATATAGATATATGGAAATAATTTATGTATCTCGTATATATAAGACAATAGTTGTATTTCAATTGCAAGAGGCTAAAGAAAACTTCTATTTGTTTCTCTGTAAGTAAAGAATGCAATTTTATTTATCGAGTAGGTTACACACTGATACAATCCTTACAAGACTAACACAATCTCACCTGTAAGTAAAGAAACGACAATAAAAGTTTATTGTTATCACCTCTCGATGCATATAGCTTAACTAAGTATGAAATTAATTAACAAATAAGATTAAAATACAATTCAACGATCTCAGCATATTTGTCCTTTACATCTTTGACAATGACAGCTAGCTTGACGTGACACGACGCGGCTCACTCACGAACTAGCAGTGCGCGCGAATATTCAAATTAAAGAGATCATTCTCTTTACATGTATAATATTATATCCTTATTTAAAACTCTAGTTATTTAATCAATAATAAACCAATCAGAGGTATATTTTGCTATTTTGCGATTTTGCAATGGCCGCTAAATCTTTTAATTTGTAATAAATATTTAAAATTAATAACATTTTTCAATTTAATGTACCTAATTGCTTATAAAGACATCCAAAAATCTTTAATGTTATAATGTTCTTGAGTGATAATGCAGAGATCTTCAAATATCGATTTGCAGAAAAAATAAATACTAACTAAGTTTATTTTATTTTATTAGCATTATTCTGTTCAAATACTTAAGTACTTAAATTGCGAAAGACCATTTCCAATTTGTAACATTAGTACTACTGAGAACAATCGGAAAAATTATGGGAGTTCGTTCCCCAATATCTGGCAACTTTACACGCACACAGATGTACGTGTCCCTACATTGCCGCTCCTAGTTATCACGCACACATTTAATGCTATGTGGCTTCACATCGTTTGTTGCGTTTACGCCATCTGCGTTAATCTGAGATTAACATCACTACCGCCCTGTAGCCCAAGACCCTCATGATTGGTAGACAAAGCAGTTTCTTTTGTTTTTATAAATTAGTATAAAAATTGTTAAATCTAAGACGTCAAACACAAATTCACACAATGTTTTCCAGCAAAATAACATGTTAAAGAACTTGCTCCTATTTAAACTTCAAGAATCCAGCCCCAGATGCATCTATAAATCGGCTGAACCGATTAATCTCAAATATTGCTTCATTCTTAGCTCTCATTATTACCAGCTATTGAAAAAGAGACCGCATTTCCGCAAGCCGTTAGGTACCACAAATATACATAGGGTTCAAATTGAGAGCCTCCTGTTTTTTTAAATCGGATATAAATAACTTTATCTGCCAAAATCGCCCATAGTATCGCCCATAGTATACAGCGAGTCACATCACTCACCCACTCGAGACGAGACGAGACATCAAGGGGATAACATTTTAAAAGCCACGCATATGCGTGCATGTGTAGCGTGACGTCACCCAGCTCGTGGTTTCACACGCTTTTAACCACCGACGCGATGCAAGGGGTGATTTATACAAACCTATGTTAGACGACTTTACCGAAGAAAGAGAAATATAAACGTTTTTGGGTGCATTAAAAATAAGCAGACAACATTAGAGTACATTTATGAATATTACACACATGCACGACACAATGAAACTATTATTTATTTTAAATGCAAGGAATACGCTAATTTCCCTGAAATATTTTTAAACATCGCGTTTATAATATCATTACATCTACGATCGATTGACTTTTGATATTAAATATTTATAGGTACCCAAGTTCTATATATATAAAATAAAAACAGTGATAGCCGATTCTAACCCTGCCTCGCACCTCTGAGTTTTTCGAAATCTATGTGTGAATCATAATTAATTTCTATTTGATTATCACTCGCTTGCAGTGAAGGAAAACATCGTGAGGAAACCTGCATGTCTAAGAAAAACTAGCCAATTTCCGAAAGACATGTCAAATCAGCCAACCTGCACTGGGCCAGGGTGGTGGAGGAGTTAGGGGAGGCCGGTGCCCAGAAGTGGGACGTCAAAAGGGCTAAATTATTATTATATAGATATTTGAAATGCCTTTAGTTCTTTAGGCAAAGAGATCAATGGCGAGGGCATTCTAATGTTTAAATGCTAGTTGTATAGAGACACGAGTCACGAGGCCAGTGCCACATCTGAGCGCGGCTGCTAATGATAATTAATTATTCAGCGAGGCTATGTCAGGCTCGTTAATGGAGGCTGCTTTATATTTTATGAGCCTATCACAACTCTCTAGCTTGGTGGCTTTTTTATACGTGGCTGTATGATTGAACACTGGGCTTTTAAAGTCTGCTTAATGGAATTCAATACGGCGATAAAATTGCTTGTAAATTATGACAAAACGAATGAAATATACCGCTTTTCTAATTCTATTCCATATTTTACCGGTCAACCGGCTGGTTTGGCCACAAATCCATCAATGGTGAGTATAATCCTCCTGAAACGGCTGAAACAATACATATCCATTTGCAGGCGAGTGACGGACGGCGCGCTCGGATGTACCGGCCGTATTGATCACTCGCACACGTGGGGCGGGCGGGGTCGCAGTGCAAGCGGCGTTGCAGTGCCAGCGCGGAGGCGGTTAACCACAATCAGAATTAGAATATTTTTATTCATGTAATAATTACAGTAGTTAATACTTATGAATCGAAATGTCACAAAAGCATATTATTCCATTCGCTTAACTTCGTTGACGCTTCTATAGTGGCGTCATGACGCCGCTTAAAAATACGGACTACACGATGTCGCTATTAAGAAAACATTCTTTATACTGGCGCGTCGCAACGTCTTAAGGGCCCGCAATGTTTTATCTATTTTATTATGTTTTTATCTGTTTTTATCTATTCTTCTAGTTGGTATAAGTAGCAGGTTGGTCCAAGTATTATTTCACTAAAATCAATAGCCAACCTATCAAACATGAATCTTTTTATCACTCACCTATTACACAACCGCATCGCACAGCGTCTAGTGTGAAAAAGGTATTTTCAGAATCAAGTAAGCCCCAAAATAAGACAAATTGTTCACAACATTACATTACTTCAGTGTGGAGTGACAGACGCCATAACGAAATGTATGTCGTTCACATCACATTCATCATTGTAAAATGGCCATATGGTGCCCTAGTAGCACAGGGAGGCAGTGTAAGCGGGCGCATGAGCGGAGCGTGTAGCTGCGACTCAGTACCTCAAAATACTGGGATCGCTCCCAGTCAAACCAAATAAGTAACTAGCGATTAGTAATAACTATAATACAATTTCAAGCAATTATTGCCGAGTGTCTTACGGCGCAATTTTTTATAGATGTTAACTTTCTCGTTGTTAATTAACTTTGTCGCCTTCACTGACACCCGACCTTCATTTTATTTTTACCGCCCTAACTAGGCGCACGCGCAGCGCCCCGAATTAACCGCATTTAGACAGGTTTTCCACGGCACTCGACGCGGACGCGGCCGTAAAACGCTAATAGTGAAACAGTACCGTTAATTGAATGCACATCAAAGATGCGGGGCGCTAATGAAAGCTGTTATAGGCTAGTTTCGTTTTGTTTTATGTTGACTATAAAAATATAATTAAATATGTTTTATTGCACAGTTGTCATCGGTGCGGTTCCTGGTTTGTTTAACTGCGAAGTTATAAAAAAAAACTAAAGTAAGTGTAAATAAATTGGGTAATCTTAGGAGTTATAATTCACTAGCCATCGCTGTATATAAGTGCTTAGGTATGAAGGACATATCCTAATTGTAGTTTTATAGAAAAAATAGATACGTACACGCAGCGCACGGGAAAATGCTTTTAGCACTTGGAAGTTGAAAGAAAAGTTAGCTAGCGTTAGTTAGCGATATCATTAATTCTATTTTTTTCCAAGATTTTTATGTATTCATTGATAGGTGTAAGTACCTGGCGGATAAAAATACAAAAGGTCCTCTAGACATTTATGAATTAGAACAACTAAGTAACTTACGTTTTAATAACGAAAGGGCCCGGTACCGTTACACAAACTGTTTAGTTTCCGTAACTTTTTAGCGTTAATTAGCGAGTCCGCGCGAATCATCGGCCGGACCGTTAAGCCATGGGAATTGTTTTGGGAAACGTATGTACAGGGAGGCAAGATACAAACTCTTTTTGTAATTCTTTTTTATAAAATGTACTAATAATTGATGTATTGTCCAATGTATTGTCCATTCCCGCATTTTATTAAAACAATTTGAATACCATACATTAATAAATACTGATTATTATTAACTAATTGTTAATAACAGAATTACCAAACCTTTAAAAAATAACTTATTGTTTTTGCACCGTCGTCAGAAAACACTGAACGTGAACCGAACCATAAAACTTTATTGATTACTTCACCTCCCGTTAAAATGTTCTGTCTCTAGTATTCCGCTTCCCCTAATAACTTGCCCCCACACCGCCGCACGTTCAGCGTTCATCTGAGAGCCATCGGACCTCCCTTGTTGTCGCGATCTATCAGACGTGACTGAAGATCATATCTTTGCGCATACAATTTATGCAAGTACAAATAAGAATTATTATAAGACCTTTTATTATCCCAGGGCCGGGCACCGGCCACCCCTTGACACACAAAGTATTTAACGTCTACCACACTAGTGCAATACTTTCGGACCCCCTAAAGGCTAATATAGGTATGGGCCATCACATACGCTAGGCCAGTACAGACAGAGCACACGCCAGCAGGTTAAGGTCTCCGAGACATGCAGGTTTCCTTACGAATTAAAGATTTACTTTCTCTGCAGTAGTTCTATCGTGACTTGTACGCCCGCCAGTTCCATCGGCTGTTCCAGAAACTGAAAAATAAGCATACGAATATTTCACGTGGAACCAAGCGTCTTTGCGCTCCCAGCGAAGGTTTCTCGTCAAGGTAGAGCAGCAGCTCTCCTTTGGAGCGGAGCGGGTGGTCCGGTCGTCGCTAGTAACTCGGCCCACGCTCCATCGTCTCAGACGTTCGGAAATAGTACGCTAATCTCGGGGCCATCGCGGCTTTGTTGTCGCGATCTGTCGCGCACAGATTAATAACATTACAGTTAAAATCATGAAGCTTGCAAGTTAAAATAGTCAGAGCGCAGCCGCGCTATCAACTTGCGTACTGAACATCCTTATTTGTGTCAGATCTATTTCATCTTAGAAACGATGATGTTATTTATACCATTGCTTAGACAGAAGTATTTCTGGCCACCTGATGTGTGTATTGTGGTTAGCCGCCGGCGTGCCCTAATGTGTCTCATCTCCGATAGTCATACGACTAGTGGACTCCGGGGACCGGGTTAGACAATTGTTTGTTTCTAAAAGATATTATAGATGTAGCATGACACCCGGGAGCGCCAGCTACATGTCCTCTACCTATCCGAAAAACACTTTTTATAGAAATGACTGAAGTGAACTAACCAACCACACCGTGGCCTCCCCCGTCATTTTATACCTCCTGTATTTAAAATTTTCAATAATTGCTCCTTTATAAAGTCAAGATAACCGCGCTCCGCGGTTCCATTCTATTTAATTTTAAATAGCTTATTTCACTTATACAAGTTGTACCTAGCTCTCAGTAAAAGAAAATTCAGAAACGGATCAGTAGTTCTAGAGATTACCTCCTAACACCAAGCAAACACTTTACCTCTTCATAATATTAGTATTATACTGCATGTTATTATCCCGTCCGACTTCACGGAGGTACTTCCGTGCCCGCAATAGATCATAGCGACCTCCGTATCTCAAGGCATCGCCCACCATTGTTCAAGCGCACGTGTGACGTATTAGGAACAATACGAGACCCCAGGACCCGGCCCGCGGGGTCTGCGGTCACACACGGCTAGGGCCTCGGCAAACTGCGGTGTAAGACTCAGACAGGGGCATGGTCATACCATCGCGTCGGTTTCCCAGAAGGGGTAGCCGTAGGTGCAGCACAGTGTGCCACATTTAATGATGGTGTTTTATTTCCAATTCGAGTACATCCTCCACGCTGCTGTAGAAGTGCGGGTTGGCAAACTTTCCACGTATTTCGAAATACGGTATGCTATTTCCTCACGATGTTAACGTGAACATACTTACATACCTCCACTCTGAAACCATGTAAATTAAAATACCCCCAAAAAACTTACCCCAACCGTACCGATATTCAATTACCTCCAAACAGGCGAGGGTTGGACAGGCCCCCGCCCCTGGTCCCAGTAATTAGTACATCAAACGGAATGCCCGGGGTTAAATCACTAATAAGTCGTAGGTAAATATCTGTATGTAGTTGTTAACGAGAATCCATTAGTGATTTAAAGAGTGTTCTCCTAATTTGGACATAAGTATTGACCCGAACAGGTAGACAACTCCAGAACTTACCCAAATGGGTAGTAGACTCACTTAGTTTTATGAAATTCAGACCCAAATGTCTGGTTGAGTCGCGTGAAATATAGAACAATGGATGGTAAAAATAATGGCCAGAACTCTCCCGAATGGTTCATATTGTGACTATTTTTGTCAATTCATTAGAACTGTAATGGCCTATGTTGAAAAATAATTCTGATTCTAGCCCTCATACGGCCCCTTTCTGAGCAATGACAAACTCAGACAAACACTTACTTTATAACACCCCTGTTTGTATTGCCACGGTGCGTGGGTGGAAAATGTCTAAACTCCAAAGTCTTTTGCCAAAACCCTGGGTGGGTACCAACTGGCGAAGGACCCCAATACAAGCAAGTTACTACAAAAGGGGTAAGTTGAGATTTTAATAATTAACGCGGGGCTGCGGGCGGGGGCAGGCGGGGGCAGGTAATTGCTTATTCTAACAAACACGAAGAAGGTTGGATTGGATTACTAGTAACAAGTGCTAGATTTCAATCTTCGGACGCGGTCCTGAAGATTTCAGGAGTGATAACGGTACTCATTCAAACTGAACTATATTTTACCATCTTCCTCAAGTTAATGGATTTTCGTCAAGGAAGTGTTAAGTATACTACATTTTCTTATTGCCATCTCCTTTAAACTCGAGACGTTTATCCCTTGAGGTCCTAAAATATAACCAACGTGTAAAACGTATAACTTAACTAGGGTATTCAATCAATAAAAAAGGAACGGAAAGCTCATCAGTAATGTAATTGCTTACCAAAAAAACTAATTTCCTTTTGCGTGAACCTATTTCTAAAAATTGGAGCACCCATCGTCACGTCGTAACCGGAAGCTTCTACAGGCTATCTCACCGGACTTAAGGCAACCAAATTCCAAATACCATCCGGAAAACTAAATGGTAATAATTACTCCCAAGACCGTAGGTCGAAAGTCGGAGCCATGGACGGCAAAATAAACTTGGTATTCAAAGACGTGCGTTGGGTGGCTTAAGAATGCTCGCCATTTTACAGTAATTCCTGTGCGAATACTTTTTTAAATTTTAGGACGCGCGGTTTTGGGTGTCCAATGTCAAGTTGAGTTAGTGTTGCGTAATGATTTGGGATTAATTTTTTTATGGATTAAAAGGAGTCGATGTTTTACTAAATAGACAGGGCGTAATGATGAACATAGATTCCATAGGCACTCCCGGTATGCACCTAAATGAATATCGACTGTGAGGTTTACGGAAGAGTCAAATAAAATACTTGGCGCAAATTAGTTACTAGCATGTTGCAAAAAACGGTGCTGTCAGATTTAAGTAATTGTTGTGTTTAGGCATCAATATGTCATAATTAATCTCGAATGATGAGAAATTTTAAATGCGAAGTCGGCATTACAAAATTTACAGCGATTTTCATCATCCTAAAACATAATGAACCAGCTACATCATGAAATTTTCATTCCCCGGGAACACCATTCTAAGCATTCTGTCAACGCTCTGTCCCAAGTCAATTTTGTGGGAAGTGTCCTTACAGCGGACAAATTAAATAGAATACATTTACAGAAATGTCACTGAAAAAGTTATGCTGGATAAAACTTTCATTTTCACATTTCAACATTTTGGAAGGGTTTTGAAGGGTTTAAAACTATAAATCCTTATCTTATTACTAATTGAACAAGTATCAAAAGATCACACAGATAGAGGTGTATCTGTGTGATCTTTAGATACTTTTTTACAATTCAATTTTATTAGTAAGTTAATGGATTTGAACGAAATAAGGAACAGACTTAGTTTATACTCCGGAATGAAACATAGGCTACATGATGCGGATGGGGCTAGTTATGAAATAGAACTACTTGTCGGCAGAGTCTTCCGATAAGGCGATAGCTGCTCCACTGGCTGGTCGTCTCATTAGATTACCGGACACCGGACGTCATTATAGAACTGGTTCAACATTTCTGGTACCCGCCGCCAAAGGACCACTGATTGCAATTTGTAATGCCTCCTCCTCCACTCTTGACGTAAGACCTCGTCTATTAGAAGATTAGCTTATTTAAAAGGGCTAATGTAATGTATTGTGAGCTTAATTACAAATTCCGTGTCCAAAAAGAACCACAACCTACTGAATACTAACTCCGATGCGACACTCCTACTATTTCGTACAAATTGTAACTTTCTCGTAAAGGAAGCGTACATTCCACGCAACAATTTCATAACATATTCATAATCTATTCGCACGAAAAATTCTGAAAGGGAAAAAAGAAATATAAAATATTATATGATTGCTTTGGGGAGACTTGGCTGGCATATCACGTCCGCAGCCGTGCGCTGTGCCGTGGCCGCGGCATTCGCAATAATAACGCTATGCGTGCGATTCCGGCTTTAACAACATGCTTGTGCTGCCATCTGCGAAATGCTAATACAATTATGGAATATTAAATCTCAACAACTTGAGCGAATGAAGGTATAGTAACAGTCGCTGCGCTGTGATGAAAGATTGGTAACAGTCAGTGGTCCGAATGACCAAACATTGGATAAGGGAGAACTCTAAGCTTCTTGGAATGAGCTTGTTTGTCATAAGCATTTGATCTCCAATTTATTGCCAAAATATTGTTAGATTGACCCTCCAAAATATCTTACTGCTTATTTCGATCTGGCAAAGTTAATTACAAAGTATTATGCGTCTAGCAACATAAAAGAGACGTTCAAACGCATAAACATTCGAAATTTCAATCAATTCCCGCGTTAAATTGCTAGATTCGCGCGTAAACGCTCGGCGCATTCACTCGATCACGTTTCGCTCGTAAATCATCGAATTCCCTTTTGATACTCGTGCTGTGTGTTAAAAAAATACAATTAAGTTTGTTTGTTCGCGTGTCGTGATATTTATACGAGTTTCTCTTTTATGGTGCGAGAAGAAGCGTGTTGTATTTCTAGGTTGTTTTGTTGACATTGTCAATAATACACAACACGTTGGCAGAATATTCCCGTCTTAATTATTCTCCATTCCGTCCCGGGGAGTCCATTAACTCAGCCGTTTCTAAAGTTACTTTCCCGCGCGCGGTTATTATTTCACCGTTTTCCCGACACGGTCGCCATCTTGGAAATCGGTAATCGAAGATGGATTGAGTTCGAATTTCGAATGAGTTAAAATTAAAGCTTTTGTAGTAGGACTGGAGCTGTGCGCATAATATTTTTTTTGGGTAGAATTTAGTCATTTCGGTAATAATCCTCGGCTAATACTACATTAGGTAACGAATAACGAGAAACGAATAACGAGATGCAGCGTCTTTTTAACTCTTATTGGCGGAGGAACTCCAGTGCCGCTCGTTTATATCGCTAATTTCCTTAAAATTTTGCAAGCGATACATTAAAAAGAAGGAAATGATCCCTTTGCAATCCTTTTAAGTGCATATAATTAAGTTTTCAAAATCCCGGATAACGTGTTACCGACAACCCTGCCCGAGCGTACGATTTGTTGATTGAATTTGAAATTTACATTTTACGAGCGCTAGGGGTGGCATTAAATGTAAATTGGTAAAGCGTCGCTTCTGATTAGCGTCGGTGTGGACAACAATGTCACCGACTTTCTTGAGACTATAATACCTACTGCCTGCAATAGTATCTATACAAATAAATAAAGTTGGAGTGTCTGTTTGTAATATCAAAATAACACCTTTTCACTAAATGCATATGAAAGTACATACGACACCTATAACAAAAACGCGATTTAATTTTTTTTTGTCTGTCTGTCTATCTGTCTGTCTGTCTGTCTGTCTGTGTGTTTGTTCCGGGTAATCTCCGAAACGGCTGGACCGATTTTGACGGGACTTTCACTGACAGATAGCTGATGTATTAAGGAGTAACTTAGGCTACTTTAATATTAGAAAAATTATTAGGGTTCCGCGTAAAAAAATTAAAACCCATGAAATCAAAGAGTATCTCCGAAACGGCTGGACCAATTTTGACGGGACATTCACTGGTAGATAGCTGTTGTTATAAGCAGTAACTTATGCTACTTTTATTTTAGGAAAACAAAATTTAAAAAAATGGTTCCCGTCGCGCTGGCTCAGAACGCGGGAGCGGGCTTTTTTGTTAAGTTAAATTCCACGCGGACGAAGTCGCGGGCTCAGCTAGTTTAGCTATATAATACGCCAAATGTTTGTTTAAATCGGTGTCATCTTTTTCGTGAGATGTACGGCAGCTGTAATAGGCTGATGATAATGATTTTTGATTTACGCTAATAGTGTCGACGTACCACTTTCAGTGTGTGCCCGCCTCTCGTCAGTCATCATCAATAGCAGAAGGCCAACAATTTTTAGAGTTAGATTCTCAAGAAGAGCATTTTCTGCAGGGCCCATTTCTGGAACCTTGCCTTCACCAGTTAGTGTCACTGAGCGGATGCCGATAAACAAGTCCGAGTGAAAACCACCTACCTATAATTTCTTAATCCCACTTCTGGTCTATTTGCCGTTAACTACGCACAATTATCGACGAGTCCGCAATTACTACGAGATAGCTCGTTCGCTTATTACAGCAAATAACTCCTTGTGAGCGATTTATGTGTTCAATACGTGACTAACATGATCACGCGCTGGACCCTGTGGCTGGACTGTTTCTTTGACCCACTGAGGTGTGTTGGGTTATGACCAGACAAGCGTTCCAATTCATTTAGGTATCCTGATTAGGAGTGCTTATCCCGTTTTCGTATTGGTATTGCGCTACAGCAAGACTCTGACATTTCTTATCTTACCATTATATATGCAAGTGGCGGAAAGCGGGGAATGCCAATTCTATACTATGTACTATGGGTAATGTACAATGGACTGGGGGCGATCCCAGTGACACCCAGACCAGGACAAATTACGAAAAGGCCATTTCCGAAATTTACCCCGGTGGGAATCGAACCCGCAACCTCCTCGATGCAGAGAGCCGAGCGGCCTACGCTCAAACCACTGCGCCATGCGGCCGTCAAAAGGAACTCACAACTAGTGAACATTCCTGGGTTCGATCTTTGAGTCACACAAACAGAACTATAAGACTTCCAGAACCTTATAATTACCTAGTTAGCGACCTATTAGAGCTTAAATGAATCTCTAACAATTCTTTGATGTTGGCACTTTCGCTTGGTTTCGAAAGCTAGGTAACCTGCATTCCGTCCGGCTTATCTAATCTTACAAACAAGTAGGTACCTACCTAATCTCCCTACTACGATTTTGCGTAGAATTGTGTAGGTATAAGGTAAGATACTGCTGTGTGACTGTACAAAATACAATACCAGTAACATTCAAAATGTTTAATAGATGTGACTTTCTTGATCTTCTCTTTGAGCCGATACGGAAAAGACCGCTCTAAGAATATTTTAATATAGGACCTTTAGTTTAAGTCAAATAATTGCCCTGAAGCTGCGTAGGTACCTAGGTAACAATAAAAAAGACAATAACAGAACTTGTTCAAACGGAATGCAGTAGTCCCATGATTCACAGCTCTATTTAAGGCACCAGCGTCTATTCCAGACAAACCGTACGCAGTAATAAACCTACGTAATTAATTACTGCCATTCAAACAACTTAAAACCTTAATGAGCGGTTTTTGGACACGTTCCAATAGGAAAGGAACAATAAAAATTTATAATCTGTTTACACAGCGAACGAAACCTATTAATTAACCGCGGTCAACTCGATAATTGGGAGCAGACGCGAAAGGAGTCTGGTTGAGCCCTTAAACGATAGTTGTGATAGTTTATCGATATTTTGGCGTACATCACTAGCCCTCCATAAAATTCATTTTTTTTTTCTCAAGTTTTGACAACAATAAAATTAACCCCCTAATGCGGATGAATATACGGTAAAATACCCAAATTAAAAAAATGTGGATGTACTTACCTCGATTTATGCAGATAGAACAAAAAGGGATCTCGCACGCTTCATTTCAGTTATTTAATTTATATGCAAAACTCCACCTACAAAATCTGCAATTGCATTAAGAGATATTTTACCCTTGTAGAAAGTAGGTACTTAATTAACGACGAAAGTTTGAAGTCCAACGATCGATAATAAATGGTAATATTTATAAAGGGCTTACCTTGAGCGTATGTAAACAAATGGAGACAGGCGAACAAGAAAATCCAGTTCCCGACACCGAAACGGCACATCGCTGTCCGCCACATATTGGAAATCACTATAACGACACTACACAATATGTTTTAATTCATGCACATCACATTTTCACACAAAATCGTCGATTATTTAGCGTTATAATTCACACAATGTTATGCCGATGCGAGTTAGAACGGTCCGCCATTTTCGAGCGAGCTCCGCATCGTTCAGAAACAACTCAATAGTGAAAGGGCAATGCCCGCCCGAACGTGAGTGACTTGAAGTGTGTGGCATTTGAAGGGTTGATTACTGTGAAGGCAGCGCTTCTTGACTCAGTGTTGCAAAGCTTTAGCAAATCCATAGAAGAATGAAATGGATTGCAAGTAGCAGCATTATCTTGCTCAGTGTATGGGTTTTTAGTTCAACCCAGATATATTGGATGTCAAGTATCTGGTATAGGTTCATGGGTTCAGCCAGCACCATTTTTTAGTGCCAATCAAAATTAGATTTAGTGTGGCTGTTACAGATAATTGTTTAATAATAACGTGAAGTGTGTATATATATATATATATTATTTTACTTAAAATATTCCTGTCCCTAGGCATCATTATACTTCTCTGGCATTCATTATCTAATGGCTGAGTTCAAGAAGCTTGTACATAATATAGTGTTATACATAAAATTCTTGGTTAAGTCGTATATGATTGCGTTTCGTTTCACATAGATTATTCGTTGATGGACACAATTTTTTGGTGGAAATTAAGGAAATTCGAAAAATTAATGGTTGAGTGGAACGCAAGGATAGTTATCACAAGTAATATATATTTTTCTGTCTTTTAATGAACTTTGAGCCACATTTTTGTATTGTATTGTTATTATCATGTGTTTGTATTGCTAATTGTTACTTGACACTGGCGAAATACCTATTAAACTGGGTGAGCCATATTTTTAAAGACAGAAGAAGAATCAAGTTGACTGACAGCTGACAGTTACAGTCAACCAACGGAGGCATTACATTTTGCGGTGGTTTGTGTCGTATTTATTTACAATTATTTACTGTTTAAAGATATTAAATAAAAGCAAATCAGTGATACACATTCTTAAAGACATGGAGTTGATATACTCAATGAGGCGCAAGCCTCTTAAATGCGAGCCACCCTACTTTGCAAGGTAAAATTACTTTATAACTCGTTTTGAAACTTGTGTTTGCACCTATAATTTGTTTAATAAATTAATTATGATAAAATATCAAGTTTAGTTGACTTGTACTCCAGTTGCTGCGCTCATATAAAGCTGCTTCTGTCAAGTTATTTTGTCTGAAGTCTTAACACTCGATGTCTTGCTCACGCATTACGGCTACGAAAAGCACGGCAATATATTACATTAGACAAGTATAGTTTTAACGAGATTACACTAATATTGTCAATTTTTCCAGCCTGAATGACCCCGAGGTGACTCGTCCAATATGTACCATATCTACTGCAAACATCATAGCGTTCTCTTCCCCCACGGAGCTGTCAGATACGGACGGAGACACCTGGGGCGGTCATGTCTACGTATGTGATCTGGACACACCGTGGGATGCTCATAAAGTTACTAGCACTTCATATCCTGTGAGTTTATAATTTAGAAATTGTGAAGTTTGGGAACCCTAATTGTTTTTATAAAATTAAAGTAGCCTAAGTTACTAGTCTTAACATCAGCTATCTGCCAGTGAAAGTACCGTCAAAATCAGTCCAGCCGTTACGGATATTACCCGGAACAAACACACAGACAGACAGACAAAAATTTTTGAAATCACATTTTTGCTATAAGTGTATAGTACTTTGATATGCACTTAGTGAAAACGTGTTATTTTGATATTACAAACAGACACTCCAATTTTATTTATTTGTATAGACAACGCTTCCATTTTGTCGTCGCGACACTTCCATAGTGTCGTTGCGACGCTTTCATACAGGCGTCGCGACGCTTCCTTAGTGGCGTCGCTACGCTTTCATAGAGGCGTCGCGACACCTCCATAGTGGCGTTGCGACGCTTTCATAGAGGTGTCGCGTCGCTTCCTTAGTGGCGTTGCGACGCTTTCATAGAGGCATCGCGACGCTTCCATAGTGGCGTCGTGACGCTTTTATAGTGGCGTCGCGACGCTTTCATACGGGCGTCGCGACGCTTCCTTAGTGGCGTCGCGACACCTCCATAGTGGCGTTGCGACGCTTTCATAGAGGTGTCGCGTCGCTTCCTTAGTGGCGTCGCGACGCTTTCATAGTGGCGTCGCGACGCTTCTTTTGTGGCGTCGTGACGCGACGCTTCTTCTAATTCTTGATAACATCAAAAGGCAACACACTGGAGCTATTATAATATTTATGTTAATATCTAAGTACTACCCTTTGTAATTATTGAAAATAAGCAACTGGCGATAAAAAAAAATGACATGTAAAAAGCCAAGCCCGCTGAGTTTCTTGCCGGATCTTCTCAGTCGAGGTCGCGTTCCGATCCCGTTGTAGATATAAAAAAATAATTTAGAATTGACAATTTGTAAGTGCCCCCGTAGGCTTAAACAAAATAAACGATTTGAATATTGTTTCCTTATATTTACGCGAATACTACACATTGAAATAAAACTATTTTTCGGATTTTATCGCGTTTATTTAAACAGACCCAACTACAAACGTGTTAAAAACAACTACCGATCTATTAAAGAAACACTCCGACGCATTGAATCTAGACGTCAAATCATTGATACCTTCGTGCGCAAAACCACCTAAGCTGTATGGGTTACCTAAAATACACAAGCCCCAGGCCCCGCTGCGTCCCATTGTTAGCCAGATTGACACACCAACATACAGTCTGGCCCAGCACGTAGCGAAGGTGCTCTCACTACTAAGAGGACACACAAGAGCACATACAAAGGATTCATACCATTTTGTCAGTGAGATTAAACATCTACATCTTGCTGACAATGAAACTATGGTCAGTTTTGATGTTCAGTCTTTGTTTACCTGTCTACCTGTAGCAGACTGCATCACTATAGTATCAAAGAAGCTAGCAGAGAACAACATGCCAGAGGAATATGCTGAACTCTTAAGACATTGCCTCACATCCGGGTATCTGTTGTGGAATGAACAGTTCTACAAGCAAGTAGATGGTGTAGCGATGGGCTCCCCTGTTTCTCCTGTTGTCGCCGATATATTCATGGAAGACTTCGAGGAGACAGCCCTTCGCACTTCACCTGTGACCCCAAGATTCTACAAGCGGTACGTAGACGATACTTTCACAATATTACCATCTGACAAAATAACAGCATTTCTTGACCATCTTAACTCCATACACTCTAAAATCAAATTTACAATGGAGTTAGAGGCCAACAACACTCTAGCATTCTTAGATGTTTTAGTAATCCGTAATCCTGATAACACCTTAGGCCACACCGTGTATAGGAAAAAGACCCATACTGATAGGTACTTAAACGGTGAATCTCACCACCATCCAACACAGTTAGCTACCGTGGGTAAATCTTTGTTTCAGAGAGCACAAGGGATCTGTGATGAGCAACACCTGGCTGCCGAGATCCGTCACGTCAAGCAAGTATTGCATGACAACAAGCTTCGGATCCCGCGCCTCCATCACAGTGACCGAGTGAAACCAGCCACAGTCGAGCGTCTACCTGCTGTACTACCATATATAAGAGGTGTCACAGACAAGATTGGCTACATCTTGAAACGTGCTTCAATCAAAACTTATTTCAAGCCACCAAAGAAGATTAGTCAGTTCTTACCACCTGTCAAGTGTCACATTCCTCTACAAGATGCAGGGGTATACAAACTCGACTGTGAATGTGGGCTCTCCTACATAGGGCAAACTAAAAGATCAGTTAAAACCCGCGTAAAAGAACATATAGCTGATGTGAAACACCGGCGCTCCACGAAGTCTGCAATCTGTGAACATGTACAGGACCGCACCCGCCATTATATCAGATTTGATAATCCACAGATCCTCGCAAAAGAACACCGATTCCGACCAAGGATGATACGTGAGGCCATTGAAATTAAAAAACATCCTAATTTCAATAGGGAAGATGGCTGGGTGCTACCACCAACTTGGGATCCAGTAATTAATATAATTAAATCCAAAACCAAGTGTACCATTGCAAGACCTCGAGACACTGTGAGCACTTTCTGCGTGGATCGGACCGCAAACAACAACTTAATATGAGGGTACCCAGTTACTAACTATGACATCAGGACGTCTAACACCTCAGTCCCCCCGTGACCATGGCTGCTGTAAAGCAGCCGAAACGTCGGGAACATAAACGCGATAAAATCCGAAAAATAGTTTTATTTCAAAACGATTTGAACTTGAACTTCCATAGTGGCGTCGTGACGCTTACATAGTGGCATCGTTACGCTTTCATAAAGGTGTCGGGACGCTTTTATAGAGGCGTCACGACGCTTTTATTATGGGATCGCGACGCTTCCATACTTTCTCAGTGATGGGTAGTCCGAGCCGCCTGTTGGATCCTGACAAACACGTGTTTGTCTCCAGGTGTCGGCCCTGGAGTGGGACACGGAGGGGAAGCAGCTGCTGGTGGCCACCACGGTGGGCGACGTGTCCGTGTTCGCGCAGAAGGACCACCTGCTCAACGAGTGGACCTGCATGTACACCGCCAGCTTCCCAGGTACCCAGCTGCACTAACATGTTCGGATATTAACATTGACATTTGTCTATTTATCAGTTTTTCATATAATACTGTGAATTTAAAAACTGCCAAATTATAGCGGCTATGATTGGTAAATAATACAACCGAATTGGTTTATTTCATCGGTTCATCAGTAGTTGACTCGCGATCGCTGCAAGTTTGTAATGTCGCGAGTGAGTGTGAGTGATTCCTCCGTGCTTTGATTGTGTTCGTTGTGGCACGCAGGCGAGCACATCATCAAGGCGTCGTTCTTCCACAACGGGCGGCGCATCGTGGCCGTGGACAAGAAGCCGGACGCGCCCGTCGCGGAGCGGTTCCAGGTGCTGCGCTCCACGCCCACGCTCAAGGGATTCGGGTCAGTTGCATGCCACCTAGTTTCGAAAACAAATCAAAAACTGCACAATCAGAATCGTATATGGGCAAAAAACCGGTACTGGACTTTCAGAGGGCCTGAAACCACCAAAATGCTTCATCGACAGTGATAGTCGGGACCGACGACAGTTTACTGTGCCCTTTGAAGCCATAACAGTCACGGGCGGTGTTTCTGTTGCATTTTCTACGTAACACACATTGAGGGCGTGTTGAAATAGTACATTGTTACCCAAGGGGTGAAGGTAACTTACTTTGACCCGAGACGGGATTTGGCGCCCGAGCGTAGGGCGCCAATAGTTCGAGGGACAAAATAAGTCATTCACCCGAGGTAAACACTGTTTTTCCCATTACGAATACAAGGAAAGTAAAAATAAAAACAGGAATTAGCTATAAAGAAATAATACAAGTATGTATGAACAATACTCTACAACTCTAAAAAACGAATGAAGGTCGGATTGCCATTTGCCGCCTATTTTGTTATTTTTTCCGTTGGCCTGGTTTAATAGAAATGTTTCGAAATTTATTTTTAATAATTTGACAGCTTTCAGTTGAAAGCAATTCTCCCTAGGGCGGAAAAGTATTACTTTCAACCCGCTCCTCAGGCAACTTCAGACCTACTTTCCGAGTATGAGTAATGAAAACGTTCTTTGTCCCCAGCGGCATGGCGTGCGAGGGCGCGTGCATAGTGACCGCGACGGGGCTGCTGGGCGCGCTCACCCCCCCCACGGCGGCCGGGAGCACGCGCGCGCTGACCGCCACGGAGTGCCTGAGGCCGACCAGGGACCACGTCACCGCCGCCAGCATCGCGCATAAGAGTATGTAAACCGTTTGGTTGCAGAGAAGTATGCTTAAGTTTTTGGACCTAGGATACAGCCTTGCGGTAGGCCACAGAGAGTCTACTTGAAGTCATATCATTTTTTATTTAGTAAGTAATTTGGGATAACTACAATTGAACTTTGCAGTACTCCTATAGAGTCCAGATTCAGCACTTTATATTTTTTGTTTATTTTGATTATTGACAAGTTTTTATTGCATTTGTTAAATAATGATAATTAAATCTATCAAGAACTCGCAACGGGCGTTCACACCGCTGGTACGTACACCTGTGCTCACGCGCGCGGACGGAACGATGCATACTATTCCCATATAGTACGCGTAATACACTTTTACTGTGAAAACTTATTTTGGCAAGATTGTACACATGTTATAATATGATCTGTGAGTGAATAGTGTCGGTAAGCCTGCAACTGTGCTGCGGTGTGTGTGCAGACGGCAGCGTGGTGGTGGCGGCGGCGAGCGCGGCGCGGCGCGGGCGCAGCTGCGTGCGCTGCTACGTGTGCAGCGTGACGTCATCGCCGGCCGCCGCGCCGCTGCTGGCCGCGCAGCCGCTGCCCACGCTGCACCTGCCGCTCTCCATAGCGCCAGGTCAGTGCTCTAGACGGCAGCGCGGCGCAGCTGCGTGCGCTGCTACGTGTGCAGCGTGACGTCATCGCCGGCCGCCGCGCCGCTGCTGGCCGCGCAGCCGCTGCCCACGCTGCACCTGCCGCTCTCCATAGCGCCAGGTCAGTGCTCTAGACGGCAGCGCGGCGCAGCTGCGTGCGCTGCTACGTGTGCAGCGTGACGTCATCGCCGGCCGCCGCGCCGCTGCTGGCCGCGCAGCCGCTGCCCACGCTGCACCTGCCGCTCTCCATAGCGCCAGGTCAGTGCTCTAGACGGCAGCGCGGCGCAGCTGCGTGCGCTGCTACGTGTGCAGCGTGACGTCATCGCCGGCCGCCGCGCCGCTGCTGGCCGCGCAGCCGCTGCCCACGCTGCACCTGCCGCTCTCCATAGCGCCAGGTCAGTGCTCTAGACGGCAGCGCGGCGCAGCTGCGTGCGCTGCTACGTGTGCAGCGTGACGTCATCGCCGGCCGCCGCGCCGCTGCTGGCCGCGCAGCCGCTGCCCACGCTGCACCTGCCGCTCTCCATAGCGCCAGGTCAGTGCTCTAGACGGCAGCGCGGCGCAGCTGCGTGCGCTGCTACGTGTGCAGCGTGACGTCATCGCCGGCCGCCGCGCCGCTGCTGGCCGCGCAGCCGCTGCCCACGCTGCACCTGCCGCTCTCCATAGCGCCAGGTCAGTGCTCTAGACGGCAGCGCGGCGCAGCTGCGTGCGCTGCTACGTGTGCAGCGTGACGTCATCGCCGGCCGCCGCGCCGCTGCTGGCCGCGCAGCCGCTGCCCACGCTGCACCTGCCGCTCTCCATAGCGCCAGGTCAGTGCTCTAGACGGCAGCGCGGCGCAGCTGCGTGCGCTGCTACGTGTGCAGCGTGACGTCATCGCCGGCCGCCGCGCCGCTGCTGGCCGCGCAGCCGCTGCCCACGCTGCACCTGCCGCTCTCCATAGCGCCAGGTCAGTGCTCTAGACGGCAGCGCGGCGCAGCTGCGTGCGCTGCTACGTGTGCAGCGTGACGTCATCGCCGGCCGCCGCGCCGCTGCTGGCCGCGCAGCCGCTGCCCACGCTGCACCTGCCGCTCTCCATAGCGCCAGGTCAGTGCTCTAGACGGCAGCGCGGCGCAGCTGCGTGCGCTGCTACGTGTGCAGCGTGACGTCATCGCCGGCCGCCGCGCCGCTGCTGGCCGCGCAGCCGCTGCCCACGCTGCACCTGCCGCTCTCCATAGCGCCAGGTCAGTGCTCTAGACGGCAGCGCGGCGCAGCTGCGTGCGCTGCTACGTGTGCAGCGTGACGTCATCGCCGGCCGCCGCGCCGCTGCTGGCCGCGCAGCCGCTGCCCACGCTGCACCTGCCGCTCTCCATAGCGCCAGGTCAGTGCTCTAGACGGCAGCGCGGCGCAGCTGCGTGCGCTGCTACGTGTGCAGCGTGACGTCATCGCCGGCCGCCGCGCCGCTGCTGGCCGCGCAGCCGCTGCCCACGCTGCACCTGCCGCTCTCCATAGCGCCAGGTCAGTGCTCTAGACGGCAGCGCGGCGCAGCTGCGTGCGCTGCTACGTGTGCAGCGTGACGTCATCGCCGGCCGCCGCGCCGCTGCTGGCCGCGCAGCCGCTGCCCACGCTGCACCTGCCGCTCTCCATAGCGCCAGGTCAGTGCTCTAGACGGCAGCGCGGCGCAGCTGCGTGCGCTGCTACGTGTGCAGCGTGACGTCATCGCCGGCCGCCGCGCCGCTGCTGGCCGCGCAGCCGCTGCCCACGCTGCACCTGCCGCTCTCCATAGCGCCAGGTCAGTGCTCTAGACGGCAGCGCGGCGCAGCTGCGTGCGCTGCTACGTGTGCAGCGTGACGTCATCGCCGGCCGCCGCGCCGCTGCTGGCCGCGCAGCCGCTGCCCACGCTGCACCTGCCGCTCTCCATAGCGCCAGGTCAGTGCTCTAGTCTAATGCACATACTGGACCCTTGGCTTGGTGCCATAATTTGATAGGTTTTAAAGGTTACCATGGTATTATTATCCTGTTAGGGATGTATATCCGCTTATATACTACTGAGCAGTTTGTTGTCGTCTGTATCGCTACAAACGCGCGTCGACGGCGCGTTTAAAAAACGTGTTGTGCATAGGCCCTTGGACCCTCTTACTGAATTTTGAGCTAGAACCGGGCGAAACTCTCGGTTCCCCGGCCCTAAACATTTATTACTCATTGAAATAAAAGTCAGTCCCCCCGTGACCATGGCTGCTGTAAAGCAGCCGAAACGCCGGGAACATAAAAAGTTAAAATAAACGCGATATAATCCGTAAAAATAGTTTTATTTCAATGTGTAGTATTCGCGTAAATATAAGAAATCAATATTTATTACTCAGTTGGATAATTGTTAATTATGTTGATAAACTAAAGCATGCGGTGTGTGTGCGCGTGCGCAGTGTACGTGGCGTGGTGGACGCGCGAGGAGTCGGACGCGCTGCTGGTGGCGGGCGCGGGGGCGGGCGGGGCCGCCGGGGCGGGTGGGGGGGGAGCCGCGGGGGCGGGCGGGGGCGCCGCCCTCACGCTGTGGAAGTGCGCCGAGCGCGCCCACCATCTACATAAGCTCTTCGCCAAAGGTACTCTCAGCTGCACAGGTTTATATTATAATGATGATTCAATAAATTCATAAAACGAATCTGTAATTTAACAGGTCCGCTCCAGGGCAACACCACGCCCGGCGGCGGCCCCAAGCCGACTACTGATTGTTTTAATACGCTGGTAAGAGAATTACAATTATAACTTTATACTTAGTACATGAGTATGATGTTTGAAATAAAACTATTTTACGGATTTTATCGCGTTTATTTAGTTTGTTATGTTCCCGACGTTTCCGACGATGATAAAATCCGTAAAATAGTTTTATTTCAATGTGTAGTATTCGCGTAAATACATATAAGAAAACAATATGGTATGATTTTTTTTGGTATTATTTCAATAATGCAGGACATTTCGCAAGACCTCGTAAGGCCTCATTCGCACGGGCGCTTTTGAAAAGCGTTCAAATAGAACAAATGCATTTTTTTCTATTTGAACGCTTTTTTAACGTCCGTTCGAATGAGGCCTAAATGTTACAAATGATTTATGTTAGTAGTAGTTAGTAGATTCTGTGTAACATCCGGCTCTAAGCTTCAATTGCAGATACCATTTTGCATTTGGCATTATTTAGAATGTGATTGTTATGTCGGCAGACATGGCAGAAGGCGGGCGTGTGGGCGGTGGAGGGCGGCGAGCGCTGCGTGGCGCTGGGCGGCGCCCTGGGCGCGCTGGGCGCCGCCCACGCCGCGCTGGCCACGCCCGCCGCGCTGCACCTGCTCACCAGGGACACGCACCACTACGTGAGCATACGGACTTTTATACCACCATTTTACACCACCATTAGGGGTTCGATATTCAAAAACGCCAAAACAATTTATTTGTTATTTGTAATGGACAGTCTGAATACTATTTCAGCCCATACCAGCTATTTTTGTCTCCCGTTTTGCACCGGAGTTTTATTTATTTAGATTAAATTCGTGCGAATTTCAAGGCAATTTAACTTGTCCCCGGGACTCGTCGAGGGTCAAACCTCGACGTCATTATCGGTCACCATTGTCGATCCTGGTTTACAGGAGTTACAGTGGTGGGAGTGTGTGGCGGGACCAGTCCTATTAAAGTCTGATTACAAATTTTCGTGCGAATCATACTTTCTATATGATTATCGCTTGCTTACGGTGAAGGAAAACATCGTGAGGAAACCTGCATGACTTAGAAGATCTAACCAATTTTCGACATGTGAAATCCGCCAACCCGCACTGGGCCTGCGAGGTAGAGTATGGTCTGAATCCCCCTCGTGTTGAGGGGAGGGACGTGCCCAGGAGTGGGACGTCAAAAGGGCTAAATTATTATTATTATTGTACTAATTTTCATGTCTCCAGCTTCAGATAAATAGAGCGCCCCCATTTTATACATTACGAGGTCTGCGATTGGTATAGATGTTGTTATTTCAACTGGCAATTACACAAAGACACCTGAACGAATTCGGATGGTATTAGGTACACGGGTAGATTATACTCTTGCTGGCTTTGGTCCTGGAAAGTGTGTTGTATTGTAATGTATGTGTATGTGTATGTGTGTGTGTGTGTGTGTGGTGCAGCTGTGCAGCCGCGCGGTGGTGACGGGCGGGGGCGGGGGCGGCGGCGGCGGCGGGGGCGGCGCGGACGCGGCGGGCGCCACGCCGCCCAAGAAGAACAAGTACGGGGGCGGCGCGCTGCCGGTAAGGACACGACACGGTACTGGCCTTGAGACCAAGTACTTTCTCTCATATCTGTACATAACTCGTTCCTTGGTCTTAAGTTATTTTTTTTAAATATCTTGCCTGGCAGGCCGATCGACTCTTCTGATCGGAAGCCAAATTGTGACGTCTGGAGACTACTTTAATAAACAGGTCGTCTTCCATAGATAAGAAGTGCAACTGTCAAAATGCATTGCGTATATGTCTTTTTCATTACTCAAACTCGGAAAGTAGTTCTGAAGTACCTGAGGAGCGGGTTGAAAATAATACCTTTCCGCCCTAGGGAGAATTGTTTTCAACTGACAGCTGTCAAATTATTAAAATTAAACTAGTTCTATTTTGACATTTCTATTGATCCAGGCTGGCCAACGGAAAAAAACAAAATAGGCGGCTATCCGATCTTCATTTGTTTTTTCGAGTTGTAGAGTATCGTTCATACTTCCTTGTATTTTATTTTTTAGCTAATTCCTGTTTTTATGAAAAGCACAGTGTTTACCTCGGGTGAAAGACTTATTTTGTCCCTTGAACTAGTGGCGCTCTCGCTACGCTACCTTCGTTACCTTCACCCCTTGGGTAACAATGTACTATTGCATTTTTTGCTTATAAATATGTTATCTTGTCTTATAAACTTGTCGTTGTCAAAATCGTCGGTACCTACTCGATGGGTCACAGGCCACACATTTAAAATGTAATCGGAGGGATCGGAGAATGACAATGTCTTGTGATCTATCTGTCTGTGTGTGTGTGTGTCAGGCGGGCCCGGCGCGGGCGACGCTGTCGTGCGTGCAGCTGTCGGCGCTGGGCGGCGTGGCAGTCGCCATCGACTCGCACGCGCAGCTGCACGTGTTCCGCGCGCAGCCCTGGGACGCACGTGAGTCAACACACCACCTGCTACAGTACAATGCGATCCAAATTACAGAATATGAATATCAATAACCTCTATATGTCAAATGTCACTTGAAAAGTATGGTTTGCAAAAAAAACCTTTGCATATCAATAATAATAGTCTTACATCAAATTAAAATAGCTAGCTGATAAGTAGATGTCTGGTGGAGACTGTACAATAGTGGACCCAGGGGTCCCTGGGGGCCGGGGCCCGGGGGCCCGGGGGCCTGGGTGGTCGTGGTGACCGTGCGTGTGTGTGTGGCAGCGACCCCGCTGGCGGTGCAGCAGGCCTGCTCGCTGCTGGAGTACTCGCTGGTGGCGGGCTACGACTGCCTCGACGTGCTGATGACGCTCAAGAACAACCTCACCGAGCCCGTCTACGAGAGGTACTGTACCCTTATATATACAGAGTTGTTGGTTCAACACAATATGTACATTCTTTCGGGACTATATTACTAATACTATAAACAACCACTTTTGTTCTATGATAGATAGACAGATAGATAGATATATTCCGAACTTTAGTGTGCAATAAAGAGTTATTCTATTCTATTCTATCACTTTTTATAAAACAATGAATTTACCAAAAACAATATTTCAAGGTTTTGTTTTTTTTTACAATATTATAAATTTGAAAAGTTTCCCTGATTATGGAAAAAAAATATATTTTATCAATTTTTATATGAGATTTGTGTATGAACTAAAGACGTTCCATAAGTCACGTGTCAAATGATGGATACGTGCATGCGTTAAATTTTGGTTTGTTTTGTTAATGGTCATGGAATATTACGCTATAATAATTCTAGAGGGCGCTGCTCTGCCATTGAGAAAAAATATAAAAAAAAACAAATCTAATAAATTAATTTTAGCGTTATTGAAATTTCTTCCCCTGGGCTGCTCCCGTCCACCTCAACCAGAGTTATTACAAGAAATTGAATCATAAATAATAATATTTTACTAGGAATTAAACCTCCGTGGCATCAATATTTAGATTCGTTGTCTATTATAATGTCATAACAACATAATTTCTCATACTTTTACACAGATTTTCTGTTGATTATTGTATACATTTGATGAAAAGGTCGTCGCATCGGGGGTTTTTAAATTTTCAATTTAGAGTTATAAAATAAAGATTACAATTGGCGATTACAACAATTGAGAATGTATAACGATTTATGTGAGTCACACATTTGTGCATACTCACACAATTTGTTGTCTTAATACAAGAAGAAGAATGATATTATTATCATTTTGTTTCTGCCCCTCTCCGTTTGACATTTAAGTGTCTGTTTGTAATGCCAACATAACTGCTGTTTACTAAATGCATATAAAAGCATTTCCGGTACACATATAACAAAATTTTTGGTCTGTCTGCCTTTTCGAGCTAATCTCTGAAACGGCTTAACTGATTTCGACGGGACTCACTGGCAGGTAGCTGTTGTAATAAAGCGTAAATTAGACTGCTTTTATTTTGTCGAAGTACCGCGCGGGCGGAGTCGCGGGCAGCGGCTAGTGTAGACATAAGCTAGTAGTATTAAAGTTAGTTCTTAAGTATTGTTAATTGTTCGCAGACTGACGGAGACCTTCCAGCGGCAGCCGCCGGCGTTCCAGCAGTACTACTTCCACAGCTGGCTCAAGCTGCGGATAGCGATGTGTCGGTCAGTGGCGGCGCTTGATACACTACTGTAGTATACTTTTCATTACTCATACTAGGAAAGTAGGCTGAAGTTGCCTGAGGAGCGGGTTGAAAGTAATACGTTTCCGCCCTAGGGAGAATCGCTTTCAAAAAAAAAACTAGTTCCATTTTCACATTTCTATGGAACCATGTTCCAACTTTTTCTACAGTCACTCAATTACAGCACGATGTTAAATTGAAATAATATAAAGTTAAGTATTAATGACATATTCGTCGGGCCCTTGTCTCCGCCAGCGCGCCGGCCGTATTGGAACCCAATGGTTTGGCGCGTGACGTTGGCAAGAGGCCCGATGGTATGTCTCTGGCGGAGGTCTCTGGTTGGAGGATGGGACGGCCCCTGGTATGGGATGCAACTTGTGTTGATACCCTGGCACCGTCACATCTTCCAAGCACGTCAATGCGTTCTGGCGCTGCTGCTGCAGAGGCTGAAAACCTCAAGAGGCGCAAATATAGTGGCCTTCCTGGAGGCTATTTGTTTGAGCCTTTTGGGGTCGAAACTTTAGGCTCATGGGGCCCTAACGCGCGTCTCCTCTACAAGGAGATAGCAACGCGTCTGTTCGCCGCATCACGTGACCGGCGGGCTGGTCTGTTTTTCGCGCAAAGAATGAGCCTCGCAATTCAGCGCGGAAATGCGGCCAGCCTCCTGGGCACTTTTGGTATCGACGACGATGTGGAAGCACTTTTGTACATATAATTTTATTATGTTTTTTTTTTTTTATTAAAATTTACTGTAAGTTCGTTTATAAGTAGTTGTTATACTGTAAATATTAGTATTAAATCATATAACTATTAATTAAAGAATATATATTTATAAATGACTTAATTATAATTTAGTTTCAACTATTTCTATAAAATAACATAGATTTGGGCAAAATATTTAAAGATGAAAATGAAAAATAATGGCTAAATAATGACGTTGGCCGGCCAACGAAAAAAAAAACAAAATAGGCGTTAATCCGATGTTTTTTTTTAGGGTTCCGGACCTTAAAAGGAAAAACGGAACCCTTATAGGTTCACTTTGTTGTCCGTCTGTCTGTCTGTCTGTCTGTCTGTCGGTCTGTCAAGATTTTTTTTCTCCGAAACGGATAGAGATATCGAGTTGAAATTAATATCAAATATGTAAGGCTATGGTCCCTTGCAGGTTTAAAAAAAATAGGCTTCTAAGACAACGCAATCAAAAGATACGGGCATTAATGTCGCATATTTTAGTACTTTTTGCAAATTCACTAGTCAAAACAAAGGAATCAACGCACAGCCGAAACCGCTGGTGTCAGAATCATGAAATTTTGACAGTAAGTACCTTATATACCGCAAGTATCCACTAAGAAAGGATTTTGGAAAATTCCACCCCTAAGTACTATTTTATGTAAAAAGGGGTGAAAGTTTTTATGGGGTAAAAAAATTTAATGAACCTAGAGACATGAAAATAAGTATTGAGGCTACTTATTACAAATAAAAAATATTTATTTCAGCGTTTTGTAAAATTCCACCCCTAAGTGTGTAAAATACGGGTTTGTATCAGGGTTGCAAAAACATCAGGGAAATTAAAATAATAAATGATTTTATTGTTTTATTCGTTTTAATCAATGATTTGATGTTTAATTCATGTTTTTTTTCCACATGCTTTTACTATGATGTATTCATGTTTAAAACACTGATTTAATGAGGGTAAAAGTTTTACCCTCAAGGGTGTAAAATAATAAAAGTGAATAGGGGATGAAAGTCTGCATAGAAATATAGCTCTTACAAACCTACCTACTACCTACCTACTTAAACACTGCAAATAGCTCATTAAAGTATTTATACGTATGTGTCTTATTTGTGAAATAATTAAAATTGCTACCCAAAGACACTATTCCACGCGGACGAATTCGCGCGTACAGCTAGTGCAAAATATGTAACAAGGAGGTCACATGATTAAATTGCATAAGTATTGAAAATAATACCATACGGCCACAACAATATCAGACAACTCACGTGATTAAATACCTTTAAAATCGTCCCAACTTTTATCCATAAAATATGGCGTCATGACAGTTTTTCCTTAGAACATCATGTCAAAACTTTTATTTATTTGGTTGATAAATTTTATCTGACGATTCTGATGCAAGCCCTTGATAATATAAAATATTTAAAATAATAAAATGTTTATTTTCTACATGTACTTATTAATAAAACAGCGTCATGTACATGTTTTATTTGACTATCAAGTACTGATTAAATCATGTTTAAAACGTTCTTTAAAACATTGATTTAAATCAGGAGGAAAAAATCAATGATTTTTTTCCAAAATGGTTTAAACATGTTTTCAACAAGGTGATTAAAACAAAATGATTTTTTGTAACAACCCTGGTTTGTATTCAGTTTGGTTGCAGTTTGTATTCGGTTCCCGAATTTGTTTAAGCATTTTTGGGAACTATATAATATTATTAAAATATCTTGCCGGTATCGATTTTGGAATCCAGGAATAGAAAAACTAATTAAAATCATAATAAAATATTGTACGGAACCCTCAGGGCGCGAGTTCTACTCGCACTTGTTTAGAGTTGTAGAGTATTGTTCATACTTCCTTGTATTATTTCTTTAGCAAATTCCTGTTTTTATTTTTACTTTCCTTGTATTCGTAATGAAAAGCACAGTGTTTACCTCGGGTGAAAGACTTATTTTGTCCCTCGATCTATTGGCGCCCTCACTACGCTCAGGCGCCAAACCACGTCTCGGGCCAAAATAAGTTACATTCACCCCTTGTGTAACAATGTACTATTATCGCCAGTTGCTTATATAGTTCATAATAACAAAGGGTAGTTAAATTGATTAATTAATTTTAGCCCTTTTTGACGTCCCACTCCTGGGCACGGGCCTCCCCTCAACACGAGGGGGATTCAGGCCGTAATCCACCACGCTGGCCCAGTGCGGGTTGGCGGATTTCACATGTCTTTCGTAAATTGGTTAAATCTTCTAAGACATGCAGGTTTCCTCACGATGTTTTCCTTCACCGCGAGGGTAGAAGATATTTATATAAATATAATAGCTCCAGTGTGTCGCCTTTTGAAATCATCAAGAATTCCATGAGTAATTCGCCAGCGAGTGTTTTCTTCTTTGGATTACATTCGTGCGGGTTCCGAGACTGTTTAGCTTCTCCCCGGGACTCGTCGAGGGTCAAACCTCGGCCTCACCGTCGGACACCACTGTCGACGCTAGTTTACAGGAGTATGACTGGTAGGATTGGGGGGCGGGCCTAGTCCTAGGATGATTTATCCAATCTTCTAGGCGGAAATGGACTTTCTAACTCATTATACGGTATGCAAAATGCAAGCGTCGCTTGATGAAGCACCACACAGTCGCGGCTCCCCTCGCTCACTCTTCTCTCCCCCCCTCCCCCCGCAGGTCGTCGCCGCTGGCTCAGAGCTCGGCGTCCTGGCTGACGTGCCTGCAGAGCGCGCGCGCGGCCGCCGCGGGGGGCTCCGCGCTGCGGCCCGACGAGCGGCCCGACGACAGGCCGCTCGCCGCGCTGCTGGACGACCTGCCGCACGACCAGGACAAGGTACCCGCTGCAGGCGCTGCGGCCCGACGACAGGCCGCTCGCCGCGCTGCTGGACGACCTGCCGCACGACCAGGACAAGGTACCCGCTGCAGGCGCTGCGGCCCGACGACAGGCCGCTCGCCGCGCTGCTGGACGACCTGCCGCACGACCAGGACAAGGTACCCGCTGCAGGCGCTGCGGCCCGACGACAGGCCGCTCGCCGCGCTGCTGGACGACCTGCCGCACGACCAGGACAAGGTACCCGCTGCAGGCGCTGCGGCCCGACGACAGGCCGCTCGCCGCGCTGCTGGACGACCTGCCGCACGACCAGGACAAGGTACCCGCTGCAGGCGCTGCGGCCCGACGACAGGCCGCTCGCCGCGCTGCTGGACGACCTGCCGCACGACCAGGACAAGGTACCCGCTGCAGGCGCTGCGGCCCGACGACAGGCCGCTCGCCGCGCTGCTGGACGACCTGCCGCACGACCAGGACAAGGTACCCGCTGCAGGCGCTGCGGCCCGACGACAGGCCGCTCGCCGCGCTGCTGGACGACCTGCCGCACGACCAGGACAAGGTACCCGCTGCAGGCGCTGCGGCCCGACGACAGGCCGCTCGCCGCGCTGCTGGACGACCTGCCGCACGACCAGGACAAGGTACCCGCTGCAGGCGCTGCGGCCCGACGACAGGCCGCTCGCCGCGCTGCTGGACGACCTGCCGCACGACCAGGACAAGGTACCCGCTGCAGGCGCTGCGGCCCGACGACAGGCCGCTCGCCGCGCTGCTGGACGACCTGCCGCACGACCAGGACAAGGTACCCGCTGCAGGCGCTGCGGCCCGACGACAGGCCGCTCGCCGCGCTGCTGGACGACCTGCCGCACGACCAGGACAAGGTACCCGCTGCAGGCGCTGCGGCCCGACGACAGGCCGCTCGCCGCGCTGCTGGACGACCTGCCGCACGACCAGGACAAGGTACCCGCTGCAGGCGCTGCGGCCCGACGACAGGCCGCTCGCCGCGCTGCTGGACGACCTGCCGCACGACCAGGACAAGGTACCCGCTGCAGGCGCTGCGGCCCGACGACAGGCCGCTCGCCGCGCTGCTGGACGACCTGCCGCACGACCAGGACAAGGTACCCGCTGCAGGCGCTGCGGCCCGACGACAGGCCGCTCGCCGCGCTGCTGGACGACCTGCCGCACGACCAGGACAAGGTACCCGCTGCAGGCGCTGCGGCCCGACGACAGGCCGCTCGCCGCGCTGCTGGACGACCTGCCGCACGACCAGGACAAGGTACCCGCTGCAGGCGCTGCGGCCCGACGACAGGCCGCTCGCCGCGCTGCTGGACGACCTGCCGCACGACCAGGACAAGGTACCCGCTGCAGGCGCTGCGGCCCGACGACAGGCCGCTCGCCGCGCTGCTGGACGACCTGCCGCACGACCAGGACAAGGTACCCGCTGCAGGCGCTGCGGCCCGACGACGAGCGGCCAGACGTTAACCTCTAGTGTCGCTAGCACCTACGTAGGTGACCGATAAAAGGGTTTCATACATTGATTATGTCATGTGTCATGTGTTTTTAGGATAGGTTCTTGTAAAAAACGTTACTGATCGGAATAAAAACAAGCTGCCACTTTGTATATCTACATATATATCGTGTAACGCTTCTGACGCTTTGCACGGATAGAGTGGCCGCGCGCCGAGTGCCCAGAACGTCCGTATAGAAATTTCACAAATTATGTTCATACTGCCGAAATATTGCGTCAGTACAAAGGGCGTTCGGAGGTGGGGATCATTGGATGGATAATGTCCAAGCCATCATTCGACAATTCGGTTTCCAGAACCTGCTGGCCCTGGAAGCGAAGACGGAGGGCCTGCCGGAGGCGGCGTGGCTGGCGCCGCTGCGGCTGCCGCTGCAGCGCGCGCTCGACGTGGCCGCCACCGCGCTGCTGGCGCTCGCGCACCACCACCACCACCAGATACACCACCAGGGGTCGCCTGTTCTACTTATATGACCATGTATTTTATGGAGCTAGCGTCCTCCCCCTACTGACTCCCCTTCCCCCCTCCCCTGCAGGTACGAGCTGTGGGCGGACGGCGCGGCGGTGGCGCTGCTGCGCAAGCTGGTGGTGCTGGGGCGGGCGGCCTGCCGCTCGGGCGACGCGCTGTCGCGGCCCCTGGCGCGCCTGGCCGCCTGCGCCACGCCCAAACCCGACCTCATCGGTATGTACCGAACCAGACCTCGTCGGTACGTACGAGGCATGCCTTTTAAGTTCTGTCGTTTCCATATTTCCCGGCAATTTTGAATTTGGAACTGTTCTATATTCGAATATGTTTAAATTTCGAATCTCAAAACAATTTAAAGTTTTAGGATTGATGCTATTTTTTAGTCACAGCGTCGATTAGAATCTGTCAGGTTACGTACGAAAATGAATCTTTCTAAGGAAAATGTTCGTGCAATAATTTTCTACAACTTTAGAAGAGGCCTGACACGGCTTCAGTGTTTTGAAGAGCTAACATCTGTGTTCAGTGATGAAGCCCCATGTCTGCGGACTGTCGAACGCTGGTATTTATAATTCCAGCGTAGACATACTAGTCTTAGTGACAAATCTCGCGAAGGACGGCCAAAATCCGCCTTCACTGAAGATAACATAATTACTGTGAGACAACAAATTCTCTAAGATCGTCATGTGACGTATCGAGAGATAGAGGCTCTATTAGGCATCTCAGGGACAACCATTCAGAAAATCTTGCATGAAGCGCTTGGTGTAAGAAAGCTAGATTGCCGTTGGATACCGCATCGGCTTTCCGACGATCACAAGGCGGCCCGCGTCAGATGGTGTAAGAAAACTCTGCAAAGGTTCAACCAAGGAGAGTCAAATCACGTCTACGACATCATCAGTGGTGACGAATCTTGGATCTATGCCTACGATCCTGATTCCAAACAACAATCTACAATCTGGGTCTTTCAAGACAAGCCAAAACCGACTAAAGTTGGTCGTTCTCGAAGCACTTCAAAGAAGGTGGTGGCCACGTTCATTGGAAAAACCGGCCATATTGCGACTATTGCACTTGAAGATCGTAGAACGGTTAATGGAGAGTGGTATACCACAGTTTGTTTACCACAAGTCATCGCCAACTTCGAAAATCTAACTCAAAGCGACGCATCATCCTGCACCACGACAACGCAATCTCACACAGCGCTCGTCAAACGATTGAGTATTTGAAGCAGGAAAACGTAGAAATTCTTGATCATCCTCCATACAGTCCTGACCTAAGCCCTAACGATTTATTTACATTTCCTAAAATTAAGAAAAGTCTTCGTGGTCAAAGGTTCCAGTCCGGTGAAAAAGCAGTCGACGCTTTCAAGTCAGCCATTTTGAACACCCCCACTTTAGAGTGGTATAAATGTTATAATAACTGGTTTGAGCGAATGGAAAAGTGTATTAAGCTACGTGGTAAATACTTTGAAAAACAATAAAAAGTACTATAAGGTTCTAGTTGTGTTTTTTTCTTCAAACGACAAAACTTAAAAGGCATCCCTCGTACCAAACTAGACCTCATCTACGCAGGCTGCTCGCCTCACTGCACCGGGTTGCGAGCCGAGCGGCTCCGCTCGAACCACACCACTGGGGACCATGTCCGCTAATTGCATACATTCGAAATCCATCGAAAAACCATTGGTTATGAATATTGTCTTCGTACGAAAACTCGGTGTGACAGATTGGTTTCAGTTCATCTTTCTTTTTAATATTAGGTCAACACTAGTCAACGGCTGTGCGGTTTGAAGACTGCCAAAGCTGTCCAAAGTAACAAAATCCAATGGATTACAATTATTCACTATTATAATTTGATTATCGTACTGTTTATGCCGTTGTGCTTATTTTCCCGTGTAAGCGAGGGGTGATGAATGAATGTGGTTCTGTTGCCAGAGGAGTGCGCGGCGCTGTCGGCGCAGTGGGGCGGCGCGCGCGTGTGGGAGGCGCTGCCGCGCTGCAGCGTGGCGGCGCCGCACGGCAGGCCCGCGCCGCACCTGGTCAGCGCCAACACCACTTTGCTCAACTTGCTATTGATCAATGTGTCCCACGGTTTCTTCTCAGACCAATGGAACCCGATATTGATGCCCTATCATTATTTTCTACATTTTATAGGCTATCATAATGATGTAAAATCTTTTTTTTTATATATATGGCTCTGTCCGTTTGGACAATTCTGCCAATGTCAAGTGAGGTTAATACACGGTATGCACTGGAGAGTTTGGCCAGTGTGAAGCGAAATAAAAATCAAAATAACGAATTGATGTTGAAAAATCACAACACACAGCAAACACATACCATTTACAGGATGGTTTGACAAAAAAAAAAATATATTTTTACATTTGCAAATTAATAAGATTTAGCTTTCGAACGCACCTCTAGTGATGTCGCTGCTCGGTTACAATTGATCGATTTAATTTTGACAGTTCGAGTACGGCGTCGAACCGGAAGCGCTGCGGTATACGCCCGAGCCCCCTGCGTACGCACAGTGTGAAACTACTCCATCAACCACTATGGACTCCATAAGGTTATATTTTTTACAGTTTTATTATTCGAATTCACAGACAGGGTATGACAATTTTATTTATTTAAATAATGCTTTAGTCAGCATATCGTTATAATAATAAATATCGCCAGACTGACACACCAACTGTATGGTCCCAAACTAAGCAACGCTTGTACTATGGATACCATACAATGGACTGGGGTGATCCCAGTGACACCCAGATCTGGGCAAATTATGAAAAAGCCATTTCCGAAATTTGCCCCGACGGGAATCGAACCCGCAACCACCATGTGCAGTGAGCCGAGCGGCCTACGCTCGAACCCCTGCGCCAAGCGGTCGTCATATAAACATTATAACCTTAATTATGTCGCTTGTCGTCCAGGTACATGTATTTAGGCGGCGGTTGGCGGCCAGCGCGTTGGCGCCAATGCTCCCGGTGCGGATCCCGCGCGTTGCCCACTGCGCAGCCGTCTCGGCATCCGCTGCAACGGGCTTATGATGCGAGATTTCTGTCGGCCTGCAGGTGATAGCTATACCCCACTTATCCATGTCTCTGTCAGTTGTAATCAGAATAAGTTTGAATAAAATAAAGTATAATTGTTACAGATGCGGCGGCAAATGGACATTGTTTTCGAATATTTAGTATTTAAGCTACCTATTTATAATTTTGTAAATAAATCAATCAACAGTTTATATTACACATAGTTTTATTGTTAACAAATGGGATTTGATAACTGAATCCCGCTCGATACGATTGCTGAATAAAATTAGCATAGTCCTTGTTGAGCCATGCACAATGAAGGGTTCCGAGTCATTGAATGGTAATCACTTTCGATGTTTGGGGAGGTACCTCAAAAAAAGTAATTTTGCTACATTTTATATTTTTGAAAGTGAGATCTACTCTTAAAGTATTGTTGTACCAAATTACATCAACGTGACGGGTCGGGACAGACGGACGGACGGACGGACTGGATGATCTTATAAGCGTTCCTCGTAGGGACTACGGTACCCTAAAAATCAGTGTCTTCCAATTATTTGGATGTAACATCCCACATATTTGTTTTATTCGTATAGAATGTAGCCTATCTCACCCGAAGCATACTGCATAATAACGATTTAGAAGTTTAGGCGCTACTGTGGAACAAAAACTATACACACTTATGGCCCGGAAATCATACTCAAGTATGAGAGCGATCTTGAAAATGTCATTTCAGTGCAAAATAATAGGTAAATCGCACTCAAGAACGTTCTCAGACTTGAGATTCATATATTGCGAGCTATAGACTGCCAAAAACAAAACCCTTCCATTTCGCTTTGCCGTAGTCAGGTAAAAATATAATATTTTCATTTTCGTATTGATCACCGTGGTAATTCATTTGAAAACGAAATATTTATTTTAATCGATTACAAAAGTAACGATAATAATCGACGTTAAATAAAATCGTTCGAGTGCCTAGCGTCAACCAATCAAGCACGACTACATCACTAGTTGTCGTTGCGAGAATCGTTGAGGAGCGTTTGCTGCGACTGCGTAATTTTATTCGCGAATTTCTTGCTAAAATCGCAACCACACAAATCGTTATTAACGTTTTTACTTGCAAATACATTGTAATTACATAAATGGCGGACAAAAAAGGTATTTATGCTGTTCATTTATCATTTTCTTTGTTCTTTTCTTACTCTGCGTTTTGACATATTGTAACGTCATGGGGAGGCCTTGGATTAACTATTTACCATTATTAAACAATAATTTTGTGGCCTTACACGAGATAAATGCGTAGTTGAATCATTATTTGGGGGAAGAAACGGCGAAATTCGTGATATAATTTATCATGCGAGCTGGATCGATATACAGAAAATCCAAGATGGATGACGACCCCTGAGTCGCATAAGGCGGGATCCTAATCTAATTTTAGTGCCATTCGTTACAATTCAAAGATCTCGGCGTCAATGGTCCTTTTATAACTAACGCCGCGAAATATGCTTCAACACCGACATTCCTGTTTGCTCAAAAAATCATATTGAAATTGCACTTTTTGTGACCTAAGCTTAGGTGCTTATGTACCTACAGCAGCTATGGCGGAATGATCTGCAAATTGTGGGGGCTATATCACATCATAAAGTAGGCATCTCTTGGTTAATCTAAGTTAGGATCGATTATAAATATCATTATATTATGTATTCTTAGGGACTGCAAAACTGGGCGTATATGAATAAATATTTATAAATTTCTGATTAGATCATTTATTAAACTTCACTTTTTCGATTGTTAAACACCTCATCACAGAATAAATAAAAACCTATTCCTAAAGGTTTTAAAACGTAAAAACATAAATAAATTTTCTGGGAAATTGGTGCAGGGACAATCAATGCACTATTTATGAAAAAGACAATAAATATGAGATGCATTTTTTTCTTAAATAAAGATGGATACATATGACATCATACTAACAACATATTAATAAATTAGCCGTAATGAGTCATTTCATATTCAACCTTCATGATGTTACAAATGTCAGACGTACCAATCCCATGTAAGCTTCTAGCTTCAGAGTCCTGTGACCAATCTGATGATCCTATGATAATATGACCTGTGCCTTATAAAAGCAAATATTTAAAAACATAGACTTGTTATTCAAGTGATAGTGTGACTAGTTGGTGCACTATTATCAGTGTATGGGTCATATTGCCATAGATCTCCATATTCAGAAAATATATAAAAGGATGGATGCAAGGAATTACTACCTTAGAAAAAAAAACTTTGTCTAGTAAGGCAGGCAGCACACCGAGAGCGAAACTCTGAGTAAATGGTTGAATGACCAATCTTAATATTGAATTGGTATGGTGGCCAATAATGTGACCAATGATAATCTTGCATATTGGCAGCATAGAAATTTTATTCAGTGATATTTTTTTCAATCATAATTTTATTTTTTGTAAGTTCCGGTTTAATATTGTATCACACCAAATAACAAACAGAGTACAGCACAGTTAAAGGTAAGGTTTTGCCTTGCTGATGCCACAGTTGTGTTCAATTTCTGCCAATATGCAAATGTTTGGAGTTGAGAGACGGTCCTGTCTTCAGCGGCCACACTGAGACATGATGATAATAAAGTACCCGCCCCCGCCCCCCCGCCCCCCCTCCCAGGCGCCACCCCCCCTCTGCAGGAGCCGCGCGGCCGCCGGCGCAGTCCCCGCGCGGCAGTCGACTAATCGCTATCATGTAATGACAATCACATAGAATTTTTCTTTCTTTTTTATTTTTCTTTTTTGGAAACATAGTTAAAGAGAGACAAATATATGATATGTGCGTATCGGCGTGTGGACGATCGTATGTGTTATTGATTCCATTGTAACCCGGTTGGGTGAGTGAACTGCTGTAACTTACAATTCTTACCTTCGTACTTTGGCTTTAAGGATTCGTTATTTTAAAAATACAAGATTGTTACTGCATATTTCTTTAAATCACATACATTTTTTAAACATGTTAAGTTATAACATGTTAACAATGTTAAGAAATATATAAAATAATTTGAAACATTTTCTGGTCTTGATACAGCAGTTCAAACACTATTGTTTTTCTACATGAATCTGGCGAGCGGTTATGTTTAAATTTATAAAAATTAATCTGCTATAAATAGCTATCATAAAACAATAATAAAATAAAAGTCACAAATCCTAATTAACTTATGGATAAAATCTAAATGGTTGGCTGTATATTAGATGTGTTTGCTTGCAAATATTTGTACAGTGTTATGTTTAAAAAATAATGGATCTGTGATTTTTATATATTCAAAAACATAATTACTCGTCTAATTCCTTAGTTAACCACTTACTTAAAAAAATAAGTTGTTCTAAGTCACGAGAGTTCAGTCTATACTAAACTAAATATATTTTGTTTTTTATAGATTGAATTAATTTCTATTAATAATTGATGTTTTTTATGCTACCATATATTTTCATTTTCTTTCTTTTTTATTCCCAAAACATTTAGTTCACAGCTTATTTTTTTACTTGTTTGTTTTTATTTAACACAGTTTTAACTTGTAATAATTACTGGCATTAAGATATAGTGGAGTTTATTTTTAGTCAAAAGTAAAGGACCAGTAGTTATTACTTCGCTATTAATTGCACCTTATCAAACGAGGCAAAGCTTTTTTATACATACATACTTATAATAACAACAGCATTGCCTCGTTATTAAGCATCCCCATTTATTTATCATAAAATAGGGATGTCTTATGTTTGTTTTGTTTTTGTTTGTCTTAAATAGTCTAAGCTAACATAGATATAATTATTTGAAAAAATAAATGACCATTTTTTGTAAATCTAATAATTTTGTAATGGTATAAAAGAACAAAGCGTTTAATCACAAAAAAATAATAATACCAAAGCGATATTTTTTATCTTATTGCGTCATTTATTTTTTACTCTGGTATCTTAATAACCGTAAGATCCCAGTGTGATGGCACAAAACGCTAGCTACTTTCTGTGACTTACGTAATTACGATTTTTACAATAACTATTAAACAGTGGTCTTGCTAACATCATTATTTTAAACTTAGCATTTGAAAACAAACTTACTTCTGATTATTTGTAAAAATCGTATTAGGTTCAATATTAAATGTAAGATTGTGTGTTTATTAATTACTAACTCAAATAAAAACAAAATTAATTGCTCAATAATGGGTTTTTATTTTGAAAAAAAAACTAAAAAAATATTGTTTAATATGTTTTGTTTTTATTTCGTCGTGATGTCTACAAAATAAAGTTGGCATTTTCCATGTAAGGTGACGGTGAAATTGGCATTAACAAAAGATATACCTAGTCTAACATACAATGTCCTGTGGACGTGGCGCTGTAGTCGCGTGTTCAGAACTTATACTGAGCACAATTTAGTTTCGTATTTATCACCGGGACTTTTTATGTGAAATAGATATGATATGGGATATAGTAATTTGTTTATGGTTATATTGTTAAAGCCAATTTTCTAGTTGTATGTTGAATTCACTGATTATGTTTAACATTATTTTAGTTTGTGTATTTTGTAATATACAAACTAAATCAACAATGACGATGGCTCTTTATTTTTTTACATAACATATTTTATCAATAAAAATCAAAGGGTCGTTTGTCGAACCAGTCAAAATGTTTACAGGAATGACACATTGTTAGTGCGTGTGTGATTAGTACTAAGTAAACGAATGCATATCGTTACAATCATCATATTTCTTGATCCCGCGGTCGAATAGTTTTATACATCCTGACCTGACATAGACACGCTCTAGAGTGATTGAAAGTGACTTAAGTCCTCCTTAGAGTTTTATAATATTTTTAAACTTAAGAGGTTTTAAAAATGATGTGCCTTCGTTTTTATATTGTCGTTAGCATATTTTTTTGCTATCGACAATTTTGCATGCAAATATAAGCTTAATCGAAGGACAGGGAAGTATGCCAGATGTGAGGGTAAACGGTTACTCACCGGAATTAGTTTAATACCTTTAAACACGGTTTTAATATTGCCTCGACACCATTACGCTAGGTACCACGTTTTTTTATAATATACAAAAAACTTTAGTTCGCTCAACCTTTTTTTGGTATTTTCGTCTTAGCCGGTTTTCTTACAATCTTTTACAGGGTTCCAGATGATCGATTTTGTCTTTTTAATTCACAGCGTATTTATAAAAATGCGTTTCTATCCCCCCATGTTTGCCGTCATGTTGTAACGATATGACTGTAAACGCCCCGCTTGTTGCAGTTAAATATTAAATTAAGCTTTTACAATACAGTTGACAGTATTCTGTGTCGGCCATATTAAAAAGATTGCCACTTGGAATAATTATACTGGCGTTCTTTTTGGTAACGGTTAATAATTTAGTAATTAATGTGTTTTCGAAAGGGACGTTACCAGGATTTTTGTGGTTTTCGTAGATATTTTGATTAGATTGTGAAATTTTGCTGTTTCATAGCAGCTTTTCAGTTTGTTTTGTAACGAGCATGAGGAATGGTCATTAATTTCTTGTTAGTTATTCGTCGCTTGGTGTTGTTTATAGATGGTTCTCATCATTTTATTGTTAGTTTGTTGTTTTTTGTGCGTTTAATAATTACGTAGCGGAGTTGTTCTAGTTATTAGCTGGTTTGTTGTTGATATTGCATGAATAATTAAAATTTTGTGTTACACTCGCATGTTTCTGTGTCCTTCAACGCACCGATATCATAATTTTTGAGTTTTCTTATATGTGTTTTGCTTTTTATGCATCAACTACGCTTCTTAGAGTTGAACAGCAAAATGTCGCGAATTGATCACTGAGAGAATATCAACAAAAAATCTTGGTACACTTGTTGGCTAGTTAGTTATTGAATAGAATATAAATATATATTATTTTATTTCAAGGAATGTTCACATCGTGTATCCACGTTTGACGTGACCGCCAGTAATTGGTGGTTATACATATTTTATGACTTTGAACTTTAAAAGGAATTATAAAATGTATGTACGGACCGGACTCACCAATCATTCAAACGCTGAAAAGTAATTATTTTCACGTGATAATTCACAATTTTAATAACGTGTTCTGAAGTTCAGATTCATATTATAAATATTATAATATAATTATTGTACTTTTTAAAAGTCCCTTATCGTGTGATTGTTTTGTTATTTAAGACTTTTTTAATAAATATAAAATAAATGGTCACACTGGTTTTCCACTGCACACGGCTTGACTAAAATTTGCCATACTGATTATATGGAAGCCCTTTTTCATATATTCGGTAGAGCTAGTGTGACCGTTGCGAGCAAGGAATGCATTGTAAATAACGTTTGGTAGGTGTCCGGCACTCGAGCTCCTGTGTTGGACATTAACCACTACCTACCAAATTTATTGTATTTTTTACACTTCAGATTCATAGAAAAACGTAAAATATTTTTTACAAGAAAATATTTTAACTGTTTTCTTAATCTGATGTTATTGTTGACCGCACACAATGAGTTTTTCTAAACAAACAATTCGTGCTTCGAATATTTTATGTAAATTATTTTTTGAATATGTTTAGAACAATTCAGTTGAGTGGTGTCGCGTTGTATGGGCATCGCTTGTCGTTAACACTGACGTAAGTGAGATATCGCGTGGATGAAAAACACATTTTATATTTTTGATTTTGTATCGATGTTTTCATCCACGCTGTCGTGCTATAAATGTTGCTATACCTAAAATATTACATATTTTTGTCTCATTTTTACATATCATATAGTTTTATGTAAAAACGGGACATATTTGAATATTTTCTTTGGAAGAGTATGAAGTGGAAAGTGGCAACATTATGTTTAGCACGGCAACACCACTGCGTCAAGCGTGAATGCTCGGGCTTGGGTTGCGGAGCGCCGGAGCGCGAGTGTGCACCGGCCGGCGGACTGAGACACGTTGACATCGCTACACGAGACTAATAAAACAAAAACCCATTTAAGTTTTTAATGAAGTCATTTAAAGTTTGATGATCTTAACTTGCCTTATTCTTTACAATGAAATATACGTCAAATTCGGATCCGTTTAAAGTAATAATAAATGTAAGTGCTCTCGGTGTACCCCAGACTTATTTTCTACTTTTTTTGTTTGAATGATTTCTTTTTAAAATGAAAACCGTTTTGCCCGCGCTTTTTATTTTATGTAAAGAATTAGAAGGTCATTGGACTATTTAATAAACATATTGACACGAATTAATTGTGATTATAAACTGTAGCGATGTGAACGCGCAGCGCGCGGTCACCGACGTGCGACCTTCACGAATTGATAAACAATATAAACCTGACCGCCAGTGTTAGGAGTTGACCATGTTATTTACTGAACACTGACTACTCATAAGCTTTCTCTAAGCGAGCCAACAACTCAACTTCTTACGATGCAAATGTTACCACAAGATTTTTTATATACTTGTAGAAAGTGTTATTTGAACCTCTGATGGCCGAGTACTCAGACGCTACTCAAAGTTTTAAGCTACACTCGCTGTAGGAGTCTGTTTATCTGTGATTTTTTACGGTGAGTCAAAATCCGGTAGTTTGACAGATTTTTAAAAAAGCAATGGTCAATTCAACAACACAAGTCGGCCGCTCAATTCGTGAAGGTAGCCCACCGCGCGGTGGTCCCCGGCTGGGGTGACCCTCCCCCGGCGCGGAGGGTGACGGTGCAGTTGTTGCAGTGACCCCCCCGCTCGGAGCCTACCCGCAGCCGCAGCCGCCGCAGGGCCCCTTCCTGCCCGCACCGCCGCACCAGGCCGCGCCCCAGTACGGAGGTGAGTGGGGAAAAATATTCACCGTGTCAGTTTCTGGGGTAAGTATATTAACCTCAGTCCAGCTACTGGATTGGGCGACTCCCCTCGCGGCAACCTTCGGCAAAAGTCTTTGTCTAGGTTTTGGTCATTGGCCGCGTCTATTGCGGTTGTACCGACTACCGAGCCCACTTCATAATTATTCGGGTTCGATTCCCGTCAGGGTATATTTCGGAAATGGCATTTCGTTATTTTCCCTGGTCTAGGTGTCACTGGGATCGCCCCCAGTCCGTTGTACGGCACCCATAGTACAACCGTTGCTTATTTTGGGACCATACAGTTGGTGTGTTCATTATGTATAAAAGAGATGATACTTGAGCGGTGTGTCAAGGAGTGTTGTCAGTGAGTGTGTGTTGTTGCAGTGGCGAGCGGCTCCCCGTACGGCATGACGTTCGGCGGCGCCGGCGCGGGGGCGGGCGGCGTGTACGCGCCGCCGCCCTACGAGCAGCTGCAGCACCACCAGGCCATCCCCGCGCTCAGCCAGCAGCTGCCCGTCAGCGGGGTGAGAGTCATGCTCACACGCTCCCGCCCTGGCATTACACTGGGGACGGAACCCACGGACACCCCCTCCTGGGACGAGCATTCAGATTAGCTAGGGGGTGAATGGGACGACTAGTTATGGGCCAAACTCACATTGCTGTAATATATCGTAAATATTCTTCAATAATTCTTGTATTGATAAAGTAGAATCATACTTATATGAGAATGAAAGGAACGGAAAGTTCGTTAACATTATGTTTATGTATCGGTGCGGCAGCAAGTATAACATACTGTGTATTTGTACATAGATGTACAGTCCAGCGGCGGCTATGTACGCGGCAGCGGCCGGCTACCCCGGCTACATCGGCTACCCCGTGCAGTACTACCCGTACTACCCCACGGTGCAGCCCTCCATACAGCAACTGCGGCCCACTATCATGATTCCGGTGAGTTTTAACTACCCAGTTTAATACTACCCCGGGGACTACTACACCAATACCCTGGTTAGCACGGTTGTGTAATATTACCTCGGTTAACACTATTTGGATTAGCACTACCCCAGATAAAACTACCTCGGAACGTACTACCCCACTACTACACAAGGGGTAACGCCACAGATATAGATTTACATAGATAACGCAAATGCATATACTTCGCGTGTACGAAACCCCGACCAAGCGTCAAGGTTGGTCGCCGCTAATTTACAGTCCGCGCGACTACAGATATAAAAAATATGAGTATGAGCGAGATAATCACTCGAGAGAATCGTAGCGGGCGGAGGGGCATCGGCGGCATCGGTGTCTTTGAATCGGTTTGGATTTCCCGTCACTAATTTTCGGCTGTGACGTCACAGGAGGTGTTAAAAATTCGGCACGCTTTGTTTCAATACAAACCGTGATACCTGCGTTATCTATATCTGTGGGTAACGATCTCGTTTGGTTCGGCAGCTGCTCTTCGACTAATGGTGATAATGTTTGTTTGTTTGTTGCAGAACGGTTTCGAGGCGGGCGGCAGGTTCGAGGGCCTGGCGCAGACGCTGCTGCCGCCCGCGCCGCCCGGCGTGCCGCCCTCGCCCGCCCACCTGGCCGCGCTGCAGCCGCACCAAGTGCTGTGAGTACCAGCCAGGGGGCGCGAGTCGCGACACTGCACTGGGGAGCCGTTGCCTGACACTTCCTCCGTCGATGTCATTACAATAGTACATTGTTACCCAAGGGGTGAAGGCAGTCATTCAACCGAGATATACACTGTGCTTTTCTTTACGAATACAAGGAAAGTAAAAATAAAAACAGGAATTAGCTAATGAAATAATACAAGGAAGTATGAACAATACTCTACAACTCTAATAAACAAATGAAGATCGGATTGCCGCCTATGTTTTTCCGTTGGCCGGCCTGGTTCAATAGAAATGTCAAAATAGAACTAATTTATTTTTAATAATTTGACAGCTGTCAGTTGAAAGCGATTCTCCCTAGGGCTGAAAAGTATTACTTTCAACCCACTTCTCAGGCAACTTCAGACCTACTTTCCGAGTATGAGTAATGAAAAATAATGGTTATTTCCAGGTGGCGTTAGGATAAGTATATAATATAATGAAGTATACACCAGCAGCCGACGCGACCACGCACCACCGCACCGGGACCACACGTGACATGCCTATCACTAGCAACATCCATAAACAACCCAATCGATGTCACTCTCAGACACTCAGTTGCAGCGTTGTTGTGTATTTGGGTACTTGATAAGCGTGTAAGTCATAAATGGGTTCGCAATGTTTTAATTATGGAGGAAGATCTGTTTCAAAACAAAAAAAAGGTATCTATGAAATTATTTATTGTGTGTAGGCGATGCTGGTCTATTTGTCCGATCTGCTAAATATCTTTTATAATTGTTAAATGCCAATCGAGATATAACCAACAACATCGAGATTAAAAGTTAAGTAACAAGTTGTTGAACATTCATAACAACATATGGCAGGTCTCCTCCAAATAATATATATCTGTGATTATTTTCTTGTAATTATTATGTAGTACATTTAGTACTGAATATTTATTAAAACACATCATCCTAATCTGGGAGGTGTGTGTGATGTACTGACTGAAAGAACGGCGCTTTCAACATGCAGCATGCTATAAAACATTGTTTTAAATAAAATTATAGGGCTTGATGTATAAAATCATGTTTTTCATACGACGCCCTGGCATACTTTAAATCTGTAAACATTCCAAGACTTTAAACGTTCAAAATGTGTTATATAACAATAGAATTACATTTTTTGAGTGACATAAACAATGTTTTATAACCAAAACGCGTCAACAAGGTGGTATGTTGTATAACCCTGGTGCATGAGTGGTCTGTCCGTCGGCGACGGTCGTGTTAGCCGGATATTGTTCACTGTGATGTAGATGGCGCTCCGGTCAGTGTTCGCCGCATAGACAAACATTTTATTATGAATAGAACTCATTTTATAATCTCAGGTCCATAGACATGTTCGGTCTATGGTTAAAGCACAATCAGCTTACGTTACATGATGGATGTTATTTTCGAATATTATATTGATTTCAAATGCATTATTATCATTTTATAATATTTTCCAGTAACATGCTTTGAAATTAAAGACCTCCTTAGGCTTTTTATTTATTAAACATTTTATCATTAAATAACTAAGACTCGCTTCATTACTTCATCTATCAGTTCAGTGGATATGAGTCCTTAGTCTGATTTAGTCCCGATTGACACTACATTTTTAATTTACTATAAGTGTAGATGTAGTTATCGCTCTCTAATTTAGTTTTTAATCAAAAAACAGCTGATTTATTAATTTGAAATGATATCCCACCTCTAAACTAGCCTTTTGAAATTAATTTCTTATTATTGGGGTTAACTGCTTTCAAAGAGCATTCAATGAGGCAGTACTCATAGCCATACCGTAGCGTGCGCTTACTATAAAACTGACTATAAACATCGCTAAAATCAAATCAATTGGTTATATGTTACGCTTGATGACGTGTTGTCACACATTACATTATCTAAGCCAAACAGTGCCAGTGCTCAACAGTAACTCTTTTTATTCATTAGTCGTTTTTAAGGATCTTCAAAAGGGACAAAATTGTTTTTTTTTACAATCTGTCTTTAGGATGTTCAGTAATGTGGTGTATTCATATCTTGTATGGTAAGGGGCCGCCTGTGTGTCCATACTGTATTTTGAAACAAATTTGTGTCTTGTTAGTCGCGAACACTGGCCGCGTCGCGAGGGAAGCGCGGTCGCAGCATGCGGCGCTCTCAACGCTATAGTATTATAGTTGGGCGAGTGAAGCCGCGTGTAACACTAGTTTAGACATCGCGACTGACGGTATGTACCGCCTGGGGAACACATTGCCAATTTTTAAAAGCTTTGTTCTCTAAACAAGGATGGAAGGCATAAAGATTGAGACTTAAAAAAATAAATAAAAAATAAAGACTTCCCAAACAAATAACGAAAGATGTGGGTTCTCTAAAGGATAATATTGCGATTGATAAGTAAAGATCCTTTTTAGGGAACAAGATTACATCATTAAACGATGTAAAAAGTGCGAATGTAATTGTTAACGAATTAATGGAAGGATATATTTTAAATAGTTGGGGGTAGCGCATTGACGATTATGGTTGTGAAAGACGGGGTAGTCTTTCACAACCATAATCGTCTTAAAATACATTAAATATTATATTCGAGAGAATGTAGTCACAAATTGAATAAAAAAACAATAAATTATAAATTATCTTTTATAAAATAAAATAAACCACAGGCGGTACATGCCGCCTCGCGAGTTAGTTATAAAAAATATATAATAAATAAAAAATATTAAAGTGGTTGTGCGTGACGCGTGCGAATGGGACGGACGGTGTGTGTGTGTGAGACAGAGAGTATGATGTTTTTGTTTGATTTGTTACTGCGAGGGAGCTAGTTTGTTTGAAGTAACGTTATTTGTATCTAAAGTGTAAAACAAATGTCCACTATAAAGGACGCGGCCGGCCGTTGCTGCGTGTCTCTTATAGAAAACATTTATAAAAATGAAATTGTTTACGTTACGTTACAAGAACTAGTTGGGTACGAAATTTAATGAAATATTTATTTATAGCTTAAAATACTGTACCTACCTGTATTAAAATTAAATGTAAATAAGTTATGTAACGTAACCTAAACATAATGTTAGTAAGCGTTACATTCTCCGGCGCCAATGTGTGAAGGGTATATTATACATATTTGAGTGCGAATGAGTTCTATACGAGTCGTATTATTGTTTGCACGTCATGGTTCGTCCGTCGAGTGAGCTAGTGTGGCAACACTGACAGGAAACCTACTAAATTTAGTTATCCAGCATCTTAATGCCAATTCTAATTGAAACTATTTTTCGCACAGCGTGATGGTCTAGTGTTGTCACATTTAAAATGAAATTTTAATAATTTGTAGACTGCAAGCGAGTGTGAGGACGCGTAAGGAAGAATCTCATATTTGTTTGTAATTATCGTTGAAACAGCGTCGTTTGACTTATCATTAGGGCGTGTAGATGGCAAGCGTTATGCGCGAGATAATCAAACCACGAAAAACAACATTAGGTGCTTTAAGCATCAAAATAAAATATATTATTCAGACCTATGTGGCTGCAAAGTATAATTTAATACATTCTAATTGACGTTTGATACTTTATGTTGCGGTTGTCATAAGCGCGTTCACATGTATAAAGCGCGAAACGCCAGTCCTGTGGCGTAAGCTAATGTTGTCTTGCCTTTAAAAATTCATAATAAGAAAGAAATCTCTTGTAAAATCGGACGGAGGTTCAAATCGACCTCATGTTACATGCATTGTGTTTCCGCCGCGTTTTTATACGGAAATGATTTTGTATTTACTATTTTACTGATCCTTTTTGATTGTATTGCATTTTTTTTGTTGTTAATCAAATCATGTTGTTAACTTGTGTTGGAAATGTAATGTGAGTTGTGGATGGAGTTGGAATGATTCGCGTCATGTTCAGAATTGTTCTCTTATATTTACAATGGCTTTACAAAACATTTCACAGAACAAGAGTGTTTTATAATACCGTTGTAAATCGATTGTGAATTTCTATAAATTTAGGGTAAAATGATGTACCATCAACACTTGTTTTTATTCCAATTTATCGAAAGAAATTTCGCTCGCAAATAATTCAAACTATATATTATGTATTACGTACTGCCTGGTATCGATTCCCATTTAATAGAGGGACCATAGAGTATGCCATTTATTTTTAACTTTACACAACCTCAAACAAAAAAACATGAATATCCTTGTATATAGTCGGGGTTCTACTACAATTCTCCGATTCTTAAGCCGATGTTAACTATCGATCTTCACTTTGAGAGGGACCTCGAGTGCGCTCTTGAGATCATTTTGCACTGCTATGAAATCTTCCATTAGACTATCAGATTTGAGATCGATCAAGCTAATACCGACCTGAGTTTTGACTGCAGCAGTGTTAGTTCACACGAGAACAGCTTGTTATTTGTAATAACTTAAGTACTGGTATTATTTATTGAATTAATTAATGAAATCGTTTTGTAGTAGACCCTAAACTGTAAGCATCTGTATAACATCTAATTGTTTACGCGAAAAATATATCAAAATATTAAAGTCGTTGACATTTCTAATAAAAACATAATATCTGTGGTATATTGTTGATATTTCGACGAAAATATTTTGGTACATTTTTCAGCAGATTATTTTTTATCACTGAAGTAGGTTTATTGCATTTGACTATACTCCATTTGTTATAGCATTAGACAGAAGTTAAAAAAGGTTAGTTTTAGTGTCCACTTTGTAATAAAAGTACAATTAACGAGTTGCAGTTACGATTGACGTCGAATTTATTATAATCTATTTATATACCAGCTTGTCACACTTAACTGTAATAATATTAATTATTTATCTTATTAAATATATTGACTTTCATTTAAATAATTATTATTTCATTACAATTTAAAATTAGTGTCGATGCTAAAAACCTAAAAGAAGCAGGGGTGAACATACCGGGAACGTTTTTCGTTTCACTATAATCCTACCAAATCTAAAATGTTACCTAATCCTTTCAGAGGTTATGACAGCAGGGTATTTCTAATTTTGTCGGACTATGTTATCTATGAAATTGACGTAAATAATGTGCTGTCAGTGTTTGTCATTGAGTCATTCGCCTGCACTCTAAGTTCCTGTGAATACCTTGTTTGTTATTGTTGTCGAATTTTCGTGACTTAATTGTTACTTGTTACTGTTTTCCTATCAAAAGTAATGTTCAAACAATTTTAATGTAGTAACTCTAAATAAAAGTTGTTTTGACTTGGAAGTAAAATGTTTTGCATCCCTGCTTCTGCGAGCCTCTTATGTCTAATGTTATAATAAATGGAGTATAGGTTAGCCCCAATTCTGTTGATACAAAAACTAAACTAAATTAAACGTATTGCTGTGGTTCTTATGCTCGTACTGTATGGGTTAGGCCGAAGTATAGTAAGACAGAAATAATAACTTTGTAATCAGAATTGCAGAAATTTATTTCAGTGGTCTGATGTTCAGAAATTCTAAATTGCTAGTGTTTCTTGTAACTTTGTACTGAGAATAATTGAAAAGAATATGTATTATGATATTGTTTCCTGTTATTATTTTCTCTGTTGACAGTTATTATGATAAGAATGAAATAAATCTTTCGGTTGAATATAACGGCAACTATCGTGTAAGTAGTGAAATTGTTTCGATAAAGGCGTGTACTCATTACGCGACTAGCCGTCCGTACAATTCGCGTAATGAGTACAGAGCCTAAGTTCGTCGCATTACTTTCTCAAATGAGTTACAGTAGGTCGTTCAATTTTCGACTCTAATGTTTACAAATTAGTTCACTTCAGCTTGAGCTTTAACTGTGCTAACTAGTAATCAGAGTATACAAATTAAAATCAATGAAAATAATTTGTTTATTTTCTTATCATTGAACGGAGAGAGACAGAGCTATACGAAAGAAACAGGCGGCCGATAGTGCGCAGATTCTGTTGGCACGCAACTAAACCTGACTAAACTAACTGTATGCCATCCCTTGAGAGCAAGACTGAAACAGGATTTGGTCGTTATCCGATGAGAATAGAACTGCCTGTATCTCTTATTTCATTTACTATAGATTTGTCCGTAAACCAAAACTGAGAATAATAATGCGACGAATGATCTCAAATTCAGCCCAAAGTATTATTCATTCTAACTAGGCGTGTTCAGGCGAATCACGTGGTGTTGCGACTCGACTGACTCCATTTATACGCAGTAGTCTTGTAACCTTCGTTTCCACTGACGAAACACATAATTATCTTGTCGTCTCGTGTTATCGATGGCGCAAGACAGAGACAACAATATTGTTGTATGGTCAGTGCATACCAGGGGTGCAGTACTGCGCTGATCGCCGCTACGTTAAGCGAAAGTGGGTGTTGCTCAAGAGTGAACTATACGCGAGTCACGTGCAATATATAGCATAATTATTATTTCGTTTCCAATAAAACTATTCGAAAACTGATTTGGGTCTCATTTTTCTTCACACATTCACCTCGTATTCTAAACTATTCATATCGATATCGGAAACGGTTTCAAAAACATAAGTCTTCTTTATTTAGTCTTTTTTGCGCTATTGCATTTGACGACCGTTTGGCGTTGGGGTTCAAGCGTAGTCCGCTCGGCTCACTGCATAATGGTGGTTGCGGGATCGATTCTCGCTGGGGCTAACTTCTGAAATGGCCTTTTTGTAATTTACCCTGCTCTGGGATTCACTGGGATCGCCCCCAGTCTAGTTTGGGACCATACAGTTGGTGTGTTCGTATGGCGATATTTATAATTATATACCTAGTTTTATTTATTTGTTAATCGTAAGACAAACTTATTCAATTTAAAAATAGCAATTCGAATGGTTTACAATAATCCCCACTATGGCTTGTGCAGGTTAGACGGTAAAATTACAAAATCCACACTCAACGTCGCGTCGTGTCGTGTAGCTAAAACTCTCATTTTGATAGACGCATCCAATCACAAATCTTTGTCTAGTGATTATCTAGCAAGCAGTACCTTTTACAGGATTAGTGTCAGTTTATTAATATTTATTGCAAATGTTTATTAAAACACGAAAAAACTAACAACAATACCATTTATTTGGTTATACAGGTTTTGACATATAGCAACAATAAGTAGGATAAATATATTATTTAGCTAATGCTCGTCCATAGTGATCGAATCGAACGACGGAAGGTGTATACTATATTGCTTCTGAATATTATATTTTTCTCAAAATCCTACATATAACTGAATTACATACTTAACGGAAGACATTTTGGAAGACCGAACCTTTTACTTATTTGACATTGAAAATATATTTTCATAACACCGATATATATACTTTTAACATTTCATAAATAACACTAAATGGAAGCACTTAGATTTAATGCATTAAATATTGAATATAAGGACATCTACTGACAAAAAAACGAATTATAATGCAATGAATCTAGTTCAGTATTGACATTTGATATTACTATAAATTGGAACCATAAAACTAACGTCTGGTTGATTGCAAAAGCAAAATAATACAAAAATATAATCTAATATCATAACATCTATCGCCACAGTCACACACTACGTATTTACATTTATTATTCTCAATTTGACAGATAGGTTTTAGTATATTTATAAATAATTATATCTGGACTTATTAAGCTACTGGCCGCTAGATAGAGCTAGCTATAAAAATCAGAACTACCGTAACAAGTCACAAATTTGTACTAATAAAGTAAAAAACATATTGCAGTCTTGCTCATTCATCACGCACAAGAGAGAGACGGCAATATAGTTTGTGTATAACAGAGTTACTAAACCATTGTTTATTTCTTCTCAAACGAACTACAAATATTCATCTGCATTATACACATTTACTCACGAAATGAGAGCATCCTCTCTCACTTATACTACAGTTACTATTGTCATTGTCACATTATTTTCTTATTTACAACTTACCTACAGACTCAAAACGAACTTTAAAACTTCAACTATAAAATAAATACATTCGCTGCTAGCGTAGTACTATATTAACTTATTACATAAATATGTAAAGAGTCAATGAATAGCTAACAAATAGTAATCTTGGAAATGCAAATATCGTATAAACAAGCCAGGTTACAAAATACTTAGGTCAGAATTTTAAATCAATATAAAGGTTAAATTTATCGGATATTTAAATTATGGCGCTAAGTATCTTACAATTTAAACATCGAGATACAGACACAAATGAATTTAATGGCAATCGATCGCGTGAATTATCGGTATTTATTGCAAAAATACGCATTGTTTAACTCTTAATATTATTCGATATAGCATCATCTGTATTTGAGTGCTAAGCTTTTTAATTTGAAAAAATCTATCTGTTTTAACCAACCTAAAATAGTTGTCTACTTGCCTTTGGCGATGAAACACGTAAAATATGTTAATAAATTTAATTTTCGTAAGCTTCAAACACGCTGTTATCTAAACTGCACCACCACAACACAATAATTTAAAAATACTTCATTTAATTGGCAAAACGGGAGATATGTCTTGTATATAATGTGATTTTGATATTTCATCCAACCAGAAAAATAAAAACTTTACGCCATTTTTTATTAAATAATATCCAAAAGTTTGTCAATAATAGTGACGGCCTGTTTTATTTTTCTGATTGGTTAATTAGTAATATAGTGATTAATAATAATTAGTATACGATCTACTCTACTCCTAATTTTATAACATAGAGTGATTTATGACATACAAATTCAGTTAAAATTTTATTACTTTAAATATATAACATACATCATAAATATAAAGCAATGTGATTTTAGCACTTAAATAATATATGCAAAAAGTAATCGATAAAGAAATAAATTTATAATTTAAGTTATACACTAATTTTAATATAATAAAAAGATAAATTTATCTTACCATTAACATAGGGCCTTTAATAGACACACATACAAGTACCCAATATAGGTTCATATAGTAAATATTATAATAAGTAATAAATTTTATTGTGTTAGTTATTTAAAACTGGCACACTAATATACAATTAAAAAGAGAAGTGGAACTGACTATGCGTGCTATAACTATAATATTGTTATTTTTCAAGTTATATTGTATATCTGCTTTATTTTCCTACAAAGTTTCTACAAAGTAGTTTCCAAGATTAATTGCTTTCAGATCTCTTTCTAACTGTGTAAATATTAAATAAAATCTAAATAAAACAACAACTAAATAAGTACCTACCTAAAGTACTTGCTTTAATTTTTTTAATGACTAACGTGTTGTCATAAAGGCTAAAATCAAATACATTTAGGCCATACCATGGAAATATTCTACTTTCCTTTAATCGTTAAAATCTAATTGAAAATATATTTTCATTGTCATTTTTAAATACATATTATAACAAACAAGCAACAGTAATATAATATCATTTAATTTATATTTTAAAGACGGCTTATTAATTTTTTTATTTAGAGAAAAATCACAGATCCCTACTCATTTCACTGATTTGCGATATTTTGAATGATGTAATGTTTTTATTCCACATAAAAACTTACTTCACAAATAATATCAGTAGACAAATGGGATAATCTTTTTTATTTCAAACAAGAGACAACATTATTTGTGTTATGATGGAGTATAACTCATACATTAAACGAGAAAAAATTACTACGCTTTACAATTTTGATTACAGAAGACACGCTTGGTACAAAAACGTATTGTAAACGAGTTATATTCTTCAAAATACCCACATTCAAAAAGTTATCTAGTGTCAGCTACTCTCAGTTAGTGGCGACAGTGAAGCTGGTAGTTTATGATTATTAATTCACACTTCATTAATTCTATGAAACTCTAAACATTTTTACAGCGATTATGATCTAATAAATCTAAATGTTCGATACATGTAACACTTTTAAAAATATTGATGGGTGACGCTTTTGTTAAGTTTTTGTTCGATATTTTTTATAAGATCTTATTAATAGTGTAAGATATTTTAAGAGCAATCAAGCGTAAATAAACATTTATTCCCAGAACATACGATGATATTGTCAGCTATGGTTGTATTGTGCCGGTGACAGACATGAGGCGAAATACGAGAAGGACAGCAAATATATTCAGAAATTTGTCTTCATTTCCAGATGGTTTTCAATACATTTCCAAAGATGCACATTGGGTATACCACGACCAACGAGGAGAAACAATCAGAAAATTAATAGACTTAATTTATTTTTAATTAACGTTAAAGTTTGCGACACAACCAACCACAAATATATAAAATGGCCGTCCGAAAGTCAGCGAGCTCGGCGGTGACCGGCTTGAACTCGTTCATGTTTACAATTTCGTATCGCTGCTCTTTGGCCATAGTATAGGTAATGTTTCATAGAGTAGAAAAGTATTGTTATAAAATTTAATATATTAATTTCAAACATGAATAAAATAAAATCTGATTTTGATAAACTCAACAAAAGCACCCCCCATCTCTGAGTACTGTTAAATCCTTTATTCAACAACGATGTCGTGACCCAAGCGATCCATCTCGGACAGTAGGAAGTCCACGTCCCTCTCGGTGACGGCGGCCGAGGAGATGATGTTCCGGAAGAAGTTGGGGCGGCGGTCGTCGGGTTGGTAGCCCACCATGATGGTGCCGGCTTGCATCATCTTGCCTTTGAGTTTGGCGCACACCTGTCATAATTACGGGAATAAGTAAAAGATTTATAGTTTCCAAATCAGTTGTCGATATCGATTCTAATTATTTAAAATACCCTCTGAATTCTTTAAAGCCCACCTTTCCAAGTCTGATCTCCTTGTGTGCATCGTGCGGGATGCCGCGCAGCTGGCGCGGCAGGTACCAGAAGGACACGTTCACCAGCTCCGGCTCCAGGATGAGGTGGAACTTGTCCGGCTGCTCCTTGATGCGCCGCACCATGTACTCCGTCAGCTCCATCAACCGATCCATCAGCCGCTCAAAGCCGGATGTGCCCTGGGGTGTGGTAATATTAGTACGATATTCAGTACATAGGAATTGAGAATAACGCCATCTTTTATTCGTAACTAGATACTATGATCAAGTTGTTTTTCTGTAATAGCGCCATCTATTGAGTAGACATGTTGTATTTCGATTTAAGCGTCATCTAGCGGCGAGTAGTAGAAACCACAGTAACACGTAATACGGGTTGTTTACACACAAACTTAGATCAATGATCGATCTCATTTATTATAATTGTAATGATTAATTCTCAGATTTTTAGCATTTCGGTAACAGACTCTATATCACTTATCTAAGTTGGTGCCAGGTGACAGGACGGCAGGTAGAGCGATAAATAAAAATGTTAATTTGTTCCCTTACTAAACTGACCAACAGATGGCGGCAAAAGGATCAAAATGTGTGAACAGTCTCTTGCTCAACATATTGGTGCTCTATAGTTCCATATGGTGCAGAGAGAGTCTGTTCGTAGAGTATGTCGGTACCTTCCCGCGCCACTGCAGCCACAGCTTGAAGATGTCGTTGTGGCGGCCGCACTGGATCACCTTGTCGCCCGTGTCGTACCGCGGGTCGTAGATCTTGTCCGTCATGAACAAGTACTCGGCGGACATGGCGTTGCAACTCAGCAGGATGCCCTGAAGGACAAGATGGTAAGTACCTACCACAGTGCGTCGGAGCGATCCTAGTCACACACAGACCGGGGAAAATTACCAAAAGGTATTTTCCGATTTATTTTAGGGCGAGAATAGAACTCGTTGATCATTTTGAATTTTACGCGTGATTATCATCTTCACTGATATCATCAAAGTTGCGGAAATTTTCTGTAATATAGGAAATAACAAATTGACGCATCCAGATTGATCCTATTACTTCTGATAGCTTCTCACACTAATTCTACCCGCTTCTATTATACGTTAGGTATTAAGTTCATAACACCATGAATATAGGTACGAACGAATACTAAGTTGGATTTCGGTAAATTAGACCTTATGACATAGCACTGTAGGTCACGAAACTTCGTCTTATTTACAGGAACTAGTGTTTCAGTGTGATTTGAGTTCCGTTTGCTTTCGCTGATGGATGCATTAGTCAGACAATGTCGGTACGCACCTCGTACTTGAAGTGCACGGTGGAGCACTGCAGCAGGGTGCCCATCAGCTTGTGCGGGTTCCAGGTCACGGAGTCAGCCCTGGGAGGAGAGACGGGTTGGTACAACATTACTGTTTCCTCATTGAGTCGGTACCAATGTTAGAAAGAGACTGCAATTAATGAGTCATTGACTGCTGTCTTTTGATGGTATAAAACTTATCAAAATGATTGTGACACAGTTATAATTGTAATTAAAATAAATAATAATAAAAAATATCGCCAGACTGACACACTAACTGAATGGTCCCAAACTAAACAACGCTTGTACTATGGGTACCTTACAGTAGACTTAGGGCGATCTCAGTGACACCCAGACCTGGTCAAATTACGAAATAGCCATTTGCAAAATTTTACCCAGCGGGAATCGAACCCGTAAGCATGTACAGTGAGCCGAGCGGCCTCGCTCGAACCACTGCGCCAAGCGGTCGTCCAAATACGAAACGCCAGAAGTTGTAGTGTTCTATCTCGCTATGTGGTAAAGTACTCGTACAGGGAAGTAAAAAGAAGTCACAAGTAAAATCTAGTCTGAAAAGTAGATCTTTCCAAAAGGGCTAAAGTTCCGTGTAAACAAGAAGCTAGACAACGTTGTGTTAAAGTGCCAAATTCCAAGCTCGAGTTCAAGCTTTGGAATAAACATGCAAATAAAACACTCGCCGACCATTGAACTCTGCGAAATCAGACAACGCTAGAGTTAGTATTAAGAAATCACTAGTTTTGTTATGTTTACATATTGTTACAATGTTTCGTACGCAGACAGAGAGAGAGCCGAACGACCAACCCTCCCTCCCGTCCCTCTGTCGCACCCCCCTTTGCAACGTGCCAGCAGTGCCTTAGTATTGCAAGAATCTATAGGCAACAGTTACTACTTAAGATCAGGCGGTTTGTAACATTTTTGACGACTTTTTTATAAAAAGAAGTAGCTATGTGCGATTCCTATAGGACTTAAATAATAAGCTACAAATGTTTATTTTTCCGACTCTTCCTGCCGAGCTTAGATTGTTATAATTACTTAGATTTAAATTTTTGTTTACACCGTTGCCACTTCTTCAACTGCTATGCGTGTTGAGCTTTAATTGGCTAAATGACTTTTTACTTGTAACTATAATTGTTATTTCTAGTTGTTGGTCTTCCTGTCAATAAATAAATAAATATCGAGCTCGTACCTTTTTTTTTTCGAATATTTTGTTGGTTCCCCTCTATTTTGAGGTGCGAATAATTCTAGTCAGTTTATGAAACGCAAGCACCGCAATATTGTCAATGGCCACCCCTCAGGGGATGAAGTGTGAATCAATTACCCCCAAACAAACATGGGGGCGAGTTGAATCGCAACTGATTATGGAATTATGTAAATTGGACATATTGGAAGGGGTTGGAGCGACTAATGACTTTTGGTAAGATCAACATTGGGTTTGAAAGATCTTTACACGGTCGCATCAAACGGCCGACGGAGAGAGACGGTACTATAAAAAAAATTTACGTAGATCAATAGAAATGCTGCCTAAGATGACAAGAATAAAGACGTTTAAAATATTGGACATTTCATGAAAATTCTACAAAACTATAGGACTGTGACGTCACTGTCCTAAGTCCGCATGAATGCGACAGAGAATTAGCGTTATCACGCGTCCCTATCTTGCTTTTACTAATTTTAATTGCGAATATATCTTGGTGTATATCTATAGTTTAGAGTCTTGAGTCTAGACGGACAGCTACCACTTTGATTATTATTCCTTTAATCGAAACTTAGATGTAAATTCTCACAGAAAACAAATAGCACTTTAGATTAGCATTACTTTAATTCAAGTTAAATTCGGCAAATATAAAGTTAAACAGGATCCCTCCGTGCATCCCGTATTGACACAGTTGTCCCGCGCGGGATCCGCGGTAATCCCTGCTCTTAATGGCTGCACCGAGCGGGAGGGATTCGGTGGCCTCGTTCACACCGCATCGTAATCTTGATAAAAACATTTTCTCCAAGCGTTAGCTGTTATAAGTAAGGGAGAGTGGGTAACGGTGAATCAAGGGGCACAGTGAATAAACTGCCATTTCTGTCTGTGTTTTGGTCTCACAAACATAGAAAATAGACAGGCGCTAGCTATTAACATAGCCCCCGCGCTGAACCACTATCCGCTGCGCTACGATAGGTGGTGTTCACGTTACCACGGTAAGAACAGAAAGTCACTACTAAAGTATTTTTTTAGGACTGTTTAAAATTTGTATTGCATGGATGTCTGTCTATATTCCGAATATATTTATATTTGCCTACCACAATGAGTATTTCTATTGCTCATTTCTTGAATCTCGTTCTCTCTAAATGTAGGCTTGATTTTTTTTTTCCATTTTATTGTCGTTAACAGTCGATGGGTATCAGTGGTTAATTTGCTTTTGGGTTACAGCGGATAGCAATTCATTGTACTCCACAGTGGCGTACTTGGATTTCATTGGCATGATAACGTTACATTTCATTTTGTTATTTTTTTTTAGTTTCCAAAATGCCACGGAACCCTTAGCGGAACATCCATTCGACTGCTAACCCTCAGGTTATGCAGCAGGCTAATAAAATGAAGGTGTCAAATTAAAGCTATTGCACATCTACCAATACAGGTTTACCGGTCTGGCTGGGACAGACAATTTATTAAGTTTTCAAGTGGTACCTATTTGTTGGGTAGGTTACTAAAAAGTTCAGTTCTCCTAGATTTATTTATGTTAATTTCTATGTCAAAGAAGTTAAAATTATTCATAAAAAAAAATTAAATCATTTTGTTATCTGTGTAACTGAAATACTGTTTATATTTTTAAATAAAAATAATAATTTAAACAATTCACAATTAAAAAATCCTCAGAAATCCACTGTGCCCCCACAGATTCACTGTAACCCTTGTGCTGATCCCTTGTAACCCAAACAAGGGGTAAACTGGACCATTTCCCATTCTTCAAAAATCATGCTTTCAAACCAAATCTATCAAAGTTAGGGTCTTAACCATATGCTCGATTTGTAGTTGAATGATGTCACATATGGATTTTTTTAAAAACAAGAGACTAGCACCATTTAGGAAGGAAATAATAAGCCGAAGAAAAAAAGTGGTTCACTGTTACCCACTCTCCCTTACGCATATATTTAAGTGGGTACCTATTTCAAAAACATTAATTATCTAACTATTTATTAACAAAATAATTTCCTATTCAAGTTTACTGAAACTACTCAGTTATGACGTCATACTTCACGACTCAAACTTCAAACGTTTGTATTATTGCCATTGTTATAGTTATTTTGTAAATTATTCTACGGATAGTGATCGAAGACAAACTTTATACAACTGCGCAATAAACAAAATTACGTCATCCCCTTTGTTCTATTATGCATAACTATTGATGTACCATTTGGCATATAACATTATAATCAGTTTCAAATACAATTTAATCAACATCGGGCTACGAGAAATTATAAATACATCCAGTCCGCCGGCCTTCAGTCTGTCATAGTGGGTACCGTATATTTTACAGTTATAACTTAATTTTTGCGAATGAAAATTTCAGAATAATAAGGAAAAAAATTAAAAATAACATTAGGACCAGCTCTTCGGACTTCCTTTTAAAAATCGAAACTAAGCAGTATTTCCGCTAATGAAAGTCGTTCGCCATTCGTTCAGTGTTCTTTCGATGTTACACGTCGGTATATCATACAGACAGACAGTTTCAAACACTTCTGGCGGATGTGAGGGTGCTCTCCGGCGCCGTGCGGAGGTATGTGACGTCATTGTTTTTTACTCGGAGGGCCTTTTAGGGGCTGTCAAGTGCTTTTAATTAATCGTACACTACGAGGGATTTGGTAGGGCTCGAGTTGAAAGGGATTTGCTGTACTTTTTAATATTTTTTTATAGATACTTTTGTTTCCAAATGTTTCTTTTTCTTAATAACTTCATCAATCTATAGTCTAATAAAGTAAGTAATAAAGACTAGTCTGCCCTTTAATATTCAGAGCACGGACCTCCCCTTAATTAATGCAAGTGGGATCTAGATAGTCCAGACAAGATGAATAAGTGAGGAATGATGGTCTGCACTGCTGCAATTGTTAAAATTAACTGCGATCAATTATTATTTTGTTTTACTACGTTTTTCTTAGATATGTATCTATATTAAGTAAACTTTTAATTTGAATTTCTAGCGTAAATTTCTTGGTTATTTTATACCAAAACAGGAAAGCGTTATTTCTGATAAATCAATCAAACAGTATTCAGACAAACGTCTTTACCCTAACAGACGATGTTAAGAGCATTTACCCTACATCGCAGCTTGACGTGTGAACTGGCAGGTTGCTACGACGTAGCCGCTACGCCGTAGCACGGCTACGACGCGCTAATCCGGATCTTAGGGCTGGCGAATGATTCTTATTTTATATTTTTTTTGTTAGGTTCCATGATAAGAGGGCTCGCTCTTTGCTCGCTCAGATCAATTATCATGTTGATACAGCGAGGAAACGCGGCCAATGTCCCACGCAGACAAGGTCTATCTGATTAGGTAAGTTTATACTTTCCTTTGTTTTATTTAATATTCGTAATTTTAGGTAAACTCGCTGAAACTATATTAGGCGCGTCGTTTATACACCCGGGTGTACATCGAGCTCAAACTCAAACTCAGAATTGATTTTATTCATGTAAGGCAACAAAGCATATATTATGAATAGTCAGAAACTACCACCAATTCGGAATGCTGCTTCCACTGAGAACATAAGGCAAGAAACTCAATGGTTACTCTTTTCAATGAATTAATGGTGATGTACATTCTCGAGAACAGCAACAGAATGTGAGCAGGCGACACCATTGTCACAATTGTCACACCATTGTCACATTATTGTCTGCTCATCATTTAAGCTCATCAATAAGTAAATAACAATCAAATCTAACCCAGATATAGGTATTTAAATTAGAAAGCTAATTTAGTGCGGTGTGCATACCTACTCTCACTTTACATCTATTTAAATTTAAGAATAATTTGAGCCAACGTATGGTCGCTCGTTATATTAAAATAATATTTGAGTCCAACGCGCGCCACCCCTGGAACTCCCGTCGCACGGTCCACGGCACACGTCTGCCACATTTGGCCGGATTTCCGGCCCCCACCACTCCCCCCTTCGCCGCCATTTAACATCGAGCTCCCATGATTGATAGACATTAATGACGGACGGATTAAATAAATAGATGAATGAGATTTCTTATATTTACGCGAATACTACACATTGAAATAAAACTATTTTTACGGATTATATCGCATTATATCAGATTTGATAAACCACAGATCCTCGCAAAAGAACACCGATTCCGACCAAGGATGATACGTGAGGCCATTGAAATTAAAAAACATCCAAATTTCAATAGGGAAGATGGCTGGGTGCTACCACCAACTTGGGATCCAGTAATTAATATAATTAAATCCAAAACCAAGTGTACCATTGCAAGACCTCGAGACACTGTGAGCACTTTCTGCGTGGATCGGACCGCAAACAACAACTTAATATGAGGGTACCCAGTTACTAACTATGACATCAGGACGTCTAACACCTCAGTCCCCCCGTGACCATGGCTGCTGTAAAGCAGCCGAAACGTCGGGAACATTAAAAGTAAAAATAAACGCGATATAATCCGTAAAAATAGTTTTATTTCAATAGATGAATGAGTGTGAGTTAAAACATCGGTTAAAATTGCGATGTATTTGTACCAGGACTTTGGCGATACATGGAATATCCTAACTGGGCCCCAAGTTTGCTTTTAAAACCATTGGTCATTAATATAACCTATCTTCGAGAATTATTCATCGTAAATCGTAGATTCTTAACGTTATGTAACAATACGTCGATAGGCGAGAAATTACGATGAACAATGATGAATTCACGCATATAATATTAATCATCAAAGGACTTGGGGCCTTGAATAGTGATGAGGAGTAAATGAGCAGATAGCTATGGTGATGGAACTCACCGCTCGATGCCGGTGAGACGAGGATGGCGATACTTCTTGGAGAAGAGGAGACCGCCCCCCCACGCGGCCTGGAACAGAACCATCGAGACTCATTCACAATGTCACAAGTCTCATCTTTGTAAAAACAATCGTGCGTTGTTAAAGACCATTGGTTGCTGACTGTACGGTCACCAGACGACTAAACCATTCATAATATTATAATAATTAGCCACTTTAATATCCCACTCCAGGGCTCGGGCCTCGTCTCAATGCGGAGGGGAAGGAGGCCATAATCCAAACCGCTGTGTTTGTTTCATTACTTGTGGTCTTAATAATCTTGAAAATGAAAATATTTGTTCTGTTTATTGTTTGCAGGTTAATTCGTTTGCAAATGATGTCCGTAGACTTGAGAAACAGAAAAATTAATTATGTAAGAGTGCTTAACTTGTGACTCTTAAACTAGGCATTGCCTGTATTTAAGCCTAAATTTCGAATTGACTAGAGCCGTGATAGTTGCTCATATCCCTTTTTAAACTACAAAAGAGTTGATAATCTTTAAACGGCTGAACCGATTGTATGAAACAAAGCTAAGAACACTCTCGATCAAAATACCTATCTAACAAAAATAAACAAAATTAAAATCGGTGGGGGGGTTAGAAATATATTTGCACAACTCACGTCGACGTGCATCCACATGTCGTACTTTTGGCAGATGTCGGCGATCTCCGGGAGCGGGTCGAACGCGCCCAGCACCGTCGTGCCCGACGTCGCGTTCACGAAGAACGGGACCTGGCGAAAGAGACGGGACCACCATGAGGACGGGGGGGGGAGGGTTTACAAGGGGCACAGATAGTATACTAAACATTTTCTTGTCTCCCGCTTTGTAACGAAGGGAAGTGGATAATAGTCATCCAATTCTTCCTATTCTTCTTTTGATGAAACTCGTGCGGGTTTGGAGACAATTTAACTTTTCCCCGGGACTCATCGAGGGTCGAATCTCGACGTCATTATTGGTCGATTCTGGCTTACAGGAGTTACAGTGGTAGGAGTGTGTAGCGGGACTAGTCCCATTGTTGTTATTTGTGTAGTGAGTGCGGTACTCACGTTGCCCCTGTCCTTGTGGTACTTGACGAGCCGCTCCAGCTCGGCGGGCACCATGCGCCCGCGCTCGTCGGACGGCACGCAGATGCAGTAGTCCGTGCCGAGCCCGCACACCGACGCGCACGACTTCACCGAGTAGTGACACTGCGGGGACGCACATGAGGACGACTATTATATGTACACTCTCTATGGATATATGTGAACGAGGCAGCAATATATTTGCGTATTAGTTAAATCGTTATTTTTAGGAAATTATAGTCACAATAAAATTTGTGCTAGCCCATCATTTTAGGGAAGATGCACAATATTGATTTTTCAAAAACATGGCTACGACGTAGCAGCTACGCCGTAGTAGCACAAGTCACGAAATTCTAGTTACGTAAACGGCCAAAGCGGCTACGAAAAAAACATGCTACGGCGTAGCGCCGTAGTACCAACACTAAAGTAATAATTTTGAAACAAAATGCTACGACGTAGTTACTATGCCGTAGTATCGAGGCTGTAGCAATGCGTAGCTGCTATTCTGTAGTAATTACAAGGGCTACGGTGTCACAAAAACTCTTTTCTTCAGAATGCACTGTTTCAGATTTTTTTGTTTTACAGAACAGAATAAAATGCGTCTTATCATCATACTAAGAGAGCTCTAGTTGCAATGAATAGCACAATGGTGTCCGCCGACCTGGTCCGAGGTGAACATGACGAGGTGTCCGGGGATGCTGGCCAGCCCCTTCTCCTTGTACTGCGGGAACTTGTGGTGGCGAGCCGCCAGGAACGCGTACAGGTTGGACACCGACCCGCCTGCCCGCGGAAATATCACACATGTGTACATGTGTTACATGCAATCAGAAATATACTAAAGAAATACAGCTTTTATTTGGCACAACACATTAAGACAATCTATACATACATACAAATAAATAAAATTGGAGTGTCTGTTTGTAATATCAAAATAACACCTTTTCACTAAATGCATATGAAAGTACATACGACACCTATACCAATAATTTAGCTTTTTTGTTCACTTAAATTCCACGCGAACGAAGTCGCGGGCTCAGCTAGTCGTAAAATACGCAGTAAGGACTATTTACTTACACATGCATAGCAATGGCCTCTTTAAAAAATCTATCTCTTATTTGAGAGCGGTCTTGAGTACGCTTTCGACATGTCATTTTGACATTTCCAAGATCGTTCTCGGCTTGAGATTGATTTAAATAATATCTTGTCCAAAGGACAGAGCTATAGAAAATAAAATAGACCTTGATCTTTTAATTACAAATATTTGTGTATCAGCGCTGGGAATTAAATAAATAGGCAAAATCCAGGATTGTAGAGTTAAAAAAAAACAATATGGGGCCGATTTTGTTGATACACGACATAAACTTTTATTAACGGGCGGTATTGCCTTTCCTCTCATGTCCGTAGCGTGTGAGCGAAACTGAAATACTTTTACATGTGTTACATGCATGTAGTTTTGTTGACATCTGCCAACATTACAATTGGCATATTGATGACATTGGTCAGGATAATTCATCATTTTTAAACTCTAAAACCCGCACAATAACAGACATGTAAAGTTCCTGAATAAAAAAAATAAGACTATTCAATGCTACAAGGCCGTGACGTCACCACCGCCCTAAGAGTGACCGTCCACTTAGCTGTGCTATGAAGCGATCTTACCCGCTTCGACTAATAAGATTGCTTCATTTCCTGTCAACTTGAGCTAAGCCGAAGGAAGCTGAGGAAACGAAGCAATCGGCTTTTGTTCGAAGCGTGCGAGCCCACTTCATAGCATAGCCCGCTGAGTTTCTTGGCAGATCTCAGTCATGGTCGCATTTCGATCCGGTTGTAGATATAAGAAAAAACAAATGTAAAATTAACAATTTGTGAGTGCCCCCGTTGGCCTAAAAAAAATAAACGCTTTGACTCTGAGCCAAATGGACGGTCACCCTAAGAGAGCGCGCGTATGACAAGGAGCGTTGGCTTGACCAGCCAACGGCCAACGAGAAGCCATCCCAACACGGTGACCGACTTGAACCCGAACATAATTACAATTTCGTACTTCTCGTTGGGCACTGTAGCAATTATTGTTTTGATTTCCCACTCACCCGGCGCGAGGATGGAGTCGCCGCTCTTCCAGCCGATCATGCTCCTCATCTTCTCCAGCACCACGTTCTCCATGAGGATGAAGACGGGCGCGATCTCGTAGGTGAACATGTTCGTGTTGGCGGCGGCCGTGAGCCACTCGCCGGCCAACGAGATGATGTCCAGCCCGCAGGACAGCTGGTTGAAGAAGTGGGGGTGGCCTGCGGGCGAGACACTACTATTGTACAGGATGTTTGAGTATGATTTGAGTATGGACTTTTAGAGCGTGTCTTGGAGATGTGATGTTGTAATTCTTGTTTTAGTTGCCACAAATTGTGTTTCTTTCAATTATAATGGGTAATGTTGGTGGAACATCATACCAACCATAACGATTATAATGTTAAATGTGCGTAGTGTGGGAAATTTTAAATATTCAAAAACCCCATAACCCATAAATTATGATATGTATACATTGACGACCGATTGGCGCAGTGGTTCGAGCGCAGGCCGTTCGGATCACTGCACATGGTGGTAGCGGGTTCGATTCCCGCCGGGGAAAATTTCGGAAATGGCCTTTTCGTAATTTGCCCAGGTCTGGATGCACTGGGATCGCCCCTAGTCCATTGTAGGGTACCCATAGTACAAGCGTTGCTTAGTTTGGGACCATAGTTGGCCTGTTTGTCTGACGATATTTTTTTATTTAGGCTATCTTCAATTGTTAAGTAACGAAACATCAGCTTCCATATATTATGTAATCAAAATCTTGTAACAACCTATATACGCGTATTCATATCACCAGACACAGAAGTTCTCTAACTAAGCAACGGCTGTATTATGGCTACCGTACAATGGTCTGGGGCCGATCCCAGTGACACCCAGACTGGGGTAAACTTCCTAAGATTTCTCAGACAGGCAAGCCCTCTCCCAATGTAGGAGGGAGTCACGTCACACTGTACCAGGTGGTGTGATGTGTGATTAAGTTATCTTAATTAATTAACATTTGTAACTTAAAATAAAAAATAACCGTCTTATAATACACGAAAGTTTGGCCAGATACATTCAATGTTATCGATCGGTCAGAACCGGATGTAATAGCACACGCCATTGCATCCGGCGATTACTTCCGGTGGCTTCAACGTGGGAGAGAGATACCTACCTACTCATGTTATGAAAAACTACAGATTTGGACTCACTATTAGTAAGATACTTTTGTATGTACTTCCATGTACTACGCACTGCAGTGCCCCTCTGCTTACCCGTTCGGGACTACAGGCGGCGTGATAATAGATATAACAATATCTATTATGAAGTTAATAAAACCACCGTTTTCATTAGATAAGGTAAAAGTACCAGTTATCGACCAGACTCGCAAAAAATATCGGAACCATTTTATCTGTGACAATGACAGGAGCGGTGTACAGATAAAAAATATAAATGACATAAAAAAGATAGCGCTCCCAGCGTCCTCTGGGGAGTGTTTAGGGGCCGCGTTTATGGAGGGAGTGAGTTTGTGTTAAAGAATGGGCAGCATACGGGCGGAATGATAAGCTGTCGGTGCAACGTGTGTCTATGTATATCTTTTTGATTAGTGGAGGCGGGACGGAAATTAAAAAAGATTTTGATATTTTAAAACTGTTGAATTCCTTTGATTAATAATATTATGCATTGAAAAATATAATAACTGATTTTACACCTGACTTCTTTTGCTTGAAAGGATGTAACAAGTACGTAACGTACGTAAGTTACAAACATTTATTTAGAAAATTATTATTTATTTTCATTAAGTACTTAGTCAATAGTCAACACTTTATTGCATTCCATATGTATTACAAAGATGGTATAACAAGGTGAAAGATCAATATAGACCCTGTCGGGCACAGCAAAATTAAAATTAGAAGAAAATTAAATGTCAATAAAAATGAATCTGAGCCAATACAATTATTTGTCAATGTTAATGTCATCCTTTTCAAGTAGGTACTACAAATTATAATTCAAATTATATGCAAAGTCAGTTGTATAGGACAGATCGCCAATATCGTTATTTAAAGCTGGACTCTAAATATTCTTTTACTGAGTAAAAACATTTTTGGATTAGGTATAGTTTAAGCCGTTTTTGGAACTTAATATGAATTTAACGGTTTTGTTTGTGTACTGGCCCTTTAAAGACTCTCAGTTGAAAACTCAGTCACGTGTGAAACCTAGTGTTTGTTTATTCTATCCACCGCATGGCTGTTATCTCTCAACGACACCTACCCTCTTTTAAAACAAACTTTAAAAACTGAATCAATTTAATCGCACCTAATTTATATTCCGTTAGATTTTGATTTAATTTTGTTTGCCGAGCGGCCCCGCTAAACATCTGTGCGGCGTGATAAACCGCCCCCGGGGGATGTGCCGCCGCCACCGCCGCCGCCAGCGCCTCCCCGCGGACCAACCCCAAATTCTAGCTTATCAATTGCCACTTTTAACCACTTGCAAGATAAACTAGTTTTTTGTGATGAAGGAAGAGAACATGTATCATTGAATGGAATAGGTAAGAAAAATAAAAATGGAAGCAAAACATTCTCCGAGAAAACTGTAAATAATTACTTATGATAATTAGGAGATTTGTTATTATTATTTTTTTGTATTTACAATGATAAAATCTAGTCAAGCTTTTCTTGTACGGTCATAAAACTCAGATGTTATTATATTAAAATACATATATGTTATTCCTTCAATGATTTTTCATTGTTATAAGCGGAGTATTGATATTTTAATATGATATTTTATTAATACATTCCCGATAACTGGTCCACGTACCCTATTAAATTAGAAAAAATAAAACTAAAATAATGATAATAAATACGTATTGCTAAATTAGTAGTGTACCTACCTAATATTGTTATTATTTTATACTCAAACAAAAATCCTAAACATAAACTTCGCAAAATTCCCCCACGCCAAGTGGCGCCCCCTGTCGGATTAAACGCGCATCACTCCGCACCTGACCTCGGTAATAGCGCCCAGCTGTGGGCTTACGAGAGGGGATTAATATTAAATTCCTTTTGACGTATTAATATTGCACTTTTTCTTGGCTGGCAACTTTATGGCGGTGGGTGCGGCATATTACTTATTATTAAAAAAAATACGTAACACTTTGGCGGTGGTCATAGATAAAGTTATTGTTCTGCAATATATCAATTAGTAATATCTAGATTATTGTAGATATAGCGACCTGAGATGTTGTTATTGTTTTACCAATAACCCTGTTGGCTCAAGAGATAATAAATTAATAGGGTATCCACGATATCTGTTTGATATGCGGACACGTTCCGCGATTGATAGTATTAGAGCGCGCGGCGCGCGGCGCCACTGATGACGCTATTCACCGGATGTATCCTGTTTAATCTAGTTTTGACTGGTTTGCGGGGCCCGTGGCGGCGTGCGCCGCAATTATGTGGTATTGTTACTGATATTTCATTTTGTATATACGTAGAATATTCTGCTTTTACATCTCATTTTGGATCTAATAAGGAAATAATAATATATCCTAGCAATGATAGCCGATTGGTTATGCACGCGTCTTGCGGGCTCCAGGACCTAGGTTCAAACCCTGGCTCGCACCTCTAGATTTTTAGAAATCAATGTGAGAATCATATTTTCTATATGATTATCACTTGCTTACGGTGAAGGAAAACATCGTGAGGAAACCTGCATGTCTTAGAAAATCTAACCAATTTTCGGAAGACGTGTGAAATCCCCCAACCCGCACTGAGCCAGCGTGGTGGTTTACTGCCTGAATACCCCTTGTAGTGAGGGGAGGCCCGTGACCAGGAGTGGGACGTCAAAAAGGGCTACATAATTATATATTACTATAATATATCCTAGGAACTTTTCAGTATTCTAGAAGTCCGCCCTTGAAGACACGACGACATCCTAGTCTCCTAAATCTAACCAAAGTAAAGTTTACTTTAAAATCATAAAACCTAACTGCCGCAATCCACTTTCCAACATCCTATAATCTCACGCACTCCCCATATCCCCAACAATGGCGGTCTCCGTCCTAAAGCCGATGAGTCCATAAAAATCAATCCATAACCGTGGCCCCAGCATCCCGGTCCAAATGCCACGGACAGGGGATGATCCATCACACTATGTTAATATGAGGGTGCACAGGGTGGCCAATTGTGATGGAGAATATTGGAAATATTGTTAATAGAATGTAGAAATTGAATAAGAATAAATTATGGGTATGAGAGCAGACAGTATTCATAATAACAATAGTAATGAATTATAAAGATGGTTAACTTGGGAAACTATCTACTTTGCAATAATTAATTAGTAGACGCAAGTTCGATCCAGAACTCGAAAATTTGAACCTATGTTTTGAAATCTCATACATTTGTATTTTTTTCTAAACAATGACAACAGGCATTGTACAAATACCTAAATATTTATAAAAATCCAACATAGAAAGGCAAACGAACCCAGACTAGTTAGGCGTGATAGATCATGGCCTAGATCCTCCCCTAAAATGGGGGAGGTCCATGCTCAGCAGACGCCTGTCAATGTATAGTGCTTCAAATAAGTCAGTAGAATGTAAAACAGGAATATCCTTTGGTACATGTAAGCCTGGTCACTGTGTCCTAACGGTGTCCTAATCCAATGATTTGCGTGGTATAAACTCGCGGCGGGCGCTCCTCCGCTCCTCCGCCGTACAATGATATTATGTAAATTAATTCGGATGTAAAGCGCACTTACAGACTTATTTATTGTTTTATAGGGGTGCTTGAGTGTGAAGATTTCTAGTAGATAGGTAACAGATTTTTATGTAATAAATAGCTGTCTGTTGTTAAATGCTTAAGTATTTTTCTTTTAAATATGAATCATTCATGAGAGAAAATTAAATAAAATAATAATAAAGAAAATAAACAATTTGACTTTGACTTTGTGCAGGGATACTAGTAAAAAATAGGAACGCCACTCTCATTTTAGAAGTGAAAAAAATGTCTTACAAACAATCTTAATTAAATCATTTCATCTTAATTTTTTGCCATGGGTTGGAAAATTGGTTTATACCTATATTGCAATTTGTGCTTAGAGCGTACTTTATTGACAATATATAACTTATTTTATTGAGAAGATTAGAAAAATCTCCCATTTAAGATTAGCCTTATATTATTTTGTAGTATTGTAATTCTGTATTTAGTAATCCAATCTTGATCTACCATCTACACAAGGCTCCCATCACATCGCAGCGAGCCCCGCCGTGCGCGCCCGCACGGGCACAATTTTCCGTCGCGTTTCACCGGCATCACGCGCTCGGCCGAGCGCGCGGTAATCGTTTGTTTGTGAGTCTGCGAGCGACGGACTGACGGATGGGGGTTGATCCCGGATTGAACAGCTTTCATATTGAGATATTTTTGAAGAGTGAAGAGATATTGGAGTATTTTTTAACCATTGAAGTACCAGAGAGAACGGTGTTATAGGTTGAAAATGTCTATTTCTGTGATCTAAATCTGTGGATGTGTGTTTTATGGTATATTTTTTTTGGAAAGGTATGCGCTGACACAGTATAATATAAATCTAAATTTTTGGAATAATGTAGATACTGTGCCTCAAATTATCGAAATTATTTATTTCAGAACAAAACTGGTTTGCAAAACAACTAGATATTCTCACTTAGAATTGACAACTAAATAAATAAGCAGCTTCATCTCAAAATAAAACCTTGATGTTTGAACCCTCAATCGGCAATTTCCGTGCAAACCCGAGCGCGGCCGAGCGACGCGAGCGGCCGAACAATTCAATCATGTCCGCAAATGTATCGGAATGATTGCCCCTCTAGCCGCTACTTGCACTCGCGCGGGCGGAATGCGAACTGTAATTATTTCCGCCCCGTCTTTGTGCAGGACAAGTGTGGCGGATCGGGGTAAAATATGATGTTAGACATTGATTTTCTGTGAAAAAGACATCGGTGCCCGCTACCGATTGATCTATATGACTTATAAGAACATTTGGACGTTACGAATAGCCATATACACACTGAACCGGAATTTATAAGAAGTTTAAAGGTCATTCCCGGATGGATGCAGCTTTAATTCCCGTCTAGAATAGTATTTTTGTTATCTGCCCGACGTGGTTATTACTAGGAACCCCCTCCCCCACCCCCAGTTTATTGTACGGTACCCATACAAGCGTTGCTTTGTTCGGAAGTAATTTCGATATTTTGGACACATCCGCTAACCATTAAACATTTTCCACTAGTCGTGTCTCGGAGTGTCGCCGGAGGCCGCTCCGTGAAAATATCGGGGATCAGACACATCAAGGAAGACTGGCAGCTGACAATACGAACGAACAAAGGCCAGCAAGAAGCTACTCACCAGTCTTCACCTGGTGCTTGAGCGTGATCTTGCAATCCTCGAGCAGCTGCTTGAGCGGCAGCGGCTCCTCATGAAGCTGGAGGTCCAGGATCTTCGTCATCTCCTCCGGCATCTTGAAGTCTAGGATCTGAGACAAACAACGAAATTATACACAATCCTCCAATCCTCAAGGCTGAAGGACTCCTCGTGACGGAAGGAAGGTGTTGTTGTCGACTCTTGGAACTTCAATAAAAAGCTATTTTGCACAAGAATGACATTTCCAAGTTGGCTCTCAGGGATGAGATCAGGGTATTTTAAACGCATTAGTCCTGATTAAAATGAATCTAGTCTTATAAGTCAATAGTTACGGCCGAAAGTGCCTCTTGGCCAACAAACCGAAAAGTCCATGGTCCATAAAAATAGGATTTGTACTTTTCACCGGCTACCATGGACCTTCTGGCCTCGACTAGTGGCGTGCGAGGAGGTACCTTCTCATTCCTGTCGTTGACCTGCTGCACGAAGTCCAGCAGTACATCCACGACGCGCGCCAGGAACTCGCGTGTTTGCGGCTGCGCATCCTCCCGGTACGGCAGGATGGCTGTCAACAAACACTCACATAAGGCTTCCAAACTGGGATGTAGACTATTTTTGATTACAATGGAATCATGTTTCATGAATAGGTACTCGAATCATATATGAACAAAACGAATGAAATATTTAATAAAATTTCAAATTTTGAAAACCCCCGACGCGACGACTTTTGCTACTACAAAAGAGCTGATAATTTACAGACGGCTGAACCGACTTTCATGGAACATAGCTAAGAACACTCTCGATCAGAATACCTATCTAACAAAAAAAAAACAAAATTGAAATCGGTTCATCCGCTTGGGGGCTACGATGCCACAGACAGACACACAGATACACAAATACACAGGTTAAACTTATAACACCCCTCTTTTTTGTCAGTGGTTAAAAATCACAGGGAAAGTTAGGTCACTGTGACAGACTAGGATGGACAGACTGACGAACGGATTGTCTACAGCTGGATAAATAAACAGTTGTGACGTCATCCCATAAGCCAGGGCGTGTGCGACAGAGTAATACCGTAACCTCACTTTCTAAAACTTGTTTTTACCAAATTACCTACTGTGTTCGTCTCCAGACCGTTAATTTCTTTGACTTACGTGCAGCAGTCGTGGCCGAGCGGTTAAGGCGTCTGACTAGAAATCAGATTCCCTCTGGGAGCGTAGGTTCGAATCCTACCGACTGCGAGGGCATATCTATGTTTTTTTTATTTCAACAAATTGAAATAGTCCCTAATTTTTTCTATGAAAATAATCTGTAGTTGGTAACTGGAGTAACCCCCCGCGTGCAGCGGTGGGGTCGAGAGGGCCTCTGATTAAAAAGTCACCGCTTTTAATATCGCCAACCCTCGCGTGCCCAGGAATGTGTGAGTGTAGGGTGAGCACGAGACGAAAGATTGTGAGATAAAGTCATATTTTTTTATAAAATACATATAAAAAAGAGAACTTTTTCTGATTATGAACTTATGTTTTCTCATATGGTCGACCTACAGTGAAAAACTCGTAAAATATAATTGAAGAAGAGTATAGGTACCTACCTACCTTATGGGATTATAAAAACAAAAATTATTTCTTGTGCATTTTTCAACCTACCTACGAAGTTTACAAAGAATAATTTATTTTACAGGCGTACTTTTAATTCAATTTTTTTCTTAACTTTATTACTGACGCAAAAGATTTTTACTGAAATACGCAACAGTTGATATTTATTCGTTTTTAAATTTTCCAAATGTCCCGCTATTTTCCCTTAAAGTATGGCCATCACAACACAGAAGTCGCGTCATATTGTGCACTGAGCACAGATGTCTTTGATTTATAACTCTCCGATCGTTCCGAAATAACTTTCCAAACCAATCTGAACTTTATCCACAGAAGATAAAGAATGGCCTTCATAAAACGAACAGCAATGATAACTTTGTCAAGCAACGTCTGCTCATAACAATAGCCAGGCATTTTGATTTTCAATATCAGAGTCACGGCAAAATTATTTTTGCTACCCACAAAATATTTTTTTCATACAATGTCGAAGGCAGTATGGTTCAAACTTGACATTCGGGACAGCAAATACACTTTGTTTGTCTGCAAAATTATTTTTACGGTCCCAACAACGTACTTTCCATCGTATCCTGAGTCATTTAGGTTTAAAATTAGTATTTCTGGTGGTAAATACTAATCAGAAGTAGTATTGTTAATCCAACATTGTGCGTTGATCAGTCGTGTTGTTGTTTCCGTGAAGGATTGCTTGCTCTTTAAGGGCAGATGATGAAACATAGGGTTCGAAGGGAAACTGCAGAATTTGTATGTTTTTGTGTACATTTTCAATGAAAAACGAGTGTATTGTGTTTGTTTAAAGGTTGATCTACGAAAACAGTACAGTCATAATCAAAAGTAGCTTGGTATATCTATCTGAAACACAGATATAGATTTACATAGATAACGCAAGTATCACGATTTGGGTCATTGTGTAGCCTTAGGGGCGCTATGACTTAGGTTAGGTTAGGTTTAGGTTTAGGTTTAGGTTAGGTTAGGTTAGCAAAGTGATCAAAACGAAAAAAAAAAAATTCTCGAAAATTCGTCTATGTCCTGGCTCCATAGCCCCCCTAACTGGGAACTAACATAACCTAATGACACATTCGGATTCTGGGGCTTCGCCGGCCGCTGCCGCGGCACGCTCGCTACGCTCGCTCGGCTCGCGCGTTTTGGTCACTGTTCTAACCTAACCTAAACCTAAACCTAAGTCATAGCGCCCCTAAGGCTACACTCCAACCACGATTTGTATTGAACCCAAGCGTTCAGAATTTTTAAAACCTACTGTGACATCATTAGTAACGGGAATAATAAGTATAATATAATTGTCGTTATTTTTTCTTATGTGAGTTGGGAAATCCAAACCGATTAAAAGACACCGATGCCGCCGATGCCTCTCCGCCCGCTATGATTCGCTCGAGTGATTATTTAGCTCATACTCATATTTTTTATATCTGTAGTCGCGTGAACTGCAAGTTAACGGCGACCAACCTCGACGCTTGGTCGGGGTTTCGTACACGCGAAGTACATGCATTTGCGTTATCTATGTAAAACTATATCCGTGATCTGAAATGTCAAATATAATAAAAATTTTATCATTCTATTGTAACTTCTTTTGTATATTTCAAATTCAAGCTTCTTTTGATGATGATGATTCAAGTGGCTTACCTGAAAAGGGGGGGGCAGAGGATTGGGAAGGAGGGAGATTTATCTTCCGGCTCTGTCATACATCGTACAGAACATGTCTGTAGCTCTAATTGCTACTACACATACACCCATCTTCTTTCATTCAATGTTTTATTTAACTCATTTCTACATTTTTTTAACTCGCTCTATAATAGCTGTATAGGTATGTTGCCTCAACCCTGCAGGTTCCCATGCCCTAATTTGTGCCAAAGAAATGTTCGAACCGAAGCCCCTCAACCCTCGCGCGCTACATCGAAACTCACTTACAAACAGTTCTAATCCGTCGAGCGGGGTCCGCCCGACCCCACGTAATCTGGGACTATCTGTGTGATGTCAGCCGCACGAGGTGGGTTGGACGGTTGTATGGTGGAAATTAATGGTTAATTGGGGTGGTGAAAAAGCAGTGATAGCCGATTGGTTAAGCACGCGTCTTGCGGGCACCAGGTACTGGGTTCAAACCCTAGAACCACTGCGTTATTCTAAATCTAGGTGCGAATCATAATGTGTATGTCGCCGCCAAATAGCTTAATTCGCTGTTCAATTAACAGCCTAGCCACTTAACTAAACGGCGCCGTTCAACTAGTGGCATGAATGATATTCAGCCATTTGATCAAACAGCTAGGCAAATGACTTGGATCGATGACGTTTAACTACTTGCCTAGCCGTTTAATTACCTGCTGCCTAGCCTGTTCATTTCAATTTAGTCCTTCTTTCTGCCACCTAGCGCCGAAACTGACCAAACTGTCAATATCTCTATATTCTCTTTGGTCAATATGGCGTCGGAAAAAAACAACTTTGATGGAATAATTTTATTAGGTACTTAGGTTTTTTACGATTTTTTTTAGATCCACCGAATCTATTTGCCGGGTGGGGTTTCTGTGGGGTCATAAAAAAAATAACCCTAATCTAAACCCATCCAGGTCGTTCTGCTTGGGTAGTATTTTGAAAAAGTTTTGTAGTACTTAAATGTCAACCAGTTGCCTAAGCATTAGCCAGCCAGTTTATTAAATGTTGTAATAGACGATACGGCTGAATATCATTCAGGCCACTAGTTAAACGGCGCCGTTTAGTTAAGTGCCTAGGATGTTAATTGAACGGCGAATTAAGCTATTTGGCGGCGACATGTATATGGTTATCACTTGTGTCACGGTGAAGGTAAATATCGTGAGGAAACCTGCATGACTTAGCAAATCTTACCAATTTTCGAAGGACATGTGAAATCCGCCAACTCGCACTGGGTCAGCGTGGTGGATTACGGTCTGAATCCCCCTCGTAGTGAGGGGAGGCCCGTGTCCAGGAGTGGGACGTCAAAATGTTCATTTTTTTTTGTTTAGTGGAAAGATTTTTATTTATTGAATCGCAAAGGCCTCCCCTTAGTGCGAGAGGGATTCGGGTCCCGTGAAAGTTGAGAAATAACGATTTTATATTAAACCCGTTAAACCAGTAAAACGATTATTATTTTATTTTTATTCTGCTGTTTTATTTTGTGTACGCACTGTCCTGACACCGTCGCTAACTGCTTTTAAAATAGATAAACACTTCGAAGCGATATATCAAGAGCCATTCACGTCATATACAGCGAACTACCCTCAAACTCTCTTTCATTCCAATTCATACCCTGTAAGCTTAGGATTAAAGGTTGTTCTTCAATTTCACTCCTTCATCAAATACTTTCAAACTTTGCCAATTCAATTCCAACTTTATTGAACTTATAATAAAGTTGGTTTTAAATCACACATCCCTACACCAAATATTTGGAGTACCCTCAACAGTTTGTGAAGCATTACATCACATTCCAGATGTTACTCAATAACAAAGATGTATTAAAACCTTTGTTAAACGATTTTGAGCTTTATCACAATGGTGTAAGGGTGGTATGAGGTGCGCGGTGGAAATGGATGGGTGGGCAATGGGAAAGATTTGTGCGAACTTATGTTTGTGACGTCATAAGCCGATTGTCAGTTGTACATTTTAGGGGCATTATTTCCTTTTAGATATTTTATTAACTCTTATTTTGGCTGTTTCAGAATTAGAAATAATACTTACTCTGTGGTTAGGAGTGACAAGGAAAGATAATTAAATCTATATATATATAACTCAAAGGTGACTGACTGACTGACATAGTGATCTGTCAACGCACAGCCCAAACCACTGGACGGATCGGGCTGAAATTTGGCATGCAGGTAGATGTTATGACGTAGGCATCCGCTAAGAAAGGATTTTGATTAATTCTACCCCCAAGTAGATAAAATAGGGGATGAAAGTTTGTATGAATCTTTGTCAATTTTAAACCGATCGGGCTGAGAGTTTGCATTCATAAAGCTACTATGACGTAGACATCCCCTAAGCAAGGATCAAAATTCCACGCGGACGAAGTCGCGGGCTCAGCTAGTGGTAGTATAAAAATGTGTTCGAAATTTGAACGTGTTTTCAATTATTTTTTTCTTATTTAAAAAAATACAATTCTCTAATACCTTTTTTCCTTATGCGAGCTAGTCTATGACGGCACAGATGTAATTCAAAATGGAGCAAGCAATTTTTTTTCCTGTCCCCGGATTAATAAACTTTTGTAGCAAAGCGGTTTCCAAAGCAAATTGTTTTGGTGTCGCATTTCTTTCTGGAATGACCGCACTACCGCAGAATCAAACGTAAAACGTTCATGAAATTTAAGTCAATTTATAAACAAGTTAAGCAGTGATGGTGTATAGCATTATTTGTTTTTATAAAACAAAGTCTGAAAAGGTGTACGAACCGCTCGATGTTAAGCAGTTACCGTAGCTTATAGATGCTTGCAATACCAAAGCCATTGCTTGCACGTTGCTGCCTTAAAGGAGAGTGGGACAGAGGCAAAGGGAGTTTGGCTACTTAAGGCTAAAGCGCCCATCTAGCACGCGAAGTTCAAATCTTTTGAGGTTTTTTAGTTTTTTTTCAAAATCTGACAATAATAAAAGGCACATTTTGTAATTCGCGACAAAGACCGTGTGCAGTGCATTTATTAATATATCCAACTTACTCTAAAACATTTCAAGAACGACAGCTAGAATAATCTGGCAATTTTTGTATATTTAGTGATTAACTAGCATCATATCCACCGTGATCCCATATATTTAGAGTAAAATAAATGTATTAATAAACGCACTGCATACTGTGTTTGTCGCGAATCACAAAATGTTGTCTTAAATGTTTTCAGATTTTGGATAAACTATAAAAATACTCGAAAATTTTGAATTTCGCGGCCTAGACTGGCGCCTTCACCTTAACACCGATCTTTTGTGAGAGTGTGGCACATCCCGGTTGAACCGGTCGAAGCTAAATAATTGGTGGTAAGTAATAAACAATTTATTATTTCAATTAGCCATGAGGCGCCAACCCTCGCGCGCCGCGGGGTATAAATACCGATAGGCCGGACAAGTTGATCCGCCGCCGTAATGACTGGGGTTTAAATGCAATCCCTTGTTTGTGAGGATCACCGCCAGGCGGCGCTGTGTGGAGACGGCTGTTTTAACAATAGACAATATACTACCCTTTGTAATTATTGGTTATAAGCAACTGGCGATAAAAAAAGACATGTAAAAAGACAAGCCCGCTGAGTTTCTTGCCGGATCTTCTCAGTCGAGGTCGCGATCCAATCCAGTTGTAGATATAAGAAAAAAAATGTAAAATTGACAATTTGTAAGTGCCCCCGTAGGCCTAAACAAAATAAATGATTTGAATTGAATTGAATAGTACTAATTTACATAGGTACCGACGACTGTGAAATAAGTTGAACACGTGATAAACACGAGTTAGGTACAAGGTTAATTTTGACATACCTAACTGATGTTTATTACTTATTTAACTTTCTTGTAACTACACCGCGAATATTGGCATAAGGAGAGTTTTAACATTTTCGTATTAATAAATCGATCTCAATTTTGAGATTGATCTTGAGTGTGCTATTACGATGTTTGATGAATTACATCAATGCCATCGATGTCAATTTCATGATGGGCCGGTGCCTAAGGAACTTAAGTAACAAAATAAAATAAAAACATTAAAATTAATACAAATCTATCTCCACACTATCCAAATCTATCAAACACCGAAAAAATAACGAAAAACACATTCTATTTTCTCTCAATCCCTATAAATCCCCACTCTATCAATCCCGCGGCGGGATCCGCGGGTCGCATCCACCTCACCATGAATGGGCTTTTAATGCCACTCGAGAAATGAAGATGGCAGCACTGCGCCGATTACAAATGGCCAGGGATTACCATTCTGACAGTGCAGTAATAAAGAGAGTTTAGATTTTATAGGTTTAATTTGTTTGGTTTATGGTTCGTGTGGGGGGTAAGTGGGGAGAAAATAGGCTATCCGCCGCGGGGATACCGTCTGAGAGTGAATTATGGTGCATTATTATTTGAATAGCTAACGTTGACTCTTTTAACGCATAGGTAGGTATGTTACCCAACTTTTTTCAACGTCGGACCCCTGAATGATTCTACTAAGAACATCACGGGTTAAGATAATTATTTAAAGATACGAAACGCAACTATAATAGTTACTTAACACCGGGTAGCAGCTCATGAGATGTGCCACAGCCTCGCTCAGCCCCCATTCAATATTATCCCGCTTAAATAATCTAAATATATATAACTTAAAGGTGACTGACTGACATAGTGATCTATCAACGCACAGCCCAAACCACTGGACGGATCGGGCTGAAATTTGGCATGCAGGTAGATGTTATGACGTAGGCATCCGCTAAGAAAGGATTTTGATTAATTCTACCCCCAAGGGGATAACATAGGGGATGAAAGTTAGTTAAGTTAAACTCCACGCGGACAAAATTGCGGGCTCAGCTAGTCCTATATAAAACTATTCATCTTACATCGTATTGGAGTTTAGATCAAGAGCCGCATCCCTGAACGCAATTTATCTTTAAAAACGTACACACGAGGAATTTTTAATTAAAATCTTTGCACTAACCCTAAACTGCAGCTGGGTTTGTTTATTTATTGCAGCTACTACGAGCGGCTACGACGGGGCAAAACATGAACAATACTTTGTCTCGTTCTCTTGTGTGAATAAAGAAAGGGCGTGAAGGACATGCCTGTTACAAGGGTAGTTCGATATTGCGAGCGGCACGAGTGTAACTAATCTGCGTGGGGAGATATGTTTAAGTGAAATTCCAGAATGCTCGCGCGGGGTCCGCCGCCGGGCCGCGCGCCGGTAGAGGGTTGAGTTTTGAATAACATACACAAAATTCTTTTTGATGGGAAAATATTTTGCCTCTGTTTTATCAGGCAAAATATTCTTTATATGTATACCAACATTTTTTATTAAAATAACTAGCTGAGCCCGCGACTTCGTCCGCGTGGAATTTAACTTAACAAAAACACCCGCTCCCGCGTTCTGAGCCCGCGCGGCAGGACTCATTTTGTTAATATAAATTTTCTAAAATAAAAGAAGCCTAAGTTACTCCTTATAACATCAGCTATCTGACAGTGAAAGTCCCGTCAAAATCGGTCCAGCCGTTTCGGAGATTACCCGGAACAAACACACAGACAGACAGACAGACAAACAATTCTTTTTTAAGCGCGCTTTTGCTATATGTTTCGTATGTTCTTTCATATGCATTTAGTGAAAAGGTGTTATTTTGATATTACAAACAGACACTCCAATTTTATTTATTTGTATAGACGGGCTGACCCGACAGACATTGTCCTGTCTTAAATTTGAGATCGAATTATTCCGATCAACTTTCTTAATTTTTTCTTTGATAAGAACCTTCTCCTGACAATAATAAACACAACAAAAAAAGACTTGACGAAATCCTCCCATCCGTTCACGCGTGATGTGATGACCAAGGAAACAAAAATTCATTTTTATATATATAGATAGATGTAATCACAACACTAGAAGTCAATATAAACTATAAGCTAATTGCAATTGAGTTCGTCAATAGTCTGATTATTAAATCAGAACGGTATTTGAACCCATAACTTTTCCGATACAAGAGCAGCCCCTCTAACCACTGGACTATTGAGGCTTCCCGGTTACTGATTACACATAACGCGCATTATAGATGAGAGTGATAGTGAGATCCCAGTAATACGATACGGAGGCGGGAAACATAATTTCCTGTGACGGAAGTGACGTCACGCCACCGGAAGACGGAGATAAGAGGCGCGTGCACGTATTTAGTTAAATAAGGAGAGTTATTGATACAAGTGTCATGTCGTTATATAAGGAATGGTAAACCGCTTGTGACCGGCCTTGCCAATTTAGGACGGCCATTTTATAAATACGTAAATAAATAAACAATAAATAAATATCGCCAGACTGACACACAAACTGTATGCTCCCAAACTACGCAACGCTTGTACTATGGGTACCGTACAATGGACTGGGGCGATCTCAGTGACACCTAGACCTGGGCAAATTACGAAAAGGCAATTTCCGAAATTTGTCCCGGCGGGAGTCGAGCCTGCAACTACCATTTGTAGTGTGCCGAGCGGCCTACGCTCGAACCACTGCGCCAAGCGATCATCACGTATTCAAATAAATGAAGGCCAACGTTTAAATGGACTAATTTAATAAAATAATCAATTCCTTTTAGTATCGTTTCTCGTTGGCCATGGTATACTTGGTTATTACCACGGTACAGCGCAGGCATCGAACCCCCTACCCTTCCGTTTGCCGCCACAGCCACACCCCTCGACTTATTGCATGCAATTAATCAAAACTCGAGTCTAAAACATCCATTTCGAAGCGTCAACTTAAATCATTAACTGTTTGATAATTAATTAAGTGGTGCGAAGTTCAGTTACATGTTTTAACTCCCTAATGGATTCATAGACCGATACTAGAACATTGAACTATGCAACCCATTTACTCTTATGCATAGGTGTATACGTGTGTCTCGTTTCCACGGCCTTAAATATGTTTACAGCGACAATAAGCGGTTATTCACTCGAAAAACCCCGTACTGAAAACACCGTTCTGAGTGTAGCTTTTTGATAAATAATAAATTGCTGAACTTATTTGACATTTGGATACAATAAAATTTATAGATATTATCGGTGCTGGATTTAGTGTGTAAGGCCTGTTTTAACTTAAGTCCACAATAATAACTTATCAAAAGCGTACTTTAAGATCGCTATCGGACTTTCTTTTTCGGTATAGGCAAGTATTTGACCACAATCTCACCTGATGGTAAGTGACGATGTGGTCTACGGTGGTGCATACTTGCCTAGAAGGTACCTGTTCACTCTCGACTTGAAAACATCCAGGTTATAGTCAACCGGGAACAAAGACGCCGGCAAGGTGTTCCATTCCTTGGCAGTTCGCACAATAAAAGTGGAAGCGAAACGCTTGGTACGAACTGAAGGACGACTTGAGATAGATTGAAAAATACGTTCCTAAATGACCTCTCACGTGACCAAAACATGTTTTCCTCCTCTATGTTATTGATAACCTTAATAAATGCTATGCGTCTGTGGTTTTCCTATTTACAATTTTTTTTCGAAGTTTTACCTCGCCGAGGACATGTTATATTATAATACTCTTTGCCCGCCTCAGTCGCCGCGGGTTATAGCGAGGCTACGATGTCTGTGGCGTTGCTGTTTCCAGCAACTGAAAGAACGAAGTTCACGGTAAGTTTTGTTTTTTCAAGACATTCTACATCTATATAGGGTTACGGATAATTAAAAATGTTCCTTGCCGGGTGTGATAGAGAACCTAAAATGCAACAACTTTTACTTAACTACTTCGTTCTACGTATATTTCACTAGATATGTTTAGTTTTTGTGATCCAATTAATAGGTAAACAATTAAATAATATTTTATTGTCCACTAATTAAAAAAAAAAACTTGTCTCCAGTTAGTACTACTTAACTAAGCTGGACTTTTACAAACATTATCTTGTGGTTATGGCGTTTGCTACACTTAAATTCCGTTTTTCCTAGACCATTTACGAGTATTTATGTTCTAAGGGCTAACTAATAACTGTAGCTCTGAAAATATAATAGTTTCGTAATTTAATAGTCCGTCAGCCTATCAGATACCTGAATTGTTATTTCGATATTTAAAATCACATGTAACGGCTCGTAGGTAAACTGTAACTTCAGGCGTGTACTGACTTTGAGCATAAAACGTGTGGTTAAATTGGTGTGCAGATGTATCTGACGGTGCTGGTGTCACTGGTGGTTGTGGTGGCGTCAGGCCCGGCCGGCCCACGACACCGGCTACTGCCGCATGAGACAGACTGTAGCATGTACTATGTGATGACGAGCAGAGGACGCCGCATTGAAATAATATGCCCATACGGCAAATTGTTTGATTACAAAGCTCAGGTAACTATATTCTTGCTAATATTATAAATGCGAATAAGTCGCTCTGTCTGTCGCTCTGTTTGTTAAGTTTTGACGCGTAAACCGCTGAACCAATTCCTAGTAAATTTAGAGATAGGTTGGAACTTAAAGAAGGACATGGGCTACTTTGCGCGGTGAAGTCACGGGTAGAAGCTAGTCCTACTAATCCTACTAATATTATAAATGTGAAAGTTTGTGAGTGTGGATGTTTGTATGTATGTATGTATGTTTGTTACTCCTTCACGCAAAAACTACTGAACGGATTTGCATGAAATTTGGAACACAGATAGTTTATAACCGGGATTAACATATATGACACTTTTTATCCCGATAATCCCGAAATTTTTGTTACGTTAAATACTACGCGGACGAAGTCCGTGGGCACAGCTAGTATTATATAAATGTGAAAGTTTGTGAGTGTGGATGTATGTATGTATGTTTGTTACTCCTTCACGCAAAAACTACTGAACGGATTTGAATGAAATTTGGAACACAGATAGTTTATAACCGGGATTAACATATAGGATACTTTTTATCCCGATAATCCCGAAATTTTTGTTACGTTAAATACTACGCGGACGAAGTCCGTGGGCACAGCTAGTATTATATAAATGTGAAAGTTTGTGAGTGTGGATGTATGTATGTATGTTTGTTACTCCTTCACGCAAAAACTACTGAACGGATTTGGATGAAATTTTGAACACAGATAGTTTATAACCGGGATTAACATATAGGATACTTTTTATCATGATAATCCCGAAATTTTTGTTACGTTAAATACTGCGCGGACGAAGTGCGTGGGCACAGCTAGTCTATACAAATAAATAAAATTGGAGTGTCTGTTTGTAATATCAAAATAACACCTTTTCACTAAATGCATATGAAAGTACACACGATACCTATAGCAAAAACGCGAATAAAAAATTTTTTGTCTGTCTGTCTGTCTGTCTGTCTGTGTGTTTGTTCCGGGTAATCTCCGAAACGGCTGGACCGATTTCGACGGGACTTTCACTGGCAGATAGCTGATCTTATAGCGGGTAACTTAGGCTACTTTGATTTTAGAAAAACAATTAGGGTTCCGCGTAAAAAAATAAAAACACTTGAAATCAAAGAGTATCTCCGAAACGGCTGGACTGATTTTGACGGGACTTTCACTGTTAGATAGCTGATGTTATAAGCAGTAACTTAGGCTACTTTTATTTTAGAAAAACAAAATTAAAAATGGGTCCTGTCGCGCGGGCTTAGAACGCGGGACCGGGCTTTATTGTTAAGTTAAATTCCACGCGGGCGAAGTCGCGGGCTCAGCTAGTAATAAATAAATTCAAATCGTTTATTTTCTTTAGGCCTACGGGGGCACTTACAAATTGGTTAGACTACCAATAATCATAAATAATAAAATACCGGTGAGCGTGTGTTTGTAATTAATTTCTTCCGAAACGGCTTGACCTGTTTTAATGATTTTGTTTTTATCCTTATGAGGTCACTTTAATGGTTCTTAGCTAGAGTTGAACGCCTGGTGGCGATGTTGTCGACATTCAGGCAAGAGCTAGTTTTATATAATTTTTGAAATAACGATTTTTTTGTTATATATATTTTTTCTCTATATTTTTCATTATTATCCAAAACCATTTATATCTTTGTACTTTAAATCCTCGTTTGATTTGTCTAGAGACTGTTCTCATTATTTACAGGCATGTATGCTACCAGCTTCCGTGAAATGCTCCAATCTGTCTTCAGTCATCCCTGCTACAACACCACAAGTCTCTACCGAGGAAGCTCTATCTACTGTTCCAATGCCGTTATATGTAGATTATCTGCCGAACGACTGTCCCGTGGACCACCGCTTCGAGCTCCGGCTGCCGCATGATAGATATTGCTATCTATACTATGAATGCAGTAAAGGACACAGAGAATTAAAAAGCTGTAGTTCTGGTGACCTTTTCAGCTACGAATCACAAGTAAGTAAAGCAGCAGTTACAAAGCAAATCACAAAAATCGGTACGTAACGGCAAACCATAAACCAGCGTACGTCGATCCGAAACCAGCGTACGTCGATCCGCCTGATGTTAAGCAGTTACCAAAGCCTATAGATGCTTGTTATACCGAATGCATTGCCGACCTGCACGGGAGCGGGGCAGAGGGGGGGGGGGGGGGAAGAGAGGGAACTTCTTTCGCCTCTCTCTCTTTTCTTAACTTTATCTTATGAGGGAGGATGGTATTAGCCCGGTCAAGCCCGTCCGTAGAGTTGTAGTTCTAGTTGGTTCCGTAGAGTCGTAGAGTTGCAGTTAATCAATTGGCTATCAGCCTGGCTCCAATGTAAACTTTTTTAAGTACACCTATTTGAGACCTCATTCCGCTGCTCTCAAATATGAGTTTGGGCATTTCGTAAAGCATATACAATTGACTGTTTGCACTGTATTTATTACTCACTAACTGAGCCCGCAACTTTGGGCGCGTGGAATGTAATAACTAAAGATTTACGTAAATATATACAATTATTTAAATCTATATACAAATTGACGTCAGGATTTCGTGGGTTTTTATTGTTTTACGTGGAACCTTGCATTTAGTGAAAACGAGTAATTATTTATATTACAAACAGACATTCCAATTTTAATTATTTGTATAGAAGATTTATAATTACTCTTTTATAATCATTTATAAATAGATCATCATCGGTCTAAGTTCCTCTTAAGCTTATTCAGTATTAACTTGATAGTTTAATCCTACGAATATTATAAATGCGAAAGTTTGTGAGTGTGGATGTATGTTTGTTACTCCTTCACGCAAAAACTACTGAACGGATTTGGATGAAATTTGGAACACAGATAGTTTATAACCGGAATTAACACATAGAATACTTTTTATCCCGATAATCCCGAAATTTTTGTAAAGTGAAATACTACGCGGACGAAGTCGTGGGCAGCAACTCTCTTCTTCTTAGTCGGGCACTCTTGTCAGAGTGGTCGTGCTTGCGCTGACGAGGTATATGGTGGAAGGTTTGCCTTAGCATTTCCGAGGGCAGCAACTAGTTTAAAATAATGTTTCTATACTTAAACTATTTCATTAGTGTTGGCTTTTGTAAATGATCTTTTCGTTATTTGCTCTGGTCTGTGTGTTAATGGGATCACCGTGATCCATTGTACGGTACCCAAAGTACAAGTGTTGCTTCGTTTGGTACCATACAGTTGATTTAAGTCTGGCAATATACATTTACCCAGTTATAAATTTTGTAACGTATTTGGTTTCCTGCTTGCTTTTTCCTGTTGATTAGCTATTGTGCTGTATTATGCATGATATCAGTACTTGTATTGTTTTCCTTATTGCGTAATTACTTAATTAACTTACTTTACCCACCAAATAATCAGGGGAGCGGCGCCGGGTGCGGTCTCTTTTGACTACTTATCGCGCGCCTGTTCTATATATATATATATACTAGATGTGCCCCCCGACTTCGTCCGCGTAGTATTTAACGTAACAAAAATTTCGGGATTATCGGGATAAAAATGAAAATAAAAATATCCTATATGTTAATCCCGGTTATAAACTATTTGTGTTCCAAATTTCATCCAAATCCGTTCAGTAGTTTTAGCGTGAAGGAGTAACAAACATACATACATACATCCACACTCACAAACTTTCACATTTATAATATTAGTAGGATATAAAAATGAATGTTTGTCTGTATGTCCTTTATAGAATCGTAAACTGTGCATTTGATCATGCCATGACCTTCAGCAAAGTGTTGTGCATGAGCCCACAAAGGTTTCTGAGTTGGTGCGACCGATCTTTGACAGCGTAGCAACGCGCGCTAGTGTATTATAAATCGATTCAAGGATTCTCGGTGCGTGTGCACAGATGGTAGTTATGTTTTAGCTATTAAACGGATTTTTATATTTGCCTTTATCGGATCAGTATCAAATTCTGAGAACCCATTTATTGTCTGTTAGGTGATAAAAAATGGCGGTGTATTTACGATTTGGTTTCACAATTTTTTTACATGTTTCAGGTCTGCGTGGAAGCCCACGAAGCTGACTGCGCTTACACAAAAGGTTTATTAATATTTATAATTCATTATTTCTTTCACACATTATGCTCTGACGATTCAATGTTCGTACTCCTTGCACGACCGCGTGGCGCTGTGGTTTGATTCCCGTCGGGGCAAATTTCGTAAACTGCCTTTTCGTAATTTGCCCAGGTCTGGGTGTCACTAGGATCGCCCCCAGTCCATTGAACGATACGGAGGAGAGGGGAAGAGGCCCGTACCCGCAATTGTTTTTAAAAAACTCGAAATTAATACGAATCGTTTACAGGGTGGACTGCAGATGGCATATCCACAACAGAAATCTCACAGACCACCGCGCAATCCCAATCCACGGCGGTTGGCAACACCGAGTCAACCACGGAAGTCGTTCATGGTAGCCCTTTGAACGAAATCGATGATTATGATGATTATTACGACGACGAGTGAACGTTATAAAATAGTCTTGTTCTGTAAAATAGATCCGTATACTTACCATATATAAACCTACTACAATGTTGAAAAATGTATGACTACTTAATAAACAAGTTGACGTTGTTTTATTTTTATTTTATGAAAATGCATTATGTATTCAATCAGAGTTGAATGTTTTATTTCCCCCTGTATTACTTCAATTTCTAATTTCCCACTTGGGTTGTAGGGGTTTTATTTATTTCAGTATACTTCCCATGAAAATTTGCATCAGATCTGGAAGCACCTAACTACCGTACCTATGATTCAAGCAAGACATAAGGTGAATGATTAGTTATAAATTATAATTACGCGAATACTTACAATCATAGTAGAGGTTGCCGACGCCGGAAGTAAGTTTGGGCGTGCCCTGACCGGAAATAGACGCCATCCTCTCACCCTGGGCGGACAAACATACACAATATAATATATTTTATATAGTTACTGCATCTGTATATTATTAGGTTTTAAGCGAAATGGTCAACAGCAAATTAAAAACGGTTCCTATACTATTTGCACTCTTAAAAATACCTGTAGCTTTTATAGAAATCGTTATGGAATACCATAGTATTCGAAATGCAGATTTCCAATGCCTCATTACATAAAAAACCATAGGTTAATAATAGGAAATTTAATAAATATTACGTACTTTGCGATACTGTATTCAATATTAGTCAAACACCTTATTAATTATGTTTGACAGCTGTCATTTTTAACCAATAATTTTTCAAATTATTATTAAATTCTTTTGCCCTTAATAAAATAGTTGCACCTTACAATGAAGCTGTAGGAAATTACAATTAAAGTTGTATAGTTCTGTAATAATTCAACAGCATGCATTAAACAAATTGAAAACATGCAAGAGAACAAAGGATTGAAAAATCAAAATGGCGGCGCTACGGAAACAAGATGGCGATGGGAAATGGTGGCTAATAATTGATTCATTCAACGAACCAACTGGATATGTTCTGCTATTTGCTTGCAGTAGGAAAAAAAGCCATCCAAACTCAGCTTTGACATTATTCTATTCTAGAATGTTCTGTGAACAAAGAAGAATATTATATTAATATGACAGAACATTGTTTTCAATCAACAATTACAATATATCTTGTTGTCTTGTATTTCCAAAATGGCTGACTGTTTAAACAATTATTATTACAATAAGATAATAGAAAATTAATGAAGGTGTGGCTAAAACAAACAACTCTATTACACTACAGACAATAACGAAACAAGATTTATAAATAATATATACATACCTTATATACTACTCTTGTATATAACCACTACTTATAAGATATATTTTTAGTCGAGAAACAAATATATATGTGCTTGAAACGGTAATATAGATACGTTAAATATATATGGGCGCGATATATTGATATTTTATATAGATTTCTCATATATATAAGAAGAATTTTTGACTATTGAAGTTATTATCAGCACACTGGCTGGTCCCCAGCGGTGTTGGAGGTGTACTGAAAGCTTCAGGAAGCTTTTCAGGGGTCCAGGTCCCGCGCATGCGTGTTACAAAGGTCGTGGGAAGGATGGGGGTTGAATTTAGGCCGTCGGGAGGTGGGGGCTGGTCAATAAGTAGGATCCAGGTCAGAGTAGGGCGTAAGAGCTTTTTGTGGCTGGATAATATTAAAAGTGTTGGGAACGGGTTTTATTTTTAGAGATCAGGGTGTGGATGATGGTTATGGACGGCTTCCAGTCTCCTCTGAGCACAATCTATGGCAACCAACAACACCGAGGGCCTTGTTTGCCAAATCACTTTTGAATAGTCTGACATCCACCTCTGGATCGGATGCTGCTACCACTGAGAAGAACCGGCTACAAACTGAAAGGTTACAACTTCTTCTTTTTAATATTATATATAGATAACAGTTGGAAGATATGTAGCTGGCAGGAGCAGCAACGCCACGCTTACCAAAGCTAATGTTTAAACTAGAAGTGGGCTCAAGCGATCGTTTAAATGGTTGAGAAGGGGATTGAACCCATAAACTCTTGATTACGAGGGCAGCCCCTCTCTCCACTGTCCTAGTGACGCTTTTGTATAAAACTCAAAACTGAAAATTGTTCTTATTCACGTAAGCCAACAAAGCATTTATGAATAGTCAGAATCTACCACTGGTTTGGAATGCTGCTTCCACTGAGAAGATAGTAAATAATAATCAAATCTCACTGAGATTTAGGAATTAAAATAAAATGAGAAAGCTAGTTTAGTGGGATGTGCATACCTACTCATACTTACATCAAATTAAACGTTTACAAACCAAAATAATAATTAATAATACAGAGGTGGATAATAAGATAATTGCTTTGGTGTGATGCCTTCCATGCTAAATAAATGAATAGGATTTAACGACAATTTGGTTAAGAGGAAAGTGAGTGGACCAATCCCCGCAACACCAACTGTATGGTCCCAAACTAAGCAACGCTTGTACTATGGGTACCGTACAATGGACTGGGGGCGATCCCAGTGACACACAGACTAGGGAAAATTACGAAAAGGTCATTTCCGATATTTACACTAACGGGAATCGAACCTGCAACCACCCGATGCAGTGAGCCGAGCGGCCTACGCTCGAACCACTGCGCCAAGCGGTCGTCAATTAGTATTTCTTATCGCTTCCTGTTAGCTGTGGTAAAAACGGTACCAAAACCAGACTTCCTATGTCGCAGTATTCCTATGGTGGTAGCTTCTGACTATTCATAAATGCTTTGTTGGCTTACACGAATAAAAACATATTGGAGTTAGAGTTGAGGTGAGTTTTTGCAGAAAGATCAGGGTTCACGGTTGCTACCCACGAGCTGCCCCCGCCTGACCCCTGGCATTTCAGTTAACCGCACGCCCACGGTTCTATGATAACTTTTTATGTTGGCCACAGACTCCCACCCCATGCGAGGGGGATGTTCCAACGACCGCATATACCTAGTGGTTGGAGCGTAGGCTGCATTATGGATCTTGTTTACAGTAAATTTCGAAAATAAGTAGTGTCTCTATGATCTTTCCTAGTCTTAGTAAGGATAGTAAGGAGACTTGATGATGATAAATATATTAAATTGTGTTCACTGAATACAAAAGGGTAATAAATGTAATTATGTTCAAAATAACTTCAAAACTATCTATACAAATAAATAAAATTGGAGTGTCTGTTTGTAATATCAAAATAACGCCTTTTCACTAAATGCATTTGAAAGTACATACAACACCTATAACAAAAACGCGATTTAAAAATGTTTTGTCTGTCTGTCTGTCTGTGTGTTTGTTCCGGGTAATATCCGAAACGGCTGGACCGATTTTGACGGGACTTTCACTGGCAGATAGCTGATGTTTTAAGGAGTAACTTAGGCTACTTGAATTTTAGAAAAACAATTAGGGTTCCGCGTAAAAAAATAAAAACACATGAAATCAAAGAGTATCTCCGAAACGGCTGGACCGATTTTAACGGGACTTTCACTGGTAGATAGCTATAGTTATAAGCAGTAACTTATACAACTCTTATTTTAGAAAAACAAAATTTTAAAAAATGTTTTGTCGCGCGGGCTCAGAACGCGGGAGCGGGCTTTTTGTTAAGTTAAATTCCACGCGGACGAAGTCGCGGGCTCAGCTAGTCCAAAATAAATACGTTATTAGTTTCGAAAATGCAGTAAGTACCTAAGTATAACACACTGTCACAATGTATTAGATTAAGCATATTTTAATAAGGAAGATCTATTTAAAAACTGAATAAATATTACACAATACATCAATACAAATAGGTGCTTATAGGTTTTAATAATAAAAAAAGTAGGTATACTAAGTACCTAATCCAAATACCTATTAGTCAAGCACCCAATAAACCTTTCATTTCAATTTATTAAAATCAAAATTCTAGACACCTAGATATCAATACTACATTGTTTTTGCTAAAAGTGAAACAAAATGACACGAAAGTTGTCCCCCCAATAAAGTCCTGGGTCTGCGCCTGTCTGGTCGGATCATACCTCTCAATCTCAATTTTTTACAATGCAAATAATTATTTCAAAATGTATCGAAAAATGTGTTTGCTGAGTGACTGACGCGTAAAAAATATCGATGGAGTTACGTAAAGTATCCCTCTATCGTAATGCACTCAGAAGTTCTCGAGCTAACCCTCAACAAACATCCTAGCGTTTTGTCCACCCTATCAAATCTGGTGCTTACAAATCGGGCGACATTTCCGCTCGCCCCCCTCACCCCCACACGAGGGGGGAGGGGGCTTGGGGCGTGTGACGTCAGAGGGCGGAAACACGCCCCTAATGATACACAACTTTGTATATACATAACATATTATAGCAAATATAAAATCATATTGCTTGGGTTCCAAAAAGTGGTGGTTTTAACCCCGGTAGCGGACATGCACCGATGAACTTCTCACGAAAGCGCATACCATGTTCCATAAACAGATGTTTAACATCAGGCTGGTTAGCAGATTTCATTAAAAATAGTCAAAACTATAATGAAAATTATGTATATTTGCACACTGAAGCAATAGGATTAGTTTCAGCGTTCGATTCGAACACTGAAAGAAATTATCCTAAAATAATATTAACTAAATCAAGCGAGTGTACGGCGGGATACAATAGATTCCCGTATAAAAACTAAGGATTGAACCATTTTTAACCATCGTCGAAAAAAGGGGTGCTATAAGTTTAACATGGGTATCTGTGTGTCTGTCTGTGGCATGGCAGCGCCCAAGCTGATGATCCGATTTTAATGTTAGAAAGGTATTCTGATCGAGAGTGTTCTTAGCTATGTTCCATGAAAATCGGTTCAGCCGTTTGAAAATTATCAGCACTTCTGTAGTTTAAAAAGTCGTCGCATCGGAGGATTTTTAAATGTTCAATTCAGAGTTATGTTACACGCGTTGACTACCCTATATAGCCCTGTGGGTCCTGGACACACTGAGCAGGGTGGAACAATTAAAATATGATTGTGAGGCTACGGTATAACATTTATTAGGTACGTGTGCCTATAACTTTTTATCAGTAAAACCTTGATTTCAGCGAAAAGCTCTATAGATAGCTCTTATCGTAAATTTATTTAAGTGCAGTAGAGTAGAGACAAATACAGAGGCAGCAACTTTCATACATATTATGTACCTACTCCAAAATAAAAATAAAACGACGAGGTGGATAGAAGTTGAGTTTTTAGGTACTGCTAGCATTTTTCGTGAGAAATGAATAACAACAGCATAATGAGCCTCAGACTCATACATTATTTGCTGTACAAAACCTTTAGTAAAAAATACTTAAAGGAATACTTACTAAGAACAACAAAAACCATTACAAAATTTGTCGTTATTTTATTTCTCACTGAGTAAAAAAAGGAAACCCACTGAGTTTATTGCCGGATTTTCTCAGTCGAGGTCGCGTTCCAATTCGGTTGAAGACTTAAAGCAAAAATAATAAAAATATCAATTTGCAAGTGTCTTCGTAGATCTAAACAATATAAACGATTTGAGTTTGAATTCGCATATGACATCCAAGAATTCCAGAGGCGTGAAAGTCTCTGATATAATCTACACAGCTACTCTGTGGCTGGTATTGGATTCGTACAGTAGCTAAAATTTTATTGACTATCGAAGGACCGGCCGGACCGACCAGCCGAGGTGAGCTTTTAATTGTTAACTAGGTTTTTAACGAATCAACTTCATTTATTAGGATTCCGGACCTTAAGAGTCAAAAACGGAACCCTTAGAGGATCACTTTATTGTCCGTCTATCTGTCTGTCTGTCTATCAAGACCCCTTTTCTCAGAATCGGATAGAGATATCAAGTTGGAATTAATATCAAATATCAAACGCTATGGTCCCTTATAAGTGTAAAAAAATTAGGCTTCTAAGACAACGCAATGAAAAGATAAGGCCATTTATGTCGCATATTTTGGTACTTTTTGCAAATTTACTTATCAAAACAAAGGAATCAACGCACAACCCAAACCGATGGTGTTAGAGTCATGAAATTTGGACAGTAGGTAGCCTTCATACCGGAAATATCCACAAATAAAACTCCACCCCTAAGTGTGTAAAATAAGGGTAGACAGTTTGTATTGATATTTAGCATATAATTAACCGCACCAATTTATATAATGGTCGCCCAAATGCTGGCGAGCCCAATTTCGTTTCGCTTTTCGTTGCCCGTGACATGCATACTATACAATGGCTCAATCTACATAATTAACTACTTATCATAATCTATTTGTATGGTTTCGAAGTTTATGTAGAAGAAACCAATAAACCTATCCTATGAAATACCTTCATATTACATACCAAACCAACGAAACAGACCCAACCTCAGTACATAACGGTTATGTAACAAAACCTCGCGTAAGTACATATTCCCGCGGATCAATACCGGATGTTTTGTCGCATTCTAGCGTGCTGTCTCTGTCTAAAACAGCCTTCGAGGGGGTGCCTCCCCCTGGTGGTAGGACTGTGCTTCATGCTCGCTGTTTTAGAAATGCGAAATAATTAGGCTAAAATGTAGGTATAAGAAGCAGACAAAGAAAACGCAATTCTAAACTTCACATTGAATATTCTATAGTAAGTAGGTGTTTAACAACGTGGTAACAACATACTTACCTAACTAAATGTTTTGTGATTTAAAACTGAACTTTGTATGAATACTAAATGAATCTGAATCTTATTTTTCACTACTTTCTTCCCGCGACTTCGTCCGCGTAGACTTAACAAAGAAACATAGGTGTCCATCCACACACACAAACTTTCGCATTTATAATATTAGTGGGATTTTCAAAATATTAATTTCGTTTCAAAATTCTAGCGTTTTAAAGTTATATTACTTATATACTGAGTCAGAGCAGTTTTTCCATTATTGAGGACTTTTTATAAAATTTAGCTAAATCTTGCAATTTAGCACAATCAGAAATAGCTTCTTCATCGATTAATCTCTCCACCGAACCGTAACTTTTAATATAAAAGCCTTATTACAGATGCTGAAATTTACCCTCCTCGTGGGCGTCGCCCTCATAGGGGTTGCGCGAACCGACCACTCAGAGCCCATCAACCCTCAAAATCCACCAATCGAGGACCAGGAAAACGACGGAGGGAGACAGCTAGAGGTCCCCGAGGTCGTTTTACAGTTGAAATACGATGGAGGGGAACTGAATAGGATATATTTGACGCAGTTTCGGAAGGACACAAAGGTTTGGAGGCCTTCAGTGATGACTCGGAGCAATCTGTGTTCGGACCTCTGCCACGCAGGTTAGCTGTGTGTTGAAAAAAAAGTAAAAATGTTTACCCGCGCGCCGCCATTTTGTATTTTACGTCAAATATTATATATTTTTAATTTTATTCGTGGTGGTTAAGTGTGTTGTGGTTTGTTAATTTGTTTGTTGAGGTTAAGTTGTGTGTTTTTCGTTTGTTGGTGCCAAGATGTTGAGAAGGTGAGTGTGCATGTTTTGTATTTTTTAATTTTGGCAATAGAAATATAATTTTTAAAAATGTGGCAGCAGATTGCTAGCATATTTATGAAATAGGTAATGCTTGATAATTATTCAAATTCAAATTCAAAATTCAAATTCAAATATTTTTATTTCAAATAGGCCAGATTAACTGGCACTTTTAAAAAGTCAAGAACTAGGTGCATGTTCCAAAACAAAGTCCTATGGAGAAGAACATGCAAGAAACTCCATGGATACATTTTTTCTTTTGTCTTTTTTAAAATTATGTTTATTTATTTACAGTAGGTATTAAGAGATGTGAGGACAAAGTAGGTTAACGCATAAGGCATCACAAATAAAGAAGTAATAGGCCCAGAATATTGCCATGTCAAAAACTTATATCTACTAGGAAGTTATGCTATATTAATGCATCAGTGCTTACATGGTGCTCACATTTTAACATTTTGTCATTATTGTTACAATATTATTTTGCTGTCTATATTATTTTGCTGTCTATCTAAAATTACTTATTACGTCAATAACACAGGATAACAACAAATCATGTAGGCATTAAATTAAGATTAAAGAAATTCAAATTTATTTATTTTTTTGTTATAGTTTCCCATTCAGAAATTATTATAGTCACATTATTTTCTTAATTCTATAACTGCAATGTTATTCTGTAACGACATACACATATATCACGCGTGAAATGTTAAATAACGGTACAAAATTTAACATCTCATCGGCTGCTGATCCCAAAAGTCCTCTACTGTGAAAAAAGAAAATCGCCGGGGTTGCAATTTATAATAATTATTTTTATACGAACCTATATAACTATTTTTTCAACATATTGTCAGTTATGATACAAACAATGCTACTTGGCACACCCGCGTTACACTATGCTATTACCTATTTACTCCTTATATCTACACAATACAAAATATTATAGTCTGTTAATTTTAACCCATACGCATAATCGGTTAATGTTCTCCTCTAGGTCTGGGCGGCAACGCATGCGGCGCGACCTGCCCCCACATGATACCGGTGGGTCTGCAGAGCGCCCTGCAGGACGGCAACCAGACCGAGCCCGAATACGGACAACCCAGATACAACGTGTGCCCGGCACTATGCGACAACTACTTGGGTAACTTAAATATCGCCAGACACCAACTGTGCGGCCCCAAACTAACCAACACGTATACTAAGATTTCTCAAAAGGGACGCGGCCGTTCCTAGTAAAACACAGACCAAGGAAAATTAAAACTTTAAAAAATTGCCCTGACGGGAATCGAGCCCGCAACCATCCTGGGGTCAGTACTGATGGAACATTTCACAGGTAGTGTGTGAAAAATCATATAAATAGGTTTTCATAAGTAGCACCTGCTACCGACAGGTAGAAACTTTTAAAAATTATTGCAATTAAATAGCGAGGCGTTCGAAACTGCCCCGGCTTTTATGAAAAAAACATCAACCAGTGACTTCATAGGATTACATATAATAGTGAAAGTTTGCTATAATAAAATCATTGCCTATGAAAAATCGCAGCTGAAATAACAGTGAAAGAAAAATATAATTTCACGTAATGATAATGTATTTAAAGTAGCTATCATTTTCATGCCCTAGGGGCTCCGAGTTCAAATGTGTGTAGGTACGTGAAGTGTCTTCGGTGTTTTTCTGATAATTCTGAGGTAGACCGACGTGTCATTTGCACTGAAAAACATTCACAGCGATATACATCGTTGTCTCTATTCTTTGCAGTCAACAAATAGACATAACAACGAAAACCGCTGAGAATGTTTTTCAGTGCAAACGTAGAGCGAAACAGACTGAATTTTGGCTAGCATAAGCAGTATTTGCTTCAAATATCGTTCAAATCCGTAGGTTACCTAACATATCGATGCTAAAACCGTAATAATGATGAAGTTGGTACGGACAGGCGAGCCGCTGTGCAACTGCGCGGTCAGCCAGGCGACCAACGACACCGGACATCCGGTGGACTGGGGCGCCGTCTGCGCCGCCTTCTGCCACGACGGATATATACCCAGCGGTGAGTGGGACCCCCTCAGTACCTCTACCAAGGAATAAGTAGTTATTACTACGAGAAAAGCGACCCTCGCCTCCTGACAATTCACCGTCGCCCGAAACTTCTCTACGCCTAGCCTGTCTGCATACCTGTAATAGTCACGCACTCACACAAAACGAATAGGAGAAAGCCATTGTTCCTCTAGGAGTAGCGTATTAAATCGCTACGCGTCGAAAAGTCTACCATTAGGTAGCTGTCGAGAAGAAAAATAAGTGTCATTTCCGCATTTTACGTCACCGCTTACGACATAAGGAACGAGTATTTTTTGGGAATTTCTCTTCTAAAAAACGCTATCGCAGTTCGTCTTAGCTGGAGGCGATATTTAGGACCAGTATTTTAATATACGCGCCCCATTGATTCTAGTTTTCGCTATAAAAATGAAGACTTAATCCAATTGACCCAAGTTAATCTATTTTACCCGCTCGCTAACAGGTTGTCCAGCTTGCGACTCTACAACCACAGACCCGCCCTCCGCTCAAATGTCTCGTATCCTCACGACATATGAAGGTTGGGCGGCGTGGTGCAACGTACAGTGCCGGCAGGGCCAGGGCGGCGCCGCTTGCAACTGCGACAGGACGCCGTTCCAGTAAAACTGTTAATTAATTTTACCCAATCTGTTAATTTAATTTACCCAAATGTTTACTGAGTTTACTTGCACAAATAAGTTGACCCAAACAATATTATTTAAATTTCGCTGTCGCAGTTGATTGAAGAATAACTTAAAAACAATTACTTTTTTTTCCTAAAAATATTTTTTTTTAATAATTCAAACCTACTTTCTATAATTCTAAAATGAGGCTATAATAATGGAAAATGCATGTATATTTAAAATTAGATGTCATTTATATAAATATACCGCCTATGAATAGTTTCATTTAAAATGATTAATTGAAGTAAGGTAAGTAATTATTGTAAATTAACATACATGGCTAACAATTAAGTATTGATTAACCTGTAGGTTGTAAGAAGATTCATTTATCTACATTTATTTAAATATAAGTGTACTAACATATTTAACAAAAATATTTAATCCTTAATGAGTAAGAAGAACAACTGTGCGTAAGACAATATTAATTACTGCAAACATTGTAATTGTAAAGTTTCATTTATTACGATTAATTTTCATTTATTAAAATTATGATTTCATTTAATATTTTTGGTTTTTCTTTTATTTATTTTATTTAACCTTTACATTGCACCTACCAGTCAATTATTAATTTCGACTCCCTAAATTTTTCAATTTTAAATGATTCGAATTATTGAATAGAAAATGTAGTGATCTTGTGTAGTGTGTGTGTAGTGTTATACAGGGCGTTGTTTCAATCAATGGATGATTTGACAAGATTACAAAATTTATGAAACAAATTGTTGTTGTCGGAAGATGTCCACTGCTGGACATAGGAAAGCTCCCCAATGACCGCAATTATTGTTGCCCATTTGTTAGGGGATAGTCTTACACTACATCTTTATGCATGTGGCTGGAAGACGGCCAAAGTAAAGGGACAATATTACCAGCGTTAAATAAATAACAACCATAATAAATTTAAAATAGGTATCTACAGATAGATGACCACACTAATCTCAAACCGAACAACAGTTGTCGCAAATGATTGAAACGATAACTTGTATGTGATTCCTTTTATCTTATTTTCTTATTTAGATTAGAAATAGGTTTAGGAAGTAGATAGGTTACGGGGTTTAACTCATTTAGATATGATATTTATAAGAAAAACTTACCACAAGTCATTTAAATAAGTTAAAATTAAATAAAAATGAAGTTAATTCATTAGTTAATGAGACACTACCTATCAGTATCACACGAGGCTCGCAAAGCATTTGATTTGTTCGGCACACAGAACACAACATGTTCTAAGCACAGTCACGTTATCTACTACAGTCAATGATTCCGTGTCCTAACTATACAACATTCGCCAATTAGAGTAATAAAAGCGATGCGCCGACGCTAAGAATTAATTGTACAGGCAAAATTGACTTATTACACAATGTTATTTATAGATTACTAGCTCAGACGAACAGAATAAGCAACACGAAATAAATACTTTTTTTATATAGGATTGTACGCGATCAGATGTATATACGCTTGTATCGTTGCGAACAGCGATCAGCAAAACTTCAAAAATAATCTGGTACTAGTTGTGTCTGAGAGCACCAGCCATCTAAATAATATCATCAGTTTTGCCAGTAACAGACCAAATTTGTTACCGAACCCTATTGTCTTCTCGGCAATACTATTTGTGACCGTCGTAATATAATAATCACGAAAAATGTACATTAATATAAAAAATCATTAAATATCTTTATTTCAACGAATTATTGTGAAATACAATTTCCTGAAAAAGGTAGTTTGTTGGATATTAAGAATGTCTTATTTGTGTGCGAAATCTATGAATGTGGTATGCATCCAAAAATACCTAAAAAATTTAATTGATTTATATAGGTGTGTTGTATGTTTAATATGAGAATTATTCTCGACTCAGTAGGTATATACATAGGTAAGTATCACAGATATGTATAGTATCTTATGTGTGAGTGTGTGTATATGCGTGCGAGAGTATTAGACATGCGTGCAATCGAGAAAATGCGTGAGTGGATGAGAGTACATGCGAGACGCGTGCTTCAGAATATGCGTGTATTTAGTAATAAACAACCAAGAAATATCACTTACAACAATATCACGAGAGTCTTCCATTAGTTAAGTGTTAGATGTAAATATTTTATAAATTTATTAGGTATTAAAATATTATTCTTAAATACAGATGTAAGGTCGTTTAATTAATAAATAAATTAAGTTAATTAAGAAAAAATCCCTGTGTGTGTGCCCACACACACTAAAATGTTTATTACATTATATTATTGTGTAAAACTTTAGAATATATGCGCGCTTTATGTACGTAAGAATTTGGAATATAACGCACAATAACATCTTAGGAGTATTAATTACATGCGTGCGGAAATGCGCAAATGCAAGCGTGTGTTGGTGACTTAACGCATGTCCTTTATTTTATTTATATCTACACTAAATAATATTAATTTAAAATCATTGTCGTGGTTGTAACTTGTAAAGAGTATTCTAGCTATTTAATATTCTAATTTAAAGACTTCACTTACTTACGGTAAAGGAAAACATCGTGATTAAAACCTGCATTAGAAAATCTAACTAATTTTCGACATGTGAAATTCCCAACCCGTACTGGGCCAGCGTGGTGGATTATGGCCCGAATCCCCCTCGTGTTGAGGGGTAACCCGTGCCCAAGCGTGAGACATTAATTAGTAAAAAAATTTGGTTGTTTTCGGCTATGTTATAACATATTATTACATTTTACTGGTTACGTGTGTTTTTAAAAACGTATCGATCATGGATGTCGGAATAGATGCTTTTTTATTTAAATGTAGGTACCTACTAAATATTTATTATTATAAAGACATTGTGTTCTTATACTGGTTACATGAAAAGGTTTAAAAATATTCTCCCAGGAAGTTGTCGGTGATTGGTAGGTACTCTGGAACCTAACTATGCACCTGAGGACTTTGTTTTGAGTTTTAACCGACTAAATTGGGGTTTGATAACAAGTAGTAGGTCTCATACTTAGAGAAATATTACATGGGGAACAGCAAATTATTTTCATGAAATCGATAAAAATTCACAATGTATTTTAGGTAAATAGTTAAAAGTTCGGTTAATAGGTATCTTTAAATAGTTGATTAAAACAATTAATTATTATCACCCCCATATCTTTAGATTTAAAGTTATAATGTAAGAGTAATAAATAAGTTTATATACCTAAGGCATCTAGTGTATCAAATGAAATAGCTACCTTCTAGTTCTAATATAGTTTTAGGTTATATCTTTTATTTTAATAATTATAGGCACATTTTAAAGCTAGCATTACGCCGATCTTCTGAGTGAGGGTGGCACTATCCTGGTCGAGGGCTACAGCTCGGGCTCTATCACCATTATAACTTTACAAAGAGAATACCTACCTATAATAATTATATACTTTTGTTACCTAAGTTTTCCAGCGTATGGCGGAGTATATTAGGGCGCATTCACATTGTGTTTTTTTTTCGGGGCAAATGACACACGTTTAATGCATTTTAAACGAGATTCCATTGCACAGGGCAGCTTTATTGACAGCGCCGTAAACGCGCATTCGTGAAAGGCGCGTCATCCGCGCCGTAAAAAGGCCTCGTGTAAATGCGCCCTTAGATAATTTTGCACCGGTTGAGCATTTATTATAGGTACTTAGGTATCATAAAAATGTGTTCCACTTACCACTATATAAGATTCACAAATTCTCACTTGCAATATCTGTAACCACTAGAAGATGTAGGTACGTCTGTATGTCCGTTCTATATACAGCTAGGCACTGTACCTAGGTACTAATAGTGTTACTCTGTCAAATAATACACTCCACAAATAACAACAAAACATATAAATTGGATGTTTACAAATAATAATAGTTAGTTAGGGTTCCGTAGACAATAACAAACAGGCCCGGCGCGCGGCGCTGTGGTACGAGGTATCACCCACCATCAGTAATTTCACAAGTAACTGCCTACCGATACCTAGTACCTAGTACCTATTACAATATATGAGGGAATACGGGGTATATCCATTTTATCCATTGATGTATCCAACTCTATTTGTCTTGGGAATGGTCGGATATAATGAACTAAGGGTCAGGAGGCAACTCACACTAGTGACTTATATCTTTAAGGTAATTAGAGGGAAGATACACAATGCGGATATATTGCGAAGGGTGGAGCTAGCCGTGCCAGTCGGGTATGTGGATCGTCGTCGTCAGCCGCGGTTGCTGGTGGAACTTGCTGCGCGAGGCGCCGCTCACGAACGCACTCCGCACTCTCAACCTCATTGCTGAGGACTTGGACTTATTCTGTTGCACTTTGGGTGAATTTACAAGAACAGCTACATTTAGAATTTGCTATGTTAAATAAAAACAGTTATATTATTTTTAATTTTTAAGTTTGCAACAATATCGCATTGGGTCTAGCCTGTAAAGATATTTGTATGTATTGAGAAAATAAATAAATATTATAATATTCGTTAATATCGTTATCTATCTACATAATATATCACTGTCATATTGACAGTACCGCGGAAAAATAGTTTTTGGGGAATATACCAAATGTAAGTTCCTGTCTTCAAATAAATTTCCCGTGAGCGAGCTACCAGCATTTCATTGGTTTAATTAATCGTTTACATGGTTCTATCCGCAGTGATTACAATATCTTTGGTTCTATATTATAAGTCTATGCATAGCACATAGTTAGTGATGCGTAGTTCCTTATAAATGATTGAGACTGTTATGAATAATAACGATCTTTTTTATTTATTCATATGACAGATATATTTTTCTTCTTAATTTTTTTTTTAAAGGTTTCTATATTATCTATCCTCCGAGGCTATGATCGCGATACGCGCGAATATTACACCTATTATAGGTACTAGGTATTGGTATAATTTATAGTATCCATTTTGTCGAATATTATTAAAACGTACATCTGGAGCATAGCACTTTACGGGTCAGAGACGTGGACAATGACACAAAGAGATAGAGAAAGATTAGAAGCTTTTGAGATGTGGTGCTGGAGGAGGATGGAAAGAATAAGCTGGACGGAAAAGATAACGAACCAAGAAGTACTAGAGAGAGTAGATGAAAGGAGAAGCCTGTTGACCAGCATTGCAAATAGAAGAGGAAAGATGATCGGGCATTTGATACGACATGACGCTTTTATGAAAACAATCATAGAAGGGAAGATAGAAGGCAAGAGGGGAAGAGGAAGACCTAGGAGAAGCTATTTCGACCAAGTGAAGGAAAAAGTGAATGTCGTGTCGTATCAAATGGTCAAAGAACTGGGAGAAAATCGCAGTGAATGGAAAAAACTCCACCGACAAGAGCATCGCTCTTAAGTTGATGATGATGATCCATTTTGTCATATTATCAGAATCTACGGAACCATTAATTAATGAATATATTTTATATATATTCTAATTAAAATGGCAATTATGTTTTTAACCTATTGACCCGTGATTAGTGAAAATCCGTCAAAATATCGCGCCATAATGGTCCGAGGCCGATAGTGGAGTATTATCATCTTAATTTCATATCGCGCAAACTAAGCAACGCTTTCGCTTGGTAGGTACCTTCCGTACAGTGAACTTGGGTCAATCCCAGTTGCACCCAGAAGCTAAATACGAAACGTACATTTCCTAAACCACCCGCCCGATGTAACCTGCACTCAAGACTTGGAAAAACTCCAATTAAACATCGATGTTCGTCAAAATGTGTAAATAATGATGTAGTTGCTAATTTTAATGTTAAGTTCAATAAAATAAATGTTACATTATAAATCTGTTGTGGAGACAATAAAAGCAACTATATAACTATATCTTAAAACTGTAGAGAACCTAGAATAGATATTATGATAAAGAATAGATAATATTATTATTATAAATTTATAATAGATCAATTATTTATGTACGGAGATTCGCACATCGCATCTAGCGGACAGTAGCTGCAACTTTTAGTAGTATTATCTACCGACCACTAGGGGCGCTGTATTACTTGTCGTAATAATAATGCTATCAGAAATCTATATAAACATAAGTTATATTATAAAGGCGTTATAGTGTTATTTTCAATCGATATTATTATAATAACTATGTAGAATTGTACATCTATATTAAACTACGTGTTTTAGCAATGTCTTGTACTAGTTTATCAAATATAGGTAGCAATTTGGTTCAAGTAAGCTGTTTAAATTTTATAAATTTTAATTATCTTATTTAACTAGTGGGCATGGTGGGAGGCATACACACGATATTATGTAGATAATTATATTTATATTATATGATGTATCGGCACTTACTTATTGTAAATATGGGGGTTGATAGGTATATTATTTATTTTTTAAACATCTGTATGTCTTCACAATTTCTAGGGCTATAGGTATCGTTTCGTGTTTTTGTTTATAACTCAAAACTGGGTTTACTCACTTACCTAACGGCTTTTTAGTATTCGGACGGGAAGAGATAGGAGATACCCTGATTCGTCTGTTACATACGATATTTCAAGAACAACACTTTTCTGTTTGACCGCCGTATCGAAGCGACAAATCAGACTGGCTTCGGCCAAGCCAGTCCTATAGTTACTACGAAACGAATACGACGATTTGCTACAAGTACAAACCTTTGAGCCTGCCGCTCGGCTCGGCCGCGCGTGAGGCATGCCTCGGGCGGCACACTCCGCTGCGCCTCACAGGAGTCATTCGTTGCTATCACAGATTTGGTACTTACTACTAATTAAGGCCCTCATACACGGAGCGATCCGTCCCTTCGATCGATCCGAAGAAAATCAACCGCTTTAATTTTCCCACTCAAACACACGAAGCGATCAATCGTTACGATCGAGCCATCAAGGCACGGAACGATAATAAGATGTGGCATCTAGAACCTAAATCAGTTGCTTGCCCCACAGTATGGTAGTCAGACTGAGATAAAAATCTAATCGTCGATCGCAATGAGCCATACAATGTCGATTTATCGTTAGGATGTTCAAGACCCATGCAGGGTTTGTTGCGACCTCCGTTGTCGTCTTCGATTAAGTAAATTGTTAACGATATTGAGACACACTATCGATTCGTCGTTTCGATCAATCGATAAGTTTGAAACGACGGATCGCATCGTATAAGAGGCACATTAGTTAGCCAGTTGCTTTGTCAACCAAGCGGCGCGCGTGGCGCGTGCCTACCTAACCTACTGTTTTGTGGTACAAGGATGATATTTGATGAATTATTATATTAGCATTTTTGCGTAGGTTATGGTTCCGACCCGGATATTAATTTCTAAGTATGGACACCCCCAACTTAAATTCCGTGATTAATCAGGGTGTTTCCACCCCAGCGGACCGTCGATCGAGCCATAGTTCGGTGTGGTAACCTAACACGGTCACAATTTGATTTTTTGTTATTTTTATTCCATAAACCAATGCAAATTCGCAAATTATTGTTATGCAAAATTGTATAAAAATGTTGTTTGCTATGATTTTTCAGATTTTTGTATGCGAGCGTGTCATATTATGTAATGCTGAAATAAATGTATCTTCATATTGTTAGATTTGTGTTTTTTTTCACAACTTAATAATTTATTATCGCCAACACACCAAAATATCTGGTCCCAAACTAATACCTAACGCATGCAGGTTGAAGTTACGGTACAATTACAATGGACTGGGGCGATCCCCCCAGTGACCCAGGACACCCAGACGGTAATAACATGGGTACCAATTCTGAAACGTGCCTTGAAGGGAATCGAATACGCGACCTACGCTTGACCTACTATTTTTGTTCCAGTGATTTTCAAAACTATCTTTTAATAAAAATGTCTATAAACGCTTTGTTGATATTATTGATTATACTCGATAATGGATCAAATTTAAACGATTAATAATAAACCGGTATTGACCGTAATCAATCGACTACCTGCTATATAGATACGCAACTCTAGTCAAGTCAAACTTGTCTATTGTTTTCCTGTTTGAAAAAAAAAAGTTTGACAGCTGCTTTATCGTGTACGATGTATTTATTTCACAAAAAACCTTTAATAATTAAAAGATAACTGCTTCAAAAATATGGAAAACTTATACTGCCGTTTCTGTGCGGAGCCCAAGAGTACCGAAAAACTGCTGAACCTCCAGAATGATGATAAAAAACACGAAGAAATTATAATCAAACTCGCATTCCTCAATGCTGTTTACATTAATGTTTCTACTGGTGATATCTTGCCGAAAACTATTTGTTTGGTGTGTTACGAGAACCTGAATAAAGCTTACGAGTTCTTGGATAACGTGAAGCGCGCACAGGACGTGTTGACCAGCATATTTTCAACAAATGACGATAGCAAGTGTGATCTATCGGACGACGATCGAGTTGATGGTTTTGATGATTTCCTCTGTCCTGACGACCCTGATATGAAGGTAGAACACAAGCCGCGTGATAAGTACCCGGAAAACATAGATATAAGTATAGAGGTGAAGCGGGAATTGAAGGAAGAGCCAGATGACCAATCAAACTATGACGAGACATTAAACGTCCAAGATATTATAAATGCTGCGATGTGTAGCGTGCCATTCACTTCTAACGTCACTATATACGCTAAAGAACTCTCGGATTTAGGGAAAAAAGATATAAAAACATGGAAGGATTATCCGTGGGTGTGTGGGTATTGTAATATTGAGTTTTTGAACATGGATACGCTAAGATCTCATTGTAAGGTGGTGCACGGGAAGTGCGCGGCGTTCACTTGCATCGACTGCAGGGCGCAGAGGAAGGAGAACTTTCATTCATTTATTAAACATGTTAGGAAACATAGGAAATGTTTGAGGTGAGTAGTGAATATTGTACAAATCATTTCACTTTATATTATTAGTGGTTTGCTTTAACCCTATCCTGATATGTCTAATGATCTAGCCCAAACCAAAATAGAAATAATAATAACACATTCTCTTAACAAATAATAGAAATAAGCTGTATTTTCTGATCTTACTAATGACTACTTACAGTACCTACCGTGCCGTACCATTTAAGTCTTGATCTTCGGTGGACATCTGCCACACCTCCAAGCCAATAACATCATTATACCTGTGTGCAAAATTACTAGTAATAACTATTGGTTCAAACTATTTTAAATTAATCTGACCAATTATTGCTATAGTGTATTTGTTTTATTTATATACAAACTAGCTGAGCCCGCGACTTCGTCCGCGTGGAAAAAGCCCGCTCCCACGTTCTGAGCCCGCGCGACAGGACCCATTTTTTTATTTTGTTTTTCTAAAGTAAAAGTAGCATAAGTTACTGCTTATAACAACAGCTACCTACCAGTGAAAGTCCCGTCAAAATCGGTCCAGCCATTTCGGAGATACACTTTGATTTCATGTGTTTTTATTTTTTTACGCGGAACCCTAATTGTTTTTCTAAAATAAAAGTAGTCTAAGTTACTCCTTAAAACATCAGCTATCTGCCAGTGAAAGTCCCGTCAAAATCGGTCCAGCCGTTTTGGAGATTACCCGGAACAAACACACACACAGACAGACAGACAGATAGACAGACAGACAGACAAAAATTTTGTAAATCGCGTTTTTGTTATAGGTGTTGTATGTACTTTCATATGCATTTAGTGAAAAGGTGTTATTTTGATATTACAAACAGACACTCCAATTTTATTTATTTGTATAGATAGCAATAAATTCACCCCATATCAGTAGTGCACGGTCTACCCACCACTCGTGGAATACACACATAATTTAATATAATATTGTCTTCAGGCACCACTGTTACTATTGTGACATAGCGGTACCCAGGTCGGAGAGTCTGAGTGAACATGTCAAGGAACACTTCCAGAGGGCGCAGCTCGCGTGCCCGCTATGCGGGGAGATCCTGAAGAATGAGGACGCATTGAAAATACATTTGCACAACTATAACTCTGCCAAGCAGAAGCGGAAACCTAGGAGGAAACCTGGTATTTAAATCAGTTATATGAAAATTTCCTGCAGCTCAAATGAGTGCGAAAACACTTTCACCTCATCAGATGCCGCTTGATTGGACTAGGTTGAAGTTAATAATTTAAAACAATATTTGAATTAAAAAATTTAACCAACTTTAAAACCTGTGTGCACCAAAAGCTAGAAATGTCTAGGGACCTTCCATTTAGAGTTGGTGCCAATTTAAATGAGTAGGGGTAGGTTCCTATCAAGTAGTCCTACCATAGTGTAAGGATTTTGGCATAATTCCAAATGAAAGAAATTAATACAACTCAAGTAATAGCCTATGGGGCAATAAGGTTATAAATGAGATGGACTCCCTGATGGTGGACTGTTCTTCTGACATGGTAACTGAGACCAGTTGAAGCATCCAGTGAAAACCTAAATGTAGTAATAAAACTCAAGATGTAGTAATCAGGTGTTATAATGAACATATTTTCCTGTTCCAGGCACCCCAATCACAATAGAAGACCTAACATGCCCGCTTTGCAAGAAAGTCTACAAAAACCCCAACAGCCTGCGAGACCACATGAAACTTCACACTATCGACCGTAAACGCAACTACACGTGCGACCGATGCGGCAAAATGTTCTACAATAAAGGCACGCTGACCTCCCACATACTGTCGCACGACAAAATACGACCTCACGTGTGCAGGATATGCAACAAATCGTTTCTATACCCCAACATGTTGAGGAGACATGTGGAAATGCATTCTGGAGTCAAACCGTTCTCCTGCGAGCAGTGCGGCAGGTGTTTCAGACTGCAATACCAGCTGAATGCCCATAAAATTGTCCATACAGACTCTATGCCTTATGTGTGTTCGTATTGCAATAAAGCGTTTCGATTCAAACAGATCCTGAAGAACCATGAACGACAGCACACCGGCGCCAAGCCCTATTCGTGTCAGAACTGCGGCATGGAGTTCACAAACTGGTCAAATTACAATAAGCACATGAAGAGACGGCACGGCACGGATACGTCGAAGAAGAAAATCACACCTGACGGTGTGTTTCCAGTTAATCCGGAAACGGGACAGATTATCCAGGTGGACGACCCGGTGGGCACTGAGGAGTGGAAGACGAGGATCATGGTGCCAGCCAAAAGAGGGAAGAAGAAAGCGATCAAACAAGAGAACGTATAGTCAAGACTGGTTGTATCGTAGCCTATTAGGTGTTGAAAATCGGCCACTGAATGTTCGATAAGTTTGCCAATGACTGACTGACAAGTTGGTGACCGATTTTGTCAGACAAATTGACCACGGACTGTCCGATATATTTCGACTACTGATTTGTCTGATAATAGTTGTTGATCAACTTCGTCGGACTAGTCGGTTACCGTCTATTTACTATAAAGGACGGCTACTTGTCTGTCAATTGTCGGCTACTGACTTATCGAACAAAGTCAAATACCAATATTGTCCGACAAATTGGTCCCCGACTTTTTCTGACAAGTCACCATCTTGTCGGTCTAATCTACCTATATATTTTTGTCAATGACGAATGTGGCGCGTAACAGATTAGGAGATTCTTTCTCAGTGGAAGAGTATTGTTTATTATAATAACACCGTAACTATGCACACGATGTTACATAATATTTAATTTAAATTCGGCGCGGGAATCACTAAGGGAATAAAAGCATAATGCTATGAATATTTCTATAATTTGAGGCAAACTTCAATAGCGTGATTCGAAACTGCGCCATCTATTAGTTATTGTTTTAAAGTATTATTTTATGAATATGAATTTATTATTTTAGTTCACAAACTGTTGATAGTATTATTAAGTTGTGAGTTAATTTGTAAAATAGCACTGACAATCGCGTATTCGTGACACGGCAATAAAATGATTGCGAAAATAATTATATTTTTAGTAAAATGTATACACATTACAGCACATGTAATAAAAATAAATAATTTATAAAACTGTATTTATTGTGATTTCTTCAGTATTGGTTTTTTTAACTAATTATAACAAACAGTGTCTTCTGCCCTTTGATAAAGAAAGCCTCTGCCTGCCTCCAAAAGTTACAGACCGGAATATTAATTTTGAGCCATAGAAGTTTATAATATAATTAGTCCATGTACTTTTTATATAGTCTACATTAGGATACTAGTTTCTACCCGCGACTTCGTCCGCGTAGACTTAAGTAAAGTAATCTATGTGTTAATCCAGGTTATAAACTATCTGTGTTCCAAATTTCATCCAAATCCGTTCAGTAGTTTTTGCGTGAAAGAGTAACAAACATACATACATACAAACTTTCGCATTTATAATATTAGCGATAAGTAGTTAGATATAATTCACTAATATTCAATATTGCGAAATAACTAGTGTTTATTCAATTCAATTGTATATTCAATTTAACAATATAAACGTACGATATTTCTAATATTACGGTTCATAATTTATCGGAACCACGTATTGTATTCTCTTTGGGAACCACAAAGAACCGGTAAGGAGGATGACATTACCTACTGAAATTAATATGACAGTAGTATTTCAAGTTTGTCATTAGTGGTTGTCAATTTAGTCGGAAAAAAACAAAGTTTTACACAAGCATATATTTTATAACAAAAAGATAAAACTGTTTTCAGAACAATTCCATGATGAATATTCCACAACCAGCTTACTGCCGTCTCTGCGCTGAACCTAAACCCTATAATAAACTATTAAGCCTGGATACAGATGAGGAAAAGGCCCGAGAAATCGTCAACAAACTAGATCGCCTGAACGCCAAGACGGATTTCAATGAAAATATACTGCCTAAAACCGTGTGTTTTGTATGTATTGACTCTTTAGAACGCGCGTACGTCTTCGTTACAGGTATCGAACGAGCTCAACTGACTCTGAATGATATAATTTTATCACAAAATGTTAAAAAGGAATGCCTAGCATCGGACTCTGATGATTTTGAGTATGAAGTATCTGAAGTGAAATATGAAGATGATATTGAGGCTAAAATCAAAGTTGAGGTTGAAGAATCCACTGACAAGCTTTTGTCGTCGTGTGGTGAGTCAAAAACTATTAAAGTTAAGAAAAAGCGAAGTCTCTCGTTTACCTTAGATTCCATTCCTCTTTCTCAATTGAAACAAACGTGGATTGACTACAATTGGCTCTGTTCATTCTGCGGCGTACAATTTCCTACAGTGGACGAGTTAAGAGAACATTCTATGAAGTACCATAGACATTGTAATGCATATCGCTGCACGGAATGTAACATTAGAAAGTTGTGCTTTGATAAATTCCTCATTCATGTCAGGAGGCACAGAAAACACCTGAAATTCTCCTGTTACAAATGCTTCAGAACGTTTTCGACGCCGCACAAAACAAACATTCATATAAAAAAGTACAATAAAACTGAATTTGTTTGTCCCGGTTGTAACACAAACTTTATGACACTTGACCAATTGAGAGAACATACAGAATTGTTCTATCAGAAGAATAAAGGAGATGGTGTGCAGGTAGATAATAACAGTTTAACATGCCCAATATGTAAGAAGGAATTCACACAAACAGGTAGTTTAAAATCACACATGTTGACTCACACAAATCGTTCAAGAGACTTTGTTTGCGAAATTTGTGGAAAAGGATTCTTTAATAAATATATTTTAGCAGACCACATCAGCAGGCAGCACAGCAACGTGAGACCGCACAAATGCGAGATCTGCAAGTATTCGTTCAAAACAGTCCAAGGATTACGTAAACATGTTGGTGTCCATGATGGCATCAAGCCATTCTCGTGTGATCAATGCGGCAAGTGTTTTCGGTTGCAGAAGCAGCTCATATCTCACCATATCATCCACACGGACTCGTTGCCGCATGTGTGTACATATTGCAACAAGGGGTTCCGGTTTAAATCAATATTAAACCAACATGTGCGCCAACACACTGGAATCAAACCCTATTCTTGTGCGATATGCCAACGAGACTTCACCAACTGGCCAAATTATAATAAGCACATGAAACGCAAACACTGCATGAACATGGCTAAAAAGAAGCACACTCCAGACGGGTTGTTTCCAGTAGACCCTAAGACTGGAGAGGTTGTTTATCCAATGGATGATATGGAGGAGTGGAAACAGAAAGTGATGCAGACGAAGAGACTGGGCAGGAAGAGGATTACAAGTGGGAATGGTTTGCAATTAGAGAAATTAAAAGAGAAAAATAATAACTAAAGCAAAATATTGTGCTCTTGTGAGTACCTACAAAATATGTTGATACAAAGGTGCATTCCCATGGTATCGTGGCCCAGACTGGGCCAACGCAGTTGGTTATGCCGCAGTCCGCCCGTCATGACGCTGCGACTCCAGAGATAGGGGTGCGCCCAGTGGCTTGCGAAACCACAGGCTGGGATAGCAGGATGGGTGACTGCTTAAAACTGAGGACTTGTGCTTTAGAGTGTTGTGCCCTCGTGCGGCCTGAAAACTGACACCAGAATTGACCACTAGCTCATATTTTATGAAGGAGAGTGAACCGAAAAGTCACAATTCAACTCCTCTAAAAACTCTACTGTGAGTGAGTGAGAGAGCGACTGATTAACGCGAAGATGTGATGTGTGCACTCCTTTTCTATCCACCATGTAAAAGGGTATTTTGAGTTCAAAAAGAGTTAGGTGTGACTCTAAATTTATCTATTAATAAGTTTTATTATCGTGGATATATCCAAGATAATTATTTTAAAATTTATTGGTTACTTATTTTATTCTTATGAAATTGAAATCAATAATATGTTCTAAAAAAGATAATTTTAAATTTAACTTTTAATGTTATTCTATTTATCACTCAACAAGATTATTTTATTGTGTTGCCATGAATAGTTTCATTTAATAATTCAATAAAAGTACTTATTGCCTTTAAAACACAAACTAGATAAATACCTAATTATTTATTAATTATAACTGAGCTGTGATGTCTATGAAATAGGTATTTTTTATTAGACTAAAACTTAGCATGGTAATAAATTACCCTGCCTCAATATTTTGCTTTTGTTTACTTATTGTCAAGGAAAATGTTGTAAGGAAACTTGCAGATCTTTAGTAAAACGTGTTAAGTTCACTTTACTGGGCCAGTGTTTCCTCGAATTGAAGGGGTGATTGCCGGGTGTAATAGCGATTGGCTGACCTCTTATTATATTGGATTCGATATAATAGGAGGCCATCATTGGCTACATTTCGTAGAGATGCACTGTAGTCATCTCTGCCGGGGCGGGTCCCTTCCGGGAATACAGGAGGGAAGTCTTTTGTTTTTATATTCATTCTTAAGAACATAATATCCGCACACATTATTTTTACTGCCAGATTACCTTTAAATATTGTTAATTAAGTACTAATTATATTTTAATAATATTGTAATAGTTACATAATTTATTAGGATAATGAAATAAAAAACATTATATTTTATAATACGTAATAATTATGAAAGGTAACAAACTTTGAGTTTAATATTTATGTTTAATTGAAATGAAATTCTTTGTTGAACAACATTAGAGAAATGTTAATTATTTTTATTAGCTAATAAAGCTAAACATCGGGGCGAAGTTTTTTCATTTAATATTTTTTTAAATGTACAATTTGTTGCACCCTTCTCTTTCATGTAAATTATTCTATCATAGAGAACAAAATTTTCAATGACTGGCTGTAAATAATTTTGTAGAAGAATAAACACTCCCGCCTTTTTAAACGTCAGTGGACAAATGTTATTCCACATTGACGTAATTTCCTCGGAATTATAATCGTTAGTTTTAACTTTGTCTTCGCCAACAGAAGGTTCATTTTTTATTAAACTGAAACCATTAGTGGCTGCAGCTTGTAGGTAAGCATTGAAATTATTTTCCATTGTTTTAGTGTTTACAGGTTTTCGTTTATTTCTTTTCAGTTTGCAGTTATCTGAAAGAAAATAAATATCGTAATTTCTCGAAGTTTTGGCGTCATAAACCTCAACAATAAGTCAATGTTTTACAGAATACTTACGTTTACATGCATACAGTTGTAACAAAGCTCGGGACAGTAAATTGAATACTAAATCTTTTAATTTACTCTCCACACATGGTGGCTGAGCTGCCAGCCTCAAAAATGGGACTTTCATAAATTGAAACCCATTGTTCCTCTCAAAAATACCTTTCAGACAAGCACTTAGTGGGAAATTTTGAAAACATGAGTCTTTTTCGGCCATCTTATGGTAACAACATGGCATTATAACCAATGCTTTAGCATCCGGCATTTTTAAATACAATTTAATTGCGTCTATAGTTAAATCGGCACAAGCATGAAGACCAGTTATACAAAATTGACCATAATTCGGAAATTTGTCGTCTAAAAAAGTTTGAATATTTTCAGAAGAGTTTTCCGTTACTCTATGTTTTATGTATTTTACGTTGTTTATGGAATCATGATGGTATTTCCGTTGCCGTTTTTTGGCGCCAACGTAGTGACTGTCGTTGCACTCAATGCCCAATACTTTGTAGTTTGTTCTTTCGAAGATTAGCTGGTCTAAATAGCCCTGTAAAATAATAATTAATAATGATAATCTGCTGGACACGGGCGTGACGTACCCATCATGTAATGTCTTCGGACTATGCTGAACTATTTTAAATACTTGATAAGTGTCGATCAGATGATGAGTACGATTCCAAACAATTCGATATAAAACCTACATGAAGAGGTACCCCTATACGTAAGAGAGATTTTTCTTGCCGTATAGTTCCTATTTGATCTAAGATAAATATTATATTATAAGATATCCAAAGATGTTTTCCCATCGTATTTTACGTTATCTACAAAAATACATTAATTAGGTAGGTACCTAATATCTTTCAAAACTGGTTTAGTTCACTCAGTCATGCAGGTTTTCTCATAATGTTAATTTAGCAACTTACCAAACCAGATCCGAAGTCGACGACCACGTTGCAATTTATATCTTCACACATTGCCTTTATTTCTTTAACTAAATGTATTATTTCATGTTTTTTCTTAGGACTAAACGGAACATTGACGTCATATTCTGTAGATTCTTCAATAACATCGTCTTGAGTTTTAAATCTTTGTAGTTTTTGAAAGAAATCACTTAAATATTCATTTTGGGTGCTTAAGTCTGAATTCAGATCAATGTTTCCTTCATTTACATCAATTTTGTCTAATACATTCTGGACTAAGATGTCTGTGTTAGGGAAATTATATAGATATTGATATTCTCCGAAGAACTGTACGGATGTTTCGAAGTAATCTTCGGCGCTGTCGAAATATTTGGGTAAAGCCATGGTTATTCTGAAAGAGAAAACCACATATCTCTAAAACAGTGTCTGTTATCCTGTGACAACCAAGGGTAGAATGAAAAAAGTCCAATACAACACATGTTTTTCAACTTCTAACCATTGAATCAAATTTATAAATATAAACTCGTGACAAAAATATTAATATCACGTCGGCTAAATTTTTATAGACAACTTATCTATCCTCAAACAGTTTTTTTATAGGATATAGGATAGGTATAGGATTATACCTACGAAACTATGAACATACAAAGACCAAAATTACCAAAGCCAATAAAACACGAAAATATAATTGAAATATAATATTTATTTAAGTAATCGCTTCTAGCGAGTATCACTTGAACGCAGGACTAAACAACACTTTCACGAAATCTTATCGGGTTGTATATTACATAATTCGACAAATTACTGCCCGTATCATACAATAAGCTTTTCATAGACTAGTCGACCCATAGATCTGATACGATCAAAACTAGAGTAGCTAACTACTGCTGAGGCCCAGACACGGTCACCCAAGATTCATTCCCCTCTTTCAAGTCCTTAGATCCCTCGCCAATCACACATTTCCCGGCCCATTGAGTACTTGTCAAGTATTTCTGGCAAACTTCGATTAAATCCTCCTTTTTGACGGCCAAAACTCTCTCCCTTTGCGTCTTCCAGATATCGTACGAGAGTCCATATAGGAACAGGTCTATTCCCTTCATGTATTCAGCAACTGGCTGGTCCATCTGCTGTAATATCGACAGTTTAGCTTCAAATAAGTTTTGATCGTCGACTAATTTTGTGTTTTGTGCCATCCAGTTGGATGTTTCGTCGAAAACGTTGAGGGTGACTCTTGAGTTCGGGTCCCGATACGAATAGAAGTTGAAAATACCGTCGAGGGTAATCATAGCGCCACCGCCGTAGGCGCCATTTTGCTCTCTGACCACCGGATGTAAATATTTAGATGTTATAAATCGAGAGAGCACCCTAAGTTTGGCGTAATCCGGGTCTGTGTAAGCAACTGTCGGGATGACTTTGGCGCAGAAATTGACTGGTATGTTCATTAAAATGTGCATTCCACGATTTTCCTGCGGCATTTTCTTGCAATCGGTCCAATTAATACGATTCATTTCTTTATGTTCGTCGTCCCTACACAGTTCACCACAAAACTTATCAATAGATGGGTTGATATCTTTGTTAGTATTGCAGTAATGGAAGGCGGCTCTTAAGTTATTGCCTTTTAGAGTTTGTTGGGCTATAGTATCGATGTTATATTGTACATCTTCGATATTATAATTATTTTGAATGTCTTGCATTATCATTACATGGTGTAGACCTAATAAATTTTCTTTGCATTCGTCTACAGACGAGACTAGAGACCTGGCTGCTTGCATAGCATATGTGTGGCCGCTATCGATAACTCCATTGGTTAGTGATGAGCAATAGTTAGTCAGCAACATGTTCATTCGCTCTGTGTTACTGAAATCTGGTTTGCTAAAGATCTCAGACCAGATATCAAGCATTTTAGGCAGGTTTTCGTCCAAACAATGACTGCCAATCAATACTCCTTGCTCATACTGCCCAGGAAGATCAATATGTTCAGTAATATGGGTGAGGAAGCTCAAACCGGATGTTGATTTACTGATGTATTTGTCCAAGTCTCGGTAATTGTAGGATTTCGTATTGAACTTATCGAGAACATAGTTGAAGAACGGTATCATCTGTCTCTGGCTGGCGTCCAAAGACTCTGTCCCGAGTACACCTTTGAAGTATGTGACACCGTTTGTATTTGCCTCACAGAGTTGTAAGGGTATTGTCTCTGTGAGCGTATGTTTCAGTGGAGGCGCAGTTTTATTTAAAGTTATCTCGTCTATCTTCAAACAAGGTAAGATGTCTAAGTTCTGTTCTTTTTTCTGCGCTTTAGAAAGTTGTAAACCATCTTGGTAGACATCCTCTCGCTGTTTTGGCGTTAAGGTATTCACTTTCGACTGTAGCAGCTTCGCTTCGGCCGCGTTGGATGTCTCATCGAAGTTAGGGTCAGGTTTCATTGTCATGATGAGCTTATGGTTGTTAAGAATAAAGTACTTTTCAATTACTTCTCTAATGTAGGTGGGTTTCATCAAATTCGCTTTCAACTGTGCCAACAAGTTATTCACTTTCAAGGCGTTTAAAACTGAACCATTGTGGTTCCATAGAGGCATTAGATTGAACAGCAAATTAAGTCCAAATTTCGGCGACTGATGTTTTATAGATAGCTCAAAACCATGCAGCACACTCTCAATGTGATCCCTCTCAAAACCTTTGTCGAAAATTTCGTGGATAGTTTGATTGGCTATTTTTTCTACAGTTTCAAATTTTGACGCCTCAATATCTCTTAGTCCGACGACAAATAAGGTATCCCTAATTTGATTGTCATACCCTGTGAGAGAGTTGTATCCGCCGGATATGTTTTTCTCAATCAAACTCTTGTAGAATGCGGAATTTGGACCGATTATCATGAGCTCAGCTAGGGCCATGATCATGAATGTCTCATAAATATTCGTAATATCAGACATAACATAGCCGATAGCAATCTGATTCTGTTTCTCAATAGGCACGCCATATTGGTCAACCCTGCAGGTTACTTCAGACCGCTTTGGAGCTTGCCATCTGTCTTGTGGTTGCACTACAGTGTCTTTTGGGTCTAAAAACTCATATTTACTTAAATAAGCTTCATTTACGAACTTCAAACTAGCTTCTAGAGGAAAGTTACCATAAGAGTATATCCTAGCATTGCTAGGATGGTAGAATGTAGAATGGAATTTTTTTAAATGCTCATGTGTCAGCTTTGGAATGCATAATGGGTCACCACCAGAGACATATCCATATGTCCCTTGCGGAAGAATAGTGTTAATGAACCTCTGGCCAAATAGGGAGCTAGTTTCAGAAAATGCTCCCTTCATTTCATTATAAACAACTCCCTTGAAAGTCAACTCAGATGTTTTATCTTCAAGGTTGGCATGTTCTAGCCTCCAGCCCTCTTGAAGAAAGTCCAGTCTAGATAAATTGGGTTTGAACACAGCATCCAGGTAGACTTTCTGTAGATTTCTATAATCAACTTCATTTTGTGATGAAAACGGATAGAATGTATAATCAGGCCCAGTTAGAGCATTCATAAAGGTAGCCAGGGACCGGTTGAGCATTTTGAAGAAAGGATCTCTGACAGGATATTTCTCAGACCCGCATAGAACAGTGTGTTCTAGGATATGTGGAGTGCCCATTGAATCCATTGGGGTGGTACGGAAGCCAACAGAGAATACATTATTAGCATCATCTCTATCTAAATGCAGATATTCAGTTTTAGTTTTATCATGTGTTAGAAAGTAGGCCGTCATATTGTACTCTTTTATATGCTCAACATCAGTGCAAATGAAACCATGGATTGTTTTACCGGGCTGTATGTACTTGGCCAAGTTTTCTTTCTTTTTTAAAATACCACTGCTATATTTTCGGTAGCTCGAAGACGCCAGTCGATGGTTGAGTCCATTCCACACCGAATTGTGAAGTCTTGAATACATTTTTTTCGTTTTTCCTTAACTTTTTATGTCGCAACTTTATCCTGAAATTTACACATACCACTCACTATTTTCATAATGATAATAATAAAAATAAACAAAAGGTAATTAGGGAACTGTTTACATTCAACGGTTCTGTAAATTAGCGCGATTTTCACGTCAAAATTGGGTCTCTCGTAAAAAAACAAATGAAAAATGATGCAACAATATAGGTACTCACAATAATTCACTAGTTTTCCGATAATTATTGTATTATTATGGTCACTGTACTGCCGAGTGCTTGTTTCTATTGCTATTATATTAATTCCAATAGTAAAATCCTTAATAATTTTAAAATTCTGTGGATGTTTCATAACCTCGACGGCCATTCGCCATCGGCAAAATTTATTTGACTTTGACACTAATTGACACTTAATCACCGATGTTACCAGAAATAATTTATTTATTTATTTTTGTGATAATAAATCTTTCTGACTGTATATATGTATGCATGAGATGCAAAATATTATTTAAGTCCTCTGTTTCAGTATTCGGGATAACTTGATAAGGTCTTTGCTTTAGTTAGTGTAGGTCACTTAGAAATCTGTGGGTAGGTAGCAAACATATTCTCTTTGGTAGCAAACTCTCTGTTGTGCTCGGCTCTCAGTCATAGAGAGCCTGGGCTCCCCTCCTCTATTCTTATACCTCTATCCTCTATGCTCTCAGTTATTTGCGTTTAGTGACTTTGCGTAAACATTTTTATATTTTGTGCTAGGTATCTACTACTACAAGTAATTATATAAAATTGGTCTTATTGGGACATAGAAAAGGAAATAATATTATAGATAAAAGCTTAAATAATACTGAGGTTATTGTTATTGAATTAGTATAGTTTTTATTTCTGTGGTTAATGCTGTGGGTTTTGTTATTTTTATATGACAAACAAAACGTACTTTGACGTTTCTTTCTTTTAAAAAACACGTGTTTACGTGATGAGCTCGCTTCGAGCTAATTTTAATATTAATCCATAATAAAATAAGCCAAAATGAGTTTGTACAACTTTAAAAAGATCGCCGTAGTGCCTACGGCGAAGGTAAATATGAAAACATATATAAATCATTATAATAATGATATATGTAAATATTAGTCATATGTTATAACCTCGAACCTTGTATATTTCAGGATTTTATAGATATAATTTTATCTAAAACACAAAGGAAGACACCAACAGTGGTACATAAGCACTATAAAATATCAAGAATACGTGGGTTTTATATGAGAAAAGTGAAATTTACACAACAAAATTTCCACGACAGGCTTTCAAGGATTATACAAGTGAGTACTTGTTTTACAGTAGCATAGTAGTTTCAGAATATTGAGATTTACATCGTTAGATAGTGCTACATTTAATAATAATATAAGTGTAGGCGTTGCATGAAACATTAACAATTTGTTTAATCACACAACATGTTGCAATACTTTTATCACAGAAGACAGCTCAGGAGGTAAACTCGACGGACAATCTTTATTTGATATCAAATAGTTGTATTGTCATTTGTAGACAATATAAAAATGATAAAAATAATTTATTACAAATTAAAAAATCCAGTTTTGTTAGTAACAATTAACAATGTTCTTATACTATATTATTTTTTAATTATTAACTCATTTGTTTCAGGAATTTCCTAAACTAGATGATGTGCACCCTTTCTATGCCGATCTCATGAATGTGCTGTATGATAAGGACCATTACAAACTGGGCTTAGGGCAACTGAACACAGCCAGACATCTTATTGGCAAGTATGTGTAGCAACCCTAAAATGTATGTAATTAAATACATAGGTTTTTAATTCAGGAGTTCCGGAACAAAAACCGATAAATCCACTTTTGATGAAAACACTTTTTTTATTTTTTCCCGACTCTCATAGTACTCTTACATGCCATACTTTAATCGGACGCATCAAAAACCCGTTAAAAACGTACTAAATGAGACTCTAAAGATTGGCAGCCAGAACAAAATCCGACAATTACAATCAATGTTTTGTGTTTTCCCTAAAATTACGAAAAGTGGATTTATCGGTTTTTGTTCCGGAGCTCCTCAATTAAGATTATTACTTGCTGAGATGTGAAGAAAATCTATGTGAGTGAGGAAACCTCCTTGACTGTTGAAAAATACAAGAGAAGTTCACCAGCTTGCAAAGGGCCAGTGTGGTCACTGAGCAATAACAATACAATAACATCAATAACTTTAACATTGGAAACCAAATAATATCAGTGAAATGTGAAAAAACCAACTCCTATTGGTTCTAAAAGGCTGAAGGCTAATTGACTGTCTCTCATTGGTCCTAAAAGTAACTGGATGCTTAAGGACCGTCCTTAATTATATAATTATAATAAAAGGCAACCGACTGGAGCCATTATATTTATATTAGTATCTACTTTGTAATTATTAACTATATAAGCAACTTGCGATAAAAGAAAAGAAATATAACAAAATGTAAAAAGACAAGCCTGCTGAGTTTCTTGCCGGATCTTCTCAGTTGAGGTCGAGTTCTGATCCGGTTTTAAGATGTAAGAAAAAAAAATGTAAAATTTACAATTTGTAAGTGCCCCCATAGGCTTAAACCACAGATATAGATAGCGCAAATGCATGTACTTCGTGTGACCGAAACCCGGACAAGCGTCAAGGTTGGTCGCCGCTAACTTCAGTCCGCTAACAGTCCGCGCGACTACAGATATAAAAAATATGAGTATGAGCGAGATAATCACTCGAGAGGATCGTAGCGGGCGGAGGGGCATCGGCGGCATCGGTGGCATCGGTGTCTTTGAATCGGTTTGGATTTCCTGTCACTAATGACGTCACAGTAGGTGTTAAAAATTCGGCACGCTTGGATACTTGCGTTATCTACGTAAATCTATATCTGTGGCTTAAACAAAATAACAATTTGAATTTGAATTGTCCGGCAGTGTGGCAAAGGACTACGTGCGTCTACTCAAGTACGGCGACTCTCTGTACCGCTGCAAGCAACTGAAGCGCGCCGCGCTCGGCCGCATGGCCACCATCATGAAGCGGCAGGGCGCCAACCTCACCTACTTGGAACAGGTATGTACTGAGGAGATAAGGGATTGCGAATATAGCATAGCTGCCTAGTAGAAATAAGTTCATGACATGGCAATATTCTGGGCCTATTACTTTATTATTTGTGATGCCTTATGCACTAACCTACATTGTCCTCACACCTCTAATTATACCTATTGTAAACACAAACATAATTTTAAAAAGTACAAAAGAAAAAATGTATCCATGGAGTTTCTTTCATGTTCTTCTCCATAGGATTTTGTTTTGGAACATGCACCTAGCTCTTGACTTTTTAAAAGTGCCAGTTAATCTGGCCTATTTGAAATAAAAATATTTGAGTTTGAGTTTGATGGTTTTATGGGTTTTTTTTAGAACCTTGACAGATTTTAATGAATCTTTTACTGGGTTTATAGGAAGTTCTTTTAGAAAAATATAAATCAATCTATGTACGGGTTGAAACAGAAAGGGTATACTTTTTTTTCAAAACTTTTTAATCCTAATACTATCAGCTTTGGAGGAACTTCAAATACAAAAGGTGTTAAAGGGATACAGCTGTTGACATATTTCGTAAGTCTACAATACCTTTAGTACTTCAACTGTCCCACAAAGGCTTTAGATTTACAAAGTAAAGTTGCAAAAAAAATAGTATACTCTTTGTGTTTCACCTAGTATAAAAAAAGGAATCTCTATTTCCTTGGCCATCGCATCACCTGGGAACGAATGGAACAATTTCGTTAACTCTTTTTTTGTTGTGTTTATTATTGTCACAAGAAGATTCATATGCAAGAACAAATTAGGAATGCTGGGCGAACAATTCGAATTCAATATTCAAAGTTAAGACAGGACAATATCTGTCGGGTCAGCTAGTTATGAAATAAAATAATCCTTTCTGTTATTTTTAGTTACAAAAATATTACACAACTCAAGATGGCTAAAATACATGTTTCCAAGCCCTTTCGAATGGTTTAAAATAACCTCGTGGTTGTGTGCGCCCAGCCATAGGGTAGATAATAGCTTGTGGTGGATAATTGGAATACCTGGCGGTGTTTGGTGGCAGGTGCGGCAACACTTGGCGCGTCTGCCGTCCATCGACCCCTACACGCGCACCATCATCATCTGCGGGTTCCCCAACGTGGGCAAGTCCAGCTTCATCAACAAGGTACAGCTAATGAGGACAATGATTCATTATATTTTATTTTGTATTTCCAGTGGCTTGAGCGTAGGCCGGTTTGCTCACTGCAGTAGGTTGTTGCGGGTTCGATTCTCGTCAGGGCAAATTTCGGAAGTGGCCTTTTCGTAATTTACTCAAGTCTGGGTGTCACTGGGATCACCCCCAGTCCATTGTACGGCACCCATAGTACAAGCGTTGCTTAGTTTGGGACCGTGCAGTTGGTGTGTCAGTCTGGCGATATTTATTTATTAAATTTACTGCCTGGTCGGCCTGGTGGGCAATCCGCTTAGTGTATATGTCAATTTTCAGATAACACGAGCGGATGTGGAGGTGCAGCCGTACGCGTTCACTACGAAGAGTCTGTACGTCGGACACACGGACTACAAGTATCTGAGATGGCAGGTGAGGCCACCGACCCCTACTATCAGGACCGTACTAATAAATATATATAAAGTCTGAGAACAGTCTTAAGTATGCTTTTGACAAACTCATTATTGCAATATTTTTTCTGGTATGACATAAAAATTATATTTCCAACATCTATTATTATTACGGGCGTTGATGTTATGCAAAATGTAATCCATCCGCACCCACTGTAATACAAACATGGTTATAGTTTGTTGAGAAAATTGTTAAAATATGTGAGGGCGCTTTAATCGCGTTATAGGGTCATCCTTTTGAAGTTAGGATTTAACTGTACTATATTTTTTAAACATTTTTTTAAAATAAGTATAAATGAAAGAATTCTTTTTTTTGCACCACTAATTTATTTTATACATATTTCATTCATATTTCATTCATATTTTATATTTCATTCAAAAAAACTTAAGAGGTGTCAAGGGACACCCGAATGGAACGAAGTTGCAATATCCGGAACTTGTACAGAATCACTGTCAGGATTCATTATTGTTATTATCCGGCCTCGTGTTTATCTACGACATGACAGTCTCCAAGTACACCAATTTCGACTATGAGCTCTCGCAGAAGATACTCACTATGATCAAGGTCAGTAAGGCCATTTTCGAAATTTGTCCCGGTGGGAATTAAACCCGCGGAACTTGGTTCCAAAATTATAAGTCATCAAGCCTAATTTGACTCCCCTACTCAGTTGTTTTCAGTTACCAAGCAAATTAATAATTAGTTACTCACACAACTTCTTGACTTCTTGATAGTATTATATCCACAATAGCTTCCATGTTAAATTCGACAGGTACAATTTAAGTAAATTTATACTTTATTGTGATACAAATAAGGTTGAATATCCAGGTGATAGACACGCCCGGCATCCTGGACCACCCGCTGGAAGAGCGCAACGTGATCGAGATGCAAGCCGTGACTGCTCTGGCGCATCTCCGCGCCGCCGTGCTGTACTTCATAGACCCCTCCGAGCAGTGCGGGCACAGCATCGAAGAACAGGTATCAGATACATACACTTTATATGGTCTAAGATCCGTTCTAAGAAATATATACCCTCATCTGTTAATTATTAGTGATAAGAAATAAATGATAGATAATATTCACATTAACACATTGCACATATGTTGGCTAGTTAAATTGCGGCCGAATAATATTAAATTGTTAATACAGTCAGTCTGCAAATAGCAGTGATAGCCGATTGGTTAAGCACGCGTCTTGCGGGCTACCTGGTCTCGCGTTCAAACCCCGGCTCGAACCTCTGGATTTTTCCAAATCTATGTGCGAATCATAATTTCTATATGATTATCACTCGCTTACGGTGAAGGAAAACATCTTGAGGAAACCTTCTCGACTTAGAAGATCTAGACAATTTTCGAAAGACATGTGAAATCCACCAACCCGCACTGGGCCAGCGTGGTGGATAATGGCCTGAATCCTCCTCGTGTTGAGGGGAGGCCCGTGCCCAGGAATTATTTATTTATTTTACTTGTATTTATTTCGTATCCCAGATATCTCTGTTCGAGAGCATCCGACCTCTGTTCGCCAACAAGCCGCTGATCGTGGTGCTGAACAAGATGGACGTGGCGCGGCCCGAGGACCTGGCGCCCGCCAAGCGCTCGCAGCTGGAGGCTCTGCACGAGGCCTGCAGCAAGGGGAACCTTGTCAAGTGAGCCGCACACTGCAATAGCTTAGACGAGTTGTAGCCAGACCACAGCTCATATACAAGCTGGTGAGACTGGGTACTAGCACCCGCTCACAGAATAAAAAATATAAAAAATAATTTACCCCTTTTCAAGTCCCACTCCTGGGCCTGGATTCAACCATAATCCATGGCATGGATGACATCACACCAAAGCAATTATCTTCTTATCCGCCTTTGTTTTATACATTCCTAGCGGCCCGACCCGGCTTCGCACGGGTACATTGCGGTTACATTATTCGAGTTTTAGTAAGGATCCCTAATTTTTTGAAAATATATTATAGCGTATGTCACCCGGGGATAGTGTAGCTTCAGTGAAAGAATTTTTCAAATCGGTTCAGTAGTTTCGGAGCCTATTCATTACAATCAAACAAACAAAGTTTTCCTCTTTATAATATTAGTATGACAAGGTATGCCCGCGACTTCGTCCGCGTGGAATCAAAATCCTTTCTTAGCGGATGCCTACGTCATAACATCTACCTGCATGCCAAATTTCAGCCCGATCTGTCTAGTGGTTTGGGCTGTGCTTTGATAGATCACTATGTCAGTCAGTCACCTTTGAGTTTATATATATTTAGATTATTATTATTTTGGTTTGTCAACATTTATAATGATGTAAAGTGTGAGTAGGTATGCAGACCTCACTACAACACAACAAGCCGAAGATAGGGACCTGTGGCGTAAAAAAGGGGAGGCTTTTGCCCAGCAGTGGGACATAAAATAGGCTATATTAAAAAAACTGAGTGAGATCTGATTGCTATTTACTTATTTAGTGACAATGGTGTCGCCTGCTCACATTCTGTTGCTGTTCCTGAGAATGTACAACATCTCTTGTTCAACGAAAAGCGTAACCATTGAGTTTCTCGCCGGCTCTTCTCAGTGGAAGCAACATTCTGAGCCGGCGGTAGATTCTGACTATTCATAAATGAACTCAAAATTGTTTTAATTAATGTAAGCCTTGTTGGCTTACATTAATTAAAACAATTTTGAGTTTGAGATTGATTTAAACACGCAAAAACGGTTGAACGGATTTGGATGAAATTTGGCCTACAGATAGATAATAACCCGGATTAACACATAGGATATAAACAACAGATATAGATTTACATAAATAACGCAAATGCATGTACTTCGCGTGTACGAAACCCCGACCAATCGTCAAGGTTGATCGCTGATAATTTACAGTCCTCGCGACTACATATATCAACAATATGAGTATGAGCGAGATAATCACTCGAGAGAATCGTAGCGGGCGGAGGGGCATCGGCGGCATCGGTGTCTTTGAATCGGTTTGGATTTCCCGTCACTAATGACGTCATTTGGTTTCAATACAAATCGTGATACTTGCGTTATCCATGTAAATCTATATCTGTGATATAAACATAAGTCCACACACGTTGATACAAGTTCATAGTGGGCGAGAGAGTGAGAGTGTGATTGTGTCCAGCGCGGAATCGAACTCGGACCTGTCGGTGGTGCCGGTGGTGCGGATGTCCACGGTGACGGAGGAGGGCGTGCAGGAGGCCAAGATCGAGGCCTGCGAGCGGCTGCTGGGCCACCGCGTCACCGAGAAGATGCGGACTAAGAAGGTGACCCTATATTCTATATCTATTTATTAGCGACCCGCCCCGGCTTCGCACGGGTGCAATACGTTATCAGTGTTTCTCTACTAACCATGTATTATACATATAAACCTTCCCCTTGAATCACTCTATCTATTAAAAAATTCGCCAAGTGCTTGTCGAGCCATGCACAATTAAGGGTTCCGGGTTTAAGGCTAAAGCGCCCATCTAGCCCGCGAAGTTAAAATTTTTTGAGGTTTTTTAGAAATTATTCAAAATCTGACAATACTAAAAGGCACATTTTGTAATTCGCGACAAAGACCGTGTGCAGTGCATTTATTAATATATCCAACTTACTCTAACACATTTCAAGAACGACAGCTATCCAGATAATCTGGCAATTTTTGTATATTTAATGATTAACTAGTATCATATCCACCGTGATAATATTTAGAGTAAAATAAATGTATCCATAAAACGCACTGCATACTGTGTTTGTCGCAAATCACAAAATGTTGTCTTAAATGTTTTCAGATTTTGGATAAACTATAAAAATATTCGAAAATTTAGAATTTCGCGGGCTAGAGGGGCGCTTTAGCCTTAAGATAGTATACCCAGGTTGTCTTGTAAAGGCGGTGTATATAACATCTCCCCCGGCAGGTGGAGGGCATCCTGAACCGGCTGCACGTGGCGCTGCCCGCCCCGCGCGACGCGCGCGCCCGCCCGCCCGTGCTGCCGCCCAGCGTGCTGGCCCGGAAGCAGCTGCGGGCCGCGCGGGAGGACCGGAAGCGGAAGCTGGAGCGGGACATCGAGCTGGAGCAGGGAGACGACTACGTGCTCGGTGAGGGCCGCTCTAACTGGCCTCTGATTTGAGATCTATTTTTATAGGCACGCGCCGCAAGCGCTAGTTCCCTGCATTTAAAGCTGTAATATTTTCGAAAAAAATAACTTAAATTACATGCTGTAAAGGGCCATATTGATATATATTAAATGCAATATGTATTTAAGGTACTTAATTGGATAAGGATTTATGCTGTATTGCTTAAAATCGCTTCGTAAATAAGCCATTATTTCTCGTAAAAAAGAAAAGATAGTAAATGGTTATTGTGAGTTATCCCTAAGAAATAGACATATACCATCACGGACTTTTTTGTAGACCTTTTTAAGGTGTACAATCCTGTAATACATTATTTTGATCCATCTCATAGGGCTCAGCCAGCGTTTGCAATGTAAGCGCAAAAACAAATAGTTTTTCATTACCCATACTCGGAAATTAGGTCTGAAGTTGTCTGAGGAGCGGGTTGAAAGTAATACTTGTCCGCCCTAGGGAGAATCGCTTTCAACTGGCAGCTGTCAAATTATTAAAAAAAAATAGTTCCATTTTCACATTTCTATGGAACCTTGTTCCAACTCTTCTACAGTCACTCAATTATAGCGCGATGTAAAATTGAAATAACACAAAGTTAAGTATTTATATTTTAAATATATATAATAAATGACTTAATTTTAATTAAGTTTCAACAATTTCTTTAAAATAACATTGATTTGGGCAAAATATTCAAAGATGAAAATGAAAAATAATGGCTAAATAATGAAGTTGGCAGGCCAACGAAAAAAAAACATTTCATATTTTTTTTCGAGTTGTAGAGTATTGTTCGTACTTCCTTGTATTATTTCTTTAGCCATCCTGTTTTTATTTTTACTTTCCTTGTATTCGTAATGAAAAGCACAGTGTTTACCTCGGGTGAAAGTCTTTCACCCGAGGTAAACATTGTGCTTTCATGGTTAGTATTCACCCCTTGTGTAACAATGTACTATATTTACTACATCACATTAGAAACCTCTAAAATGATCAGTGTTTCCCTACTATATTGATGCATGCATTATACATATAAACCTTCCTATTGAATCACTTTATCTATTAACAAAATCTGTTGTGTAGTTTTAAAGATCTAAGCATACATAAGGACATACAGACAGCGGGAAGGGACTATCCTACTAATATTATAAATGCGAAAGTTTGTGAGTGTGGATGTATGTTTGTTATTCTTTCACGCAAAAACTACTGAACGGATTTGGATGAAATTTGGAACACAGATAGTTTATAACCTGGATTAACACATAGAATACTTTACTGAAGTCTACGCGGACGAAGTCGCGGGCAGAAACTAGTGTTTTATACTATGTAGTGAAGTCAATGCGTTTATTTAGTTCAGGCATTTTCTGGCAAATTGTATTTTTTCCTTATATCATGTTGTAATCCGAGTCTTTTGCGTTGTTGACATCTGTGTGAATGATTGGTGTTTGTTTGCAGACCTGCAGAAGAACTACGCGGAGATCCCAGAGGAGGAGCGGCACGACCCCATCCCGGAGTTCTGGGAGGGCCACAACATCGCCGACTACATCGACCCCGACATCTTCGACGTGAGACACCTTCCTACCACATACTTACTAGTTTATAAACTCCTTTATGTATACAGGTTGAAACAGAAAGGGTATACATTTTTTTCAAAACTTAACTTTGTAATTTGTTAACTATCAGCTTTGGAGGTAACTTGAAAAACAAACGGTGTTACAGGGATACAGCTGTTGACAGATATCATAAGTCTACAAAACCTTTAGTACTTCAACTGTCCCACAAAGCCGATAGTTTTAGATTTACAAAGTTAAGTTGCAAAAAAAATAGTATACCCTTTCTGTTTCATCTAGTATAGCAGGCCAGCGGGATCCCCGGCTATGCCGCGTCTATGGCTTATTGGTATGTGGTATAGCATCATTATTGAAAAAAATCCGCACAGTTATTGAGATGACCATTTGAAATATGTTTGGTTTACAAAAAATATTCGAATGTCGATCAAATGTTTAATACCAAACTCTTATGCGCGTATTAATAAATATATCTCAAATCTGAGAGCGATCTTGAGTATGCTAATCATATGATGTAATTTTGCAGCCATGTTTAAGATTATTCATCCCCTATTTTATCCCCTTGAGGGTAGAATAAATCAAAATCCTTTCTTAGCGGATGCCTACGTCATAACATCTTCTACCTGCATGCCAAATTTCAGCCCGATCCGTCCAGTGGTTTGAGCTGTGCGTTGATCACTATGTCAGTCAGTCACCTTTGAGTTATATATATTTAGATACTGGCATAATGATAATAATGAGTGTGGTATAAATATAAAACATTTGATCGAAACTCGAATATTTTTTGTCAACCAAACATGTTTTTTTAATGGTTTTATTGCAATCTTTCTGCGGGTATTCTGCAACATTGGTGCTATACCACAGACCATTAAGTCACAGACGTCGGATGCGTATGCATTACCACTGCATTTGTGTGACTGCAATTCACATTTGTTCATTGGCCCATTCAAGATCGATCATTGGCGATTGCATTCTTATACAATAGTGGACGTAAGTGACGTCTTATCCTATTAGTCTGTGTCCCATTCTAAACAATACATGTAATATGGGTACCGTACCAAGATCGTAGGTGATACCAGCGACTCCCAGGCAACGACAAATAATGACGAAAATGCAATTTATAAATGTCCTGACGGGAATCGAACCCACAACCACTCAGTGTAGGGAGCCGAGTGACGTACGCTCGAATTAGAATAGAGGGCACAGATATAGATTTACATAGATAACGCATGTATCACGATTTGTACTGAAACCAAGCGTGTCGAGTTTTTAACACCTCCTGCGACGTCATTAGTGTCGGGAAATCCAAACCGATTCAAAGACACCGATGCCGCCGATGCCCCTCCGCCCGCTACGATTCTCTCGAGTGATTATCTCGCTCATACTCATATTGTTTATATCTGTAAGTTAGCGGCGACCAACCTTGAGGCTTGGTCGGGGTTTCGTACACGCGAAGTACATGCATTTGCGTTATCTATATCTGTAAATCTATATCTGTGGTAGAGGGTAATGAAAATTGCAACAAGCCACCTCCCCCTCCACAGAAACTGGCTGAACTGGAGAAAGAGGAGGAGATCCGCGAGGAGGGCGGCATGTACGCCGTGCCCAAGATCGAGCTGGACGACACCATGCGGGAGATCCGCAGCCTCGCCGTGCAGATCCGGTGAGATACGACTTTGTACTGGCAGTATACCACCAGGTAGACCAGCCCTGTGACAGACTGGTCACGTGGTCGGGCCCTACACTACGACACTGGATAGTTGTTAATAAAGAAATATATCGCCAGACTGACACCACAACTGTATGGTCCCAAACTAAGCAGTGCTTGTACTATGGGTATCGTACAATGGACTGGGGGCGATCCCAGTGTCAGCCAGAGCAGGGCAAATTACGAAAAGGCCATTTCCGAAATTTGCCCCGGCGGGAATCGAACCCCCAACCACCATGTGTAGTAAGCCGAGCGGCCTACGCTCGAACCACTGCGCCAAGCGGTCGTCAAGCTGCTTAAGAATAAGGGATGACATTTCTGTGGATGCGAAAGTTAAACTAGCCTACCCCTTCGGGGAATACGGGCTCGATGATATACAAAGTGCTGACGAAATTGCCCATAACCTAATAGGAGTACAGAGGTGGGTCAGAGGTTAAAAATGATTAAAAAATGTATTTATTATTTACTACGCGAAAACTAGAGTGGTCACCAAGAGGGGGAGACGGGTAATAATAGAACTTGGGTCATTATCTTCTTAATCAGCGAAAATTTCATTTGATATTTTCTATAATTGTTTTATAATATAACTAGCTGTGCCCGCGATTTCGTCCGCGTGGAATTTAATTCACAAATTTTCATACAAACTTTCATCCCCTATTTTATCCCCTTGGGGGTAGAATTAATCGAAATCCTTTCTTAGCGGATGCCTACGTCATAACATCTACCTGCATGCCAAATTTCAGCCCGATCCGTCCAGCGGTTTGGGCTGTGCGTTGATAGATCACTATGTCAGTCAGTCAGTCACCTTTGAGTTATATATATTTAGATTGGTGTTTAGTAGGGTGTTTGAGGTTTTGCGCTATTTCATGAACACACTGTATATACAAGTGAGTGTAGTATGGTGACGGTGTCCTTGGCCTCCCGCAGCAACAAGAAGGCGGTGCTGAAGGACTCGTCGCGGCTGGTGAAGCAGTCCACCAAGCCGGTGATGCCGCGCAACACGCGCGCGCGCGCCCGCGACCGCTCCACCGGCAAGCTGCGCGATGAGATGGAGAAACTCGGTCAGATTGTGCTCTTATACATATTTCTGATAATAATAATAATATCGCCAGACGAACACACCATCTGTATAGAGCCAAACGCTTGAGCAATGCAAACGCAGAGCCAAAAGCAACGCTTGTACTATGGGTACCGTACAACGAACTGGGGGCAGGACAGACCTGGGCCAATAACAAAAAGGCCATTTCCGAAGTTTACGCCGACAAGAATCGAACCCGAAACTACTCGGTGCAGTAATCTGAGCGGCCTACTCGCGAACCACTACGCCAAACGGTCGTCTAATAGCGTACTGTAGCACTTTTGTTGTGTAATTTTAATGTGCAGCATCTATTGGTGAACTTTGCCAGTAAAATAGACCGGTTTGCCGTCACAGAAATACGGCATGACGCGCTCCCCTGCCGTCATGCCCCCTTTCCGCCACCGCTCCCTACTCTCTTGTGTGTGTGCACGTTCAGTTCTAAAAGGTCACTAGCCACATTTGTGGTTATTGGGACCACAAAAAACTGTGCTAACATACACTTTTGTGCTATTGATTTAGCAGGCTTTGGGACCCGGTCTGGGTGTCACCGGGATCGCCCCCAGTCCATTATTCTACCGTATAATCCCATAGTACAAGCGTCGCTTATTTTGGGGCCATACAGTTGGTGTGTCAGTCTGGCGATATATAGACACATTTGGCCCGATCGAAGCTGAGCGAGGCGAGCTGTGTTTCGCATCAGTCATGCCGAGGCCTATATTAAACTGGTTTGATATTATGGTCGCGCGTGTCGCGCGTGCGGCGCGTGCATTACCCATGTTAAACACAATACAGAATAAATAACACTTTGGTCGGTATTAATAAATTGATCTTAAGTCTGAGAGCGAACTTAAGTACGGTTTTGACATGTCTCTTGGTACTGTAATGACATAAGAATGACATTTCCAAGATAACTCTCAGATTTGAGATGGATTTATTAATACTGGCCTTAGATAGTAACTAGGGCTTGCAAAATAATATTCGGTATATTTAGATATTCGAATATTCGTTTTATTTTTACGGTGGTATTCGAATATTCGAATAGTACGAAAAAAATATACATAATATGCAAATTTATGTAAATATGGTTATTTATTTAGAAAAATAAAAACTTTCACTAAATAAAAAATCATAAGCGAATAAAAAAACCTTTTTTATATATTATAGCAAACAATCGGAAAATAAATGAATTTATGTATCTTTTCGTGAAAGGAAGTAAATGTGTCAAGTCCTAAACACATTTGTAAGGCTAAGCACATTTGTTTGGCACATTTGTAGCACTAGCTTCTGCCCGCGACTTCGACCGAGCAGAGTTTAAAACAAAAAGTTCGTAACCACCTTTAACATATACTCAAGAAAGCTAAGTAACCTGAGGTAATGTAAAATCTAGGAAAAAATCCCTTTCTTCCTCTGGGTTCCTTCTCCGTCAAAATACCAATAAATGCTGAAACACGTCTTTATTTTAAATGAAAAATCCAACTACTTACTAAATACCATAAAAAAGTCTAAGCAACACGCATCATTTACAGAAAGTACATGTTTTATTTATTTATACTTTTATTTTTAACAATATTGATTGGTATACAATATTTTTTCTCCCTCTATACTAGCCGAATTTAAAAATTAAAATTTTACGATTATATTGCTTTCATTAAAATAAAAGCTAATTATTTTTCCCGATTTCATGTATTTTTGACGCCACTTTATCAGTAGATTATTATAAGTGTTTCATCAGAGAGGTGTAGGAATGCTACAAACGGGAAGAAATCAGTCCCAGGTATCGCGGCATTTCGGTGTCAATAGGAGCGTGATTAATCGTCTTTGGCAGCGTTACGTTAACACAGGGGATCCTGCTGAGCAGCACCCATAACGTGAAAGGAGTACAACTGCTCGACAGGACTGATACATACAACTGACTGCAATACGTCAGCCGATGTTAACCGCCCGGGAGATAGGTTTAAAGCTACAATTCTCAAGCGGTATTGTTGTTAGCCAACAAACCGTGAGAAATATACTGCCTGAAAACGGCCTACGAGCAAGACGCCCAATTAGATGCCCACCTATTCGCCATGGGTATCGTGCCCGTCGATACGAATGGTGTAGGGAACACTTGACATGGATCCAGGAGCAATGGGATACAATTTTATTTTGCGATCAGTCCCGGTTTCGATTCGAGAAGGGTAAGAGCACAGATATAGATTTACATAGATAACGCAAATGTATGTACTTAGCGTGTCCGAAAACCCCGACCAAGCGTCGAGGTTGGTCGCCGATAACTTACAGTCCTCGCGACTACAAATATAAAAATATGACTATGGGCGTGATAATCACTCGAGGGAATCGTAGCGGGCAGAGGGTCATCGGCGGCATCGGTGTCTTTGAAGCGGTTTGGATTTCCCGTCACTAGTCACACCGTCACAGTAGGTGTTAAAAATTCGGCACGCTTGGTTTCAATACAAATCGCGATACTTACGTTATCTATGTAAATCTATATCTGTGGGTAAGAGTGTATCGACGTCCCGAAAATGCTGAACGGCTGAGATGCGTCCAGGAAGTGTACCCTTACAGTGGCTCCACAGTGATGGTATGGGCGGGTATTATGATTAACAGCCGAACTGAGCTCGTTTTTGTAGATGGCAATATGAACGCTGAAAGTTACTTTGAAGATGTCCTCGGGCCTTATGTCCACCTATTTGCACAGTCTTGGCTCAGATTTCATGCTGATGCATGACAATACCCGTTCGGACACAGCTCCGAGGCCCAGAGAGTACTTGGCAATAGAAAACATCCGGGTATTGCCGTGGCCTGCACAATCGTCAGACCTCAATCCCATCAAGCACGCATGGGATATGCCCCAAAGACATGTTCTAAAGAACCTGGATGGAGTGACGACAACCCAACAACTGAAAGACTTGTTAAAATTCCATTGGGAGCGACTGCCGCAGGATCAGATAAACAAGCTTACTAAATCAATGAAAAATCATTGCCGATAAGTTTTAAACAACAGAGGCGGTCACACTTTCTATTGAATTACCAAAAAAAATACGTTATTTAATTTTGTAAATAATGAAGTTTCATTTCGTTATAACTTTATTTTATACTAAGTATATTACGGTACACATATTATTAATTATAGTGATTAAATGAACAATTGAATAAAGGATTTTGTTGCTTTAGACAAACAAAAAAAAACTGCTTAGTTATTCTTTATAAAAGAAATACATTATATATTACAATAGTAAAAATCTTTCAAAAGTTCAAAACTGTACATGTTGCTTAGACTTTTATGATGTGTGTATTACTTGGTAGATCCAGATTTGTCACTTAACCATCGGACACAGAAATTACCCTGCATGACAACCTGTAATTTTTGGTCATGAAATTTGAGGGTGGATTAACGAAAATAACCGATTTCAGGAAAAATCTGTCATCAATTTTTCCTAAAAAAGTTTAAACCTCATTAGTACCTAAACATTCGTCGAAGACAATACGTATCCGAAATGAAAACCTTATATTTTTGTGCATATTATACGGAGGTTTAATAAAAAAGACAATATTATCACGAAAAAACAAAAAAATTGTCTAATTCTCAACTCCATAGCGCCTTCAAGGGCACACCACAATTGCCTTTGGCACTTGGATTGTCGTTTCAAACAATTGCATGGTCGATATATTAGTAGTAGATGTAGCAAGAACTGATTCCATTGTACCATCAAAGCTAAACTGTTCTATTTATAAATAAATATTAGCTAAACTATGATCATCAAAATATATAATAGAATAAAACGAATAGCCGAATATTCGAATATAGCCGCCCTCAATATTCGAATATTCGGTCATTTTCAGTATTCGAATATTCGAATTGCAAGCCCTAATAGTAACAGAAAACAATAATGTGGAATTAAACCATTCGATTCGATATCGGAAACTTAACATCTGAATTTGACATTTTTAAATTTATTCAATAAAATATTTTAGTGCTAGTTAATCGAATATGCCTTACGATTACGAACAGTGCGATAATTTTCAAAATATCTTTAAAGGTGGCTAAAGAACAGGCGTTTAAAGTTTCCGATATCCATGCAGAATGCTAGCGGGAGGTCCTCCGGAAGAAGACTCATGTTAATCTAATAAGTGCCCCCCCCTTCCGACAGGCGTGGACATGTCGGAGACGAAGGAAGCCCACTTCACTCGCACGCGCGCTCGCTCGCGGTCTGCTTCCGTGTCTGCGGCAGGACCAGCCGCCAAGCGAGCGCGCGCAGACTCGCGCGGCCGCTCCGTCAGCCGCCCGGCGCGCGACCAGCAGGGAGTCAAGGACGTCGCCGTGAGTACTGCTCCTTATCATCATCATCTTGCCCTTACACTAGGTGCGGTCGGCGCAGCACGTTCTCTTCTTCCATTCAAGCCTATCATCCGTCATCTCTGCACTCACTCCCTTTTCGCTCATACCCTCTTCCACGCAGTTCATCCACGTCTGTTTAAGACTTCCCCTGCTTGTATCAACTTATATCAATAATAAATAAGTAAATATCGCCAGACTGACACACAAACTGTATGGTCCCTAACTAAGCGACGCTTGTACTTTGGGTACCGTGCAATGGACTGGGGGCGGTCCCGGTGACATCCAGCCTAGGGAAAATTATGAAAAGGCCATGCCCGAAAATTGCTCCACATCATGTGCAAGTGTGAGACCGGTCTTAAGTAAGCGTTTTGACGTGTCATTTTGTACTGGAATGACATATGACAATTCCAAGATCACTCTCAGACTTTAGATCGATTTATTAATAAGGATTATGTGTATTTAGACGCAGCTATTGCAGCATTGCGGACTTAAACTAAACCTGTGCTGATTTTTTAATTAGTGTTAAACTAAACAAAACTTCCTTCATTTTTACCAGATGCAAAAGAGGGCCAAGAATATGGCGCACGTGGCGATCGCCAAGAAGACCAAGAAGATGGGGCTGAAGGGCGAGGCGGACCGGTTCATCGGCACCAAGATGCCGCGCCACCTGTTCGCGGGCAAGCGCGGCGTCGGCAAGACCGACCGCCGCTGAGGGCAACACTCGCAACGCGCCTTTGTGTGTCAATATACGGAATTTATACGAATATTTTTATTTGATTTTATTTTATTTTATTCCCTTTTCCGGTATATGTGCTCCTGGTACTTTTTTCCGGTCGGTATAGTAGTCTATTTGAACTAGTTGTTCTAGCTAATCGACGCTAGATGGCGATAATGCAGTTATATTTTAACCACTTCGGCCGAATACTCGTATCTCACTTAAATCTCCACTTGCTAAAGCGGCGCTTAAATTGGACGGCCTCTTAATTCTAAGTGGTATTCTCAAACGCCAGTTAACTGATTTAAGACCGTGATTAGCTAAGTAGCCATCAAATGTCTCTAATATGGCAATACTTCAATAAATAGGTTCGTTCTCATTTTCAAATTCTATTTAGTAATTTGTTTGTTTCGTTCTACGCAGATCTATGAAATTAAAAACAATATAAGATATTATTTAAATATTAAATTAATCATTTAAGAGCCATTTTAAGTTAAAATACATGGTCGGCAATAAAACACAAATATTTATAATACTCATTACATCAAATAAAAAATAATATCGGCTACAGCTGCAGTCCGTAGTATTGTATTCTCATTGCTGCAGTCATAACGCAGGAAGAACGGAACGGATGAACCACTTGACGGCAAACTTGTCAAACAGTTTGAAGAAACATTTCAAAACTCCAAATAATCGTTCTACGGGGTTCCTGATACTAATTTGGGCATGATTATAGGCTTCCTCAGGTGGAGATAAACAATTTAAAATGGGTGTGAGCAGATATCGGCGACATAGGTACTGTCATACTGTCATCACCATACTGTCATCCAGAAGCACCATATTACTATAGTACCGCCGATCTCCGTCTTGTACCGATCCAGGCTATTGCATTGGCTATAAATGTTTTGAATTCTTAGATACGGATCGCAAACCATTTGTACATTGTAGGAAAATAAGCCCTTTCTGTATATATCACCGATTACCCGCTGAAAACTTCGGGTGGCGAAGAATCGTGTAGCTATTAGAATTTGGTCACGCGCCCGGATAGCATGGTTCCTGATGGTTCTTGGCTCTATACGTTCAGCTAGTAATGATTCCAAGTATAAAACTGTCGCTTTATTAAATCTGAAACGCATTTTGCACTGCATTTCGTCGTAAGACGAGAATGCATTAAATTTTACTTTATTCTGCCTTCCTGTGCTCGTGCCTCAGGTTCATCCTCGAGCGAGGATAGGGAAGTTAGCGACATTTTTCAAGGAATTTACCGAAAAAGTAATGCGAGATAAACATAAGATTGGTCCAGACTCCACTTAAAGTTGAGAGGCTCTCAATGATGTTTGAAGGCTGATTCGACAGCTGTCATGCATTGAGTGGCCGTTCAGTATACCAGTTTTTGTTTAAGTGGAGATTTGATGGCCTCTTAAACTAAGTTCAATTAAATTTAAGTAGGGGATTTGATTGACCTTTGAGAATACGAAAATAACGGATAGGGGCGTCTTAAATAGTTTTAAGAGCCTCTCAAATAGTTAAGTGAGCTTTGAGTATTCGGCCGTAACAGTGTCATGCGCTCCTGGTTTTATTGAACAGTAGTTGAACAAGTTACTGAACTAGATGGCGTGAAATAGTTTTATCACTATTTTAATAATAGCTTGTAAAGGACTTTTATAATTTGATAAAAATAAAACACAAAATTAGCAAAATGAATGGCACATATATTTAATTAATATTATTCATTTTTATAATTAGAACTTTCTTGTAGTTATAATCATTTTAATCTATGCATTTGAACAGTAAAGAAAAAAAAAATCAAATGCTCTATGATACAGGCTGCTGGGGTTGCCATCGCGAAGACGAAAGAGAAAAAATAAAATAAAAAAACAACAAAAAGCCTCATTTTGTACGCAATCTCCAGGATTTATGTAACATGCCAGTGCCTATATTTTTGAACCATTCATAAAAATCTGAGCATCGATTATTGCGAAATAAATTACAGTTACGCGTACATTTTACGAAATCTTAAAATAGACCTACCAGTACGCATAGACAACAAATTATAGATAATTAATCATTAAAAAAACTTAATTAAACGCTAAATGGAAGAGGATCAACTAAACTAAACTAAAGGGGTCGTGAAAGATGTCTTATAACTAGTGTAAGAATACTAAGAAAATATTTTGAACTTTGTCTTAATATCGTCAGTGAATGTGCTGGCTTATTGGCGGCAAAAATATCTACTAAACATGTTAAAAATTTGGTTTGATCAACACGCTGGCCTACTGTTGACTTGAATCCACCCCTAGCTCTTGCAGTTAGCTTAGCTGAAGAGGCTAACGGTAATTTCAAATTAGAAAGAAATAGCATAATATTGTGAGCGTAAAATAGTTTTTTTATTTAATATATAATACATGGTATATATACAAAATTTCTACAGTTTACCAAATATTTTTGCCACAAATCTACCTACTAAAAATGTATAAATTCTTGAATCAACAATTAAATGTGTCTGGAATATAAATATAATAATGTTTCGAGACGTAATAAAGTACAGTCATCGACAAACTACACAGAGCCACGAGTTTCTTTAAATTTTAAGAAAATGGTTGATTGTAATTATTAAAATTATTTGAAGATAATATTGTCTAAACTATGATTTTAATCCCCCTTGTTTTGAAGAGAGGCTTGTGCTTATAAGACGTTAGAACTGCTATATTTTTTAGAAAAGATAAAACGAATTTGAATTCACTTTCAAATTACCAAAGGAGGAACTCAGCTGACTCAATAATAATAATTTATTTTCTGATACAAATAGCCACTACTATCTTCAAGAAATTTCTCCGATCAGAATGATTACAAAAATAACCGAGAATCAACCTTAAACACTATATAATACAGAGCACTATTTAGAACTTAATATTAAACAAATAAATGGATCGATAGTGTCAATCGAAACGACTAAAAATACTATACTATACTCGTTACACTCGCAACTGTACCAGTACACATCATAATCGTCTCAAATCGAGAACTAAACTCGGACCAAAGAAATACAATCGAATCGACACACGTCTACATCCAACGATTGAAGCGATCTTTGACATATTACACTACCATCAAGCAACTTTTATATTGACAGATAATGTCAAACCAAATATTATAATTTAACTATGGTTTTTGTTTATATTGATGTATATTCACATAACTTGTTAGGAGTGGAATGCGTCACAAATTGCTTTACTCCTTGCATAAACTATAACGAGTCCCATAAATATTGATATTCAATGTCCAGCGATGTAGCTGTCCCAGCAGTGATGACATGACAATTAAATTTTGTATCGCCTCATTGACAGCTGTCATCATTTTTGGAACTCGATAAACCATGTGTCAAAACTGACATAATTCCTTGTCCTAACTATAAACACAACTGCTGTCATGATCTGGGAGAGGGAGAGGGAGAGGGAGAGAGGGAGAGAGAGAGGGAGAGAGAGAGAGAAAGAGAGGAGATAGAAAATAAAAATAATTTATATATATAAAAAAACTGTCATGCTGTTTCACAGAGATCCCATGGGTTTTATTCGTCAAATAAAATATATTTTGAGGAGGATAAAGCTGTTAAGGATATGATAACATACCCTAGAGAGTTACTTTGACCCAGGTTTAAATTCGAAATGCATAATAATATCAATTGAACGAGGACCGTGTATTAAATTAGCAGATAATACTGTTTCGTTTAGGGTCAAAATTTGCCGCTAGGATACATCAATTTAAGCATTAGGATCTAAACTTATAAGGATCAATTTTATCGCTTGATAACACGGGGCCCGTTACGATCAAATGTTCAAACTTATTCGACGAATATATCCTCCGAGATATAATTGAAACAATTTAAATTGTCAGATAAATGTTAAAAATTCAACTAAGTATACGAATAGGGAAATATGTTGAGCTTGCGAAATTAAATAATTATTATTATTTACAAAAAATAAAAACGAATTCTCGTTTGAAAATGTCATTGGTTGGCCGTTTTCATACTTGCGAGGGAAATGGTTTTAACCGAAACTGTACTTTAAGAAACGTCATTTAAACACTTTCAAATATTTGTTTTATAGCATTTACAACATGGTTCAATATTTACAATGACATCGAAACGAGTCTATGTTTTAGCAGATATGTCACAAGAATGAAAACAGGTGAACAATTAATGTATTTTCTATTTTTTTTTTAAACAGTGATATCATTCACCATATTTTTCTGGATATTTTATATTAGTTCCTCACAAAAAAGGTAGGATTTCATTTCATATTTTAGTAAAAAAAAAATGGCGAATGACAGCAACAAAAATAATAATATATTCTACAAAATGATAATATGGTGTCCATGATTTCTTTCACAAATTATAAATCAGATTAGCTACCGAATAGACCTTAAAGAAAGAGCAAACAAAAACGATTCATATAAAAAAAATAATCCTACGTATAATCCGTAGATCCTCAACAGCGAGGCCCTGATTGGTCAAATAAAGAGAGAATAATAATCAACGATCTTGTTTCACTGGAGTTTGGTACTTAACTGTCGCTTAAGTACTTCTCATTTAAGTTAGCAGCCATAATTATAATTGTAAATTCATAAGTTATTAATTCTCACTCATTTGTGAATTCGTAGACCTCATAAAAATATCCAATACATTATAAATAAGTACACGTCATGGTACTTATATATACAGCCGAATACTCTAATTAGACTCAAATTAGAAAGTTGCTTTCGGTCACCCCGTACATAAAATGACCTACTTAAAACATTAAGTAGCGTCTTAAAATTCGGCCGCTAGACTGACCTCAGGTTAAAGCCTACAAATTCACAAAAAAAGGACACAACTCAAAACATCCACCACTTCCATTTATAATCATCATACATCATAACAACAGTTTTATATTGTCAAGCTTATAAAATGAACCTGGTACGAAGCGGCGCCGCGGCGACATCTCAACCACCGCGCTATGGCAGCGACAGAACGTAAACATTAAAAAAAATGATATTCGTAATTAAAAATATCTTTCTCATTTTTTTTTCTTAAACTATTAATATACTTACATAGTCTAGGTTTAATATTTTACATGGATCTTATGTCTTTGGGGTGAAGACATAATTTAAAAACGAAATTCCTTTCTCGCGTACGGTGTTTGTATACTAGAGACGACGTGGCGTTGGGTTTTTGACACACCGCACTCCTCACGCGTCATAATTATTGACAGCTACTCCAAACGGAATTGTAATACTTGATAACTGTCATTGTCAACAAAAATCGTTGCAATGACAAGCATAAATTACTCTAGAATTCATTGACACTAGCTCATCAATATTTATACTATTTAGAATATTCGTGAGACATGCAATATGTCAAAACGCCCATAGTATAGCGTCCCCAGTCAATTTTATATAAAACTATCGCCTATATACTAATAATATACACACTTATGTACTATAAAGTCCGAAATACATTTCACTACGCACTGTCGATTACTTGTGGTGTATTTAAAAAATATAAATTGATACTTTTTAAAATAATTCTTTGGGACAAATGCTTTTGAACCGATGTTTGATATTACAAATAAGTTATGTTTGATACGCTTGAAACACGAACTAAATATACTTAAAAGTCTAACTACAAACGAAACAATCCAATACTTCACTGTCACGTCCCATTATATAGACGCAGACAACTGCAATCATTGCATTATTTCGTTCGCAATCAGCTGTCAAACAATATAACTCGATTGCTGTCACAAATCCCATAACATTGTGGACAGACTGTAGTAGGTTACCGCAAGCGTATCAAACATAAGCAGTCACTGGGTATATAAAATCAAATAACACGGCTAGCACTGCACCTAACAGACACGATAAACAATACAAACAATATTGAAATGACAATAATATGGCAATATAACTTTAGACACTGGAAAGACAACAGTGTCCCAACTCCCGTTCAACGGGACGTTCAATAAATATAAATAAAATATAAAAGTTTGTATACAACATTATTTTATATTTTGTTATATACGCGACTTGTTTAATTAGATCATTAATCATCAGTTTTTTTTTACAGTTAAAATAACTTACATGGAAAATAAATGCATTGTTTATATAACAAAGTTGTTATGTAAGTGTGCATGCATTCATAATCAATATTGTAATCAAAATCAAATTAATTTATACAAATGATTCATAATATACATACTTTGTTATAAAAAAAACCATTCATTTACAATTCAGTAAATACTTTCGAGTACTATCATTTGAATCGATTTTATACACAGTCCTGTGTATTTTATTCTCAAAAGAGGAATATAAAATGACGTAAGATCCTTAAAAAAATACATAAAATAATGTTGTATGTAAACACAATAATATATAATGTATAATCACATATATTCACATGTAACACGCGGCTAGCCGGTGGGCGGGCGGGGGATGGGGTAGTGCGCAGTGCTAGGGCGCGTCGCGTCGCTATTGCTGGGGCGGCGCGCCCGTCGGCGGTTGGCCTGGCATTTGGCCCATGCCCTGGAACACATATCAATAGTAGTTTAGTTAAATCTTGCTAATATGCCATATACATAACGATTTTGAATGTAATAATGGCAATCGTTTTGGTGAATGGTATGTCACGGGCTATATAGTGGCATGTCAAGGGATAACACGCGCTTGTAGTGCCTTGTTAAGAGATTTCGCGGCCTGCTAGTGGTTTGTCAAGGGATGTCACGGTCTGCTAGTGGCTTGTCAAGAGATGTCACGTCCTGGTAAGGGCTGGCAGTGACTTGTCAAGGGTTGTCACGGGCTGGTAATGGCTTGTCAAGGGATGTCACGGGCTGCTAGTGGCTTGTCAAGGGATGTCACGGGCTGCTAGTGGCTTGTAACGGGCTGGGTTTGCTTGTGTACATACCGGCATGGGCTGGTAGTGGTGCAGCGGCGCGGGCAGCAGCTTGGGCGCCTCCTCCGCCTTCTCCTCCTCGCGCCGCTTCAGACACGCCGCCTTAGGGTTCAGGTTACGCTCTGTGCAAGAACAGACACATATTGTTTTCTTATATTTACGCGAATACTACACATTAAAATAAAACTATTTTTCGGATTTTATCACGTTTATTAAATTTACGTTCCCGACGTTTCGGTTGCTTTGCTGGAACGTAAATTTAATAAACGTGATAAAATCCGAAAAATAGTTTTATTTCAAAGAACAGACACATATTAATACATCAATCCTTCTACCTTTTTTTTAACGTTTAAAAAGTTATAGACATTATGCTCGCCCGCACGGTTCGGAAACAAGGCGGCTGGTTCAAACGCACCTCCGGGATTATTGGAATTATGTGCGAATGTCATTAGATTTCCAAATAAGATCGTCACTTGCGAAACGGTGAAAGGAAACATCGCGAGGGAACAGGCACGTGTTTCGATAGACGCGTTACATTCGCTAACCCCCACTAGGCCAGCGTGGAAGTCATGTCCCAAATACACCTCGCACTTACTCATTTGTTTTCATGAAGATTTGTTATCACTACATAGTATAAAACAAAGTCGCTTCCCGCTGTCTGTCTGTCCCTATGTATGCTTAAATCTTTAAACTACGCGACGGATTTGGACGCGGTTTTTGGTAATAAAGTGATTCATGAGGAAGGTTTATAGGTATAATACATGCATAATATAGTAGAAAAACACTGATAATTTATTACCCGTGCCAGGCCGGGGCGGGTCGCTAGCTACTTATAAATAGATATATTAATATGTATGTTATAGGGACCAAAATACCATGAGCGAAATGTGGATATGTCGCAGCCAAATAGCTTAATTCGCCGTTCAATTAACAGCCTAGGCACTTTACTAAACAGCGCCGTTCAACTAACGGCCTAAATGATATTCAGCCGTATCGTCTATTACAACATTGAATAAACTGGCTGGCTAATGCTTAGGCAACTGGTTGACATTTAAGTACTACAAAACTTTTTCAAAATACTACCCAAGCAGAACGACCTGGATGGGTTTAGGTTAGGGTTATTTTTTATGACCCCACAGAAACCCCACCCGGCAAATAGATTCGGTGGATCTAAAAAAATCGTAAAAAATCTAAGTAGCTAATAAAATTATTCCATCAAAGTTGTTTTTTTCCGACGCCATATTGACCAAAGAGAATATAGAATATAGAGATATTGACAGTTTGGTGAGTTTCGGCGCTAGGTGGCAGAAAGTAGAACTAAATTGAAATGAACAGGCTAGGCAGGTAATTAAACGGCTAGGCAAGTAGTTAAACGTCATCGATCCAAGTCATTTGCCTAGCTGTTTGATCAAATGGCTGAATATCATTCAGGTCACTAGTTGAACGGCGCCGTTTAGTTAAGTGCCTAGGCTGTTAATTGAACGGCGAATTAAGCTAGTTGGCGGCGACAGATACATCACGGGATACAAGCGTGATGGAATCTACCACCACGGCCATCGAGAAGCGATACGAAAATGTATCGATTATTTTATTAAATTGTTTTCAACGCGCAATCGGCCGCTCACCTCTGACTTGCTGCTCCAAGGTCATGATGACCTCCACCGCCATGTTCAGTATGCCAAGCTTCGTCTGCGGCTTGTCGCTCTTCAGGTGCGTCATGCACATCCGGCCCAGTTCTTTGAGAGCCTCGTTTATATCCCGTATCCGTATCCTGGGGGGAGGGCGACGATCCGTCAGCTCAACTCCAATAGAGTGTATATTTCCTCAAGATTCGGATTTAGTAAACAATCGAAGCACGTCTTTCTTATGTAATTCGTCTTTTGTAAATTATTAAAAGACATCCTAATAATAGTTTATAATAATTATAAAAAAAAAGCATGGCAAGTTTGTTCACTAAATCCGGATCGTAAGGGAAAATACACCATAAGTACTATTGGTTTTGTGAAAGCAAAAAAGTTTAATATCTCAATTCATTAAAGAAGTACAGTGTTATAATAATAAATATAAATAGTTATGATTATTTTTGGACTGTTACATAAATATAATGAAAAATTCCTTCAAGTACCAACGATTGAGTCACAATGTGTAAAAGTATCTGCAATAAAATGATTAGTGAACACATGAACACATAGTGGACATGTATGAAATGGAACGGTAAATCCAGCGTAGTCGCTGGTATTTAATGAAACACAAATATTTGATGCAACATAAATATTTTGGAGCGGTGATGTTTATGTCAACAACAGGTGCCAACTCGGTGTTACGTATGAAAACATATCAAATAATAATATGCGAAATGTTTTTTAGTGGGCCACTAACAATTTAATGAAGCCAAAAGATGTCGCCAGGCGGCGTGATGTTGGCGCGGGCATTGTAGTGACACTGACAGGTATTGAAGTGAAGTGACAGGCAACGTCAGGCCAGTCCGATAGAGCGACATCTGGCGAGCTGATATTTTTGTGTTTCCTCAACACAGATTGCATACGCATCATGAAACTAAAATGTTGGTCCTGTGAACAGTTAGCGGAGTGATCTCACCTCTCCCTCGCGTTGTTGGCCTGCCGCCTCTCTTTCTCTCGCAGCGCCTTGGCCTGCGGGTCCGCCTCGTCGTCGCCTTCGTCCGCCGACGAACAACTGGCGCGCCGACACAACCGACACACGTTATTGACTTGTTGGACGTGCCACCGACTACCGACTTAATATTTGTGAGATTTTGATCAGAAACATAACTCGTGAAGCGAACGAATTTTTGGGCTGAGCGGGACTAAAAATACGAATTGCTCTGGCAAAACTAGCTGGAATACAAACGATGGCGAAAATGTAGAATAGCGATTTGGAATAATGCATCCAGGAGTTTTGCTGCCACAAGGGTGGCGCCACGTTGCAGCGGTGTGACGTTGACACATGACCGTTCAGATCATAGATGAAGATAGGTCTTTGGTTCAGACAGTTTATCTTCTCCCCGACCACGCGATGATTAGTATTTGTAATGACATTGACACAGATGAAGTGACAGATAATGACAGCCCAGTCCAATCGAGCGACATCTGGTGAGGTGAATTATTTTTATCCCTATTGCACTAATTTTAGTATTTGATCTCTGGGATATTTAAAAAGATAAATTAGGTTGGCTATTTTATAGTATCCTCACATTTACTAAGTCGGAATAAAACCGAAAATGGAACAGAATAATATTTTTAATCATTTGTCAGAACCAAAATCTAAAGAACTTGTAACATTTACACACTTTATTGATTTTTCCCCCAATATATTTCTGTTCAAAATATCACAAACAAGAACCGAGAGACGCCGATTTCCCACGGGAATAAAACAGAATAGTGACACAGCTTACCTCCGAACACGAGGGCAGCGCGCGAGAGAGAGCTCCGCCGACCTCCTATTCTCACACACTAATAGAATATGATAGCTCGCTTCTACGATAGACCATAGACAATAAAAAAATTTTTTCACTGATTATGACGCTATTTTATTAAAATACTGATATTTATACTGAGACTTGATTATGATTAGTCAGATTATATTATTGAATAAAAAAATGTGTTTTTTGGCTCTATCGTAGACAAGGTATTAAATAGACTAGTCATTGCAAGTCGCCAAAATAATTAATAAAATGCCTGAACATAAACTAACTAGCGCTAATTCTGTTCTCCGAGAAGTAGGACTAAATTTTGACTAAATAATATTGCTTTCTGGCGGATCCACTACTGACGGTGAGCAATAGAAATACAACTAAAATAACTATTCCCGCCTCACTCATGGTCATAATGTATGAACAACACAGCAATACTTACAATTGCAGTAATAATATTTGTCGAAAAAAATATTAAATAGTACTAATAATGCAGTGACTTGCAGTAACTATAAAAAGCTTTAATAAAGGTACGCGTCAACCATGACACGAAAGGCATAAAACTATAGTTTTTTATTGAAAATTTCCAACAAATCGACGCATACCTTAGTATAAAGTAATAAACCGCTCCCTTGATCCAGGTATTATTTGAAGCGATGGGTGCAAGATTGTAATAATGATAGCGATCGTTTTGTGTTAATTATGACTATGAGAATAAATTTACCGTGGTAATAAAACATGATAAGTGATACATCTATTAATAATTATTATGAAAAAATAATATATTATTGTTGGTATGTATTATTGATTTGTTATTAGGTTTTATAAAATTACAGCAGGAAATAGAAAAAAAGGAATCGCATTGCACCTAATTAATTGTTGTAAATTTTGGAAATTGATTATTTTATCCTATAAAAAAACACAATCTGAAACATTGAAAAACACAAAACACTAAAAATTTAGATAGGTATTCAAAATATCCCGTACTTACCTGAAAAACTACACACAAAAATCAACTAAAATCACATAATAGACAGAGTATAAAATGCCAATGAATAATTTTACACATTGTGACCCAATTGTTTTGTTAGGTTATGATGGAAAGCTGAAACTTATAACAGAAGTATGTTAGTATATTATGTACAATTATATAAAACACGTCTCACATTAACTTATTTACCACGGGAAATCCAAATTTCCCATTGAGAAATTGAATTTACCACGGTAATTTTAATTTATATAGCAATCGAACGTTTTTACCTAGTGCGCATAACTGAGACGCATAGTTAACTAGGAATATAATTTCCCATGGTAATAAAAGTAAGTGTAAGACAGGAAATTAAAGTTTTTAGAAGAATACTATGTTAATTCATTAAATTATATTTTGTTTCTTTTTATTAAATGTCTTAAAATTAATAAACACATTGGTAAGAGGAAGAACTGTTGTCGGTTTTCAAAGAATACTGAATAGTCTAACCACTGCCATTATGAGACACCAACAGTATATATTTCCTTGCAAGTCTTACATTCAATACCAAAACAATCTTGGCGTGTGGGGGAACTGATAATTAAGTAACCATTCTAAACAATTTTCAAAATTCATACATTAAAAACACACCAAGATCGTTTACAAAATACTAAAAGACAAGGAAAAATAAACTTTCGGTATCAACGCGATCATCGTACGCCGTGCCAGCAGCCTTTTAGTGTCGCATGGCACCACAAATTGACGGCGTCACTAGTGTTGCGACACAGACTGTCAAAGTATGACATTTGACTTTTTAATTTGTTCTGATTTGGACTATTGGCACAGTGGATGCGGTGACAACAGTTCTCCCCCCCCCCCGTTCCCCCCTGTGCCCCCCCGGGTAGCGCACCTCTCTCTAACATTGTTGGCCTGGCGGCGCTCTCTCTCGCGCGCCGCCTTCGTGTCCGGGTCGAGATCGTCCTCGTCGGCGGACGAGCAGCTGCGCGCGGCCGCGGCGCGGTTATTGTGGTCAGATATCGGCTGACTAGATGCCCACCGAGCAATACTACACGTTTAATAGATGCCGTGACGAGACTGACGGGGTTTCATACTTTGTTTGGGTGATTTTAAGGTCGCTTTTGGTTTAGATAACTGAGCGTGGCCCACACTGTATGCCGTGCGGGTTTATTTTAAATTAGACAAGATGGGAGAGCGGTCCGACACTAATCATCTAAATCGAAAGCGCCCTGAATAGTATATGAATTGAAATTTAGAGTGAAATTACCCCGATTGAGATTTACGCGAATTCTACAATGAAATGAGACAAATATTATGGAAATTTTGTTTGAAAGTGTCTTTTAGCCTTGACGGTTACAGGAAGTTCACACTTAGCCTTTCTTTTATAACTTCCTCTAAACAATTATTTCAATGATATATCGGACAGAGAATATATTACAAAAGAGATTGCTTTGATAAATATGACATAAGAAAAGCCATACATCTGTCCCTATGAATACTATAAAAAGCAGACAACAAAAATTCCATCAAGTTTGCCTCATATCAAAACACCCCATAAGAACAACAATAACCGAACAGCGATCTACCGCGGTAATAAAACAGAACATTGACACATCTTACCTCCGAACACTTAGGGCAGCGCGCGAGAGAGAGCAGGTGGCGTTTTGCAAAAAAAGTTACCACGGGAAACAAATTCCTTACCCATTTACCACGGGAACATCGCGTTCACCGTGGGAAATGTGTGTCGCAAAGTGTGCCTATGGCGAAATAACACTGGAAAGTTTAAAGTTGTAGACGTAGGGCTTAATAATAACATTCCCCCTCCCCCGGTATCCCCGGTATGTCCGCACCTCTCTCTAACATTGTTGGCATGGCGGCGCTCTCTCCCGCGCGCCGCCTTGGCGTTGGGGTCGAGGTCATCGTCGTCGTCCGCGGACGAGCAGCTGCGGGGTGACTCCGTGCGGTTATTGTGGTCAGATAACTCACTATGTAGCGAGTAAGCAGTGTAAAGGGTAAAGTGGGGACACACGTAATTTGAGCACTCGACATTAAACAAAATTACCACGGGAAACAAAGTCCTTAATCATTTACCACGGGAACATCGTGTTCAACGTAATAATATCGCCAGACGAACACACCAACTGCATGGTTCCGAACTAAGCAACGCTTGTACTATGGGTAACGTACAATGGACTGGGAGCGTCCCCGGTGACACCCAGACCAGGGCAATATGCGAAAAGGCCATTTCCGAAATTTACCCTGACGGGAATCGAACCACTGCGCCAAGCAGTCGTCGAATTTCACAAAGTGATGACTATTCACACAATCGCAATATTATGATACCTTATCACCCATTCGCAGGAGAATGGGGAAAAAGACTGCATGGATACAATTTTGAAAATGCGAATTGTGGCGTCTCCATTTATCCCTTTGGGTGGTAAGCGAAAGGGTAGGTCGGTGCTCAAGTTACAAGCCCGTGATACTGATCAGTTTACAAAAGGTTATTATGGATGAGAGAAACCACGCTCAGTCTAGTCTATTTCGTGGTTCAGACGCAAAAGATCATTTTCGAAAATGGTCTGGTTCGCAAAAGATGCAACTTTTAGTTATGTGGGTAGGGCACACAACTAGCTAGGTTGATTTTAATTCATATGGGTGTGTATGATAAGGATTATTCATTATGTATTTTGTAATTACCTACCTTGCAATGGCGAACATGAAAATTTCAGAAATTTGCGTAAATTTTACCAACGACGTTTTACGAATATGCCCTTTTGTGTCTAAACCATTATTACCAATATAAACAACAACAAAATTAAAGAAAGGAAATACAAAACGATATAATGTAAACAGCACACAATACATTATGACACGTGTCTCTCTAGACAACAGACGTAGAAACAAACATACAACATTACTTCTCTTGTATTCGATAACTACCTCACATGTCAAAGTGCCAAGTTTCATTGAAATCTGTTCAGCAATTTTGCAATATAACTATAGGGAAATAGCACGACCCGGGATCCCCAAGTCCGCTAACTTCATTCATTTGCATTATATCTGCAAACCATTGGTTATTAGATCAGATAAAAGAATGGTTTATAGTATTATGCAGTCGAAAATGGATACATTGTTCACCAATTCCAATTAAATAACAGCAATACATTTTTGTTTTATGTTCATTAGTGTATTTCTTAGTATGTAAAGGTGTCGATAGATGTCGGTAGTAGTATGGAAACAACTTTAGTATTTCACCCTAGGGTGAAATTTTAAACAGATTCCCTTCAATAACCGGAACCCTTCATTGTACTTGGCTCGACAAGCACTTGGCGAATTTTTTTTTAATAAGGTCAACGACTTTGCTGTTGGAGACTACCAAAACTTAATACAAACACCAATGTTTTTTAATCATATCACGCGTTATTTGGTTAGCAGACTTGGGCCCCCTAGGCACTAACTGCGGTTGATTGTGACCAGTATTAGTCCTATCTTAACGCTATAACCTAGCAGGAGGTAGGCGGAAAGACTCACTATCGGCGCGACCGCTTCGTGGAGGGCGGCTTGGCCGCGAGCGCGTCCGCCGAGCCGGAGGACGACGGCTTCGAGTCCAGCCCCGAGTCCGGGGGCTCTTTGCGTTTCTCTAAAACACAACATTTATTTCAGTTATCATTGGACATCCTACTAATATTATAAATGCGAAAGTTTGTGAGTGTGGATGTATGTGAGTGTGGATGTATGTATGTATGTATGTATGTTTGTTACTCCTTCACGCAAAAACTACTGAACGGATTTGGATGAAATTTGGAACACAGATAGATTATAACCGGGATTAACATATAGGATACTTTTTAACCCAATAATCCAATACTACGCGGATGAAGTCGCGGGGCACAGCTAGTAATATTATAAATGCGAAAGTTTGTGAGTGTGGATGTTTGTTACTCTTTCGGGCAAAAACTACTGAACGGATTTGGGTGAAATTTGGAACACAGATAGTTTACAACCGGGATTAACACATAGGATACTTTTTATCCCGATAATCCCGTTTTTTTTTTAAGTTAATTACTACGCGGATGAAGTCGCGGGCACAGGCTGGTTTATAAATAAACTAGCGCCCCGCCCCGGCTTCGCACGGTTATTTTATATCAGTGTTTCTCTACTATATTATGCATGTTTTATACATATAAACCTCCCTCTTGAATCACTTTATTTATTTAAAAAAAACCGCAACAAAATTCGTTGTTTAGCTTTAAAGATCAAACATACATAGAGACTGATAGACAGCGGGAAGCGACTGTGTTTTATACTATGTATGTAGTGACTATAGTCATTTTTTTTTTGTATGGGACGATTACCGCCACACACTCCCACCACTGTAACTCCTGTAAACCAGGATCAATCAAGGTGTCCAATGATGACGTCGAGGTTTGACCCTCGACGAGTTCCGAGGAGAAACTAAATAGTCTTGGAACCTGCATAATAGAAAAGAGCAATAGGTGGAGTTGGAAGAAAAATGACCCACTTCCCTCCGTTGCAAAGTGGGAGACAAATATAAGTGATGAAATCGACCGAATATGTATATTTTTTACATAGTATCGGTGACATCCGGGATTTGAACTTTATCCACCTTATTGTTAAACGTGGATTACCGGGCGAATAGTTACACCCCGTATTATCTCTCTCTGACATCAGTAATTTGACATTCGAAAGAAGAAGACAAAGTACCTATTGTAACTACACAACCGCTAATCCGCGTTTATTAATAAGGGGTCTGAGTTGAGTTTGACCTTTTTTATAATATAAAACAAAGTCGCCCAACAATCGAACGATCCGCCGCATGTTAAGCAGTTACCATAGCCTATAGATGCTTGCAATCAAGACATTGCTAGCACGTTGCCGGCCTGAAGGGGAGTGTGACAGAGAAAGAGAAAAGGGAGGTCTCACATTTACGTAATAAATAGTAAATTGTTGCACAAGGGGTGTTCGAGGGACAAAATAAGTCTTTCATCCGAGGTAAATACTGTGCTTTTCATTACGAATACAAGGAAAGTAAAATTAAAACAGGAATTGGCTAAAGAAATAATACAAGGAAGTATGAACTATACTCTACAACTCGAACAAAAAATAAAGATCGGATTGCCGCCTATTTTGTTTTTTTTTTCGTTGGCCGGCCAACTTCATTATTTTTCATTTTCATCTTTAAATATTTTGCCCAAATCTATGTTATTTTAAAGAAATTATTGAACTAAATTATAATTAAGTCGTAAAAAATATATATTCTTTAATTAATACTTAACTTTGTTATTTCAATTTTACATCGCGCTGTAATTTAGTGACTGTAAAAAAAGTTGGAACATAGTTCCATAGAAATGTGAAAATGGAACTAGTTTTTTTAATAATTTGACAGCTGTCAGTTGAAAGCGATTCTCCCTAGGGCGGAAAAGTATTATTTTCAACCCGCTCCTCAGGCAACTTCAGACCTAGTGATGAAAAATACTGAGTAATGAAAAATAACTTACTGGTGTTAGGCAGGGCGTGTCTCTCCATTTTGATGGGGGGTTCCGTGTGTAGCGCCAGCCCACCGCCCACGCCCAACCGTGGGACTGCAATACAACAATACAGTATAAAGCTATATATTATCAATAAGACTGTACATTTATACAAGGTGACACATAATGGGTATACTATTTTTTTTGCAACTTAACTTTGTAAATCTCAAACTATCGGCTTTGTAGGACAGTTGAAGTACTAAAGGTGTTGTACACTTGTGAAATCGGTCAACAGCTGTATTCCTGTAACACCTTCTGCTTTTCAAGTTGCCTCCAAAGCTGATAGTTTTAGAATTACAAAGTTAAGTTTTGAAAAAAATAGTATACCCATTATGTGTCACCTTGTATAGGCCCAAACTCAAAAATATCCATCCATCCAGGTGACACCATAAGTAAAATTTCATCAAAATTGGTCGAGCCGTTTAGGGGGAGACGAGAAGAATTACAAACAAGCGCGCACCGGAATTGCATATACAGAGTTAGTGGCAAAACAAGTACTAACATCATAAACAACGAATTTTGTTATTGTACTTAATAATTCATCATAATTTGAGTACATGAAGTCTGAGAGCGACCTTGAAAATGCCATTCTTAAGTCATCACAGTACGAAATGACATGTTAAAAGCGTACTTAAGATCGCTCTCGAATGTTTAATAATAATTTAGCCCTTATAACGTTCTACTCCTGGGCACTGGCCTTTCCTCACTACGAGGGGGATCCAGGCCGCCAATTTATATATTTTTATTTTAGCAAGTCCTATAAATTATTAAAAATTCTGAAATTTTGGTGTTTTACCAATAACGTGTCGCGTGCACAGTACCTGGTGCCGGCTGGTGCGGCTGGTGCATGTCCTGCGGGTACAGGTCGGCGGCCTCGGCGTGGTTGCGCAGCACGTTGATGGCGTCGTCCAGGCGCTCCTCCATGCGCGCGCCCTGCACACCGCACCACACCACCGTCAACATCACCATCAACATCAACATCGCCACGCTGGATCCCGCATCAATACATCGATCTAACTCTGAGACCACTCTTGGAAATGTATTTCCGATGTCATACCATTAAATAATTGCGGCGATTCATGACGCTGACAGAACGGATAGATGGCGCTGAATACGACGCCTCAATACAATGTACGGATTCTTCATAGTAAAACTGAATCACGATATTAAGATTCCCAAGCATCGTGACTACCTATATATGTATATACAATACCCCGGCAACACGACCGCTTGGCGCAGTGGTTCGAGCGTAGACCGCTCGGCTCACTGCATCGGGTGGTTGCGGGTTCGATTCCCGTCAGGGTAAATTTCGGAAATGGCCTTTTTGGTATTTTCCCTGGTCTGGGTGTCTGACTGGGATCGCCCCCAGTCCATTGTATGGTACCCATAGTACAAGCGTTGCTTAGTTTGGGACCATACAGTTGGTGTATTCGTCTGGCGATATTTATTTATTTAACAACCAGCGGGGCCTAGCAGTCGCCAAGCCAGGCATAACACCCGCCTGGATGGAAGATCTTCCCTTTTCCGCCAAAGAATGACACGTCAAAACCGTACTCAAGACCGCTCTCACACTTAAGATCGATTTATTGCCACGGGCCTGTTGGACTGTTTCACTGAGAGACCATGTCGACGCTACCACTAGCGCAGCCGTGGTTGTCTGTGAGCTAAGTTATTACATTCGTCTGAGGCTTTGTATAATGACCACTAGCTCGCCCCTACTACATTAGAACCAGGGCTGCTACTCTTAGCAACAATAATCGATATATCATGACATTATCAAAGGGCAACACACTGGAGCTATTATAATATTTATATTAATATCTACTACCCTTTGTAATTATTGTTTATAAGCAACTGGCGATAATAAAAGACATGTAAAAACACAAGCCCGCTGAGTTTCTTGCCGGATCTTCTCAGTCGAGGTCGCGTTCCGATCCCGTTGTAGATATAAGAAAAAAATATGTACAATTGACAATTTGTAAGTGCCCCCGTAGGCCGAAACAAAATAAATGATTTGAATTTGAATTTATAGTGTCGAATCCTACTCTAAATTCCATCTATTTTGCCGTCCTATACTGACTGAACGCACTATACAAAGTCATCTTTCTTTCAGACGGTATGAGACGGCATTTAGCGTAGGATTCGACAAGATATGTCACGATATATCGATTATCAATGCTAAGAGTACCAGCCCAGAATACCATCGTCGAAAAGAAGAATGTATACATTAATTACAATAAATAATGATAATGTCTAAATACACTACACAATATCACATACATACGCAAATTAAAACACGTATAACAGCATAAAACCATGCCACATAACAAATGAATTAATAACTTTATACATTATTTATTAAGACTTGATGATTGCGCGCTGTATTTAATGGGCTAAAGAGCTTATGGATCATTTATTAGGAGCTCTATGTTCGTTGGGGCTCACCACTTGTCACGTCATCATTTTTTATGTAACAAAGTCAGTGAAAAAACGTGTGACCCGTCGGGTGTTAAGCCGTTATAGTAGCCTGTAAATGCTTGCAATACCAAACATATTGCTCGTAGTTTCCCTAACTGTATCGGAGTGGGAGGGCAGGGGAAGGGAGACGGGGTTGGTCTTCCGGCTCTTTCACTCATCTTAAGAAACACAGCTAAATATATAAGCTACTTTTCTGTTCTCCTATATCTAAATATCATTAGGCATGTAAAATTATAGTGAGATCCGACATAATTTCAATTATTCCGGAAACCGACACTTTGGAAAAAACCGAAAACTACATAGCCATATACAGCGCACAATCAATAGCATTGTCAGGGGCGTATATCTTTATTTAGGCCAATACACCTCCTATCCAGAAACCGACCGCTTTAGGCACTAGCCTAGTGCCAGAACGAACCTATTTAGCGCCTGTTTTAGAAATCCCAAGGCTCTGGTCAATTTAGTTTGGCAAATCAAAATTAAACTCTTTAAGTTGCGTTCAAGTTTCCGGCATTTGCGAGAGATAAGCCCCTGACTGTGTCGAGGCTGAACACGATACTCACAACGTCGGTGTGTTCTCGCAGGAACACCATGGCCTCGTCCAGCTGCCGCTCGGCCGGCGCGCCCTGCTTCACGGTCGGCACTCGTTTCAGACAACAGTCGGGGCGGGAGGAGTTGCGCGCCATTGTTTTTAGATGATTTAGCGGTCTTAGGATGGGATATTTAATGTTTTATTTCGATATGTATGTCGGTCTGTCTGTGCCATAAATCCCGAGATTGAATGAACCGAATTCAAGTGGTTGCTTTTTTTCATCTAATATAGGTGAGAATTTTCGTTTGGGTAAGTATACCGGAAAACATTTGACATTTTCATGATTAAAACATTGGGAGAAAGTTTAAAAGAAGATAATTACGAGCATTCAATTTCAGTAATATTACTCTTTGTAAAATAAAGAAAATCGCGGTGTAGAAGGAAATATTGTATACTATTGCAGATCTAAATGAGGCCAATCATCACTAAAAATCCGTAGATGTCACTAATATAAACTAATCAATCGGGGGTTCTAATTAATTATCTACAAAATAAATCTACATAAAACAATTGATACAGTCTAAAAATGGCGAACAACTCTTCACGTAACGACTTGGTTAAACACAAAAATTAAAACAGAAACACAAAAGAAAAAAGGAGAATAATGTAATACACATATCTAAGGTATTAATGTTATATTTGACTTGTAAAATCAATTAATTGATGGTATATATTGTTATGCTAAAAAAGCTCAATTTGAACAGTGTTAGTATTTAAAATTACATATCAATTTATACCGTATCAACTTCACACTATTAGGAGTTTTCCCTTAAAGCAGCTCTTTAAGGGCGGTTCAATCGATACTGTCACTATAAAGTGGATAAACCACTTCCGACCTCCGCCACTACAAGATGTTATTAATACTTGAACATTATTAAGATATTTGTATTACATTATCCTACGTAGAAAATAAACTTCAAAAGCTTTTTTGGAAGAAAATTAACATCAAAAAGTCCAATATTATTAACGTCCATGCAGAACGCATGCTTTTTAAATGAATTTTGTTAAAAAAACACTGAGACCTTATCACATTGTAAGACCGACTTAAATTTAAATCATATCCAATTTCCAATTTGTCGGTTAATAGTTACACATTCTTAATGCATGGACTTACTTGTCGGAATTGCAATGTAAACAGTCAAAATACCGAATTTACTTCTAAAAGTAATTAGTTACAAATCTATGTATGTACAATAATTTATCAAAAGTATATTGGATAAGAAACATGCGCTGAGAATTATACGCTAAGATTTTCAGGAATTTCATAATTACACACCACAAAATGAGCTGGCTAAATGGAATTCCAAAATTATGACCCATTTCACAACTTGTAAGCTCAACCGACACCAGAATACACTAGAATTGAAATATGCAGACCATATTAGAAACTAGGTCCGACGCTTTGGAATAAAAACTAAGAGTTTTTTCTGTCGGTCAAACCGACACTTTGGAAATATTCTCGCACGCAAATTTCCCACCTCCTCCTGACCAGCATCAGCGGCGTGGTACTCACCATGACCGTGGGCGGGAACACCGCCATCGGCTGGTGGTGTCCGTTGGGCAGCACCGCCGCGTTGGGCAGGGGGGCGTGCGGGGTGGTCGCGCTGGGCGGGGACGACACGCCCGTTGACACCCAGTTTGATTGCTGGGAACAAAGATTATAGGTGATAAACAACAACCAAATAAAATAATAACTGTCATTATTTACGGTGTCCGATTCCTTTCAATTTTAGACGAAGCAGTCAAACTTAAACTCAAAATTGTTTTTGTTCATGTAAGCCGACAAAGCATTTATGAATAGATAGAATATACCACCGGTTCGGAATTATGCTTCCACTGAGAAGAGCCGGCAAGAAACTCAATGGTTACTCTTTTCAATGAATGAAAGATGGTGTACATTCTCAGGAACAGCATAAAAAATAATATGAGCAGGCAACACCATTGCCACTAAATAGCTAATAGTAAATAATAATCAAATCTCACTCAGATTTAGGTATGTAAATAAAATGAGAAAGCTAGTTTAGTGTGATGTGCATACCTACTCATACTTACATCAAATTAAACGTTTACGAACCAACAGTAACAGTAACAATTTTAAAACATTGTAATTCAAAAACAAAGACGATAACCGTCCATTAGTGTTGGCTATTCCACTTCCCGACATCAAGTATCGATAAACGTATCAGAGTAGTGTCGTACCTGTCCGTTGTGATGGTGCATGTGTGCGGGGTGCGCGGGGTGCGCGGGGTGCGCGGGGTGGTGCGGCGGGGGGTGGTGCGGCGAGTGCTTCAGCGGGAACAGGCGCGCGTGCAGCGGCGGCGGCGAGTGCACCGGCGTCGACGGCGAGGACCCGTACGACGACAGGCTGCCGGCCTCCGCCCCGCCGCCCGCGGCCGCGCCCGCCGCGCCCGCCGACCCCCCATATATCTGGGGGAGCGAGCCCGACGTTAATATACCGAGCTGTAGCGCTTTTGCCATAATCAGCTCACGAGTTTAGGTCCAATTATTTGAAGCGTCAATAGCCTAGTGGTTAGAGGGGCCGTCCTCGTGGCTGAGAGGTTCCGGGTTCGATCCCCATCCTGGCCATTAAACTATTGACGTGAGCCCACTCCTAGCACAAGCATTAGCTTAGTTGCAGGGGCTAAAGGGAATACTAGTAATGTGATAAACATAAATTGCTAGGAATCTTTTAAAAAAAAAAAACAAAAAAAAAAATATTGTATAATTACAATCCGTGGTGCCTTACTGCTGGTCTTCAATCAGCTGTAACTGTAAACAGTCTTGTTTCTATAGCAATCACCCCATACCAGCTATTGTTGTCTCCTGGTTTGCACCGGAGGGAAGTGGATTTTTTTCTTCCAACTCCTATTATTTATTTCGATAAAATACGTGCGGGTACCCAGACACTTTTCCCCGGGACTCGTCGAGGGTCAAACCTCGACGTCATTATTGGTCACCATGGTCGATCCTGGGTTACAGGAGTTACAGTGGTGGGTATGTGTGGCGAGACCAGTCCCATAAAAAAATACAGAGCTATACCTACACTGAAGCTGTACTTAGACTGATGAAAACTTTTTCAGCCAGAAGACACGTATTAACAAAAATCACTATGAGGTCTCAGTGCGCGCGAACGCACATCGCATTGAGAAATGGCACACTTTCTCTGGTACTAGTGCCTTACTTAAACAAGTACCTACTGTTTGTAAACACCCCCGTAAACCTCCGACAGTTGTTATCAAGATCTTTTATAAGACGCTGCATGTAAACTTTTATATCGCGATTCAGACTATTATAAAAAATCGTTGTTTGTATAGAGCGTTGAGTAAAGCGCCATCTATCTGAGGTAAGCGGTACTTCAAAGCAATAGGATAATTTACAGAGGGCGTTACATTTTAAATTAAGAATCAACTCACCGGTTGTAGCGGCGGTTTCGCGACCAGCATCGCGTCCGGCGGCGAGTGGTGCGGCGCGGCGGCACGGAACGACGACATCGGCGGCAGCGGCAGTTCGACGCCGCCGCCGCCGCCCGCCTCGCCCACCGGCGGGCCCGCTATACCTGCGGATAACACACACAAACATCACCTTAAGGCTAAAGCGCCCATCTAGCCCGCGAAGTTCAAATTTTTTGAGGTTTTTTTAGAAAATTTTCAAAATCTGCAAATAATAAAAGGCACATTTTGTAATTCGCGACAAAGACCGTGTGCAGCGCATTTATTAATATATCCAACTTACTCTAAAACATTTCATGGACGACAGCTATCCAGATAATATGGCAATTTTTGTATATTTAGTGATTAACTAGTATCATATCCACTGTGATAATATTTAGAGTAAAATAAATGTATTAATAAACGCACTGCATACTGTGTTTGTCGCAAATCACAAAATGTTGTCTTAAATGTTTTCAGATTTTGGATAAACTATAAAAATACTCGAAAATTTTGAATTTCAGGCTAGACAGGCGCCTTCACTTTAAAATTGATATTCTAATTAGATGAAATGAATTGAGAGGTATAGATGTCACTTTATAATGTAAATATAGGTAACAAAAAGGGCCTATGCATACCACGTTTTTTAAACGAGTCGTTGAAACGCGTTTGTAGCGATACAGACGCGATACGCACGCTAGTCAGGCGCAGCCTGTAGACTTTTGCCTGTAGACCTGTCCACGATTTTACAGACGCGATACTAACGCGCGTGTGTATCAATTCAAATGACAACAAACAGCTCTGTAGGATAAAAGCCGCCGTCGACGTGCGCTTTTAAAACGCGCGTCGACGGCGCGTTTAAAAAACGTGGTGTGCATAGGCGCTAAGGTTAGAATTCACGGCACAAAGACATGTCTATCTCATATCGTGATTAGTCGGGCGGGAGTGACCACCATGAATTCTGATTGGCCTATCGAAAATAATAATGCAAGCGTGATGCAAGCAACAGCTTGGATGTCTGTGAGACCTATCCATGACAGAACCATATAATTTCCCCCTTTCTCTCTCACCTGGTGACGTGGCATAGCTGTCGTGCTGGTAGGGCGGCGGCTGGTAGTAGGGCGCCGCCCACTCGCCGCCGGCGTAGTACGCCTCCTGGTACGCGGCGCCCGCGCCCGCGCCCTTCGGCGACGCGTACCGGCTCGGCGAGTCGTGGCCGAACTCATCGCTGCCGTACTGGAAGAAGAGAGATGGGAGATTAATTAAAACATATGTCGGAGATGTCGAAATAAATAAATTTGCAACTTCGAGGGGTGGGCACGAATTCTAAATTGTCATCGTGCCACTAAGAACGTTTGGTCTTCGCACGACTATTTAAATTATACTATACAGGTTGAAACAGAAAGGGTATACTTTTTTTTTCCAAACATAACTTTATAATTCAAAAACTATCAGCTTTGGAGGAAACTTGAAAAACAAAAGGTGTGATAGGGATACAGCTGTTGACAAGTCCTATAGAACGTCCACAACACGAGAAAGGAGTCGATTCCTTTCCCCAACATATAAATTAGGCCGACAGCCAGACTGTTCTATCCCTGTTGGTAAACATCCCATTTCGTAACCCTCATAGAATACAAACGCAAAAGCCGCATTTTGTACATATTTAAATCTCCATACCTTTAGTCAAATTTGGTAAAACATGAATTTAATAAACATCGTGAGACACCTTGATCACTAGATACGTGTCTCGATACGCAGCACGGATACGGTGTATTTTCTTAAATAGTCTTCGTATTTCTATTTTTTATGCTAAATTAAGCGGGCGGTATTAGGCTAGGCTGAAAGGTAAAGGCTTTGGGTAGTATTTTTTTAACTTTTAACGTTCTATCTGGACTAAGAAAGTGTATGATTAGCTGAAGAGAAGTATCATTGAACTGCGTTAAAACTATAAGGAAAACTGTAACAAAAATAAACTATAAGTTCAAACAATTTATGGAATCGTAATTCCATGGAGCTCGTTCTCTTGTGAACCTGCATATTAGGGGCGAGGCCGGCCGCTGATTGTTCGGACTATTTTAGCCGTACCTAGAATTATTACTCACAGTATTGGTGCGAGACTTTTCATAATACCGTGATTAAAGTTCAATAATTATGAGTGGGACACAGTTTGTTATAAAAATAGGGTTGTGTCAGCTTTAAGACTGATTGTAAATATATGTTTTGGTATTTTTATTTAAGACTAGCGGCCCGCCCGGTTTCGCACAGTTACATTGAAGATTTAGTAAGGATCTCTAATTTTTGAAAAAAATAATATTGCCTATGTCACCCGGGCATAATGTAGCTTCCCAACAGTGAAATATTTTTTCAAATCGGTTCAGTAGTTTCGGAGCCTATTTAATGCAAACAAACAAACAATCAAATCTTTCCTCTTTCTAATATTAGTATAGAAAATGCTCCTCTAACTACACCTCTCCGTAAACTGAAAGCTAACACTAGGAGTGGGTTATCTTTAGTAGTTAATGCCCAGTATGAGAGCGAACCCAGAACCTCGCGGTTACGAGGACGGCGCTTCTAACCTCTGAGCTATTGACGCTTAGATTTTTATTTTATTTTAGGTATTTTCTAAGCCTGAGCGCTCCAAATAAGGTCGCGACGAGAGAACCCCCTTTTAGTACTTACTGGCTTACCACTAAACTGAGACCTAAATATATCACGAGCGAAACATGAGCGTTTTGTGGCTAAATGTCTAAACAGGTTTTCATCATCATCATCATCAGCCTATGCTTGTCCACTCCTGGACATAGGCCTCCTCTAATGAGCGCCATAGCGCCCTGTCTTCAGCTTGCCGCATCCAGCATCTGCCTGCAGTCTTTCGCAGATCGTCATCCCACCTGGTCGGAGGGCGTCCTACACTACGCTTGCCGAGTCGAGGTCTCCACTCAAGAACACAGGTCTTGTATTATGCTAATCCACCTGATTACTCTGCATTTCAGACTTGTATGGGAATTCATCAATCAATTATATTGAGCGTTGCGTTCAGCGCCATCTATCTCCGGCGCAGTAAACCACAGTTTATTTAGAGGTCGCTACCGGTGTAAAGTAAAGTATACCTTAGTTCGGCGTGATTATGTTTTAATTAAATCTCAATCGCTTGTGTGTCGGCCCACACATTCTTCCCGGTATTGTAACAGGAAGCGATGCGGATCGGGAACCAAATCCTTTAGATAATGACTCACCGCTTGAGTTACTGTGAAGACCACTTAATTATGTGGATACCTACCAACAATTACTAAACGTAATTAATATTTTAATATGACTGTTATAATTAGCTGCTGAGGGTATCCCTCCCCTTTATGATAGGAGGGAGATAGGACACAGTACACTACGCTGGTCCAGGTTGGATTGGCAGAATAACTTGTGTCAATGGTTTGAGAGCAATCCCAGCAAACACCTTACATTTTCCTCACTTTATATTCCCTGTAACATGACAGGTAGACGTCGTAATTGTCACTTTTGACAGATTTGGTAATCCACTAATGTATGCATAACCAATCTAAATATATATAACTCAAAGGTGACTGACTGACTGACTGACTGACATAGTGATCTATCAATGCACAGCCCAAACCACTGGACGGATCGGGCTGAAATTTGGCATGCAGGTTATGACGTAGGCATCCGCTAAGAAAGGATTTTGATTAATTCTACCCCCAAGGGGATAAAATAGGGGATGTATTCATCCCGAAATTTTTGTTAAGTTAAATTACACGTGGACGAAGGCGCGGGCACAGCTAGTTTGTTTATAATTGGCTTTTCAAATACCAATGAAGCAAACTTTTTTGTTACTGAATAATTTAGAAATTACTTCCGGACTTTATGTGACTGGGTTCGCCCCCAGTCCATTGCTGTACGGCGTCCATAGTACAAAGGTTGCTTACTTTGGGACCATGCAGTTGGTGTGTCATTCTGTCGATATCTATCCGGGTAAATTTCAAATGGACCATTTCTAAAACCAATTTGGTACATTGCATACGCAACACTATTCTCCACTCAGTGGGACACAATTAATCGCATTGGTATCGCCATAAACGCGCGACTGCATCGTCGCAAGTGTGCGGCACGCCATATCTGTGAATTGCGACACGCCGGGCGAAAGCTCGTGTGTAATTGGACTTATTGTACGAGGTACAGTCACGGCTTTCTTGATATGTACAGATATTAACACTATAAATTGGACTAAATTTACACACACATAATATTTTAATAATGTGTCAACAGATTTGCAAGATTTTTGTTTAATGCAGGAATTCGGTACATAAAAGAAGAAAATCGCCTACACAAATATTTAGATTTGTCAGTTGCACCTTCTGTTGATTGACCATTAGGTTGATTTTGTAATTTACACATACCACACATTTTATTTCATAATTCATTATGACTTTTTAATATACTAAAGGACTGCAGTTAGCCCCTTCAACTAAGCTAAATAACTAAGTCAATAGTATGTAGAATTAGGGATAGCACCCAGCAACTCTCAGTTACAATATGCTGTTGATTCTAAAAAGTCACGTATCTAGACAACTGTATACGAAATAACGTCGCCGAGTGTACCCGACGAGATCAGCTCGGTGTACCAGCGTGCCATTGTTAGCTCAATTAGGCGCGTGGACATATACGTTAGAAAAACTGTAGTAATATGGCGTGACAGTTTCACAACGCCAGATACAAACCGTTACGTTGGACTTTGCGTTAAGCACTAGAATGGACCACGATACCAATACTCTTATATATGTATTACTAGCTGTGCCCGCGACTTCGTCCGCGTGGAATTTAATTGACAAAGTTTCATACAAACTTTCATCCCCTATTTTATCCCCTTGGGGGTAGAATTAATCAAAATCCTTTCTTAGCGGATGCCTACGTCATAACATCTACCTGCATGCCAAATTTCAGCCCGATCCGTCCAGTGGTTTGGGCTGTGCGTTGATAGATCACTATGTCAGTCAGTCAGTCAGTCACCTTTGAGTTATATATATATATGTACAGTATATTATGTAGTCAATGATGAATGAGACACTCATGTAGGTACTCCTGTCTTTGCACACTCCTGAATAATTTCCCTATGTGAGATACGAGTTTAAGAAAATAATGCAGCCGTATCTCAATTTGCATTCAATCTCACTGTATTCTACACAAACTTAAGATCAATGACGATCGTTTAGCGCAGTGATTCAAGCGTAGGCCGCTCGGCTCACTGCACATGGTGGTTGCGGGTTAGATTCCCGCAAGGACAAAATTCGGAAATGGCCTTTTCGTAATTTTCCCAGGTCAGGGTGTCACTGGGATCGCCCCCGACCCATTGTACGGTACCCATAGTACAAGCGCTGCTTAGTTTGGGATCATACAGTTGGTGTCAGTCTGGCGATATTTGTTATTATTTATAATATTTTCTTGGGCCAATCACGAGTCAATTTAATGCCATGTTTTCCGCGAATGAAACAATCGGAAATTCAGGCTATAAGAATCGGACGATAAATAAATCGGCCTACGCTCTAACTTTATAACAAAATAGGCAAACACAAATCAAAAAAATGTTTTGACGCGAGCATCTCCACCAGACATAGTTGGTAGGGGCCGCTCCAGATGTCTGAGAACATAATATATTAATGAGTCGGCCTTTCCGTGTATAGAATATAGATACGTCACGAAATCACTAGCCGCTTCTCATGGTTTTATTAAACAACAATGATTTCATTAAATTCCTATCGTGATATTATAGCGTAAGTTGTAAGCGTTAGTTGTAGCGAATAGATACTGTTACAACACGGCCAGAATTAACGTAAAAATTCAACAATGTCCAAAAGTTTTTATTTTCCAGATTAAATATTTGAATACAACTCAATAATCCTAAGGCCTGTTTTAACGCCTTGCAGGATAAAAATAGACGTTACAAATAATAAATATTTCAGTATTGGATTGGTAATTATTAATTTGTTTAAGAACTGCCTTTTTACCGATATAAAAAAAACTGTTATCCTTGACTTGGTTTATTTTTTTAAATAAAGAAATAATTGTATTTTTATGTTAGACTACATGATCAATTCATTTCAATGTCTACACAGTATATTTTTTTGTCTATTGAATCTGTAACTCTACCCTGGCGCCCTCTTCACAGCTCCTCTGTCATTGCTTAATGGACTCCTGTAACCTGATCCGTGTGCTTATAACATTTTATTCAGGGGTTGATTTCTCATTTGTATATAACACTCTCAGAAAATTTCTTGTGTTACGCAAATATTACTCGTATGACAGATATTTTATGGGCTAATTTGAAGTGCCGGATCTTTGTAACCGTTTTAGGTTTGTCAACGTTTAAATTGATGTAAAGTGTGAGTAGGTATGCAAACCTCACTAAACTAGCTTTCTCATTTTATTAATTTGGTAAATCTGAGTGAGATTTGATTATTATTTACTTATTTAGTGACAATGGTGTTGCCTGCTCATATTCTGTTGCTGATCCTGAGAATGAACACCATCTATTATTCATTGAAAAGAGTAACCATTGAGTTTCTTGTCGGATCTTCTCAGTGGAAGCAGAATTCCGAACCGGTGGTAGATTCTGACTATTCATAAATGAATAAAAACTATTTTGAGTTAGACTTTAGCGGCGATTTATTCATGGGCCATAATTTTATGTAGGCTGAAATTTTGTGGACAGATTTTATATATATATATATATGTAGTTAGTTGGCGAATAAGCGTTCGACTCGCCTCATGTCAAGAAGTTATCGCAGCATATAGATGGTTGCAAGACCAGATTGCAGATCTCAGAATCCCAGAATCTCAGAACAGAGGGACGGGCAGGGGGGGTTAGACTTCCGGCTCCCTCATTCATCCGCATGAGCTATTGTCAACTGGCTGACCAGTCCCAATAATAATTGCAACAGTTTTTTATATATATTTACTACTAGCTGTGCCACCCGACTTCGTCCGCGTAGTATTTAACGTAACAAAAACTTCGGGATTATCGGGATTAAAGTATCCTATATGTTAATGATGATGATGATGATGATGTAATCCTGTAATCCCTCAACAGGAACATAGGGCTCGAAGAAGAGATTTCCACTTTTCTCGATCTTGCGCGGTAGCTTCGAGATCCTTCCAGCCGAGTCCAGTTGATGCAGCCTCTTTTTCAACTGAGCGCCTCCAGGTGATACGGGGGCGGCCCGGCTTTCTTTTCCCATACGCTTGCCACGTTAACACTTGTTAACACTATATGTTAATCCCGGTTATAAACTACCTGTGTTCCAAATTTCATCCAAATCCGTTCAGTAGTTTTTGCGTGAAGGAGTAACAAACATACATACATCCACACTCACAAACTTTCACATTTATAATATTAGTAGGATAGTAGGATGTAGAATAGCAACATAGCTCGTCATCACACAGCTACGTACACAAATATGTGTTTGGAGAGACGACACATAATGTATTTATGACACATATAATTGACGTTTGGTTAATTTTAAAAGCGGGTGGGCGGCGCTGGGCGGCCATTATCTAATGTTTTGAGATAGTACTCATCAATACACGCTAGAAGAGTGTATTAATACAATACGACCATGAATTCGTTTTATTCCCTAAAGTGTTTGAGTGTAAGTGCCCCCTTAGGCCTAAACAAAAATAAACGACTTGAATTTGAATGTTCGCCCGCTCGATCGTCGCGCCGCCCTGGTGGTGAAATAATCATGAATTCCCTCATTGACAATTAAAAAAAAATAAAAAGATTATGGTCGGTCTATCCAACCATGTTATGTTATTCCAACCATTCGATTCAATTTCCTTTTCGTGCAATGCCAGTGTCATCAATTCAAGTCATTGCGAAACACTTGGAACAAGAAGTCCAACCGTCGTCCTTTTTAACATAAAAAGAACAGAAATGAAATAAGTGTTCGTTTTCTCTATCGTTGCTGGTTATGTGTAACTCACCCCACTCTCCTGACTCGTAGTCGCCGGCGGCTGGAGCCCGTGCTCCTCGTTATATCTTCTCCTGGCCCGGTGCCTGAGCAGCGCAGACGCATCAGGCTGACCGAACTGAAAGATCTGTTCGTCTTTACCACTCAAAAACACTTTCTCGGCACTAAGTTCATAGTCTTTTCCACTAAAATCCGTATTGACAAACTCTGACCGAACACCGTCCAATATTTCCGATGATATCCGAAGCGAGTCCGAGGTTTGCCGAAGATTGACATCCGAGTCCGGTCGGTAGCTCTCGCATATTTGACTGAACGTGTTAAAGTACTCTGACGCTAGGTCGGTTCTGGGCTGGTAGTGGACCTCCGTGAGGGGCGGCGGGTCTGCCGCGAGGAAGCTGGAGTCCATACTGGAGACGTCATGTCGTAGCGCCATCCTGACGTCATCGGTTCATTTGAACTTGAATTTCTTGCATTTGTTTGGTTTCATCACTTATATTAATATTGCACTTTGGTGATTTTGGTTTTGAATGTTGCCTGCGTAATTTATGTTAGTTACTTAGTCGTGCTAACCTCGTATTAGGAAATTCTTGATACTAAATAAATAATAAATATTCAATCAATATAAGGGAATAACTATTTACTCTGAAGTCAAATCTTACCCTGCAATTGTAAGTGATAGAAATACAGGATAAATATGCAAAAGCACTTATCCGTTCCGATCAAGACGGCCCACAAAAAAAAACCTTTCAAACAATAACTAATATCGATAACAAATAAAAAAGGAAGAGCGTACATTTTTAAATAACTTCACACTTTGCGGAACGCCGACAGAGCACAAGACCACCCGACGCGCGAAATCGCCCAACCGCAAAACACCCGCAAACAATACCGGGCGGACGGCAAAAAAACGGCTCCTTCCAAAATTAAAAATATTTAGTTCCAAAACCGTCAGCCAATAGCACCTTGCCAAAAATCCCTTGGGAACGAAATCGGGACAATTTCTACCAGATTATATTCGAAATTTGAATTTGACAAAGAGAGCAGGTAAAAGGGTTGTGTGTGACGGGTCAAAATTTGCAACATATTGTCAAAGCACCAACTTATCTTGTACAGCTGATAATGGCGCTAATGTCTTTGCGAAATAGGACATTTTCGGTGGCAGCGCTAGTTTCTGTTTTGGCCACCGGATTAAATAAGTTTGTATGATCATTGTACGATGCAAGCTGTTAAATATAAATGGTAAGGACGATGAATTGAAAATTTTCAAAAATTCAAGAGATCATCTTTTTTTTTAATAAATGAGGTACCTCATGTACTGTACTAAGGTTTCATGACAGAATAATCAAATTACTAAAAATATAATTACTTAGCGACGCTAACCAAATGGCGTTATTTCTATAACGAAGTATGTATGGCATCTTATAATTTTTATGAGCGACAAAAAATTATGTGGGGTTATCAATATATTATTATAAAACAAATTGCGCGCAAGCACGATTCCGAACTTTAGGATAGTCGTAGATGCAATCGATTTTATTCGTTTTCTTACTTATGATAGTTTACCTGTGAGATGCCTCTAGCACCGAAACAAAACATATTGTTATTATTTCCAAATAAATTTGAGAGATTTACTTGCAACGAAATTTTATCCGATAGTTACTAAAAAGTCAATAAAATTTTTACCTAAATTCTTTGTCCGTAAGTTTCAATTTTAAACTTCTCTCGCGAGTCTCCACCTCCCACATGTTCGGGTGGCCGACCACCGGAGTGGCGGTAAGGGGACACCACGAGCCGCGAATCAGCTGATTCACACGTAGCTACTACAGCATCCTTACATTATGTACTCATGCGGTATCGCTGGTAGGGTGTCGAGTTTTGTTAACGAGAAAATGTATGGGCAAACATGCTTTTTATGGGTATAATTTTTTGTAGTGTTTTGCAATTGTTAAAACATATTCTTCTTCTAGTTTGACGAGCGCTTGGCGATGTGGTTCGAACGTAGGCCGCTCGGCTCACTGCACTTGGTGGTTGCGAGTTCGATTCTCGCCGGGGCAAATTTCGGAAATGGCATTTTGCTTTGGTCTGGGTGTCACTGGGATCGCTCCCAGTCCATTGTATGTACGACACCCATAGAACAAGCGTTGCTTAGTTTGGGACCATACATGTGGTGTGTCAGTCTGGTGATATTTAATAGTTGAGAATTTAAAGGGATCAGATATGTAATATCCGACAATTATCTTTTTTGTAGTAACATTGAAAGTTATGAGGGCGTCGTTTTTGGGTGTCTAGCGATGAAGAATAGTGTCTCCAATCGAAAACTATAATTTAAGGCACATATACTTATATTTTAAAGCGAAGCTTTTATATGGACGTTCGGCGCGCTCCCCGCGCGGTCACTCTATCCGTGCTAAGCGTCAGTAGCGTTACACGATGACGTCAGAGCTGCGGCGCCCTACGCTTTATGCTATAAAGCTTTGCTTCTTTTGGGCGTCGCTAGACGACACTGTTTTCTTTGCGCGCAATTTCCCGGTGTTCGTTGTACCACCACCTATACGTAACGTAACGTAACGGGTGCCTCAAGAAGCCGCCGCTTCCTCCTAATCGCATTGCGGGGCCCTGCGCCCTGCCAGGGGAGACGATTGGACCAGCAGTCCATTGGTTTTGATCGCGGAAGCGGCGTGAACCCTCAAGATAGCCCTTCTTGCTTCAAGCGGTCCGGAGGTCTATAAACCGAGTCCCCAAATCCCTGGGGATTTGTGAGATAACTTCTTAGATTGTCGGTATGAACACCACTGACATACTGTGTATCCTCTGCTGAAACCTTATTGTTTTTGAACATGTATGTGTGTGTGAGCATCGCTACGATTTCTTCCAATCTACAACCACCCGAATACTATCCACATTGAAACCGTATGTTTGTTTGTAAACAGACGGTACGGCTTCACATCTGACAGGTGGCCGAGGATCGCAGATGCGCGCGGTCAAGGACACGAGTGGCAGCGCGCTGGTGGCGGCGGGGGTTGGCTGTGATAGAACAGTTGGTCCAAACAGTTGCGGATGAAATGCCGTGGGAACTTTGTGAGCTTCGCTTGTCGCAAAGATGCAACCTGACTGATTTGCGGAGTGATCGCGAAGTCTTTAGCGACAATGCGAGACCAAATAGCGAAAAACAGTGTGGTCGCAACTAAACTTTAAAACAACTTGCGATCATCAGCGTGTATGCAACGCAGTCTTAAACCAACCAAAAGCATAGAAAAGGGAAACCTCATCATTATATAGATATTTTCGATATCAAAGTTGGCAAATAAGAGGACGGCCCGCGTGATCTTAAGTAGTTACCGTAGCCTATAGATGTTGAAATATCAAAGGCATTGCTCGCCCGTCGCCGACCACAAGAGGGGTGGGACAGAGGGAGAGGTGGGGAGGGATCATGTCGTTGCACTCTCTCAGTCAATAGGCATTTTAGAAAATGTTCCAAAAATGCCGGTGCGTGTATCCAGGTCAAAGTGGTCGTAAAACGGGCCCGGCCAGCAGCCGGCCGCTGCCGCTGGCCGCTGGCCGCCGGCCGCCGGATGCGCCGGACCGGTTCCAGCGACAGGTGCATGGACGTTAGAGGCGCGGGGTGGACAAGCGGAGTTATTTCTTAAGTCAACTGGACAATGGTGTTCTTATTATGTATTAGCCAGCATATCAAGAATATACTGAAAGATTAGATCGTTAGTCGCACGACCCTATGCCAAAAATATTTGTATGCCAAATGGTTCAGGGACCTTTTGTAGGGGTTTCGTAGTCCCTGCGAGGAACCGCCCGTCCGTCCTCGTTAGCCGCGATGTCATAAATTTCACAGTACTTAAAGACCGTTGCTTTTAAATTTAGCTTTAAATCTGGAGTAGTGCTGTTTCATTTGAATGCGGCGCGATGGGTATATAATTGGGGCCCGATCACAAGGTATGCGGCTTCAAAGTGTAGGTGTCACCCTCAAACAGCCCTTAGAATAAGTGTGCTCGCCAATGTCTTCTAGCCACGTCAGTCCACTGGGGAGGGGTTGATTATAGACACCCCGCACGGGGTTGAATATTGAATATTGTACATAATAGCTCCGTGGCCGCGTCTGTCATTATTTTAATGCCACGGGGGATGGGATAAATTATATGGCATTGTATTGTGCTGTAAACATTCCTGATGCGTCCCTCACTCACGAGGTAGTCGAAAGAGTTATTTAAATTTAACTTTGAACAAATTGGGATTTTTTTTGGAAAAGTGTAAATGTGGAACCCTAGACCGTTTTCGTGTCAGTGAGTCTAGGCGAGTGAATGAGTAAGTTGAGTGAGTGACTGAGTGGCAACCTCTTCGCGCTCAAATGTTGGATCACTTAGGAGAACGACGCGCCGTGAATAAAGTTACGATAGATGCATCTCATGAAAAAACCTTTTGCTGTGCGAGTAGAAAACACTACCCATGGATCGAAAGGTGGATTAACGCAACAAACGGCTATTACCAGACAATAGATACATTTATTGTTCAAAGCACACCCACACAGGATGCGTGACGTTTGAAACAGGGCAGAAATTGACATTTTAACTGAGCGCTTCCATTCGTGCCTCGGCGGGCATTGTCGAGATATTACAGCCTTTGGGCGGCCAGAGAGCTCCGACAAAGTCGGCCACTACCTTCTACGAACTGTGCAAGATCCCTTCTCTCGACCATCTACATAAGCCCACTTGGCTAGCCCTACACTATTTAAATTGCACAAGAAGTAGGTACAGGCGTAACTAGCCGCTCACATCCTGGTACTACGTCACGCGGCGGCGGGCCGTCTGATGGCCGTCATTGCGCATGCGCGCAGTGCGGTTCCGTGCTATGCGCGCGGGCATGATGCTATGCGCGGCTGGGATTCGCAATGCAGATGCGAGAGTGTACCTACTCACAATTCACTGATGATGACCTATCTATTAGGGTCAAAGTACCATCAGAGAAATGTGTACCCCTGTGTGCTTAGCTCTTCGGGGAATTATTTGTCAGAACCGTTGATAGATTTTATCAAGGAAATTGCATTTGATAGACTGAAGAAATTTTGGAGGGACAGCAGTAAGAAATGCGATGTCTGTGGGTTGTGTGACACAATGCAAGAATATAAAAACAGAAAGACAAACCCCTGTCGATATGCTTGGGATTGATAGGTCACTAACACACGTCTTAATGATAGAGAAGATTCATATCACTAATCAATCCTGTTGAGTTGATTGCTTGAAACTCTGTACATCTCTTTGCGATAGGTATACAAAAAGTACTGACACATCGTCTCCCACCCTAAATATTATCGATAAAATCGCACCGGATGTAAAAGCGAACGGATGTCGCGTCTCAGGGGTGTCGCTACGAGTGTCGAGTGGCCGGGAATCGAACCTGACACCGTGTAGTGCAAACATTGATGTGTCGGAGCTTTCCGTTTTGAAATGAGTGGCAGAAACGTTCCGAGGGATGATAAATATAAGAACTTTACACTAACCAATGTTTGCACTGTGAAAAGAGTACTTAGTACCCTCACCCATCCATCTACATAGACGGATGACAGGTAACAAAACACCCCTAGACTAACACGCCAACTGTAAGACTCCGTGTCAGGCTAAGCGTGACCCAGCCCAGCATAGTGCAGAATTGACCGGGCAGCCATATTGATGCAGACATAAGTAGATCACGAGCGTTTGCAGCTATGCAGCTGAATGACACAGCTATAACGCTATTTCCCCAACTAGACGATTTTTTTGTGTCTCTTTTCATAAAACCATATCTCCACGTGCCCGCGTCGCGCAGAGTATTGTGTCGTTACTACGAGCCGCAGAGCAGGACAGACATGTTTGTCTATCAAAATCTGCTCTGCATCAGGCTGCGTGAACTACGTCTTGCGGTCATAATGAATATCGAGGACCAGACATATAAGGGTTAAGTGCTGTAATGCCAGATAGTCCATATAAAGGTCTACGAACGGATTCCCATGCAAACTACAACAGTATCTAGTCTGTGTGTGTGTTGGTGCGACGCAGACAGACCGACGGCGATCCACCACGTGCAATGAATATTTATAAACTATTTAATGACTTATGTTTATTTACAAGCGACGCACATAGGCAGTGTTATGTGTTTCATATAACGCGAGAGGCCCTTGCTGGGGAATGGAAACATAGGCTCGGGAACGGCGAAGGTAAACATCGCGCGGAAACCTGCACGCCTTTCGGAAGACGTGTGAAGTTCGCCAACCCACACTGGGCCAAACCCGATATCAATGTATTTCGTGATCGTGTAAATGTTATAAGATCTATAAGTCGTTATATATAAGTCGTTTCGAAGCCAAATCTGACGATTTCAAGCGGCCCTGAATGGGACAGAGTTATACCAAGGAATAAGACACACTGCCATCCGCCGCATCTTTTTCAAACAGGGTTCCGAGCATATAGGTCAAAAAGCGAAAGCTTGGCTTATCTTATGATTTCTTTGAGAGGTTTCCGCTTCCAAAAGGCCTATAAGTACACGTATAGACTTCATTAGGTCAGTACTTATGGAAATATATAAAAAATCGATGATTTTATTCGCGACAAGTAGTTAAATATTCAATAGGTAACGGCGTGCGCTGACGTGGCGCGCGGCGACACGCCGCTGTAGCCACCACCACCCTTGATGAAAAGCCTTTTAATTTTATAAGTGGACTAGCTGTCCCGCGACTTCGTCCGCGTGGAATTTAATTGTCAAAGTTTCATACAAACTTTCATCCCCTAGTTTATCCCCTTGGGGGTAGAATTAATCAAAATCCTTTCTTAGCGGATGCCTACGTCATAACATCTACCTGCATGCCAAATTTCAGCCCGATCCGTCTAGTGGTTTGGGCTGTGCGTTGATAGATCACTATGTCAGTCAGTCAGTTACCTTTGAGTTATATATATTTAGATAATCTGTAGTTGCGACTTTGCTATCTGATCACCATAAGGCCTAAAGGAACATGTGTGAAAGGTTTCAATGTTATACGTCTAATAGCATACAAGATAATGATTGTAGTGAGGAAGTCTGAGTTAGAGTTTTGCATTGCAAGAGACGCAGACGCAATGGGTGCAAATCTTGTACAAATGGGTTTAATATCACCTTTTACTACAGAGTTCCCTTTACACTGTATATAAAAGAACAGTTAAGATGTTGAATGACATAATTGTTATGGTTATAAAGAAATTATAAGTCGATTAGTCATCTCGTGGACTGAATGAAACTGCATTGTAACTAGGTACTGGCTCGTGGGCTACCGGTATAGAGGGTTACATACGGCAATTTAACGTGTTCCTAGCAGGGTATGATAGATGGACTGAAATGCAACGACTTTTACTCCGCCACTTTGTCATACGAAATTCAGTACTTTCGAATATATTTACGAATTCATGATCATATTGAACTGAAACTTCTAATAATTTTTGTACTTTTTATCTATACAAATAAATAAAATTGGAGTGTCTGTTTGTAATATCAAAATAACACCTTTTCACTAAATGCATATGAAAGTACATACGATACATATAGCAAAAACGTGAAATAAAAATTTTTTGTCTGTCTGTCTGTCTGTCTGTGTGTTTGTTCCGGGTAATCTCCGAAACTGCTGGACCGATTTCGACGGGACTTTCACTGACAGATAGCTAATCTTATAGCGGGTAACTTAGGCTACTTTAATTTTAGAAAAACAATTAGGGTTCCGCGTAAAAAAATAAAAACACATGAAATCATAGAGTATCTACGAAACGGCTGGACCGATTTTGACGGGACTTTCACTGGTAGATAGCTGGTGTTAGAAGCAGTTACTTAGACTACTTTTATTTTAGAAAAACAAAATAAAAAATGGGTCCTGTCGCGCGGGCTCAGAACGCGGGAGCGGGCTTTTTTGTTAAGTTAAATTCCACGCGGACGAAGTCGCGGGCTCAGCTATAATCAATATACCGCTTTATTAATTAAAACTCATACAATCAATTATTTATATTCAATAAATCATTAGGTAACTTTAGTTTTTTTGGATGTTTTTAAAAAACAGCACAAATACGGAAATATATCGAAAAATTCACGAAATATACAAAGGGGGTCAGATTTGTTGTATTTTTACTCTTCTATCACTGCAAGGAATACCAACGCCGAATTACAAGTAACTAAGTAACCCTGTAGATTTTAACATGGTTTTATCATGCGGGGTATACTGTTCACACAATCACGCCTGTGTCTCCTGCAGGGGTGGGCAGGGGTGCACTCTGGTGCACCCACATTTTGCCGATGGTATTATAGCCCCAATGTATAATAGAGAAGAATCTATTATAGGTTACCTAGATAATCACTACACGATCGACCAAAAGTTAGATTTATTTATCTTTTGTTCGCACCGCGGCCGCGTGGTCTAAGTGTTGACCGGGTGATGGCTGGTCGGATATCCGTGCGGGACAATGTCCTTTAAAGTATTAGAGAAATTACACCGACCATTGTCTGAATTTCGATGGCACCGTGTCGAAATGTAGTAAGTATATTTTCTTTAAAAATTGATTTTTTGTTCAACCGTAATAATAAATTGTATATAATTTAATATTTGAAAAAAAAAACATGGGACATCTGAATGTTTTAAATTTTCAAAGTAACCTTGAATATTTTTTTGTTAGTTATTACATGCATAAATAAAAATAAATTGTAGTATGCAAGATTCCTGGCCGAAATCAAATCTTCACCACTACATACGCCACACGTCTCCCCAAAAGAATCCATTGTCGCCAACACAAAAAATGCTATACAAATACATACATTTAAAAATCGAATCACTCAAAGCTTCATGAGGTTCGCACGACTGCACAACTTTACAGAATTAAAAAAAACATCGCGTTTTTTATCGCACAGTGCGCGAAACAATTAGGACGTGAACGTAAACACATCGAGACAATGCTCGTGGCTGAACTACTAACGTCAACAGTGTAGATAACGCAGGCACTTAGTTACATCACATTGAAACTTTGTTCGCGGTGGTAGCGCGGCGCGCGGCGTATCCGCGCTAGGGCGCAGCGGGTTTACTACTGAACAGCCATGGCCGAGTGCCGCTCACTCGACGACCGGTGTTGCTCGCTTTGAATGTGAATTTACCACTTGGGTGGGAGATTGCTTAGAAAATATACATTTTTTATGACTTTTTCGCACATTTGGATGTTTTGAGATCCTTATAGGACCGTAATGTAGGCAAGCAATACTTTTTGAACCATAAAATCAAATATCGGGTATAATTAAGTAATTCGAAACCGTGATAATAACATCCGGAATTAATTTAAACCAAGCATCAAATTATATTTCATCAGTGTTTATCAGGAATTGGAGCAAATAGTAGAACTGTGTTTGTATCAAAATTACCCTGCATATGGGCAACGAAAGCTCTCCACGCTATGGCAACCCGCCACAAAAAGCGACGTTGCCAATCCTCTCGTGTGGGGCGCGGGGAGCGCTACACAACGCGAACGTAACAATAAATGAGGTTAAAGTTTCCGAACACAACTTTGCTGTACGCGTACTTTTTCAAAAATCGAACTTACGAAACTTATTTGTGCATAAGTAAATAAAAGCTATTTTGCATTTATATTAGAAATGAGTGCAATCGCGCACTTTTCTTTGAATAATTTGATCAAAAAAATCATGAACTGACTTAATTGAATAAACAAATGTTAGTTTACCAGTTCTTTTATTAAAAGACAAATTGGGAACATTATTTACAATAATTGCAGCTTACGTCATCAATATATCTAACTATTGCTCCACATCCACAATCCCTTGCAGTATTCACAAAGCTTATGAAGAACTCAACAACTCGTCTTCAAATTACAGTCTTAGCTCAATGTGACAAGTATGCTACAATGTGACACCGAAGAAAGTTACGTCCAGCAACCCTAAGAAAGTGATTGACGTCACAATTTACTTCCATCTGTACGTCATCCCAGATGAAGATACAAGTCTCGTCTAGTGTTATACATAAAACCAAGTTTATAGTCCTGTGAGCACAATAAAACCGATAGAATTAGAGAATGTGATCGACGCGCCTCCGCCTTGCTCGCTAGACGATAAATAAACAAATGATATTTGAGTTTGTCTCAGTCAGTACTTAGTGAATAAAAATGGATCAGTTTCAATCTGCATAACCATCATCAAAATTAATGATATTATAAACGTATCTCAGCTGACTAATCGCAAATCTGTCTAGGACATTCATTAAATATTCATAGCATACAATTACTTAAATCGCATAAAACAAGCGTGGAGTATGACCAAAATATGTCACATCTTGACTTATATCCTATGCACAATTTATACGACTAAGGCAACAATCGAAATTTGTTAAAAGGAGCTGCCCTAGTCTTTCTATGTCTAACATCGGGTCATCTCACAAATGTTCCATTATCGAAAACTCGCAACCAAACGCACACTCATCCGTTGTATTGTTTACAAACACAACTTTGCAAGAAGCTATAGTTGTCGATAAATTAGCAGTAAAACTAGTAGCCGGGGTTGGTGCGGTCGACTTAACGTCACCGCACACTATCGTGTAGCTGGCCTGTACTGTTATAGCACACGAGAGGGAAGAGGATTCGCTATGATACTGAGCTGCACTCTTAGGGGACTGGTAAGCTGCACTAGTGTTTACGACACAGCAAATGGATCATGCAGATTGACCAGCAGAGCGAGAGTTTACCCGTAGAATTACAGAGATATGACACTGGCAGTTTTGAAACACTGAAATTGAAATTTAGGCAAGCTCGGCCATTTATTCAGTACTAAAAACACTGTATCTAATCTACTTGCTATTATGCGCGCAGTTGCTATGCAAGCGAAAGTGGCTAGTCATGACTGGACATAAATATGTGCAGTAGGGGCCCTTTTTACACAGGAACATACAAAGTCAATTTGCTTAACGGATTCGTTACGCTCCAGTCTATAAAACACATTCGAGGCGATCTCACCGTGAAACACCTACACTTACTTTGTGTATGACGTATGAAATAATGTAACATCGGGACAAGACGGTATCGTGTGACGAAGGACAGCAGTGTCAGGGGCACGCTGATTTACTGTATTTTGCTGGCAATTTCTGGATTAAAAAACAATAAGTTAACATAATCGACAAATCGGCAGAAATTTGTAGGTACAAACTATATTAAGGTCCTAAATAAAAAGTAATTTGTCCATAGGTATCGTGCAATGGACTGGGGAGAGGAAATTATGAAAAAAATACCGGAAGATTATCCAAATCTCGCGAATAAATTTATATTTTATTTAAATGAATAATCCAAAAGTCTACGATTGGCTTACCTCTATTTTAGAGTTATTCGATTTTCCGTCGCTATAATTGCGTGATGATGGCAAAACGTAAGAAATTAACTTCCAAATTACTGTTTAAAACCTAATTGAGTAGAGATATTTCGGTATCAAACTCCTGGCTACGCAGTGAGTGAGCGATAACAATGCAATAGATAAGAGGGATAATTTCTAATTACCTACAAAATTATTCGCGATAACGCTTTTATCGACACAAAATGTTAATCAAATGATGACTCAATCACAATACAATGTATTTTTATAAAAATAAAATGTTTCTATGCCGATTATTTGAAAATATCTTATCACAAATGTTACTAAGTTTTCTAAACGTTGATAATCTTCGTAATCGCTGATTAGCCCCATGTGTTGTGGGTTTGATGAGAAATGAACCACGTTTATTCTTCCTGTGGTATCGTAAAAGGGGGTTAAACGAATAAAAAATTTTTGGGAGCTGCAGGTTTGCGCCGATAGACTTGTAACTTGTCTCGATGTGACTATCTCACATCTGTATGAGTGTAATCTGTTTGAAATATCCCTGATTAGGCTATTCGGAATTTCAGTGGTAACATTTTATATATGCGCAATTTAATTTGTAACAATAAAACAAGTTCACTTCCTCTCGACTCCTAAACAAAGCTTCTGAAAACAACCATAAAAAAACTTCAGCAACAAAAAACACTTTACAATTCAGTAAAAAAGAGGAAAATAAAAATGGCGGACGCGCCAACTAGCTCGTAACTCTTTGAAATGTTTACAATAACATTTTTCTGAAGTGGATTTTTCAGCCCATTATCTTTTGCTATTGTCTATAAAATTATAATCCGCCATGTTTGAACATATCAACACACGTCGGAGGAATTTATAGTAAGGAATGACTTTTTAATTTATTCGCGTTACAATAATGTTTGACTCATTGCGCGATGTTGCCAAACCTCTCCCCCCTCGTTGTGGAGAGAGCCGGCAATATAAACAGAGGGAGATAGTTGTTTTAGGGAGTCGAGCTTACGAATAGATGTGAATGAAAAAATGATGTAAGAGAATTTGTTTTTAATTATGATAGGTCTCGATCCCTCCTCTCGAGAGGAGGCCGTCATCCCAGAGGACGACATTAAAATGGCAGTTTCATTTCAAATTTGTTCTATTATCACCCAAATCTAGATAAGAGATAATCAAATTTACAGAATTCCTATATCTTTACCAAGTTATGTGTCTTTACACACACATCTCAGGATTTTTCTTAATACAGGTGCCAATTGCGAATCGATTATCATTTTCTTAAGGTGATGAAGGGAAACACTGTGAGAAAACCTGCGTGACCGAAAAGAGGTTAAATAAGAAGTCCACCAAGTAGCAGTAGGCAGGCCAGGGTGGTGGGAATTCTCAGTTTTAGGGCAAGCATGCCTGATCCGTTATGCATTAAGGACTTGAAAAATTAGGGTGGACGTAATACAATATGCAACAGTTGATTTGTCGTATAGGCTTTACAAACTAAGTAACTTTAAACTTACGGACTTTGTAAAAGTGGAGTAACTATTACGTATAGGTTAAATTACTGACATTTGTTAAAGAATTCAAGATTTTTCCAAGTTCATAAAGTGCTCTTATTGTACAACTGTAAGTCGTACTCCTAATGGCGGTGACATACAAGCTGTACCACGATCAAAACCAAATTATGAATATTGTTTATTTATGTAAATCGTTACGAAACTGAATCGTCAGAAAAACCACATGATGTTATTATAAGACTACCACTAATGAACCAACACTTCCCCTCCCTTGATCCCACTCCCCCCTACAGGCCAGCAGCTTGCGAGCAGCTTGCTATGCCATTGGTATAACCAGCATCTTTAGGCTACGATAACTGCTTAATATCGCGCAGGTCGTACGTTTGTTTGCCCACGTTGTTACATAAAAATCTCACATTCGGAATCCCATTCCTATGAAGAAGAATGTGGAATTACTCAGTGATGGCAGATGTCATCTTTTATATGCGAATGAACAAGTTTGAATGTTTCGTCGAACACGACTGCAATACGTCTGCCACACGTAATGAATCGTGCGATGTCAAGCATTCGCCCGGTAAGCGGTGTTCGAAGTTCCAAACTTCTTGTAACTTTTAAAAGACTTATAATTTACAGTCTATCGTACACTTTACCAATCGATTTGAATCGAGTATGATCACGCAATGGTTAAAGCAAACGTTTCATTACGATCTACTAAGGAAGGGTAGGTATTATTTTAAAAACTTTAAAAATTAAAGATATTATGTTTGGATTCTGGGGCTCCGAAGAGACAAGTCAAAATTATATTATGTGAAAGGTCATATAGTCTAGTGATGAAGATAGCTGAATAAAAATATAGTTTATTGATGGTCACCCCGGAACAAAGGAGTATTTATTTAGATCGTTAATCAATTTATTTTATTTATTAAAGCAGTACCAAATACCCGCCTGCGATGTCTTCAATAAAGAGTAGCCAGAATATAACATACCTTTGTTCCAATTATATTCCTATTCGTCCAATTTTATTACAACATCTTGGAGGGTAACATCATGGAATATCAATTATTGAACCCAAAACAAACAACACGGTGATTAGATTTGAAACGTAACAAGAGCATTATATTAATGGAATTCCGATGGAGAAGCAGCGGTGAGCCAATCACGGAACTAAATATCATGGCGCATGGTTAATGGATTGTGGTGGGGGCAGACGTGGTAAGAGTAGAGTTAAGTAGATCGGGAAAAAACTACAGACGCCCTGAATATACCAATATTTCAACTAATCTGTACAAGATAGCTTGATCTCTGCGACAGCTGTCAGTAAAATCACGCCTATGAAGTCCTGAATTCTATAATAGTACAGACAGTACCTGTCAATGTCATACTTTATGGGCATGCCGACCTAATTAGTGATGGGCGATGAATCATCGTGACCACAGTCGATATTTTAAATAAAGCTTAATTTATATTTTAATTTGATTGTTTATTTCAATATCATAACATTATTTACATACTTGATCTAAAATAATATTGAGTAAATAAAATCCAATTTCGGGAGCGGGACGTCCGATTTGATAATATTTGCGAACAAGAGTTTATAATAAATTTATAAGATTGCTCTAGCGATTCAGAAACTGATCCAGATATGGATTTGGGGTGTACTCCTTTAAGAGAATAAATGTCATTTTATATTAAAATATTCGTTTTTAGCATCGATGATAGCATGAAACCTCAATAATTTCTATCGACAATTTTTTATATCCTGACCCTATAAATGTCAGTTTTCCGTCTGTCAAAAATATCAAGCTAACAGAATATAGTAGAAGAAATTATTGCTCATTTCGCTAAATAATCAGAAGAAGATCTTAAGCACTCAAGACTACGTGATTCCCCGTTCGTTATGAGAAGAATGCGTACGCGATACATTACAATATATTTTTCTTTAGACTACCCCTTGGCGCAGTGGTTGGAGAGTAGGCCACTCGGCTCACTGCACATGGTCCTTGCGAGTTCGATTCCCGCCGGGGCAAATTTCGGAAATGGCCTTCTCGTAATTTTCCCAGGTCTGGGTGTCACTGGGATCGTCCCCAGTCCATTGCACGGTACCCATAGTACAAGCTTTGCTTAGTTTGGGACCATACAGTATATGTGTCAGACTGGCGATATTAATTTATTTATTTTACCAGTAAAGATTCAAGCTTACAATACTGACAGATATGGGTGTATGTATGACTTTTTTTTTTTACTTGAAACATTAGCTTCTCCACTATGCCCGTCTGCACCCACCATAGCGCAAGTATCGTGGAATCGGTAAATAAAGCCGGAATCGCCTTTGTAATTGTTACTTGAATGTTTAATGGCGCGAGGGTGGCGTAGCCCCTATGTGAGGAGTCACCGTGCCAATAGACTGATGGTATTTCCTTGTTCTACTTCCTAAGAGACCAGGACCCTTATTACGTTAGCTACTTGAAACGCAATAGAAAATCAAACGCTCGCGTTCGAGCGTTTCAAAGCTAATTTGCTCTCAAACGCGAGCGTTCAAACGAGAATTAGCTTTCAAACGGTTACATTGATTTAATTGACCACACACCAGCTCATGCATGCAGTTGACGGAGGAACACGAAGTCTGGGAGGGAGTCAGTGGGGGAGCCCTATGTACATCAGTGGACACCCTTTAGCTGATGCTTTACCCTGATCGGAATCGAACCCGCAACCAGTCGTTGTTGTGAGCCGTGCGGCCTACGCTCGAACCACTGCGCCAAGCGGTCGTCGAATATAGCGATAGAGTTTGAGAAGCAGAATGCGACTCACAAGTAAGCAAGATAAGACTTATTCCAAGATATCTATGCTCATAATGTCGGAATTAGAGCCCTCGAGAAGTGAATCAACTCATGCCCCAATAAATCTAGCGTGATATTAAGCGTGCGCGCGACGTGGGGGGCGCGGGGGCCGGGGGAGGGGGGTTCCTTAGGGCTGCCACTTGGATCATGTGGTACAGGAACAGTGCTCGTTTTGAAAGGTGACAATTTAGTTACCGTGACGAAATGAGTAAAGCGATTACGTAATGATATTGCAAACCGGTTTCAATCATCTCATGTTACTGACAGACATCAATTTCTGGTACGTTAATTCTTCGCGTTCAAGCAAGGAAACAATCATAATGATGGTGTTACTAATGGCGGGTGATAGTAATTACAATAGTTTGCTTTGATAGACGCCGATTGAAAAATACGTATATTACAATATCAAAATATGTGACACAAGAGTTGTCTGTTGCGTCACATTATTTGGAATCTTATGAGTTCAGTCGACAAATGGCCAATCTATCGGCGTATTCTGTAAATTACCAATTCTAGACAAGAAAAAATCTATTTAACGAACTATTCTTGAAACTCTTCTAAATTATTATTTTTTTGACCACTCTTTTTTATTACCTCGCCACTCATTTGTTAGAGAATTTCTCCTTATAGTGGCAGCCCTACGATGCCGGCAGCGGGCCCAGGGGTGCCCCATTGTGTGTAGTGATGTACGGGCCGATTTAGGTGATATAATGACGAGCGGGATAAGTGAATTGGGGGCGGATCCGCACACTGACTTTGTCTTACTCTCTCCCATTGCACCACCCATATTATGAGAGTAGGTATGCACACTCCACTAAACTAGCTTTCTCATATTATTTAAATACCTAAATCTGAGTGAGATTTGATTACTTCTACCATCTTTTATTCATTGAAAAGAGTAACCATTGAGTTTCTGGCTGGATCTTCTCAGTGAAAGCAGCATTCCGAACCTGTGGTAGATTGACTGACTGACTATTCATAAATGCTTTGTTGGCTTACATGAATAAACACAATTTTGAGTTTTGGGTTTGAGTTTATAAACGCGGAATGTTTGTATACTTCCGCCCAAAATTAATAAACTATTTCGTGTCCAAAATTCAAATCAGTATTTGATTGCTGCATTCGTTTTATCGATCTCCTGCGCGAACGCAATCTACGATTCGATACTGGCAAGTTACAACCACAAAATGGATTTAACTTGTATTTTGGTAATTTTCCTTAGCTGATCGGCAGTAATCGTTGCGTAGGCTAATAGAACCTACAATCTATTGACTTTACATTGAAGATAGAGTCTGACCCTACCCTATGTTGTAGACAAATAAAAAGCTTTTAACAGTGATCGGTTTTCAAATGGTTATGTGATATTGCTCGGCTCCCCACATGGTGTTTCAAACGTCTTTAGCGACAATTGATTGTCTTTGTACTGTGCCAATATTCAAATTTATAGCAGGGAGATCTGGTTTCATATTCCAACTTCTATGATTTTTTCCCAAGCGCATTGTGATTGGTCTATCAAAAATAATGAAGAGTTGTGATTGGTGGTTGTTTCATGACCTACCGTGATGGTGTATTGCGGTTTCCCAAAATTTGACCCGTAGAGGAATCAACTTAGACTTAAGCTAATTCCATAAGTAGATATATAATTAATGCGTTAAAATAGATGATATGATTAGTGATGAGCGCTCAATTACTTACGGTGCACCTCAGGGTAGTGTGCTTGGTCCGACCCTCTTCCTCATATATGTTAACGACCTAGGTACGCTCGCACTACTAAAAGGCAAAATCATAACTTTTGCCGATGATACCGCCCTTCTATTCAGCGCTGATACGTGGAGTGAGGTCTATGGCTGTGCTCAATCTGGTTTTAACACAGTGTACAAATGGCTACGACGAAACATGCTAACCCTAAACGCAGATAAAACTTATTCCATAAACTTCTCCTTAAAAACACACGCACAAGCCCCATCAGTTTCATCTAACACTATTGTAGCACACACATGCCCTGAACCACATGAGAACATTTGTGCATGCACCCGCATCCGAGCAACAGACACTATAAAATACCTAGGAATAATCATAGACAGTACCCTCAGATTCCATAAACACATTAACACTCTAACGGGCAGAATGCGCAAGTTAATATTCGTCTTCAAGACACTGAGACATGTAGCAGATGACAAAATACGGAGATCAGTATACTTTACACTCGCTCAATCCTTGTTGACATACTGCATCACCTCTTGGGGTGGAGCTTCAAAATCCAAAATCCTCGAATTAGAACGAGACTAACGAAATACCCATCTACACACTCCCTTCCAACCTATGTAAACGGAAACTTAGCAACTGGTTACAAGGCTTAAATTATGATGAAACAGAAAAGCTTTAATAATATTTTATACATAAGTCAAAATAAATTTATATATAAATCAAAGGTATCTAATATATAACCTTTAATACCCCCACTATGCTCTCTGTACTATACGTTAGATAACTATCAGCCAAGCACTCTCTAGAACTACTACTGCTAGTACTTTATCCCGTATATACACTCGCAACAGACTCCCCCGTAACCCTCCCCCCACGCATTCCCCCTACACACACAACACATACGCACCACATACCAACACATTCGTTTACACATCCATGCACACCCACAAATAGGATTACTAATCGTACTAACTTCTACTTACTTAATTATTCTAAGGTCTCATATTCACTTTTTCCTCCTACATGTATACGAGTAGCTACGTAATAAATAAAATGTACCTATCCAAAGGGTGGAGACCTGGTGTCCTGAAATACAGACGCGAGTCTACCTTAGGTGCACCAGACTCCCACAATATTATCTATGACTTTATTACCTATGTAAATGAATTTCTGTAATAGTTATTGTGGTGAGAAATAAATCAAGCTTATTATTATTATTATAACTAGCTGTGCCCACGGACTTCGTCCGCGTAGTATTTAACGTAACAAAAATTTCGGAATTATCGGGATAAAAAGTATCCTATATGTTAATCCCGGTTATAAACTATCTGTGTTCCAAATTTCATCCAAATCCGTTCAGTAGTTTTTGCGTGAAGGAGTAACAAACATACATACATACATACATACATCCACACTCACAAACTCACATTTATATTATTAGTAGGATAGTAGGAAGTAGGATTGTGTGGTTTACGTTTCACGGTTGTTTCTGTTATTACCCTTATTGTTTTATATTGAGATAATAAAAGATTCGATATAACTTTTAATTGGATACGGCTTATTATTGGCTTCGCAAAGCGCTTGTGATTATCTGTCCTTGTCTATGGTTAGCCAATTGGCGGTAGCCTGTTATTATGGCGTGTCTATGGGAAATTGCGCTTGATATCGACGGCGTCCTTCGACCGAGCAGGGGCAGGCAGAATATGTGATGGGACCCAGGTCCACTTCACTGGTATTTATCTATATATTAATACGTGAAGGAAAAACTTTCAAACGCTTAAAACGAAAATTGCGCGGACAGAGGAGTATGAGATTCGGCACAGTTAAACTTTATATGGAGAAGGAGTGCAGAATGCTAATATTTTTATATAATAATACTTAGAAATACATTAAAACCTATAAATAAAAAATTACACACACTACCATGAATTGCCACACACATTTGTAACCTCCACACCGACTGACTGTCTGACTAACAAACGGTGACAGTTTTTGGCGGGCGGGACTTTCATAGTACATTCTTCGTGCCAGTATCAAATAGTCTAGGACAATAAAACCTTAATGACATTTAAAATTAAAATTTACATGAATGATGTTCGAATTTCGACCACACAACGACGAACGACACAACGGGAATACTAGTTATATTTTAATGTGAGTGAAACTATTTGTATAATTTTAGTAGGCACATCGATTCTGGTCACTCTGTACCACTCCTCTGCAGGTCGGCAACGTGAGAGCAATGCTACGGAAACTGCTTAACATCAGGCCTGTCGCACGCCGACTTTATCATACTTAAAAACAAATCAGCATGATTTTGTTCCCTGAAAATTATCTTTTTATTTTAATAGCTGTAATAGCTTTAATAATTAAGCTGTGATAGCCGATTGGTTAAAGCACGCGTCTTGCGGGCACCAGGTCTTGAGTTCAAACCCCGGCTCGCAACTCTGGATTTTTCGAAATCTATGTGCGAATCATACTTTCTATATGATTATCGCTTGCTTACGGTGAAGGAAAACATTGTGAGGAAACCTGCATGTCTTAGAAGATCTAACCAATTTTCGAAAGACATATGAAATCCGCCAACCCGCACAGCGTGGTGGATTACGGCCTGAATCCCCCTCGTGTTGAGGGGAGGCCCGTGCCCAGGAGTGGGACGTCAAATGGGCTAAATTATTATTATAAATTATATTTAATAACACGACTCCTGCAAAAGTCGAAAGCTACTCGAGTATTGTGCCGATAGTCCGTCCGCCTTCAAAAGGTTCATCTTTAAAGCCCACAAAAACCCGAGGCTTCACCCCCGAGCACGCCCGAAGGAGGCCGAAGAAACCCGAACCGAAACATCTGTCGAGGCGCGTGCGTCGCTATTATTACTGGAAACCTGTATGGGAGTACATGTACGATTTGTACAGGTGGTGTGGGGTGGACAGGGGTAGATAAGTGGAGTGTGGAATGTTTGTTTGTTTGTGTGTCGACGACCTAAGTAACTGTCCTTACGGTCAAATTCGGGAAACGATAAGAGGTTATTGAAAGGGCGTGTGGGACTTTTCGAAATGAGTTTCCTTTAAGTTCAGTTTGAGGTTTTAGCGTGAGCTGCTTGGTTCACCGCACTGAATGATTGCAGGCTCGATTCCCGTAGCGATAAAATTCTGAAATGGCCGATTTCAGGATGTCACTGAAATCGCCTCCAGTCAATGGACTGCGGGCATAATGATGCCTCCTGTACTCATTATACCAGTTTGGTATAGTGGGTGTGTTAATCTGGCAATATTAATTAATTTACTAGTTGCTGCCCACGACTTCGTCCGCGTAGTATTTAACTTAACAAAAATTTCTGGATTATCGGGATAAAAAGTATCCTATATGTTAATCCCGGTTATAAACTATCTGTGTTCCAAATTTCATGCAAATCCGTTCAGTAGTTTTTGCGTGAAGGAGTAACAAACATACATCCACACTCACAAACTTTCGCATTTATAATATTAGTAGGATATCACCACCGCACTTTATATTAGCAGCCTACGTACAACCCATGGCCAAATCGATCCGAGAACAAGAAACGATATCTAAGATAATGTTCCCCATGTACCTGTACATAACCCTCATAATGCTAATTCATTGCATTCATATTGAAATGCACTCACAATGGGTATAAAAGACGTGGCGATCATTAACTCTTTTAATACTCTATTGCTCAGCAAATAAATATTAAATTTCATTTTATGAGTTTACAATTAAAATGTTAATGGGTTCAGTATAAAAACTTTTTAGTATTTAACCTGACTACAAAAATACGCACGAATCACTCCAGCGTAGGGTGATTGACGGGTTTAAAAAAAACCTTTTGGTTGCATGCAGGCTTAGCTGCATGTCGTCGATGTAAAATCTCCAATTCAGGTCAATCTAGGCATGTGATCAACTGTCACCTAATTTAGCACTAGACACCCAAAAAATATCGCTCAACTATCCCACTGTTATACAAGTTTGCTAAATTTTCATCCAATCCCGACAGCGCTCAGAACATAACTAGCGGCGCAGCCCTGGTCAACCCGTGCTGCGCTGCTATCGGCCTTTCTGTGATGTTCAGTCTTTCCGTGGATGACGCTAAAGACCAAGAATCATGGACAGCGTTGTAGGAACAGCGTTAGCATAAAATCTATCATGTTTACGGACCCCTAATACATCCGATATGAGTCCTATTAAAAGGACAAGTTGAACGACCGTGTCGCAATAAAAAGACGCGCGAGGGGAGCGCGCCTTTCAACCCACCCCGTATGCGCTCGCGCAGGTTTCAATCTGTATTGGTTTGACAGAGAATCTGTATATAAGACCACCATCAAAAGACACAACCGCATGCGTGATAGTAGTCCCTATTATTGCTGCAAGGAGTTATTATTTTCACATATATATAGGTAGACTAAATGGTTGTTATTGCGTAGAGATAACTATATCTACCCCTCGGTAACATAATGTAATTTCGACTAACAAACTCTAAACAACAAACAGGATTCGCAGCACCTACGCCTTTGCATGTCCAACACACGTAGAATCATGCTAATTGCACGGAATCAATATTTCAATAAATAGAAGGCATATATAGATATACGCCACAGTGTATATTGTCTGGTGGTGTCACAAGACAATCATCTTTTCCCCGGAACTCACCGAGAGCCAAATTTATGTAAAAACTACGTGAAAAGTTTAATTTTATTAGAGTTTCTGCTCTGTTTAGTTTTATAACAGCCCGCAGACTATTCACTGTTGTGTCTCGGAGAGCAGCCAACAGCCGCTCCACGCGAAGGGGGATCAGTCACATCACGGGAGACTGGAAGCCAATCACAAACAGTCTGAAGGCTTAGAAGACTACTCTGTGTCTAATCATTAGCGCGAACCTAACGGTCCCTCTTCAATTTCGCGAAGCCCCATTGGAGTCTAGCGTGCATATAATAGGTGCAATTATGTATCCTCAAAACTCAAACCATGATTTGCGTATTGAAACAACGGTAATATAATATATAAGTGGTACCCACCTATAACTGTGTTACCTATTGTATTTGCGTGTGTGCCTAAATATGTAATAAGGACGAATAAGTGGAGTAAGTTACGGAGTGACATATTCGCTAAGCGAATGAACTCCTAAAAATTAAAGAAAAAAAAAAAAACAGTGCCGTCTAGGGTCGCCCGAAAGAAGCGAAGCTTTGCAGTAGATATTAGATATATTATATTAACGCGTAACGCGTTACGCGTCACGCGTTATGCGTTACGCGTAACGCTAACGCGTAATGCGTCACGCGTAACGCGTTACGCGTTACGCTTTTCGCCGTTTTAGTCCCCGGGTAGCGAGCGCCCCGAACGTCCGTAAAGAAGCTTCGCTTCAAAAAACGGTAATATATATCTGTCTGGCTTAACCCAATAGTTTGTAGGTAGTAGAATTAAGCTGTAACCAATCGACTGCACCTCGTATGCGGCACGACCGGAGTAGTACCACTTTCTCACAGAAGATCAGCGTTAAGTAGCTGTTACAGTTGCGTTTCGTTCCCACTCCCCTTCAGGTAACAACCTGTGATCAATGTCTTTGGTATTGTTAACATCTAGAAGCTACAGAAACTGCTTAACACCAGACGACATCAGACGCTTTGTTGCCTACTTTGGGGCACCAAGAGGAATATCCCGGGGGAAGGATGAGGGAGCTTATAATTCGTTCACCACCTGAAACGGACATGGGACTCCAGCATCGCCAATCACCGCGACAGCTGATATCTTGTGTGATCTTCCTCAAACTCGAAATATATCACATAGATCGGTATCGGTTTTAATCGATATTATCACTAGATTTCATCTCTGTGGAGCGTCTTTGATGACAACCACGTGACCGACCACCGCCGGCGCTGTGTAGGCTCACCGTACATTTAAAAATTTATGGGATAAGTCCTGTTCGCAAGATAACAGGAGAAAGATATACTTGTACTGAGAAACGTGATTGAGTTGGAGTAATAAAAGTAAATAATCATTAATCATCGCCTCATTGGTGACATATTTTTATTGGACAATCTAAAGCGAATATCATCATGTAAATTGTTGTGCGCCATGCAGATTTACCTAACCTGTTACCGGTAGTCGTGCTAAGGCCACCAACCCGCACTAGACCTGAAAATAATGGGCCGAATCCCGGTCCAAGACAATAAGAGTCACCACTTGAAACTGCTACACAAAGACATATTCTTTCAGAAAGAAATCAAGCTAAATATACGAATAACACACACACTGACAGCTGCTATTCTTATAGCTTTCACCTTCTATGAAGGAACAATTCTTCAGCCTTGATCCATATAAATAAATATCGCCAGACTGACACACCAACTGTATGGTCCCAAACTAAGCAACCCTTGTACTATGGGTACCGTACATGACACCCACACCAGGGAAAATTACGAAAGGCCATTTCCGAAATGTACCCCAGCGGGAATCGAACCCGCAACCACCATATGCAGTGAGCCGAGCGGCCTACGCTCGAACCACTGCGCCAAGCGGTCGTCAAATATCCCGTTTGGGTCCCAATCTTGGCCCCACTAGTGTAACTGCGCGTCGCGTCGCCTCGCGGAGCCTCGGCTGGGGTCATCCAAGACGACTCTGATCGAACACCTGGCAGAAATATTTGCATACGCGGCGGGGTACCGTTGTACGTCGAATTTATATTGATGTGTTGCTGTTGTGATGTGTGAGATAATAGGTGGACACTTGTTATCGCAACCGGCGACAAGCGTAGACGGTGACATCTTAGCCTAGACCCACCTGTTTAAAGTTTTGGGAGCTACCAGAAGTTCGCGAATATCTTGAGAACGAAAGATAGATGACTGAATAGTGGTACTGTACTGACTTAGTGACCAGAGCTCACTAGGTAGTTTTGGATGCCAAGCGCAGCTGACCCAGTTATGACCCTAGCAAGTCGTTTCATTCCAGTCCCAAATGGCGACTTTCCCAGGTGACCATTTTATCAAAAGGACATTCCATAAATTTGACGCTAAGTTGGCAGTTTGGCGACGAGTCTGACAGCGGGGGCCAAGGCAGTGTGAGAGTTTGCATAGCGAGATTGTTCGGCTAAATTCATAGAATGATGGAGCACGGCTGGACAATTTGTGAAGACAACATTGTGGAGCAGCATTGTCGTTACAGGTGTCCAGTGTATTTTAGTCCCAAAGGCGTCTAGTTTATTTGAAACCTACTTCCTCCCATTAGTACGCGTAACTATTGTTCCTTTTTACTTTACATCTACAGGGCGAGGCTTATTGCTAACATTTTCAGAATTTAAAACTCAATACACTTCATAACGTGAGAGTCACGACATCATTTACTGTTTATTCGCGCGATTCTTCCGCTTATTATCTAGAAATTTTAATCATCCGTTCACAACTCATCCTATCATCGCGTTGTTTCTTCGATCTTTCGGAGTTATCGAGAACCGCCCGTAGCCCCACCGACACTAGTGTTCGCCGCTAATAATTTACACAAATATGTCCAATAATATGGCCATTTGTATTCCGCGGTGTGCCCGACCGCTTCGGTGTCGGGTTACCCTCTAATATATTAAGATAATTATTGTGAGAAAAAAACTAAGTATTAATTAGACATCAGTCTGCGGTTACAAAGGTGAAGGTCATGGTATTATTCACTGTAACACGAGTCCTAAGAGGTGATTTTGCAACCAGGAAAATTATTTAAAAAAAAATTAAGTTATCGATGTTTCTCATGGTCAGTCTGTTGATACACTATCTCGCATTTCCGAATAAAATGGGCCGATTCGTTGTTATCTTGTGCGTAAAATTTAATAAGAGTTACGTCATGGACTCTGACAAATCTTTACTGCCTAAAAACTAGTTGTGTCTCGGAGTGCAGACGACTGGTTCCCAAGATATATCGGGGTTTAGACTCATCAGGGGAGAGTGGAAGAGAATCAGCTTGCAAGATATAGTCTGACAGTTCTGGATTTGTTTAAACGGTATTTCGACAAAGGCTAACGCAGACGATGCGACTATCGATTTCGATGTCAGCAGCGGAAGTCTTTATACATTGACGCACACGCAGGTTAACAAGCAAATTCTTTTTAAAAACATGGTAATGCACAGGAAATATCATTGTAACTTGGAAAAACTTTTAATCAATGAAGTAAGCAACATAAAAAATACCAAATAGATTCCGTAACCACACAACACGTGCCCAGAGCCCCGGTTAATATTTGAACGTGATAACATATCTCTGTAGAGTGAAGACGATTCAAGAATCAAGTATACCTACTGATTAGAATATTAAACTAACCGGCGGAACGCTTTGGCGGGGCGGCGGGAGATATTTATATAAAACTAACTGTGCCCGCGACTTCATCCGCGTGGAATTTAATTGACAAAGTTTCATACAAACTTTCATCCCCTATTGTATCCCCTTGGGGGTAGAATTAATCAAAATCCTTTCTTAGCGGATGCCTACGTCATAACATCTACCTGCATGCCAAATTTCAGCCCAATCCGTCCAGTGGTTTGGGCTGTGCGTTGATGGATCACTATGTCAGTCAGTCAGTCAGTCACCTTTGAGTTATATCATTCTAATATTATAAAGAGGAAAACTTTGTTTGTTTGATTGTAATGAATAGGCTCCGAAACTACTGAACCGATTTGAAAAAGTCTTTCACTGTTGGGAAGCTACACTATCCCCGGGTGACATAGGCTATAATATATTTTCAAAAAAATTAGGGATCCTTACTAAAACTCGAATAATGTAATCGCAATGTACCCGTGCGAAGCCGGGGCGGGCCGCTAGTATATTTAGATAGCAAGGGTGGTAGAAGGGGCAGGCTGTCTACGACTTGACTACGGGTGGCTCACCCGCTGACCCAACCTGTGTCGCGCTATAGTCAACTGGCTATAGCTTGGCTACACCGTAAATAAATAAAATACGTGGGCTCCACGCTTGCAATACTACTTTCATCATAATACTGGCCTTTGACGACTTGGCGCAGTGGTTCGAGCGTAGGCCGCTCGGCTCACTGACCATGGTGTTTGCGGGCTCGATTTCCACTGGCGAAAATTTCAGAAATGACCTTTTCATAATGTGCCCAGGTGTGGGTATCACTGGGATCGTTCCCAGTCCATTCTAAGGTACCCATAGTACAAGCGTTGCTTAGTTTGGGATCATACAGTTGGTGTGTCAGTCTGGCGATATTTCTATTTCCAGAATTTAAGCCGCCCCAGAGAGCCCATACGGTAATAGTACATTGTTACCCTAGGAATGAAAATAAGTCTTTCACCCGAGGTAAACACTGTGCTTTTCATTACGAATAAAGGGAAAGAAAAAATAAAAACAGGAATAAGCTAAAAAAAATGAGTGAACTGGGAAGTATGTACAATACTCAAACTTAAATTTAAACTTAACTTTGTGTTATTTCAATTTTATATCGCGCTGTAATTGAGTGACTGTAGAAAAAGTTAGAACGTGGTTCAATAGAAATGTGAAAATGGAACTAGTTTTTTTTATAACTTGACAGCTGTCAGTTGAAAGCGATTCTCCCTAGGGCTGAAAAGTATTATTTTCAACCCGCTGCTCAGGCAACTTCAGACCTACTTTCCGAGTAGGAGTAATGAAAAGTCATAAACTTTTTCTTTTTCCCTTTGACGTGTACAGGACTTGGAGCATCCCAAAATACAGTTGTTAAGAGCTCATTTCTGTACCTACTGTATACAAGTTGAAACATAAAGGGATACTTTTTTTTCAAAACTGAACTTTGTATTGAAATAAAACTATTTTTCGGATTTTATCGCGTTTATTTAATTTATGTTCCCGACGTTTCGGCTGCTTTACAGCAGCCGAAACGCTATTTATTTCAATGTGTAGTATTCGCGTAAATATAAGAAAACAATATGTGAACTTTGTATTTCTAAAACTATCAGCTTTGGAGGAAATTTGAAAAACATAAGGTGTTATAGGAATACAGCTGTTTACAGATTTCACAAGTCTACAAAACCTTTAGTACTTCAACTGTCCCACAAAGCCGATAGTTTTAAATTTACAAAGTTGCAAAAAAAATAGTATACCCTTTTTGTTTCACCTAGTAGATGTTGCTAATTCTTAAGTGAACCCGCACAGTCGTACAAGAGCAACTAAAGTAGCTTTCCCAAACTGATAAATAACTAACCATCATTCCCTAGGACTAAGCAAACTAGTAAAACAGAATTTCATAAAACCCAGTCCCTTAAAGACGTAGCTATGTAAGCCCGCCCGCCATCTCTCCCTGCTAAGGTGCGCCCGCGCACGCTGCTGTGTAAATTTTTCGCGCGGGTGCTTGACCGGGGCTATTTCCGGCGCGGGCCGATCGACGCGGGCCGCTTTATCGCCCCGGGCATAGCGATATTGGGGCAAGGCGCAAGAGACGAGCGAAAGCGATGTTGAAAATCGATTGATTTTTAACCGCCAACAAAAAAAGAGGGGTGTTATAAGTTTAACATGTGTATTTGTGTATCTGTGTGTTTGTCTGTGGCATCGTAGCGCCCAAGCGGATGAACGGATTTCAATTTTGTTTTTTTTTGTTAGATAGGTATTCTGATCGAGAGCGTTCTTCGCTTTGTTTCATTAAAATCAGTTCAGCCGTTTGAAAATTATCAGCTCTTGTGTAGTTTAAAAGTCGTCGCGTGGGGGGCGGGTGTATGAATGCGATCTCAAATACAGTACATTTGAAAGGTTCGTGCTACTAACATTCATAAGTTATAAAAGTAATACTTGTGTCATTATTAAGATCCATCCGGCAACTACACAAAAACATGTGCTTGACCTACTTTTAATTACATCCTGTGACGTCACAGCTCGCGAAAGTGTGTTAGATTTAGCCTTTAAATTCGTTATATCACCATTCGCTTGCGGTAGAAGCCTGACTTCTAGCCACTATTTTTTTTAATTGTTAAGTCAAGTAATATTAAGTAGAGGCAAAATAACTTAACACCGCTCTCTCTCGTGGCCCTGACTCCACGACCGGATGCTCTAACTGTGAACGCGTCTCACAAGTCTCGCATCCTTTGCGGCGCAACTTAATGATACGATTACCTTAATCGCGGCGGGATTAGACGACCACTGGAGCACTTACCTGCGGAAGAGAGAACTATTTTAGCTCATGAAATAAGGCCTTAAATTATTTTATGGTCCCATTAGTTTTGTTCTATGACACTTAGCGCTATTAATTACTATGTCCATGTATTTCTGGAGAATATGGTCACACCGCAATGCGAGGGGAACACACAAATTTCATGAATACAATACATTTCTCGGTGCCAAAAACCTTTAAGTACTTACCTGTATAAAACAGAGTCATAAATATAAAACCATTTCTCCAATGATTTCAAATCCGAAATATACCTGTTCAAAGACCATATGCCATGAAATCTTCGAAGCTCGCCCCCATTGTTCAGACCGTATCTTCAGAAAAAAAAGGAATCACCGAAACATCTGGCGGGACCGACACCCTCAATGCACCACCCCCGACGTGAGACAGGTATATGGGGACGGCCAGTGTGGGAAAGAGATCATATTAACAAAGCGCCCTAGGATTGGATGGATGTAAAAAAAAAAAAAAACAAAACTGCGCCCGCGCTTCGTTTCGTTCCGTTTCCGAATTTGAATTTAGTATGTTGAGAAGTGATCGTTTAAATTTCTAATCCTACAAATATTATAAATGCGAAAGTTTGTTAGTGTGGATGTATGTTTGTTACTCTTTCACACAAAAACTACTGAACGCATTTGGATGAAATTTGGAACATAGATAGTTTATTACCTGGATTGACACATAGAATACTTTACATAAGTATACGCGGACGAAGTCGTGGGCATAAACTAGTTATATATAATAACTCCATACCATCCCGTATTGAGACTTCATGACTGGTTTCCTTGTATTGATCTCGATTACAGCCTTCCCCGGTGGTTAATTAGAATGCTGTGTTAATCACTTAGGAAGCCTGAATTCACGGTGTAATTAGTTTCAGAAGTAGGTAGTACACATCCAGATTTTACCAATAGTGTTGGATTTGCATAAGAAGAAAAAGTTACCATTATACCGGACATCCCCCCCAATATGGGAGGGATTCAGACCACAGTTTACCACTAAAACCTAGTGTATATTATGAAATGATTCGTTTATTAAAGGAATATAAGTTTCCTCACGGCCTTCACCGAATGATATGACCATAGTTTGAAATAAACATAGTACAAATTGGAAATATCTAACCTAGGAACTTTTGATAGACAAGCCAGCATGCCTGGCCACAAAGCCAGCGGCCAAATCACCACGCCATCACTGGAACCAACGGCTTATGACGTGTAATAAACAAATTAGCGACTGGCAAACATCTGCGCTATTGTTGGGTCCACTAAATCTTGTTTACGTTAGACAATGCGATGACGGTGGAGAGATGGTTCCCACGGCGGCCAGGAAGTGAGAGGTGATAGTATCCTATTGAGGTGGGGTCCCAGTGATAGCGGAGTGAATGGAGGTTCGGGTTCCGTAAATTATATTATTGAGAATGCAGGTATCCGATAGTTAATTTACATTTATTATAATATCGATGTGGTTCTCTTATAAATTTAATAAAACTGATATTTCAAATTTGAGGTTCCAACAATGCAAAATTGTGATACATTCAATCCTGTACACTTCATTAATTCAAAGATTAGGGTCTTAATGCTATGTAGGTTTTTACGGATGCATTGAGTTCATTGCCACTGAAATATTTTTCTTAGAAAAAAAAATCTCTACGCAAGCGATCTCGCTTATCGCTGTGACTCCGCCCACGCGAAGCCGAAACGAACTTTTTTTTAAAAAAAATACCCGCATACAAAGCGCCGCATACTTTCCGAGCATCTGTCCCTCCGACACAGGAGCCTTGCATCCTTCTTTGGCACACCACTGACATATAACCTGTCTCTTTCGCGCACAAGTTGACGTAAGCAGGTAGACCATGCGTGCAACCTGAGTTTTGCGCGTTGAGGGTGGGTTTAGTTCAGTTGTAATTAGTCAGGTCGGTATTAGGATGGGTGTGCAATTAAAACGATCCTAGAACGTTAATTTCTACCACCCTATCTAGACTCAATTACAATTCAGAAGAAGAAGAATTCAATCAATTCTTCAATTTAGAAGAAGTCTGAAAAGGAGGTTAGATTACAATCTAACCTCATTTTCAGACTTCTTCTAGCCTTTTTCGTTTTCCATTGCTTCTAAACTATGCTCACTAGATCCCTAAGATGTGTGTAATAAAATAATGGTACCTTCTAGGCAAGTATACACCACCGTAGACCACATCGTCACTTACCATCAGGTGAGATTGTGGTCAAATACTTGCCTATATCGAAAAAAAAAGTCGCTGATCTCTTCAAATTATTATACAGAATACAGTCGCTATTCGCGTCTGTCTGTTTGTCGTCATAATTCTTCTAAGCTATGCAACGGATTTTGATGCGTTTTTCACTATAATTTAAAAAAATTCTTCGGTAAGTTTATAGGAATAATGATTATACATTTTAATTACATTCATAAATAGTAGATAGAAGCCGGGGCGGTTCGCTAGTATCTAATAGAAGATAATTTCAATAATCCACCATGCATTCGACCGGCATAGAACCCCATGCGCGGCACCCCAACCTAACCCCGTCACTACGGTGCGTTACCCCGCGCCGTGACGCGAGACCAGGGGCGCCCGCGCACCCTTACACACATACATACGACATAGCGCTGTCTCTTTCATATGGGAGGGAGTGCTATGTCTATAGGGTATAAGCGATGACATGTTTGAGGGAATGATTATTTGATCGGTTAAGATGAAGGCTCCTGTCTAGCCCGCGAAATTCAACATTTTCGAGATTTTTATAGTTTATCCAAAATCTGAAAACATTTAAGACAACATTTTGAGATTTGCGACAATCACAGTATGCAGGGCGTTTATTAATACATTTATTTTACTCTAAATACGAGTATTATCACGGTGGATATGATATTAGTTAATCACTAAATATACAAAAATTGCCAGATTATCTGAATAGCTGTAGTTCTTGAAATGTTTTAGAGTAAGTTGGATATATTAATAAATGCACTGCACACGGTCTTTGTCGCGAAATGCGCCTTATATTATTGTCATTTTGAAATACAAAATGCGCCTTATATTATTGTCATTTTGAAAAAAAATTAAAAAAAAATTTGAACTTCGCGGATTAGATGAGCGCTTTAGCCTTAAGGAAACATTGTGAGGAAAGCTTCCTCAGGAAACCAGCTAATCGGTTCTCACGAAGTCTCTGCGTCGCGAGCCCTCCTCGCAGTGAGGGGAGGCGATACCGAGTTGAAACAACTCATTAGAACTACTATCCTACTAATATTATAAATGCGAGAGTTTGTGAGTGTGGATGTATGTTTGTTACTCTTTCACGCAAATACTACTAAACGGATTTGGATGAAATTTGGAACAGATAGTTTATAACCGGGATTAACACATAGGATACTTTTTATCCCGATAATCCCGAAACTTTTGTTAAGTCAAATACTGCGCGGACGAAGTCGGTGGGCACAGCTAGTTATTAATATTTCTGTCTCGGTCGCACACCGGCAGCCGGTAGCTTTTACTGCAAGTCATAAACTTTTTGTCTATGGCGCCAATCGTGTGTTTTATTTTATATTGATATGCGCCGGACATGTATTTTCCGTAAATCCATGAGAAAATCTTTCAAACATTCCTTTGATAGAAACCGCCACTCAACCCTCCCCCGTCTCCCCTTCACACACACACACATCTACGTCATTATCCCGCAAGTTGGGCACGCGATTGGCGCCTCGTACGCCAGGTGCGCGTGCGCAGGAGTCTGTCCCCTCGCTGAGCGGGTGAGCGCCCCGCGCGACCCACCCCCGCAGGCACCGGTGAAATGGGATTACACGAATCATACGGTTGGTGTATGGCGATATCGATAATCGATAGATTGACAAAGTCATACGTAATAAATACCTACCTTAAAGTCCAAAACACATGGGGTAAGGATGGGCAGTGCATCAAATTTTACAACAAATTATATCCATACAGCGAACCCGCACTAAGCCTGCGTAAAATACCATTACCTAAATCCTCCTATCACTGAGAGGAGGACTGAACCCAGCAGCGAGGCATCAAGAGGATATCATATTACATCGATACGTCACATCGATATTTTTATTTCGTAAGTACATCACTACAAAACAAAAAAGCGGTACATACTCACATCCACAGGTATAAATTACACAAGTATAGATATAGATTGTTATCGGTACTATTAAAAACATCTATAGTTCAAGCTTTTTGCTCAAGAAAGTAAGCTGTATCAAAATATTTGAAATACGTGCAATTCTTAAGCCAATAATTTAAAGGGCTAGAGCAAAAAAGCGGGACATTAAATGAGATTTGTGGAATTAAATGAGAGTTATGTTCATCAGTGGGTCATCGCTATCAATAATAACAATACCTTAATTAGGGCTGATCTCTTTATAAAATCTATGATACTCGTTTCTGGCAGACATAAGCCTGACTCTAAGGCCCGAATAATAAACCTATCTCAAGTCTGAGAGCGATATTTGAAACATCATATTTATCTCATAAATAAATAATTTAGCCCTTTTGACGTTCCACTCCTGGGCACGGGTCTCTCCTCACTACGAGGGGGATTCATGCCGTAATCCACCACGCTGGCCCAGTGCGGGTTGGCCGATTTCTCATGTTTCGAAATTTGTTTAGATTTTCTAAGTCACGCAGGTTTCCTCACGATGTTTTCCTTCACCGTAAGCAAGTGATAATCCTATTGAAATTATGATTCGCACATAGATTTGGTAAAACCCAGAGATGCGAGCCGGGGTTTGAACCCAAGACCTTGTGCACGCAAGACGTGTGATAGGCGATCACTGCTGTCTATCACAAAACTATAAAAAATGACATGTCAAAAGCTACTCAAGACCGCTTTCAGACTTTAGATCGATTTAATAATACGGTGCCCAAAAATTTCCTAACCCTGTTCCTTAGTAAATGTCTAAGAATGCAGAATGTCTCCGATCTGCGTAAATATCAAGGATCCGATATATCAGGGAAGACTGGACGCCAACCATAAATCGGACGGCATCATCACGCCTCTATTCCTCAAAGGGGTAGGCAGAGGTGCGCTGCAGTGCACCCAAGTTTAGCCGATGGTGTATTTCGGTCCAAATAAATAAATAAATATCGCCATACTGACGCACCAACTGTACGGTCCTAAACTAAGAAATGCTTGTACTATGGGTACCGTACAATGGACTGGGGGCGATCCCAGTGACACCCAGACCAAGGCAAATAACGAAAAGGCCATTTCCGAAATTTGCCCCGGCGGGAATCGAACCCGCAACCGCCATGTGCAGTGAGCCGAGCGGCCTACGCTCGAACCACTGCGCCAAGCAGTCGTCAAAAATACTTATAATAGTGTGCGAACCTATTGCCAGTCAGGGCACATATCCTCCCCTATCAATCTGCGGGGAATGAGGACCATAAACGAGAAAAATCTAGAAAAACCACTGCGTGTATTGTCGCGCCATCTAGCGGCAACGCTCCACACTACGAAAAAGTGTGGAACTTGTACGAAATTATATTACAACGACCATTATTCTCCAAGGGTTGCTCGGAGATTATTATAAAGTACTTATAGAGTTATGATCAGTATTATTATTTCTTTTCACATAGGTTTTTGGTGACTTTTGACACGATTGTATATTATGTGCGTAGTAGCTTGTTCGTTCAAAACATTAAACTTTTAATATAAGTCACGTTCACCCAGACATGAACATCACACGTTTCGATTTAATCGGGTAGACGTTACGAAATTACGATACATAAGTACTTCAATAAGAATAGTAGCGTGGTTCGATAAGCGACACGTTTTCACAGAGCCATCTATCGACCTAATATGTAAACTATTGTACCTTTTGCATTCTGTATAGTGCAAAGTTCTTTTAAAACAATGCATAGATTAACGCTAAACAATATACGTGCTTAATCAGTAATTAGCAATGTTATTAATACAATTAAATTCATTATTAGTCCGGAAACATACTTACAATATCACGGCGAGTGCAATCTTAGTAGGACTTGGTCAGAAAAAAAAGGACGTAGATGAACATCGGTTCATCTAATTACTTTTTGTTATTTTTATTTATCATACTCATAATTTCTATATGATTATCACTTGCTTACGATGTCAATGTCGAAACCTGCATGTCTTGAAAATCTAACCAATTTTCGAAAGACATGTGAAATCCGCCAAACCGCACTGGGCCAGCGTGATGTATTACGGTCTGAATCCCCCTCGTAGTGAGAGGAGGCCCGTTCTCAGGAGTGGGACGTCAAAAGGGGTATTTTTTTATATTATTTATAACATTTCCAATCATGATTTATCACTTACTGAACGGTGAAGGTGAACATCGTGAGGAAACCTGCATGTCTCTCTAAAGACGTGTTACATTCGGCAAGCCGCACTGGGCCAGCAATGTCGAATACGAACCGGAACCTCAATCGCATTGAAGAATGAGCCCGGTATAATAGAAAAATCGCCTCCTATCACATAAGGACCAAATTACCATCGGCCAAATGTGGATACCCTGCAGTCCACTTCTGTTCACCCCTGTGTGGAATAAAGTCGTGATGATGTATGTAACATTCACCAAAATAGGAGACCCACATACACGTGACAGGTGGCGAGCCAATCGATAATTAGCAAACAGGTGTTTAAATCTCCACTATAATTAATAAGAGCAGAATAATTAAAGCATGTCATCATAATAAATATAGCGAAATTAGCAAATAACAAATAAATTAACACGACAAAACAGTTTTGAAAAAATAAGAGAAAACGACAATTAATATGGGACAGGTGTCGTTTGGCTTCCAATCGACTTAATAGATACCCCGTGCTGTTTTTATAAACATTCATAATCGCTCAACATGTCTGTAGGTATTTAAAAATAATAATGGAATTATAAACAAGTTGGTTGGAATGATTGTGATTGAAACAAGACAATACTAGTTCAATTCATAATAATTAAGCGAAGGTATTTAGAATTCTGTTTTAAAAGAATATAAGTCCAAAAATAGGCAATAAAATAGGTGCTGTACACATCTAAATAACAAAACTACCTGTGCAAATTATTATCAACAACATACACAACACAAATAGCGAACAACAAAAACATATAAATACAACAAAAAGTAACGTCACACAAAATAAACGATAACAACACAATGAAACACATAATTGCCTTCTACTATTTTGGCGGCACTATTGTTGGTATCTAGTGATGATATAGTTTAATGGATATTCCATCAAAATTAAATGAGGATTTTTGTACTAATACTGAAAAAGCTGTTAAGTGCGAAATGCTTTATTAATAGGTGCAATGAACAACACAACATTAGTAGCTAAAATAAATAGACAACACTGTTGAATAATCGAACACAACAAAAAATAAACAAACACAACACAAAAATCATCGAACGCAACACAGAAACAGCGCGTGCTTTAACACATAACACAGTCTACACACGTGTCGCCTCTCACCCATTGTGGGGGCACGTCCGCGTGCTGGTGCGACGTGTGGTGGTGATGGTGGTGGTGGTGGTGGCGGCGGTCCGGCTGGTGGTGGCCGTTGGACGCGGCGCAGGACGTCGCCGCCACGCCGTACTGGCCCAAAAAGTGGTTATTAGGCGGTGCGTGTGGGTTATTCGTGGTTGAAGTGGTTGACGGATCTTGAAGTTGACTTAAAAACAACCACTTCCGCTATGATTGGTGACAAAATCTACGAAGTGGTTGCGTACGGATGGCGCGAGAGCGCTCGTGCTAGTGCAACATCGGTGCGTTTCTATCAACATAACTTACTTTCTTACTGTATTATGACATAAACTTTATCCCAAATATTTTAAAAAGTTTACAGACAAATGTTCATTTAAGAAATATCCTATTAACGGACGACACGGAATCATGAGTGCGACATACGAAATGACAAAAAGAAACGAAGCAATAAAACGAAAGAAATCACTGATCAGTGCCCGTAGAACAGCAAACGAGAAGACAGAATGAGCGAACTATCTATGACTGTCTCATTCTTTCTTATGAATTAAGAACGAGAGGAGACTGTGTCATACATAAGTCAGCTCTCTGTCTTCGTCGGGAGTAAGAACGCGTCATCAGTCAGAACAGAATCTAGAAAACAGACAAAGCACCAGAATTACCTAAATTCAAACACACCACGAGTCACAGAGTCCGGTCCCTAAGCGATAGCACTCAAATTAAATGAATCGAAGGACTTCGCGATATAAAAAAAGACAACGGCCTTTGTAATGCGATTACTGAAGTTGTATTTATTCTTTAACTTTAAGAGGGTAGGCACAAAAAATCAGTCACTGTATCTACGTGATAAGACACCTGATCTGACATATGACTGTTAAGTAGCGTCCATTTTCGTGATATTTGACAATAATAATTTACTTACTAACAGCGATGAGTAATCTTAATCTTTGCCCATCACTAGCGCTAGTGAAGCGACCGCGACCGCGATGGCCCACGAGGAGATACTGATCCCGCCACACACTCCCACCACTGTAACTCTTGTAAACCAGGATCGACAATGGTGACCAATAATCACGTCGAGGTTTGACCCACGACGAGTCCCGGGGAAAAGTTAAATTGTCTTGGAACCCGCACAAGTTTAATCGAAAGAAATAATAGGAGTTGGAAGAAAAAAAAATCGGGAAAAATCACGAGGAGGTAGCAGACTTCTCTTCGTAGTACATATATGCGATACATAGTTCTATTTATGTGTGTCTATGTGTGATACAGTTCAGAACAAGCGGTAGCCACGGCGAGTTCGTCGAGCGTCTTTACTTTTATAGCCGTTCGACTGTATCTGGGTACACTCGTGTACAATATTCTTACGAAAACCAACACGCAATCAAATCGGTAGCTTTAATATTTACTTTCATAAACATAAGTTTGATTAGTGATTAATGATATTGATTAATCACCAGATCTATACAAATAAATAAAATTGGAGTGTCTGTTTGTAATATCAAAATAACACCTTTTCACTAAATGCATATGAAAGTACATACGATACCTATAGCAAAAACGCGAATAAATTTTTTTTTGTCTGTCTGTCTGTCTGTCTGTCTGTCTGTCTGTGTGTTTGTTCCGGGTAATCTCCGAAACGGCTGGACCGATTTCGACGGGACTTTCACTGGCAGATAGCTGATCTTATAGCGGGTAACTTAGGCTACTTTAATTTTAGAAAAACAATTAGGGTTCCGCGTAAAAAAATAAAAACACTTGAAATCAAAGAGTATCTCCGAAACGGCTGGACCGATTTTGACGGGACTTTCACTGTTGGATAGCTGATGTTATAAGCAGTAACTGAGGCTTCTTTTATTTTAGAAAACCAAAATTAAAAAATGGGGCCTGTCGCGCGGGCTCAGAACGCGGGACCGGGCTTTATTGTTAAGTTAAATTCCACGCGGGCGAAGTCGCGGGCTCAGCTAGTTTTATAATAATATTGCAATATTTTTTCCTGCTCACATTTCGTTGCTGTTCCAGGGAGTGTTAACCAAACATTTTCTTTTGAAATGGCTAAGCATTTACCGGTTCTTCTCTTAGGAGTCAACGGCCTGCCCCTCGAGCATAAGCCGGAATTTCTCAGCGGAAAGACGTCCACTGCTTGATATAGGCGCCGCCGTGGGCCTATGTCTAGCAGCCATAGGCCCATGGGGGACCTAAGGCTCACCACAATGACCGGTCTTGCGCTGCCTGCTTCCAGCGGGTTCCCGCGTCACAGTCATTATTATTTAGGACATTCAAATCTGTCATAATATGTCCGGAACAGAAGACGCTTACGTCAAAGTAACTCTACGTAAAGACTACTCGAGACTTAGGCTACCTGCATAATATCAACTGGCCTTTACACAATTTGACCTGGTCTCGAGGGCAGCCCCGGATCTTCAATTTTTTTTAGGCGGGGCAAAATCTAAATTGTGCCGCCCCCACACAAAAATATCTATGAACTTGTCATCATTTAACTCGTGTGCAATTCGATTTTCGATCGCTAAGATTGCAAGACTCGATAAGCGTTCCTGGCTCATAGAAGATCGCAAATAATATTTTCATTACTCATACTCGGAAAGTAGGTCTGAAGTTGCCTGAGGAACGGGTTGCAAGTAATACTTTTCCGCCCTAGGGAGAATCGCTTTCAACTGACAGCTGTCAAATCATAAAAAAAAACTTTCCATTTTCACATTTCTATGGAACCATGTTCCAACTTTTTCTACAGTCACTCAATTACAGCGCGATGTAAAATTGAAATAACATAGAGTTAAGTATTAATTAAATAATATATATTTGTAAATGACTTAATTATAATTTAGTACTTATTAACAATTTCTTTAAAATAACATAGATTTGGGCAAAATATTTAAAGATGAAAATGAAAAATAATAGCTAAATAATGAAGTTGGCCGGCCAACGAAAAAAAATAATAGGCGGCAATCCGATCTTCATTTGTTTTTTTGAGTTTGTAGATACTTCCTGTTCATACTTCCTTGTATTATTTCTTTAGCCAATTCCTGTATTTTATTTTTATTTTCCTTGTATTCGTAATGAAAAGCACAGTGTTTCACTCGGGTGAAAGACTTATTTTATCCCTCGAACTATTGGCGCCCTCGCTACGCTCAGGCGCCAAACCACGTCTCGGGTCTCCACGTCTCACCAAAACAAGTTACATTCACCCCTTGTGTAACAATGTACTATTAATTAGTTTTAGTTTGTTAAAACCACGTAGCAAATTCGCAAGTCAATACAAATATTAGGAAAAGCATCCTGCAAATCATGCGAATAGATCTTTTGCAAGAGATAGAAACCTTTAGCCTTTTCTATATCACCAAATAAAAACAGAGTTTTCTCTATAAAAACGTAGTGTTCCTGGCAGAATACAACGGCCCTTAAATCTCGCTCGTATTTTCGAGCCCAATCTGCCCCATACTTTTGCAGTTCATCAATTGACATTTTCATAATATTAGTACCATTAACAAAAGCAAAATTCAAATTCAGCATGGTAGCACAATCAAACCTCTTTTTAATTTCTGATATGATTTGATCAAATAGGTATCATAATTATTTCTTTAGAAAATAGTTGAATAGGTTGAAGTGTTTGTAATTCGTCTTCAGACATCTCATCGAAACGTTTTACGTTTCGTAATTCGTTAGTTTTGCAAAATAGGTTCAACACCACTTTTTTCAGGAACTTCCCATCCTCATTTATCCATTAACCCGTTGGATTTTGCCTCATTTTTTGCAAAGTTTTGAGCAGACACAACAAAAAAAATTAAGTAATCGGTTTAATTTAGTTCTAATAATGACGTAAGTAATGGCACGTAGGTATTACATTGAATTTTAAAAATAAACATAATAAAAAGCATAATATAGTTATGATAAAATACTTAAGCCTAGAAAGGCGATCGATGAGCTGTGATAGATTTAGTGATGTGACACTAATACAAGCAGTATTTTTCATTATTCATACTCGGAAATTAGGTCTGAAGTTGCCTGAGGAGCGGGTTTAAAGTAATACTTTTCCGCCCTAGGGAGAATCGCTTTCAAATGACAGCTATCAAATTATTAAAAAAACTAGTTCCATTTTCACAATTCTATTGAACCATGTTCCAACTTTTTCTACAGTCACTCAATTACAGCGCGATGTAAAATTGAAATAACATAAAGTTAAGTATTAATTAAGGAATATGTTTTGTTAAATGACTTTATTATAATTTCGTTTCAATTATTTTTTTTAAAATAACATCGATTTGGGCAAAATATTTAAAGATGAAAATGAAAAATTATGGCTAAATAATGAAGCTGGCCGGGTAACGAAAAACAAAACAAACTAGAATTCGTAATGAAAAAGCACAGTGTTTATCTCGGGTGAAAGACTTATTTAGGCCCGAGATGGGATTTGGCGCCCTCGCTACGCTCGGGCGCCAATAGGTCGACGGTTACCTTCACCCCTAGGATAACAATGTACCTTCGGTTGATCAACAAGTACTAAATTTTAGTAAATATAAACAAACAAACAACACAGATGTTTAAAACAAAACACTGTCGTGGAGAGAGATCGGCGAAGGAGTTTTCGAATATAGCTCCATCCCTTTCGCGCGCACGGTAACCAGACGCGTGCTGCCGCGATCTGCGATTCCAGCGAGAGGGCGCGTATTTTGAACTATGCCTACGCGCCTCGCGAATCGTCTCGTCTCGGTCGAGTTAATGGCCACAGTAAAAAAATACTGAAATTTCTGTACTAGTCTTTATTTATTCTGTGGTCCAACTTATGTCAATGATGAGTTGTCCATTCGTCTGTAAAGTGTGAACTTGGCCGCCCTCTGGACTTGCCGCCCGGGGCATAGGCCCCGGCTTGCCCCCCCCTAGATCCGGGGCTGCTCGAGGGTGCTCCCACCACTACAGCTCATTGTGCGGCACCTCTCGTAGCTCCGACCTTCATCAGATCAATCAGAAAGAAAAGTAAAATAAAATAAAAAAGATCGAACCACTTCTCTCCCCATTTGTACATCACACAACTAAGAGGCAACAAAGGCAATGCCGCGAATTAAACGCGACTTACTTCTTCGTCGTCATCCCCTATTTATATCCCCCTTTAGTCCCCCCCGCCCCCCTCGGTACACCCCCGCACCATCCCTTTATATTGCCGTTCACGGGTACCTATAAATAGACACTTGTGTAGTTTTACGACCTACATTTGAAGACTGTCACGGTCCTTAAACTTTATTTTTTCCTCGACGTGTATCTATCTGTATGTATTATCACGACGTATCACGTACAGGGTGAGCAAACCTTTGTACCTATTGACTCGGGAGTATCTAACACGTGACTTGTCACTTGTTAGATACTCCCGAGACGAGTCCATCATCGTCACGTGACATCGAGATGATTTCCTTCCTTTTTATTTCTTTAAAAATATGGCCCACCCAGTATAATAGTTATTTCACTAGTGTCAAGAAACACAGAGCAATAACAAACATTTAAGGCGTCAATATCCTAGTGGTTATAGGGGCCACCGTCGTAGCTGAGAGGTTTCGGATTCGATCCCCATCCTGGCCATTTAACTATTGACGTGGGCCACACATGCATTAGCTTAACTGGAGGGGCTAACGGGATTACTAGTAATGTGATTAACTCACATTGCTTGCTAGTAATCTTTATTAAAAACATAATAATAAAATAATATAATAATTTAGCCCTTTTAACGTCCCACTCCTGGGCACGGGCCTCCCCTCAACACGAGGAGGATTCAGGCCATTAAAAACATAACAAAACAAAACATAGCTTTGACCTTCCCACTTGGAAAACGTAGAGTTTAGACTAGTGACAAGTTACGTGTCAGACCGCTGTCACGTCATTTAGACGGCTGTAGCACCCAAAGATTTATTTTCATTCATTTCGTTTCACCATGCCCCCCGTGTAATGGCTATAGGCTTACACCCGAAATTTTAATGTACTATTTTGCCCATCAACTACCAGTTGCCAGATGCTTTTGATGATTGATCAACAGGACCAGTTGAGTAGAGGACCACGATTGACAAGCCGGCGTGAGCTGTAAGCATGCGTACACAAAAACGCATCACACTAGCCTTCGGAACATCTGCCCGACCGCGGCATTCCGGACTGACGGACCGGTTGCCCTCAGGGCCCGACACACCACTTCATGGGGTCCAAACGATGGTGAATGAATACATACCAGAATTCCCGAATTCAGTTAGATACTTAAAATTATTTTTTATTTTTATTTATCACGGATTTCAACAGGAAAACAGTGGGAATTGTGAAATTTCTGGATACCCTTAAAAATGCAAATAGTGTGTCGCACCACGCTATTTCTAGGTGGTCTTAAAAATAACCTCACTTAAACAGGTTCAACAGTTTTTCTTCCTTAACTCGAAAGTTTTAATCATAATGACAACCAAAATAATTAACAACATGCCCCAGTATTGCAGAATGGTTACCAGCTCCAATATATTTATTTTTTTAAATTTATTACAAGTATGGGACCCTAAAAATGGAATCAATTGACAAATCAAAATATCTAACCGTTAATTCCATAGACTAATTAATACCAATTTTTTTTTTTGCGAACCTCCATAAATTACGTTTTTGACTTGACGTGTCTAGTTTAGGCCATGCTATTCCATTTTCAACAGAAAAATGTCTTGTATCTTTACAAATATGGATGTTCTCGCCCTAGCAGTATTTTAGCCCGAGCAAGACAAACTTGATGGGCCGACGACGGGATCGAGCGAGGAACATTATACATTTAGGTTGCACGACTTCGAACAAAAACACTTAAAGAAATATTAAGTATATGGTTCTTACAAGTTGTGAGTGTCGTGGAATCACGCGATGATACCTGACCTGGAATTTTAGAACCTGTTACCGAACATGCTCAGAGAACATTGTAGCCCAGTTGGTATGCGCAGGTGACAACGCTTTTCACGTCAGCCCGACACGTGGTGCGAAATAAAGGCAAAATTCAGTCCCAAAAAAAGTCCCAATTTCGTCACATTCAAGTACTTCTCTCCAAGACGGTAAATAGGTTATTTTTTCTTCCCTATGGCATAACCCAGATTGTACTGCGCCAGTGTCGAGTAAGCATAATACATTTACAAGTAGAGCGTCTAAACTTAATATACCGCCTCAAATCCTATCAGTAGTGGATACTTTACCGACAAATTACAGGAGCAATGCCTTTGGCATTACAAGCATCTATGAGCTACGGGGACTACTTAACATCAGACAGGTCGAAAGATTGTTTGCCGACTTATTTCTGCAAAACCTACACTATTTGGGGAACCCAAAAACTCATATTTCACCACTTGTGTAACATTCCACCAACAGTACACAATATCATAAGTCAATGAAACCCATGTTTTGGAAATCAAAACAAATATTAATACTTACATTTTATACCAATCACAACAAAAAAAAAAAGACAGGGTCTTACTATAGGTAAGGTTGTCTTCGTTAGATTGCCGGTAGTCCAAATAGTAGCCAGGATAGCCATGGAACCTATCTGACCACAGCATCACCTGACCACCGCTGTCGCTCATCTGACATCTATATTGACCAGCTAATGAACACGTCATCTCAGTTTAATAACTACAGTAGTGTCGGGAACCGGTTGAGCTCGCGGCGGTCCAGCGCGATCGTCCGGACAGGTGTAAAGCGATAATCGGTGTACGGTTTAAAGGGGTCATTGTGTTGGGTGTGTACGTCACAAAACAGATGGAGGACCGGAATCAGCGAAGAGCTCGTCAGAGATGGCATTCCTGGTTTTAGTATTGCAGTTTTTATCATCTAATTGAAGCAACAGCGGCACACCCTGCAAGACTAGCAAGAATTATTTGTTCTTATTTTTGGTATTGTTGTAATTAGATGTTCTTCGTCTTACGAAATAGAAAGACGAAGACATAGTGAGAATTCGGTTGGTTGGTTGGCGCACAGTTGGTGTATTTGTGAGACAATTGATCTTGACACCACGTCACTCATAGAAATAAAAATGGTACATAAGTGGAAATAGTTTTGCAAATAGGAAACAACCCACACACCTATAGACTAAAATCAACCCCAGTTTCAGTGATTGTAAGTTGTTCAGTTTGCAGAAGTACCATTGTTGGATCCATTCTACATATGGTTGGATCCATTCTGCATATTTATGTATTATTCCAACTCAGTAGTAAATATTACGTCATTGAAACATAGATTCTTATATTTTTCCCAGAGCCCTTTCTCGGTGCGGTACGGTCAGCAAAACATGCGGCATCCTCCATATCTTACATTTGCATTGCTGTTGCCTTTTTGCTGACGTATGAGAACTGCTGCGTTATAAATATTGTATCGGAATTCGTACAAGTTTCTGTTATATATTCATGGTGTTTTTGTTGGGTTTTGGATGTGGGATTGGAGATACGCATTGCATAGTTAAAACGTATGGTTCGAACGGATAATACTGTGTTGTTAACATCTACATATAAGTGTGAACAGTTTCATTTGAAGATCACTAGATAAGAGGTTCCGCCTGCTGCACGCGGCCTGATATGATGACGGACAGAGATATGAGAGGGAATGCGCAGACTCTCGTCAAATACATGAGGTGCAATGGCATCTAGCTCTATTATCCTATAGCTACGTCACTCTATCAGGCATCAGCTCAAGCCGTTTGGAACGTGTGTGAGACTTGAACCATTTTGGACCTAAAGAACACCATCAAGAGAATCTCAGACCCAGTAACTGTCAAATTATACGCGAAAAACAAATCTTAAGTACAAAAATAATGTTAGTTGAGTAGTGACTTATGTTAAAGAACCAATTAAAAAATATAAACTCACCATTCCATTGTCCATACCCCCATATGGCGACTGGTATCCAGGTTTTTCTGTGACTGTAACAAAAATCACCATAGATTAGCTAGTTTGGATGGAAAATCCATAAACAATTTAACACTTTGTAGTAACTTCTGTAGCACTCGCGTTCCTCGAACTATTTTTTAGAATATGCAACATAGGCCACGACGTGTTATGCCATTCTATTTATTTTAAAAATACTAGAACTCTTGAAGTATGTATTGTATGTATGTTAGTGTGTGCTTATATTAAATTCAGAAGATTACGCAGGATTTTCATGTAAATAGCGCCTGAGATATATGTAATTAAAGTATGCATTGTCCGTATTAAAAAACAAATCAATAAAAAAAACAAATAATAATTTGGAACCCACCGTGGAACCTCAAATAATAAAATATAAAAAGTTCCTAAAACGCATTGAAGTTTAATAGTTCGGAGAGCAATTTAAAATGTAACAGTATAATCGTATTATAACGAAGTTGAATAAAATAAAATTAAAATAACAATGTCGACCCTAATCCCGCACACAATAATATAGGCATCAAAGTTTATTTTTAACCCGTATATTGTGTTTGGTGGTTGCAAAAGGGTTTAAATTGATATAATGGCATTTTATATATTTCGTACACTGGTTGTTAGTGGGCAGTCAGGGAACAAATGCCTCTTCTGGTTCTGGTTTTAATTTTGGCGCCCAACACGAGACTTTAAACAATTTTTTTTTTTTTTTTTTTTTTTTTTGAATTGACTATATGTTGTTGGCCAGAGTGGCCATAACAACTTCACCCGGACAGAGGGCGAGCGCAAGTGCGCTCCAGCCATAGGGGCAGGGGGGCAGCTAGCTCAAGGGCGTCACTAGGGACACGACCTCGGCTTGGGCCGCTGCCAGGAGAGGTGGCGAGGGTAAATCTACCACCGGATCGGAACGCGACCTCGACTGAGAAGATCCGGCAAGAAACTCAGCGGGCTTGTCGGGTGCCAAGGTGCGTCTAGGTAAGTAGACGCACCTTCTAGCGGAAGCGGGGGTTCGTCGACCTCGCCGGCGAGGTCGGTGTCTGGCGGGGAGTGTGCGTGTGTCGTTCTCCTCGACATCTGAGTCTAGGAGAGCGGTGAGTGGGTCGGGGGGGTCCAGCACCACATGCCGCGGCCTGCGGCGGCATGTATCTGGCTCGTGTGCGGGTGCATAATCGGCGGCGGCGACGATTAAGGGATTGGTGTGTTCAGAAGCCTTCATGAAATAGCGTTCAGACGCTATTTTGAAGTGCTTCTGGATAGAATCGAGGCGTAAGTCAGAATGAAGGTCTACGTTCCGTACGAACCACGGGGCTCCGACGGCTTGGCGAAGAAAACGGGACTGTAAGGCCTGGAGGCGACTAATGTGAGAGTTGGCCGCGTGGGCGAACACAACGCTCGCATAGGACATGATGGGGCGAATGCAAGCTTTGTAAAGTGTCACCTTATTTCTAAGGGACATTTTACTCCGCTTGCATAGGAGATAATGAAGGCGACCGAGCACAAAGGCGGCTCGATTGCGGACGTTTCTAATGTGAGGACCGAAGGTCATGGAGCCATCGAGCGTGACCCCGAGATATTTAACTGACTTGACACTTTAAACAAATGTACTTATAAAACTATAGTTAGGATAATATTCACAAAGTTAAATATACTTTCCCATAACTCTGCTCGCCCCTTTTCCACCACAAAAGTTAAGACACACTAATCTCAAGATTATTCAAATGAATTCGACGTAGAATGGCGCAAACGACGTCTACACTGCTACGCTACACAGATAATATTTATACACCAAAAAACATTAAGAACCGTTCAGATATAAACAGTATTCGTTCTCGTCTAGGTAGCTGAGCTGTATGTTCAATGGCACGCTGTATGTTCGCAGCACCGAGTGAATCCCGCTTTGGTTTGAACGGGCCTATAATTCCTAATTGGCGAAAGTGATCTACCCTTTGTTCATTGTTTATGGCTATTAAGATATTAATACTTTGAGTAATTAGCGTTCGTTTGGTTAATTTTAGCGCAAAATGGCTGGGAGGAAAATATTTGGGAGGATCTGTTGACATTAACTCATGACGAAGACTCGTTTTCTCTCTCTGGTCATTAAAGATGAAGAAAGTGTATTACAAATGAAGCTATCATTGGACTTGTGGTTTTAAGCGCAGCCTGCCAATCATGAGGTCCAAGGTTTTAGCTTGGTTAGCGGAATTTCGTTTAGATATTTTGCACATTAGGATTTATACGTTGACAGAAATTTGGGAGACAACATGCAAAGGTACGCGATATAATCCGTAAAAATAGTTTTATTTCAATGTGTAGTATTCGCGTAAATATAAGAAATCAATAGGTACTTATATTTTAGAATATGGCCATACACAACTAATCATAATTTTTTTTTTTGATATTGCGAATCGATTTTCGCCGAAATTTCATTACACTATAAACATTATCCGGCGCGGGCGCATTGTGTGCCATTGAATAGCCGCCGCCGTTGCGTACTTTTTTCTGCCCATCTCATAAAATCTCCCCTACTCTGTCTGCCGGTAACCGAGTGAATGCTTAATCCAAATTATACAGTGCAGTGAATTTTAGGGTGCACAGGCCGAGTTGTCCACTTGCATTAGCTGCCATGACAGTCAGTTTATAATCAATTATTATTTTATTTATTTATCAGCTTTTTCCGCAACCTTAATAATAAAACTTGCTATTACACTTACAGATTCAGAAATTGTACGTTACTGAAACAACAAGAAATAAAGATGACATGTTGCTTGTATTGTTTTTTTTTAAAACACCCGTATGTTAGTAACCATTACCTACTTGGACGATACATGATTAAGAAAAACAAAAAAAAATACATAGAGACGAACATAGAACCTCCACCATTTTGGAAGTCAGTGAATGAGTTCCGTTTCCAGTAGGTATTTGTACTGCTCGAAGCACAAATCCAGATTATCTTTAACTCGAATGATCTGTCCCTCAAAGGCAATCTTCTAAAGTAATGGTATCACCACGCAGAAAGCATGCTGTCAATGTCATTCTTAAAATTAAATCTGTCGTGTGAGAGGGATAAAAAAACTTATAACGCTACATAAAAAGGTTGATATTAGGGCTATGCTCTAAAATTTATTACAAAAATTAGTCAATCAATTCTACCTGGTCATCAAGTATATAACTTCATATATTTCCATTCAGAAAACTATTGGAAATCAGCAGCTCAACAAATTCTTGGTTCGTTATTACGATCAATTCCAATTAAAACCAACTAGAGTAAATCGAAAAGAAAAGTTACTATTCAATTAGTCCGCATTCAGTTACTAAGATATTCATAAGAAATAAACGGTCCTAAGTGTAGACCGCACTGCCATAATACGTCAGTAAATTGAAGACTTCAATTTACTACAGTGCGCACAAACAATGAAACAGTACTTATGCCTGAAAATGAACAAAGGAAAATGATAATTACTAGCTAAGCGTTTTTATTCATATCGTCATCATCATCAAAAGACAAAAACCAATTTACTCTTAGTCCCACGTCGGGCGCCACTTTATATTATTGGTAATGTTCGTGATTGAAAGAAATAAAACATTGGCTTTGATATTCTGTTTACCCCAGTACGGATGTAAGCGCGATAATACAGCGCTGTCGACAACATGGAGAGATTTTCCGCACCGTGACGGAGCTCGGTAGCGTATAATTTGAATTAATCACACTACACTGACAATAGTAGGGGAGAATTTATGGCCGAAACATTATATTTAATATGTCCTCTATCGCACACAGCGTTTTCCTTAGTACTCGTATAGAGGGGAATTCGTCTTTAAGCTTCCTTTTTTACTAAGCTCTAAAGGACATGTTTTATTTTGATCATATTTCGAATGTCTAATTTATTAATATATACATACTCAGACTCAGGTAACAATAGATATGATATACCTAAACTAACTAGATGAAAATTAGGGTTATCAGTTTATGAACTAATCACTGTTTGTGATTGGTTGTAGATTATTATATAAAGTTTGTAACTTGCACCAATCGCATCGTGAGACGATTGCTGCTGACAGCCAGTAATTTAAATGTAACGGAGCTTTTGAATTATCAAATTATTTACTACGTAAAAGGGATCGATGAGCGAAGAGCTCCTGTTGCGATTGCACTTTAAAAACTTAAATAGCTTATCAACTTAATACGAATAGGCTTTGCAGTAATACGAAGAAAAACGTAGAATTTACCAAATAGCGACGACACCCCTACCAAAGCCAAACCCCATAAGCAAAATAACGTTTTTTTCCAGAAAGTATCGTGTTGTTGGCTCTTGTCCACGAGTTAACAGGCTCTATTGAAGTGAACGCTATACTGTCAGTAATCCTACTAATATTATAAATGCGAAATTTTGTGAGTGTGGATGTATGTTTGTTACTCTTTCACGCAAAAACTACTGAACGCATTCGGATGAAATTTGGAGCACAGATAGTTTATAACCTGGATTAACACATAGAATACTTTACGCGCTTTACGCTTTAAGTCTACGCGGGCGAAGTCGCAGGCAGAAACTAGTAACTTACATAAAGATACGCCATAGGAAAATAAAACGACAGTTTTAATCCGCACCACAGATTATTGTTGAAATTAACTAATTGCAACTCTGAACTCGCCATGTCTTCAATTATGTGAACTATTAAACGGCACACAATTTTCATAATTATTGATGTTTAATAACAGATATATTATCTGTGACCTCTTTACAACAAGCAAAGGCCCATCCATACAAAACAATAAAATGATTATTGCTCAGTTTGCGTATTTTATTAAATAAATAGTTCTGGATTTACATAAATTCTTTCATAAAATATTAAATGTCCTTACTTTTTTAGTTCCCATAACATCTGATATTGACACTAACAAAAATAAATATGACAAAATTACAAGGGTTATAAAAAATTAGGGATGCCTAATGACAGGCGGGCACTTGGGACGGCGCCCGACTGCCACGTGCGGTCACCGCGAATCTGTTGGCTTTATTAATTGACATTATGTCGTATTTATCCCACACAATTACATCCCACGTCTAAGTTAACCCTGTGTCATTTTCGAGGCGCGTCACACGCTCAACAGCCAATTTCTATCGAATAGTTTCTATATGTGATTTAGAATGGAAATTGACCCCACGGGGGATTTTGATGCCTTCGAGAAAGACTGTAATGACATTACTAAGGACGTACTTGGATAGAGCGTAGACATCACCTGTAGCTATAGTTTGCCGTTTAGAAATATTATGTAATTAAAAAACGTACTCAATAACGTTATCGGATATAATAAAAGCGAACCCCAACCACCCCCGGAGACTTGAACCATATCTGTCTGCACAGGGAGCCAATAAATCATCCCTTTAGTTTCACGGTGGGTAGGCAGGGTGAAAAGACAAGGATTAACATGGCCGACGTCCGTTGTCACCCTTAAATGACTGCGAGAAAGATGGAGAGGGTTATGTGGACTTTAATCTGTGTAAAAGAGAGAACGCATTTAATCAGCTCTGACTTTTATTTCTAACAAGTAAGGAATGAGATAGCAGTGATAGCCGAGTGGTTAAGCATGCGTCTTGCGGGCACCAGGTCTTGGGTTCAAACCCTGGCACGCAACTAAGGGTTTTTCGAAATCTATATGCGAATCATAATTTATATATGATTATCACTTGCTTACGGTGAAGGAAAACATCGTGAGGAAACCTGCATGTCTTGGAAAATGTAACCAATTTTCGAAAGACATATGTAATCCGCCAACCCGTACTGGGCCAGCGTGGTGGATTACGGCCTGAATCCCCCTCGTAGTGAGGGGAGGCCCGTGCCTAGGAGTGGGACGTTGGGCTAAATTATTATTAGACGAAGTATGAAGGTAGCACCAGTGTCAGAAATCACACCAACTAGACAAACAGGGAGCGATGAGATAAGACATTGTGGAGACCCCACATAACCGTCGATCTAAGTTATTTACATCTATCTGAATTGTCCGGTCTTTAAGCTATGCTAAATGGCCTATTAAAGGCAGCAATCGTCTTCAGAAAGTGGTAAATCTACACCTAGTCACTTATTCTGTGATGTTGTCACAATGTCACGATCAAGTTAAGGCCGTGACAAATCCGTGCAGTCCCCCAATACGGATTTATCGAGCACGTTACAAATATTGTCGCTCGTGACACTGGGGTGCGCGAGCGGTATTCATAGTAGGAGTAGGGTATGAGAAGGGGGTAGCGTAGAGTTGTAGGTTGCAGGACATGTTATTTTGAAATTCGAATTGACATGACAATTTCGTTCATTTTTATTAAAAAAGAAAACAAACTTCTTAAGTTGTTATTAAAGCCAGTATTGAAACTCACTAATGACATAACAAAGTGCGCGACTTCTTAAACTTATAATCGGTGAACTATATAAACCTTAGATTTCACTGAATATATTAGTATTTATTTTATTGACAAATGTGTACATTACGTTATTAATTATCTTACTCAACTTACAACAAATAAGTACTAGCTGAGCCCGCGACTTCGTCCGCATGGAATTTAACTTAATAAAAAAGCCCGCTCCCGCGTTCTGACCACCGCGCGACAGGACCCATTTTTTAAATTTAGTATTTCTAAAATAAAAGTAGCCTAATTTACTGCTTATAACATCAGCTATCTACCAGTTAAATCAGCCGTTTCGGAGATTACCCGGAACAAACACACAGACAGCCAAAAAAATTTTAAATCGCGTTTTTGTTATAGGTGTCGTATGTACTTTCATATGCATTTAGTGAAAAGATGTTATTTTGATATTACAAACAGACACTCCAATTTTATTTATTTGTATACATATAGATAAAATAAACCTTGCCAACCTTGTACTAATAGAGAGAGACATATATGTCTGCGACCGGGATATGGGATTCTCGCAGGAGTTCTACCTACACATTGCCAAATATTAGTAACCCTAAAAATTATAACCAGACTATAACTTTGGCACATCTAGTTCAGGGCGGTACAGTCACGCGTCTATTATGATTAATCACTACGAATTTAACGCGCGAGGGCTCCGCACGCTTTTGTGCTAGACTGTACTTGAGTAATAATAATGTACACCGGATTAATATCGGCAATTGTACTTTTGTATGAGTAGGATCGAGTACTGTCAGGGAGAAAATTATTTTTGGGGATTATTCTTAATGGCGTCAAAAATAATTAAGTTCAACTTTTTCAAGCAATTATCATGAATAAACATGGTTCCTCACATTGTATTGTTGTAATAACGTTGGAAACTCGGGCGAGTAATGCAATTCTTAATAGCAATAATGGCCTAGTATTAGCCACGATATAAAAAAAAAACAAAACGTAAGTTGGACGAGGATAGAAACCGGAATCTCTCCGTTAGGACGGACGGGCCCAATATTCATCTAAAACTCGGGCCACATTTTGGCTAAAAAGGTACAAATAGTCTCGCCAACTTCACCTCGGTACGCAACCATCTTGTGATTGCGACAGGCGCACCGGTCTATCGCAGCCTAGTACACATGATCCTCGAGGGTGTAGACCGGAGTTATCACACTCATCTTGTTGTATTATGTCCTCGTAACCCTCTATTTACCGGCTCCGGACAAACTCGTTCAACTCAGGGCCGAAACGACCACTAGCGCTGTTTGTAAAGGACAAATGTTGACGCGTGGTTGCTTTTTTAGGGTGCCTCTCAATTTATTTGTCTCGGGTTACGTTTTAATTGAGGGTAGGATGGGATTTTCATTTGGAGCTGTTGTTTTAGTAACTTTGTAACTTGCTGCTAGGGATTAGGATGGCTTTTCTCTTACCTACTAAAGGTCATGACATACTTAAAAGCGCTTCATCAATTCAATTACAATAAAGTTGGCTTCGGCTCATAACAACTAATATTGATAGTGTTTTTCAGTTGGCTGATTATCACTAACCTTTGACTTACTACTATAGAGTACCATAGATATTAGAAAGACAGACAGTACCTATAGCTTAGCATACCCACTAAAGCGCGGAGAAAATCAGATGTTATTCACTTGTTATTCACCACCCATCCAAGAAAGGAAGCCAAGGAATGGAACACCTTGCCGGCGTCTTTGTTCCCGGTTGACTATAACCTGGATGTTTTCAAGTCGAGAGTGAACAGGTACCTTCTAGGCAAGTATGCACCACCGTAGACCACATCGTCACTTACCATCAGGTGAGATTGTGGTCAATTACTTGCCTATATCGAAAAAAAAAAAAAAAGAAGGACAGGGCTGACATGCCTTATCGTGTCCATTTAACGGGATAACTTTATTCGACCTCCTTACTTTATTTATCTAATTACCAATATTCACACAAAGCAAATACATCTTTCAAACAACCATTTATTTACTATACCTAGTAAATAAGTATCATTTACAGACCAAAACGTTATGTAAAGTAGTAAAAAATATCAACACGCGCGCATCACTCAGCATCATCTATGTGCGAAATACATTGTAAAGTATGATAATGATTCACTTCTTCGTAGGAGGTATTAGAGAATCTATTACTAGACTCATAAGATCTAGAATGGCGTAGATTGTAATTTCAGGCAGAAAAGGATAGGTATACTCATTATAGCACCGTTTGATTCGAACCAATGGAAGACATTTTGTATCCAAAATCTGATTTCGTAATTCGTCTCGCCCGAGAAACCGTGAGACATAAAAATAAAGGGGATCGCAGGGGAAGGGAGACTCCCACCTAGTCCACCAAAATAAAAGTTACTATACTTCATACAATATAGCTTGATCTCTGCGACTTAAGTCAAACTGACATTTATAGGGATGTCAGGATATAAAAAATTGTCGATAGAAATTATCGACGTTTCTTACTATCATCGATGCTAAAAACGAATATTTTAATATAAAATGACATTTATTCTCTCAAAGGGGTACACCCCAAATTCATATCTGAATCAGTTTCTGAATCGCTAGAACAATCTTGTAAATGTATTATAAACTCTTGTTCGCAAATATTATCTAATCGGACGTCTGCTTGCGGGGATTGGGCCACTCACTTGCCTCTTAACAACATTGCCGTTAAATACTATTCATTTACTTAGCATAGAAGGCATCACACCAAAGCAATTATATTATTATGCACCTGTTTTATTAATTGTTATTTTGGTTCGTAAACATTTAATTTGATGTAAGTATGAGTAGGTATGACCACCACACTAAACTAGCTTTCTCATTTTATCTACATACCTAAATCTGAGGGAGATTTGATTATTATTTACTATTAGTTATTTAGTGATAATGGTGTTGCCTGCTCATATTATTATTTTATGCTGTTCCTGAGAATGTACACCATCTGTAATTCATTGAAAAGAGTAACCATTGAGTTTCTTGCCGGATCTTCTCAGTGGAAGCAGCATTCCGAACCGGTGGTAGATTCTGACTATTCATAAATGCTTTGTTGGCTTACATGAATAAAAACAATTTTGAGTTTGAGTTTGTCCCGCTCCCAATTTTTTTTTATTCACTATTATTTTAGATCAAGTATGTACAAATGTAAATAATGTTATGATAGTAAAATATACAATAAAATTAAAAGATAAATTAAGTTTTATTTATAATATCGTCTGTGGTCACGATGATTCATCGCCCGTCACTAATTAGGTTGGCATGCCCATAAAGTATGACATTGACAGGTACTGTCTGTACTATTATGAAATTCAGGACTTCATAGGCGTGATTTTACTGACAGCTGTCGCAGAGACCACGTGGTTTTTTTTAAACAATTCCCGTATTCACTGAGCCGGATTATGATGTCACATTCTCAAATTGTCTCATTTCCGAAAATTTGACATACTAAAGTGAATCAAATTAGCGGGACCCGATAGGAACAAATCAATTGTAAGACCTTAGATTTAGTACTAATTAATTGTATGTGTGAAAATGCGTAATCTAAGCCGACACTGACCATAAACGGGGCATCCGACTTAATTATATATAAAAAAAACGTTTTCTTAACGTTTCTTACTGTGTACCAACATACCTACTTGTTTTATTCATTAGTTCAGGATTTTCAATTCTATCATCAGATGGCGTAGTAGTCTTAAATCTTATTAAATTCACTAAACTTAACTTTAATTGTAATCATTTATTGATATTTTTATGATTTCACAGTATATCATAAAATAATTACAAATATTTAGTAAGGAAACATAAAATGTATAAATTCACGCCCTTCGTATCATAAGGTCCTCAACCCAGGTTCGCCTAATATCAAAACTACCCATTCAGCATCATGTCTCATAAGTACAACGACCTTTGACATTGGTCAAACTCCATAATCTTACTGCTGTCAAAACGCTTATATGGCAGGCCATAAGCGTGCCTCATCTGGAACTAAATATTTTTTTTTTTTCGTTATAGGCAAGATTTTGACTACAATCTCACCTGATGGATCTCATCTGATGGTAAGTGACGATGTGGTCTACGGTGGTGCATACTTGCCTAGAAGGTACCTGTTCACTCTCGACTTGAAAACATCCAGGTTATAGTCAACCGGGAACAAAGACGGCGGCAACAAAAAAAATATATAAAAAAAGCTTATATGTTTGTATTGCACAATTGCTTTAGTATGCGTTCGCAGGAACAGGATTCGTGTCAGGCGAACATTATGTGTGAGTAGAAAATGTTCCAGATTCCTCGTGTTCCCAACTCCATAATGCTTTTGTTTTAATTGAATTGTTAAAAACTCATATGCCCCCACAAAAATTAGTTCAATGACATCCGAGCAATAATAATCATTCGCTCTTGACAGTAATCACCGCGATACAAACACCGCTATCGGGAATGGGGACGGACGCCCAATCATTTGCATCGAGTTACAATGTTTCGTCATTGAATCGATATCGATAGTTTACTAAAACAACAAGTCAATTAACCCTCGCAGTGATGCAAATTATGAATCGAATTACAATTATTTTACCGAGCGATTTTCTTTACCTCTTTTGTTTTTAATACCTATACATCACGCCTGTATCCTCCGGAGGGGTTGGCAGGGGTGATCTGCAGTGCACAGACACTCTGTCTATAGTATTTAGGTCTCAATGTGTAGTTCCCTTTTGGAGGTAATATCTCCTATTATTGGTGCCGTGACTAAGCGCGGGCGACGGAGTTGATATCTGAGGCCCGCATTAAGAAATCAATCTCAAGTATGAGCACGGTCTTGAGTAAGCTTTTGACACGTCATTTTGTACTGATATGACATTTCCAAGATCGCTCTCAGACTTGAGATAGATTTATTAATACTGGCCCTAGAGTTTACTTCCATATCAGGCAAAACTTTATTGGAGTGTTTCCGTGCAGTAATCAGTAGTTCCATCTACATGAAGTGACATAAACACAATTTTCTTTGCAAAGTTCACTCAAGTGATACACATATCACATCACTGTCACGTTACTTAGGTGTGTACAGAAAGTGCCTATGACATAAGAATATCCAACACTTTTCCCTCTGTCATCATGACCGAGCTCTCGAAACATCGGGAACGTAAAAGCAGCAAAACCCGTTATAGGTTACTTCTATTAAAACGGCTGAGACGGTATTAATTAAGAATTCTTATTTACTGAAAGTTAGAGAGAAAGTGCCTCAACCCTTTTATTTTTAATCCAACATGCTTACTGCAAGCCTTTAAAAACCTAATTCATATCAATCTACGTATATTTTATTTGCACAGCTGCGCCCGCGCCGCGCCCCCATTGGTCGCCGCATCGCCCAATCGTAACGCGGCGTTCGAATTTCGAAATGTTTTTGTTTAATTACAATATCAAATTGAGTTTTTTGAAACTGTTAGAATTAGGTACTTTTATGAATGATGTATACAATTATTTACGATTGGGATTATTATGTAAAAAAATATTAATCGTTTTGCGGATTTTGTTAGTTTAACAGTTGATGACTAAACAGATATGTACGTACAATTTTGTTCGGAGATTAAAAGAAGGCTAGGTTAGCTCTACCCTTTGTTCATTCACACTAAACCTCATTGAATCCCTTTGCAATGATGAATCTTTCATCACTGCAAAGGAGGGGTAGAGAAGGATTAACCTAATCTTACCAAATGTCATCCAAATTAGGCTATCAGTTTTGCGTAAACTCGGACTGACATACTTGCATTCGATTTACAATATTAAATTAATAATAAGGAAGTGAAGGATTCTCAGATCAGAGCAGAAACCGACTGCAAATCAAACACAAATATTGTTGTATTTTATTGGCAATTATAAATTGACTTACATGTAAGTGATAACCCTCGGGCTACTACGCGGTATCTGTGACGATGTTAGTGGGTCAGATGTCGGCGCGGAGATACGTGTATTACGTAAGTTACAAATTTTCTTTGTTTGCACATTACTCATGTTTTTATCTTCACGTCATTTTTTGGGTTCCGTAGCCGAACCTAGCCACCCTCATAGTAACGTCATCTGTATACCACAGCCATTTTATTGGGGAACTGAATCGTCTCCGAACATGTGTATATTCTATGACTATATGGCTGAAATCAGGATCACTTATAGTTATTTGGTACCTCTACAAAGATATGCGTACTCAAATCATGATAAAACATATATTCTATTGTGCCTCTCTTACATGGAAAGTGGGGGTGTTTTTTTACCTATTAAGTGTCTTTGAATAGGTATTTTAAAATAATTATGAAGTTTCTTTGACTGTTGTTCAAAATACAGCCCTATTTACGAAATTTCAAACTCTATAGTAGTCTAAAGTGGCACAAAGTAGAAGTACCTTGAAGATATTCTAAGAGAAGGGATGGTGCCACCCAGGGAACCGCACGGGCAGATAAGAGAGTCAAGTCAAATGTCGGCCGTATACAACGCGATAGCGGGTTCGAAGCCCGAAGCGATAACAATTTCAATTACCCTTAAAATGACAATATTAATTTGATTAAAATTTAATTACCGGACACTTGTTTATTTTATTCACGACGCTTTTAAATTGATTAAAAGTAACTTAAAATATGGCGACATTGTTTGATTGAACGTACATATTTTAATTTGGATTCTCAATTTCTCATCACTCGCGATTTTATCAATATTTGAGAATGAAATAATTAATAACACCCAAGAATCGAACTCACGACCGCAGGATTCGAACCTGCGTCTGCAAGAAACTAAACCACAGATGCAGTCTGCAACTTATAAAACGTATGACCTATGGGCATTTTCTTAAACATTATTTTTCTATGCTACTTACTAGCCGTGTTGATGGGATTTCCTCACAAACTCTCATCCCCTATTCAACCCCATCATGGGGTGAATATACAGCTTTTTTTTCTGTCCTACGCCTGTGCAATTTTTTTGTTTCTAGACCCACCAGTTTAGGCTGTGCGTGGTCTGTGATACAGTCAATTGTTAAAACTTGATCTTATGGACGGTATTAATAATCTGCCTTACTCCGCAAGACCTAATAGGTAAGTATGAAGATAAACGCTATCATGAAATGCGACACGCGTCAGAAAATGATTTACAATCACCCATCGACGTTGAGCTGTCATCGTGCTTGTCCATATTCGGAACACAGTGTATAGTATAGTGTGTTGGCCAATCAGCGATGTCATGTTATGGCTATTGCCAGTGCTGGGCCTATCAATAGTCCGTATAGTCCGCGGTGGAGGTTTCAGTGAGCCTTTCACTTTACAATACCCCTACCCTACTCTAACTTGCCGTTGAGACTGAGTGGCGGAACTAGTTCTATCAAAAAATCTATACAAATAAATAAAATTGGAGTGTCTGTTTGTAATGTCAAAATAACACCTTTTCACTAAATGCATATGAAAGTACATACGACACCTATACCAAAAACGCGATTAAAATTTTTTTTGTCTTCTGTGTGTTTGTTCCGGGTAATCTCCGAAACGGCTGGACCGATTTTGACGGGACTTTCACTGGCAGATAGCTGCTGTTATAAGGAGTAACGTAGGCTACTATTATTTTAGAAACACAAAATTTTAAAAAATGGGTCCTGTCGCGCGGGGCTCAGAACGCGGGTGCGGACTTTTTTTTAAGTTAAATTCCACGCGGACGAAGTCACGGGCTCAGCTAGTACATAATAAAGCGCTAGGTAAATATATACTTACAGGTGGGAGATACATTTGGTGCCGTTCGTCTTTGATGATGCTTCCCACCTGAGAGTACCAGTGCCCTAAGCTCAATTTCCTAACACTTGCGAATCGTCAACGAGAAAGCGTGCTGTCACTATCAATCTTATTTATAAAGTCTTTAGTGTAAGCGGGACAGTCAACAGATTATGCTCAAGATAATACCAAGAAATTGGATTCACCCACTAAGGAAGTCAATTCTACCAGACTACCTTTCAGTTTTTGTCACATAGAATCGCTTTTTCGTTCTTAATTCATAGTAGAGAGTGAGACAAAATCAATAACTGTCTAAGCCGGTCGTCCTAAACTTACTGCTAACAGTTTTATTCCTATAGCTGTTCCTTATAGTTAGCAGCCAGATCGCTGTACCTAATACATCACGTTAAGTCTATATCACATGGAGAAACTAAATGAGAGTGTATACGCGCTTTCTTCTCGCGCCGATAATCGGAGATTCTTGATGTTTCTCCAAGAGTTCTTGCCGATCATTCTCGAGTCGTACACTCGGCAGCGACCATTTATGAAGACATACCAGCGTCCTAATAGGTATAATATAATGGACTAAGGAATTCAGTACCTACATGACAACTAATAATTATGTAACAAGTTTAACTTATTTATGTTAATAACTAGTGCAGTGGTCTAAATACCTGGGAACTAGATATTATTATTACCAATAAATACATTTATGTGTTTGTTAGTTTGACTTAGCGTAATTCAAAAACAGCCGAACGGATTTTGACGAAATTTTGAGCGCAGAGATTTATAATTACAAGATGGAATGGCTAATTATCATCCATGAAGTCGAGCCGCAGGTGAAACTTGTATCAATAATCAAGTAATTACTCTCTTAGTAGTTAAATATCTTGTTGCTTTACACACGTATCGCGCCCGCGCCAGATAAATGATTGGACTATCTTTCATTAAAAATGTTACTTTAAAAGTTTGTAACAGAGAACAGCCTGTACACATAATGTCACAATTTCAAGAGTATTAGCTGTATAAAACAGTAAATTGCAGTTAACATTAATTCATGCGGACACAAAATATGTTGCATTGTAATGTGTGCAGTTTTGCGGATGGTACAAGTTACTGACGGATCGCGGGTAAATTACACAACACTTTCTGGCATACTTTAGAGTCCACGATTGCACGCGCAATGGAGGTCTATAACTTTCAGCTCTGCAGACGCTTGACATCTACGTCACCTGTCACTTCTCCTTCGTCAGTGTCACTACAAATACTACTAATTACTGGTCTTTAAAGCAGCAAAGTCAGAATATAGCCATGTGGTGTCAGCAAAAAGGTTCTAATTGTCCCATTGGCCAGATTATATCTAGTCTTATGTAGGAGACGGTATGTAGCACGCTGGGCAGTATTTTATTGATAGATATGATTGTTAGCGTGAGATTGGTCAGTGAGCAACCCATTCCAAGACCTGACATCTACCATACTAAAACAACTTTAGATATATTATATTTATATGACTGCTTGGGTAAATTTCGGAAATGGCCTTTTCGTAATTTGTCCTGGTCTGGGTGTCACTGGGATCGCCCCCAGTTCATTGTACGGTACGGTATATATAGTCAGTGTGTCAATCTGGCGGTATTTATAATTATATTATTATTATTTATTTCAACTGCTATCAATATCTCGCTACCCGCTCCGCTCATCGCTCCGCTCGCACCGCGCACCACACGTCAATAACGGGTACAATCACTATCCTACCAACCTAATACGGCGAGATAGTTCAATGACGATTGTCAAACGCATAAAATGTTACCATTGATTGATTGGACATTGCTACATACTGATATTTATGTGCTGGACTTTTTGTATTGACATAGACGCGTTTAGAGGCTTACGAGTACGAGGGAGAGAGAGAAACGAGACTGTCTGTCTCAGCATATGGTATAAAGCAATATTCTGCTGAAAGTGATAGATACTGTAGTTATCCTTATCCAAATCTGAAATAGGCTAGAAAATTTATTGTTAGCAATCTACAGATTATTTTAAATCGATCGTTTGTATAGTATTTTTCATTACTCATACTTTGAAAGTAGGTCTGAAGTTACCTGAGGAGTGGGGTGAAAGTAATACTTTTCCGGCCCGGGAGAATCGCTTTCAACTGACAGCTTTCAAATAATAAAAAAAACTAGTTCCATTTTCACATTTCTATGGAACCATGTTCAAACTCTTTTCAAATTCAAATCATTTATTTTGTTTAGGCCTACGGGGGCACTTACAAATTGTCAATTTACATATTTTTTTCCTTATATCTACAACCGGATCGGAACGCGACCTCGACTGAGAAGATCCGGCAAGAAACTCAGCGGGCTTTTCTACAGTCACTCAATTACAGCACGATGTAAAATTGAAACAACATAAAGTTAAGTATTAATTAAAGAATATATATTTTTAAATGACTTAATTATAATTTAGTTTCAACAATTTCTTTAAAATAACATAGATTTGGGCAAAATATTTAAAGATGAAAATGAAACATAATGGCTAAATAATGAAGTTGGCCGGCCAACGAAAAAAAAACAAAATAGGCTGCAATCCGATCTTTTTTTTTCGGTTTGTAGGGTATTGTTCATACTTCCTTGTATTATTTCTTTAGCCAATTCCTGTTTTTATTTTTCCTTTCCTTGTATTCGTAATGAAAAGCACAGTGTTTACCTCGGGTGAAAGACTTATTTTGTCCCTCGAACTATTAGCCAAACCCCGTCTCGGGAAAAATAAGTCACTTTCACCACTCTTGTAACAATGTACTATTAAACCGAATCATTTAAATCCCTTTAAGTATCCAATAATGAAGTTAAGAGTGAGTTTCTGCACCTACTGAACACAGACAAATTCTGAGGGAGGCGGTACAGAAACACGTTCAACCCACACCTATGTATGCGTACACACAACTGCCAAATATATTTATATACTAGTTTCTGCCCGCGACTTCCGCGTAGTATTTTACTTAGCAAAAAATTCGGGATTATCGGGATAAAAAGTATCCTATCTTTATAATCCCGGTTATAAACTATCTGTGTTCCAAATTTCATCCAAATCCGTTCCGTAGTTTTTGCCTGAAAGAGTAACAAACATCCACACTCACAAACTTTCGCATTTATAATATTAGTAGGATGTTCCATAATGGCCTGTAACCGAATTGCTTTTGACAGAGGGATACACATACGGAAGCAAAGTCCAAGCTAATTTGTTTAGAGTTAGACCTAGAAAGTCTCGTCTGAAAGCCCAAAAAAGCAATCTACAGGTGGTTTTATGGGTCTAAGTTTTCTCTCGAAACAAAAATACAAATTGCCACGCCAATTTACAATTTTACGCCTCACTAACCGTATTTCTGTGTGTTTCACCGTTAAAACTGAAATAAGTGCGTACATAATATAGTTTCGGCTCTGCAAATAGACGGCTCGTAGTCTGAGACGTATAAATCAAGTTTACGGTGGTTTGCGCGCGTAAATATCGACTGTGTTGGAAAAAATACCCATCTATAGTCAGAGTGCGGTAGCGCGGTCGTTCTGACGCGACGTTCGCTGGCCCTTTGTGACATGATGATGATGCTGCGACACAAACACGTCCTATTTGATGATAGGTAAATTCCACAGATATTTGAGATTACTAGAGAACATTGCCTATGAAGGGAACTGGATTATAATTTTATATTATTTATTAAAGGATTGCCAACAGTATTTACAACATTAAAAGCAATTGATACTCTAATAAAAGGCAACTGCACCATGTGCAACACAGATATATGAAAATATCAAATCGAAACATCGAATTATTTATTACTATTATTTGTGATGAGATGAGAATGAAAAATAATAGTAAGAAAATTCCCTATATTCCTGTGAACAGTTCTTACTACTTGCCATCGGCGAGACGAAGGAAGAATTAACTTGTTTTTACAGGTCCACTACAAGAATTCATGCAAGAATTTTCGACAAGAACGTCACAAAAATTAGCAAGAAGTTAACGAAAAATTGTACGTTTATGTAAACGATTTCACACTATCTCGGTGTTGTTGGTACAAAACTCGAATTAGTATCAACTCGCGCGCACCCGCCAGCTTCGATGGGTAGGTACTAGGTACTCACGAGGAGATAAATCTTGAGTTTTATAGCCTCGAGTCGTGTGAAACTCATTAATTGATACGCCTGACTCACTGGGTCCAGTTGAAATTGTTTCGGGGTCGCGGGCGACGCGACGGCAGAAGGATCAATGCTTACATATTATTACACGGCTATACTGTAAAGTTACTCAACATTTTAAGACCCACTGTTGTTTGAGACGCCTCTGAGACTTAAATTTGAGTTAAGGTAAGTTCTAACTAGTCAGTAACTTAACCAAGGGTTTTACGCATGTTTTACATTGTTACTAAAATACTATTAAATAAATAAACACCTAAATAAATATCGCCAGACTGATACACCAACTGTATGGTCAAAAACAAAGCAACGCTTGTACTATGGGCACCATACAATGGCCTGGGGCCGATCCCAGTGACACTCACACCGGAGTAAATTACGAAAAGGTCATTTCAGAAATGTACCCTGACGGGAATCTAACCCGCAATCACTTGGTGCGGTGAGCCGAGCGGCCTACGCTCGAACCACTACGCCATGCGATCGTCAAACCATTGCGCACCCCTGCCAACCACTTAGGCAATACAGGTGAGATGGTTCACAAATAAAATATCCTTAAAACATAATGTACTAGTAGTCAACTTTGAAACTACAGTAGCTAAACCTCTTTAGTCATTCCAATTATAAATCTCCTCAGTATCCATTAGCAGAGGAGACCCTAACAATCGAAACCAAACCACTATAAAATCGAAACGAAAACTTCACAACATTCGTTTTTAATCGTTTAAAAAAAAAAACAAACCTCTTTAGTCATATATATTCCTCACTTTAGGAAACTATGTAGAAAACAACGTCATTACAACACCACTGTAAACCACTTTCGACTTTATCACCCAGTTTTAAGATGTAAACTCCCATGTAAAGAAGATATTTATATTGTAAGTATATTATTTACACAAGTGTTTAAGCTTATAATGAGTATAAAATCCACAATGATTTAGTCATGGCGTCTCGTGTTTGCTATGATGCTTATTTGGCCCACATAGGACAAAAAGTTTTGAAATTAAATGCATTAAAATATGCTATAAATAAGTATCTATAGGGGAGATACCACCCCCAACTACACACTGAAGTCTTCTATGAGATAACAACAACCGCTTGGCGCAGTGGTTCCAGCGTAGGCTGCTCGGCTCACTACACATGGTGGTTACAGGTTTGATTCCCGCTGGGGCAAATTTCGGAAATCCAATCAATCCATTGTAAGGTAAGCTTTGCTTAATTTGGGACCATAAAATCTAAATGGGTTCCAAATTAAGTAACCCTTGTACTATGGGTATCAAGAATGGACCGGGCACGATCCTAATGACACCCAGACTGGTGCAAAATTACAATACCATTGTTAAAATTTAACCTGAAGGGAATTAACCTGCAACTCACAAAATGTAGTGTCCCGAGCAGCCTATGCGCGATCTGCTGCACCAAGCAGTTGTCATACAAACAGGTCATTAGATTTAATACTTAAAGGGTGTGATCGAGAATCTAAATTGCAACGAATTTTAGACTGACGTGTATGTTTTGTCAGTGCTAACCAGAGGCAAAGAAAGCCGGATATAAAATATGGAATAACAATAAAATATTACTTGCAGTCTTCTGTGATTGATGATGGTGGAGTTTGTTGACACACAAACTAATTTGGCCTATAGTATCTATGGTAATTGCTGTCCATCTTTAGGTTGTATATATGAACATTAAAATGTTTGAAATTCCACTTTTCTGTAGGTATTTCATGAGGGTGTCCACACAGGATTTACACCAATATTCGTAGTAGTTTAAAATTTTGTGAAGTCATCATTTATGGCCAACAAATTGAGCACTATTGAGATATCTGCTTAGTTAAGATGTGATCTATAGTGTAATGCATAACAGGGTTAGTTTGTTTTGTACAAGATTAAGAACTAATGAATCATAATGATTGTTTACAATGAGCATATCTGTATTGAATCATCTTATTCTGCATATAAATCAGTATCAATTACTGAGGTTGCAACACATTTTGCATAAATGAGTTTTAACCACATTTTTTTTGAAATCACAGGGAATAGTTCTGCAGAAATATAGTGCCACAGAAATATATCGTCGATTCTATCGACGCATGTCGACATCCGCTTTTGGTGTGTAAATAAACAAAAAAACATACGCGGTACGCACAAAGAGAACATAAAAACCATCGATTCGCGAGCCACACACCCGTGTACACCTCTCGGCCACACGCTCAGAACGTTGTCTCCATTGATACTTACAGAGTAAGAAAAAAAAATGCATCAAGAAACTTGCATCTCGACGGAGCACGTTTATCGAACGAAAATTGACAAAAATCTCAACTTTTCGCAGCCAAATCGATGGGTTTACCTTATTAAATCGTGAGCGAACACATCAATGCAAATAAATCCCGAGAAACAATTCAGATTCGCACTGAAATCGCCGTAGCACAATGGTACAGGCCCGTTTGATGTCGTTCAATGCGATCAAAACATAGCCTTTGTACGCTCAAAACGAGCTTCTAGGCCTGCCTACGCAATTAAAACACATACGTTAATGATTACAGAAGGTTATTAAAGGTATTTGATACGCGTAGGTTGAGAATTTTAAATGTATTTTGAAAAATGCTGTTGCTTTTGAACACTATAATGGCATAACACGCAAACACTATGCACGATATTCACAATGAAACACTTCACACAACCGGAATAGTTCGTTCGAGGAACGCGAGACGAGCCACGGTATGCATATTTTCACTCACCTTGTTGTTTATTCGCTATTTTATTGAAACAGTTTTGAAAAACTTCATATAAATGCATAGGCTCGTCATCGCTCGTCGCCATTTTGGATTATACTGTCCAAATAAAGCATAGACAATATAGAACACAAATTAAATCAAGTCTGTTCGAAAACGTAATAACATTGAATCGCCCAAAATAATGTTGATACTATGATGTGATAGAAACTTTATTGTTTAGGTCTAAATCAAGTAATATAACATGTAAATAAAGCCATTAGCATGATAAAAGCAGCCTAAAAGTATATTTTATTTCATACACTCCTCAGGTTTTCTAGGTGTTTAAAAAAGCAATATTTAAAAGTTGTTCAAAGACCTCTTAGATCATGCATTCAGTCAATGAACCATAGATAATGTTTGTAAAAGTTGGGACAACAAAAATGAAAATTCAGGAAAATACACAAATGATGAAAAACGCAGGCCTACAAAGTACAGATTAGAGATATGTAGCAAGCTACAAAGCCTACGAACAGCCTACGAACGATGACTTCGGGATTTTTTTGGGAAAATTAAAACTTATTTTATTGAATAAATTCTTTAAACCAAGATTTTAACATTTCTTTACAGAAAATTAAGTTTTTTCTGCATATGATAAGCATACTTATTATATTGTAGACCTTACGAATTGAAAGACTTTACACGAAAGCTTAGACCATTTATAACACCCAGAGAAGATAAAAGGTCTAAGATAACACCTCTCTGCACGAAAGCAAACTTCACATAATATATATCATTACGAATCGACTATCTAAAACGATTTATAGTCGAATCAGTTAGATTCAGATGTCAGAACTCAGAACAGTCAAATGCACATTTGTGGTGGGTTGCTTTTGCCATAATTTAATAAGAACGTTAATAATTTCAGCCAAAATCTCAAACCATACCTACTTTGAACGATGTGGTGAGATACTGTGCAAATATGGGCGATTGCTTTGCGCATTAGATGAAGTTTTGTTTCTTTCAGGCTTTATGATTTACATAATTTTGCTATTATGTCACTTGGCCGCTCCTAAATACTGCTGATGTTAAAACCCAAGCCATTTCCACATAATTTTACGTAGTGTTAAAGTTAGTACAATGGACTACAGTTGTTTGAGTATTCAGTTGTTATAATTAACTACGCAGTATTTTTTATTAGTTACTATATAAGACAATTTTTTATTATATATAAATTTTGTACGTTTATATTTTTATTTTCCAGATCTAAGCTTTAGTTTTAGTAAAATAAATAAAATAATACTAGATCGACTAAAACCAAATACACATCACTATCAACACATTTTTTTTCTGAAAAATAATTTTGACGTAAGAGTCCCTACAAAATTTTCGAGTGCACTTCGCTAGAAAAAACACACAATAAATCCATCTACATGTAACATGTTCTCATTGAATTCTATTAACACTCAAAACCAGGTAATTATGTTCACTGACGTGGTCATTGGAACGATATTTGGCTCGCTACATCTAAAACGAAAACTGTTTTGTCATTAAAATATAACCTTTTTGTCATTGCAGATTTTAGTAAGTTTCAGTCAGTTGTCGTCGAGATATCCCAGTTTTTTCAGACATAGGAAGCAGAGCAGTGGCAGGAATAAAGATGTGAAGGGCAAGGAGGCTGCGACAGCGTCGTATGACGCAATAGTTTGCCGGGAGAGTCTCGAGGAAGCTATCAAACATTTTGATAAGGATGCCTTGATGTGAGCCTGCTTTACTATTTATATTGCTTATGATGCTAGTTGTGGAAACAAAATGTGTGCCTAAACCAAGCCTTTTTTATGGGGTTAACTATTTGCATTGTTGACTTAGATCATTTGCCAAAATTTGTAGACCTTCTCAGCTGTAACAATTCAAAGATGTTATGATAAAATTACCAGCCTAATTTTTCTGGAGCATGAAGACATAAATTGGCTGTCTGGTTTCATTTATAAAGATGATGAATATCCTACTAATATTATAAATGCAAAAGTTTGTGAGTGTGGATGTATGTTTGTTACTCTTTCACGCAAAAACTATTGAACAGATTTGGATGAAATTTGGAACACTGATAGTTTATAACCTGGATTAACACATAATACTTTACTTAAGTCTATGCGGACAAAGTCGCTGGGAGAAACTAGTTTTCTTCATAAATATGAAATGACTATCTGTTTAAAATATTTGTAATCAATAATTGGCCAGTGAAATGCACCATCTCGACATACGAGCCCTCCCGCTGCTGGCCAGGGCCCGGCTCGCGCCGCGGCTGACTAATATCGGCTCAGCACGGAGGGTATCCTATGTCTCCGCTGACTCCTTTGACAAAAACAAGAATGGATGGACCAGCACTCCTGCTGTCACCGTGGACCTGCATCGGAGGAACACAAGGTCAATATTATACAAACTTACAACTTCCACAAGGGTTGCCAAAGTCTGTGAGAATAGGACAAACATTTTCTTTTGGCTAGTCTACATCTTAATACCTACTGTCCAAATTCTGTTTTTCTAAACCAAGTTGTTTTGCTATGTGTTGATGAGTCAGTCAATTTGGATTTTCATTACCTGAATAAAGTTTTTTTTCTTAATGGCTGCATTTGAAACTATAGGGAATAACGGAAAACAGTCAAAGAGGGCTCTCAGCAAATTTTGATGATAACCAAAACTATGTCATTAGATTGGAAATTTAATTGCCCCATTTTGACTAAAAATAATACAGCCTGTATTATTTCACCAGCCAATAATGACACTTCCAAGTGCAAAGAGGGGTGTACAGGGTCTCTAGGTCTGTTCACGTGTGGTTTATACTTTGGCTTGTATACTTGCATACTTGACGACCGCTTGGCGCAGTGGTTCGAGCGTAGGCCGCTCAGCTCACTGCAGAATGTGGTCGCGGGTTCGATTCCCGCCGGGGCAAATTTCTGAAAGCCTCTTCGTAATTTGCCTTGGTTTGGGTGTTACTGGGATCGCCCCCAGTCCTGTACGGTACCCATAGTACAAGCTTTGCTTAGTTTGGGACCGTACAGTTGGTGTGTCTGTCTGGCGATATTTATTATTTATTTATACCATACAAGGGTCAAAATCTATGAAATTATGTCTAATTTGTAAATTTTCATTTTCATGTCGCTGTTCTCCGGCCGTTAGAGTCACGGTGACAGACAAGTTCATAGGGCTCCTGGCGCGCAGCATCCACCAGACGTTTGCGATGCAGGCTCGCGGCTTCAAGACTGAGCGCGCCATCCACGCAGACCTCAAGCGGAACCCGACCATATTCAATAGACTGCGTAAGTCGTTCGGCCAGTATGGCAATAGTTGTGGTAGCTCGGGAAGCTGGCACTTTCTTCTGGATCAGGTACGCCACAGGAACTGAGATGGTTTTACCCGTAGATGCCGTAGACACCCTCGTTTTGGGAGCATGAATGATAGACCTGACATTTACAACATTTTTCTAATAGGTTTTGCATGGTCCGTTGAGAAATGTCAAACTTTCTATAGAATTGGTCACTTACTTATACAAGTATTGTTGAGTATGTATGTTGTGACAAACTTTTCCGAAACACATACTCCTAATCTAGCTTAAGAGATTAGCGATAGACCAATCACAATGCATTATTTTCGATACACCAATGGTAAAATGCGTTGCCTCTGCTCTCGACCAATCATATGTGTTCTGTCTGCTCCCCCAGTCCCCCCTCCACCCTCCCATTTCTAAATTAGTGTGGTGCAAGATATTTCCAGTGCGGGGTCCATTGACCTGGCGCCCTCCGGACTTTAGGTACGAAGCTTTAAGTACATCGGCGGCTTCGCTTTGGCGGATCCATTGATTGCGTTGCCTCGCGTCAGAAAATATAATAATTATGCGATAGTAAGAGAGACTCTTGTAGGGGAATACAATTTCAGGCACGCAGCGCTGTGCGAGCTGAATTGCACTCTATTAACTCGCAGCAAGGGTCGCTAGTTACTTGCCTTTGCAGAGTGGTAGAAATAGTTACATTGTTACCCAAGGGTTGAAGGTAACTTATTAAGACCCGAGACAGGGTTAACAAAATAAAATGACAATAACAAAAGAAGTCATTCACCCGAGGTGAACACTGTGCTTTTCATTACGAATACAAGGAAAGTAATAATAAAAACAGGAATTAGCTAAAGAAATAATACAAGGGAGTATGAACAATACTCTACATCTCGACTTATTAACTTATAAATAAATAAATAAAAAAAATAAACTCGAAAAAACGAAAGAAGGTCGGATTGCCATTTGCCACTTATTTAGTTTTTTTTTCCGTTGGCCTGGTTCAATATAAATGTCAAAATAGAACTAGTTTATTTTTAATAATTTGACAGCTGGCAGTTGAAAGCGATTCTCCCTAGGGCGGAAAAGTATTACTTTCAACCCGTTCCTCAGGCAACTTCACACCTACTTTCCGAGTATGAGTAGTGAAAAGAATTACTTTTATGGAAACAAACTTTTATGTTAGACAAAGTGAGGTGGAATATTTGGTGAGAGTCAGCCTCGGCTTCAGGATTCAACGCGTCGGAGGGCCCGGAGCGGCAGCAGAGCCCCGCGGGCGCGGAGGCGGCGCCGCGGCTGGAGAAGCTGCTGAGCGAGGACTCCGCGCACCTGACGCACCAGCAGCGGGACAAGATCAAGATCGCCTTCGCCGAGGGGTACCTGGCGGGTGAGACACCCACACATCCACAGATATAGATTTACATAGATAACGCAAGTATCACGATTTGTATTGAAACTCGTGCCGAATTTTTAACACCTCCTGTGACGTCATTAGTGATGGGAAATCCAAAGCGATTCAAAGACACCGATGCCGCCGATGCCCCTCCGCCCGCTACGATTCTCTCGAGTGATTATCTCGCTCATACTCATATTGTTTATATCTGTAGTCGCGCGGACTCTAAGTTAGCGGCGACCAACCTTGACGCTTGGTCGGGGTTTGGTACACGCGAAGTACACGCATTTGCGTTATCTATGTAAATCTATATCTGTGGACACATCCTACTAATATTATAAATGGGAAAGTTTGTGAGTGTGGATGTATGTTTGTTACTCTTTCACGCAAAAACTACTGAACAGATTTGGATGAAGTTTGGCTCACAGATAGTTTATACATAGAATACTTGACTTAAGTCTACGCGGACGAAGTCGCGGGCAGCAACTAGTACACACTGTTATTATAATAATTTTTCATTCTCATCTCTTTTGTTCATTGAAAAGAGTAACCATTGTGTTTCTTGGCGGATCTTCTCAGTGGAAGGGGCATTGCGAACCGGTGGTAGATTCTGACTATTCATAAATGCTTTGTTGGCTTACATGAATACAAACAATTTTGAGTTTTGAAAGACCTGTTACTGAGCTGGAATTAAAAGACAAATGGGAATCTATGAATATTCAAAATATCCAGCTCAAAAGCTGCTTTCACTGAGAATGCCCGATGAGAAAGTCTATGGTTATACTTGTATCTTCTATTTTGTACAAATGTATTTATCGTGAACTACACAATATGTCCGCCGCTTTTCAATCAAATTAATGTGAGATTAATAGAATCGTCAGTTTTAGTCACTGATATCAGTGACCTCTGTAACTAACCAGCCGTGACCGCTCGCGGTCCCAGGTTCTCACCCCGACAACGTGCGCGGCACGAAGGCCTCCAAGTACCTGCGGCTGGTGCAGCAGCTGCTCACCATCGTGCTGTTCCTGGCCATCTTCGTCAGTCTCATGGCCTCCGTCAGCGGCACCGTCTTCCGGTCAGTGTCCGACACGTTCCGGCCACTATTGCACCACACACTCAGACCACACATTATCAAAGTCAAAGCGTTTATTTTGTTTAGGCCTTCGGGGGCACTTACAAATTGTCAATTCTTTTTGGAACGAAGTTCCTCATCGCGCGTTGCGAAAGGGGGCTAGACGGAAAAAATTAAGACCAAAAGTTATAACGACACTTTTTGATGTAGTTGTAAGCCGTGCGGCGTGCGCGTGTTTCTCTGTCTGTCTCTCTCTCTCTTATAGAAAGCAAGCCTTACTTTTACTTTTACGATTATTTTTGTTGAGTTTATACAGGTTTTTTGTACATAATAAATAATAAAAAATAATAACAATAATGAATCCTGACTGTGTTTCTGCACAAGTTCCGGATATTGCAACTTCGTTCCATCCGGGTGTCCTTTGACACCTCTCAAGTTTTTTTTCTTATATCTACAAATGTGACTCGCGTCACACATTAACACTCCCTTGGACAGTCCTACAAACATGATTCGAGTGTTAAAGGGAGTGTGTATAAATCGTAAGTGGCGCCGCCCTGGCGGTCACACACTGTCGGAGTGTAAGCATGAATGGTGGTGACCAAGGATTGACTGACTTTTCTCTATTAAGTATACAGTTAGACTCAAAATCGCATGGCGAGAAAGATGTCGTGCTCAAGTCAATCTGCGGCCCCATGAAAAAGTCCTGGGATAGAAAAAGTCCTTGAATAGAAAATGACCTTGAATAGAAAATTACCTTGGATAGAAAAAGTCCCTTGTGTATTCAAGTCCTTGTTCTCAGCAAAGAAACAAACCCCCCATATTAAAAAAAAACCCATTATATTTGCAGTATCCAGCTCGGCAACCAGGTGGAAGTGGACCCTGAAGACATCTCAGTCACTTTCGACGACGTCAAAGGCGCAGACGAAGCGAAACAAGAGCTCAAGGATGTTGTGAGTACACTCTTACACTCAAGTACGAGTGCTGGAGTCACGCTGCAGCCAACTGACTACAGCTCATATGCGAGCTGGCTCTCGACAGGGGTAGTACCACCCTCTCACAGAAAATCGGCGTAAAGTGAGAGAGAAGACTAACCCCCTTTTCCCCTAACTCTTTATTCCACTTCCCTTCATGTTCCTCAAGCATCTATAGGCCACGTTCATTGAATAACACTGGGTTGACATTGTTTTATTAACAAAAAAAATATAAATATCGCCAGACGAACACACCAACTGTATGGTTCCAAACTAAGCAACGCTTGTACCGTGGGTACCGTACAGTGGACTGACCAGGGCAAATTATGAAAAGGCCATTTCCGAAATTCGCTCCGACGGGAATCGAACCAGCAGCAACGACTCGGTGCAGTCATTGAGCCGAGCGGCTAGCGTGAAAATGTACAGAGTGGTGTGTGGAATGGTAGTAATTGTTGCTCTACGATAATTTTCATGGTAACTTAACTTTTGGATCTGGCAACACTGATCGAGTCGAGTGGAGCGACCAGAGTCGTTACCAGAGTGGGTCCCTGGGCAGGTGGAGTTCCTGAAGTCCCCGGAGAAGTTCTCGTCGCTGGGCGGCAAGCTGCCGAAGGGCGTGCTGCTGGTGGGCCCGCCCGGCACCGGCAAGACGCTGCTGGCGCGCGCCGTGGCGGGCGAGGCGCGCGTGCCCTTCTTCCACGCCGCGGGGCCCGAGTTCGACGAGATCCTGGTGGGGCAGGGCGCGCGCCGCGTGCGAGACCTCTTCAGTGAGTTGACGGACCTAAAACCCACAGCCGACTGTTCGGACTTGGTCGATCGCGCTGCCCTGTGCAATAAATACTATTTGGACTTGGTCGGTCGCGCTGCCCTGTGCAATATTATTTGGACTTGGTCGATCGCGCTGCCCTGTGCAATACTATTATTGAACTTGGTCAGCCTCACTACACTTTGGACCTGTCGAAGGCACGGCAGTATCATTGCCAAGTTTTAATGTTTCATATTAATCAATGTCAGAAGCTTGAGTAATGTGTACCGTCCACCAACAGAGGCCGCTAAAGAGCGAGCGCCGTGCGTGATATTCATAGACGAGATAGACTCCGTCGGCGCCAAGAGGACCAACAGCGTGTTACACCCCTACGCCAATCAGGTAAGGGAAAGAAGAAAGAACTTGGCTTGACACACTACCGCGTGACTAGAAAACAATAATATTCTACACAGACACAAATCCCCTTATTAATAAACATGGATTAATAAGCGAATAGTTACACACCTATCTCTTACTGTCATCAGTAATTTGACATTCGAAAGAAGAAGACAAAGTATGGGTAACTACACAACCGATAATCCACATTAATTAATAAGGGGGAAGAGGTTTTCTAAAAATATTTTCGAACTATAACCGGGATGACCAATTTGCAATTTTGATGGGTTCGACTATTTCGCAGTTCGTCAGAGTCGATTATTTCGCACTTTTGTTCGAAATAATCTGCTCTGACGAACTGCGCAATACTGTTTGGACTTGGTCGGCTGCGCTGCCCTCTGTAATAATATATAGACTTGATTGTTTGCGATGCCTTGTGCAATAGTATTTGGACTTGGTCGGTCGCGCAAACTGACGTATTCAATTTTGTTGACTAGTATGAATATTATGCACTTTAGCCGGAATGACAATTTCGCATTTTAACCGGGTTAGCTATTTTATAATATATTTTTATTTATTCTTATTTCGCACCTTGACATGAGTTAAATTTCGCACTTTACCGGCACAATTTGGCTAGCATGGCCCTCATTAATAAATCGATCTCAAGTCTGACAACGATCTTGAGTACACTTTTGACGTGTCATTTTGTACCGGTATTACATAAGAATGACATTACAAGACCACTCTATAACGCTGTATCATTGATCAAAATAACTATTTCGCGCTTCTGGATCCTGTGTAACTCTTGGATTGCGATAAAGAAATGTCGTGCTATGGGTGTTCTGTGCATTGGTGGTCAGCACGAGCGTTGTCGTGTGTTGTAGACCATCAACCAGCTGCTGTCGGAGATGGACGGGTTCCATCAGAACGAGGGTGTGATCGTGCTGGGCGCCACCAACCGGCGCGATGACTTGGACCAGGCGCTGCTGCGACCAGGCCGCTTCGATGTAGAGGTACCCCCCGCACTGCTGCTGCTGGCCTCATGCCACTGGTCCCGACACACACTCCCACCCCTGTTACTCCTGTAAACCAGGATCGACAATGGTGACCAATAATGACTTCCGGGCAATAGTTAAATTGATTTGGAACCCGCACGAATTGAATTGAAATAAATAATAGGAGTTGGAAGAAATAAAATCCACTTCCCTCCGGTGCAAAGCACGAGAAAGGCGTCCGAGCAAGAAAAGTATTAATAAAAATAGGAATTAGCTAAATAAATAATACAAGGAAGTAGGGTTGTTGAGGAAGTGGATGCGGAAGAGGAAGCGGATGAGGAAGAGGATGATAGGAAATTATAAATACTAGCCGACCCAACCCAAAAGCCGCTATCCTATCTGTACATAACTAGGTACAAACATACAAATAAATTAATTAAAAGGGCATTTTCCAGTGGACCAAACTATGAATCTAAACCATTCCCAAAACTCAAAACACACACAATAAATAATCATCAAAATCGGTCCAGCAGTTAAGGAGGAGTTCAGTAACATACACAACACATGCACACAAAAAAAAAGATGAGTGATTGATACAATTTTATTTAGGAATTGAAATGAAAATAAGAATGCAGTCTTTATTTCTTTATTAATTAATAAAGACGAATACTATCAATCAAAATAAAAGAAGAATACTAATAATCAAAATTAATTATCGGTAGGTTAATTTTTATAAAAAATAATTTGGACGCTGTTTCCCCTGACAACCGGTTTCTTAGCTCATTATATACTAATCCAGCATTGCTAAAAAGTCGTTCGCTGGGGACACTTGATGGAGGAGAAGATAGGTATTGCCGTACAGCTCCGTACAGCTCTGAATATTTCGGATTATTTTTATACCATAGAAGACTGTTTTCATGCATATTAATTCGTTTTTCTTTAATTTAGTTATTTAATAGTAACTTTAGTACCACGCATCTATCTTCTATTGGTAAACTTTCAATTTCATCGTCACTATTTGGTTCAGAGGCTAGCATTTCGGCTAACATTGAATCGACATTCTTTCCCGTGGAAGCGGTGGCTGTGGGGCAGGATGTGTCTACTACAGCTCCAGAACTAGTGGATGGTTGATTCTGGACTTCCATGACGACATTATCTATCGGGCGTTGGCTGGTTGATGTTAGTAATGCTAATTCGATGCGTTCTTTAGTTATTTCATTAAAAAATTTCGTTTTGTATTTTGGATCCAAATAAGTAGAGATGGCGTAGAGATTATTATTATGAAGCTCACCGAAGCGGTTGTTAATTTCTTCTATCAGTTTTTGGATGACATTTTTGCAATCTTCGTCTTTACGAATGTTATCATCTCTCAAAAAAAATTGCATTGTACATGTTAAGACATGAATCAGTGGTATAACAGAGGATATACATGCCTCAGTGCTGCTCAAAGATTTAGTTACCTCTTCAAAGGGTTTTAGAATCTTTGTACAATTTTCAAGTTTCAACCAATCACTTGGTGCAAGTTGCGGCAAATTTGGGTGTTGCGATGTATATAGTATGATAGCATCCTTTATCTTAATAAGTCGCTCAATCATATAAAACATGCTGTTCCACCGGGTAGCACATTCTTGGATAACTGACAGCTGAGGTAAACCCAGGCGTTCTTGAAAGTCATTCAATTCTTTTTGTCCAGTTATAGAATGATTGAAGTGCGTCGCAATCTGTTTACATTTAGCCAACAGCGTTGAGAAATGGTCATTACCCGCCAAAGCTGAACGTATACACAATTGTAATTGATGTAAGGTGCAATCTATATCGTCGATTTGTGAGATACGGGCAGCTCGTCTCATATTAGATCCAGCGTCACGGACCATTGCATGTAGCTTTTGCCGAGGAATCTCCCATTCCTCTCGTATTTCGTCGAGCTTTTGAGCTACCAGATCGCCCGTGTGTCGTTCTTCGAGTGTGACACATTTAAGAACTAAAGACACTCTTTTGAAATCATCATTAATGCCATGGACTGTAAAACTAAGCAGAGAAACACCAGCTCCAGGCTCTGTCCATCGAAAGACACGTATTGCAAATCTTTTATCAAGTTTTTAATCTTTTCATAAAGTTTAGGATAAACGTAATTACACAAATGCGAAGTATAATACTGACGTTTTTTTAAATCATATTTAGGCTGTGCGGCATGGACAAAACGTCTAAAACCAATACCCTCTATGAAATTGAAAGGCAAATCTTGCAACGCGATCATTTCGCAGATTAATTTATCTAGCTCACGACTTTTTTCGTGTGATGAATCCCAGCACTGGTTTTTCATTAATGACTCTTGTAAAGTAACTTGCCTCTTGACCGACTGAAGAGAAGTTTCTTCTGTGCACTTACGTTTCTTTTCCACTTCAGCCTTTTTCAAAGTCGTATCGCATTTTTCATACTCCATATATTCCGTTTTATGACGTGACTGGAGATGACTTCGTAGCCCAGAAGTCCCGCGCCCTTTTCTTGAATAAGTTTGATTGCACAAGTTACAACGCACAGTCTGATCGTCTACTTCATTAAAGTACGTCCATATAGCACTACACTTCGGTCTCATTTCGATAAAATAAATCAAATTATTGGATTATTTGCACTGCGTGCGTACGCAAGTACGCGCGTAAAAAAACAACGCTTGCTATGTCAATAAAATTAAACCAAACAAGCATGGAACAGCGCGGGTGGCGGGAGGGGAGGTCTCGCTCACCCGTTCGGCCCGGCATCGCGCTGCGGCGTGTGCGTTGCCATGGATACGCGACGCGCATGCGCCGTGAAATTCCTCTTAAATTTTGAGGAAGCGATAGCGGAAGAGGATTTTTTTATTTTAATTTATGAGGAAGCGGTAACGGTTGAGGAACCCAAAATATTGCGGAACTTCCGCATTATGAGGAAGCGGAAGAGGAATCCTCAGCAACCCTACAAGGAAGTATGGACAATACTCTACAACTTGAAAAAGCAAATGAAAATTGGATTGCCGCCTATTTTGTTTTTTTTCCGTTGGTAGGCCCGGTTCAATAGAAATGTGAAAATAGAACAAGTTACTTTTTAATAATTTGACAGCTTGTCAGTTGAAAATAGAATTTATCAGTTGAAAGCGATTCTCCCTAGGGCTGAAAAGTATTACATACTTTCAACCCGCCGTAGTGACGTTCCCCCGCGGACAGGTGAACGTGCCGACGCCGGACTACGGCGGGCGGCGCGAGATCCTGGAGCTGTACCTGGCGCGCGTGCGAGCCAACAGCGACGTGGACTGCGACGTGCTGGCGCGCGGCACCACCGGCTTCACCGGCGCCGACCTCGAGAACATGATCAACCAGGCCGCGCTCAAGTCAGTACACACGCACCGCACAGCACAGCACAGCACAGCTCGACCACACTCGCACAGCTCGCGCGCGGCACCACCGGCTTCACCGGCGCTGACCTCGAGAACATGATCAACCAGGCCGCGCTCAAGTCAGTACACACGCACCGCACAGCACAGCACAGCACAGCTCGACCACACTCGCACAGCTCGCGCGCGGCACCACCGGCTTCACCGGCGCCGACCTCGAGAACATGATCAACCAGGCCGCGCTCAAGTCAGTACACACGCACCGCACAGCACAGCACAGCACAGCTCGACCACACTCGCACAGCTCGCGCGCGGCACCACCGGCTTCACCGGCGCCGACCTCGAGAACATGATCAACCAGGCCGCGCTCAAGTCAGTACACACGCACCGCACAGCACAGCACAGCACAGCTCGACCACACTCGCACAGCTCGCGCGCGGCACCACCGGCTTCACCGGCGCTGACCTCGAGAACATGATCAACCAGGCCGCGCTCAAGTCAGTACACACGCACCGCACAGCACAGCACAGCACAGCTCGACCACACTCGCACAGCTCGCGCGCGGCACCACCGGCTTCACCGGCGCCGACCTCGAGAACATGATCAACCAGGCCGCGCTCAAGTCAGTACACACGCACCGCACAGCACAGCACAGCACAGCTCGACCACACTCGCACAGCTCGCGCGCGGCACCACCGGCTTCACCGGCGCCGACCTCGAGAACATGATCAACCAGGCCGCGCTCAAGTCAGTACACACGCACCGCACAGCACAGCACAGCACAGCTCGACCACACTCGCACAGCTCGCGCGCGGCACCACCGGCTTCACCGGCGCTGACCTCGAGAACATGATCAACCAGGCCGCGCTCAAGTCAGTACACACGCACCGCACAGCACAGCACAGCGGCGCGAGATCCTGGAGCTGTACCTGGCGCGCGTGCGAGCCAACAGCGACGTGGACTGCGACGTGCTGGCGCGCGGCACCACCGGCTTCACCGGCGCCGACCTCGAGAACATGATCAACCAGGCCGCGCTCAAGTCAGTACACACGCACCGCACAGCACAGCACAGCACAGCTCGACCACACTCGCACAGCTCGCGCGCGGCACCACCGGCTTCACCGGCGCTGACCTCGAGAACATGATCAACCAGGCCGCGCTCAAGTCAGTACACACGCACCGCACAGCACAGCACAGCACAGCTCGACCACACTCGCACAGCTCGCGCGGGGCACCACCGGCTTCACCGGCGCCGACCTCGAGAACATGATCAACCAGGCCGCGCTCAAGTCAGTACACACGCACCGCACAGCACAGCACAGCACAGCTCGACCACACTCGCACAGCTCGCGCGCGGCACCACCGGCTTCACCGGCGCCGACCTCGAGAACATGATCAACCAGGCCGCGCTCAAGTCAGTACACACGCACCGCACAGCACAGCACAGCACAGCTCGACCACACTCGCACAGCTCGCGCGCGGCACCACCGGCTTCACCGGCGCTGACCTCGAGAACATGATCAACCAGGCCGCGCTCAAGTCAGTACACACGCACCGCACAGCACAGCACAGCGGCGCGAGATCCTGGAGCTGTACCTGGCGCGCGTGCGAGCCAACAGCGACGTGGACTGCGACGTGCTGGCGCGCGGCACCACCGGCTTCACCGGCGCCGACCTCGAGAACATGATCAACCAGGCCGCGCTCAAGTCAGTACACACGCACCGCACAGCACAGCACAGCGGCGCGAGATCCTGGAGCTGTACCTGGCGCGCGTGCGAGCCAACAGCGACGTGGACTGCGACGTGCTGGCGCGCGGCACCACCGGCTTCACCGGCGCCGACCTCGAGAACATGATCAACCAGGCCGCGCTCAAGTCAGTACACACGCACCGCACAGCACAGCACAGCGGCGCGAGATCCTGGAGCTGTACCTGGCGCGCGTGCGAGCCAACAGCGACGTGGACTGCGACGTGCTGGCGCGCGGCACCACCGGCTTCACCGGCGCTGACCTCGAGAACATGATCAACCAGGCCGCGCTCAAGTCAGTACACACGCACCGCACAGCACAGCACAGCACAGCTCGACCACACTCGCACAGCTCGCGCGCGGCACCACCGGCTTCACCGGCGCTGACCTCGAGAACATGATCAACCAGGCCGCGCTCAAGTCAGTACACACGCACCGCACAGCACAGCACAGCACAGCTCGACCACACTCGCACAGCTCGCGCGCGGCACCACCGGCTTCACCGGCGCCGACCTCGAGAACATGATCAACCAGGCCGCGCTCAAGTCAGTACACACGCACCGCACAGCACAGCACAGCACAGCTCGACCACACTCGCACAGCTCGCGCGCGGCACCACCGGCTTCACCGGCGCCGACCTCGAGAACATGATCAACCAGGCCGCGCTCAAGTCAGTACACACGCACCGCACAGCACAGCACAGCACAGCTCGACCACACTCGCACAGCTCGCGCGCGGCACCACCGGCTTCACCGGCGCTGACCTCGAGAACATGATCAACCAGGCCGCGCTCAAGTCAGTACACACGCACCGCACAGCACAGCACAGCGGCGCGAGATCCTGGAGCTGTACCTGGCGCGCGTGCGAGCCAACAGCGACGTGGACTGCGACGTGCTGGCGCGCGGCACCACCGGCTTCACCGGCGCCGACCTCGAGAACATGATCAACCAGGCCGCGCTCAAGTCAGTACACACGCACCGCACAGCACAGCACAGCGGCGCGAGATCCTGGAGCTGTACCTGGCGCGCGTGCGAGCCAACAGCGACGTGGACTGCGACGTGCTGGCGCGCGGCACCACCGGCATCACCGGCGCCGACCTCGAGAACATGATCAACCAGGCCGCGCTCAAGTCAGTACACACGCACCGCACAGCACAGCACAGCACAGCTCGACCACACTCGCACAGCTCGCGCGCGGCACCACCGGCTTCACCGGCGCTGACCTCGAGAACATGATCAACCAGGCCGCGCTCAAGTCAGTACACACGCACCGCACAGCACAGCACAGCACAGCTCGACCACACTCGCACAGCTCGCGCGCGGCACCACCGGCTTCACCGGCGCCGACCTCGAGAACATGATCAACCAGGCCGCGCTCAAGTCAGTACACACGCACCGCACAGCACAGCACAGCACAGCTCGACCACACTCGCACAGCTCGCGCGCGGCACCACCGGCTTCACCGGCGCCGACCTCGAGAACATGATCAACCAGGCCGCGCTCAAGTCAGTACACACGCACCGCACAGCACAGCACAGCGGCGCGAGATCCTGGAGCTGTACCTGGCGCGCGTGCGAGCCAACAGCGACGTGGACTGCGACGTGCTGGCGCGCGGCACCACCGGCTTCACCGGCGCCGACCTCGAGAACATGATCAACCAGGCCGCGCTCAAGTCAGTACACACGCACCGCACAGCACAGCACAGCACAGCTCGACCACACTCGCACAGCTCGCGCGCGGCACCACCGGCTTCACCGGCGCTGACCTCGAGAACATGATCAACCAGGCCGCGCTCAAGTCAGTACACACGCACCGCACAGCACAGCACAGCACAGCTCGACCACACTCGCACAGCTCGCGCGCGGCACCACCGGCTTCACCGGCGCCGACCTCGAGAACATGATCAACCAGGCCGCGCTCAAGTCAGTACACACGCACCGCACAGCACAGCACAGCACAGCTCGACCACACTCGCACAGCTCGCGCGCGGCACCACCGGCTTCACCGGCGCCGACCTCGAGAACATGATCAACCAGGCCGCGCTCAAGTCAGTACACACGCACCGCACAGCACAGCACAGCACAGCTCGACCACACTCGCACAGCTCGCGCGCGGCACCACCGGCTTCACCGGCGCTGACCTCGAGAACATGATCAACCAGGCCGCGCTCAAGTCAGTACACACGCACCGCACAGCACAGCACAGCGGCGCGAGATCCTGGAGCTGTACCTGGCGCGCGTGCGAGCCAACAGCGACGTGGACTGCGACGTGCTGGCGCGCGGCACCACCGGCTTCACCGGCGCCGACCTCGAGAACATGATCAACCAGGCCGCGCTCAAGTCAGTACACACGCACCGCACAGCACAGCACAGCGGCGCGAGATCCTGGAGCTGTACCTGGCGCGCGTGCGAGCCAACAGCGACGTGGACTGCGACGTGCTGGCGCGCGGCACCACCGGCATCACCGGCGCCGACCTCGAGAACATGATCAACCAGGCCGCGCTCAAGTCAGTACACACGCACCGCACAGCACAGCACAGCACAGCTCGACCACACTCGCACAGCTCGCGCGCGGCACCACCGGCTTCACCGGCGCTGACCTCGAGAACATGATCAACCAGGCCGCGCTCAAGTCAGTACACACGCACCGCACAGCACAGCACAGCACAGCTCGACCACACTCGCACAGCTCGCGCGCGGCACCACCGGCTTCACCGGCGCCGACCTCGAGAACATGATCAACCAGGCCGCGCTCAAGTCAGTACACACGCACCGCACAGCACAGCACAGCACAGCTCGACCACACTCGCACAGCTCGCGCGCGGCACCACCGGCTTCACCGGCGCCGACCTCGAGAACATGATCAACCAGGCCGCGCTCAAGTCAGTACACACGCACCGCACAGCACAGCACAGCGGCGCGAGATCCTGGAGCTGTACCTGGCGCGCGTGCGAGCCAACAGCGACGTGGACTGCGACGTGCTGGCGCGCGGCACCACCGGCTTCACCGGCGCCGACCTCGAGAACATGATCAACCAGGCCGCGCTCAAGTCAGTACACACGCACCGCACAGCACAGCACAGCACAGCTCGACCACACTCGCACAGCTCGCGCGCGGCACCACCGGCTTCACCGGCGCTGACCTCGAGAACATGATCAACCAGGCCGCGCTCAAGTCAGTACACACGCACCGCACAGCACAGCACAGCACAGCTCGACCACACTCGCACAGCTCGCGCGCGGCACCACCGGCTTCACCGGCGCCGACCTCGAGAACATGATCAACCAGGCCGCGCTCAAGTCAGTACACACGCACCGCACAGCACAGCACAGCACAGCTCGACCACACTCGCACAGCTCGCGCGCGGCACCACCGGCTTCACCGGCGCCGACCTCGAGAACATGATCAACCAGGCCGCGCTCAAGTCAGTACACACGCACCGCACAGCACAGCACAGCACAGCTCGACCACACTCGCACAGCTCGCGCGCGGCACCACCGGCTTCACCGGCGCCGACCTCGAGAACATGATCAACCAGGCCGCGCTCAAGTCAGTACACACGCACCGCACAGCACAGCACAGCACAGCTCGACCACACTCGCACAGCTCGCGCGCGGCACCACCGGCTTCACCGGCGCCGACCTCGAGAACATGATCAACCAGGCCGCGCTCAAGTCAGTACACACGCACCGCACAGCACAGCACAGCACAGCTCGACCACACTCGCACAGCTCGCGCGCGGCACCACCGGCTTCACCGGCGCTGACCTCGAGAACATGATCAACCAGGCCGCGCTCAAGTCAGTACACACGCACCGCACAGCACAGCACAGCACAGCTCGACCACACTCGCACAGCTCGCGCGCGGCACCACCGGCTTCACCGGCGCCGACCTCGAGAACATGATCAACCAGGCCGCGCTCAAGTCAGTACACACGCACCGCACAGCACAGCACAGCACAGCTCGACCACACTCGCACAGCTCGCGCGCGGCACCACCGGCTTCACCGGCGCCGACCTCGAGAACATGATCAACCAGGCCGCGCTCAAGTCAGTACACACGCACCGCACAGCACAGCACAGCACAGCTCGACCACACTCGCACAGCTCGCGCGCGGCACCACCGGCTTCACCGGCGCTGACCTCGAGAACATGATCAACCAGGCCGCGCTCAAGTCAGTACACACGCACCGCACAGCACAGCACAGCGGCGCGAGATCCTGGAGCTGTACCTGGCGCGCGTGCGAGCCAACAGCGACGTGGACTGCGACGTGCTGGCGCGCGGCACCACCGGCTTCACCGGCGCCGACCTCGAGAACATGATCAACCAGGCCGCGCTCAAGTCAGTACACACGCACCGCACAGCACAGCACAGCACAGCTCGACCACACTCGCACAGCTCGCGCGCGGCACCACCGGCTTCACCGGCGCTGACCTCGAGAACATGATCAACCAGGCCGCGCTCAAGTCAGTACACACGCACCGCACAGCACAGCACAGCACAGCTCGACCACACTCGCACAGCTCGCGCGGGGCACCACCGGCTTCACCGGCGCCGACCTCGAGAACATGATCAACCAGGCCGCGCTCAAGTCAGTACACACGCACCGCACAGCACAGCACAGCACAGCTCGACCACACTCGCACAGCTCGCGCGCGGCACCACCGGCTTCACCGGCGCCGACCTCGAGAACATGATCAACCAGGCCGCGCTCAAGTCAGTACACACGCACCGCACAGCACAGCACAGCACAGCTCGACCACACTCGCACAGCTCGCGCGCGGCACCACCGGCTTCACCGGCGCTGACCTCGAGAACATGATCAACCAGGCCGCGCTCAAGTCAGTACACACGCACCGCACAGCACAGCACAGCGGCGCGAGATCCTGGAGCTGTACCTGGCGCGCGTGCGAGCCAACAGCGACGTGGACTGCGACGTGCTGGCGCGCGGCACCACCGGCTTCACCGGCGCCGACCTCGAGAACATGATCAACCAGGCCGCGCTCAAGTCAGTACACACGCACCGCACAGCACAGCACAGCGGCGCGAGATCCTGGAGCTGTACCTGGCGCGCGTGCGAGCCAACAGCGACGTGGACTGCGACGTGCTGGCGCGCGGCACCACCGGCTTCACCGGCGCCGACCTCGAGAACATGATCAACCAGGCCGCGCTCAAGTCAGTACACACGCACCGCACAGCACAGCACAGCGGCGCGAGATCCTGGAGCTGTACCTGGCGCGCGTGCGAGCCAACAGCGACGTGGACTGCGACGTGCTGGCGCGCGGCACCACCGGCTTCACCGGCGCCGACCTCGAGAACATGATCAACCAGGCCGCGCTCAAGTCAGTACACACGCACCGCACAGCACAGCACAGCACAGCTCGACCACACTCGCACAGCTCGCGCGCGGCACCACCGGCTTCACCGGCGCTGACCTCGAGAACATGATCAACCAGGCCGCGCTCAAGTCAGTACACACGCACCGCACAGCACAGCACAGCACAGCTCGACCACACTCGCACAGCTCGCGCGCGGCACCACCGGCTTCACCGGCGCCGACCTCGAGAACATGATCAACCAGGCCGCGCTCAAGTCAGTACACACGCACCGCACAGCACAGCACAGCACAGCTCGACCACACTCGCACAGCTCGCGCGCGGCACCACCGGCTTCACCGGCGCCGACCTCGAGAACATGATCAACCAGGCCGCGCTCAAGTCAGTACACACGCACCGCACAGCACAGCACAGCACAGCTCGACCACACTCGCACAGCTCGCGCGCGGCACCACCGGCTTCACCGGCGCTGACCTCGAGAACATGATCAACCAGGCCGCGCTCAAGTCAGTACACACGCACCGCACAGCACAGCACAGCGGCGCGAGATCCTGGAGCTGTACCTGGCGCGCGTGCGAGCCAACAGCGACGTGGACTGCGACGTGCTGGCGCGCGGCACCACCGGCTTCACCGGCGCCGACCTCGAGAACATGATCAACCAGGCCGCGCTCAAGTCAGTACACACGCACCGCACAGCACAGCACAGCGGCGCGAGATCCTGGAGCTGTACCTGGCGCGCGTGCGAGCCAACAGCGACGTGGACTGCGACGTGCTGGCGCGCGGCACCACCGGCTTCACCGGCGCCGACCTCGAGAACATGATCAACCAGGCCGCGCTCAAGTCAGTACACACGCACCGCACAGCACAGCACAGCACAGCTCGACCACACTCGCACAGCTCGCGCGCGGCACCACCGGCTTCACCGGCGCTGACCTCGAGAACATGATCAACCAGGCCGCGCTCAAGTCAGTACACACGCACCGCACAGCACAGCACAGCACAGCTCGACCACACTCGCACAGCTCGCGCGCGGCACCACCGGCTTCACCGGCGCCGACCTCGAGAACATGATCAACCAGGCCGCGCTCAAGTCAGTACACACGCACCGCACAGCACAGCACAGCACAGCTCGACCACACTCGCACAGCTCGCGCGCGGCACCACCGGCTTCACCGGCGCCGACCTCGAGAACATGATCAACCAGGCCGCGCTCAAGTCAGTACACACGCACCGCACAGCACAGCACAGCACAGCTCGACCACACTCGCACAGCTCGCGCGCGGCACCACCGGCTTCACCGGCGCTGACCTCGAGAACATGATCAACCAGGCCGCGCTCAAGTCAGTACACACGCACCGCACAGCACAGCACAGCGGCGCGAGATCCTGGAGCTGTACCTGGCGCGCGTGCGAGCCAACAGCGACGTGGACTGCGACGTGCTGGCGCGCGGCACCACCGGCTTCACCGGCGCCGACCTCGAGAACATGATCAACCAGGCCGCGCTCAAGTCAGTACACACGCACCGCACAGCACAGCACAGCGGCGCGAGATCCTGGAGCTGTACCTGGCGCGCGTGCGAGCCAACAGCGACGTGGACTGCGACGTGCTGGCGCGCGGCACCACCGGCTTCACCGGCGCCGACCTCGAGAACATGATCAACCAGGCCGCGCTCAAGTCAGTACACACGCACCGCACAGCACAGCACAGCACAGCTCGACCACACTCGCACAGCTCGCGCGCGGCACCACCGGCTTCACCGGCGCTGACCTCGAGAACATGATCAACCAGGCCGCGCTCAAGTCAGTACACACGCACCGCACAGCACAGCACAGCACAGCTCGACCACACTCGCACAGCTCGCGCGCGGCACCACCGGCTTCACCGGCGCCGACCTCGAGAACATGATCAACCAGGCCGCGCTCAAGTCAGTACACACGCACCGCACAGCACAGCACAGCACAGCTCGACCACACTCGCACAGCTCGCGCGCGGCACCACCGGCTTCACCGGCGCCGACCTCGAGAACATGATCAACCAGGCCGCGCTCAAGTCAGTACACACGCACCGCACAGCACAGCACAGCACAGCTCGACCACACTCGCACAGCTCGCGCGCGGCACCACCGGCTTCACCGGCGCCGACCTCGAAAACATGATCAACCAGGCCGCGCTCAAGTCAGTACACACGCACCGCACAGCACAGCACAGCGGCGCGAGATCCTGGAGCTGTACCTGGCGCGCGTGCGAGCCAACAGCGACGTGGACTGCGACGTGCTGGCGCGCGGCACCACCGGCTTCACCGGCGCCGACCTCGAGAACATGATCAACCAGGCCGCGCTCAAGTCAGTACACACGCACCGCACAGCACAGCACAGCACAGCTCGACCACACTCGCACAGCTCGCGCGCGGCACCACCGGCTTCACCGGCGCCGACCTCGAGAACATGATCAACCAGGCCGCGCTCAAGTCAGTACACACGCACCGCACAGCACAGCACAGTACAGCTCGACCACACTCGCACAGCTCGCGCGCGGCACCACCGGCTTCACCGGCGCCGACCTCGAGAACATGATCAACCAGGCCGCGCTCAAGTCAGTACACACGCACCGCACAGCACAGCACAGCACAGCTCGACCACACTCGCACAGCTCGCGCGCGGCACCACCGGCTTCACCGGCGCCGACCTCGAGAACATGATCAACCAGGCCGCGCTCAAGTCAGTACACACGCACCGCACAGCACAGCACAGTACAGCTCGACCACACTCGCACAGCTCGCGCGCGGCACCACCGGCTTCACCGGCGCCGACCTCGAGAACATGATCAACCAGGCCGCGCTCAAGTCAGTACACACGCACCGCACAGCACAGCACAGCACAGCTCGACCACACTCGCACAGCTCGCGCGCGGCACCACCGGCTTCACCGGCGCCGACCTCGAGAACATGATCAACCAGGCCGCGCTCAAGTCAGTACACACGCACCGCACAGCACAGCACAGCTCGACCACACTCGCACAGCTCGCGCGCGGCACCACCGGCTTCACCGGCGCCGACCTCGAGAACATGATCAACCAGGCCGCGCTCAAGTCAGTACACACGCACCGCACAGCACAGCACAGTACAGCTCGACCACACTCGCACAGCTCGCGCGCGGCACCACCGGCTTCACCGGCGCCGACCTCGAGAACATGATCAACCAGGCCGCGCTCAAGTCAGTACACACGCACCGCACAGCACAGCACAGCACAGCTCGACCACACTCGCACAGCTCGCGCGCGGCACCACCGGCTTCACCGGCGCCGACCTCGAGAACATGATCAACCAGGCCGCGCTCAAGTCAGTACACACGCACCGCACAGCACAGCACAGCTCGACCACACTCGCACAGCTCGCGCGCGGCACCACCGGCTTCACCGGCGCCGACCTCGAGAACATGATCAACCAGGCCGCGCTCAAGTCAGTACACACGCACCGCACAGCACAGCACAGTACAGCTCGACCACACTCGCACAGCTCGCGCGCGGCACCACCGGCTTCACCGGCGCCGACCTCGAGAACATGATCAACCAGGCCGCGCTCAAGTCAGTACACACGCACCGCACAGCACAGCACAGCACAGCTCGACCACACTCGCACAGCTCGCGCGCGGCACCACCGGCTTCACCGGCGCCGACCTCGAGAACATGATCAACCAGGCCGCGCTCAAGTCAGTACACACGCACCGCACAGCACAGCACAGCTCGACCACACTCGCACAGCTCGCGCGCGGCACCACCGGCTTCACCGGCGCCGACCTCGAGAACATGATCAACCAGGCCGCGCTCAAGTCAGTACACACGCACCGCACAGCACAGCACAGCACAGCTCGACCACACTCGCACAGCTCGCGCGCGGCACCACCGGCTTCACCGGCGCCGACCTCGAGAACATGATCAACCAGGCCGCGCTCAAGTCAGTACACACGCACCGCACAGCACAGCACAGCTCGACCACACTCGCACAGCTCGCGCGCGGCACCACCGGCTTCACCGGCGCCGACCTCGAGAACATGATCAACCAGGCCGCGCTCAAGTCAGTACACACGCACCGCACAGCACAGCACAGCACAGCTCGACCACACTCGCACAGCTCGTGCGCGACACCACCGCACCGCACCGCACCGGCTTCACCGGCGCCGACCTTAACACCCAGACACCCAGACATGGGCAAATTACGAAAAGGCTATCTCCGAAACTTCCCGCGACGGGGATCCAACCCGACGAATACAAGGAAAGTAAAAATAAAAACAATAATTACCTATAGAAAAAATGAGTGAATTTTATTTTACACACCAACAAATTTGACAGCTGTCAGCTGAAAGCGATCATCCCTAGGGCTGAAAAGTATTACTTTCAACCCGCTCCTCAGGCAACTTCAGACCTACTTTCCGAGTGTGAGTAATGATAAAGTTATATAACGCAGGGCAGCCATCGACGGCGCCAAGAACGTGTCCATGAAGTACCTGGAGGACGCGCGGGACAAGGTGCTGATGGGGCCGGAGCGGCGCTCGCGGCTGCCCGACGAGGAGGCCAACACCATCACCGCCTACCACGAGGGCGGACACGCCATCGTCGCATACTACACCAAGGTCAGCCACCCTTTTTTTTTTTTTTTTTTTGTGGGAAAACCCTTTATGGGCCCCCTTCCGCCTCGGGGGAGGCGGGAGGGGTATGTGGGAGTCCGGCAGTCGGCCGTATACCCACTAAAAACCCACGGTGTACCACCCTCCGCCATGCAGAGGGGCGCCCCGGGACCATGGGAAATGCTCCGAGACAAGGTCAGCCGCCCTGGGTCAACACCCTGGTCAATACCCTGGGTTAACAAACTGGTCAACACCCTGGGTCAACACCCTTGGTCAACACCCTGGGTTAACAACCTGGTCAACACCCTTGGTCAACACCCTTCTCATACCGTCTATTAGACATACTACTTAAGGGGGTATAGTATGCTCAAACATGGCAATTGATGTAAAGTGTGGGTAGGTATAGTTCTACGAGAACTTGCGCGTGTCTAGATACACACCTCACTGAACTAGCTTTCTAATTTAAATACCTGAATCTGAGTGAGATCTGATTACTATTTACTTATTTAGTGACAATGGTGTTGCTGTTTCTGAGTATGTAAACCATCTTTTGTTCATTAAAAAGAGTTATTGAGTTTCTTTCCGGATTTCTCAATGGAAGTGACCAACTGTATGGTCCCAAACTAAGCAAAGCTTGTACTATGGGTACCGTACAATGGACTGTGGGCCATCCCAGTGGGGATTGCCCACGGGTTTGCCCACGTGTGACACCCACACGTGGGCAAACCCGCCACCACCCGGTGTTGTGAGACGAGCAGCCTACGCTCAAACTATTGCGCCAAGCGGTGAGAATTATGTAAAATTGTGTTGTTGTATCGGCGCAGGACTCACACCCACTTCATAAGGTGACCATCATCCCGCGGGGACCCTCCCTCGGACACACCGCCTACATACCCGCCAAGGAACGGTGAGCGCTTTGGACCACCTAACACAACATTATAATACATTTCATTTATTATCACTACATAGCATAAAACAAAGTCGCTTCCCGCTGTCTGTCTGTCCCTATGTATGCTTAGTTCTTTAAAACTACGCAACGGATTTTGATGTGTTTTTTTAATAGATAGAGTGATTCAAGAGGAAGGTTTATATATATAACTAGCTGAGCCCGCGACTTCGCCCGCGTGGAATTTAATTAACAAAAAAGCCCGCTCCCGCGTTCTGAGCCCGTACGACAGGCCCCATTTTTTTAAATTTTGTTTTTCTAAAATAAAAGTAGCATAAGTTACTGCTTATAACAACAGCTATCTACTAGTGAAAGTCCCGTCAAAATCGGTCCAGCCGTTTCGGAGATACTCTTTGATTTCATGTGTTTTTATTTTTTACGCGGAACCCTAATTGTTTTTCTAAAATTAAAGTAGCCTAAGTTACGCCTTAAAACATCAGCTATCTGCCAGTGAAAGTCCCGTCAAAATCGGTACAGCCGTTTCGGAGATTATCCGGAACAAACACACAGACAGACAGACAGACAAAAATTTTTTTTGTCGCATTTTTGTTATAGGTGTCGAATGTACTTTCATATGCATTAAGTGAGAAGGTGTTATTTTGATATTACAAACCGACACTCCAATTTTATTTATTTGTATAGATACATGCATAATATAGTATAGAAACACTGATAATTTTAGAGCCGTGCGAAGCCGGGGCGTGTTGCTAGTTGCTAATAACTTCAAAAGAGGAAGAGTTTCTATGTTCAACTGCATGTATGTTAACCGATTTCTTCGTCAATTGTGGACTGATTTTGAAAGGGTATACCTACTTTCCAGGAGGTCCCGTACAAATTTCATCAAAATCGGTTCTGTAGTTTGAGAGGTAAGGACTGTTTACCGTTACAAGCAATTCAATAAATCATGAAAAAATATTTTTTATAATAAAATATAACTGGCTTCAATAAGCCTGGGTGCACTAAAAAGATAGAAATAACTAGGGACCTTATAGTTTATTTCATTTGGAGTCGGTGCCACCATTTTTATACTACCTTAGGACTACTCATTTGAATTGACACAGACTCCAAACGAAAGAAAAAACCAGATCCCTAGTTATTAGCCTATTTTTTAGTGCATCCAGTGTTTATTTTGAAAGTTTAATTGTTTTATAGTCTAGTAGCGACCCGCCCCGGCTTCGCGCGGGTATTTTTTATCAGTGTTTCTCTACTATATTATGCATTTATTATACACTAGCTGTGCCCCCCGACTTCATCCGCGTAGTATTTAACGTAACAAAAATTTCGGGATTATCGGGATAAAAAGTATCCTATATGTTAATCCCGGTTATAAACTATCTGTGTTCCAAATTTCATCCAAATCCGTTCAGTAGTTTTTGCGTGAAGGAGTAACAAACATACATACATACATCCACACTCACAAACTTTCACATTTATAATATTAGTAGGATATAAATCTTCCTCTTGAATCACTCTATCTATTAAAAAACCCGCATCAAAATCCGTTGCGTAGTTTTAAAGATCTAAGCGTACACAGGGACAGACACCGGGAAGCGACTTTGTTTTTTATACTATACTAGTGGCCCGCCCCGGCTTCGCACGGGTACATTGCGGTTACATTATTCAAGTTTCATTAAGGATCCCTAATTTTTGAAAATATATTATAGCCTATGTCACCCGGGGATAGTGTAGCTTCCTAACAGTGAAAGAATTTTTCAAATCGGTTCAGTAGTTTCGGAGCCTATTCATTACAATCAAACAAACAAAGTTTTCCTCTTTATAATATTAGTACGATACTGGAGCAAACTGTATATAATATGCGGTGTGTGTGTGTGGCAGGTACCACGTGACGAAGCAGCAGCTGCTCGCCATGATGGACACGATGATGGGCGGGCGGGCGGCGGAGGAGCTGGTGTTCGGGCCCGACAAGATCACTTCCGGTCAGTCGCCGCCCCACGCACAGCTGCGTCCGCACTAGGCGGCCGGAACACATTTAACTTGTCCCCGGGACTCGTCGAGGGTCAAAACTCGACTTCATTATTGTTCACCATTGTCGATCCTGGCTTACAGGAGTTACAGTGGTGGGAGTGTGTGGCGGGACTAATCCCAATAAAAGGCGGGTGGACCGCGAATTCGTGAAGTGAGATGTGCTCGTTCTGGGTTCTCATGTTCCATGTGGCTAGTGTAGACGCAGCTTTTCACTTTCTAATGGCGCTTGTTACGTTAATATTGATTGTCTATCGATATTATTGCAATACCGCCTGACGACGGCTTGGCGCAGTGGTTCGGGCGTAGGCCGCTCACTACACCGGGTGGTTGCTGGTTCGATTCCCGTCAGGGTAAATTTCGGAAATGGCATCTCGTAATTTGCCCTGGTCTGGGCATCACCTGGCTGTCTCAAACATACAGTTGGTGTGTTCGTCTGGCGATATTTATTTATTTTTTATACTATCGTGATCTCGAAACTCAAACTCAAAATTGTTTGTATTCATGTAAGCCAACAAAGCATTTATGAATAGTCAAAATCTACCAACGGTTCCGAATGCCGCTTGCACTGAGAAGATCCAGCAAGAAACTCAATGGTTACTCTTTTCAATGAATAAAATTGGTGTACAGCAACAATGTGAGCAGGCGACACCATTAAATAAGTAAATAGTAATCAAATCTCGCTCAGATTTAGGTGTTTAAATTAGAACGCTAGTTTAGTGAGGTGTGCATACCTACTCACACTTTACATAAATTTAAATGTTTACAAACCAAAATAATAATAAATAAAATAGAGGTGGTTAAGATGATAATTGCTTTGGTGTGATGCCTTCCATGCTAAATAAATAGTGATAATATCCATAGGGCTATCAAACGTTTCAAAAACAATTACAATTTGTAAGTGCTCCGTAGACTTGATCAAAATAAACGCTTTGACTTAGATCAAGACTTTGACTTTGAGCTTGACTTTGACTTTGAGCTTGACTTTGACTTTGAGCAAGGTGGATTCGTTGTGAATAACCGGAATACCAGTGATAAGTGAGGTTGTCTCCCACCAGGCGCGTCGTCGGACCTGAAGCAGGCGACTTCCATCGCGTGCCACATGGTGCGGGAGTGGGGCATGAGCGAGAAGGTGGGGCTCCGCACCATGGAGACCGCCAGGAACTCGCTGGCCACGCAGGAGCAGCTGGGGCCCTACACCAACGAGCTGGTGAGTGGACCCCGCCAGGGCACGAGCGAGGGGAGGAATGGGATAATGGGGCTGATGATGGTACCCTGCAGGCTGAGGAACTGGGGAACAGAGGGAATTGATAGTATTAAGGCGTTAATAGCCTAGTGGTTATTTCCGTGCGCTCAAGCGCTTTTGCCATACCTATTATTGGAATCAAGTATAATCAGCTCGCGAGTTTAGGACCAATTTTAATCTAATTACGATCTGTGGTGCCTTATAACTGATATTCAATCGGCTGTAACAGTCTTGTTTCTACGGCGATCAGCCCGTACGAGCTATTTTGTCTCCTGCTTCACACCGGAGGGAAGTGGTTTCCAACTCCTATTATTTCTTTCCATGAAATTCGTGCGGGTTCCAAGACAATTTAACTTGTCCCCGGGACTCGTCGAGGGTCAAACCTCGACGTCATTATTGGCCACCATTGTCGATCCTGGTTTACATGAGTAACAGTGGCGAGAGTGTGTGGCGGGACCAGTCCCTATATAAAAATTAAAAGCCTAGTGGTTGAGGGGCCGCCGCCGTCGTAGCTGAGACGTTTAGGATTCGATTTTCATCCTGGCCATTAAAATATTGACATGAGCCCACTCTTAACACATGTATTAGTTTAGCTGGAGGAGCTAAGGGGAATACTATTATCTGTACAAGATAGCTTGATCTCTGCGACAGCTGTCAGTAAGTCACACCTATGAAGTCCTGAATGTCATAATAGTACAGACAGTACCTGTCAATGTCACACTTTATGGGCATGCCGACCTAATTAGTGATGGGCGATGAATCATCGTGACCACAGACGATATCCTACTAATATTATAAATGTGAAAGTTTGTGAGTGTGGATGTATGTATGTATGTATGTTTGTTACTCCTTCACGCAAAAACTACTGAACGGATTTGGATAAAATTTGGAACACAGATAGTTTATAACCGGGATTAACATATAGGATACTTTTTATCCCGATAATCCCGAAATTTTTGTTACGTTCAATACTACGCGGACGAAGTCCGTGGGCACAGCTAGTTTTAAATAAAGCTTAATTTATATTTAAACTAGCTGTGCCCACGGACTTCGTCCGCGTAGTATTTAAAGTAACAAAAATTTCGGGATTATCGGGATAAAAAGTATCCTATATGTTAATCCCGGTTATAAACTATCTGTGTTCCAAATTTCATTCAAATCCGTTCAGTAGTTTTTGCGTGAAGGAGTAACAAACATACATACATACATATATACATACATCCACACTCACAAACTTTCACATTTATAATATTAGTAGGATTTTATTGTTTATTTTACTATCATAACATTATTTACATTTGTACATACTTGATCTAAAATAAATGTGAGTAAATAAGATCCAATTTTGGGAGCGGGACGTCCGATTTGATAATATTTGCGAACAAGAATTTATAATAAACTAGCTGTGCCCACGGACTTCGTCCCGTAGTATTTAACGTAACAAAAATTTCGGGATTATCGGGATAAAAAGTATCCTATATGTTAATCCCAGTTATAAACTATCTGTGTTCCAAATTTCATCCAAATCCGTTTAGTAGTTTTGGCGTGAAGGAGTAACAAACATACATCCACACTCACAAACTTTCACATTTATAATATTAGTAGGATTTATAAGATTGTTCTAGCGATGCAGAAACTGATTTGGGGTGTACTCCTTTAAGAGAATACATGTCATTTAACATTAAAATATTCGTTTTTAGCATCGATGATAGCAAGAAACCTCGATAATTTCCATCGACAATTTTTTATATGCTGCTTGACCCTATAAATGTCAGTTTTCCGTCTGTTAAAACGATCAAGCTAACTTGTACAGAATATAGTAATGTGATAAACTCATATTGCTAGCAAATTAAAAAAAACCAATACCTATATCCTCCTCGCAGTGGGGGGAGGTCCAGTGGTCTAAGTGATAGGGTGTGTTGTGCAGGTGGACGGTGAGATCAAGAAGATCCTGTCGGAGAGCTACGAGCGCGCCAAGGCCATCCTGCGCGCGCACTCCAAGGAGCACAAGGCGCTGGCGGAGGCGCTGCTCAAGTGAGTGACGACTTGTACCAACATGTATAGAGTTAGACTACTTGCATCCCCCCTATAAGGGCGCTGAAGCCGTAGCTTTAGGGGGCGGTGGCGAATTCAAAAATAATGTTGCCTTTGTCAGGACTTGGAACCAGTTTTGAAATAGCGGTTAATTTCGTTCATGAAACGGTTATAGTTTAGTTCTCTGAGTAACCGGTAAATTATTAATAAATATCGCCAAACTGACACACCAACTGCATGGTCCCAAACTAAGCAACGCTTGTACTATGGGTATCGTACAATGGACTGGGGGCGATCCCGGTGACGTGTACTAATTACGAAAAGGCCATTTCCGAAATTTGCCCCGGCGCGGGAATTGAACCGAACCACTGCGCCAAGCGGTCGTCAAATTAAAACTGTATTATGATCATGTCGATGCAGTTGGCCAAATAATAGTATAATCTCCGGGCAGGTATGAAACACTGGACGCGGAAGACATCAAAGCGATAATGACCGGCGACAAGACGCGGCTGGAGCGCAGCGGGCGCGCGGTCAAGGACCCCGCGGCGGGGGGGCAGGCGGGGGGGCAGGCGGCCGCCCCCGCGCCGCTGCTGGCGCCGCACCCCCACCCCCACCACCCCGCGCCCGCGTAGCCGCCCCCCCACCACCACCCCCCCGTCTCACCTGTCTCGTGCACATAGTGTCTTTGAAAATTTTGCAGGCGCCCCCCGACTTGTAACCAAATAAATTGCAAATAAAAATAAGGAAAATACGGCTAGGTGTGCGTTTTGATTTGTAGTTAGTGGAGTGAGGTGGCTTGTGTTGAGTAGTTGTTGTTTGGTCGTCATTTCAATTCGTTAAACAGCTGTCGGTGTATTCAAGATGTTAAAACAGCTCTCAATATATTAAAGATGTTTTGGCGAAATAGGTGGTTGAATAGTAATTATTGTAATTCTTATCCGTTAGTTGATTTTTCTTATGGTTTTGTCATTATAATAGTAATCACTAGTAGCTCTGATGCTCCAAACGCCTTTTAAAAAATCTCATAGCAATCTAATAGGATGTAAAAGATGTCTCGAACATTTCAAGTCTAAGCTTAAACGGGTGTTTAGCGATGTAATAAGGAACATTACTTATTTATTTATTTATTAGAACGGTCTAATTAACCAATTACACTAATAATACAATACAAAGCAACAACAATTAAGTATAAACAAATTAAAAATATAAAAACGATCAGGCATCTATCTCGCAGAACTGCAAGCATACCGACATAATCTTCACCCATTCATCCGCAAACAAATCTAAACTTGCGTCTGAATCCAGGAGTTCATTAAGCGCAGTGAGGGTGCGGGGTACATTGTTAAGGAATATAAAAAAAAAAAAAAGAAATAAGACGTACAGGTTGAATTCAGAAACTATGTGTAAAGTCGATTAATTGACGTAAAACTAAGTTCCAATGTTTTTGCTTGGTACTTTAAATTATTAGTTCATTTAGGTGTATAGATGACACTGCCAACGATTGCTTCAGAAATATTTCGATTTAGGAAATATTCTAACACCTTAACCTATTGTAGTTATCGAATTAGTCACTTTCATTGCAAAGTAATGTCGATAGTTCGGGGAAAAAAATACTATGGATTTTACGCTCGCTTGGCATCTACGTAAAATGAACCCAAGTACCTAGATAATGTGCTACAATATTTTTAATATTTGGGCATAATTATTATGGGAGAGGCATTGTAATTAGGCCGAAGATCAGGAAAAGGTGGATAACCACTGGTGCACCCGCGAAACTAATACTTTGCCTTACAAAGACAAACACTTTACGTAGACACTATCGACGAGCGACTTTAACGCCTGTGAGAGTTAACGAGAATATAAATGAATTTATTTTACTATAGATAGATAGTTGAACTTGTCGTTAAGTAGTTACAATTCAACGTTAATAATCGGCTGGTCGTCGGTCTGACAGTCAGAGACGAAATATAATAGCAAATAATAGAATTCATATAAAAAGTTATAAAAATAACAAAAAAATCCCCTGTGTACCATTTAAACAAAATATAGCTAAGAACCTCAGGTATACTAGATATCGATCAGATAAAACCGCGTTGAAATCGGCCGATCCATTTAGGGGCTACGACTTTCCGTTTAAAGTTAGTTTCAATAAAACTTACTCCTTATTAATAAACTTGGATTAGTGGGCGAATAGATACACACCGAACTATCTCTCTCTTTCTATCATCAGGATTTGACATTCGAAAGAAAAAGAAGGATTTGTCACGAGCCCTAGAAACATTTGAACCGCGTTTGCTGAGAAACCGTCGGTCGCAGATAAAACCTACCCCGAGTAAAAACCTTATATTTTTGGCCGTTCTATAGGATGGTTAAATAAAAATAAACAATACAATGAAACAACATCCTGGCTCCATAGCGCCCCTAAAGATACACTCCAACTAAAAGAATATACAACCGCTGATCCAGGTTTATTAATAAGGGGACGATGGTTTTAGACAATGGGACGGGTTACCTTTCATTGGTTAAAAGAAAGTGTCAAGCCACTATTTTTTTAAGATGTCTGTGGGAGTTTATCGTACTATGCTAAATGTTTATGCAAGGAGTGGACTCACGTTAGTAGTTTAATGAATGGGTGGGAATCGAACCCGGAACAGGGCAAAAATCTTTATCATTTGGGTAGTCAGGTAAAACATTGATGATGATGATGATGATCCGACCGATTTCGGTCATGGCGACAAAAGCCAGGTAAAGGTGAAACATTATGCTTGACTCGCATACCTAGTAAAACTAACTAAATCATAAACTCACGAGCTGTGCGTTACAGACAAAATGTAGTTATAGATAGGTTAATGTATATTAAACTATGGTTTCTAGAGTAAATATATTGTAATATACCTGCCATTAATTGTTTTATTCACTCACCCTCATCCTCACCGATATCGTCAGACTTCTTCACGCACAATCACACAATTTTAATCCTTTTCGTATTAAATCTTTCACAATTATTTTCTTATTCACACAAATACTATTCACTGAATTAAAAGTAATACTATTTTTAAGGAATTTATCACAGTTATTATTATTTTAACGACATTTTACGCGCTCAGTAGCGGCCGCGGCCACGGTCACGGGACGACTGAGACTAGTATCCTTGTATTACAGAGTTATCACAGAGTACCCTCAATAAAATATATGTACTACCCTCGTGTAAATAATATTTGTGTTCCGATCTACGCAGAACGAGTTCGCTAATCACACAGTATCTTTATCTTGCAAACTGTATACTGTAGAAATATTTCTAAGTCATTATTGGCCTTCGCTCCATTTTGGTTTTCCATATTGGATGGTCACATTTTTGTATTGTATGGTTATTAATTGTGTTTGTTATTGATATTTGTTACTTGACACTGGCGAAATACCTATTAACTTGGGTGGGCCATATTTTTAACCCCCGACAAAAAGCGGGGTGTTATAAGTTTAACATGTGTATCTGTCTGTGGCATCGTAGCGTTCAAGCGGATGAACAGATTTCAATTTTATTTTTTTGTTTAGATAGGTATTCCAATCGAGCGTGTTCTTAGCTATGTTCCATGAAAATCGGTTCAGCCGTTTGAAGATTATCAGCTCTTTTGTAGGTTAAAAAGTCGCCGCATCGGGGGTTTTCTACATTTTCAATTTTAGATATTAGAGAAAGAAGTAAAAATTGTTTGAAAAAAATAAACTTACCAAGCAATCTTACCGATAGTACACCAACCAGTATAGTATAGATAGGTTACCAGTAGGACTACTGGTAATCCCCTTCCCAGTAGTTCCACCAGTATAACTACCGGGAAATATTGTCCTCAATAGTCTTACCGCCACGCAGACTCATTTGAAGTAATCAATTTCCATTTTTCTTTCCTTTTGCTCTTTTTAACAGTGCCCAAGGTATGAGAACCCTGAAACTCACTGCATCTACCCACGCGAATTGAGAATATCAGGCGAGATGAGGTCTAAAATCTCCAGCTCAGTTGTCACTCGATCAGACCGTGTCACTACATCTTCCCCACTAAAATAGCGCCGCCCGCCCTGCGATACACACCCACATTGACATGGCGCCACCACAGATATAGATTCACATATATAACGCAATTATCACGAATTGTATTGAAACCAAGCGTGCCGAATTTTTTAACACCTACAGTGACGGGAGATGCAAACCGATTCAAATACACCGATGCCCCTCCGCCCGCTACGAAACCCTCGTATTTTTCACATCTGTAGTCGCGCGGACTGTAAGTTAGCGGCGACCAACCTCGACGCTTGGTCGGGGTTTTGTACACGCGAAGTGCATGCATTTGCGTTATCTATGTAAATCTATATCTGTAGGTGCCACCCTGCGGTATATTATGTCCTCACTAGTTGCTGCCCGCGACTTCGTCCGCGTAGACATAAGGAAAGTATTCTATGTGTTAATCCAGGTTATAAACTACCTGTGTTTCAAATTTCATCCAAATCCGTTCAGTAGTTTTTGCGTGAAAGAGTAACAAACATACATCCACACTCACCAACTTTCGCATTTATAATATTAGTAGGATAGTTTCTCTGTGAGTGATGATGTAAATAAAAGAGTGTAAGGTATATAAAAGTGTCGTGTATTGATCATTATAAGGTGGTGGTGTCCTTGCGCGTGGTGGCGAGGTGCGCGCGCGTCAGCACGTGCAGGCGCGGCGCGGCGCGCGCGGCCGCCGCCAGCGCGCTCGCGGGCAGCGCGCGCCGCGGCGGGGACCTGCGCGGGCGCCGCCACTCAACATACATACTCATATACTATGCGATTCAAATAAGAATAGGATCGACTTTGCGCCATATTGTGACGTCATAGCTGTCAATTCTAACCAGTTAGGTAGAGTGAACAATAAAATTAATTTGCAAAGATTTAGTGAAAAAATGCCCTCAGTCGCACGACGAGGCACACTGACAACGAGAAAAGGGCAACTGGCGTCCTTATTATCTTTTCTTTAATAATTTTGGCATGGCCTCTGGGCCTTTGCGCCAAAAATGAAAATAAATTAGGTTATGGTATGGTTTTAAAGAACGAATTAAGACTTTAAATATTATATTAAAACAATTTACTACTACTTTAACCGTTTTATATAAATTTCATGTAAGACGTATTATTGATTATGCAAATTAGTTTTTTGCAAACCATACTTTTCCAGTGACATTTGACAGGTAGAGGTTATTGACAGTCCTATTCTTATTTGGATCGCATAGTACATCAGGGAACGTATCCGAATATTGACAACGTGACAAAAACCTAAGCCCCCCACACAGCCCTGTGACCAAGCGTGGTATTTTGAAGATCTCCCTCCCTCCCTGAATGGGTCACGTAGTATGGGTACATTCCCTAACCTTTATTCGGCTACACATGATTGTGGCTACTATTCTGTCGGCGTCGAACAGATGTCCAGCGTGAAACGAGCGTCGAGGACCCCAGGCTATTATACTATCACGCGAGTTTACCGCGGAAAGGATAGGCAGAGGGGCTGTACACTACTGTTTTATTATGTCAATTTCGGACTCTGGTGTAGGCAAAATATAGTGTGAGCGTCCCATGTTCCCAAAGCAGAGGCCCCTGGCATGGGTGACCGCTTCCGTGCTTCGGAGGGCACGTTAAGCTATCGGTCCCGGCTGTTATTAGTCGTTAAGGCGGCCCGAAATATTCTACACCAGAGTTGGCCATTAACTAATCAATAATAATATAGCCAGACTGACACACCAACTGTATGGTCTCAAGCTAAGCAACGCTCATACTATGGGTGCCGTACAATGGACTGGGGGCGATCCCAGTGACACCCAGACCTGTTCAAATTATGAAAAGGCCATTTCCGAAATTAGTCCCGGCGGGAACCGAACCCGCAAGCCGAGCGGCCTGCGCTCGAACCACCACGCCAAACGGTGATAAGATTAAAAGGGGGGTTAGTGGAAGTAGTTACCCCGGCCACACGGCGGGCGGCTGGCGGCGGGCGGCCGCGGCGAGGGCGGCGCGCACCAGCTCCTCCGCGAAGCTCTTCAGCGCCGACAGCAGCACGGCGTGCACCGCGCTGCAACACACACACACTGTTGCCGACCGCAGCGATAGGTGGCGCTCGCGGCGAGTTAGCGCGCGGTGTTAAGGTTCTCGAGGCATTTCATATAAACGTCCAACTTTAAATAGCCATATCACAGATATAGATTTACATAGATAACGCAAGTATCACGATTTGTATTGAAACCGAGCGTGCCGAATTTTTAACACTTTCTGTGACGTCATTAGTGACGGGAAACCCAAACCGATTCAAAGACACCGATGCCGCCGATGCCCTCCGCCCGCTACGATCCTCTCGAGTGCTTAACTCGCTCATACTCATATTGTTTATATCTGTAGTCGCGCGGACTGTAAGTTAGCGGCGACCAACCTTGACGCTTTGTCGGGGTTTCGTACACGCGAAGTACATGCATTTGCGTTATCTATGTAAATCTATATCTGTGTCTCCACGCATTTCCTATAAACGTCTAACTTTGTGCATTCACATGAATGTTCAACTGTACATTCTTAACCGACTACAAAAAGGGAGATGTTGCAATAATGGAAAGATGCGTGGTGTTGGTTGGTTAAGTTAATATTAAACACTCTTACATGTTGTGTACTCTTTCGTATATTCTTAATTAATCAACCCTTACATAGCTTACATTAATTGCTTATATACTAAATCATTACATTAACTGTACGTGCACCTAGTCACGTAGTGCTTACACATATATTCTACTTATTTTTTAGTTCATGTCCGGTAAGCAAGTGTATTGCTTACTTGCAGTTTATAACAAGGCTATTGCGACATGTTTATCTCTATACTACACCTCCCCCGAAACGCTAGGCCTTCCTCCCTTCGAAAGTAAAGCCTCGCACTTCAAGATTTAGCACATACATATTTAAGATACGCTTCTACAACCTTAGACAATTCACAAATTAATGTTAGAATATCATAATCTGTCTACATATAAAGGTCGTAACATGTGGTAGAGCCTCTAAATACATTTTTCAAGACACTTAGCTATATTCTTATCATTATCACTATACTTTCCATAACAATTATATTTCCTTTTAATATTATGCTTCCGTCTAGTCTTTCCTGTATGTCTACAAGTGGACATTATATGATAATCATTCAAAATATCTATTTTTAAATCCTCATCTTCTATTCTCTTTACACCTTTTATTATACATAATCTTGGAAATTTCCTATTCATCTTTTCTAACCTCGAGACCTCATTTATAAATCTTTCTACAATGCATTTATTCATCTCATTTTGAACTACAACGAGTCTTACAATATTTAATTCCATACACATCCTTTCAAGTTCTTTTAACGCTACGTCTTGGCGTGCCTTCGTTAATAAAGAATCTTGATTCAAATAAATAATAGACTCGGAAAACAACAAACTCTCTGAAACATAATATGGTATCTTTTCTGGGGTAATGTCCCGTCTTAAGGCTCGCATAACCTTATTAAATTTATCCTCCTTACAAAAAATCAATTTCTTACAACTCAATGGTTTTTTAACGATATCTTCAACCCTAGGTTGATCAGACCTAAAGCAAGACTCATTCCTATCTAGACTTGAACTCTGAAAATCTTCCTCTTGATAAGAAGACTCCTGATTCGTCTTTCTATTCCTCTTCTTACGCTGAGTTCGTGTAAATCCTAAAACACTACTCGAATTCACCTCTTTCAATACATCTGATTTAATAACATTTCTAGATAATTTATCGACCGTCAAATTATTAGAACTTTTTTCATAGTTTATCTCCTCTGGTACTACATAATAATCACCTTTTCCTTTTACTTCTACATGTTTACTTATCTCACATCGACTTGGTACTGTAATACAATTTCCTTCAATATTAGACATTACAAAAAATATTCTCTCACTAAACTCTGATTCCTTCAAACTAACTCTTCTTGTCTCATAATCAATAACAACATTATATTTGGAAAATATATCTTCTCCCATTATACCGTCAGCCTTACACTGAAGTCCTTGAAACACATAAAACTTATGCCTTATCCGCAAATTATCACATATTAATTCCAAAAACACATATCCCATTGCCTTTAAGTCACCACAAACTCCTCTAATTATCATCGAACTTGGATATATCTTAACATCATCAAACTTTATTAACCACTCATATTTAACAACTGATAACTTAGCTCCAGAATCTACCAATAATGACATATTCCTATTAAAACATGTAAAACTAACCTCATTTATACTATCATACGTTAAAATATCTATAGAATCGCACTCTTCCTTATTCTCGAATGGAACTAAAATCTCTCTATCCTGTTGAGTCATCGTAAACTTGCTATTAACATTTTCTGTTGACGACAGAACATTTACACGGCTATCACTATTATTATGCACACGCTTCACGTTTTTATTCTGCGAATTATGCTTACTACGCGCATTCTGCTCACGATCTACATGTGCTTGACCTTGCTGAGTCGGATATCTTCTAACGCCATAATTAAAATTATTACGAAACACATTGTTATTATGTGGAGGTTGATAATTACTAAAAACTCGATTTTCAAAACTAAAACACGACGGCGAAGGCTTTGGTAATAATTCGTCCTCATCAATCGCTAAACTAATGGCCTCCCTAATCGAAGATACTCGCCGCGATGCTACTATTGTACCTAACCTGAAATTATTTAAACCATAGGCAAACTTCTTAATCGCAATCTTTTCATTAATTGGCCTCAATATATCATATGCAGCATCATTTCCATCTGCCTGACTTATGGTTAATTCAGCTAACAAATCTTCTATTTCACTTCCATACTCTGCTATTGACCTACGTCCCTGATAACATCTCTGCAACTGCGATAACAAACTAACATAAGATCTCTTCGGTAACACATATTTCTTAATATCGTTAATCAATTCCTCAATCGTATCATAAGCTTGCTTCAATTTAATTTTTATTTTATAGTCTAATCTTGTCTTCAGCACAAAATTAATCAATAATCTATGATCCTCCGTTCTTAAAGTATCCTTATAAAAAATAATTCCATCTACTAACTTCCTAATCTGTTCCTCTTCGTTGCTTACTACTGGTAGCAAAGATAACGCGGTTTCCAAATCAAATTCAGCCATTTCAATGATATCAGAAAACACTGAAGCTCAATAATAATCTAAAAAAATTAACCACAATCTGCGATTCAACAACATTTCCTTACCTCGTAAGCAAACTTATATTCATTATATTTAATGCGCTGAAATCTTCTCATTTTTTGCTTCTTTATAATACCGTCTCTATGCGATTCCAATCCCTGGTGAAGGCTTCTTAACAGCTCCCTGCATTCCGCTCTCCATCTTCTTTTTTGATCTTCTTAATCTTCTTTATAAACTCGGCAGCGGCAACGTCGGCGTCACGTCACATCATCATAATTTAAAAACTATTTAATTTATTCTTCCTTGAGATGTGCAATCTATGTTAACATCATTATTCTTTAGTGTCGGCAACCAATCCATTGTTGTTCATATTTCCATAATATTGACCATGCTTCGTTGTTCTTCCATATCGTTATAATTTCTTCACTCCTCGGTATTAAATAACTTGTTGTGGTAGTCTTCTTCTAACGGTTCTTAATCTTCCCCGATCAAAATTTATATTTTGGTCTTCCATCTCTTGGTACAAGTTTTCTAATTTTCTTGATGTAAACTTCCCCTGTCTGGTTCAATCTTGATTGTCACGGTCGCCATGCAATAATGGAAAGATGCGTGGTGTTGGTTGGTTAAGTTAATATTAAACACTCTTACATGTTGTGTACTCTTTCGTATATTCTTAATTAATCAACCCTTACATAGCTTACATTAATTGCTTATATACTAAATCATTACATTAACTGTACGTGCACCTAGTCACGTAGTGCTTACACATATATTCTACTTATTTTTTAGTTCATGTCCGGTAAGCAAGTGTATTGCTTACTTGCAGTTTATAACAAGGCTATTGCGACATGTTTATCTCTATACTACAATGTTCTTTATTCGTATTTTTTTTTTTTAATGTTTAATTATCTTAGAACTCCGCTATTTATAAACCCATTTAATTAAGAAGTTCTTCTCAGATTGTACCAAAATATTTAATTAATTGGGTTCAGTAGTTTGGCATTTAAATCAAAATAACTGGAAAAAATTCTTCATTAAATTTTAAAAGAAATTGCGTATTTTGCTATCCTGTTACTTTTCAGTGGTGTTTGCAGTCACTAGAAAAGTCACAATAAACTGCCTACCTCGCGGCTTCATCATCAGATAATGATGATACCGGAAGGTAGGCACCGGGACTCTGTAATAAAACAATGTAACCTAGTCGTGTTTGGGCTTAATGGAAAATGCGTTTTGTTGTCATGCTGTTTATGCAATTTATGTTTTGCGTGTAAAACATCTATGTCACCGTGTCTAGTGTTGCCAATTAAAAAAGAAAGAACACTTTTCGACATTATTGTTAATGTTCAGTTAAATACGCGGGCATACTTTAAAACCTCGGTGCATGTCTTACAACATGAAGGTTTCCTCACCGTTCAGCAAATGATAGTCATTGTTGAAAAGAATATGCGCACATTATATCAGATAATCACAGAGATGCGAAGGACCACAAGCAGACAGTGCATAGATGAGTTCGATATACACCCGGAGATATTTAATATTGATTACCCTCTGTAATTATCTTATATATATAATTCTCGTGTCACAATGTTAGTTACCATAGTCCTCCGAAACGGCTTGACCGATTTTTATGAAATTTTATATATATATTATATAGGTCATATTCAGTAGGTCTGAGAATCGGCTACTATCTATTTTTCATACCTATAAATAATTTATATGGCAGAACAACGTTTGCCAAGACAGCTAGTTAACTATATAAGCAACTGGCGATTATAACAAAATGTAAAGAGACAAGCCCGCTGAGTTTCTCGCCGGATCTTCTCAGTCGAGATCGCGTTTCGATCCGCTTATAGATATGAGAAAAATAAAATAAAATTGTCAATTTGTAAGTGCCCCCGTAGGCCTGAACAAAATAAACGACTTTGACTTTGATATACACAAACGTACCTGCAAGAGTATCCGTTCCCAACATCCTCATTTCTCAACTCAATGCCGATGTCGCTGCAAGTCTTCTCTATGAACAGGTACCTCAGCCTATCCTCCCCCTGCACCGGCAGCACCGCCAGCCCCCCGCTGTCATCCACCCCCTCTTTTTTCACCTTAACACCCCCCCTGCAAGACACCACATCGATGTCCTCGTCCGACGGACACATTTCCACTGAATTATCGAAGTCGGTTTCCGCTGTGAAAATCGACAGAGTGTTGATATCGGTGGGGTTGGGATACAACTCTTTAATGTTGGATTCCAGTTTCCTCAAATTCTCCATGTCATCCCAGGACGACCATTCCTCGGTCGTCGCTTTGATGTCCACCGCCTGGCTCCTGATTGGGTAATAGCCGTGCAGCCGCGAGTACAGAAGGATCTGTTTCGTCCGCCATATTGTTTCGTGCGGGGTGAATTTGTCTGTCAATATTCTGTTTATTAGTTTCGCTCTCGACCACTGTAAAAAAACAATATCCTAGTAATCTTGGATGTCTTTTTAACCCCCGAAGAAAAAAGAGGGGTGTTATAAGTTTAACATGTGTATCTGTCTGTGGCATCGTAACGCCCAAGCGGATGAACCGATTTTAATTTAGGTTATTTCGTTAGAATGGTATTCTGATAGTGTTCTTAGCTATGTCTCATGGAAATCGGTTCAGCCGTCTGAAAATTATCAGCTCTATTGTAGTTTAAAAGTCGTCGCATCAGGGTATTTTAAATTTTCAATATATTTTTTTAACTATAGCCTATATACTAGTATATAATAGCCTATAAAATAGTACTATATACTATTTTTTTTGTAACTTAACTTTGTAAATCTAAACCTATCGGCTTTGTGGGACAGTTGAAGTACTAAAGGTTTTGTGGACTTATGACATCTGTCTACAGCTGTCCTAAACACCTTTTGTTTTTCAAGATTCCTCCAAAGCCGATAGATTTAGAATTACAAAACTAAGTTTGAAAAATAAAAGTATACCCTTTCTGTTTCAACCTGTATGCTTGCAACACCGAAGGCATTTTACGCACGATGCTAACTTAAAAGTGTTGAAGGATGGAGGAGAAGTTGGTTGGGGCTCGGACTCTCTCACTCATCGTACGAAAAGCTACAATAGCTACATTACGCCGTACTTCTGTGAGAGGATGTTACGAGCGAGCACGTATATGCGATGAGAAAATTGGCTACAGTTTAATAAACAGTTTACAACCCACCAGGGCCCTAACCACGCTAGCTACTCAAATCGTAATAGAAAAGCAAAAGCTCGCGATTACGTTTCAAACGCTCCGCTTTTGACGTTTTGCTGACACCATACCATATCAATGTCAGTAGAAATCGTGAAGCTCGTGTCAGCAAAACATCAAAAGCGGAGCGTTTGAAACGTAATCGCGAGCGTTTGTTAGGGCCCAGATGTTAAGGCTAAAGCGCCCATCTAGCCCGCGAAGTTCAAATTTTTTGAGGTTTTTTAGATTTTTTTCCAAATCTGACAATAATAAAAGGCACAGTTGTAATTCGCGACAAAGACCGTGTGCAGTGCATTTATTAATATATCCAACTTACTCTAAAACATTTCAAGAACGACAGCTATCCAGATAATCTGGCAATTTTTGTATATTTAGTGATTAACTAGTATCATATCCGCCGTGATAATATTTAGAGTAAAATAAATGTATTAATAAACGCACTGCTTGCTGTGTTTGTCGCAAATCACAAAATATTGTCTTGAATGTTTTCAGATTTTGGATAAACTATAAAAAAAATCGAAAAATTTGAATTTCGCGGGCTAGATGGGCGCCTTCACCTTAAGCTATTACTGTAGCCTATAGATACTTGCAATACCAGAGAGTTTTCTCGCACTTATTCGACAGTAAGGAGAGTGGGAAAGAAGGAAGGGTATGGAGAAGCTACTTTAACTTTTATTTATTCAAAGAATAATACTAGCAACCTGACGACCGCTTGGCGCAGTGGTTCAAGCGTAGGCCGCTCGGCTCACTGCACATGGTGGTTGCGGGCTCGATTCCCGCCGGGGTAAATTTCGGAAATGGCTTGTTCGTTATATGCCCTGGTCTGGGTGTCACTGGGATCGCCCCCAGTCCATTGTACGGTACCCAAAGTACAAGCGTTGCTTAGTTTGGGACCATACAGTTGGTATGTCAGTCTGGCGATATTTATGTGGGTTTATCACATTACTAGTATTCCTGTTAGCCCCTCCAGCTAAACTAATGCTTGTGCTAGGAGTGGGCTCACGTCAATAGTTTAATGGCCAGGATGGGGATCGAACCCGGAACCTCTCAGCTACGAGAGCCGCCCTTCTGACCACTAGGCTTATGACGCTTACAGCTACTAATGATGCACTTACTTCAATATTTCTTCTTTTAGCGAAATCAAGTTTCCAATATTTCTCCTCCGACTCCACGACGAACGGAAAATGTTTTAAAAAATCCACATCCCTAGCTTCGTCACTGATTAACGGTATTTTTTTAACTAAATAGTTAACCGCCGCCCGGACACTGGTCAACCGACGCACTGACGAGCATAGACACTCGTACAGAGACTTCTCTTTTTTAATTTCAACGTTCACAATGCTAAGGTCACTTTTCCTCGGTGTTGCCAGGTAACAATGATCGTTCTCTATGTGGGCGTAGTTTACTTTACTTTTGTTTGTGACTTCGGTGTTTTTCAGCATATTCTTGACTTCCGGTTTCAGTAGGGACACGCCGCCTTTCTTTTTCCTCACATTCTTCAGTCCGTTCGATTTGATCGGGCTGACCTTGGCTGTTTTTGTGTTGTTTATGACTATTTCCTGGACTTTGCTCAAATCTAGTGTCCGGTCCATTTCTAGATAGTAAATCTTCCCTGTTGTCGGATCAATATACTTCACTATCCTCTTCTTGGGCGAGGTCGGTTGACTCAATATCTCATTAGGAATTTCGGGATCGATTTTGTCTATGGCCCATTCCTTCTCGACCTTTATATCGTGGTTCTCAAAGTTTTCCTGTACACTCGCGGCTTTGTCTATGACATTGCTCTCTATGACGTTGTCTAGATCCATTTTATCTTCGACTCGTTCCTTTTTCATCGGTTTTATGAACATTTCGTCGACGTCCACTTCGGTGGGTCCCTTCGCGAAGAAGTCCAGCCAGTTGTCTGTTTCCGTGTTCGTTGGTTCGTCGGGATGTGTGTGTTCTGGCGGGGGGGTGGCGGCGGGGGCTGGCGGGGGGGTCTCGTCCTGTGTGCTAGGCAGCTCTTCTTCTTTGTACTCGTGTTGTAACATTTCCTGTGTGCTGTAGAGCCATACGTCGACAAGGGTTTCGGCGCCTGTGGAGGGAATATTTTTACATATTACTTCCAATGTCGATGTGGTTAGAGGAGCAGGCTTCAATACGTGAGGTTGCGGGTTTCGTTCACCGTCGTGGGCATTGAGGGGAATCTACTCTATCTATCTATAAATGAAATGTTATATAACTAGTGTTCATCACGTGTTTAACTTGTTTGTAATAAAACCGCGCATGTTTAGTAAAAAGACAGGTGACAGACACTTGGACAGGTAAAAGTAAATATATACAGACAGGGTCACTAGGTCACTCCACCACGTTGTTGTAAGAAATTCAGTACGTTTCTAAACAAAATAATTCAAAATTTAGCCTTAGAGTGGTCGGAATTTTTTAATATCATTCAGGCCACTAGTTGAACGGCGCTGTTTAATAAAGTGCCTAGGCTGTTAAATGAACGGCGAATTAAGCTAGTTGGCTGCGACATATATAACTCAAAGGTGACTGACTGACTGACTGACTGACATAGTGATCTATCAACGCACAGCCCAAACCACTGGACGGATCGGGCTGAAATTTGGCATGCAGGTAGATGTTATGACGTAGGCATCCGCTAAGTAAGGATTTTGATTAATTCTACCCCCAAGAGGATAAAATAGGGGATGAAAGTTTGTCAATTTTAAACCGATCGGGCTGAGACTTTGCATTCATAAAGCTACTATGACGTAGACATCCCCTAAGCAAGGATCTAAATTCCACGCGGACGAAGTCGCGGGCTCAGCTAGTAGATTATAACATAGCTTAGTAATACCGCTTTTTTACAGTTTTTTCTTTGGAATACAAAAAATCACAAATATGGAAATATGTTTACCAAAATGGAAAATTTGATGTTTTTTATTGTCACTAAGTTATTAAATATTGTTTGTCACCGGGATCGCCCCCAGTCCCACAGCACAAACGTTGCTTGGTTTGTGCCCATACAGTTGGTGTGCCAGTCTGGCGATATTAATATTTACCTAGTATCTGCATGCCCGTGTAGTTCCTGTCCAGTTTGATGGTGTGTTCCACGGTGGCGGGGCGGTTCCGCTCGGGCAGCGCGAAGTGGAGCTCGATCTTGGCGGGGAACTCGCCCCAGCCGCGCCGCGATATGTGGTACGGGGGCTTGCTGTCGAACACACCAGAGACACTATCACCATTACGACTTTATCCCATCCCCAGGGGGTAGGCGGTAGGGGGAGGTTGCCGGCCACACGAGAGACACACTATCAACATCACCTATTCCTCCCATCACCATCACGCCTTAGGGGGAGTGTAGACAGTGTAATAGGGGGCGAGCAAACCGATTCCTTGATATACCGGTAACAATCGTTTAGGGGCCATCCATAAATTACGTCACACGAATTTAATGATTTTTAGACCCCTCCCCCGTCCTTGTCACAGCTGGTCACATTTGTGAGACACTACACCCCTATCTAGTGTGACATCACATATTTTGCAATTTTACATTTAGAAATTTATTAAATTAAAACATAAAGCTGTGATCCCAAAAAAAAAATCAATTTTAATTATTTTTCAATAAAATAAAACATAGGCATGAAAATTAACAAAACATAAAAAAGATTTGTCATGCAGACAGAGTTGCAACAATTTTTAGTCTCCCCCTTAACGTGTGACGTAATTTATGGATGGCCCCTTAGCGTCAGTGATAATCGTAGTTCGAAATGAGATTGGCACATGGAATCTGAAAATCTTATAAGTGCGAGCCGTGATTTGAACTTGCACACCTTGAGTACCTTGGGGATCGAACTCGAAACCTCTCAGCTACGAGGGCGGCCCCTCTCACCACTAGGCTATTGACGGCTTTCCAAAATCACTCTCAGACTTGGAGACTGATTTATTAATACAGCGGCCTTGAATAGGCGGTCAGCACGGCGCATGTGCGGATGTGTCGACGGATGTGTGGATGTGTCGACGGATGTGTGGATGTGTCGGCGCATGTGCAGATGTGGGAATGATTTTGCGGATGTGTCGGCGGTTGTGAGGATGAATCGCCGGATGTGCAGATGTGTGTATGTGTCGGCGGATGTGCAGATGTGCGAATGAGTTTGCGGATGTGTCGGTGCATGTGCAGATGTGCGGATGTGCGGATTTGTCGGCGCGTGTGTGGTTAAGGTGGCGGATGTGCGGATGTGTCGGCGCATGTGCGGGTGTGTCGGCTCACTCGATGCGCACGGTGTGGTGCGGCGCGTACGAGTGGTGCAGCCGCACGGTGACGGCGGTCAGCACGGCCGACACGTCCGGCGCGCGCGGCGGCCCGCGCACGTACAGCAGCCACTTGTGCGTGGAGCGGTCCGCGCGCGACGCGGGCGGCGCGTACTTGGACGTGTTACCTGGGGGCCGATCGCGCTAATTTTGAAAGGTTTTACCGTTCGAACGGAACGTATTTGGTTTTGGTTTAGATTTGGTTTGGCCGCTGTCAAAAATGGTATCGCGCTATTTTTCTGAACGTTTAAATCGCTGACGTTACCAAAGTAAAACCAAACCACAACCAAACGTGAAACGTTTAGAGCTTACCCGTGTATTAGGTAAATACTAGGCGATACTTCTGTAATTTATGGTCGATTATGCATTTCGTAAAGTGGGCAGCACTAATCTATGGTACAAATATCTCTAATCTGTGGTACAAATTCAGTCAAATGTAAACAATATAAGCTGTTTTCGTTTTATGATAACCAAAAAATTGCTTTTAAAATACTAAATGTGTTTGTTATTTCTATTTGTTAAATGCCACTGGCGAAATACCTATTGGAGAAGAAGAATAAGTAAAATAATTGATAGTTATAAGGTGAGTGCATAAATAATTATTGTTATTTTGTGTTTTTGAGCCAATCCATAGGCCAAAATTCTAATCTCCGAGTGAAAGTCCAGTGTTTGATGATCTAAATGACATTGTATAAAATTGAGATCATGCTTCCACAGAAGCTATTAAGCAAGAGTTGAAGTTGATAAAAACAATGTGGTGTTTGTGTTTTTATAGTGTTTTATTATGGTTTTTTAGAAAACATGGACGGAGGACGTGGTCAGTGAGTCGCCACCCCGGGCGGCCGCGGCCGACGCAGGTTATATCACCCCGGTGCGGTCGTCGAATCTTCGTGTGCAAATCTACAAAATAAAATTATACAATCAAAACATAACCTATATTTATTTTCATGGTAGCCACTAATAATTATAATTTTTTATCATTTTAGTCACAAATAAATAATAATTACACATTATGATGTGTGATTTGTGAATATCAATTAAAACATTCTGAGAATAATACCCCTTCATGCTCTGCTGGTGTTGTGATAGCGATAGGGGTGCCATCAACACAACCCTGAACCCCTGGCAATACCAAACAACAACAAAATAACAAAATGTTGTGATTACCTACCTAATGTAGGTTGTAGGTACATTTCCCAAACGCTTACCTTCGTATCCTCATCCAGGCCATCAGAACGAGAGGCAGGTAGTATAAGAGGAGTTCATTCCTCCGCCAACCCGGCAAACAGCTCCGATGAAGGACGATATCGCTTTCTAAGTTTTGGCTCCGATGAAGAAATCAATGACCGTCTTATTGAGCCATTCTGCCTGCGGGCCGATGCTTTACCCTCAGCTACGTCCACCTCATAAGCACTTTGTAGCTTGATAAGATGTATCTCGAGCATTTAAAGCTTTTATATATTACACAAACACATCAATTTAAATTTTAGTTACAATAATCCACCAAACATAACTTGAAAAGTTGCTCGTCACGAACTAATTCAAAAACGTTCGTTTGACAACGGAATAGCCGATTCCAACGTAACGCTTTTGGTTCTAAACGCTGTCAAAAATTAAAGCAATACGTTGACAAACGTATCTTCCAAAATAAAGCTAATTCGTTTCCGTTAAAATAATAGCGCGATACGAAATGTGCATAACATAACGTTTTTGGTTGTGGTTTTGCTTTGGTAATGTCGTTTAAAATTAGCGCGATCGACCCCCTGATGTACATAGACAATACGAGGCCTTTGCAGCGTCATAGACCTCACCCTGGCTATGAGACTGTACACACTCTTAGTACAAGCGTTTGGGCGTTTACCCACTGGCCCACTGGTCTAAGATCCGGTCTAAGAAATATATACCCTCATCTGTTACTCATTAGTGATAAGAAATAAATGATTGGTAATATTCACATTAACACATTGCACATAGGTTGGCTACTCAAATTGCGGCCGGATAATATTAAATAGTTAAATTTTAAGTGCGAGTGGTGAGAGTGACAAAGATGCGTTGCGCGCGCAACTTCATGTGACAGACAATGATAGGGTAAGTTCGCTAGTTGACCGACCACTTCCAATTACTAGAACATATTTGTTTCGCTTCCCAAACTTGCCAACTCCGCTAAATGGTCGAGAACTAGCCAACTTACCCTATAGCGAGTTTTTTATGAAGATTTTTGGAATTACCTAATTAGCATATTAATTATCAAAATCAATTATGAAAGCAGGCAAACTTACGTTATCAATTCTGTTGGGTATAATCTTTTAAATGCACGTATTTGTTTTGAATAACCGGTGAGGGAATCAGATAAAATAAATATAATTAAAAATTTAACTATTTAATATTATCCGGCCGCAATTTAACTAGCCAACCTATGTGCAATGTGTTAATGCGAATATTATATACCATTTATTTCTTATCACTAATAAGTAACAGATGAGGGTATATATTTCTTAGAACGGATCTCGTACTACACGGATATAGATTTACATATATAACGCAAATGCATGTACTTCGCGTGTACGAAACCCCGACCATGCGTCAAGGTTGGTCGCCGCTAATTTACAGTCCGCGCGACTATAGATATAAAAAATATGAGTATGAGCGAGTTAATCACTCGAGAGAATCATAGCGGGCGGAGGGGCATCGGCGGCATCGGTGTCTTTGAATCGGTTTGGATTTCCCGTCACTAATGACGTCACAGTAGGTGTTAAAAATTCGGCACGCTTGGTTTCAATACAAATCGTGATACTTGCGTTATCTATGTAAATCTATATCTGTGCACTGGCCGATAACGACACCGATCCGACACCTTGCTAACTTAAATTTCTTCTGATAATTGCACACTAAACTAGCTTTTTAATTTAAATACCTAAATCTGCGTGAGATTTGATTACTATTTACTTATTCAGTGACAATGGTGTCGCCTTCTCACATTCTGTTGCTGTTCCTGAGAACGTACACCATCTTTTATTAAATTGAAAAGAGTAACCATTGAGTTTCTCGCCGGCTCTTCTCAGTGGAAGCGGCAGTCCGAGCCGGGCGGTAGAGTCTAACTATTCATCAATGCTTTGTTGGCTTACAAGAATAAAAACCAATTTTGAGTATGATTACCGATTGCCGTTGCTTACTCACGTTGCGGTACTATTCCTGGAAATATACCAACTTTTTCCAATGGAAAAGAGTTTATCAATAAGTAAGTGATAATCTCAGTTGGACATGAGAGATGAGATACGCACATGAAAATTGAATACCCCAGAGGTGCGAGCCCCTGCTGGAACCTGCATACCTTGCATTCCCAAGCATAAGTCCGACCACTGAGCTATCAGTGCTTGTTAAAATCACTCACCTATGACAATTCTGTAGCGGTGTTTCATCTTGTTCCTGGTGGCCTCGTCAAGGGTCACCACATTCGTGATCTTGGGGTCCAGATGGCGCGGGACCTTCTTCGGCCGGCTGCTGCACGGCTCGTCCGGCTCGTCCGGCACGTCCGGCACGTCCGGCTCGTCTATATCCGGCTTTTTGTCCGGACGGAGTGATTTTGTAGTGTCCGCCGATATTGTGTAGTTTCGTTTTTGCAGCATCGCCTGGGAGGTTTCAAATATGATTTATATGTTTAGTTACCTGTATTCTTGTATATATATATAGTTGTGTGTTATGTAATGTAGATTGTATATTTTGTGTGCTGTATGTTTTATTGAAATTGAATTAGTGTTTATATGATGTACCCACCTGTAATGATAGTTTAAGGAGTTTGTGAATAAATAAATAAATAAATAATATAAAGTTGTATATTTTATAATAATAATCGTTTATTTGCATAAATAAGGTACAGAAGGTTGGTAACGTGTACAAAATTGTTCTCTTATTCTGCCTTTAATTTCGGCGTGCAAATTAAAAAAAAATAATTACATACTCTATTCAATTGAATTTAATTTTGATCATAATCATGCTGGCGTTAAACCGATGATCCCATTAAATTGTATTGTTGAATTAAATGACAAATAATGAATATATTGTCTTATTAATAAATAATTTAGCCCTTTTGATGTCCCGCTCCTGGGCACACGCCTCTTCTCTCTACGAGGGGGATTCAGGCCGTAATCCACCACGCTGGCCCAGTGTGGGTTCGCGGATTTCACTTTGTCTTTCGAAATTTGGTTAGATTTTCTAAGACATATAGGTTTTGTCACGATGTTTTCCTTCACCGTAAGCAAGTGATAATCATATAGCAATTATGATTCGCACATAGATTTTGAAAAACTCAGAGGGGTTTGAACCCAGGTTCATGTTTTAGATAAATTTACTACGAGCGGAATTGTTTTCGAAATAACAATAAAAAATACTTACATACATAGTTTTTTTTTTTGGCATAGCTTAGGTTTATAACAATTGTTTTTTTATTGTATTAATGCGGACATATAAAGGGTAACCCGTCCTAAACTAAAGGTCATTTCATATAGGATATGTTTTATGAACGAAGGTAAATAATATTTTATAACGACTTTTAGACTTTTTTTTTGTTTTATAACTATAAGTAGCTATGCCCCGCGACTCCGTCCGCGTGGAATGTGTACAACCCTTATCACTTAGGGGTATGAAAAATATATAGTAGCCGATACTCAGACCTATCCGATATGCACACAAAATTTCATGAAAATCCGTCGAGCCGTTTCGGATGTGTGTGGTAACTAACATTGTAACACGAGAATTTTATATATGACAATGAAAACTTATTTATTTCCAAAGTACACAAGGTGTTAAAAAGATAAAAAGTAATAAGAACAAAGTTGTACTAAGTGGTAGTGTTACAATTAAACCATTGTCTGTGGATCTCACACTAGGCCTAGCCTGTATCGTGGGGTCCGAAGAAAAGGTTTACCAGCAGTTTTAGCGGTCGGCAGAAAAGTAAGAACTTAATGATTAGGTACAAAATAATAATTTGGTAATAAACAAAAATTACAATATTTAAAGAAACAATAATAGGCTAAAAATAAAACAAAATAATGTGTGCAGTTGTGTGTTAGTGTGTGATTGAGTAGGGGTGTATGTGTGTAGGGGTGTGTGTGTGTGTGGGGTTGTGTGTTAGTGTGTGATTGAGTAGGGGTGTGTGTGTGTAGGGGTGTGTGTGTGTGTGGGGTTGTGTGTTAGTGTGTGATTGAGTAGGGGTGTGTGTGTGTAGGGATGTGTGTGTGTGGGGTTGTGTGTTAGTGTGTGATTGAGTAGGGATGTGTGTGTAGGGGTGTGTTTGGATGTGTAGTATGATGTATATATGGTTCTGGATTAGATTATAGTATAAACTATTTGTGGCATAACTTACATATTCAGTAAGTTTTCAGTCTCACTATAAGTTTTTATAAGAAGATACATACAGAGTAGTCCTTCCTGGTCTTGTTCCTGGGCGCTCTCGACTTGAATATGTCGGCTATGTCGACGGCCTGCTTGCCCAGCAGCTTGCGGACGGACGGGTGCAGCCGCCGCTGGCCCTCGCGGAGCGTGCTCGACACCTGCGAGACATGGACCGTTACTACAGCAGGCGCCTTATCTTGAGCTTTGGAAGCGAGTGTCGGGATCGCTTTGTAGAAATAAACAATGGTATTAAGCATGCTTAATATTGAAAAATGCGGTTGGAGTGTAGCCTTAGGGGCGCTATGCCTTAGGTTTAGGTTAGGTTAGGTTAGAACAGTGCTGTGGAGGAGACCAGGATTCCGCCCAGCACACGCTCGAGGCGTGTCCCGCGTGGGACGCGGAGCGGCGGGTCCTGGTCCGCCGGATCGGATCGGACCTCTCCCTGGGCAGCGTAGTATCGGCTATGCTGTCCGGGGAAGCGGCGTGGGGGGCTGTGGCCTCCTTCTGCGAGACAGTCATGTCCCAGAAGGAGTCCGCCGAGCGGGATCCCGCTCGCCGACGTAGGCGCCGTGCTGCGCCACGTCGGGGCCCCCCGGCCCTGATGCCCAGGGCCCAAAATAACGGGCTACCCTCGGGGTCGAGAACGTCCAGGGTGTGGGCCCCGGACGTTCCCTGACGACGACGACCCTGAGGAGGACGGCGGCGGGCGTGGCTCCCCGCCGCCGTGCACTGCGAGGGTGCAGGGGGAGCGACCATCTGCTCCCCCGGGGCGAGCGTGGCTCCCCGCCGCCGTGCACTGCGAGGGTGCAGGGGGAGCGACCATCTGCTCCCCCGGGGCGAGCGTGGCTCCCCGCCGCCGTGCACTGCGAGGGTGCAGGGGGAGCGACCATCTGCTCCCCCGGGGCGAGCGTGGCTCCCCGCCGCCGTGCACTGCGAGGGTGCAGGGGGAGCGACCATCTGCTCCCCCGGGGCGAGCGTGGCTCCCCGCCGCCGTGCACTGCGAGGGTGCAGGGGGAGCGACCATCTGCTCCCCCGGGGCGAGCGTGGCTCCCCGCCGCCGTGCACTGCGAGGGTGCAGGGGGAGCGACCATCTGCTCCCCCGGGGCGAGCGTGGCTCCCCGCCGCCGTGCACTGCGAGGGTGCAGGGGGAGCGACCATCTGCTCCCCCGGGGCGAGCGTGGCTCCCCGCCGCCGTGCACTGCGAGGGTGCAGGGGGAGCGACCATCTGCTCCCCCGGGGCGAGCGTGGCTCCCCGCCGCCGTGCACTGCGAGGGTGCAGGGGGAGCGACCATCTGCTCCCCCGGGGCGAGCGTGGCTCCCCGCCGCCGTGCACTGCGAGGGTGCAGGGGGAGCGACCATCTGCTCCCCCGGGGCGAGCGTGGCTCCCCGCCGCCGTGCACTGCGAGGGTGCAGGGGGAGCGACCATCTGCTCCCCCGGGGCGAGCGTGGCTCCCCGCCGCCGTGCACTGCGAGGGTGCAGGGGGAGCGACCATCTGCTCCCCCGGGGCGAGCGTGGCTCCCCGCCGCCGTGCACTGCGAGGGTGCAGGGGGAGCGACCATCTGCTCCCCCGGGGCGAGCGTGGCTCCCCGCCGCCGTGCACTGCGAGGGTGCAGGGGGAGCGACCATCTGCTCCCCCGGGGCGAGCGTGGCTCCCCGCCGCCGTGCACTGCGAGGGTGCAGGGGGAGCGACCATCTGCTCCCCCGGGGCGAGCGTGGCTCCCCGCCGCCGTGCACTGCGAGGGTGCAGGGGGAGCGACCATCTGCTCCCCCGGGGCGAGCGTGGCTCCCCGCCGCCGTGCACTGCGAGGGTGCAGGGGGAGCGACCATCTGCTCCCCCGGGGCGAGCGTGGCTCCCCGCCGCCGTGCACTGCGAGGGTGCAGGGGGAGCGACCATCTGCTCCCCCGGGGCGAGCGTGGCTCCCCGCCGCCGTGCACTGCGAGGGTGCAGGGGGAGCGACCATCTGCTCCCCCGGGGCGAGCGTGGCTCCCCGCCGCCGTGCACTGCGAGGGTGCAGGGGGAGCGACCATCTGCTCCCCCGGGGCGAGCGTGGCTCCCCGCCGCCGTGCACTGCGAGGGTGCAGGGGGAGCGACCATCTGCTCCCCCGGGGCGAGCGTGGCTCCCCGCCGCCGTGCACTGCGAGGGTGCAGGGGGAGCGACCATCTGCTCCCCCGGGGCGAGCGTGGCTCCCCGCCGCCGTGCACTGCGAGGGTGCAGGGGGAGCGACCATCTGCTCCCCCGGGGCGAGCGTGGCTCCCCGCCGCCGTGCACTGCGAGGGTGCAGGGGGAGCGACCATCTGCTCCCCCGGGGCGAGCTCCCGCGAGGGAGCGCGGCACATGAGGGGCACCGGCGAGTTCTCCGGGAGGGCCCGGAGTCCCCCTGACGTGCTGAAGGCGGCCACCGGGGAGGTTTTAGTGGGTAAGAATCCCACATACCCCAGGCCTCCCCCACAAGAGGCCTGGGTATCTTTGGAAGATTTCCTCCCCGTAAAAAAAAAAAAAAAAAAGGTTAGAACAGTGACTTAGACGAATTTTCGAGATTGTTTTTTGTTTCGTTTTGATCACTTTTCTAACCTAACCTAACCTAAACCTAACCTAACCTAAGTCATAGCGCTCCTAAGGCTACACAATGACCAAAAATGCTGGCCAAGTGCGTATCGTGGCACGCACAATGTAGGGTTCCGTAGCCATTTCAATAACGAAATAATATTTTTGGCTAACTAGTTTTATCGATTTTCATAAAAATGTAAGAAGTGTCGGAAGTGTCGGTGAAGTATTAATTACGTAATTTTTTCGATTAAATCTTTAAAAGTTAAAATTTTGGCAAACGGAATTTCTGATAATAAACAACAAACCAACAGCCTAGGCACTTTACTAAACAGCGCCGTTCAAATAGCGGCCTAAATGATATTTAGCCGTATCGTCTGTTACAACATTTAATAAACTGGCTGGGTAATGCTTAGGCAACTGGTTGACATTTAAGTACTACAAAACTTTTTCAAAATACTACCCAAGCAGAGCGACCCAGATGGGTTTAGGTTAGGGTTATTTTTTTATGACCCCACAGAAATCCCACCCGGCAAGTAGATTCGGTGGATGTAATCAATTTCGTAAAATAATACCTAATAAAATTATTATGTTGTTTTTTATCGACGCCATATTGACCAAAGAGAATATAATAGAGATATTGACAGTTTGGTGAGTTTCGGCACTAGGTGGCAGAAAGTTTAACTAAATTGAAATGATCAGGCTAGGCAAGTAATTAAACGATCGAAAATCGATCCAAGTCATTTGCCTAGCTGTTTGATCAAATGGCTGAATATCATTCAGGCCACTAGTTGAACGGCGCTGTTTAGTACAGTGGCTAGGCTGTTGATTGAACGGCGAAATAAGCTAGTTGGCTGCGACATGTATAACACAATAAATAAATAAATAAATATCGCCAGACAGACACACCAACTGTACGATCCCAAACTAAGCAAAGCTTGTACTATGGCTACCGTACAATGGACTGGGGGCGATCCCAGTGACACCCACCCAGACCAGGGTAAATTACGAAAAGGCCATTTCCGAAATTTTCCCCGGCGGGAATCGAACCCGCGACCACCATGTGCAGTGAGCCGAGCGGCCTACGCTCGAACCACTGCGCCAAGCGGTCGTCGACTTATAGACTTTGATTCATAAAAACATGTCTCCACGCGCATGCATCGCACAGAGCAGGACAGACAGTTGTTTGCATCTCACGTGCCTGAGTAGTCTGGGGGGGGGGGGGGGGTCTTCTAGCTCACTCACCGTACATCGTACGTACTGACCTCAGCCCTAGCCCTGGGCTCATGTTGTGCAGCAATTTCATCTTGGATCTGTCCGTTGGTGATCTGCAGCTTCTGATCATTGTAGTAGCTGGAGACCAGGGCGTACCGGAGCCGGTGGAGAAGACGGCGGGAGGTGGTCAGTCTGACGAAAATATTGACCTCGGTTAACAACACTGACATCTGGGCCCTAAACACGCTAGCTACTCAAATCGTAATAGAAAAGCAAACGCTCGCGATTACGTTTCAAACGCTCCGCTTTTGACGTTTTGCTGACACAAGCTTAACGATTTCTACTGATATTGATATGGTATGGTGTCAAAACGCAAAACGTAATCGCGAGCGTTTGCTTTTCCATTACGATTTGAGTAGCTAGCGTGGTTAGGGCCCTGATCTAGTGGGTTGAATATAGGCTGTTTTGCTGGGTGTGCTTTGAGGTTTGACAGCTTCTAATTACATTACAGCTTTGAAAATTATCTTTTAGTGGATAAATTGGCCCAGACTATCCTCCAGTTCTGTATGATACATATTAAGATAAATAAATAAATATTGCCAGACTACCACACCAACTGTATGGTCCCAAACTAAGCAATGCTCGTATTATGGGTGCTGTACAATGGACTGTGGGTGATCCCACTGACACCCACACCTGGCAAAAGCCCATTCCGAAATTTGCCCCGGCGGGAATTTAACCCGCAACCACCGAGTGAGCTGAGCAGCCTAAGTTTGAAACACTACAACAAGCAGTTGTATTAAAATTATATTTCACTTACGAGTATAAAGTTGGTGTGTTTGATGTTGATATTTAGGTGGTAAACTGTACTCTTAATACAATACAACACATTATAAGTTAACCCTTAGTTTTGGCATTAAAACTTGTGTAGATTTATTTAACTTTGTTTTTGTGTGCTAGTTGATTTAGGGGTACTGTTAACAATGTTTTTGGAAATCAGTTTAGACACTTTTTATCACAAATTTCAAGAATTAACCTGTTCCAAGCAGGAGTATGTTTATATGAATAAAACATGATGTTTTGTCTTTTAAACTATTAAAAATGCCTGTAACCAACCTTACAGATGTGATAACCACCATGTTATGTAGGTGGCTATATGTATACATGAAAATATCATTGTTTATATAGCTTTCCAAAACAATTGACTTTATCTAATGAAGTGAACTTGCACACTGCAATAATACTGTGTGAGATACCTATATCATTTGTTGTTTTTGTGATAGAAAACTGCGAACGAAAATGGTAGGTACTTATTGTAATAAAACCATGCTACCTAACCACCTGCTTGCATACGCCATGACTGCTTGTAAACACACTGAAATTTGTTTATCTGCAGAGCATTGCTCATCTGTACTCATCCCTGAGGGGCCCGAGTGTGATGATAAACAGCTAAAACACGCATAACAACTGACTCACCGCTGATCAATAAGCATTACTTCGTTCTCCCTCGTTTCCAACTCGTTCAAAAATTCGCGCCTTATTATTTCTCTAATTTTCTCAACTTTCTCTTCTTCCGACAGACTCGGAGGCTCCTCCTTGACGCGCACCGGCACCTCCGGATAGTCCGGATCGTGGTATTCCTCTTTAACATCCATTGGTGACTATTTATGTAGCTAAAAGCCAGTACCGCCCTAGAAGCGTCTCGCTGTATTTCACTTTGTTACACTTAGTTTCTTATCACGGCACTTGTGTTTCTGGTTATTTATCACATTTAGCCACAGCTCGGGCGGGTGGGTTGTTTATTTAGCGCTAGTTTATAAAAAATACAATCCCGACCTGTGATTCCGACAATAACCAATTTCCGCGTTTGACAGTGGAAAGGTCAACAGCCGATTCATTCAAGATTTTCGATGTTTTATGCGTTCCGATATTTGTAATGCAACCTATGTTGCGATTCTGGATCTACGGTTAGTTTCTTGTATAGTAACATTTTTTATACTCGTATGTATAATCAATTGCAGAAAATAAGCAAGCAAACATTTCACTCTTATCAAAGTTACTCTCACAGATTAGAGATATGTAGCAAGCTAGTTACTCTGTGAGGTAACCAAGGAGGCAACATCTCAAAAAACAGCTCTGCAGGTTTATGGTCAGCAGCAGGATATAATCATTTTTCTGTGGCAACACCGTTATAAAATTCTTGGGACAACCAAATCCATGACAAGCATGGAGAACGCGTTTTTTATAAGTGTCAAAGATATAATTTACTCTTAATTTGCTAGTCAAACTCGTCAGAAAAAATCTTGAAAAGAAGAGATGGCTATACAATGCAACGACTATCATCACAGACAGAGTACCTTGCTATCATAAACACTCTGTGAAACAGTAAACGTAGTGGTTACATACTCTTTGTGAAACAGGATTTTAACTACTGTGGTGACCAAGTGCTATGAGAATTTCAATAAAATATAATATAGTATACTCAGCTTCATTGTATTTACTTTCTCCTCTGTCTTTGTCTCCCATGATACAAAGTAAATAGGACACTATCGGAAAGTAATTGTTCAACTCCATACTTGTAATTATGCGTGTGTCTTCTTGTCGTATTTTTTTTTTTACCAACTATCATTCATTCATTCCATCGAGTGAAAAGAAACTGTCAAATTCGTTACCACAGAGTACTTTATTACGTTGTCATTTTCGCGAAAACTCAGTTTCGTAGAATATTGGAAAAAAACTAAATTAAAACGGCTCCGATCAACGCGTCGCCGCCGCGGGGACAAAGAAGCGTCGAGCGTGATGTAACGGCTCGCGGGGACGAGCGCGCGCCTATGTCCGACTCGCAAACAATAGGCCATGAGGCCATGTCAGATCGAAGACAGTTTTTCTACCCAGACAGCAGCAGCGACACCGAGGAGTACATCAGGGACGAGGAGCGCCGCAAGCGGCTGTCCAAACGCAACGGACCGATCATCAGAAGGCCTAATATGCCGCCCAAGAACCTGAGTGGAAACACCCCGATCCCTTCCACATCCTCTGCCCAGGAGCCCCCCAGGAACGGCCAGAAGACGCAGAACCAGCTCGGGGAGGACAGGATGACGCTGGTGGTGGATAATACGCGGTTTGTGGTGGACCCCGCACAGTTTACAGCCCACCCTAACACTATGCTTGGAAGAATGTTCAGTTCTGGTTAGTTTTTCAAATAGTTTATTTAATTGTTACGTACTGAAACAAGGTGACATTGTTCTAACATATTGTGGTCTAATAAGATTTTAAGTTAGTGGTTATTTGGTATGATAAGATCTATGATTGGTAACTAGGTCTTTGTTTGACCTACTTTTAAATGAATAAAAATTTGTTACCAGCTTTTGTTATCAAAATGGTTCAGCAAACAAATACAGAATATTAAAGATTCAAGACTTAATCCTCACTTGTGTACTGTAAATTGGACCTTCATTCCCTGGCCTTACTGTACATTATAACATTTGTCATCAAGCTGCCTTTGGGTGGAAAAATAATAAATATCTATTTGTAATGTTAAAATAACATATTTTTACTCAAAGCATATAAAAGAGAGATATGCCTTTTATGAACCATGACACTGATATTTATAAAGTTAGGAGAAACAAGATGTGTTTGTGTTGTTTAGCTGTGCTGTGACTCATGTTTGCATCAATGGTGGCCCTGGGAATTCTGTCAGTCAGGCTACACTTATCCTCCTCGCCGCTGTAGACTTTATCAGGTCATATTATACTATTCCAGGGCTAGAGTTCACGCACCCCAATGAGCGGGGTGAGTACGAGGTGGCTGAGGGCATCTCGGCCACGGTGTTCCGTGCCATCCTGGAGTACTACCGGTTCGGCACCATCCGCTGCCCGCCCACCGTGTCTGTGCAGGAGCTGCGGGAGGCGTGCGACTACCTGCTGGTGCCTTTTGATGCTAACACTGTGCGGTGTCAGGTTTGTGGTGATTTAGATTGTTTGTTTTAAAAAGAAATATCGCCAGACTGTAAGGTTCCAAACTAAGCAATGCTTGTACTATGGGTACTGTACAATGGACTGTGGGTGTTCTTAGTGACACCCAGCATGGGGTAAATTACGAATATGCCATTACCGAAATTGGCCCGGCGGGAATCGAACCCTCAACCACCATGTGCAGTGAGCTGAGCAGCCTATGCTCAAACCACTGCACCAAGCGGTTGTCAAGTTCTAAAGAAAACTAACTAAGAGAAAGATCAATATAATGTTTACAACCTTTTTTATTATGTTGTCTTTGTTTTGTGTAGTCAAAATAAGAAACAACAATATCATTGTGTAAATACAGAAGATTTAATAACTTACCAAAGTAAGAAGGCAGAAACTTTCATGTATAAAAGGTGCTACGTAATGTATTGAGTTCCTCCTCTCCTTGGCAGAGGGAGTACTCCATAAATTAACTTCTACACTAAAGTCAAACTCAATGTAGGATGTTGAATGTTTGTCACCAAACCAAATTTAGAGTTATGAATGATTTTCTACTTGATATTGTAATATTATCACCATTTCTTATTTTCAGGATTAAATACTTTTTCAGTGAAATAAAACTATTTTTCGGATTTTATCGCGTTTATTTAATTTATGTTCCCGACGTTTCGGCTGCTTTACAGCAGCCATGGTCACGGGGGGACTGAGGTGTTAGACGTCCTGATGTCATAGTTACCAACTTGGGATCCAGTAATTAATATAATTAAATCCAAAACCAAGTGTACCATTGCAAGACCTCGAGACACTGTGAGCACTTTCTGCGTGGATCGGACCGCAAACAACAACTTAATATGAGGGTACCCAGTTACTAACTATGACATCAGGACGTCTAACACCTCAGTCCCCCCGTGACCATGGCTGCTGTAAAGCAGCCGAAACGTCGGGAACATAAATTAAATAAACGCGATAAAATCCGAAAAATAGTTTTATTTCAATGTGTAGTATTCGCGTAAATATAAGAAAACAATACTTTTTCAGTGTTATCTGGAACCATTTGTATTAACTAAGAAATACATGGTTTGTTGACAAACATTCAATATTTAATTTGGCATTAATATAGGTTTATTTTGTTTATAATTCCAGAACCTCCGAGGTCTTCTCCACGAGCTGTCCAACGAGGGCGCCCGGCGGCAGTTCGAGTCGTTCCTGGAGCGGCTGATCCTCCCCCTCATGGTGGAGTCGGCAGAGCGGGGGGACCGGGAGTGCCACGTGGTGGTCCTGCTGGACGACGACTCTGTGGAGTGGGATGAGGAGTACCCTCCCCAGATGGGGGACGAGTACAGCCAGACCGTGCTGTCCACACCGCTGTACAGGTTCTTCAAGTACATCGAGAACAGGTGAGGTTTGTTACCAGCGCCATTATGGTTGCCAAACACTGGAGAGTAAAGGAAACTAAACTAAACTAAAACATAACATAGTCATTAAAGTAGAGTCTGCCTAGTGGTTAGTATCAATAGCCTAGTGGTTAGAGGGGCCGTCCTCGTAGCTGAGAGGTTCCGGGTTCGATCCCCCTCCTGGCCATTAAACTATTGACGTGAGCCCACTCCTAGCACAAGCATTAGCTTAGTTGGAGGGGCTAAAGGGAATACTAGTAATGTGATAAACACACATTGCTAGTTTTTTTTTTTTTTAAAGCAGTTACCTTAGCCTATGCTTGCAGTACCAATGGCATTACTGGCACGTCGCCGACCTGAAGTGGAGTGTGATAGAGGTAGGAAAAGGAAGGAGAGTTGGTCTTCTAGTTCTCTCATCGTAATACAGCTATACTTGCTTCTTGACGCCGATCTTCTGTCAGAGGGTGGTACTACCCTCATTAAACTAGCCAAATATATGAGCTGTAGTCCAGTAGCGTCAGCTTGCACTGCCCCCCTTATGGCTAAAGCGCCCATCTAGTCCGCGAAGTTCAAACTTTTTTGAGGTCTTTTCGAAATTTTTCAAAATCTGACAATAATAAAAGGCACATTTTGTCATTCGCGACAAAGACCGTGTGCAGTGCATTTATTAATATATCCAACTTACTCTAAAACATTTCAAGAACGACAGCTATCCAGATAATCTGCCAATTTTTGTATATTTAGTGATTAACTAGTATCATATCCACCGTGATAATATTTAGAGTAAAATAAATGTATTAATAAACGCACTGCATACTGTGTTCGTCGCAAATCACAAAATGATGTCTTAAATGTTTTCAGATTTTGGATAAACTATAAATATACTCGAAAATTTTGAATTTCGCGGGCTAGACAGGCGCCTTCACCTTAATTCATACAATTCAAGTATACCACAATTGAAAATGATTTGATTCGGAATAACATTTGCTAGATATAAATGTCAGCGAAGAAGTAGAAGTGTCTATTCTGTCCTGAAGTGTCATTCTGTCCTTTCCTCCCTCATAGGGACGTCGCGAAACAAGTAATGAAAGAGAGGGGCCTTAAGAAGATCCGTCTGGGCGTGGAGGGGTACCCCACGTACAAGGAGAAGGTGCGCAAGCGGCCCGGGGGCCGCGCCGAGGTCATCTACAACTACGTGCAGCGCCCCTTCATCCACATGTCCTGGGAGAAGGAGGAGGCCAAGAGCAGGCACGTCGACTTCCAGTGCTTCAAGTCCAAGTCGGTGACGAACCTGGCCGAGGCGACTGCGGACCCTGCCATCGAAATGGAAGCCAACAGGGGTAGGGAGGAAGACGCTCCAGAACTGCCAGCGGAGCCCCCGGAGGAGGAAGCGCAGTGATGGCGCCGGGAGCCGCCGCGGGTGGCCAGGCTGCTGCTGGCCGTGTTCTGCTGGGTGTGACCAGGTCAGGCACGACATAGCACATGTCAAATAATCATGGCTAATGGGAGTGAAGACCGTTTTTTTGTGAAAGAATCTTGAAGCGTCAATAGCCTAGTGGTTAGAGGGGCCGTCCTCGTAGCTGAGAGGTGCCGGGTTCGATCCCCATCCTGGCCATTAAACTATTGACGTGAGCCCACTCCGGCACAAGCATTAGCTTAGTTGGAGGGGCTAAAGGGAATATATGTAATGTGATAAAAACACATCACTAGTAATCTTAAAAAAAAAGTAACATGATAATTGGTGAAGAACCAAATTTTACGCTACCCACGATGGCCCAAGACTGCGTCACGGTCAGTCGTAGTCGTTGCTTGGCATCTTCAAATGATGACATGGTATTTAAACAAGTGTACCAACTGCCTCGTTAAGCAGCCTCTGGATAGCGTATGGATGCTTGTGATACCAAACGCATTGCTCACGCGTTGTCAACTTGAAAGGGGAGTGGAATAGAGGGAGAAGAGAGGGGGTGTGCTTCCGACTCTCACGCATCGTACGATACGCAACTATTGTAGCTACGTCGGTCTTCTGTCATAGCTGTCACGGAAGAGAATACTTGGTTTATAAGTTTTTGGAGACATGTTGGTTGTGTTACTGAAACCCATGGGAATGGATGTTGGCTCCCGAAATGTGAAGTGATCAGTGTGAGAGAGTGTGAGACTATTTGTAGTACTTATTTCACGCACAGCTAATACATTTTTATATAACATAGTATTCTTATTAGTTACGAAGCTTTGCTGTGTATGTACCTATGTGATCAAAATAAAAGCGTTGCTAATAAAATGTTAAAATGTTGATGTAAAATTTTAGTTTTCTGTACTTGTTTGTAGTATTGAAATAGGAAGCTTGTCATGAAAATTTCCCTTGAAATGTATTTTTTAAGTTTGTTTCAGTTATAACATAGTGTGACCCAATATGGATGTCATGGTGGCAAGCCACTCTTTGTAGCTTCGTAACTAATAAGGTCAAAGCGATTATATTACCTTCTAATTTAACCTTTTGACAGCTCCAGTCGAATTTAACGCTTTCACCGTCACGCGCGTTAAATAATTGCGTATAATACTTTATAGTTTGCTTTTACTTTGGCCAAAGTAAAAACAAACTATAAAATTTCGGACTGGACACATTGCATAATTCTAAAACCCCCGATGCGAAGACCTCTTTACATTACAAAAGAATTGATAATTTTCAAACGGCTGAGCCGATTTTCATGAAACATACCTAAGAACACTCGATGGGAATACCTTTCTAACAAAATAAAAAAAAACTTTAAATCGGTTAATCCGCTTGGGCGCTACGACGCCACAGACAGACACACAGATACACATGTTAAACTTCAAACACCCCTCTTTTTTCGTTGAGGGTTATAAATACGTAAGAGTGCTTACGTTGTGCCGAATATTATACGCAAAAACATAGAATTTCTTGTAAACGTTTAAATAATGTGAATTTTATACACAACGCGTATTATACGCGAGTGTCGGCGGGAGCCTTTATACGACAATTTGTAATTTGAAGATCATCACAAATTATCTGATTTTCTTGGAGTCTCGCCGTGTTGGTTACTATAATAAAAAAGTTAAACATATGATAAACACGAGTTATGTCAAATTCATGTTTATAAAGTGTTAACTTTTTTGTAATTATAACCGTCAATGTTTTATGAAGAAATATTGCTATCCCATAATATTAATGTTTAGAGGACATATTTATATTTTGTTTTAATATTTGATATGCAAGTTGAGCTTTTCGAGAACTGAATTTAGACATTCTCGGTGTTATTACAGGAATGTTAAACACGCGATGAACAAAAACCAAATAAAATGTACGTGTGGAATTTGAAAAGACATGCATGCGTTCAACGCGTTTTTAACTTTTCGTGTAATAACACCGTCTGAGTCTTGTTATATTTTAATGAATCGCCTATCGACATACTCCTTATCGGCCTCCCCTCGGTGCGAGTGGGAATTAGGCGAAATGTCAGACTCGTGCATATAATATTCGACATTTTCATGATCACCTATTGAAATGTAAATAGTTAACTTTACAAAATTAATCAAACATTCCGCGATTTAAATAATAATTATACAATTGTTATGATCGACATTATGGTTATTGTAATGGCAACTTGTTCATTTTAAAGTAATAAAAAAATGCTTGTCCGTTTACCATGAGTTTTACGCGTACGCTACCGTCTACGTAAAGTAGACGTAAACGATAGCGTCTAGCGAATATGCACTATCTTGTACAAACATATCTATTCCGGGGAGGGAAGTGGAACTTAGAGTAGTGCCATACCAATCAATCGACGCCGACCGCTTTGGCTGACCGACGAATATAGATCGCTTTTATATTGATAGACTAGCTGACTTCGTCCGCGTGGAATATTGATCCTTTCTTAGGCAATGTCTACGTCATAGTAGCTTTATGCATGCAAAGTCTCAGCCCGCTCGGTTTAAAATTGACAAAGTTTCATACAAACTTTCATCCCCTATTTTATCCCCTTGGGAGTAGAATTAATCAAAATCCTTTCTTAGCGGATGCCTACGTCATAACATCTACCTGCCAAATTTCAGCCCGATCCGTCCAGTGGTTTGGGCTGTGCGTTGATAAATCACTGTCAGTCAGTCAGTCACCTTTGAGTTATATATATATATATATATATAGATAGATGGACGATCGCTGACGCGGGATAGCGACGGCTTCTGTGTACGCAATCGTCGCTTTAAGGCCAACCCTCGACTTGGAAGTATAGACAGACTGTCGATCACCGTCGACCTATTTCGTCTGCCATCTATCGATGCATCGATGAACTGTTGATTGATTGGTGTGGCAGCACCCTTATAGGCACATGTTGGCCGAGTCGACGCGAGCAAAGACGAACGACGCATTTTTATAAATACATATTGTATTACGTTTGCTGTGCTGAAGCGAGTAAAATTGTCATCGGCATATCTTTTGTTGCAGAGTTCTTTCTGTAAAACAACAGAAAACCGTCATGCAGAAATGTTTTTGATGAAAAAAATCGGTCCCCAAATTTGCCGCCCTAGGCTCCAGCCTACTCAGCCTGCTGATAAATCCGCCACTGTTAGTATTACGGCGAGGCCTCGTCTCAGCCAACATGTTCGACAAACAATATACACATTTTACATATTTAATATTTACATTGAAAGTTCTCACGTCCCTGGAAAAGATACGTTAAGTGTTGCGCTTTAAAAAAGGCCCTTTCCAAAATGGTTCTCGAATTATGTTTTTATTTGTAAGGCTAGATTTTGTAACATTTAATAATTTGTACCAAACGTATGTAGATTTTGTATTAAAAATATACATATCTTAACGAGAGTTTGTTATTTTATAACCTCGAAACATCGATGTGTTGTTCCATGGAACTAGGATGCCATAGAAATGTAATATTGGGTACACCAGTAAGAGACGGCAACATTACACAAAAATTCAAATTAAAACAAATTAACCGTTTTTGTAAGACTTTCACACAGCTCAGAATCTGATATCGATGTTACACACACTTGATTCAGGTTATTATTATGTATATAATTCACTACAGCCACACACGTAAGTGTGTGTGGCACCAAAAAACTAGTGCCGGGTGAACTTACTATGTACCTATCTCGCCCACTAACGCTAAAGTGTATTCTCGTATCCCGCTTACACAGTGGTTACTAGCTATGGATCGGTCGCTGATCACGAAGAATTTCGTGTTCTGCGTGTGACCGGCAACTGTGTGAGCGAGACGTATTAGATTTACGCGGGAGTGACAAAGACAGGTAATAACAGGTCAATGTACGAATTTCTTAGTGATCAGCGACCGTGCCATACCTGTCTATACTAACAAAAATCAGTGCCGTCTAGGGACGCCCGAAAGAAGCGAAGCTTTGCAGTAGATATTAGATATATTATAAGTGGCGTGCATAGGGTTTTGAAACAGGGTAGGCAGAGTGTAACATAAAAATACGTGTAACGCGTAACGCTTTTCACGGTTTTAGTGCCCGGGCAGCGAGCGCCCCGAACGTCCGTAAAGAAGCTTCGCTTCAAAAACGTCTCGTATTCGTTGTCTCTTGTGCTGTAACATTTACTATTCCTAGTTTACGAATACGCTAGTAACTAGCGACCGTGAGACTCACTGTAGAGCGACAAATAAAACGCAGTTTACTAAAACTAAAAATCACTGAACGTTTATTACAACTTACCAAAAACCCGTAAACTAATTATAAACGATAAGTAAAATAAATCTTAACAAATTAACTAACTATTGCGCTTCTTATAAGTACCGTATCTAAATGTATTAATATATCACTTACAAAATAAATAGAAGCACACACACAATTTGTTGACATTCAAGTATATAATCGGTACGTCACCGATGTCAGTATGTCTGTCAATGTAAAATATGTAAACATTGTAAGGGCAATGACTATAAGCAATTTGTGAACTTTTATTCTATTGGTAAAACGCCAGTTGTGGGTTGCGGTCCACCTCTGTTTATCTCTCCGCGGAACATAAGCGTAATAGGTGGTATATTCGCGGGATCGGTGTATTTTGAATCGTGCAAACATCAAATAAACGGTTTCAGACATTCCCTTACCTTACCGAGTTAATTTACACCGAGGGTTATTTATTTATTCCCACTGGTTTTCATTTGTCAAAATGTGGTTCATGGGGCCAATATACAAATTCTCAGACGGCATGGACTAGACGTACCGCACTGCTAAAAGCCGTATGGGCATTGGCCATAAGGCTGGCTATTGGGCGTGGGTAGAGACATGATTGTTTGTCTCGAGGTCTGGCACAACATCAGTACAAAAACTAGCTCAGAGATTGTTGGATTTTGTTCCATTGGGCGAAAATGTTTGAAAAGTACCTAGCTTATCCACTAGAGGAGCCATACAAATCACATAATCGTGTTTTATGCCTTCTTTGTCTTACAAGTCGAAGTCTATAGGCGGGAGTGGCGGCGGCATGTTTTTCTCCTTCCAAAGCTCAAATTTTGTTTCTTGAGAATCTGTGGACATAGCTTATTAAGCGTAGTATTCAGTGGAAGTAGTAATAACCTGGCATTGATAGCAATCTTGATTACAAGTTTGTTTTAGAATAATGTTCTTCAAGACCCCCTGGCATCAAGACTGCTGTTTTAAACCCCCTTGACATCATAGCCAGATTGTTGTTTTAGATCTCCTGACTTTAAGGCCAGACTGTGGTATTAGACCCCCTGGCATCAATCCCAAAATAAGTAACGCTTGTATGTACTATAGACACAGCAGCTACAATGCGATCCTAGTGATACCCAAACAGGAGCAATTTACACAATAAATATAAATATCGCCAGACTGACACACCAGCTGTACGGTCCCAAACTAAGCAACGCTTGTACTACGGATACCCAGTGACACCCAGACCAGGGCAAATTACGAAAAGGCCATTTCCGAAATTTTCCCGGGCGGGAATCGAACCCGCAACTACCATGTGCAAGTGAGCCGAGCGGCCTACGCTCGAGCCACTGCGCCAAGCGATCGACAAAGGGATAATTGTTGAAATTTGCCCCATGGGGTACCAGACCGCAACTGCAGTGAGTCGAGCGGTAACTCTTGAATCACTAGACCGGATGGTCGATATGGTCACGCACACAGATATAGATTTACATAGATAACGCAAATGTATGCACTTAGCGTGTCCGAAAACCCCGACCAAGCGTCGAGGTTGGTCGCCGATAACTTACAGTCCTCGCGACTTCAGATATAAAAATATGAGTATGAGCGTGATAATCACTCGAGAGAATCGTAGCGGACGGAGGAGCATCGGCGGCATCGGTGTCTTCGAAGCGGTTTGGATTTCCCGTCACTAATGACGTCACAGTATGTGTTAAAAATTCGGTACGCTTGGTTTCAATACAAATCGTGTTACTTGCGTTATCTATGTAAATCTATATCCGTGGTCACGCACCTGTGGCCCTCGATGACGTCAGCGATGGCCGGAAGAACCGGGCGAGTATGACGCGCGACGGCGACAGCGGCTGCGCGCGCGGCGACCGCGCGGTCGCACTCACTACGGACGGCTTCTTGCTCACTGTAATCACGAGCCAGCGGTGGTAGTACAACTTGACATCGCGCGACAACCATGTCTACCGAAGAAAACACGGGCCGCGGCTTGAGATGACAGGAATAGTACATTGTTATCCTAGGGATGAAAGTTACCCTCGAACTTTTGGCGCCCTCGCTCCCCGTCTCGGGACTAAATAAGTCTTTCACCCGAGGTAAACACTGTGCTTTTCATTACGAATACAAGGAAAGTAAAAATAAAAACGGGTCGCATTCGACAGATTCTTGTTTCGTTCGAAACAAGAATAGCATATTAATATTTACATTCCTCCTAACAGCAGCGGCAAGGGGTCAATAGCCTAGTGCCTAGAGGGGGCCGCCCTCGTAGCTGAGAGAACCTCTCCAGGATGGGGTTCGATCTCCATCCTGGCCATTAAACTATTGACGTGAGTCCACTCATAACACAAGCATTAGCTTAGCTGGAGGGGCTAACGGGAATACTAGTAATGAGATAAACACATATTGCTAGTAATCTTTTTAAAAATCAATCAATAAAATCCATCTGAAAAGTCGAGCTAAATCAACAGATGCCGGTATGCCGGGTTTTACGAAACACGAGTATAAACGTTAATCAGTGCCTAGTGTTCACGTACCGTCCCCCCCGTCCCCCTGGTCTGCGCGGGACGCGGGCGCGGCGCGTGACGTCACGTGCCCCAGCAGCGCCAGCGCCGCGCACGCGCCGCAAGCGCACAGCACGCCGCCGCCCGCCACCAGGTACCCGCAGCGCGGCTGCCACCACCACTGCACCACGCAACACCATTGTATAACTACTATTGCGAAGGCCGCCGATAGATGTCGCTAATATCGAGATAGCGCGCGGTGTTAAGGTGCTCGTGGCGTTTCATATACCCCTTGAACTTTTTATGTGTTGAGTAATATAGACGTATATCCAGCACCCTAGTGTTTTAATGTGAAGTCTAGTCAACACCATTGTATAATTACTTTTGCCAAGGCTGCCGATAGATGTCGCTAATATCGACATAGCGCGCGGTGTTAAGGTGGTCGTGGCACATGATATAGCCTAGAGCTGTGTCGGTCGATCATTTCTTGCAACCCGGGTCGATCGCGACCCATTGGCAAGATGATTGGGTCAAAAAGATTCGATCGCGGGTCACGGGCGCGGGTGAGGACCCGTACGGTTGTTTGATGTAAGTAGGTAGAAGTAGACAGACTTGCTCATTCGACGCGGGTCAGCACCTGCCGACCCGCGCCGAATTAGCAAGTCTCGTACGGTAACAAACTTAATAACGTAGGCATAAAAGCGACAGCCACAACCCTAATGTTAATAGCTTGCAATAGTGTAATACAGAGAAAGCTTGAAGTGCACAAACACGTAAGAAAAATAAACAGTTAAATACCTAGTTTGTTATTAGTTGTTTTGTAGATACTAGTAAACTAAATTAAACCGTCACCAAATTACACATACCTACCTGAATAAAGTTAATTATAGTCAATTTACAGTAAATTAAACAAAATACTAAAACAGATTAATTAAGCGATAAGATCGCAGGCGCATGTCACGACCTACGGCTCAGAGGACACGACGCTACTTATTGATTTGATTTTCTTATTCTATCACTCGATAGGTCGCGACCCGCGAGACCCGCGTGACCCATGAGCTGCGCGAGCGAACCGAAACAAACAGGTTTTTACAGGTGCCTCACAAGGGCGCGAGCGAGACCGTCAAACTTACCTGTCTGCATATGAAAGAAAGAGGCAAATACAGTTCCAAATTGCGATCTTTATTTGATTATAAGAATAAAAAAATCTAACTGTATTACAAGTCAATAAAGTTCATTTTTGATGAACCATCACCGATATTACTTACGTTGGTAGTGGGTCAAATACAATCGAATCTTTTTGAGACCCGCGACCCGATCACTCGTATATGGGTTGTGATCGGATCGAAGTGATCCGATCATTCGTGATCGACACAGCTCTAATATAGCCCTTGAGCTCTTTGTTTCATGCTTGGAGCAATATACACCTATATCCAGCACCCTAGTATGAAGCCTAGAGGTAAGACCTATCATCATGGCCGGAGTCAATGGACCGAGATAACGGTGTTGCCTACCTAAATCTAATTTAAATGATCAACTAATAGCATATATGTACGTACATCGTACCTGCGCAGGGGAGGCGTGGGGCGGTCGGGGGGGCTGCCGGCTGCGCGCGCGCACACGTTGTCGCCGGGGGACGAGCTCGTGTTGGCGGGGCACGCCGCTAGGGGAGGGGTTTAACTAGTTTACATAAGTTCGATACATGATAAAGATTTACATAGATAACGCAAATGCATGTACTTCGCGTGTACGAAACCCCGACCAAGCGTCAAGGTTGGTCGCCGCTAACTTACAGTCTGTGCGACTACAGATATGAAAAATATGAGTATGAGCGAGATAATCACTCGAGAGAATCGTAGCGGACGGAGGGGCATCGGGGGCATCGGCGGCATCGGTGTCTTTGAATCGGTTTGGATTTCCCGTCACTAAATTCGACACTTATTGATTTCTTATATTTACGCGAATACTACACATTGAAATAAAACTATTTTTACGGATTATATCGCGTTTATTTTTACTTTTTATGTTCCCGACGTTTGGGTTGCTTTACAGCAACCGTGGTCACGGGGGGACTGAGGTGTTAGACGTCCTGATGTCATAGTTAAAAACTGGGTACCCTCAAAATTTAGTTGGTACTTGCGGTCCGATCCACGCAGAAAGTGCTCACTGTGTAATTGTAATCAATTTTGAGGGTACCCAGTTTTTAACTATGACATCAGGACGTCTAACACCTCAGTCCCCCCGTGACCACGGTTGCTGTAAAGCAACCGAAACGTCGGAAACATAAAAAGTAAAAATAAACGCGATATAATCCGTAAAAATAGTTTTATTTCAATAAATTCGACACCCTTGGTTTCAATACAAATCATGATACTTGCGTTATCTATGTAAATCAATATCTGTGGTTCGATATATACAGGGTGGCAGGGAAATCGTTACCCATATTATAAATCATGGCTATTTACCTACATAACACGAAGAAACTCGATTTTAATAACGCTTTCAGGATTAAAACACACGTTCAATGTAAGCTTCGTGCTGTTTCTAGACCTATTTTAATATGTCTTTTCATCAATCATTAGCTCAAGATTACCACTTGCACCAGCGTTCGAAGATACCTAATTCAAAGTAGTAAAATACTTACCGCAAATCATCTGGTTCCGTATCAGATAGAACCCCGCCGGGCAGGCTAGAACGACATCCACATCTCCGGGAGACAGGTTCGATGCCAGCCCGTGGTATTCGTGATGGTCGTTCGAATCTACAGAAAAAAATCAAGTAGTTTGCAAGGCGGCTACGACAACGAAGGCCACAGTGTAAAAAATCTATAATATAATTAATACGTGAAGGAAAAATTTTCAACCGCTTAATACGAAAATTGCGCGGACGGAGGAGTATGAAATTTGGCACACTTATAGTTTATATAGAGAAGGAGTGCAGAGTGCTAATATTTATATATTATAATACTTAGAAATACATCATAATCAATAAATAAAACATTACACACACACCGTGAATTGACAAACACACATTTGTAACCTCCACGCCGACTAACTGTCTGACTGACAAACGGTGACAGTTTTTGGAGGGCGATTCCATAGTGCATTCTGATTTCTGCGTGCCAGTATCAAATAGTCTTTGACAATAAAACCTTAATGACGTTTAAAATTAAAATTAATTATTCATGGTCGAATTTCGACCATCACAACGGGAATACTAGTATAAATATGTATTTTACCTTTTTTATCGAGTGCGTGCGTCACAACAGATCTCTGGTTACTCCTGGATGGCAGGAAAGTTTTGTTCTTTCCATCGCTTGATATTATCACTGTAAAATCAACGCTAAATATTGGCAATTTGAATATCATAAGTACGTAAATCCCGTACGTTTCTGTCACTCGCAAGTAAAGGAGGTTAAAATCACAGATATAGATTTACATAGATAACGCAAATATCACGATTTGTATTGAAACCAAGCATGCCGAATTTTTAATGAATTTTTAACACCTAGTGACGTCACAGCCGAAATTTAGTGACGGGAAATCCAAATCGATTCAAAGACACCGATGCCGCCGATGCCCCTCCGCCCGCTACGATTCTCTCGAGTGATTATCTCGCTCATACTCATATTTCTTGTATCTGTGGTCCCGCTCGCTCACAAGTTAGCGGCGAGCAAACCCTGACGCTTGGTCGGGGTTCGTACACGCGAAGTACATGCATTTGCGTTATCTATGTAAATCTATATCTGTGGTTAAAATGCTTGCACCTACCGGGTATTCTAGCGAGTTGTGGCACGCTGGTGGCGGCCAGCAGTGCCAGCGACGCGCGCAGGTCGCGGCGGCAGCGCGCGCTGCAAGCCGCCGCGGGGCCTGTCAAGGGGCCTGCCGCTAGGCCCGCCATGGGGCCCGCCGCGGGGCCCACCGCCGCCCACACCGACACCACACCCGTTGCACGGACATGGTGCCCGCTACCGCCCTGGGATTAGGCATACAAAACCGATCATATTTATATTTATGCAGCCCAACAAAGCATTTATCAATAGTCAGAATCTACCGCCGGCTCAGAATGTCGCTTCCACTGAGAAGAGCCGGCGAGAAACTCAATGGTTTCTCTTTTTAATATAAAAAGGTTGGTATATGCTCAAAAATAATGTAGGTAGGTATATTATAATATCAAGTCTATATCGTCATTGGAATTTTGGAATAGAATAGAATAATTATTTATGGCACACTAAAGTTCGGAGTATATCTAATATCATAAAAAAACAATAGTGTACATTGGGTCTTATCGCAGACTGACTGGTATTGGACCCCTTGTCAATGAAATGGAATATCTCGGAATTCAAGAGAGTTGATCTCATTCAGGTACGGCTCGGACCAGGCCAGCCCAGCTCCTGACCTAGGGGGGAAGGAGGATAGCCACGAACTTATGGCCTTAAATCAGAATTTTCCTGTAGTTCTGAATAAATGAATTCCAGGGGATCAGTACGTCCATGAAAACCTGTCTTCAGTCTCTTCTACGAAACCAGTTCTCACCAAGTTCTTCAGACAGACCGGCTCATCGATCCTGACACTGCAGCTGTCACCACAAGACAGACTTCGGCTCATCTCGGGCCCCAGCAGCTGGATCGCTTTAAGGTCCTGAAAATAATTACTTATTTACATGACAGACACACAAACACTAAATCACTAAATTCAATTTTAGTCATCATATCCCATTATTTGACATTATGGTCTGTTGAATAAATAGAGCGGTCTCAAGGCCGAGAGCAATCTTGGAAATGTCATTCAGTACACAAAGATATGTCAAACAGCAAACTTAAACTCAAAATTGTGTTTATTCATGTAAGCTAACAAAGCATTTATGAATAGTCATAATCTACCACCGGCTCGGAATGCCGCTTCCACTGAGAAGATCCGGCTAGAAACTCAATGGTTACGCTTTTCAATTAAGGCTAAAGCGCCCATCTAGCCCGCGAAGTTCAATTTTTTTGAGGTTCTTTAAATTTTTTTCAAAATCTGACAATAATAAAAGGCACATTTTGTAATTCGGGACAAAGACCGTGTGCAGTGCATTTATTAATATACTAGCTGAGCCCGCGACTTCGCCCGCGTGGAATTTAACTTAACAATAAACAGGACCCATTTTTTTTATTTTGTTTTTCTAAAATAAAAGAAGCCTCAGTTACTGCTTATAACATCAGCTATCTAACAGTGAAAGTCCCGTCAAAATCGGTCCAGCCGTTTTGGAGATACTCTTTGATTTCAAGTGTTTTTATTTTTTTACGCGGAACCCTAATTGTTTTTCTAAAATTAAAGTAGCCTAAGTTACCCGCTATAAGATTAGTTATCTGCCAGTGAAAGTCCCGTCGAAATCGGTCCAGCCGTTTCGGAGATTACCCGGAACAAACACACAGACAGACAGACAGACAGACAGACAGACAGACAGACGGACAGACAGACAAAAAAAAATTTATTCGCGTTTTTGCTATATGTATCGTATGTACATTTATATGCATTTAGTGAAAAGGTGTTATTTTGATATTACAAACAGACACTCCAATTTTATTTATTTGTATGTATGTATGTATATGTATGTATGTATTGTATGTATGTATGTATAGATCAATCTTACTCTAAAACATTTCAAGAACGACAGCTATCCAGAAAATCTGGGAATTTTTGTATATTTAGTGATTTACTAGTATCATGTCCACCGTGATAATATTTAGAGTAAAATAAATGTATTAATAAACGCACTGCATACTGTGTTTGTCGCAAATCACAAAATGTTGTCTTAAATGTTTTCAGATTTTGGATAAACTATAAAAATACTCGAAAATTTTGAATTTCGCGGCCTAGACAGGCGCCTTCACCTTAATAAAAGATGGTGTACATTCTCGGGAACAGCAACAGAATGTGAGCAGGCAACACCATTGTCACTAAATCAGTAAATAGTAATATATATGCTTGTTTACAGACATTCTTGTAAAAAAATACTTCTCACTTGATTGTCACAGCTGGCGACAGAGTAGCTCGGTGTGAAAACAACAGTATACCCCGGAGGAGTCACCACGGACACTCGGATATCAGGCAGCTTCGTTCCACCCTAGAACCACGGTCAGCACTGGCAACAATTGCTTGACGACCACTTGGCGCAGTGGTTCGAGCGTAGGCCGCTCGGCTCGCTGCACATGGTGGTTGCGTGTTCGATTCCCGTCAGGGTTAATTTTGGAAATGGCCTTTTCGTAATTTACCCTGGTCTGGGTGTCACTGGGATCTCCCCCAGTCCATTGTACTGCGTTCAGTTGGTGTGTTCGTCGTGCGATATTTATTATTATTTATTAAGAGTCCGTCAGTGGCTCTACCAATACTAGCCAAACTGAATATGGATTATCGAATATTTAAAACAAACCTTTTTCTAGTAACTAACAAAAATAATATCTATGACCAGATTAAAAACAATGAAAAGCATAAATATAAAATAACTTTACCTGGTTACAAGAGTAGCAGCCATCATTTCGAGCTCCGATATTGCGAATAGTGATCTGAGAGCCCTCTATCATAATGTTGTCGTGACGCAACATGTCTTTCCTCTCGCTCTGCCACGTGTACTCAGCGCGCCCAGTTTTAATACCAGGTTTGGAGGACATACAATCAATAGTTATAGTGTCTCCCAACATTGCGTAAATTTCGTTCTGAAATTTCATAAAATATAAAAATAAACAGTGTCGTCTAGGGACGCCCGAAAGAAGCGAAGCCTTATAGTATAAAGCGTAGGGCGACGCAGCTGCTACTCTGTATACCTATATACCAGGTGAAACAAAAAGGGTACTATTTTTTTTGCAACTTAACTTTGTAAATCTCAAACTATCGGCTTTGCGGGACAGTTGAAGTACTAAAGGTTTTGTAGACTTGTGAAATATGTCAACAGCTGTATTCTTATAACACATTTTGTTTTTCAAGTTTCCTCCGAAGTTGATAGTTTTAGAATTACAAAGTTAAGTTTAGCAAAAAAAAGTATACCCTTTATGTGTCACCTTGTATATCGTGTAACGCTACTGACGCCTAGGACGGATAGAGTGGCCGGCCGGCGAGCGCCCCGAACGTCCGTAGAGAAGCTTCGCCACAAACTCAGCAACGCATAGTATCGATACTATCCATAGCATCAGTACTTAATAATATCGATATTATTTCCTTGTCATGAATAGTATTAATACTATCGATGTCCTCTCAATACTGTGATTAGTTTATCGAGGTCATGATAGTGTTGGAAATCTATCGATAGACAGTCGATAGTTAGGCAACACTAACTCAGAAAACAGTAAATCAAGGACATTTTCGAAATTAGCCCCCGTGGGAGTCGAATCCGCGACCACCCGTTGCAGTAAGCCAAACGGCCTACGCTCGAACCACTGCGCCAAGCGGTCGCGTGTAGCTATGTATACAACAGGTACTAGCTTTTAACCGAAGTTTTAATGGCGTATTTCCTGGATGGCGACCACAGTGCCACCTATCGGCTCCAACTGTAACTGGGAACTATCCAGGTCAGCCTATAAGTACAAAAAAAACAGCCAAGATTACTACTCACTAGAGCAGGCGTCAATGGTGGCAAGTTATTCAATTCAACGTCCAAATCTTTGAAATCGTCTGTTGTCCTCTTCTCCCTGTATCTAATCCTATATATACCATCATCATCTCGTACAAACTTCTCAAACTCGTCATCGTTAAGACTGATTACTACATTGACATCGTTATTATCGTAGTATCGGCCAGAGTGTTTCAAAGATCTTTTATTTCTTATCCAATCCCATCTTCTGTCTTCGCTGTACGGGTATTCGATGAAGAAGAAACGTTTTCCTCGTTTGTACTTATAACATGTGATGTTTCTGACGTACTCCTCGAATTTATTTGCGGGTAGGTTCCGGTAGAGGTCTTGTATGTGATCATATGTGGCTTTGATGTTACAGATCTTGTTTGCAGACTCACCGGTCTCTTGAAGCAAAGGGCGGGTGTTAATTTTGGGAAAATATAGGATTAAAATTGTGAACGTACTTTTCTAGGAAAATCAAGAATTTCGGTGTTAAAGGTCAAGGCAAGTCCTCCCCCTACCCCCTTTCCGGGGAATTAAGGCGTGATGGTGTGTCATCTAATAAGTGAAGACTCAACTTATTTTCTTCACTTCTTACTTTTCCTCGTCTGTCTTATATCCTTCGTTCTCCCGTTCATTTCCTCTTTACGTTCATTCCTTCATTCATTCCTCGTTCCTCACTTTCCACCAATCCGCACTGTTCAAATACACCGTTCCCTTTCACGCTGTCTCTTTACGTTCCTATCCAACATTAACGTAATATCTTGTTTGTCTTACCTTCTCCAGGCGGTAGGTCATCATCAGCTTCAGTCACTGGGCTCGTATTGTCTGCGGACCGTGTCATGATGTTGAAATGTCTCTTCTTACCTGCCTTTGAACAGCAAACATTTATAATATTGATTGGAGCGTATGCAAGTAGTTACTGAATCTGAAGCTTTCATAGGGCACCGAATTGGCGACGCTTAGCGATTGAGTCAGATACAGGGCCCCGACTCTGTTAGCTACTGTAAACGCGATAGAAACGCAAACGCGAGCGTTTCTTGTCGATCGCTTGTGCCAAATTTTTTCCTAGTCTACTAGCGTCTGATTTGCGTCTGGTTTTTTGCGTTTTAAGTAGCCAAGAGAGTAGGTCCCCCGGACATCCCTAAATGAGCTGGCAATTGATATACGCTAGAAGATTTGCAAAATCGCTGGAGCATTTAGCTCATAAAACACCATTGGGGCATAAAGGTTCTAGAATGGTGACTAAAAAACACCTATAGGTATTCACATCCTTCTTCCATTTCATCCATCTAACCTCATTATCATAATTATTAAACAAACTAGCTGAGCCCGCGACTTCGTCCGCGTGGAATTTAACTTAACAAAAAATCCCGCTCCCGCGTTCTGAGCCCGCGCGACAGGACACATTTTTTAAAATTTTGTTTTTCTAAAATACTAGTAGACTAAGTTAATATTTTTTTTAAATCGCGTTTTTGTAATAGGTGTCGTATGTACTTTCATATGAAAAAATGTGTGTGAAAATGTGTTATTTTGATATTACAAACAGACACTCCAATTTTATTTATTTGTATAGATATTAGCTCTCTGATAAGTGAACTCGCACTATACCTTCTCTTTGCTTCCAGATTGCACCCTGAACCCCATTTTGTTGGCTATCTTGGCGAACAGTTTCTTCGGCTTGATCTTTTGTGTCGGCTCCGGCAGCTGCACGCTCTCTAAGCTATTGAGTATGTCGTAGTCCACTTCAGGTTCCGGGTTTGTCGACCTAACACAAATTTCTTCATAAACGCTACACTCATGGTCTCAAACTAAGCAGAGATTTTACTATGGATGCCGTACATTGTACTGTGAACTATTCCAGGAGACACAGGCTTGGGGTAAATACAAAAATGATAATTTAGAAATGGGCCCCAATCAGAATCGAGCCTGGAACCACCCAGAGCGAGGTGGTCTACGCTCCACTGCGAACTTACTACACCATCATTAGGCCTGTCTTACCCGAATAGGCAGAGGTGTACTGCAGTGGACTCTTATTTAATAATTTACTTTTCGCAGACGTTATTTCGTTCCTAATGTAACAAAGAGCAGACAGTACTTACCTCTCTAAAATAGTGTTTTTATCCTTTTCCTTCGTGTTATCATCTCTTTTAATTTTGTAAGCAAACTTCAGCCATTCAGCATTCAATTTGTCAGTTTCATGCTGTATTATAGATAGCAACAGATTTTTATTATCCTCATAACGATTGCCATCATCCTCGGGAGAAGCCAGTTCATTGATTAGTATAATAGTTGGATTCTGATCTGTCGTCTCAGTATTGATAAATTCATAACCATTCGAGTCTGCAGCAGTCAATCCTTTTTTATCTCTCACAGTTGTTGGTTGCTCTTCGTCTGACAGAAAATTTCCTTTACTAAATTTATTAATTATTTTATGGATCATCCCTTTGGCCGTTTGCTTGGGTGTAGGTACGCTTGAAATGGTCGATGTAGAAGATTCTGCTTTCATAGCTATTGTATGCCCTATTTTAACGGATACTGCGATAGGTATTGAATTTGCAGTTGTTGTCGTTCCTTTACTAGTGGTCGCGGTAGACGCACTGGTATTGTTAATATGTTTATCTTTAATTTTTGTAGCTTTAGTATGTTTAGTCTTTTTAGGCGTATTCATTTTATGAGTAGCTGTTTTAGTACCATGAGGTCTTTTAGTTACATTAGGAACGTTGTTCAAATTCATAGTTTCATCAACGGCCACATTTCCGAATAATTTTAACAGTTGGTTAACACTGTAGGATAGTCCGCCTGGAGTAGTCACATCTCTTGCTACTTGTGTTTTAAAAGATGGGCGTAGAGTTAAGACAATATTGTTCATCTCATTTGTTGCTGGAGGTCTGTCTGTAGTTATATAGTTTCTCTTCTGTATAATGGTGATTCCTACTTCTGGTTCTAATGTATTTTTTGTTTCTCTCCCTGCACTGAGTTCGCTCGTTTTACCTTTAGTATAATCGTACCAAAACGTGCCTCCACTGTCGGCTAACAGAGGCACTTCTATTTGAGTCACGTCTCGTTTCTCCTTCAATACTGGCAACGCGTTTGTCACGTAATACGTGAAAAGTTTATGTTGCCTTGAAAAAAGCTTTGCGAAACCTTTCCGTTTTTTGTTTTGTTTTTTAATTTTGTTCAAGCTCATTTCTAAATCGTCAATAATGCGATGCGGCGCAAGAGTTTCTGACGTGCCGATGACGTCAAATTTTTTTGTCATGCTCATCATTTTAGGACTGCAAATAATGTTCACATTAATATTGTCGAGTGAATACACTTGTTGGATTGATTTATCTTTTGTGGAATTATTATGGAGTGTAGAATTATCCGATCTTTTACTGAATAATTTGACGTCCAGGCAGTTGCCGATGTTGTAGATCATTCGGTCGCTTTTTTCTTTTAATTTATCATTGAAGCACGTGACTACTTTTGTTACTTTGTCTACGTCTTCGGCTAGTGTTTCCACATCATCAATGAAAGCAGCACCGGCATTTTTGACTACTCGGTTACGTTTGGAATCCCTTTTATCGATAAACGATGAGAATGTTTTGCACGTGGTTCCCTGGCATTTGCCTTTTACTCTTTTATAGTAGTCTCGCATGCTGGTGTCGATCTTATGTACAGCATCCCTTAGCTTCTTCCCTCCACTTGGATTCATCCAGAAGTATGTTTGTATTTCTGTACAATGTTCTTTCATATACTTTGCCATGTTGTCGAATTCGAATATTAATTCCGATATGACAGCATCGCTGGCCACGCAAGCCTTGCACATAGCTTTGTACGGCTTGCACTTGCAACTACATACTCTATCGTGTCCGAAAAACTTTTTTATTGCCCCCCAAAGACTATTACTTTTGTGTGCTACTATTGGTTTTCTTGCTTCATTAGTATTTGTCCCTCTTGCATGCCTTATAGGCACATTAGATACATTTTCAAACAATTCCACTATTTGTTTATTAACTGCTGCAATGAATTCTTTGCTTAGCGTGACTTTTCCGTTTTCAACTGTTGTCGTCTCAACTCCTTGGCCAATTGTACTGTCAGCAGCAATTTCTCTGTTGTTCACAAATTTAATACAGGGTGTGACCCGTTTTATTGCATAACCATTATTTGGTAGAGACTTTTCAACAAGTAGATACATTCCAGGGGATAGCTCCTCAGCGGTAATGTTAGATAGAGTCGTTGCCGTTGTTGTTGGATCACCAATAGCTTCGTAAGAATGCACTTGATACTCCAAGTCGACAGGGCTCGACATTCTAGCTGAGAACACTTTTCTTACCCTTACAGGTTCTAATTCTAATGATCTTTTATTAGGATTCTGTAAATCATACGGCACAGCTATGTGTATTTCGATAGAGTTCATTGGATTGCTGATTTGTGTCAAAGATTTGGTTGCATACTGCTGAATGTTATTTGTGTTAACCATAGGTTGTATATTATCTTTCTCTGCGTAATTCAATGTGTTCTTAACAAGATCCACAATTATTTCTAATGCGGCTACGTCTTTAGCTGTATAAGAGTTTTGATCTCGAATGTCCCGTTTATCTAATTTCGGTGTTATACTCTCCATTTCTTCTGTGACATTTTTAAGCTCTTGAAATGTGTTAAACGTTGGCTGAAGAAAAATAAAATCCGTTTTTTATTAAAAAAAGACATTACTAGCAGTGTGAGTTTACTAGTTTAGTTAAATGTTAGGAGTGGGTTCACCAATTGTTTAATGGCCAGGATGGGGATAGAAGTTCGAACCCGGAACCTATCAGTTACAAGAGCGGGCCCTCTAACCACTAGGCTGTTAACGCGTTAAAAGGACCAGTTTCAATTGTACAACTATGTATACCGAGCTCCTCGACTTCCGAGCTGCCCAATTACAAATTATGAGTTGACTGATAGGAAAGGCCAATAAGAACTAATTAACTCTGGTTTTAGTTGAAAGTCTATCTCTCCCGAGTGTCAGGGACAGGATGGGACTTCGTATTTGAAAGTAAGTAGGGTAGACAATATAGAGATTTCTACAGATAGTGTGCCTGCAGACTGCTCATATAGCAACGATCAAGCCTAGTAGTTGCATTCTAAGAAAATATTACTTGTCTTCACCTATTGTTCAAAAAACATTAAATGAGTGATGTAGTAGGTAATTTCTAAAGATAAGAGAGTCCATCTGTAGCACCTTACTTACTTACCTGTTTCCATTGTGCGTCAAAATTCAATGTCTTGCCTTTCTTCTTCCTCGTGTGTATTCTCTTCGGTTTTTTCTTCGGATGAGAACCTGTGCCTTTTACATTTTTAACAGGCTTCTTTGCTGTCGTTGTTGCTGAAAGTTAAATTATGAATGTTCTAAAACTATTCAGTCACATCTCCAGGAAATACAACTATATAGATATAAATATAGTTTAGCCCTTTTGACCTCCCACTCCTGGGCCCGTGCCCAGTTAGGGAAGGCCCGTACCTCCCCTAACTACGAGGGGGATTCAGGCCATAATCCGCGCTGGCCTAGTACAGATTGACGGATTTTACATGCCCTGCAAAAATTGGTTAGATTTTCTATGACATGCAGGTTTCCTCACGATGTTTTTCCTACACAGTAAGCAAGTGATAATTATATTGAAATTATGATTCGCACTTAGATAACGACCGCTTGGCACTGTGGTTCGAGCGTAGGCTCGGCTCACTGCACATGGTGGTTGCGGGTTCGATTCCCGACGAGGTAAATTTCGGAAATGCCCACCAACACCAACTGATATTCCAGACTAACAAATGAAAATGTTAGTCTGGCGATATTTATTTATTCATTATTACTGTTCTGGATCATTGTCTACCTGGAGTGGTCGTCGCAGCAGTGGTTGGTCTCTCAACATTGGTTTTCGTGACTGCTTTAGGGGTTGCGCTGGTATGTGGTCTCAAAGATTTCAGTTTACCCTGTATCACTAGAAGAAACAATGAAATTTGTTATCGAGAGCCACTTTCTCCTTTATTCCGCGAGAATATTTTAATGAAATTATTCACTCAGTATTTGAATGTGAATATGGCGGAGGGACATTATAATTCACACAAAGGGTCCCAAAGGAATTTGAGTGACCTTTCAGACCACAGATATAGATCTACATAGATAACGCAAATGCATGTACTTCGCGTGTCCGAACCCCGACCAAGCGTCAAGGTTGGTCGCCGCTAACTTGTGAGCCGAGCGGGACCACAGATATAAAAAATATGATTATGAGCGAGATAATCACTCGAGAGAATCGTAGCGGGCGGAGGAGCATCGGCGGCATCGGCGTCTTTGAATCGGTTTGGATTTCCCGTCACTAAATTTCGGCAGTGACGTCACAGTAGGTGTTAAAAATTCATAAAAAAATCGGCACGCTTGGTTTCAATACAAATCGTAATACTTGCGTTATCTATGTAAATCTATATCTGTGTTTCAGACCCAACCAATAAAGGAAACGCCACTCTGCCGTGCGGAGATAGACCTATTTATGCAGGTGTTTGTATAGCGGTTGAGATAAGGTATATGATTGGGGGTGAGTCTACACAGAAATATATGCCGTAAAGACATGAAAACAAATACTTACATGGTAGCAATTTGAATAATCGTTTCTCTCGTTCGAGAGCCGGCTGGCTTCGCGTGGACGAATCAAACCCTTTCAGATCGTACACTACCGAGCCGGATAACGGAAGCTCATTGGGACTTTCTTGAGCTGAAAAAAAAATCAATCACTTACAATTAGTGATGGAACATTTCACAGGTAGCATGTGAAAAATCATATTATATAGGTTTTCATAAGTAGCACGTGCTACTGACATAGGGTTAAACTGTGAAAAATCATTGCAATCATTGCGATGAAATCGCAATGCGTTCGGTACTGTCGCGGTTTTTATGATAAATCATCGACCAGTGACTTCATAGGGTTACGTCAGCGAAAATTCACTCTGAATGAAATCATTGACTATGAAAAATCACTGGTGAAATAACAGTGAAAGAAAAATATAATTTCACGTATTGCAAATGGATTGAAAGTAGCAATCATTACCATGCCTACTTACAATAGACCATACCATGGCTGTGACCGTACTGGCACATGCAAGAAAGAGAAACTATTGTTTTTAGAGTTCAATAGTCCCTACGAGGATCCCTTATAAGATCATCCAGTCTATCCGTTCGTCTGGCACAGGTCATAACTTCTACAGGCTTAAAGAAAAGTGCTTTTACCTGCTCTTGCTTGCCTCTTTTTCTTTTCGAACATGGAATCCTCTTTATATTTTCTGAAATCGCCGAACCTAAAAATGTAGATACATTTAATTAACGGTATATTAGCGATATACACAAGTAATTTTATTGTCACATCAGAATACTTGCATACCACTAAAACAAAACGCCAGTGAGGTGACCGTTGTTTTGTAATAATATGCCAGTGATCGCTGTCACATTATAAGACGCTAGAGTCACAACTGTCTTATCATTAGTTACTACAATACACACATAGGTAATGGAGAGAGAAGGAATATACACTCAAAGGTCTGGGTGTCACCGGGATCGCCCCCAGTCCATTGTCCGGCACCCATAGTACTTAGTTTGGGACCATACAGTTAGTGTGTCAGTCTGGCGATATTTATTATCATACTAATATTATAAAGAGGAAAACTTTGTTTGTTTGATTGTAATGAATAGGCTCCGAAACTCCTGAACCGATTTGAAAAAATCTTTCGCTGTTGGGAAGCTACACTATCCCCGGGTGACATAGGCTATAATATACTTTCAAAAAAATTAGGGATCCTTACTAAAACTCGAATAATGTAACCGCAATGTACCCGTGCGAAGCCGGGGCGGGCCGCTATTATTATTAAAGAGATACGTAAGTATAATAAAGAACAAAGGGAATAACTTACTCACTGTGGTCAGAGAGCCCCGGCAGGAATATTATTTGTGGCTCACGAGTCACAGCTTCCGTTGAGCTGGTACGCACTTGAAAGGAATAAGCTGATCAAAATCAAACGGTAATGCGCAAGAGGTAAGGTGCACTGTTGTACACTCTTAATCTGCCAACGGATTTAGGTGTGAGAAAGTTTTTGTGAACTACTTAGGTACATTCAGAGTTCAGACATACCAAGGTGTTGGTGTTCTCTGGACCTTTCTTTTGGTGCGCCGCAAGTGATACATTTTATCTTTTGCATGTGTAATTAGAAAATATTGAAAAAATCTGTTTTTGCTTTACGTAGAGATCTGATGTGGGTCAGGAATCGAACCCGGACCACGTTTGCTAGAGGGTTTCATCATCTTAGCTATCATTGCTATGTTTCTATTTATTTCGATACGTACTATATAGGCTTACAAAGTAACAGTGGTGGGTGTGTGTGGCGGAACTAGATATGGAACTAAGTAAACATTAATTTCGTAACTTACCGACATTCCGTTCCATCTTCCCAACGCTATAATAATCTCTAACAGTGCTACTCCCATCTTTGTCGTGATCATAAAATATATCATATTCATAGTTGTGACCGCTTATATGCACCCTGTTAGGAGCTTGCACACGCTTGAAATGAGGCAAATGCTTAAAAAACTCACTACCATGGAAAATCGGGTTACTTTTACGTGTTGGATCCAAATTGTAATCAACTGAAATGTATTCAGGTTGATTAGAATCTGAGGAATAAACGACAATAGGAGGCGTATCATGTTTACTATTGTAGAGTAAATGATTATGAGCTGATGATTTTTTCCATTTAGATTTAGTGTCATCAACGAGCATAGATTCGGGGAGTACAGGTACATTCCTGGTACTTTTGAGTTTGTTCCACGTAACATCTGGCTCGGTGTTATAGTTGAGGGATGGTTCGTCCATGTTGTCGAAATTGATCATAGTTATTTTGACTTCTTTATCCGTGTGTAGATCCAAATCATTCAACGGTTCCGTCACTTCGCGAGTATATTCTTTATCGAATAGTGTTCTCTTATCAAGTCCATCGTAATATTTCTTTTGCCCCATAATATTCATTTTATAAGGCATATTGAAGCCGGCTTTATCCTCGCTGTGGCGTTTCAGCCTTGTATTATACAACTTGCTATCTAAATACAAGTGAGATTTATGTTTCGCGTCAAATACAGTGTCATCCGGTGTAGAAACTTTGATTTTGGTGACTGGTTCTTGGGCAAACAATTTTGGAGTTACGTTATCAATCTTTTTAGAATCTTTTATAGCTTCTCCTTTTCTTTTGAAGCTGCTTGTTATTTCAGGTGTATGGGTCTTGTGACTCCAGGTGTCGACGTAAGATGGTGTTGTGTAGAGGGGAGATGTGACGGACTCTACATCTAAAGAGTTCTGTTTCAAGAATATCTCGAAATCGTTCGATGTCATCGGCAGCGGCGTTGTGTAGTACTGTTTCGGTTGTTTGTTCGTTTTCCCTATTACTGGATTTTGCTGAAATAATAACATACGAAGTTTAAAGAAATTTCGCCTTACTAACACACTCTGAGGCCTATTAATATGTCTATTCAACTATAAATTTTGAATTCAAGAGGTGCATATATGGATGATAATGAAATTGTAAGGAGATCGCTACCACACCAAATGTATGGTCTGACACTAAGTAACATTTGTACTGGGAGTGCCGTTCAATGGACCAGGGGCGATTCCAGTAATGTCGCGATATAAACACAGATAGATATAAAACAGGGAATATTTACAGAAATTTAAGCTGACGGGAATTGATCCCCTAACCACCCAGTGCAGGGAGCCGAACAGCCTAGGCTCATTAAGTTGCCCACCCAAACACAAGACCCAGCGGTAATCGGAACTATATGTAACTTGTATGTAACTGTATGTAACTTCAAGATATGAATATTTATCTTAATGACTTACTGGATTACTTTTCATGAGGTCAGTGGTCGATTTCAGAGAATTTTTTGCTGTAAACGGAAATTCATTAAATCACACGGTATTAAAATTACACCCTCGTTTGCACAACAAAACTTCCGCACATATCGTATTTGTTGTGACACCAAAAAATAGAGGCAACATCATGTTTTGTGAATGATCTGTTTAATGCAAAGGCAGAGAGAGTATTACAACGCCATCAAATCTAATTTGATGATCAATGATAAAAAGGTATTTACAAACTTTTTATAAACAATAATGTTAACTATAACAGCTATGTTGAACTATATTTTCCTATCTTTATAAACAATGTTGCTAGAGGACTTACACAACTTCTTAGGTCCAAAGCCGTTCAAGTAGTCAACATCATCGTCGTACGCCAGCAGTGTATTATCCACCAAGATGTTTGGGTCTACTGATTGACTAGTCCTCCTTCTGTCATCTGAAAAAATAATTTATTACATAGAGATCTACTCCTAGCCCTAAAACCTTTCTTCCAATTGAGAAAAGCTACGTGAAAAGACATCATACGCGTTTTACGAAGCCGGTGGCCGCAAGAGTGCCGTGACGTGTGGAAATTATTGGAGATGTGTCCAGCAATGGACTTTATCTAACTGATGGATGGATCAATGCTACTATAAATAGGTAGACTTTACAGCTGCATTGGGCTACGTACAAACTACAAGACTAGCCTACGACCCTTGGGTGCAATAAATTTCTCAAGGAAAGACAGGTGAAGCCTTAGGGGGGAGTTAATGACATCTTCATAGTACAGAGTTCTCATGAATAGCGCTGTATTTAAAATGAATTATTGGTACCTACTACCTATGAACCTCTTACCTATAACATTAAGTCCATTCCCAGAATCTACGTTTTGTCCTAAATCATCATAAGCAGTAATTTTCACATTACTCCCAGTGGCTCTAAACGGTTTGTTTAATTTCAAATATTTTGCTTCCCCCTCTATGATCACTTTGTCGCTCTCGGCTAAGGCGTTATCATTTATAGCCAAGCTTTTTATAACACCGATACCACGCGTGTTATCAGCATTTTTAGTGACACAGTTTATAGCACCAGTTCTTGATTCTTCAGGAAAGTTTAAATGTTCATTGATGTCTTGCACCTCGCTGGCCAATCTTACCGCATTTGGAGTGGTGTAATTATTTTCGTCAATCGCATCGATTATTCGTTTCCAAAACGGATTTGGGACTCTGTCAGCGTTTAAAATATCGTTATACCAGAGTAGTAGATCGCTGAAGTAGTCGGGATCCGTTTTGTATTTACCCTGAGCTTCGGTTTGTCTAAGCCGATCGTCTAGTTGCATGCCGGTGACTGCAGGGAAAGGTTTACGGGTACCTTGGGGTGCATCATTATCCATATCATGTTTTTTGTAATCAATTACTGGTTCGTTAATGCTGTCATATTCTTCGGAAAATTCATTAGGTAATTTAAAGAAACCTCTTTTTATATGATTAGTTATTGGAAATTTTGCTATTCTTGTTAGTTTTCCCATCATTGTCATATCCCCGTCAACAGAATCCGCAGTCAAACTTGCAATTGTCGTCGTGTTTTTGCTAAGGTGATTAGATGGATGTTTATTTGGAAATAAAGTTGTTTTTTTAATAAAACTTGATTTTAAAGTTGTCGTTTTATGGACGCCATGACTAATTGGTTTTACAGATGGTTTTCTATTATATGCTCTATTGGTCGGGAGGGGTGTTGATTTTTTATAAGCGTGACCAATCAGAAGGTCGTGGAACGTTGTTATTAGTTGGAATTTACGATGGTGGAATAATCTGTTTTGAATATTTTCGATTTCTTTGCTCATATCTTCTAGAGTCATCAATGCCGCATGAGTAGACGTTCTGGAGAATCGCTCAGTACTAGGTTTCATTGTTTTCATGCGGAAAGCTGTAGTCAGCGGAGTAGTTTTAACTGTTAACCTCTTGGTTGTGCGTTTCTTTGTAGGTGGCAAAGTGTGTATCACTGAAACCGAGGTGTTTAATTTATTTAGGGGAAGGCTGTTGGGTTTAGAATAATGCCACGCCTATGTTCATAATCCGCGCCATGTATTTATTATTTATTGAAAAAAAACCTACTGTGTGTAGTCTAAGAAATTAGTCGGCCAACATTTTAATAGGGATCAAGGAGGGAGCTTTTTAAGCTGAAATGTACAATAACAATTAACTAACCTTTAGACGAGAAATTGCTTTTAGTTTCACTAGACCTCAAATCAAAATTTGGCAACGGGTTATTTTGAAAGCGATAGTCATCAGCCCATTTGAGAAATGAATTTCCTCTGCCAGTGGTTGCATGTTTTAGTAAAACATCATCTAATATATCAGTTATATTAGGGATTTGTTGTTTCATTTCATCGATACTCATGGGTGTGGCGTATCTTATAGGTTTGAACCCGTCGACGTGCGATGATACCATTTCATAGTCTTCTAGATTGTAATTTGGAGGAGCCATCGTTCCGTTATCAGTTCTCACACTAAATAGATTCTTTATTTTCTTAAACGGATTAAATCTATGTCTTCTTTTTATATGTCTTTTGACTTTTTTTGTTGTTTTAGGTTTATGGAAACGAAATTTTTTGAACAAGTTTTTTATCCTTCTCTTCTTTGTCATACTATCTCGTAGCTTGACCACAGCTGTCGGTTGTGGAACTAAATTAATGTTTACGCAGCCATGTTTTTGTTGAAAGTCTTCCCTATGAAGAGCTGCTGCATCATCAAGTTTCAAATCACTATATTTTTTTATATTATCTATGCTACTTTCATTCGTACCTCTTCTGAGTCTTCCCGTTTCGTTTAGTAGTTTAATTTGTTCTTTATTGCCGTTTATATCGTATTTGGGTTTGAGGGTCTGTCGTTTTTTTTCGCCAAATATTTTGCCTATTAATTTTCGCGGTGCAAACCTTTTGCAGTTTGAATTGTCGTCGGCTGCGATGGGTTGGTTTGTGTAAATTCCTGCAAATATTGCATAAATTTATAACTATGGTTGCTCAAACGCTTAAATTGGATACACATCATTTGTTTACAGTAAAAAACCAAGGTTTTAGAGTGATCGGGCATTAGGGCTAAGTATGAATAGCCGCAGCCCCAGGCCACGCCTGCGTGAACTTCAAAGCTATAAAGTAGGTCTTATATTCCAGAACGTGACATACTTCTGTACCAAATTACACTTAAACAAATTCACTTATTTTGCGTGATGCATGCGGCTGATTTAAGTCCTGCTTACAGCCCACGCGTCAGGTAAGCGCGGTTCTTTCAAACTAATTACAATAGAAAAGAAGTGGCCACCACATCCATTTGTCTATCCACGTCGCCGCTACAAGCGTGATTATATAATCAGCCTAAAACAATCGTACTTTCGTAATGGTAATACTAGTAAGGCTTTGAAATCTGTGCTTACTTACTCAGAAGAGGCAAAACATGGGATCGTTGCCTCTTATTACCCTTCAGATTCCTGGTCAGCTCTTCCAAATTCACGTCGGAGTTTCTCTCCACTTGTGGCGTCCCGTCTACTTCGTTTGGGTCTATTTTAGAAATACCATCTTCACCTACGCCGTTATCATTAATAGCATCGTGATTATCATTAGTTTTTTTAGCGTATTTGAGTGGCACAGTCTGCGATGTATGGTACTTTTTTGGTGGCCCGTTGTCTATGAAAAAGTAAAAATGCTTTTTGAACCATGAATCGTCACTTTTAGTTGGCACCTCTTGGTCTTCAATATCAGAATCATCAAAGAATCTCTTATTTATTCTATTGGGCAATGGCGGTATTTTATTAAGTATAAATTTACCAATGTCGTCGACATTATGGTGCCGGTGCGCCTGGTATTTTACCAAATTAGAGAAATTGGTATTGGCTTGATCTTTTTGAAACTTCAAATAATGTTTGTAACCATTAACGAAATCGTTGTAAGCTATTTTATTGGCCAATGTTTCATAGCTGGTTTCCTCCAAAGCAGCATGTGTTTTTGGTTCATCGTAAAATTGATCATGTGTGGTCTTAGCTTTAGGACGCGGTATCTCGGTTCTTGCGGCCGAGTCATCTGGGTTCGTAGAGTCAATGCTGTAATCATATACCGGCATATTCACACCGTCGTCATAGATTTTTTGAATGTCATCTTTCAACCTTAAGTCCGATAATGTCTCCAAGTTTCTTTTAGAAAGTAGACGGTGATTTCTCTTTCTAATTCTGAGAGGAGACTCGTTAACAGTGACCCTTTTTATCAGATTATCATCACGACTTTTGGCTAGTATCTGTTCATACCACGTCAGCATGTTATAATCATCTAATGTCGAGCCAGGTGTAGTGACATGCGTTTTTTCGGATTTATTCTTCTTGTATTTGTGGTCTTTATTCTTTTTGCATCCTAAACTCTCACATATCTTTTTAGTTATTGCCATCGGTGTCTTCGTTTGCTTGTTAATAGCCTTCGGCTTACAACAGCAAGGCTTTTTTATTTTATGGACCTCATGCGATATTTTGTCCTTCGCTTTACAAATTACCTTCTTCAGTTCTTTCTGTAGCATATCCTCCACACTGTGCGCTAACGTCATCGCGTCTTCTTTGATAGATCTTCGATACACACCATGCGGTTCAGTGTTTTTAATTAATGGACTTTCGGTATTATATTCTATAGGACTTGTCGTACCAGCATATCTTTTATTAAATGTGTCGTCTAGTCCGTTTATTGATACGAATGTACTAAATGCATAGCCAGGAGGGCCTGCTTCTGTGCGAGCAAGTAATGGGTCGGCTTCAAAAGTCGCTTCAGTGACAGTGTTTGAAATCATCTCGGTGATGGAAGGATTTTGTTCGGCAATCATTCGTATTGCTTTATCTTTAATATCGTTAAGTAGTTCTTCAATTTGCGCTGTCCCAGGGAATTCTGTATCGTATATTGCAGACCCTCTCGGTTCAGTATATTCAAATAATGGTGGTTCGATAGTAGTGGTCAGATATTTATCAACTGCGTATAACTCTTTCAGGTGTAGTATTTCGGTGGTAATCGAATCTAGTTCTACTGTTAAATTTACATTAGTTGGTGTAGTGTTTCCTTCTTTGACACGGGCAAAGCGAGTTCTTGATTCCGTGTTCATTTTACTTGTGGCTTTTTCATCGAAGGGCCATTTCTTAAAACCTGTATTGGTGGTTCTACTGGCTTCTCTTTTGAACGCAAATCTTGGCCTTTCGACATATTCATTGTTGTGTCTTCTTTTTCTATAGTTGTAGAGGTCTTGTTTGAAATATTCATTCTTTAGTATTCTTCTTTGTCGAGTTATGTCATTTTGTTTATTTTTCTTCAGTTTATTTCGGAATTTTCTCCAAAAGCTGCCTGTTCTCGGCTTAGGCGACTTATGTTTAATAGAGATCTTCTCGGTCACTCTTATCGTGTTAAGCATAGGATAAGTCTTATGCGGTGCTGTAGTCTCCACTTTTGCGGCTCTACCATAAATAGTGTTGCCATGATATTTATTGACTTTAGCATGGGTTCTTGGATGCATGGGTTTAGTGACGCCATGCTTGTCTACTCTTCTATGTTTGTGTATATGTCTATTATTTTTCAGTTTGTTCCCCGTGGTGTAGTACAGGTCAGTTATAGCATCGAATACATCGTCAGTTGTGTGGTAACTATTAATACTTTTAGATATAGTACGGCTATCGATAAGCACCATCAGATATAATAAACTGGAAATAATTTGATTAAAAATTAGTTGTGTTGAATGAACCTGATTGGTCAGTCGGGGATCTGGTGACCCAAGGGATAACCACCAACTTCTATATAAATAAACCCGATGCAAAGTAGTTGCCATAGCTTATATATAATAAATAAATAATAATAATAATATAAATATCGCCAGACGAACACACCAACTGTATTCCCAAACTAAGCAACGCTTGTACTATGGGTACCGCACAATGGACTGGGGCGATCCCAGTGACACCCAGACCCTGCCAAATTACGAAAAACTAAAAAGCCATTTCCGAAATTCGCCCCGGCGGGAATCGAAACCGCAACCACCATGTGCAGTGAGCCGAGCGGCCTACGCTCGAACCGCTGCGCCAAGCGGTCGTGCTTGCTTATAGATGCTTGCAATGCCAAAGGTATAGCTCGCATGATGCCGAACCGAATGAGATTGGGACATAAGGAGGGAGAGAGGAGGATAGGCTTTCAGCTGCCCCACTTATCGTACGAAACACAGAATGTAGCTATTTTACACGGATTTTCTATGGGAGGGGTTGCACTAACCCGGTGGTGCCACGAGCTGTCAATGTCATAAAATATACATAGGTAAGTATGTTGTCTTAGTACAAGCGTTCTGGGCCCTAACCACGCTAGCTACTCAAATCGTAATAGAAAAGCAAACGCTCGCGATTACGTTTCCAACGCTCCGCTTTTGACGTTTTGCTGACACGAGCTTCATGATTTCTACTGACATTGAAATGGTATGGTGTCAGCAAAACGTCAAAAGCGGAGCGTTTGAAACGTAATCGCGAGCGTTTGCTTTTCTATTACGATTTGAGTAGCTAGCGGGGGTAGGGCCCAGATTTTGCACACACACACACACTGACACACAATCTCTCCGTTCGTACGTAGGTAAACAATACTTAGATTATATCTCGTCACACTTCTAGAGTCAAGGCTGGTGCACACTGATAACATTTTATTGTTTAGTGATTATCAATAGGCAGTGCCGTACAGTGATTGGTGCACTAGAAACCCTGTCCCTCTCCCCCACCATAAGGGGGACAGATGACACACGAAAGATGCCTGTGGATGCGAACGGCGAATGCATGTTATTTTTTGAAAAATGGACGCTCACATTTTTGTATTGTATTGTTATTAATTGTGTTTGTTACTCGACATTGGCAGTATCACATTGGGCCTGACCCAATGGAAAGAGGCCATTAATATAAAAATATAAATTATGGTTTATTGTGGCTCTGTTAGTAGAACAATTCAGCATAAATAATATAATTCTTAAGGGGGAGACTTCAGTTATCATAATTTTCTTCGTATATAACGATATCCGAATTACTTGGGCTATTTATAAGGGCCGGTCAAAGGCTATCACCTACGCAATTGAATTTTTATTAAGCCTAGAAGACATTAGTCTATCTTTCTATGCTATTTAATGGCCACTAAGTAAGAGGCAGGCGCGCGCGGTACTTTGTGGGAGAGGCTGTTTGAAGCGTCAGACGCACGCGGCCGACGCCTGCGTGCTGGGGGCAAGTCTGTTACCCGATCCAATAACGCTTGACTTGCACACGACTTGCAAGTCGCCAGTATTGACAGCTTTCCGTAGTCCACTAACCATTCGGCTACCCATGCCGACCGATTCTCGATTGGAGAAGCAGTCGTTAGCGGACTTCGAAATTGTTGGCTCGGTTGTAACTGTCAAACCGACGTTAAGTCGAGTGTTAGGTATTGGAACGGTTAACAGACTTGGCCCCCAGTGCAGCTACGTCGATCGCGGGCGTCCGTCGCGTGCGTTCATAACGTGCGTCCGTCACAAACTCCGGCGGCAATACTATAGAAAAAATTACAGACTCACCATAGAAAATTGATAAATAACATTGGCTATATATTAAAATATTCGCTCCTCGCATGATACCATGTAAATGTTGATGTACTACAAATAAAACTGTTTACCACAATTACGCAAATCTTTGGCAATCGACTTGCTATTGTTTTTTAAAGCTGTCACGGTCATTTTCAATTTTAATCTTTTTTTAAAGTTTATGGGCGCAGAAAGGAGGTTGGAATAAAGGTGTTTATTCTCTGGCTTTGGGCGCAAGATGTTTCTCTACAGCGAGGTAGAAGGTTTACTTAGGTTAAAGTATTATCTTTAGGGGCTATGTAGGCAACTGCTTCTGGGCTCGGCGTGGCGCGCGCGGCCTATGAAAAAAAACTGGTCAAGTGCGAGTAGAACTCGCGCCCTGAGGGTTCCGTACAATATTTTATTATGATTTTAGATAGTTTTTCCATTCCTGAATTCCAATATCGATACCGGCAAGATATTTTAATAATATTATATAGTTCCCAAAAATGCTTAAACAAATTCGGGAACCGAATACAAACTGCAACCAAACTGAATACAAACCAGGGTTGTTACAAAAAAATCATTTTGTTTTAATCACCTTGTTGAAAACATGTTTAAATCATTTTGGAAAAAATCATTGATTTTTTCCTCCTGATTTAAATCAATGTTTTAAACAACGTTTTAAACATGATTTCATCAGTACTTGATAGTCAAATAAAACATGTACATGACGCTGTTTTATTAGTAAGTACATGTAGAAAATAAACATTTTATTATTTTGAATATTTTATATTATCAAGGGCCTGCATCAGAATCGTCAGATAAAATTTATCAACCAAATAAATAAACGTTTTGACATGATGTTCTAAGGAAAAACTGTCATGACGCCATATTTTATGGATAAACGTTGGGACGATTTTAAACGTATTTAATCACGTGAGTTGTCTGATATTGTCGTGGCCGTATGGTATTATTTTCAATACTTATGCAATTTGATCATGTGACTTCATTCTTGCCACTAGCTTATGACCTCCTTGTTACATATTTTGCACTAGCTGTACGCGCGAATTCGTCCGCGTGGAATAGTGTCTTTGGGTAGCAATTTTAATTCTTTCACAAATAAGACACATACGTATAAATACTTTAATGAGCTATTTGCAGTGTTTAAGTAGGTAGGTAGTAGGTAGGTTTGTAAGAGCTATATTTCTATGCAGACTTTCATCCCCTATTCACTTTTGTTATTTTACACCCTTGAGGGTAAAACTTTTACCCTCATGGGTGTCACTTTAAATGTCATAATATTTAATAATGGCGTACAATCAACACCCTAAAAAATAAATTTAAAGCTTCTAGCTCTAAAAATGACGATATTTCCATACAACTTTTCATCCCCCCCTTTAAACCCCTTACAGCCTTTTTCGCATTAAAAAGTAGCCTATGTTCTTTCTCAGGCTCTGGTCTATCTGTTTACCAAATTTCATTTAAATCAGTTCAGTAGTTTTGGCGTGAAAGACCGATAGACAGACAGACAGAGTTACTTTCGCATTTATAATATTAGTAAGGATTTAACTCTACTAGATTTTAGCAGCCTCACATCCGGAACTTCAATGTAGTGCTTCCAAATATTGTATTCTTTCTTCCACCAGTGGGGATGGAAGGTGCAGAGGTTACATACATGTTGATATAAGGAAATAAAGAATACAGGTCAAAAACATAAATAAAGCTGCTGTATAGCTTGGAAAAATAACAAAATCACTTTTAAACATTAAAGGTTTTTGACACTCGAAAATCTAAAAAAACAATTTAAATCAGTGTTTTAAACATGAATACATCATATTAAAAGCATGTGAAAAAAAACATGAATTAAACATCAAATCATTGATTAAAACGAATAAAACAATAAAATCATTTATTATTTCAATTTCCCTGATTTTTTTGCAACGCTGATACAAACACCTATTTTACACACTTAGGGGTGGAATTTTACAAAACGCTGAAATTAATATTTTTTATTTGTAATACGTAGCCTCAATACTTATTTTCATGTCTCTAGGTTCATTTAATTTTTTTACCCCATAAATACTTTCACCCCCTATTTTATGTACTTAGGGGTGGAATTTTCCAAAATCTTTTCTTAGTGGATACTTGCGGTATATAAGGTACTTACTGTCAAAATTTCATGATTCTGACACCAGCGGTTTCGGCTGTGCGTTGATTCCTTTGTTTTGACTAGTGAATTTGCAAAAAGTACCAAAATATGCGACATTAATGCCCGTATCCTTTGATTGCGTTGTCTTAGAAGCCTATTTTTTTTTAAACCTGCAAGTGTCCATAGCCTTTCATATTTGATATTAATTTCAACTTGATATCTCTATCCGTTTCTGAGAAAAAAGTTCTTGACAGACAGACAGACAGACAGACGGACAACAAAGTGATCCTATAAGGGTTCCGTTTTTCCTTTTAAGGTCCGGAACCCTAAAAATAAGCCATGTTTTAGTTTGATACCTTATTTATTCGTAACTAAACGAATTAAACCCCCAACACGACTTAAAAGAAAATCGTTTCCGCGTCTGTTTATCCGTTTAGTTCTTTTAAACTACGCAATTGATTGTGATGCGGTTTTCACTATCATGTAGATAAATTATACCTTATGTACGTACGTGGAAAAACCGGGATGGCTCATAGTGTACATAGTACTTAATTAAATTTGAATAACGACTAAAGCAGGGTCGCTGAGCACGAAGAATTTCGTACAATGACCTGTTATTACCTGTCTCTGTCACTCCTGCGTAAATCTAACACGTCTCGCTCACACAGTTGCCGTGAACTGCGTGTGACCGGCAACTGTGTGAGCGAGACGTATTAGATTGTACGAAATTCTTCGTGCTCAGCGACCCTGCTTTACATCATTATCATAACTAGGCAAGTAGGTACCTATAAAATAGATAGGTACCCATATTTTAACGAGATAATAAATCCAGTTTGCAGGGAATTACAGTTTCTGATGTCATCCTTAAAATAAATAGAGTTAGGTATGCTTTCCAAGTAATGAGTTCCTTAGGTACTTACTTAATGAATTAGCGAGAAATATAATAATTATGACTCACAAGGAAATATTGAACGTAAAACGGTACATCATTGTAAATCTGTTATTTTCGTAGTACATGTAAGATAAAATAATATGTCAGCGCTGTAATATAATATTCAACCTTGCGCTGAGAGCAATAAAATTTAATATTCATTAAACACGTGAACTGTGTTGTAGTAATATTTGAAATAAGGCTTTTATCGAAATTTCTACTCACTTGGTTGCCGCGTTGCTTGGTCTGTGCTCGGTGCCTGACAAGTATTAAAATTTTCTTGGGAGAATGTTGTGTGACACTTTCGGCTGTATTCAGAAACAATACTTGTCTTAGTAAGTGACCATTTCTATGGATTTTCCTCCACTGGTTGTGTGTTCGCGCGCACTGTGAGACCTCATAGTAATATTTGTGAATACAGGCGTTTGATTTGACCACCCTTCTTATTGCCCACCACTGCGCACTGGTGGCTGTGAGGAAAAACTGCAACTCTCGCAGATTCCAAATTTTAATAATTATTTGGTACCTACTTTCAAACTTTTCCATACTGGGAAAGTGAATGATCTTCTTCTAATTCAGGTCAAATTAGGCATCAATAGCCTAGTGGTTAAAGGGGCCGGTTTCGTAGCTGAGAGGTTCCGGGTTCAATCCCCATCCTGACCTTTAAACTATTGACGCGAGCCCACTCCTAACACAAGCACAGCTTAGCTGGAGGGGCTAACGGAAATACTAGTAATGTGATAAACTCACATTGCTAGTACCCTTAAAATCTTTTTTTTCCGTTGATTACTTAGCCCCGTGCTGATCACGTCAAGGGTCAAACATCAGCGTCATCGATAGACCCCATTGTCAATCCTGGCTTACCGGAGTACCAGTGGTGAGAGTGAGGCGGGACGAATCCCATGAAAAAAAAACATGTGTAGTGTGTAGTATACGCTCGCACACACACAAGGGAGTCTAGAGCGGTTGCATAGAGGGGGCGTGACGGCATGAGTGACCGTCATTCCATTTGCCGTAACTGCAAACTGGCCGATATACTGCCAAACTACGCCACTAGATGTCTCCCATCAAAACTCGATACAATATTATATTTGCCCTATTTCACTTGATCACCGCAACACCATTATTTACCGATAACATTCGACCCCCTCGCCATTATCAGTTAGTCTCTGGAGCAGTGTACACGTGTCACGATGAGAGTCCTACTTGTATTAGCCGTGTGTATTATAACGCTGAGCGCCGCGGGAGCCGACCACTTGGTGGTGGGAAATGTCGCTAACAGAGTGGAGTTAGCGAACCACACCGTCATCAAATACAACGCATTCCCGTTCGTGAAGCGAGTTAAATATTATTTTTACACGCAAGTCGATAACAGACCGATAACGGTAAGTTACATTTAATATACTTACAGGGTGTAGAACATCGTAACGGAAACTGGGTGGCTACTTTTAGCAACGACAATCGATAACGTGACATTCGTCACGTTCGACAATTCGAAACCTACTCTAAATTTTATTTGTTTTGCCGTCGTATTGATTACTGAATACGTAGTAGAAAATTATCGTTCGTTCAGACATACGACGGCATAAAAGATGGAATTTAGAGTAGGATTCGACTATACGAATGTCACGATATATCGATTATCGTTGCTAAGAGTAGCACCCTGGTGATACCATGGATTCAACTCATGATTCTGGACCCTCCCAGAGTTGGAATATTCTATCGATACTTCACAATTTTAATTTTTGCATAAAATCATTATTCAAATCCATATCTATATGATTTCACATAAATAAATCAATAATTACTATTTTAGATATAAACTGCAATTTAAATTAAGACTCAGTACCTACGCTCAAACGCATTTCATACTGAAATCAATATACAAATACTGAACAATTGGAGCATAATTCATGAAAATTTCGACAGAAAATTCGTACTCTGAGGGATCCAGAATCATGAGTTGAATCCATGGTATCAGTTATCGTTACGATGCCCCTTACACCCTGTATCATAACTCTGGCTTTTGTCCGAAACTTCTGTACCGTAGATTTTATTTACCGGATATCCACTACCTACCGTGTCCATCTACAGATAGGAACCACCCAAGTGTTCCCATAAGCACCAAATAAAATCATCAACATCTGTCAAGCCGTTTAGGAGAAGAATGACGAATCAACACGCACACCGGACTAGAAGATGTAAAGATCTTAGTATACGGCACAGATATAGATTTACATAGATAACGCAAGTATCACGATTTGTATTGAAACCAAGCGTGCCGAATTTTTAACACCTACTGTGACGTCATTAGTGACGGGAATTTCAAACCGATGCCCGCCGATGCCCCTCCGCCCGCTACGATTCGCTCGAGTGATTATTTCGCTCATACCCATATATTTTATATCTGTAGTCGCACGGACTGTAAGTTAGCGGCGACCAACCTTGACGCTTGGTCGGGGTTTCATACACGCGAAGTACATGCATTTGCGTTATCTATGTAAATCTATATCTGTGGTATACGGTCTAGTGGAAAAAGACAAAACTCCCACCAGGAGCCTCTCGCTCGGGTCGGTGTTTCTGCAACAGTGTGCCATCCTATTTTTTCACTCCCCCTTCCCAAGTACCTACGGGAGATACCTACCCTCGTAATTCGTAATTTAGCCCTTCTTGACGTCCCACTCCTCGGCACGGGCCTCTCCTCACTACGAGGGGGATTCAGGCCGTAATCCACCACGCTGCCCCAGTGCAGGTTGGCAGATTTCACATGTCTTTCGAAAATTGGTTAGATTTTCTAAGACATGCAGGTTTCCTTATGATGTTTCCTTCACCGTAAGATAGTGATGATGAGTTAAAAATTGTGTTTCGCACATAGATTTCGAAAAAGCCAGAGGTGCGAGCCGGGGTTTGAACCCAGGACCTGGTGCCCGCAAGACGCGTGCTTAACCAATCGGCAATCACTGACTTACCATAGAATATAAAAATTAGCCTTACGGCATCTAAATGATGCTATTCCTTGTTTTCCAGGGCATCCAGGCCTTGGACACGCTGCACAGCAAAGCATCGATCAACATCACAGCCGGGGGGGTGGGCTACCCGTTCGTGAACCTCCGTATGAAGAGCGAAAGAGGAAGAGCTATGAGCTACGACATTGGAATCTACGTCTCGCAATTTTATTGAAACAATATTACATTTTAAATAAGTTCTTATACCTAGATTATTTTTTAATCATCCTTTTTACAAAACTGATCGAAACATAAATAAAAGACTTTAAAATTGCCAGGCTTAATTAAAATTAGGCCCTCCAACATTCCATTATGATTCTCCACAGACTGTCCTTATATGTACCACTATAAAATAGTGGAACACTCATTGAAATAACTCTAAAATCTAGTAGATTTAACTATGTATCAAACAGACAAACATATTGTATTTATCAATCATTTATTAAAAATCCTGATTCAAAAAATCTGAATATTCTTTCTCCAACGCCTTCAGTGCGCCCTCTGTACTTAACAAAACGTTTTGTCTCCGCAAATTGTCGATCAGCGCCATCTGTTTGTCGGTGCGGGCGGTTAGAGTTTTAATTTGCGATTCCAGCCGAGAGATGGCGGTACTGTGCGACGCGGAAAGGTTTCGGGACGAGTCCCGTAAATCCTGAAAATATATAATTGACAACCGTGGGGGCCTATTCCCCCATATTAACGGGGAATGCGCCCGCTATGTTAGCAATAGACGCCTCCTATTCTATCTTTCAATAGGCGCGCAGGTTTCCTCACGACGTTTATCACCAATCAGCAAGTGATAATCTCAGTTATGATAGACATTTTAAAGAGATTCGCACATGAACTTTGAAATCCCAAACGTCCGAGCCGTGGTTTGAACCTGCACACCGCGTGTCCCAAAGCGTACGTCCGACCACTGTGCAATCACTAAGTGTGTACTAAAACATATGGCATACCTTTTCAGTTCGTTTCGCAATTTCTATCTGTTGTTTCAAGTTGTCTATGGTTTCCTCTTGAGTAGCGCACCTAGCTTCGATAGTAGTGTTCCTAGATTTCATCCGTTTGAGCTCGGACGATAGTTTATCTGCCTCGCTTCTTTGTTCTTTGTATAGTCGTTCTTTCTCCTTCAACAATAGGAACCCAATAATCGCTAAACACACATGGATGTTCGTCGTTTATTCTCGAGTTTAGTTGAGACTAGCTATTGAACATTTAGGGCTAGATAAGATGTAAATGCAATGCGATCTAGCCAAGATTACGTATTGGGCAAACATGAAACGCAATTTGATGTTCGGGCTAGCTATGGGACGCAAGCGACGGTATGAAATGTAAAAGCAATATTATCTAGTCGGAACTACATATGGGACGAATAAGGCTAGATCTGATATATGCCCGCAATACAATCCAGTCGACATTAGATTTGGAAAAATGTGGTTATAGACACAAATAAGGGCAATGCATTCTAGCCAAGCCAATCGCACGAATGTATGGCTAGATCAAATTAAAATGCAATTCAATCTAGCCGGGGCTAGACTCTGGACTCTGGAGTAGTCTGAGTCAGGGTAGATATAAAACACAATTTCCTATAAATACAGATTTTGAAATCAGTACCTACTTATGCATTCAACAATATGAAGTTAAAACATGTGTGGCCATGAATCCATAACAAAAATTGAATATTTAGAAAACCCCCGATGGGACTAAATCTAAATCTGAGTGAGATTTGATTATTATTTACTATTAGTTATTTAGTGATAATGGTGTTGCCTGCTCATATTATTATTTTATGCTGTTCCTGAGAATGTACACCATCTTTAATTCATTGAAAAGAGTAACCATTGAGTTTCTTGGCGGATCTTCTCAGTGGAAGCAGTATTCCGAACCGGTGGTAGATTCTGACTATTCATAAATGCTTTGTTGGCTTACGTGAATAAAAACAATTTTGAGTTTGAGTTTTGAGTTTGAGTTTTGAGTTTTGAGTTTGATTTTGAGTTTTGAGTTTGACGTTTGAGTTTTTAAACTACAAAAGAGCTGATAATTTTCAAACGGCTGAACCGGTTTCCATAAAACATAGCTAAGAACACTATCGATCAGGATACCTATCTAACAAAAAAATCAACATTGAAATCGGTTGATCCGCTTGGGCGCTGCGATGCCGCAGACATACACACAGATACACAAATACACATGTTAAACTTATTACACCCCACTTTTTTGCGGGGGTTAAAAATATCCTTAAAATAATTTAAGCTAGGTTTTTTATACAACAGGCAATCGAAATATAAAATTCTAAGTATGTGTCTTGTGAGAACAGGGTCACATATCTTTATGGTCCTTGCTAACAACTAAACAATTGTAAACCTTGTTGGAAAAAGGTTGGGAACCACTGTTCTAGCCCAACGGCCATCACCTACCTCTAGTTTGGTCTGCAACGCCAAGCACTTGGCTTTCATCTCCATGGTGCTGGATCTCATGTTGTTTGTCTTAGTCAGTAGCGACATCTTCTGACCCTCCAACTCGGCCAGTTGGGTAAGGTGTGCTTCACATTGGGAGGCCTGGAAAAGGATGGGTGAGTGTTCACAGAAAATATTTCTAAGCAATTGAATAACTTAATGGCCACTGTTCGATACATATTAGGACTTTCACTGTCATCGTCAGCACCCCTCAATACAAATAAATAAAATTAAAGTTTCTGTTTGTAATAAAATAATAAATATCGCCAGACTGACACACCAACTGTAGGGTCCCAAACTAAGCAACGCTTATAGTATGGGTACAATGGACTCGGGGCGATCCCAGTGACATCCACACCTGGGCAAATTACGAAAAGGCCATTTCCGAAATTTGCCCCGACGGGGATCGAACCCGCAACCAGCCGATGCAGTGAGCCGAGCGGCCTACGCGCAAACCACTGCGGCAAGCGGTCGTAATATCGAAATAATAGCAGAGAGAGAGGAAGGGAGGAGGTATTGGACCTTCAACTCTCACACTCGTCGTTTGAAACGATCTTCTGTGAGAGGTTGGTACTACTCTGGTACAGGCTTACAGTATATGAGCTGTAGACTTAAAAATGACTCACCTTCTTATCTATAATGTTTTGATGTCTGTCGATCTGTTCTTGCATCAGCTTCACTTTGGACGAGAGAAACTTGCACACATTTTCTACGGTCACTCTATCTGAAAATTATATTTAAAGAAAAGTAAACTAAATGTGCTTTACCCCTTAGAGAAAACAGGCGTGATGGTATATAAAAGTTGGTGGTTATAATATAAACACTTACTTTTTAAAAAAGACTGTGGCAACACTTTATCCTTAACATTAACAGAAACGAAAGCGTACAAAAACTCCAAATCTTCTGTAATCCTATTGCTGTCAGTACAGCAATCACATATTATTCTAGAATTGTTGTGACCATCACAGTTTCTGTTGCTATACATATTATTCTGTGCTATATTTTCAATTTTGATGCTACCCTGTGCATTCTGGCTGCAATTTGGTGTTCTATTTTCGAAATCTGTTCTTCCATGCACATTGTTATCATGATTCGGTGTTCTATTTTCAAATACTGTGCATTCTGAGCGGTTATTGAGCTCTGCATTTGATTTTGACGATTTCTTTTTTTGAATATTTCCTCTGTGCTGTGGTGACGGCTGTGTGATAGGTTTCTGTGCATCACAACAATGCTTTTTTGTGCTGTGTGCCGGAGATATTGTGAGACTTGATGAGAATTCTGAGAATATGTCCTGTTTTTGCTGAAATGAATACCAAAATGAATTTAATCATTTAGGTTAGGGTGGCTGCGAGATTCCCGTCGGGGCAACTTTCGGAAATGGCCTTTTCGTAATTTACCCTGGTCTGGGTGACACTGGGATCGCCCCCAGTCCATTGTACAGTACCCATAGTACAAGCGTTGCTTAGTTTGGGACCATACAGTTGGTGTGTTCATCTGCGATATTATATTATTTAGTAAAAAAATATCTATTTTGGTGTATAAGCACTAACTATCTCAATACCTTAAGTACTTTTTAAAAAAAGTCAAGAACTCAAATTGTTAGGCAGGCATACTTACAGTGCCCAACACTGACTTATTTTTGTAGTTTATTTTATTTATTTTTATTTTTATTTATTTGGTTCACCAACAACTGTTTACACCATATAAAACAATAAATAAATAAAATGAGACTTGTACAAGTGCAACAGTTACTTAAAGGTAAACACCGCATGCACCACTAAACAGTTAAATTCTAAATAACTAATCTAAATGTAAACAACAGAAAGAGAGAAAAAAAAAAAAAAGAATAGGTAGTAAAAAATTATATAAAAATAAATGATTTACTATAAAGCAATAAGCGATAAACCCGGTAAACTCCAGAAATAAAAAACTAAAACAATAAATTTAAAAAATGAAAAAATAAAGTAAAAAAAAATTATCATAATTAACAGTTTAAAAATGCTCGGTTTATATTTAAAAAAGCTTATGAGGTACAGTAAATCTCCCTTATTTATAAACATTTTGTAATTGATTTGGAGATTTTGGCGAGGGAGTCAGAATGCAAGTCAATCTGATCACTACAACTATTGATGATTTTGCAAAACCTAGCACAGGGTGAGTTTGCACCTAAAACAGTTCTCCTGGGCGATGTATAGAGTGGTGTGATTGGATTTCGAGGCATCCTATATGGGATACGAAAATTGATGAGGTTTAGCAGGGGAGGGCAATCAATAAGGTGCTTCACGATTTTGCACAGAAACTTTGCATCAATGATCTGCCTCCTCTGAGCAAGAGAGATCATATTGAAGTGTTGCAATTTACTACTATAAGAGCGTAACAATTTAGCCTTCCCTAAAGAAAATGTAAGATGCCAAAGAAAACGTTTTTGTATTCGTTCAAGACGCAATATGTGTGACGCGTAATGAGGTCGCCAGACCGGGCTACAGTATTCTTTTTTTTTTTTTTTTTTTTTTTTTTTTTTTTTTTTTTTTCCCTTGAATTACTGCAATCTGTCGCCTTTCATGGGACATTCAGCAGTAGGTTGGTTGGTGCTATTGTTGGCGCTCTCGGTATGTGACCTGTGTCACATCCTCATTGTTTAGACAGTAATTATGTTTACTGTGATTGGATCAAATCTTGAGGTATTTTACGTTTTAATCGACGCGCTTTGTTGTGGTTTTCCATTAATGGTCGAGCCAGAGTGTTTGGGTGTTGTACGATGCGTTCTTTGTAGGATTTGGTATGGCGCACAATTTCTTGTTTCACAGTGGGTATTTGAAGGTCTCGGTGTAATTGTTCGTTGGGCACAAACCAAGGAGCGTTGGTTACCATACGCAGTGCTTTGTTTTGAAACCTTTGTATGATTTCTATGTTAGAGTGAGATGCTGTTCCCCATAGTTGGATTCCATACGTCCAGACGGGCTTCAGTATTGCCTTGTACAGAAGTATTTTGTTCTCAAGAGATAGTTGAGACTTGCGCCCAATGAGCCAGTACAGTTTTCGTATTTGGATGCCAAGCTGCTTCCTCTTAGTGAAGATATGTTTTTGCCAGGTTAGTCTTTTGTCCAAATGCAATCCAAGGTATTTCACGTGATCTGCCTGTGGGACCTCGATGCTATTTAGTGTGATTGGAGGACAAGATCCTCTTCTTAAGGTAAACGTTACGTTGGCTGATTTTGTTTCGTTTGCTTTTATCCGCCACTTTTTGAGCCATTGGGATATGTCGTTAAGTCCTTTTTGCAGTGTTAGTGTGGCTATTTTGGGGTCACTATGTGTAGCTAGAATGGCGGTATCGTCAGCAAAGGTTCCAGTGGTTAAGGATTCAGATGTTGGCAAATCTGCAGTGAATAGTAGGTAGAGTATGGGGCCCAGTACGCTGCCCTGTGGAACTCCTGCTTTTATGGGTCGTAGGTCGGACAGTGCTTCTCCATGTTGTACTATGAAGTGGCGCTGCTGTAGAAATGATTTTAGTATTTCGTACAGGAAATCCGGTAGGGCGTTTTTTAATTTAAAGAGCAATCCTTCGTGCCACACGCGGTCGAACGCTTGAGAAATGTCCAGGAATACACTGGCACAATACAATTTTTCCTCCAGTGATTCCGTGATCTTTTTTGTTAGTCTGTGCACTTGGTCGACAGTGGCATGTTTACTGCGGAACCCAAACTGATGGTCAGGAATTAAGACTTTTTCTTGTAGTATGGGAAGGATTCGTTGCAGCAGTAGAGATTCATATATTTTGGATGGCGTAGGTAGCAAGCTTATGGGTCTATATGATTTGGCTTCTTCGGGTTGTTTATCTGGTTTCAGTAGCATTACGATTTGTGCGATCTTCCACTCTAGAGGAAAGAACTGCAGTCTGGTCATGGCGTTAAATAGTGACGTAAGGAAAGTTACGCCAGATTTGGGTAGTTCCTGTAGTACGCGGTTCGTTATGAGGTCATATCCTGGTGCCTTTTTGGGGTCCGATTTTTTTATAGTTCGGGCAACTTCTCTCTTTGTGAATTTAAAAGGCATTTCCTCCGTATTTTTAGGAGTATTTAGATGGTCAGTAATTTCTGCTGCGTCTATTGGAGAGCCTTCATATGGGTGGGGAATAAAGACGTTTGAAAGATGTTCTGAGAAGGTTATGGCTTTCTCTTGGTCTGTCCGTGCCCACGTACCATCGGATTTTCTTATGGGGGGAGAAACTCTAATGGGCCGTTTTAGCCTTCTGGTGGCTTTCCATAAGGAATAATCCGAGGAAGCAGTAGCATCCAGGCCAGAGATGTAATTACGAAATCCGTTATTTCGATCTTTGTCTAGAATGTGCTTAAGCTGTCTGCTGGCATAATTGAGCTGTTTTTTTGCAACAGGGTCTCTAGTTTGTTGCCAGTGCTTCCGTATTTTTCTTTTTTCGGTTATTTTATCTAATATATGTTTTGCTACATAGTTATCACTGCTTCTATGTGGTGGTGGTGGAGTTGAAGACCAGGCTGCATCTTGCACACTTTTGTTGAAGTAGAGAATAGCTTCTGTTATTTCGTCTTTTGATTTCAGACTGACTGGTTCCTGGAATGCTTCATCTGTAAGTTCTCGAAATAGGGCCCAGTTAGTTCTTTTGTTGTGTAGTACGCATTTTTTGGCGCTTTCTTGGGCGGTAGTAAGTAATTCTACTATGATTGGAGAGTGGTCAGAGGATAGGTCCCAGCAACTCCTGCACGAAATGTTGTTCTTCGCGATTCCTTTGCTGACACAAAAGTCGATAACGTCTGGGATTTTCCTTCTGTCTGTTGGCCAATAGGTCGGTTGACCAGACGATATTACTTCCATATTTCTTGCTTGGATGCATTTAAGGAGTTCACGCCCTCTTGGTAATACAAGCCTGGAACCCCAAAACGTATGTTTGGCATTGTAGTCACCTCCTGCGATAAATCTGTCTCCGAGGGATTGAAAATAGTCATTGAACTCCGTCTCTTTGATAGTAAATCTCGGTGGACAGTAGAGGGCCGATATTGTAATGTCACTGATCCAGTCTGTTATTACGATGTTTGTTGCTTGGATGTAGTTTTTACAGTAATCCTGTAGTACGAGGTGCTTCATATTTGACCTGATGAGAACGGCTGATCCTCCATGTGCTTTGTTATCTGGGTGGTTAGTGTGGTACATTTTGTAACCTGGTATCATAAAGTTGCTTTTGGATGTGAAGTGGGTTTCTGATATTAGTAGAACATCTATGCGGTGGATTTTGACGAATATTTTTAACTCTTCTGAGTGGTTTGACAGGCCATTAGCATTCCATACACACAATTTTAGTGATGTGAATGTGATGACGTTTTTTGAATTAGATCGGTTAGTGTTTTGGTCATAATAAACATTTGGTTCAACAGGGCAGCAAGTGTTTCCCTGATGGCTTTGAGTTCGTTGGTTTTTTGGATTTCATGCTCGACGTTAGCTGTTTGCGTCGTAGGATGTTCGGGAAGATCTTTTGTGGCTGAGGCATACGACTTACTGTTATTTCTTGGTTTGTTTGTAGGTTCTTGTTCATCTCTTATGAATCCATTTCTTCTGTGTTTAGTGATTGGGGGAGGATACCGGACTTTCAGCAGCTCTTTGTAGACTGTGCATCCTTTGTAGTTAGCTGGATGGTTTCCCTCGCAGAGGACACATTTAACCTGGTTTGATCTTTCTTTCCGCGGGCAAGTCGAGGTGTGATGGGAGCCTGCACATTTGACACATCTGGGCTTTCTATTACAGAACTTTTGTGTGTGGTTATAATCTTGGCAGTTAGAGCATTGAGGGATTGTTCGCTTTGGTCTGGGAGCCTCAAACGATATGCGACAGTGTAGTAAAGATTTCACGCTATATATGTCTTTGTTGTTTTCTCGAGGTTCTAGGTCGATGTTCCACATCGATTGTGCCTGTTTTGTTCTTGAGTTTTGGATGTTCCAGACATTTGTTACTTTGTGGTCGAGTTCTTCAATAGCTATTTTTATTTGCTCTTTATCTGTGGAAGGGTGTATGTTTTTTAGCACCACTCTGAAGCTGCGGTGTTGTTTGGGCTGGTAACTGTAAAACTCTGTGTCTTTAGCCTTCAATTCTTTATAAATAGTGGAGTATGATTCGGCTGATTTCGATTGTATTTTAACCCTGTCGTCACGTAGTATCTTGATTTCATACTCTTCCTTTGCAACTTCTTCTAGTAACTTCAGGAGAGGTTGGATGTTTTTGACCCCGTCAATAAACAATGGGGGGGGTCTTATTGGTTTCGGTACTTGCATTTCCGGTTTATCTACTTGCTCTACATTATCGAGACTGGAGAAGCTGTTGGATGTTGGTACTACTGGTGTTGCAAGCCAGTAGTTCAATTTTGTTTGTTTTCGGTTGCGCATTACTGTATCTGGACTGGATCTTTGCCTTTTGCCATATCGCACTTCTGTGAACTGCTGTTCTTCGGGTTCTCTATCTAGTTTATCTGTTGGCTCAGTGATCTCTTTATCTAGGTTAATTATTTCGCTGCAGGAATTTGATCTTGGCCGGTTTATAAACATTCCTTTGTGGAAAAGTTGTTGGGTCATAGTTTTTGGGTTGCTTTTATTTAAATATAGTACGTTTTCAGAGTTGCTCATTTTGTTCCCACGAGTAGGGCCGATTTAACACGTCACAAGAGGGGTGACGCCCATTCCCTCTTGAAGGCGATATACAACGACGTTTGCCGGGTCCGTCGAGGTTGGCGCTAGTGACTTGCCTCCTGCAAGCCATGCACCCCGTCGGCGCGTAGTCCCACCTTGGGGTTAAGGTGACTTTTTATAGAGGTATTCTACCTCCTGGTCCGGGCGTCTAAGCCAGGGCCCTCGATTCTGTGAATAGATGTGTGCACAGAGTTGCGAGTTGTGGAGGTCATTTCCTACCCCCAGCGGATTCCGGCTTATTAGGCCTGGTTTGTATTTCGGGTTACTTACCGTCGCCCGATGCTCGACGTTGATCTTTTAAGGCTGGTTAGATCTTCACACAGCCAACCCTCCTCTTTTCTCATACGGGCTTGGGACCGTCAATGGCAGAGTTATTATGTTGTCCAGATGAGGGATAAATGTTACCTTACGGTCATAAAGAACTCCTAAATCTCTAATAGTATTAACTTCATTTACTTTATGGTTCTCAATATAGTAATCAAAGCTAATTAATTTTCGATTTCTTGTAAATCTAACAAAATTACATTTTTTAGAATTTAAGTGCATTCTGTTGTTCTTGCACCAACCAATAAGTCTGTCCAGGTCACTTTGTAGTAAGGAACAGTCAGCTTCTGATTTTATAACTTTGACAAACTTAAGATCATCGGCGTACATAAAGATCTCAGAAAAGTGAAAACAATCTGGGATGTCATTTATGAAGTAATTGAACAGAACAGGACCTAAATGTGAACCTTGCGGTACGCCTGATGAGATACTTAGCAATGAAGATTTATAGCCATTAACCACCACAAAGAAAGATCTTGCTTCAAGATAGGAGTTTAGCCATTTAAGCATGTTATTATGGATGCCATATGCTTTTAATTTATCAGTTAAAATCTTGCGCGAAACTTTATCGAACGCCTTACTGAAATCTGTGTATATGACATCAGCTTGGTGACCAGAGTCCAGAGCTTTAACCAAGAATTCAGTATACGTTACTAAATTTGTACTGGTTGAACGAGAACGTACAAAACCATGCTGGTGCTCACTTAAATACCTTTCTAGGTGGTTTTGAATATGAGGACAGACTAATGACTCAAAGATCTTAGCGAGTGACGATAATATTGAAATTGGACGATAATTCGACACAACTTCCTCCTTATCCGACTTATGGATTGGGACAACCTGTGCAATTTTCCATTTAGTAGGAAATACCCCGGTAGCCAAAGACCTGTTATAGATATACCCTAGCGGCTTAACTAATTCACGGGCACAGTTAGAAATAAACATAGGAGGTATACCGTCAGGTCCAGCCCCTTTATTTCTATCAATACTTTTCAGTTTCTTTAATAGTTCCGCCTCATTTATAAATGAAATATCTAAGCCTAAGCTATTGTTCTGAATGGATTGTAGTAATAGTGATTTATGTTTAGGTACGCAGACTTGTTAACTATATTCAATGTTCGAGCAACAGTAAATAAATAATCTAAAGAGAGTAAATACTTACTAATCGAAGCCTGTGAGCAATGATTCATTATAATTATTAGTTTTTACTAACCATTGTATGTTCTATTTCCTTCATTAAACTCTCCGCTTTTTTCTCCAATTGCTTATTAAGTTTTCTGAACTCATCTTCGCGTGCCAATAAGTCCAATGAATCCATTAAATTATTCCTAAAATGATTGAAAAGATTGAGTAGTCCAATCCAAAATATGCTTGACGTTTGGGTTTAATTTACTAATTTTAAAATTAAGTTGTTTACATACAAGTTCCATTAGTAAGATGCCTTTTGATTTTGGGCGCATTATGTAAACATGGTTGTTATGGTTACGAAGTGCATCTTTCGATCAAACAAAGTCCCAACCTTTCCTGAATGCAGTCAATGCATTTTCTCTTTTATTATAATTCGCATAGTTAAACAAAATTGATATTATCAAATACATCAATATAGATATTATAAAGATAAAGTTATTATAGTAATTACAATGCATTGATGACAATGCCTAGAAGCTTGATGCTAATGAGAAAATGCCGCCATCTAGTGATCATGCTTTAAAACTGCATGTACATATCTAGTGTCAAAAACAGCTGTGCATCGACCAATCAGGAGAAACGGTTCTCATGTCATTATGTTTTCATTGTACTTACACACACTTACAAATAATTGTTGACACATTGCTTTGTTTCCCATATGATTTGAAATGGAAAAATCCGTGTATTTATCATAAAATAAACAAGACGTATTTATAGATACTACCTAAATATGGTTATTTATAGCGGGACATTGCAAAAATATCGTTGGGATCACCTAAAAATCTTATCAAGGTCGTTACACTATGAGGGAGAAAGGTGATTTATGAGCGAGAAGTAACATAAATGCGTGTGTGTGTGCCACAGGGTTTTCAATCGATTTACCAATGAGAACGAACTTCTCCCAGCTGACATTTTAGTGTGCGTTTGGTGCGAGCGATTTGAGGACGCTCGCTCTCGCGACTGCGGATTTTGCATTAAAAAATCTCAAATTTGGACTGCGTTTTCGCGTCCGGACATTGTTAAACAGTGTAATAATGTATTTTAAGAGAAAAAGAAACGATTACCGGAGTGTTATATTATAGCCCAGGTGTTTTGTTGTGGAGTTAAGCGATATAGTTTGCGGCTAAAAAAGGTAAGACTATTTTAATAATGTGCTAACATATGTTTAGGTGCGTTGTGACGCTTTTTCATCGAGTTTCGTGAACGAATTCCCGTGTTACAGTGTTTTAGAAAGTTCATTTGACATGTCGATTCGTGTTTAACCCTATACATTTACGGTGTATGTCATATGTTACCGTTTCATTTATTGAGGTAGGTTTTTTAAATTGGTTGCTTTAGCAGTACAAGTTTTATACATAGCGTGGAATCATGTGTTATTTATTTCTCAATCCTTGTGTACAAAGCGTCGTATCTGAAAAATAATAATAAAAATCAGCTGATGCTCCTTTTCATCTCGAACAAAGACTTTTTTTGTCGCTTCATAATAACGGGCCCGTCAGGCAGGTAGGTAACTTTAGTTAGGGCCTAACCAGTTGCTAGGGACGTGCCAGTATCGATACTTGCATATCGATGTTTTAGATTATTTTTGTTTGTACGAACTTTATTAGCCATAATTAGCTTAGTGACCTACCTAAGTAATTATAATGAGGTATTTGTTTGACTAATTGTTAGCCATAATTAGCGTAGGTACTTAAGTAATTATAATGGTATATTTGTTCGACTACTTAATTGTTAAGTGAGGTTTCGCCCCGTAAGTAGGTACTTACCTACCTACTTAAATTTAATTTGGTAAGTACTTAAGTACCTAATATTATTTTAATGAATTAAGGCAGCATACTTACTGCAATTTTCATACTAATAACTAATCTAGGTTAACTTATAAACATCATTTAAAATAGGTACCTAATTCAAATGCGTTTTCTTAATAGGGAAATTGTTTAATTAGGTATTGTGGTCATTTACCTACTTTAAACACTTTAGTGAAAGGTTGCTACCTACCACAGTTTATTGACGTTACAAAGATAATAATTAGGGACCTCCTAATTGACCTCTTGTGACATACTTTTTGCAACATTATTTTCACGTCTAGGGGCCGTGGCTGTTGGTGGGATGTCGTGTGACGTCATATCGTGTGGTCTGGGCGCACCCTAAGGGCATGACATGGTCTATTTACTATAAACAATGGAATCATGCATCAATTCCCTTTAGTCCACCAAATGATCTGATGTCCATACAAAGAAACAAGATACCGATAGTATTTGACTCTTTTCTCACATAGCATTATCTCTGTCTGTCTCCATAGTTTTTTAAACGGTACTAGAAATCCGTTTACTAAGTAAAATAGCAATGAGTAAGCTAACGTCAAAAGGGTTGATTGACGTTAACTAGTGGTGGCCATCGAATATGGGCAGGAAAAAAAAAATATTGACTCTATGGTAACTTTCTACATATCTCTAATCTGTGGCTTAAGTAATGAAAATGTCATTTGAACGTTCATGCAAACTTTTAATTGCTCTAGCTTTTAAGTTATTCACGTTTAAGCATCAGTTGACTGCCAGAAATCTATAATTATCTGGCCCCAAATGTAGGAAGTTAGAATAGTCCCTTTGTTCTCCGTTTGCGAACTACAAGTGACTGATAACAGCCTTCCACACAAGATGTAAACTCCACAATAGATAACAGGCACTAATGACCTGACCACTGCCCACCCCCTTTAGATTAGACGACTGTCTTCAAGTCTGTCTACAAATTATCTTTTTCTATTTATTGAGCTATATAAAGTATTTTCGATTAAGGCTAAAGCGCCCATCTAGCCCGCGAAGTTTAAACTTTTTGAGGTATTTTAGAATTTTTTCAAAATGTGACAATAATAAAAGGCACATTTTGTAATTCGCGACAAAGACCGTGTGCAGTGCATTTATTAATATATCCAACTTACTCTAAAACATTTCAAGAACGACAGCTATCCAGATAATCTGTAATTTTTTGTATATTTAGTGATTAACTAGTATCATATCCACCGTGATAATATTCAGAGTAAAATAAATGTATTAATAAACGCACTGCATACTGTGTTTGTCGCGAATCACAAAATGTAGTCTTAAATGTTTTCAGATTTTGGATAAACTATAAAAATACTCGAAAATTTTGAATTTCGCGGGCTAGACGGGCCCGGGCGCCTTCACCTTAACTATTGTTTTTGCAAACCATGGCGTTATGGCATAAAATATCACGTTGCTATTAATTGTATAGCTTTTATAATGTATAACTATTAACCTGTATAATTAATTTTATAACTAATGAAAGCAAAGTAACCGTTGCCATAAAAGGAGATTAAAATAATTCTACTGCACCATATTAACTGATAGGCACAAAAATAGTGAAATTTTCGACCTGCCATACTTCCACAGGCAATATGTACTAGTAGAGCGAAGGATCTATTTTCAAAATTATAAAGGAAATACCAAGGTGGCGTGTTGTCACATGCAAAAATTAACTTTCACACTTGCAGTGTTGCTATATCGCGTGTCATATCGATCGGTACGTACTTGTGTGTACTTTCTACTTTTTGCATTATAACGATTTAAAATATACCGGTTTATGATAGTCTGGAAAATAAGAAGATTTAAAACTAGACTACCTATTGATTACGTATCGTTAAGTATAAACGTATGTAAGTATAAAATGGTAATATATTGTTGTAAAATTATTTATAACGACACACACATTTATCTCAACTCAAAATTGTTTTTATCATGTAAGCCAACAAAGCATTAATGAATAGTCAGAATCTACCACCGGTTCGGAATGCTGCTTCCACTGGGAAGATCCGGCAAGAAACTCCAATGGTTACTCTTTTAAATGAATAAAAGATGGTGTACATTCTCAGGAATAACATCAAAAATATGAGCAGGCAACACCATTGTCATTAAATAAGTAATAGTAAGTAATAATCAAATCTCACTCAGACTTAGGTATTTAAATAAAATGAGAAAGCTAGTTTAGTGGGGTGTGCATACCTACTCATGCTTATGTCGCCGCCAAATAGCTGAATTCGCCGTTCAATTAACAGCCTAGGCACTCAACTAAACGGCGCCGTTCAACTAACGGCCTGAATGATATTCAGCCATTTGATCAAACATCTAGGCAAATGACTTGGATCGATGATGTTTAACTACTTGCCTAGCCGTTTAATTACCTGCCTAGCCTATTCATTTCAATTTAGTTCTACTTGTCAATATCTCTATTCTCTATATTCACTTTGGTCAATATGGCGTCGGAAAAAAACAACTTTGATGGAATCATTTTATTACGTACTTAGATTCTTTACGATTTTTTTTAGATCCACCGAATCTATTTGCCGGGTGGGGTTTCTGTGGGGTCATAAAAAAAAAACCGTAACCTAAACCCATCCAGGTCGTTCTGCTTGGGTAGTATTTTGAAAAAGTTTTGTACTTAAATGTCAACCAGTTGCCTAAGCATTAGCCAGCCAGTTTATTAAATGTTGTAATAAACGATACGGCTGAATATCATTTAGGCCGTTAGTTGAACGGCGCTGTTTAGTAAAGTGCCTAGGCTGTTAATTGAACGGCGAATTAAGCTATTTGGCTGCGACACTTACATCAAATTAAACGTTTTCAAACCGACTCTTGAGTTACTACTCAAATTATCTGATTTACAAGATCTATTATTATTGCACATAAACTTTTATGAATTCTTTCTACCATTCCTTAGCGACAGTAGTCAACCTGAAAAAAGGAATACTGGCTTCATTAATCGCTTGGAAAACCGGTTATACTGACATTTCAATTGTCTTTAAATAAACGCCATTAAAATCTCCATGAATAAGTTTTATCGATATTTTCGCTTCTTACACTAGACGTAAATGAATGCAAAAGGTGAAATAACCTTGGTATGGAATAAAAACAAATAATAAAACAACGGTAGTGACATAATTAAATTCGGGCTATGAACCGATTTCGCAATAAAATTCTAGACACGAACTTAATTATTGCGGTGAAGGTAATCATGAGGTGAGGAAACCTGCATGTCTAAAACCTGTATTCTATTAACAAATCGATCTTAAGTCTGATAACGGTCTTGAGTACGCTTTTTGACATTTTGTACTGGTATGACATAATAATGACATTTCCAAGATCGCTCTCAGACTTGAGATCGATTTATTAATACGGGACTAAGATCCATATTAATAAATCGATCTTTAGTCTGACAACGGTCTTGGCAAGGATATTGTTTTGTCACCCATATATGAAGGAGTGTAGCAAAGGGAATAGACTGTCCTGATCTTTTAAAAAAACTTTACTTCAATGTTCCCCGTAAGTCGGTTAGGTTCAATCCACCCATCTCTGTTCCCGCTTCCTCCTCAAATTATAGGCAAAACTCCTACATGGTGCGAGCGAGCAATGATCTTAATAAGTTGTGTAAAGAGTTTTCTATTGACCCTTTCATTACCAAAAGCAATGTGGTTAGGCAGCGGCTGAATCTAGAGTTCTTTAAATAATGTTTTGTTTTGAGTATGTTCCTTTTCCCACTCAGTACCTTAAAATCTTTGTTATTTTTATTTTGCTTTCATTGTCTACATTTTAAATGTACCTAATATGTTGTGTGCTACCTAGAGATCGCTAAAACTCTGTTAATCAGTCGACTGCTATCCGTGGAAACCTCTAATTGGCTTCATGTGATCTACTGTCATTGTATATGTATTTAAAGAAGCTGTTGGTTTTCCTTAATATTTAATAAATAAATAAAAAATTGCCAAAAGGTCTTTGGTCATACCAGTTCAAGATGACATGTCAAAAGCGAACTCAAAATCGCTTCAGATCGAATTATTAATCCGGCCCTAAGAGTCGTCGACTTAAGTCGTCCAAATTCGTGTTAAGCCTACCAATCTGCACTGGGCCAGCGTGGTAGACTATGTCTCTATACACCTGGTGTTAAGATAGGCTTGATGAATTATTATAAGCCTGGGTGGGACAAGGCCTGAATCTCCTATGCTTGTGTAGATCTCTAACTAAACTAGTCCATGGCTTCAAGGTTTTAAGATGGTAATTATGCAGTAATCGATAATTAAGGAAATAACTAATTATGTTGCAGTTTCTAGATAGCTTATCAGTGTCATTTGATAGAATACGTGGCTTTGGCTGTGTTGTTAGTTTGTGGATTATCTAGAGCTACAAGCTGCATACACAGTTCCTTCCTTACTTCCTCACAGGAAGGTTGCAGGAACATGTAATGTCCAAGCTTTAGAACATAAGATGTGCAGGTTCAAACGTACCTCTCGTCCCACTGAATGTTTCCAATTGTATGTCCGAATTTGATTTCCAACAATAATAATATTTTGTCCTATACAATAAGGGGCGAGCTTACTGCTCGGTCACAGAGGATATATTGTTAATTAGGTACGTTAATAAATGAATCAACCGGTTCAACTATGTCATGAGCTCGTTTAAAATTATTATTCTAATCACATGGTCGACTATGAAACAGTTATTTTGCCTGGTTACAATTATACACTTCACCAAAGCGGAGAAAGGACACGTGTGGACTTTGCTCATTGATTATCACTATAAATATACTAAAGAATAAGAGAGATAAAGGTAAGAGCAACAGCGGACCTGATATTGCCCTTGACTACAGAAATGACTTGCAGAAGATCTCCTGACACAAAGCGCTGAGTCAAAACCGCTGACCCATCTATCAGCTGGAAAAAGTCCTGTTTTGGGCTTGGCCTTTTTTTTTTGATCTGGACTAAATGTTGTTGGCCAGAGTGGCCATAACAACTTCACTCGGACAGAGGGCGAGCGCAAGTGCGCTCCAGCCAGAATTGGGCTTTGGCCTCCTCCAATGACGTCAACAAATCACGATCGTCTACCACTTGCGTCCACAGGCGTGTGTGACGTCATGGGTCCATATTGTGTGACCTTCCCCACAAATTCGTCCAGCTCGCGGCCGCCATCACCTTTATTCCCCAATGGAAGTGAAGAATCCAAGCTATTAGCATCAGCGCTACGTTGTTTGTTCTTTAAAGTAATTCAGTACTTTGACTTTTATTGTGTGGTTCATATGAGTCAAGGGGATGAGTCATTTCCTGTTATACCTACATTGTTCGACTGTTAAATAGTGTAGGACAGATAAGTGCGGTAAGAATTACGAAATACAATGGACAATAGCCATTAGAGGACTTAGATACTTCCACTGCTGGACGGAAACCTTGATATATGTTGATACTCTAATCAGGCAGAGAGATGGTCCGGTAACTTCAGGGGATGTCGTCAGAATAGTGAGACAGAGTAGAAGAATATAGCAGTATTAAGCTGAAGCTATGTTGTTACGGCTAAAAGGTACATGCATTTTTTATCGACATTTCTTCTAAGTAAACAGGTCCACATAGACTTATTAATAGTTTTGATGATCGGTTACCAGTCTCCTTGATATGTGGCTGATTAATGCGAGACATAACACAGCTAGGACATTTGCCATTCGATAACCTATCGATGGTATTGTATAGAATTTATAGAAAAACATTTGAGCCGCTCCGCCATGAAGGTACTTTTCGCGAGGAGTCAGATGTCATCTCGGTCACACAGGGGAGGTCAGTCCAGAGACTTATCGAGCTTATTCGATAACAATGACCTCTCCAACATGAATACAATCGATAAACTTCAGTCGATCGCGGCGCCTCCCTATTAATAATTTAACGTTAAATGTCACAGCCCTCCAGCTCAGGTGTTTGACCTAAGGGTTCCTTCAACTTGGTAGGTGGGTTTCTTTTTATAAAACTGTATCACCTTGATATCCCCACAATCAGATTTCCAACTGAGATCGACAGTGATATGTGAAGAAGTGAGACAGATAGATGACCGCTTGGTTTTGTGATTTGACCATAAGTCTCCTTTGGCTCACTGCACCGGGAGTTTTCGAGTTCGATTCCGGACGGGACGAATCCGGAAATGGAGTTGCGTAATTTACCCTGGTCTGGGTTTCAGAACCTTTTATTTTAATAACAAACTATGTATCTTTACCATTTACCTTAGTCAATTAGCGCCCTAAAAATATTTTGCATAATTCAAATAAAATAATTATTATTATTTAGCCCTTTTGACGTCCCACTCCTGGGCACAGACCTCCCCTCAACACGAGGGGGATACAGGCCATAATCCACTACCCTGGCCCAGTGCGGGTTGGCGAATTTCACATGTCTTTCGAAAATTGGTTGGACCTTCTAAGACATGCAGCATAAAATAATGCCTTATAATAGTAGGTGTGTCTGGCAGTATTTATTATTATTTATGGCAATATCATGGTGGGATAGCTCGTCTGTTCCCTGGATACCGTTAGCCGTACTCTCTTTCTAATAATTGATGGAGAAAGAGAGAACGATAGTACCGTTTTCACCGCATCGCACGTCTATAAAATACCGCTGTGTCTCTACCACGAGTTTACGAAAGACAGCAGTCGGTAGCGTCACCGTAAAACATATGCTTGGTGAATTGTTGGTTTTTATAGTAACAGACATAGGCGATGTTATTATGTAGAATTAATGCAAACTAGTATTCCCGTAATAATGGTCGAAATTCGACCATAATTCATTAAAATTTTAGTTTAAAACGTCATTAAGCTTCTATTATCAAAGACTTTTGATACCGACACGCAGAATGCACTATGGAAGTCCCGCCCTCCAAAAACTGTCACCGTTTGTCAGTCAGTGTGGAGGTTACAAATGTGTGTGTGTCAATTCATGGTAGTGTGTGTAATGTTTTATTTATTGATTTTAATGTATTTCTAAGTATTATAATATAAAAATATTTGCATTCTGCACTCCTTCTCTATATAAACTATAAGTGTGCTAAATTTCATGCTCCTTCGCGCAATTTTCGTATTAAGCGTTTGAATTTTTTTCCTTCACGTATTAATATAGATATTGAATGTAAAACTCTGGGTTTATTTTCACCAGAGGTGGATTACGTTACTGCAAAAGTTACTTGTTCTGTCTCTACATAGATCAGTATTACAGCAATCACTGTTTATAAATACGAGAATATATTCGTAAACAAACGCATTGAAATACCTTGACGATTGATATCTACCTAAGAATAGGCTTGTGTGATGATAGCATAGCACCAAGTCCCTAACGACCACCAGCTCTGAAAAGATTTGTTCACGGAGTAATTTCGCAAAGGCCGACCACAAAGGTTCAAACCTCGGGTCGAATCTATGAAATTTCCGGATTCGTCTATGGTCCGAAACTTACACGCTCTGGGAGGGTATGGTATAATAACAACAGGCTTGCCCCCTATTTACATTGGCACCAAAATACCATTGCCGAAATAAAGGTACACATATCATCTTCGCACATGCAATGCAGGGGGCATTGGGTGCGATTTCCCCCCTCCCCGGAACCTAAACCGAAGCAAGTTTTTTAATAAAAAATCTATATGTGAAAAATTTTATGACATAAGCATTGCCTCCCCCTGAATGAAATAAAGTATCCCCGATTTTCACCACTGCTTACCCCGTTAACGGGGCCATTACGGTCGTGATGGCGCAAAAGATATAAAATTGTGTATCAACACCACCATTGTCCGATTTTAAATTGCAAATTAAACGGACCAAACGCTACAAAAAGCTGTTACCACAGGCTCACGGCCGCTAAGGGTCACTCACCCTATGGAGTCACTCACCCAGCGGCTTCCAGATCGAAAATAAACAATTTTAAAGCCCTGTATACGTATTGAAGCACTTTGTTCACCCAGATCATTTCACCGGACAAACACACAGATGAAACTGGCACGGAGAGTTACCTCTATGAGTTATATGCTCACGAGTCGCCAATCGGTATTGAGTCTATGTAATTTAAATAAAAAATTGAAAAAGCTCGTGTGGCTGATAATTTCAATCTTCCATACAAATATTTAACGTATACTCTAGCAAATAGCGAAAGTAGAGTGGTCTGTAGAGTGGTCTCCAAACGGCATTTGGCTCCCGATCGGTACTCTACCAATCTGCATTTCTATAGGCAAGTTGGGTCTTCTGATCGTCAACCAAATCGCACCGTGTCTGGAAACTGTAATCTTCTACTGTAATCTGAGTCTTTGAAACTTGGCAACATTTGTGCTATGGGTACCGTACAATGGACTGTTGAGACAACGAACATATTGTGTGTTACTGGAATGAACAGCTAGACCAAGGAATTGAATTTTCTTAATTTTTCCCCGGGGTTAAGGCTAAGCTTAGCAAATAGATTTCGGCTCAAACGGACTGGTTCGAGCAGGGTAATACCACCTTCTCACAGAAGATCGACGTAAAGCATCTATTAAAGCTGCTTTTCGAACGATGAGCGAAGGAACCGGAAACCCAACCTCTCTCCCTGCCCGTCTCTCTCTCCCACTAACCTTCAGTTAAAGTGCGAGCAACGCCATTGATATTGGAAGCATCTATAGGCGACCGCCTGGCGCAGTGGTTCGAGCGTAGGCCGCTCGGCTCACTGCACATGGTGGTTGCGGGTTCGATTCCCGCTGGGGTAAATTTCGGAAATGGCCTTTTCGTTAGTTGCCCTGGTCTGAGTGTCACTGGGATCGCCCCCGGGCCATTGTACGGTACCCATAGTACAAGCCTTGCTTAGTATGGGGCCATACAGTTGGTGCGTCAGTCTGGCGATATTGATTGATTGATTGCAACTTCGTCGTACGTTATATAAGAAAAATATGCCGGCGACCATAATAGTAGTTTTCAGGTACTACTCAGGGTGAAAAAAGAATGATAATTCACGGCGTGTGGCGACGTAACTCGTTGGCATCTAAAACTACGTGGTGACGCCATTCGTCCACGTTTTTTGCTCGCCAGACGCTGAGGCGACTGTCCAATGTTCATTGTTTGTAAATATAGTCTCAGGTTTTTTGTGCTACCAATTTACAGTCCGTGAATTTTGAGAGATGTGTCTTTATTCTAATGTGGGAGTAACCGAACGATAACAATATAATATCGCCAGAAGAACACGCCAACTGTATGGTCCCAAACTTGTACTATGGGTACCATACAATGGACTGGGGGCGATCCCATTGACACCCAGAACTGGGTAAATTACGAAAAGGCCATTTCCGAAATTTGCCCCGGCTGGGATCGAACCCGCAACCACAATGTGCAGTGAGTCGAGCGGCCTTCGCTCGAACCACTACGCCAAGCGGTCGTCTAAATATATAGAATAATAAATAAGTGTCGATGTCTTTGTACGAACAGCATTGTTCTCAAATCAATATCTATAGTTTTTGTACTTGCTATGTCTGGCGCTTCGACTAAGGTCTGGTGACCCTCGTTATTTTGACAGCTGTGACAGTTGACAGTTTTACAGAAATAACGTGTATTATTTTTGTAAGACCTTCATCCAACTGAGCGACCCATAACAGAACTGACTTAGATTTCACATTGCTATGTTATATAAACTAACATGTTACATATTGTGCGTTACATAAATCACGACATTTCTCTAAGCGTGGCCATGATTTTCTTGGAAACTAGATGTTATAACTTCCTATTGGAAAGCATGCGTACAACTTAAAGCATTCCTCTTCAGGTAGGCAACGAGTGAGCAACGTTTTTGGTATTACAAGAAACTATAGGCTACGGTAACAGCTTAACACCAGGCGGATTGAACGCTTGTTTGCTGTCACATAAAAAACTATTAGCGCGCAAAGAGCTGTAGGCTAAATATTGTTTATTTGTAAGTACCAGTATTTTTTTTCCAACAAGTGGGTGTCCCTGGACAGATGCCAGGTGCGTTTTTGCGCTGGACATTTGGCACTCTAAGTTATGATCATCATTTCCCTAGTGACGTTACCCTGAAACACCTCAATCAGTTTTTTGTACAAAAATCTGGTCTGAACATCTAAATCGTCTTGATGCTCAGATTTTTGCGTTGGAAAAACAAACAGACAAAGCTTGCCTATGATGAAAGGTGGGAGCTGATTGGAGGCCTTGGTCAATCTGTGGAATAGGTAAAGTGGGTTAGGAAATGTAAAGTTTATTTTCTGGACTCGTTATGATACACACTGTCGCTATTACTTCTGTAAGCCATGTTCAACAATGATCAGGATAGTTTAAGAAAATGGTCTTAAATCCTTATGGCGGTGATAGACTTTACGCGAAAAACGTACAGAACAACGAATTGAAGTGAACGAGTGAATTTTCTTTGCTGTCTTCGTAGTTCAATAGTTCAGTCTTGGGCAGCAATAGTTTCGTGAAAACATCGGTTATTAGCCAAATCAAGATTGACTGAAAACCGACCTTAACGACTTGGTAGGAAGCAGAAGAGACGAGAGAATGAGGCGGCATTAGCTCATTCCAACCAATCACCAGGATCCGTCCAAGGCTGCAAGCGAATAAAAAGTTCTTGTTTATATATTTTTAAGTGCGTTGCTCGGAGGTGCATTGCTCCTGCGCCGTCAGATTTACTTTTGCACTAGTCGTGTGGTTGACGCACCCGACGAAAGCAGGATGGATCCGTTTGATACATTGAACCGTGTGAATTGTTAGATAATAGCTGTAACTTCGTCCACGAAAGCAAAGTCTAAAAAGCCTTGTAACCTTCATGAAATCTCCAGGTATACCGTTCCGGAGATTTCTAGATGAGTGAGTGGTTTTTTTGTGTTTTAAAATTAGTACCTTGAAACAAGGGAATATGGCTTATTAAATCATACCGGGATAAAACCAGTGTTCTCATTAAATATACCTATTTGCGCGTGGGCGGCTGGCGGATATGGCAACCGCAACCGTAATTAGTTTGCGGAAAAAATGGCGCAAGAAACGGTATGAAAAGGTGACCTTGAACTCACTGCAGGGCGAATGGCCACTAGATGTCCGGACGTTATTGCAAATAGAGTTTAAGATCTAATTTTGATTAATACAAATATATCAGGATAATTGAATAGAAGAAGAGGAAAGATGATCGGTCATTATGATACCATACAAGGTACTGGTTCAGGCTATCATGAAAGGAAAGAGAGGAAGAGTTCTCGGTCTCCCGCCGTGAAGTAAATTCAATCAAGTAAAGGAATAATTAAATGTAGAGTTATATAAATTTAGAATATAACATGTACATGCGTTGCTGGGTACCGTATGGGTACCGTACCATGGACTGGGTCGATTCCAGTGACCCCAGACCAGGGTCTGCCACCCAGCCTGTTGTAGTGAGCCGAGTGGCTTGCGCTTGACCCTTAGCATTTTTTTTTTTATATGGGACTAGTCCCGCCACACACTCCCACCACTGTAACTCCTGTAAGCCAGGATCGACAATGGTGACCAATAATGACATCGAGGTTTGACCCTCGACGAGTCCCGGGGAAAAGTTAAATTGTCTTGGAACCCGCACGAATTTAATCGAAAGAAATAATAGGAGGAGTTGGAAGAAAAAAAAACCCTTAGCATTTTACATATTATCATTTATTTCGACATCATTTATTTTAAAATAATCAACCCATGACCTTCGACAATTCGTTGAATTTCAGTCATCTTAACCTTATCGAAAAATATAAACATATTCGCGGCTATCTAAAATTATACGTTTAGTTAAAAACTGAGTCATCCTGGGGTGTGTGACCGGACGGTGTCCAAATTGAGTTCAGAGAGATACAAAGACTTGCAGTAGATTATCGAATGAAGAAATTTGCTAAATGAAAATTGCCTGATTAACCACAGTTTTAGGTGTTGCATTATCAATCTTAGCTAGAACGTGAAAAGTTATTTCTTTCTTATTTTTTATTTTGTGTCTACAGTTCTAAACGCTCAAAACGTAGTTGGCCACACTAAGAATCACTGTCATCTAAGTGTATTTATTCATGCGAAATGGAAATTTCCAAAAATCTTTTCTATAGCTCCTCTATGGGGTGTCATGTCAGGCGGTAAACGTTGCCTACTCTAAATGTTTATGACAAAATAATTATTGACTATATGTGAACCATATCCCCCACCTTGCATGGTTATTCTAAGGCAGTAATAGCATTGCTGTGTAAAATAAATGAATAATATCATTATTGGAACGAAATTTCTCTACGGAACTTTTATTTATACCTTTTGGACAAATTTATCACAATATTCCCGATATATTCGTTATTCTCTTACAGACGAAAGGGACGATATCCCTTTCGTCTGCCCATAAATTCTTTTGATTCGCAAAGGTGTCTGACCGATTCCAATTACAGTCGAGAGAATCTTTCAAAAGTGCATGGACCCGATACCTCTTCAATTTGAACTCACACCCCCGCCCTTCACCCCCGACGTCTAGACTACCTGTAGGTAGTTGTAAAAAATAATAATAATACGACCAACAAGTTGTTCAGTTTTGATTCTGACGCCTCACGGTGCGGACGTCCCGGGGGCGGGTTTTGATTTTAATATGTTTTATGTGTATACGACTGATCTGTGATAGATTTTTTTGAGAATGTTTTGCTTGTTTAGTAGTGCTAGTAAGTATATTTTCTATTTTGTAAGGCTGTTCAAAATTAATAATGTTTGGAAAATATTTCATCAATTACCTTGCATGACGGTGACAACGAGTGAAACAATAATAAAAATCCTTAGACATTTCTAAAGGATTTCTTTTAGACTCCGGTTCATCAAAGGTTTAACTTTTTTGTAATAACCCTGTAAATTTTCATTCAATCTCATCCATACTTCAAAAAACGATTGAATATTCGTTGATGTACTCGTGGTTTGACTCATGTCTGTGAGAGGAAAAACCTTTTAGAGTTGGCTGCGGTTCGACCAATAGGATGGCTTCATTTCCTGTCAACTTGAGCTAATCCCGGTGACGCTGAAGAAATTAAGTGATCTCATTAGTCGAAGCGGGCGGGCCCTCGAAATCTTGTAAATTAAAGTCTTAAAAAATGTTGACGGTGATATTTTCGATTGGAGATGTTGCGGTGAAAATGATAACTTGTCTGGTTTAATGGTTTAATCCAATTTTAGTAAATAAAAAATACAGAGACGCGTTCCGCGTGTAACGTAGTAGTCACAGATTTGAGATATACAGATGGCGCCGGCGTCGCAGTCGTCGCGCCCTCTATTCCTGATTTGTAGATGTTTATTAACATTCTCCCCCCCCTTGGGAACTTGTTTTCCCAAGAAGCTCATGGGAATCTTCTATGCCTTCTAAGGCACAAAGGCGAGTAACGGCTCTCTTGATGATGCCGCTCTTAGTTCGTATGTCAGCAACTCTGCAGACTCCGTCCTTCCCTGGATACAGGCAGTGTACGCGGCCTAGCAACCATTGCATAGGACATTTGACTTCTTCAGAACATAATTAAAAGTTTAGTAGTTTTGTCATATATACAAAACAACCAGCTATTTTTGTCTTCCGCTTTGCACCGGAGGAAAGTGAATTTTTTTCTTCCAAGTCCTCCTATTATTTCTTTCGATTAAATTCGTGCGGGTTCCAAGACAATTTATCTTTTCCCCGGGACTCGTCGAGGGTCATACCTCGACGTCTTTATTGGTGACTATTGTCGATCCTGGTTTACAGGAATAACAGTGGCGGGAGTGTGTGGCTGGTTTAGTCCCATAGATACAAAACAAACTACAATGTTAACATAACGTTTCTTTGAACATTTCGGCTTGTCTTGAGTTTGGTTGACCGGTCTCTATGACGTCAAGCTAACGGTTGAACTGTTTCCATCAAAAGAGGGGCATGTCCTCATTATTCTGTTTTACAACAAACTTACACGACCTTAGAAAACACCTGCCAAAATAAACACAACGTTTTATGTAGTGTTATAATCTATACAAATAAATAAAATTGGAGTGTCTGTTTGTAATATCAAAATAACACCTTTTCACTAAATGCATATGAAAGTACATACGATACCTATAGCAAAAACGCGAATTAAAAAATTTTTGTCTGTCTGTCTGTCTGTCTGTCTGTGTGTTTGTTCCGGGTAATCTCCGAAACGGCTGGACCGATTTCGACGGGACTTTCACTGGCAGATAGCTGATCTTATAGCGGGTAACTTAGGCTACTTTGATTTTAGAAAAACAATTAGGGTTCCGCGTAAAAAAATAAAAACACTTGAAATCAAAGAGTATCTCCGAAACGGCTGGACTGATTTTGACGGGACTTTCACTGTTAGATAGCTGATGTTATAAGCAGTAACTGAGGCTACTTTTATTTTAGAAAAACAAAATTAAAAAATGGGTCCAGTCGCGCGGGCTTAGAACGCGGGACCGGGCTTTATTGTTAAGTTAAATTCCACGCGGGCGAAGTCGCGGGCTCAGCTAGTGTATTATAATAATGGATTTAGCTGTGGCCGGCTAGTGTAGTTGTACTCGACATGTAATTCATATTCAGTGTTGCCAGATCCTAAAGTTGTAATTATCGTAAGACACCATCAAAGTCACCAATCACCCCGTCAATGACCATACTTTTCATCCCCCCCTTTCAACACCTTACAAACCTTTATCACACTAAAAAGTAGCCTATGTCCTTTCTCAGGCTCTAGAACATCTGTGTACTAAATTTCATTTAAATCGGTTCAGTAGTTTAGGCGTGAAAGCGCCACAGACAGACAGACAGAGTTACTTTCGCATTTATAATATTAGTAAGGATTACGAGTATATCCTACTAATATTATAAATGCGAAAGTTTGTGAGTGTGGATGTTTGTTACTCTTTCACGCCAAAACTACTGAACGGATTTGGATGAAATTTGGAACACAGATAGTTTATAACCGGGATTAACACATAGGATACTTTTTATCCCGATAATCCCAATTATTTTCTTAAGTTAAATACTACTCGGACGAAGTCGCGGGCACAACGAGTAACCTCATATGTGATAGATGGTGATCACGAGACGGGGCCACGTCGAGGATACGGTGGTAAGCCACGCTGTATCCAAATGATTACATCTCATATACGGGCTGGTTCGACAGGTAGTACCACCATCTCACATAATATCGGCGTTAAGTTACAGCTACATTAGATGCGTTTCATACGATGAGTGAGAGCGCCGGAAGCTCAACCACTTCCCTTTCCCTCATCTTCAGGTTGGCAACGTGCGGGCAATGCCTTTGGTATTGCCAGCATCAACGGGCTATAACTGCTTAACATCAGGCAGATCGGACGCTTTTAAATCTTATATTAGACTAGCTGTGCACGCGACTTCATCCGCGGGTAAAATAACTTAACAAAAATTTCGGGATTATTCATCCCCTATTTGATCCCCTTGGGGGTAGAATTAATCAAAATCCTTTCTTAGCGGATGCCTACGTCATAACATCTACCTGCATGCCAAATTTCAGCCCGATCCGTCCAGTGGTTTGGGCTGTGCGTTGATATATCACTATGTCAGTCAGTCACCTTTGAGTTATATATATTTAGATGGTAGGTATGATATAAACATCCTTTATGGGCATCGAATATGGAATCACCAAATACAGATTTCTAATACCAAAATGTAAGCAGTACATGTTGTGCCGACCTCTTTGTCGTCTGCACATTGACCTAGGTCTAGGTGCGTCTAGACCCAGTCTAGACAGAACCTCCCTCAATCGGGAGTCGCGTAGCAGTTTTTTTTTCGAAAAGCAATATTTACATTTGGTTACTTACCTTTTTTTTGTTTTCGATTTATATTGAGTTAAGGTGAAGGCGCCTGTCTAGCCCACAAATTCAATATTTTCGACTATTTTTATAGTTTATCCAAAATCTGAAAACATTTAAGACAACATTTTGTGATTTGCGACAAACACAGTATGCAGTGCGTTTATTAATACATTTATTTTACTCTAAATATTATCACGGAGGATATGATACTAGTAAATCACTGAATATACAAAAATTGCCAGATTATCTGGATAGCTGTCGTTTTAGAGTAAGTTGGATATATTAATTAATGCACTGCACACGGTCTTTAATAATAATAATAATTACAAAATGTGCATTTTATTATTGTCGGATTTTGAAAAAAATCTAATAAACCTCAAAAAATTTGAACTTCGCGGGCTAGCGCTTTCACGCTTGTTTTTTTTATATATATATTTATATATTATATCCTAATGGCCTCTTACAATTGGGTCAAGCCCAATATGATTCTGCCAATGTCGAGTAATGAATAGCATTAACAAACACAATTAATAACAATAAAATACGAAAAAGTGACCGTCCATTTTGAAAAACCAAAATGGAGGCACCCTTGTCTTTATAATCTTGGATATAATACGACGTCTGAGAGCAATCTCGAGTACGCTGTTGACATGTTATTTTGTTCTGGTTTGACAATGACATAACAATGACATATCAAAGATCGCTCTTAGACTTAATATCGTTTTATAAATACCAACCATAGGCCCGATTTGAACACATATAACCGCTATTACTTTATAAACTGTCTAGCGGCCCGCCCCGGCTTCGCACGGGTACATTGCGGTTACATTATTCGAGTTTTAGTAAGGATCCCTAATTTTTTTGAAAATATATTATAGCCTATGTCACACGGGGATAGTGTAGCTTCCCAACACTGAAAGAATTTTTCAAATCGGTTCAGTAGTTTCGGAGCCTATTCATTACAAACAAAGTTTTCATCTTTATAATAATAGTATGATTACTATTGTTTACCGATCTAACGGTCCGTTAGTGTGGTGGTCAACACGGTCCTAAGTTCTGTGGTTTTAGTGTGGTAGGTATCGGGCCGATACGTTATCGTTCAATGTGAAAACGCCCATGGGTTGTGAGCGTTTGGTGATATGTATTTGGACATTCTTTTGCAATGTGGAACCGACCTACTTACACTTGCTCTAGGGTTGGTTTTCGTTTGCAGACGCATGTGTGGGCTGGTTAGTTTTTGCATAAATATGTCGTTTATTATTGGGGTAGGCTCTACAGGTTGAAACATAAAGGGTATACTTTTTTTCAAAACTTAACTTTGTAGTTTTAAATCTATCAGCTTTGGAGGAAACTTGAAAACAAAAGGTGTTACAGGGATACAGCTGTTGACAGATTTCATAAGGGTTCATAACTTTTAGTACTTCAACTGTCCCACAAAGTCGATAGTTTTAGATTTACAAAGTAAAGTTGCAAATAAAATTTGTATAGCCTTTCTGTTCCACCTAATATATCTAATGGGAAACGTCTTACGGCTAAAGTACAGATATAATTCAATCGTCTTTAACTCAAAGGTCGCGATACGTCTCGTCAATTGACGGTCGTCGCCTAAAACACCCACGCCTGCCCTTGATTAGAAACATCTGACGACCGCTTGGCGCAGTTTTGCGTAGGCCACTCACTACACCGGGTGGTTGCGGGTTCGATTCCCCTCGGGGTAAATTTCGGAAATGGCCTTTTCGTAATTTGCCCCGGTCTGGGTGTCACTGGTATCGCCCTCTGTCCATTGTACGCTGCCCATAGTACAAGCGTTGCTTAGTTTGGTATCATACAGTTGGTGTGTTCGTCTGGCGATATCTATTTATTTTATCTCGGTCGTTACCGAAGTTTTACAGTAGTTAATGTGTCACGTTGACAAATTACTTCTACGTCAACGTTTTGTTTCCTAAATTTTGTTTCGTTTTAACTGGATTCGCGAACTTTTAATTCGCTTTGTTCCCCGGAAAATTGCACATTATTAGGGTCCCTGACACTCATGACTGACAAACTCGACCGACGGAGTTAGGTTTTGTTGACCTCTTCCATTATCGATCAACCTATTTGATTTATAATTTTGGAGGCTAACAAGCCAAGGGTGAGTGGTGGGTCCTTCTCCTAAATTGTTTTACAATGGATCAATCAATTATCTGAATATAAAATGTTTATGGGGTTATTTTCTAAACTTATTTAGAACTACGATTGACATTTACCCGCGACTTAGCCATCGTCAATCTCTGACATTTTCGCGACAATAGCGTAGCCTATGTCTTTCTGCAAGGTGCAATCTGTGTCTATATCAAAATTCATCGAATTTGGTTAAGCGGTTTAAGCGTGACGTCGTAACAAACGAACAGATGGTGTGTTCGTCTGGCGATAACAAACGAACGGACGGGCAGAGTTACTTTCGCATTTATAATATTAATTTTGATTATTAAGGTTCAGTACTTATGTCATGACAGTAACCTGGCAGTGAATTGACACGCAATACGTCAAAACTGACGTAACACGTATTTGAATACGTCAGTTTTGTCAACTTTCGATCGTACCTGAGTACACATAGTACAAGCGTCGCTTAGTTTGGCACTGTACAGTTATTGTGCTAGTCTGGCGATATTAATTTATTTGTTTCCCTTTTTACAGGTGAGTGTGTGAACGCCTTTATTGCCTGTGAAAACTATAAGACTGATGCTGTGAGTATTCCAACATCATTTGTACAGCATTTTTACATCTTCATACTTTGTTATTAGTAACGAGATATACACATCACATACCCTTGCGTTGGAGTAAATAGGATAAATACAACATATTTTGTCTCACTAAGCGAATTAGATTTTTGTTCTAATGGTGTAATTTAATTAGAGTCAAATAAATTTAGGTAGTCTTGATTGTTTGTGGTGAATTATTTGCGGATTCTGTGCTGTGTTAAAGTCTTTCAAAAGTGGTTAGCTTTGCTCAAATTTGGTGTTTCCGTGTACTGTTGCTGTCCCTTACGGGTGTATGCAATGTAAAGTTTCCATGGCATCCTAGTTCCATGGATTTTATAAATAACTAGCTGTGCGCCGCGAATCCGTCCGCGTGGAATGTGGACCACCCTTCACATTTAGGGGTATGAAAAATAGATAGTAGCCGATTCTCAGACCTACCCGATATGCACACAAAATTTCATGAAAATCGGTCGAGCCGTTTTGGAGGAGTATAGTAACTAACATTGTGACACGAGAATTTTATATGTAAGCTCAGATTAAGATAATGACACTGACAGGAAGCTTTCTCGATAGCGATCATTACGATGCGTTGTTTAAAACTTCCTTGGTTTTAGAAGTATGCTCTCGAGGTGCTGCTGAACGAGTTTGTAAGCCGGCTCGCATGGCGAATTGCAAAACACCCAACCACTTTTTGCTTTTCGCAGTCGGCAAAACAAGGTCGGCTTAGGTGCGCTCACTTACTAGTGAAAGTTGATGTGAACGCAGCTGAACCGACATCTGGTAGTGGTTTATTCGCATAGAACCATAGAGCTTGAGGTCTTGGAGAAATTGTAGTTTTTCACCACCATATTGAACGGTACCAAAGACAAGCTATAGCCATTTTAATAGCTCATAGTGTGTGCTGGCTCGGCCGGCCTATTGCTTTTAGTCCGGGAATATTCCCCTTCAATGTGGCCCAAAGTCCGTCACGCTGGCCCTGTGCGCGGTGGCGGACTTACCAAATCTTTGAAATGTGTGTAGATTTCCTCATGTTGTTTCCCTTCACCGTTCAGTTAGTGTTTTCATATTTGTTACAAATGAGTTTTGCATAGGAAACCAGAAAATTCCAGAGTTGCCAACCGTGGTTTGAACCTGGCACACCTTATGTTTCGATCTGATGTGTGTTCCAAATCCCTGGGAGATTTGGGAAGTTATCCAAACGATTTTTACCTTACAAAAAGCAGTCAGTGTGTCCCTTTTTCTTCGCATAGTTCTGTCCTCCTCGGTCGGGCGTCAGATCATGTCGCCAATCAGATTTACAAGTGGGCAAATCGGATCCTTCTTGCTAGTGGAGGCGTTTGCTCACAATTCAAAGTACCAGGCTATCATAAATGCACAGCGGTTACATTGAACACAATACGTAGTAACATTATCAGCTAAAGGTAACGATTGTTTAAAACCACAAACCATATGGACTGATGTTACATGACATTTGTTTCTATACTGATATACATTTAGGTATTTTTGTATGTAGTTTATGTATAAAATCTCCGTTCAAATCGTGTGTAATTCCTTAATTTGTAATTGTGATAAATATGTTGCAATGCCCAAATAATAATGATGAGTGATAGAAAATACAGCAACTGATCGCTTTGTTTTGAGTCATCGCTCGGGCGGTACCAGGATGGCATAATATCTGGAAAGGTGACGTCATAGCTATATTTTGACGGTGCACACAAATGTTTCTAGTACCTAATTATTAATCTTTATCTTTTCGTACTGCAATGGTTAATGAAGTAAGAAAATGTGAAACAATCTAGATAAAAAAAAAGTAATTTGCGAAATATTCAACAGGCCATAGAAGAAGGATGCCATGGAAACGTTGCATAACGTGCACCCGTAAGGGACATTAAAGGAAAAGTCCAGTAAAAATAATCATTTTAAACACTATTTAAATTATTTGCGACCGACATAATCAAATATCGAAGTTACATAAACCTTATGCTGGTTTATTTAAATTATCACCATCGCAAATAATTATTCTAAAATAATCTAATTCATAGCAAATATAAATACTTATTCCATCGAGCAATGGGTCTCGTTTGAACAACGCAAGAACCTATACGTTGTCAAAATTGACATGTCAACTGACATTCGATTAATCCCGTTCCTATTAACGCAGATGTATATGCTTTTTTTTACGTTGTCAAAAAAATTACGATTTTGTTTTTATCTCAAATTATAATAATAATTAAATATTTTTAGCCCTTTTTGACGTCCCACTCCTGGCCACGGGCCTCCCCTCAACACGAGGGGGATTCAGGCCATAATCCACCACGCTGGCCCAGTGCGGGTAGGCGGATTTCACATGTCTTTCGAAAATTTGTTAAATCTTCTAAGACATGCAGGTTTCATCACGATGTTTTCCTTCACCGTATCTTCACACTTTATCTCAAGTTAAAAAATATTTCTCTATGGTGTAACACAAAGCAATAGTGTCAGTTATATTTAATCTATGCCTATTCTAATAGAAGATATATAAATAGGGTTAGCTACCTAGCTATAAAAGGGTAATAGTAAGGTTGGGAAAGACATTAGATATACTAAAATCGACTAATTGTTCCGATTGCCGACTCGCTTGAATTAGCGCGGTAAAAACTAAAAATTAATGGCTATATTCGATTAAAATCGTGATCGGCTGAACGTTATTCGTGCCAAGGTTTCCTCTAGTTGTTGCGTCAATTCCTCCAACGTGTGTGCGACAGTGGTGTGCGAATGTCGATTATCGACTTAGTTTGATTTGAAAAAATATACATGTAGAATATGACAGTACTCAGGCATCCAAGAAATCGTCTGACATGTTGAGCGGTTCGTTGCCAGACTATTCATTTAATGAATGCACATTCTCAGCGGCTCATCTTCAATAACAAGACATTACACAATTGTCAGTGAACGTAAATGTTTTAAAAATGAGCAACCATTCCGTTGGTGTCATTTCGCAAAGCATAATAATCATTACTAAATGCTATTAGCCGTTTTCTCTCCGGTACCGTTCCCGAGACAGTTTGAAATGAAATTACCACGCTCAGTCTAAATTACGTACATTGGAAGGCAGCTAAACATACGGAAATACAGAACATAAATACTTACTGTTATTTAAAGAAAAACCGGAAAGAATATCGATGTTTGAGTTGATTATCACGAAGCCACTGTTGCTATTTGAATGAAAAATCTTTGACATTCAGCATAGTATCAAGGTTTATTGACGATGTTCAATATCCACTATCGCCATTGTTATTCTAGAATGAAGACGTTTACAAGCAAAATACAGAAGCAGTTAGTTTTTATTCGCGTTCGAGGCGAACAGCAATTAAGTGAAAGTTACTGTTACTTGCAACAAAGAAGGGATCCACTACAGCTAGAATAACGTCGGATTATCGACATAAATAATCGAATTAAACTTATACATAGTCATCAAAATCGATTAAATAATCACATCACTATAACGAGTCCCAGACCACACGACGCCCTGTTTCGAAAATTCAAGCGCAAACATAGATTTCGTTTGGCGTTCTATAATTAAACGTTCGTTGCTTTAATCGCTTTACTGCCAATACGCTGAATAAAGCGTGAAGATTTCATTGGGTATTAAACGTTTATGATACTAAGCGATTTTAGCTGTGTGCACTGATACTTCCCGCTTGACGACAGCTGATCTAGGTCAGAAGGGCTCGGGTTGTAGTGACGTCACAGTGCATTCGAACAGACCATATTCGAAAAACGACGTACATCCAAACTTGTACATTGAATTTTCAGCTATGTTCCACTAGTAATATAGCTCGAAATGTTATAACGGAAATTTAATTACGGATTACCTTGCTTCTAATCTAATTTAAAAAGGTCGTATAAGTAATTTATTTAATTTGATTCTTAACTCGATGGAAGTTAGAATTGAATTTGATTGTATTGTGTTGTGACTGTTGCGTTATGTTGGCATGTTATGAAGGTCTTATTAACATACAAAAGCTCTTATAGCGTTATGGGCGCCTAGTAGCTGGGTGGACGGGACTCGATGGGTAGTGAAGCGTGATCTTTAATTTAATCCCACCTAGGGTTATTAGTATCTACCCTGGCTTGGCATAGGTTAACCCACGGAATGAAGAATGTTTGGAAAGGGCATGTAGGGTCAAACCATACTCGTACATTTTGTACAGAGGGGTATTTCTGGTAAATGCTCGAACTCTACAAATGAATCACAGAAGCCTAGCTTACTACGTAGTATCCAGGTGCGTTGTTCGAATGCAGTATCGTTATTTATTATGTTAGTTACATAATGATTTTGAACGCAATAATATTGTTATTTCTTATCTGTGAAAGGCGAAAACACTGACTGGAAGCTTCCATGACGTCCTCCAAACTAGGGCATAACCATAGAAATCAGATGGGTGAGCCGCAGTCCCAGGGTACCCCAAGACCCAGTAGCATCAACCAGGACCGCCGCCCGTAAGCAGGATTGACATAAATAAAATAGAGTGTTTAAACCACCTGATTAAATAGTGCTTTCAATACAAGTAAACCTGATTTGAACAAAAGAAAAAACATTTTGTTGTAAAATAAATAAAAAATCTTTTCGACCTTGATTGCGAGTTCAATAGTAATTCTTCGGCAATAATAAACTGTACATTTTACAGATTAATTTAACGCTAATCCGGGTTATCCCGGGTCTAATTTAAACCCTTACATTACAACATGATCTGGTGCCTGACAGAGAGAGATACATATAATGACAGAGGACAGCTGATAGCTGCCTCTACTTTTTTATTATTGTGTCTCTCTCTCTATCTTTCGGGTATCGGATCATGTGGTCTACGGGGTTAAACAATTTAGTAATATAGTAAAATTTAACTATTAATTAATTTATTGAAGGTTATATGTAAAATATAAAACAATATTTGTGTACTAGGCTCCCGTATTTTAATAAAAATCAGATAATATATTCCTAAACCGTTTCATACATTATACAGTCAGATACTGATTTAGTGACACGTATAAGTTTAGACTTTAGTACAGACGTGATAAAGTAGTAATTAGGTCGCTACGGCTATCGAAGGTCTATTCAAATTAGCGCGTGTGCGAACTTCTTGGTTTCCTGATTGCCTGGTAACTGCGTAGTTGTTTCATTGTTTCAATTAAAAACACGTGTTTAACATCCATTTACAGTGAAGGGAGTAAGCAGTGGTCTCGGATAACAAGCATTATGACAGAAGGGTACTTATATTAGCTCTTCCTGCTTTAGATTGGGTGTCGAATTAAAATATCAGATTTCCGTGCTTAGGAGGCTAGCCTAGCCTTCCAGCCACGACCGGTAGGCTCACTGGTTTTGTCACTGAATATCACAAAATATCGGGGATCAGGCCTAACCCAATTTAAAATATAATTATCCATTATAAGTCCTTAAAAATGACCTAAATTATGTCATACATTGACAATCATTATCTTTACCGATATCAGCAGAGTAAAAATTCTCGTACAATCCACTAAAGGCCGACGATAATGGCGATTCTAAATATACACTGGAAATGTTGACAAATATTTCTTTGTCTCACTCGCACTTACGCCAGACCCACATTCAGTCTCTTTTGCGTTCCGTCATAACAATGGACATACATTTTTGCAAAATTCCGTCAAACAAATAGGTATTGTTTTGTGATTCTCAATTGTAACTATAAAGTAATAAAGTCTATATTAAATAAATTGTTTTAGTAAGTTTGTGTTATCATTGTTCATGTTTAAATATCGTCCATGTGTTATTCGCATCGTAAAATTGTAATGACTTTACTATATCTAAACGTAAACAAGCAACAATGTGTCAACCACCTCCATTATCACGTTCTAATTTTAACTTTCACTGTGTATTTAAAATGCTAGTTTATAATTTACAATATCAAGTTATTTATGAATGACTAAATTTTAAAAGTAAGGCACCATATTTTAAAAAAATACCTGTCGCATGACTGAAATAAAACTAGTCTTGTGAACGTGCGTATCTGTGTAAAAAAAACATTGAAATGTCATCTTACGCTATTATTGTATTGCGCGTGGAAAACCAAATGAGATGCCAAATGCTCATAAATATTTAGCAATGTATTGAAACAGGCGACACCGGTTTTAATAATTACGACAAACTGAAATTTATTTAATTACGTACCTATGTAACAGAATTCTATTGTAGTCAAATCATACCTAAAGTAACATCTCGACCACGAGAAAGATGTCAACAGTATTCAGATCAAATTTTAGATTACTATTATTAACTATTGATGAACTATAGTGGTTATTTTTAAATGGATTACTCGAATAACTAAACGCTTTTGGACATTTTACAATATGGATGTAGGTATTGCTATAATTGCATTGCTTTATTAAACCAATTTACAGTTGCAAACTTGAATTAGATACTTAAGTAATAAAATGAAAAATAATAATCCTGTTTCGACACAAATTTAAAATGCTATGCATTCCATACTATTTTCTTTTCTGTGGTCCATCAACCTGGCCCAGGTAGGACAATATTTGGACATTAGGAATCAAACGTATTAAGGTCCCTTGCTTCAAAAACAACATGATCATCAAAATATAATTGTGTAATACGATAGTTTCCTTATCAGCCGACGTCGACCTTGCGTGCGCGATAATATCTCCGATAAGAGTTGCCGATAGCTTATCGATATTAACTAGGTTATTTTGCAATATACGGAACACAACTGTTAGGTTGACCGAACCGGTTACCACTGTCATTATAGGGGGAGGAATTGTGAACACCCCACAGACATAGATTTACATAGATAACGCAAGTATCACGATTTGTATTGAAACCATACGTTCCTCACTGACCCTATTCAGCAACTTGGACTCAAGATACAGGCTGCCCTGCGCGCCTAGTTTGAGTTCCAATGATAATTATGTTATGTAATTTATAATGGAATAAATTTATTTGTCTTTAAAAAAAAAGAACCAAGTGTCGAATTTTTAACACCTACTGTGACGTCATTAGTGACGGGAAATCCAGACCGCTTCAAAGACACCGATGCCGCTGATGCCCCTCCGCCCGCTACGATTCCCTCGAGTGATTATCACGCTCATACGTTGCATTTTTGCTTCTCCATTACACCCTGTTGAAAATAATAAAGAATACGTCTCTGCCCTGAACTTTCCTAATAAGTAAATAAGTAAAATAAATATCGCCAGACTGACACGCCAAATGTATGGTCCCAAACTAAGCAAAAGCTGAACTATAGTTTGGTCTGCAACGCCAAGCACTTGGCTTTCATCTCCATGGTGCTGGATCTCATGTTGTTTGTCTTAGTCAGTAGCGACATCTTCTGACCCTCCAGCTCGGCCAGTTGGGTGAGGTGTGCTTCACATTGGGAGGCCTGGAAAAGGATGGGTGAGTGTTCATAGAAAATATTTCTAAGCAATTTAATAACTTAATGGCCAACCGTTTGATAGATATTAGGACTTTCACTGTCACCGTCAGCACCACTCAATACAAATAAATAAAATTAAAGTTTCTGTTTGTAATAAAATAATAAATATCGCCAGACTGACACACCAACTGTAGGGTCCCAAACTAAGCAACGCTTATAGTATGGGTACAATGGACTGGCGGCAATCCCAGTGACACCCAGACCTGGGCAAATTACGTGAAGGCCATTTCTGAAATTTGCATCGACGGGAATCGAACCGCAACCACCCACGCTCAAACCACTGCGCCAAGCGGTCGTAATGTAAAGATTCATATGGCACCTCATTGGGCGTTCAGAAGTAGCACAATGAAACTTAACCCTGAATAAAAAGCACAACTTTTTTGGGTTATCATGGAAAGATTGCAACAGCGTTGGTTATTAATTTCGGGCGTAAAGGATTCCCGCTATTTCAGATCAATTAAACTGGCAATCCCGCCGGTTAAACCAAACCCGCAGACACACACTAAGTTCTGAATGAATTTTATAGATTTTCACGTATCCATAGTTTATGATCTTACATTTCCGTCATTCTGTGTATAAATAAACAAATAAATGGCGTATACACTGCGCACGCGGCCGGGCCCCACGTTTTTGGATCCATTCCAATAATTCCGATGTTACGGTTGTTATACTTACTATCTCACGATTGTAGGTACATCGGCGATAGTCCACTTAGCGGGGGACTCGCTAAATATAGTTGAGTTAGGCGGTGGTCCGTAAGGCCGGGTTTTCGATGGGTGGTCGACGTGATATTTGAAGCGATAAGCCTAGCCTTTTGCACAGGCATTTATCATCATCTCAAAAATAGTACATTGTTACATGAGTGGTGAAAGTTACTTATTTTGTCCCGAGACGGGGTTTGGCGCCCGAGCGTAGCGAGGGCGCTAATAGTTCGAGGGACAAAATAAGTCTTTCACCCGAGGTAAACACTGTGCTTTTCATTACGAATACAAGGAAAATAAAAATAAAAACAGGAATTGGCTAAATAAATAATACAAGGAAGTATAAACAATACTCTACAACTCGAAAAAAAAATCGGATTGCCGCCTTTTTTGTTTTCTTTTTCGTTGGCCGGCCAACTTCATTAATTAGCCATTATTTTTCATTTTTATCTTTAAATATTTTGCCCAAATCTATGTTATTTTAAAGAAATTGTTGAAACTAAATTATTATTAAGTCATTTAAAAAAAATATTCTTGAATTAATACTTAACTTTATGTTATTTCAATTTTACATCGTGCTGTAATTGAGTGACTGTAGAAAAAGTTTGAACATGGTTCCATAGAAATGTGAAACTGGAACTAGTTTTTTTTTTATAATTTGACAGCTGTCAGTTGAAAGCGAAACTCCCGGGCCTGAAAAGTATTACTTTCAACCCGCTTCTCAGGCAACTTCAGACCTACTTTCAGAGTATGAGTAATGAAAAATGATTTTGATGATGTTCTGAATCTGTTTGAAGTGTCTGTTTAAGTCTGCTAGGGTTAAGGTCGTGTTTATATGTGAAAGTCACCGTAATAAAATTTGAGTACGCAATGAAAGTTGGTCAACTAGTGACCTAGGTACCCAGTTGAACGATAACCGATCAATAACGCTCTGTTGCCAGGTGCAATTATTGAGTAATACTTATCAATGTAATAAAATGTCACGTTTCTAGTATACCTATTTGATTTTATGATGAAACTTTATACCTATATGGCAACATTATTTATTAGACTAGCTATTTATAAGACTAGCGACGTTGTCGTCTCTATGAATATTGATTGAAATCAAACAATTTTTCGGATTTTATCGCGTTTATTTAATTTATATTTATGTTCCCGACGTTTCGGCTGCTTTACAGCAGCCATGGTCACGGGGGGACTGAGGTGTTAGACGCGATAAAATCCGAAAAATAGTTTGATTTCAATGTGTAGTATTCGCGTAAATATAAGAAAACAATATGTGAATATTGAATTCTAATTGGTCCGCTCAACTTTCTTATTTTTTCCTTTCATAACAACCTTCTCCTGACAATAATAAACACAACAAAAAAAGGATTAGCGAAATCGTTCCATCCGTTCACGCGTAATGCGATGACCAAGGAAATAGAGATTCATTTTTATATACGAGTATATAGATTAAAGGTGGAAGAGTCAAGCTGAAGTTATTTGATTACAGCTTAGATAGTTTCAGATTTAAGTACAAAGTTAATTTTCGAAAACAATAGTATACATTTTCTGTTTCGCCGTGTATATGTATGTACTCGTGTACCAGGTGAAACAGAAAGGGTAGGTATACTATTTTTTTTGCAACTTAACGTTGTAAATCCAAAACTATCGGCTTTGTGGGACAGTTGAAGTACTAAAGGTTTGGTAGACTTATGAATTCTGTCAACAGCTGTATCCCTGTAACACCTTTTGTTTTTCCAGTTTCCTCAAACGCTGATAGTTTTAGCATTACAAAGAAAAGTTTTAAAAATAAAAATATATACCCTTCCTGTTTCAACATGTATATGTTGATACTATGTCACATGTCTTTTCAGTAATCTAGTTAAATAAAGGCTATTTTTTTCCATTTCCAAAATCAAACAAAGAAACAAAAGTTTGCTGACTACTGTGAGACAAAAGCTTTGGGTGCAAAATGTAGCTTAAAAATTTCATCAGCCGTGACCCGGTCGGCGGGGTGCGTGGTGCGGGGGGCGCGGGGGTGCATCGGCAATTGGGTCAAGGGTGGTCCCCGCCCCGCAGACACCGACAATGGTTGTGACACCGTTTTAAGACGAAAGAAACGTTGGCCAATAGCTTTTTGGCACAGGGTTGCATGCATGTCAGGGTTGGGTGCAAGTAATTGTCACCTTCCTTATTCCTTGTGTAGGTAATAAACATACAAAAGCGATAGATGACTGCATCTCATTTCCTTTGTTAGCTCTATTCCTCATCAGATCGGTGGGAGGGGGGTGGATATTCACAGCTGACGGACGGAAAGTTCTCGATGTCGGAAACGACATCCATCCTTTCTCTTATTCATTTGTCATCGAAAGATGGAAGCTATCCTTTACTTATCGTCCGATATCGGAAACTTTCCGCCGATTTTGAATAACCCCCCCCCCCCCCCCCCCCCCCCAAACAGAGCGTGTGGAGTAGATGTAAGCGACACTATATTTCAAAGATTACTTGCCATGTGAGATTATAACATTACTGGTAGTCCTTTGAGCACCTCCAACAAATCGAAATGTTTTTACTGAGATGAGGCTGTAGTTTATAGTTTAATTTATTAATTTATTTTAAGTTTAAATAGAACGGCCAAAGGCCAATTATACTAATTAAGTCACTATAAATACATTATAGAAAACTAATTCATTCATATTTCTCACAAAACCTCAAACATACCAACAAAATCCTCGCCCATTCTTCCGCAAACAAATCCATGCATGTGTTGGAATCCAGATGCTCGTTAAGGCTAAAGCGCCCATCTAGCCCGCGAAGTTCAAATTTTTTGAGGTTTTTTAGAAATTTTTCAAGATCTGACAATAATAAAAGGCACATTTTGTAATTCGCGACAAAAACCGTGTGCAGTGCATTTATTAATATCAACTTACTCTAAAACATTTTAGAACGACAGCTAGCCAGAAAATATGGCAATTTTTGTATATTTCTTGATTAACTAGTATCATATCCACCGTGATAATATTTAGAGTAAAATAAATGTATTAATAAACGCACTGCATACTGTGTTTGTCGCAAATCACCAAATGTTGTCTTAAATGTTTTCAGATTTTGGATAAACTATAAAAATACTCGAAAATTTTGAATTTTGGGCTACACAGGCGCCTTCACCTTAAGCGCAGTGAAGGTGCGCGGTACTAGCGACTTAGCTCGGGCAACGAAGAGGGTGGTCTCTGCGTATCAATAATAGTTTTCGATTCTTCACAGATGCACAGCAGCGAGCCAGTGCCGGCGGCGTCGTCGGCGCCGGCGAGCGGGCCGGCCCTCCTGCTGCAGCTGGGAAGGCTCATCGTCAGGTCCCGCAGCGCCAGCCCCGCTGCCCGCCCGCCCACACAGCACGACCGCCTGCTGCAAGCCAAGCTGGCCGCTGCCAACCCTTCCACTAGCAACCAGGTAAAATTCAAAATTGTTTTTATTCACGTAAGCCAACAAAGCATTTATGAATAGTCAGAATCTACCACCACCGGTTCGGCATGCTGCTTGCACTGAGAAGAGCCGGCAAGAAACTCAATGGTTACTCTTTTCAATGAATGAAAGATGGTGTACATTCTCAGGAACAGCATAAAAAAAAATATGAGCAGGCAACACCATTGCCACTAACAAGCTAATAGTAAATAATAATCAAATCTCACTCAGATTTAGGTATGTAAATAAAATGTAAATAAAATGAGTAATGAGTAATCACAATAAACTTGTGATGTGCATACCTACTCATACTTACATCAAATTAAACGTTTACGAACCAAAATAATAATTAATAAAACAGGGGATAATATGATAGGGGATAATATGATAGTTGCTTTGGTGTGATGCCTTCCCTGCTGAGTAAATAAATAGTATTTAACGACAATGTTGTTAAGAGGAAAGTGAGTGGACCAATCCCCGCAAGCAGCGCCCGCGCACGAGCATGATTTGAAAAGCGGCATCACTCTCCTCAACCATAATAGAGGGAAGAGGGTGACCCGCTCCACAAAGCCACCGCAAACAAGGACATTGAAGTGAGCATGGTATGCCATGCTCTCCTAGTAACTTTGAAGATACTGGACCAGACCGCTTGCGCTTCTCCTGTCATGACATGAGCAATAATGGGGGCACCACGGCGGCGACACTTTGGAGTGGACTGTCATTAACATTTGACACTTCGGACAAATGTTATTTATGGTGACATTGACATAAGTAACCACAGATAACGTGAGTCCATTCCAAAGAAGCGACATCTGGCGACCTAAATTTGATTGCCCTCATTACTCTATTACACGGTCGGATTAACCGCCCAACAGAGAGAGACGGAGCTAAGGGAGGGTGAGTCTTATGCCTCTCTCTAAATGCTATACGTATATCTGTTGAACGGCTGTATCCACCGTCTAAGGCTAAAGTCGTATCACCTACCCGCAAGCTATGATACCCTGGTACTTTAAATATTATTTCGGGAAGGATAACTATGATTTTCCTGCCATAAGTGGAGATACTAAATGTAGTCCAATGCAAAGTGATAGGGCATGAGCAATAGATATAGTAAGAGTAAGAGGGATGCCCTGTGATACAGGAATATAAAGATACAGTAGGGTACAGGGGGATAGTTAAGTTTTTAAGGTAGCGGAACCTACTGTTCACTTATGGAAGCCTAGTACATTTACAGAATACTCTATCTTCTAATGTTAACAAGTGGGAACTAAACTATAGTTATTTCGCTCCCATTTCCAGGTCCTAAGTCAACCGAAGCCGGAGTCCGAGGATGTGAAGCCTGGCGTCGAAGCACTGCTGAACAGCCACGTGCAAGCCCTGTGGAACGATCAGATACCCGTCTGCATTGAGGTTGGTTCGATACATACACTACATATACTTTTTACATTAAAATAGTCTGCAAACAATCGTCCGATTCGCCTGATGTTAAGCAGTTATCGCAGCCTATAGATGCTTGCAATACGTAACACCATTGCTGACCTGAAGGGATTAGGACAGAGGATGGTATTGGTGTTCTGGCTCTCTCACGAAACGCAGCTATACAGGTTGAAATAGAAAGGGTATACTTTTTTTTCAAAACTTAATTTTGTAATTCTAAAACTATCAGCTTTGGAAGAAACTTGATAAACAAAATATGTTACAAGGATACAGCTGTTGACAGATTTCTTAAGTCTACAAAACCTTTAGTACTTCAACTGTCCCTCAAAGCCGATAGTTTTAGATGCACAAAGTAAAGTTGCTAATAAAATGGTATACCCTTTCTGTTTCACCTAGTAATAGCTGCTTAAGGCTAAAGCGTCCATCTAGCCCGCGAAGTTAAAATATTTTGTGGCTTTTTAGAAATTTTTCAAAATCTGACAATAATAAAAGGCACATTTTGTAATTCGCGACAAAGACCGTGTGTAGTGCATTTATTAATATATCCAACTTACACTAAAACATTTCAAGAACGACAGCTATCCAGATAATCTGGCAATTTTTGTATATTTATTGATTAACTAGTATCATATCCATCGTGATAATATTAAGAGTAAAATAAATGTATTAATAAACGCACTGCATACTGTGTTTGTCGCAAATCACAAAATGTTGTCTTAAATGTTATCAGATTTTGGATAAACTATAAAAAATACTCGAAAATTTTGAATTTCGCGGGCTAGATGGGCGCTTTAGCCTTAACACCGATCTTCTGTGTGAGGGTTTACAAAAGGTATGGCTACAACTTTTGGCTGTTTGAAGGTTGTTGTGACACGTGGTGTCCGGTACCCAGGTTCTCCTAGCCCCCGAGTGCCAGGAGTGTTACTCAGCGCTGCGGCTGGCTGAGGGGGGCGCGTTCGAAGCGCTGCCGCGGCGCACCCTGCTGCTCGAGAGGTGGACCATGACCGCGCATCTCAACAAGTTAGTTCCATTAACCCATTATAAGTTACGGGTTCCGTAGCCCCTACCAGGAGGTATCACTTGCTTACGGTGAAGGAAACATAATGCATAATTATCTTTCTTCTTCATCTTTTTTTTTAATATGGTCATCCAGTTTAATAGGCATTTCGCCAGTGTCAAGTAACAAACAGCAATAACAAACACTTTTTCATTACTCATACACGGAAAGTAGCGCTGAAGTTGCCTCTGAGGAGCGGGTTGAAAGTAATACTTTTCAGCCCTAGGGAGAATCGCTTTCAACTGACAGCTGTCAAATGATTAAAAGAAACTAGTTCTATTTTGACATTTCTATTGAACCAGGCCGGCCAACCGAAAAGAAAACAAAATAGGCGGCAATCCGATCTTCATTGGTTTTTCCAGTTGTATTGTTCATACTTACTTGTATTATTTCTTTAGCTAATTCCTATTTTTATTTTTACTGTCCTTGTATTCGTAATGAAAAGCACAGTGTTTACCTCGGGTGAAAGACTTATTTTGTCCCTAGAACTATTGGTACCCTCGCCTCGTACTATGGGTACCGTACAATGGACTGGGGGCGATCCCAGTGACAACCAGACCCGGGCAAATTACGAACAGGCCATTTCCGAAATTTGCCCCGGCAGGAATCGGACCCGCAACTACCATGTGCAGTGAGCCGAGCGGCCTACGCTCGAACCACTGCGCCAAGCGGTCGTCAAGTAATGATATGATGTCTGTGATGGTATTGTGTCGTTGCAGAGGGCACGACCGGCCTGCGTTCAGCACGTCCCAGTGGCTGCTGAACGCGGTCCGCTCGCAGCTTCACTTCTCCCAGCTGTCCGCGTGGCTGGCGCGCCTGTCCGCCGCGGAGCCCGCGCCCGCAGAGCGCAGGTACACTCCGCCCCATATAGCCATGGATAACACTCTAACTCTAAATTGTTTTTATTCATGTAAGCCAACGAATAGTCTGATTCTTTTTTTGTTTCAAACTCAAACTCAAATATTTTTATTTAAAATAGGCCAGATTAACTGGCACTTTTAAAAAGTCAAGAGCTAGGTGCATGTTCCAAAACAAAATCCTACGGAGAAGAACATGCAAGAAACTCCATGGATACATTTTTTCTTTTGGTAGTTTTAACGGACTAGTCTCGCCACTCACTCCCACCACTGTTACTCCTGTAAACCAGGAGCCTACAAATACTCTTCGCAAGGCTTCGTTAAATGTGAGAGATACTTCGATTGTCACAAGCGGTTCCTAAAATGGAGGAGTCTCCGGTGGTAATAGGTAACACTTGACCGTCCCCTCCAGGCGCAAGCTAAGCCGCGAGACCTGCAACTACAAGAAACTGGAAGCGAACTGCGACGACCCCGAGCCGGCGACGGACCCCCGCAAACTGAACCTCGTGTACTCCATCCGGATCCCGGGCGACGGCTGCGGCGCCGCCTTCAGCAGCCCGCCCACCGGCCCGCCCGGCGGCCCGCCCAGCTGCCACCGCTTCCCCGACACGGACCTGGGCGGCGGCCGCGCCCTGGCCGTGCGGCTGGAGAGCCTGCCGCGCACGCACCATATACCCGCCGTCAGGTGCTCCTGCCCCAAGCGGAGGACCAGCAAAGAGGTACGTTTATGACTTCAAAAAGAAACATACTTTTGATGAAATATTGCGACATTTGGGGCAGAGGCGCTCGGAGGTGGGAAGCATTGGAAGGGTTGATAGAATATTCATATTTTTTACCGACTTCCAAAAAAGAGGAGGTTAAATGTTTGTCTGTATGTTCTTTTTCATGCATGTGGAGTGATTTTGAAAATTATTTTCGAATTATTATAATGCCACTATCTTTACCCTACGTTAGAACTACTACTAAGGTAGGTAGCTCCCCACCCCTACTTGAATGTGCACTGACTCCAAATGAAAAAAAAATAACAAGGTCCTTACTCATTTTTAGCTTTTTAGTGCACCCGGGTGTTTCGAAGTCTGTGTATTTAGTTATTTACTAGCTGTGCCAGCGACTTCGTCCGCGTGAAATAGTGTCTTTGGGTAACATTTTTAATTATTTAGGCTAATTATTTTACAAATAAGACACATACGTATAAATACATTAATGAGCTATTTGCAGTGTTTCACTGCAAATAGCTATATTTTCATACAAACTTTCATCCCCTATTCCCTATTATTATTTTACACCCTTGAGGGTAGAACTTTTACAAACTTTGAATGTCATATTTTTTTTTATGGAGTCAACAGCCTAAAAAATAAGTTTCAAGTTTCTAGCTCTAAAAATTACGATACTTCCATACAACTTTTCATCCCCCCTTTCAACCTCTTAAAACTCTTTTTTCGCATTAAAAAGCAGCCTATGTCCTTTCTAGACTATCTGTGTATCAAATTTCATTGAAATCGGTTCAGTACTTTTGGCGTGAAAGAGCGACAGACAGACAGACAGAGTTACTTTCGCATTTATAATATTAGTAAGGATTACAAAACTAGCTTTTGCATAATTACACTGTCATAAGTCATCGCGCTTGCGACTGAGATAGAGCGTGACCCCACTATTGCTTTGAGCAGACTTCAATAACGACTCTCTTTGTATTCAATTTCTAGTTCTGATGTTCTGAAGAAAACACTTTTAAAACTTATGACATTATAAAAAAATATATATACAAAATATGATATTCGTTTTCGTCTTTCTATAAAAAATATGGCCCCCACAGTTTAATAGATATTTCGACAGTATGTAACAAATAGCAATAACAAACACATTTAATAACGATACAACACAAATACGTGACCACTTTGGGAAACCAAATCTAAAAATGGATGTCGTTTTGCAGAACGGAATCAACCCACATGCACTGCTGTGGACCAAAACCAACCCTGTGTTAGTGGTTCTAGGTTGGTTTCAGTTTGTAAAACTACGTCCAAATGACTCAGGTGTTTCGTATTTGCAGGTACCAACGAACATTCACGAGGAATTAGTCGGTAAACTAAATGATCTCACTATAGAAAATGGATTAGATGATTGTCATAAAGTGGTTGACGATAGAATGCTCACGCCGTGCAGTGAAAACGGGAAGCACAAGTGCAATTGTGACGACGAATCAGACAACAACAGACCCAAGAAACTCGACGACAGGCGACTGAAGGAAATAGCTAAATACAAGAGGAAACTAAGAAAAGAATGCAAAATGAAGAAGATGAATGACAGCACTTCATCAGAAGGGGAGACCAAAAGCAAAGAGAGCCACACGTCCATACCAATACTGCAGGCGGCGAGATTCGACAGATTTCGAGCTATAGGGTGTTACAGAAACCAAACGTATTTGACTTTGCCCGCAAGCAGAATAGAAACCAGATCACCATTCGTAGATACTGATATTTCACCACCAGCTGAGTTCAAACGCACCAACACGGTAGCCACGCAGACAGAAGAGCTGTGCGATTGCGGGAACACATTGCAGATGAAATGTGACACGTGTGACAAAAGCATGACGAGATCAGAAGGGAACTACGATTTGGCGTCCCTGGGCGCCCGCCGGAAGTGCGAGGACGACTGCAAGAAGAATAAGAAGCTTAAAATTAAATGTGATACATTGTGTGATAATAATTATAGTGTTAGTAATAATGAATTCATCAGAAGACCCAAACTGAGGCGGTACTTCCCTATCGTCGATAAAATTGAGAAGATTGTCAGCGATAGGTTCGCTCAGAAGGAGAAGGATATGGAAGAGCTGCAATTGAAAGATGAGGACACGGTCTTCTCGAGACCCCGAGAGTCTAAACGTCAGAAGACCTTCTCAATCAACGACGACGATTATATCTCCTATGAGAAGTGTGATTATGGGACTTTTGACAAAGCTGAAACTCCAGAAATGGTGGAATCTCCAAAAGAAGAGGTGGATTTCAAGTTTTCGGAACCGCAGAGGGTTGCAGATGACTCTGAGAGGGTGCCGGACGAACCACGGAAGGTCAATGCTCAGGTGCCGTCTCCTACGGAGATGGACAGGTTCAGGTGGCGGTTCGATTCTGCGGCGTCCATGGTGTTCCATACGAAGACTGGGCTGCCTCTGACATCCAGCCCCGCGCCGTTGAGACGAGGAAATAACTGCTTTGACTTTGACGATTCGATAAACGGGATTTCTGGTATTAAAAGGTAAGTAAGTTTTCCACAGGGGTAGGCGGGTGCACCGTGTACAACCACATTTTACCTCATATAGTAATGTGGTCCCAATGTAATAGAGGGCGAATCTATTGCTATTACACCGAGCTCATTCCCCCTCAAAGCGAGGGGGATTTGAGTTATAGACTTTGGAAAGACGTGCGTGTTTCCTCACGATGTTTTCGTTCAGCGAGTGGTAATCTCAGTTATGTCTTATAGTATGAGATGACTAGTGTCGGAGTTTTCGTAAGCTTCCGATATAACTTATCGATTGGGATAGAAAAAATTTTAAACCTATTTTATTCATGCCAACAAAGCACTGATGAATAGTCAGAATCTACCGTCGGCTCGGAATGCCGCTTCTCCTAAGAAGAGCCGGGGGAAACTCAATGGTTACTCTTTTCAATAAAATGAAAGATGGTGTACATTCTCAGGAATAGCAACACAATGTGAGCAGGCGACACCATTGTCATTAGAAAGTACCAAGCTGATTAAGTCCCACTCATATTTGGGTAATCAAATTGAATAAGCTAGTTTAGTGAAGTGTGCATATCTTTTCCCACTTTGTTGTAGTTTAAATTTAATAAAAAAACGTTGGAAACGAGATTGGAGTTGGTTTGAACCTGTGTTTTGAACACACTTAACGGGTTAAATAGCAGTGTCTAACAGATGTTCGTATATTCCAGTGCCCTGTTCCACCCCATCTCCCCCGCGCCCCCCGCGCCGGCGTCCCCCGCGTCCCCCGCGTCCCCCGCGCCCCCCGCGGCCGCCCCGCGCCCCGCCACGCCGCCCCCGCGCCAGGAGCCGCCCGCCCCGAAGCTCCGCATCGGCCCCAGCACTGGACTGCTCGGTGAGTCTGTGTACTGGCAGCATCACATCTCGGGACACATTACCAGTTTCAGCTGAGCCCCCTTCTCATTGACACCCGTGATAGAGAGAGATCAGCAAATGTTGGAGCTGTTCCCTGAAAAGTGCGGATGGCAGGGTTTCATCTTTCAGTTTTGAACAAAGTTTTAATAAATACATATCGCCAGACAAACACACCAACTGTATGGTTCCAAACTAAGCACCGCTTGTACTATGGTTACCTTATAATCGACTGGGGGCGATCCAAGTGACACCCAGAACAGGGAAAATAATGAAAAGGCCTTTTCCGACATTTGCCCTGGCGTGAATCGAACCCGCAACCACCATGTGCAGTGAGCCGAGCGGCCTACGCTCGAACCACTTTATTTTATTTCTTTTAAATGTCTTTTCCAAGATCGCTCTTAGACTTGGCATTCAGGGGCGGATTTACAAATTTTCAAGGTATAGGTTGTAAAGTTTTTCCCGCCCTTGCCTCTATAATTGTCATGTCCTAGATTATTTTTACAAGACTATAATTTCGTTGAAATTGCACGTGTAATAGTCATCCGCAAAATTTGTTGCAGAGTTCTATCTGTGAAACATCAGAAAACCGTAATGCAGAAACCTTTTTGATTTCTTTGAGGTACCAAAAAATAAATAAAAATTCGTTCCGTAAATTTGCCGCGCCAAAAATCTGCCGCCCTAGGCTCCTCCAGCCTACTCAGCCTGCTGGTAAATACGCCACTGTTGACATCGATTTATGAATAAACTAGCTGAGCCCGCGACTTCGTCCGCGTGGAATTTAACTTAACAAAAAAGCCCGCTCCCGCGTTCTGAGCCCGCGCGACAGGACCCATTTTTTATATATTTTTTTCTAAAATAAAAGTAGCCTAAGTGACTGCTTATAACAACAGCTATCTACCAGTGAAAGTCCCGTCAAAATCGGTCCACCCGTTTCGTAGATACTCTTTGATTTCATGTGTTTTTATTTTTTTACGCGGAACCCTAATTGTTTTTCTAAAATTAAAGTAGCCTAAGTGACTGCTTATAACATCAGCTATCTACCAGTGTAAGTCCCGTCAAAATCGGTCCAGCCGTTTCGGTGATTACCCGGAACAAACACACAGACAGACAGACAGACAAAAAAAATTTTAATCGCGTTTTTGCTATAGGTGTCGTATGTACTTTGATATGCAGTTAGTGACAAGGTGTTATTTTGATATTACAAACACACTCCAATTTTATTTATTTGTATAGATGTCATAGATGCTGAGTGCGGAAGGTTGAATTTGGGTGTAATGTTGCAGGTAGCTTCGAGGAGTCTGCCCTGCAGGGGCGGCTGGAGCCGGTGGCGACGGTGGCGGGGTTCACGGCCGAGCTGGGCGCGTACGGCGCGTTCTGCCCGCCGCACCGCCGCCTGCCCGTCACCGTGTTCTTCTACGCGCCCGGCGGGACCAACGCGCCCTACATGGTGAGTACGCGACGCAGACTAATTATGCCATAGACGCCGCATAACCGGCCCATACCCTCGAAGTCTTAGGAATATATATCTATGGCACTGTGATGCTTGAATATAAATGAATATGTAAAGTCAAAATCAAAGTCGAATTGTTTATTTTGTTTTCATTACTCATACTCGGAAAGTAGGCCTGAAGTTTCCTGAGGAGTGGGTTGAAATACTTTTCCGCCCTAGGGAGAATCGTTTTCATCTGACAGTTGTCAAATTATTAAAAAGAAACTAGTTATATTTTGTCATTTCTATTGAACCAGGCAAACGGAAAAAAAACCAAAATAGGCGTCAACCCGATCTTGATTTGTTTTTTCGAGTTGTAGAGTATTGTTCATACTTACTTGTATTATTTCTTTAGCTAATTCCTGTTTTTATTTTTACTTTCCTTGTATTCGTAATGAAAAGCGCTGTGTTTACCTCGGGTGAAAGACTTATTTGGGCCCCGAACCCCGTCTCGGGACAAAGTAAGTTACCTTCACCCCTAGGGTAACAATGTAGTATTAACATGTCGACGCGTATGCACTGGAACGCCAAAGGGCTAGAAAAGGCTAAGTTGGCAGTTCAAGCTCTCATACATTGCTCGAGACATTTTAGATTAAACTCTCGAAGGCACAAAACTCAAACTCAAAATTGTTTTTATTCATGTAAGCCAACAAAGCATTTATGAATAGTCAGAATCTACCACTGGTTCGGAATTCTGCTTCCACTGAGAAGATCCGGCAAGAAACTAAATGGTTACTCTTTTCAATAAATAAATCGATTTCAAGTCTGAGAGCGATCTTGGAAATGTCTTTCATATTTCAAACCAGTACAAAATTACATGTCAAAAGCGTACTCAAGACTGCTATCAAACTTGAAACCGATTTATGAATGCGTGCCTAAGATCGTGTGGTGTGTGGCAGGGTCACATCGCGCTGGGCGCGGGCGGGTACCGCGTGGCGCGCGCCGGCACCGTGCAGCTGTCCCTGTTCAACCCGCACGGCACGCTCGTCAAGATGTTCGTGGTGCTGTACGACCTCACGCGCATGCCGCCGCGAGCCCGCACCTTCCTGCGCCAGCGCACGCTGCACCTGCCCGCCGGCGCGGGGCCCCGCCCCCCGCCCCCCCACCACGCGCGCAAGTGGCTCCGCTACCTCATCCACCTCAGGTACTACTGCCCAGTGTAGCTGCACCTGCCTGCGCACGCTGCACCTGCCCGCCGGCGCGGGGCCCCGCCCCCCGCCCCCCCACCACGCGCGCAAGTGGCTCCGCTACCTCATCCACCTCAGGTACTACTGCCCAGTGTAGCTGCACCTGCCTGCGCACGCTGCACCTGCCCGCCGGCGCGGGGCCCCGCCCCCCGCCCCCCCACCACGCGCGCAAGTGGCTCCGCTACCTCATCCACCTCAGGTACTACTGCCCAGTGTAGCTGCACCTGCCTGCGCACGCTGCACCTGCCCGCCGGCGCGGGGCCCCGCCCCCCGCCCCCCCCACCACGCGCGCAAGTGGCTCCGCTACCTCATCCACCTCAGGTACTACTGCCCAGTGTAGCTGCACCTGCCTGCGCACGCTGCACCTGCCCGCCGGCGCGGGGCCCCGCCCCCCGCCCCCCCCACCACGCGCGCAAGTGGCTCCGCTACCTCATCCACCTCAGGTACTACTGCCCAGTGTAGCTGCACCTGCCTGCGCACGCTGCACCTGCCCGCCGGCGCGGGGCCCCGCCCCCCGCCCCCCCCACCACGCGCGCAAGTGGCTCCGCTACCTCATCCACCTCAGGTACTACTGCCCAGTGTAGCTGCACCTGCCTGCGCACGCTGCACCTGCCCGCCGGCGCGGGGCCCCGCCCCCCGCCCCCCCACCACGCGCGCAAGTGGCTCCGCTACCTCATCCACCTCAGGTACTACTGCCCAGTGTAGCTGCACCTGCCTGCGCACGCTGCACCTGCCCGCCGGCGCGGGGCCCCGCCCCCCGCCCCCCCACCACGCGCGCAAGTGGCTCCGCTACCTCATCCACCTCAGGTACTACTGCCCAGTGTAGCTGCACCTGCCTGCGCACGCTGCACCTGCCCGCCGGCGCGGGGCCCCGCCCCCCGCCCCCCCACCACGCGCGCAAGTGGCTCCGCTACCTCATCCACCTCAGGTACTACTGCCCAGTGTAGCTGCACCTGCCTGCGCACGCTGCACCTGCCCGCCGGCGCGGGGCCCCGCCCCCCGCCCCCACACCACGCGCGCAAGTGGCTCCGCTACCTCATCCACCTCAGGTACTACTGCCCAGTGTAGCTGCACCTGCCTGCGCACGCTGCACCTGCCCGCCGGCGCGGGGCCCCGCCCCCCGCCCCCCCACCACGCGCGCAAGTGGCTCCGCTACCTCATCCACCTCAGGTACTACTGCCCAGTGTAGCTGCACCTGCCTGCGCACGCTGCACCTGCCCGCCGGCGCGGGGCCCCGCCCCCCGCCCCCCCACCACGCGCGCAAGTGGCTCCGCTACCTCATCCACCTCAGGTACTACTGCCCAGTGTAGCTGCACCTGCCTGCGCACGCTGCACCTGCCCGCCGGCGCGGGGCCCCGCCCCCCGCCCCCCCACCACGCGCGCAAGTGGCTCCGCTACCTCATCCACCTCAGGTACTACTGCCCAGTGTAGCTGCACCTGCCTGCGCACGCTGCACCTGCCCGCCGGCGCGGGGCCCCGCCCCCCGCCCCCCCACCACGCGCGCAAGTGGCTCCGCTACCTCATCCACCTCAGGTACTACTGCCCAGTGTAGCTGCACCTGCCTGCGCACGCTGCACCTGCCCGCCGGCGCGGGGCCCCGCCCCCCGCCCCCCCACCACGCGCGCAAGTGGCTCCGCTACCTCATCCACCTCAGGTACTACTGCCCAGTGTAGCTGCACCTGCCTGCGCACCATTTATTTATAGTACATTGTTACCCAAGGGGTGAAGGTAACTTAGACGCTCGGGCGCCAATAGTTCGAGGGTCAAAATAAGTAATTCACCCAAGGTAAACACTGTGTTTTTCATTACGAATTCAAGGAAAGTAAAAATTAAAACAGGAATTAGCTAAAGAAATAATACAAGGAAGTATGAGCAATACTCTACAACTCGAAAAAACGAATGAAGGTCGGATTCTCATTTTGTTTTTTTTTTTCGTTGGCCTGGAGCAATAGAAATTTCAAAATAGAACTTTTTTTTTTTTTTTTTTTTTTTTTTATTAAATTCTGTAACTTGGCAATCTGTGTTTACACAATAAGCCATTCAGATGGGGTATCTCGAACTATGTCTTGTAAGCAGAAGGAGTTCCTATAAATTCCTTTCATCTCTTGTCACCAAATCTCACGGTAAGTGTAGGGACACTATGCCGTTTCAATCGGGAATATGTAATACTTCCTGTGCCTTCTAGTTTGGATGCCAGTTCATTGACGTGATTAGATATTCTCGTCTGATAGCTTTCACTATATCTAGCGATCTCTTGTTTGACGGTAGTGATCCTTACGTCGTCGTAAATATATTTGTTTCTCACATAGTAGGGTATATCTAGCATGGCTCTCAGTGTCTTGCTTTGGAATCTTTCAAGAATCTCTATGTTGCTATTGCTAGCAGTACCCCACAGCTGGATTCCGTAGGTCCAGATTGGTTTAAGGATGGTCTTGTAAATAGCTATCTTGCTTTCATGTGACAAGCTTGATTTGCGACCTATGAGCCAGTACATTGATCTGACTTTCGTATCCAGTTGTTTACGCTTGGTCCAGATATGCTTTCTCCAGGTGAGTCTTCGATCCAGATGCATACCCAAATATCTGGCATCTTCAGCTTGAGGAATTTCTTCATTGTAGAGTCTGATAGGGGGACAAGTTTGCCTTCTCAGGGTAAAGGTCACATGGACAGATTTTCCTTGGTTAACCCTAATACGCCATTTATCTAGCCACCTTTCCACTTCATGGATGTGGGTTTGTACGTTGGCCGATGCTATCGCGGGATCCACGTGTACCGACAAAAGGGCTGTATCATCCGCATAGGTCGCAGTAATAGTATCAGCGTGCGTTGGAAGGTCTGCGGTAAATAACAAGTACAGGATGGGTCCTAATATACTCCCTTGTGGTACTCCTGAGTTAATTTCGTTTAAAGGAGAAACCTCGTTGTTAAATTTCACCTCAAAGCATCTACTGTGGAGGTACGAACGTAGAATAGGAAAGAAGGAGTGAGGCAGCAGCTTTTTAAGTTTGAAGAGAAGTCCTTCATGCCACACTCTGTCGAACGCCTGACTGATATCGAGAAAGACAGCAGAGCAGAACTGTTTACATTCTAGTGCACGACTTATAGTATCCGTAATACGGTGTATCTGTTCAATAGTTCCATGTTTCTCTCGGAAGCCAAACTGGTGAAGAGGAATAACTTCCGGTAGATAGGGGCGCATCCTGCTCAGCAATATTTTTTCGAAGAGTTTACCCAACACAGGGAGAAGGCTTATTGGTCTATAGGAGCTTGCATGATGTAGCGGTTTGCCTGGTTTAGGTATCATTATAACCTGCGCAATTTTCCACTGGGCTGGGTAAATTGCTAGTTTTAGGCAAGCATTGTAGATGGCCACGATGTAAATTATGCCCTTTTTAGGCAGCTGCTTGAGTAGTTGTGCGTCGATTAGATCGTAACCTGGTGTTTTTCCCTTCTGTAGTTTTAGGATTTCCCTCCATAGTTCGTTAGGGCTAGCACTTTTTAGTGGTAGGCTCATTTGCAGTGGTGCATCCAGATATTCGGAGATTTCCTTGTCATGTGCAGGATTTTTGCTTGTTAAGGGATTGAAGATGGTTTTTAGGTATTCCGCAAATACTTGTGCCTTTTCAAGTTCTGTTTTTGCCCACTTGCCATCAGGAGCTTTTATGGGTGGTATGTGCTCTTTCGGCCGTTTTAGCCTTTTTGTGATCTTCCATAGAGAGTAATTGGTGTCCTTATAGGGAGTAAGGTCAGCTAATTGGTTTTGTAGACGCTCGTTTCCTGCTTGGCAGATCATGTGTTTTAGCTCCTCAGAGGCCTTGTTGAAAGCTTTTTTGTCACACGGATATTTCGTAGAATGCCATTTTTTCCGCAGCTGCCTTCTTTCATTTACTTTATCCTTTATTAGTTTGGGGAAGTGGTGAATTTGTGTTGATTTCGGTCTAATGAAAGGCGTGGATTCTTTGGTTGCTAGGTGAATAGACTTATTGAGCGTTTCGATAGCTGTTTCAACGCTATTTACATTATTTAGTGGCAGGTTCAAGTTAATGGATTCTGATATTATGGTTCTGTATCCGTCCCAGTCTGTTGTCTGGTTATACAGTCTTTGTCGGTACTCAGTTAGGATGGCCTTATAGTGAACATTGATAATTACGGGTGTATGGTCTGACGACAGGTCAGTACATTCTTCTACGTTTATTTTTTCAAGCGGGATATTTTTGGTGATGAAAAAATCCAATAGGTCTGGTACCTTTTGTGGGTCCGCAGGCCAGTATGTAGGAACACCATGCGAAGCGCAATGAAGGTTAAGGTCGTTCGTAGCTAGATAGAGTTGTCGGCCCCGCGGCGACGTTAGTCTGGAGCCCCAGAAAGCGTGTTTTGCGTTCCAATCTCCACCGCAAATAAATCTGTTTCCTAGTGTGTTGAAATAAGTCTTGAACTCATCACTTGTAATGACGTGCCTAGGTGGACAGTAAATAGCAGACACTGTTGTTTCTGTTTTGTTATCCTGGATCCTGACCAAAGTTGCCTGTATCTTTTCAGTTTTGTTTTCTCCAAAGAAATAATGTTTGATGTTCTCTTTTATTATGATTGCAGTTCCTCCATGTGAATTACCAGATGGGTGGTTTGTAGTGTACACCATGTAATTTTTAAGTCGGAAATGAGTTTTTGGTGTGAACCTTGTTTCTGAAATTAGAGCCACGTCAACTCTTTCGAGTTTCAAGAAGAGTTCAAGTTCCTGTCGGCGTTCTGTCAGCCCGTTGGCATTCCAGGTAATTATTCTTAGGCTTAGGGGTGCTTTATAAGGCTTGTGATTAATTGGATCATACGATCCATCATGTTGTCTAACATAATATTTATTATGTTTTGAAATTTGTTGAACATGGCATCTAGTACTTCCCCGAAATTATTTGGGTCCTTGATATCGGTTATTGATCCTGCTCTGTTTTCTTGAATTGTCGCTTTTGCATAAGTGTTATTTGGTTTGGAGTGGTTGAACTGATTGTACTTCTTAGATTGATGGTTTTCTTGTACAGTTTGTGTTGGGTTTTTGCGGTATTGATTTTGTGTTATGTTGTTTGAATTTTCATTGGTTTCTTTGCCCTTTCCTGTCTTGTTTTTCGTAAGTAAGTCTTTATATTGCTTGTATTTTGTGCAGCCTTTATAACTTGCTGGGTGTTTTTCTTGGCAGTTGGCACAGGTTGCCTCAGTGTCAGGTCTTTTTAAACAGCTTGTTGTTGAGTGTTCTTCTCCACATTTCACACATCTAAATGGTCTGTTGCATTGGTTTTTTGCATGTCCGAATCTTTGACATCTTTTGCACTGTAAAATGTCTAGCTTTTTGTATGGTGCTTCAAATGAAACTATAACGTGATTGATTTTGTAGATTTTGAATATTTCTTTGTTGTTGTGTTTGGGCTCAAGATCGACATAGAATAGGGGTAGCGGTTGTTTTGTATTTTTATGTTTTACATTTGTGATGTGCCGTACTTCGTGCCCAAGTTCGAATAGCTCTTTTTTTATGAGTTCAGTGTCTTCTGATGAATGTAGACCACGTAGAACTACTCTATAGGCTCTCTCGCTTTTAAGCTTGTATGTATAATGGCTAACATTATTCTCTATAAAGTTAGCTCTTATGTTTTTGTACGTTTCTACGTCACCAGGCATTATCTTAACTATGTGCCCTGCCCGCAGAGTTGTCATAGTATATTTGTCGGTGTTTAAAAATGAGGATAGGAGTTCTTTTAATTTAATTATGTCAATGACTCCCGTGACAAATATGGGTTCTGGCTTTGGCGGTTTAGGCTCCTTAGGTTGTTGAATGGGTTCGTCGTTACTTGCTGACTCTAAGATTTGAAATCTGTTTTGTGTTGTTACTGTATATGTTGTCTTATTTACTTTACTATTTTTATTTGTCCATTCAGGACTAGATTCCGCTTTCCTTTTCATAGGAACCTGATCGTTTTGCCAGGGTTGATTCTTTTTAGCTTGTTCATTATTCGTGTCACTTGTATTCGATTCTGCGTGCACCTTATCATTTGGACTTGTTTGTTTAGGCGTTTCAATTGGTAACGTTCCCAGTGAGTGGCTCCTTGCACGTGCAAACATGCTTTTTTGAAGTATTTGTTGTGTCATCTTTGGTTTGATTTGGTTTTCTTTTTCATTATTCGTATTCATTTAGTTCCCACGAGTAGGGTCGATATAGAAGGTCACTTGAAGGGTGACGCCCATTCCTCCAAGAAGGCGCTATTCAACGGCGTTTGCCATGTCCGCCGAGGTTGGCGCTCGATACTGATCTCCCACCAGTCATGCATTCCATTGGCACGTGTCCCACCGTGGAATTGGGGTGATTATTTTATAGAGGTTTTCTTCCTCTCAGCCCGGGCAATTAAGCCAAGACTCCCGATCGTAAAATTGCGGTTGCGGGATAGAACTAGAAATAGAACTAATGTATTTTTAATAATTAGTCAGCTGTCAGTTGAAAGCGATTCTCCCTAGGGCTGAAACGTATACTTTCAACCCGCTCCTCAGGCAACTTCAGACCTACTTTCAGAGCATGAGTAATGAAAATATTATTTTTCTTCTATTCCAGATTCATGACCTCCAAGTCCGGTAAACTGTACCTCCACACGGATATACGTATCATCGTATCTAGGAAAGCCGATCTCGATACGGCGACAGCCCATTCCGCCTTGTTCCGACCGCTGCCGACCAATCACGACGCTCCGTCCACGTCCGAGCAAGATGGCGAACCGAACGCGCCCGACCGCGACCCGGAGACGCCCGATCGCAAGCCGAACAGAGTGTTCGGAGGGTGCTCGGACTCCGAGAGAGAAATCGATTATGAAAATCAAAATGGCGTTGCTTACGAATTGAGGAGTTTCACGTACGCTCCCGACAATCCTAAGTATTCGCCGCGATAGTTCGGTGGTTGCAAGCAGTGTTGTTAATTCACACATTTCAGGGTTCTAAGTTCGATTCTCAGTTGCAGTGTGCAAAGTATTTTGTTTAGATAGCCCGTAACATTGAAATATCAAGATGATTTTATCCTGGCATTCGTTAAGCAGAGTACCAAATACAGTATGCGTTGCAACAAACCGTTACAAAAATATATTTTACTATTCTCACACCTACCAAATATACATACAATATTTTATAAAATTCGGTCGAGCTGTTTCGGAGTAGTGCGACCACAAACACCATGACTTGGGATTTTTATATATACAGATAAAGCATTAATTTCCTTTCTGCGTCAGCCCGAGCGTCCGACGCACGCGTTAGACGCACTCCGCCTGCCGCTTCTGCGACCACCGTTACACTTAGCAGATTAAGGAAGACTTGTTCATACATAGGTATTTTTTAAAGTAAGGTGCGTTGGCGCAATCTGTTTGACTGAGCGTGGGTACCATAAAGCAATATTCCGCTGAAACGAATGCTAGACTCGTCTGTTCAGAACTAAGTGGAAACTCGCTGTCGAATGCTCGCAATGTGAAGACACACCTTAAGTTATAAGCAAACGCTTTTATTACGTTCACCTATAAGTATTTCTTAAAAGACGTTTTTCACACAATTTCTTATATTGTCATGTTTATTGCAAATGTATTATGCAATTATAATGACAATGATACGGTACAGTGCTGCAATTATATGTTGGCAGTGGTGATATTAAAAACTTATATCTAATTGAAATGGTCATTTTAATAGAGATAAAGTACGCCTTGGTTCATGCTAGTATGCATACCTGTGTAGTGTAGCCATGAGATACATGATTAACATACTGGAATTTACACAGTAGTACTCTCATGTATGGCCGAATTAAAGTTTCTGTTTCTTTCTGTCTGCGTCTATAACTCTATAAACACGTTCAATGACGCTCAAGATAACAACAATTAAAAAAAAATATTTTCCATTTACATACTAATACTTTATTCTTAACAAAAAAAAAACATCGAACGATATTAAAGTATCAAGATTTAAGGTAGATTGAACTGTTTTAAAAATGCACAGTTTGACGTTACTGTTTGTGTCAAGAATAAGAATAGGTGAACAAAGCATGCATGAACATACAAAAAACTAATATCAATTACCCCCAATTAAAAAATCTCAAACAGATGAAATTGATCGCTGACATAAAATATTGTGTTGGCAATAGCTGTTATACAGCGCATCCGCCAACTTTTAATCGTAGGACTGTAATCGAGCTGATCTCATGATGGAGAGTTTGGACCATTTTTTAAGATTGTAGCAGCTGATTACACGATCTTGAATTCAAGTTTATCTGGCTCTGAATTCAGTAGATATTAAGAATTGAACTCGCATTCTCAATCCCAACTAGCCTTCGAGGAAGACTAGGCTAGGTTAGGCTAGGAAACGAGCTAGGAAGCCTGGTGATGTAATTAATTAGCTATATACCTAAATTAGTGTTTAGTTTATTCAATATACATTACTTACTAATTTTAGATTTAAATAGTGTAATTTTTAACAATAATTTGGCAACACTGTTTGCAATTTCGTCTCTCGGGGTCGTCTGGTCGCGGACTGGCAACAATGATCGCCAACTCGCCTCTATAAGCATAGGTTATATGTTGGTCGCAATTTCGCAGCCTACAACCTATGTAAAAGACAGTCTTGTCTTTGCGTGTTGAAATACCAATCGGTCTAACGTCGATCGATCAATCGATTAAGGTGAAGGCGCCTGTCTAGCCCGCGAAATTCCAAATTTTCGAGTATTTTTATAGTTTATCCAAAATCTGAAAACATTTAAGACAACATTTTGTGATTTGCGACAAACACAGTATGCAGTGCGTTTATTAATACATTTATTTTACTCTAAATATTATCACGGTGGATATGATACTAGTTAATCACTAAATATACAAAAATTGCCAGATTATCTGGATAGCTGTCGTTCTTGAAATGTTTAAGAGTAAGTTGGATATATTAATAAATGCACTGCACACGGTCTGTGTCACGAATTACAAAATGTGCCTTATATTATTGTCAGATTTTTGAACGAAAAGTAAAAATTTTAACTTCGCGGGCAGGTAGAGAGAAGAGTCGACGTCGACAGTTTCTACCACAAACTAATAAGTCATAGACACCGCATAGCCGGGCATCCCCGCTCACCTAACATAATTGCCATTGCATAGGTACGACCGCAGCTGACACGTGGACATAAGCGGTGTCTTTTCTTATTGTTCTGTGGTTTATACATACAAAAACTCGATTGTTCGTGGATCGATTAGGGTGGTGACACCTATAGGGGCTGGTCGCGAGTTTGGTCGGTCGGTCGCTGGTTGCGGGTTCGCTGGCGTCGTTGTTGGTCGCATTTGGTCGGGTTTTTGTTTTTAGTGCCTGTCTGTAATGTTTGTGTTATCGCGTATGTATTAATGAGAAAAATATATTTTTGGTTTTATATTTGGTAGTCGTTTTATTTCAAACTGGCGGTTCCGGCAGACGTTGTCCTGGCCCACTTAGAACAAATGAATAGATAAACGGAACAGAGACTAAGCTTCTTAAGAACGTGCAAAATTGTTACCTATTTTAGTAGGGTTGTCACAATAGGTCAAGACAAATTAAACAATTGTTAATAATAGTCTTATTATTCAGTATGATAGAATACTTTACAAAGTACTTACTCTAATAATTTTTGTTTTTTAATAATTTATTGTTTCTTTTAATAGTGTGGTAAATTCTGAATGGAACATATAGTTTTTTCAAGTAATCTAACGGGAAACACTCACATGGCATATCTAATTTACAATCTTTAATCTGTTTAAGTACCTATTTCGTTGCCAACATTGACAATATTTATTTCAAGATCGAAATATTCGCGAAACTTTTGCTTACCTATTGTACTCCTTGGGATAGTTAAAGTATGAAATATCTTTATTTTTTCTAGTATTATTCATACACACAGTACAATAAACAACTATTATTAACAATATTAAAATATTCAAACATGCAACTAGCAAAACAACGTGGGTCGCACAGACCCTGAGATTGTCAACTGGCTGCGCAAGCGTCAACCGGTTTTGTCCAGTCTCGCCGCGTACGCGACGAGCGGCCAGTGGTCACACACACATGCCCCGCGTGCTTGTAGTAGTGCAATCGATTCGCGCGGTTGTTTGAAGCTTTGTCTCTGTTCCGTTTATCTACTCATGTGCTTAGAACCCGATTGCAGAGCCATCTATCGAGTCCAATTGTGAATCTCAACCTTCCAGGGAACCATTCAAACACACGCAAAAAATATCATCAAAATTGGTCCCGCCATTTTCGAGTTTTTGCGAGACTGACGCACTGAAGTTGATTTATAAATATATAGTACATATAGATTTGCAGAAGTAGCATTGGTTAAACGCGCCCTAGGGAACACAAGGTGTGCAGGTTCAAACCGCGGCTCGCTATTCCGGGATTTTCGAGTTTTATTTGCGTGTCTACCAACAAAAATGATCACTAGGTGAACCATATATATAGCTGTATCTGTGAGGTGAACAGTGAAAGAAAACATCGTGAGGAAACTGGTACGTTACATACGCCAATCTGCACTGAGCCATTGGACTATTTCCCGAATCTACCTCGAATTGAGGAGAAAAAAAATACCATCAGGCAAATAAGAGTGCCCTGAATTGCAACTCTGTCTATTCCTTCGGGGAATTCAGGCGTGGTGGTGTATAATGTGATTAAAACTAGGTAGTTATAAAATGTAAATTATATTTAAAAATAAATAAAGCCATTTACACACTCATACAAATAAATACAAACACTCTATGGCCGCGAATAATAATAAATAATGCCATTTCTTTTTCTTAAGTTTTATACTATTGTAACACTAAAAAAGGTACCTATATTTAACACTGGCAAACGTTTGTACAGTCTGTTTGTAAGCACATTACGCGGAAACTACTGGTAGGATTTTGATGAAACTCGACACAGTGATAGCTTCAATACTTGAGATACTTTTTACACCAGAAAATAAATTAGCATTACTGAAATATTCAAAACACCAAATCAATTCAAATGAAGTCGCAAACGCAATCTGTACTCTTACTCTTTTAGAATTACACTATGACTGGGTTGTTAGATAGAGACGACTCTATACTCTTGTGATTGGGCGGTTGTACAACAATGTATTCCTTTCTTGCGCACTGTACGGCGTGTTTTCATTGGACTCTGCTTCCGGTTCCTGGAACAAAGATCAAACGGGTAGTAAAAAAAAGTCCGTCATTTCTTTGTATAACTCTATCTCCTTCTGTCAGGTGTCTGACGCTGCACTCACGTCGGAAGGGAATATGCTCCTGGACCAGGGCCCCCAGCCGCCTCCGTGCTCCTCCTCTTCGTGGTCGTAATGATGCTGGTGTTGGGCATGTTCGTAGTAAACAATCTGTAGATAAATACAAAATTTATAAGATACTCAGCTGTTGGTGAACCCCTGATAAATCAACCGTTTGGTCGGACTTCGGATGGGTGATAGAAATAAATATCTCCAGACTGACACACCAACTGTATGATCCCAAAATACGAAACGTTGTACTATGGGTGCCGTACAATGGACTAGGGGCGATCCCAGTGACACTCAGACCACGAATCGAAATGGAAAACGCATTCGAAAAATTTTAACATCTGTAATTTTGCAATTTTTAAATTTATACGAGAAACATATTGGAATTATAGTAATCGAATATATGTCTTACGATTACTAACAGTGTATTAATTTTCAAAATAACTTTAGAAATGTGTAAACTACAGACGTTTAAAGTTTCCTACATCGATTCGAATGCTTAAAAATACACCCCAGGGATTTCAAAAGGGCCTTTTCCGAAATTTGCCGCTGCGGCAATCGAAGCCGCAACCACTCGGCTCAGTGAGTCAAGCAGCCTACGCTCGAACTACTACTCCAAGCGGGCCTCAAGTATAAACGTATAAATCAATCACAAATAGTTACAATGAAAATTTGCGACAGGTCTTCCGTTATTTGAATTGTACGTAGAATTTAACATCTGGACGCAATTCTACATTCTCTTTTGGACTTTTGAAACACTTTGTATAAATAAATAATCCTTACTAATATTATAAATGCGAAAGTAACTCTGTCTGTCTGTCTGTCGTGCTTTCACGCCAAAACTACTGAACCGATTTAAATGAAATTTGGTACACTGATAGTCTTGAACCTGAGAAAGGACATAGGCTACTTTTTAATGCGAAAAAAGGGTTGAAAGGGGAGGATGAAAAGTTGTATAGCCGATTGGTTAAGCACGCGTCTTGCGGGCTACCAGATCTCGGGTTCAAACTCTGGCTCGAACCTCTGGATTTTTCGAAATGTATGTGCGAATCATAATTTCTATATGATTATCACTTGCTTACGGTGAAGGAAAACATCGTGATGAAACCTGCATATCTTAGAAGATTTAACCAATTTTCGAAAGACATGTGAAATCCGCCAACCCGCACTGGGCCAGCGTGGTGGATTATGGCCTGAATCCCCCTCGTGTTGAGGGGAGGCCCGTGCCCAGGAGTGGGACGTCAAAAGGGCTAAAATTATTATTAGTATCGTCATTTTAAGGCTATAAGCTTGAAACTTATTTTTTAGGCTGTTGATCCGGTATACATGAATATGACATTCAAGTTTCAATTGTAAAAGTTTTATCCTCAAGGGTGCAAAATAATTAGCCTAAATAATTAAAAATGCTACCCAACCAAAGACACTATTCCACGCGGACAAAGTCACGGGCACAGCTAGTATTGTATAAGTAACATAACATCGTGTAAACGCCGCGTCAGATAACTATAATAACATCTGTTAATCTTTTATGCGCTTTCTACAGAAGTTATCTGTCATAATTGGTAGGGTTGGCACACCGCAAACAAATTTCACCATCATTCATTTAAATTTTAATAGTCATTGAGGTTTTCTTGATTTGATACTGGCACGCGGAATGCACTATGGAAGTCCCGCCCTCCAAAAACTGTCACCGTTTGTCAGTCAGACAGTCAGTCGGTGTGGAGGTTACAAATGTGTGTGTCAATTCATGGTAGTGTGTGTAATGTTTTATTTATTGATTTTAATGTATTTCTCACTATTATAATATAGAAATATTAGCATTCTGCACTCCATCTCTATATAAACTATAAGTGTGCCAAATTTCATACTCTTCCGTCCGCGCAATTTTCGTAAAAATTGGTACAAAGCTTTTCTATCACGTACTAATATATAGATTTATTGTTGTGTGCCTCGTAAAACTTAAGCAGCTTTCTTGAGATCTAGTATTCGTGTTTCACTCTGACAGACTCGAAAGAAGCGGACTCGGTGCCGGCCTTTTAGGGACATTTAGAGCTGCCTCTTGAAGAACCCTATGTTATAGTGCAATGGAGAGACAGGGAGATAATTCCACAACTGGCGCGTGCGTGGAAGTAAGGCTTTCGATGCACGTTCATTAGTGGGAGACGAAAGCATCCAAATGGTGTGGATTAAATCTCTCCTTGGGTCGAAAGGTGCAATAACATAAATCTTTTGACTTAATTGAAAATATTTTCTGTGTCTTATCATTCATTTCTTGTAGTATTGCAGACTGAGTTAACCCGCACATACTTCTGTGAACTGAAACCAATCTTTAAGCACTCGCACTAGGGTTGAATTTGGTCTGCAGCAGCTGGTGTGGAATTGTTTCCATAATGCGAAAGTAAACGCAATTATTATATTTTTTCTGTTTGTTTTTTCAAAGTTGCGTCAACCCTGCGTAATTTGTAGAGCCAACCGTAATGGATACCCGTCGGAATGGGTACGTAAGGCCCCGATTAAGGCCGCTGGCATCCGCCTGGCGGGTCGCCAGTGAAAGTGGCAGCCAGCACCTTACTGTTTAACTAAGTGCATTGACAACAACACCACGGGTTTTAATTTTTTCGTCAGGTTCACCAATCGTCATGATGACTCAAATAATATTGAACACCTGGTGGGGAGAGGGGGATAATCAAGCTTCTATCCTTCGTTATTAGACGAAGGATGAAAGCGTTTCCGATACGTAAAGTTTCCGTTGCTTGTGAAGACGTTATTTGGATTCCATGGTATCAGTTTTCGTTACGACGATACCCCTTACACCTTGCATAAAGAAACTATTGCGGATTATACGCGCGCTTTTTCCGCGGCAGTCTGTCAGTGCCGAATGGAGCATTCGATGCCAAAGTCGCACAAACGCATAGACAAAGTTTAATTTACTCTTAGGCTTTCTGTAGCTCTGATGCGACAAACATACTTTCTCGTAAGCTAGTGTGGAGTGTCTCACGTTCAATGATACCAACATGGAAATGTGAAACTAAAATTACCTCTATTTAAAGTCGGTTAATCGTCTCATGCGTTTGTTAAATACATAGAAAACTAACCTCACAAATGTACAGTCAACATCGAAAGTAAATGATAAACATGGTTTTAGTTTAAATTTAGTTTCGTCATTTCGTTTCCAAATATGGTTATCTCTCGCTAAACGGTGCAGGAATACATTGTGAGGAAACCTGTACGGCTATCGAGAGTGTGTAAACTTCGCCAATTCGAACTGGGCCAGCGTTGTGGACACCCGGAATGTAAAGTTATTTGTGTATCGGAGGAAGAGGGCAATTTTCTTGCAACTCCTCCTATTCTTTGTTTAGATTAAATTCATGCGGGTCCCAAGACAATGTATCTTCCTACCGGGACTCGTCGGGGGTCAAACCTCGGCGTCATTATTGGACTCCAATGTCGATCCTTGCAGGAGTAACAGTGATAAGATTGTGTGGAAGGATTAGTCCCAAATAAAAAAAAAACTGGCCCGAATGTCTCCAGTGTAGCGGAAATAAGGTTGCCCTTATTACATTGAGATCAAACTGCTATCGGTAAAATATATTTGCACTGCATTCCTATCTACCAGTTAAACTCCCGTCAAAATCGGTCCAGTCGTTTCTGAGATGAGCCGGAAGAAATAGATAAACAATAAAATTTTCAAATTATTATTTTTTTAAATTACCGTTTTGGTATATTTTCATATTGCATGCATTTACTAAAAAGCTATTATATTGATATTAAAAACAGAAACCATTTTTATTTTATTATTTATATAGATATACATTTAAAATGGTGATCGGCTTATATTAACTTTCATCAATTAATTTCATACTGCCTTTATTTTTGCTGTTTACAACTAAAACTACTAAAACGTTTCTTTACAACTTAAGTGCAAAACCGAAGAGTGAAACTTGAGAGCCGTGTGAAATAAAGTTTCACTTTTATAAGTAAGGATTTGTCATTTATCATAATGTGATTATCCCGCTTGCTTTCATTATTCGGCCGTAGGCGTAGGTACCAACGCTTTTCATTTCATTAATTTCACTTTCAATTGTAATATTTCACTTTGTCTTTTTTATATTATAACAAAGTCGAGACATAGCATACAACCAGTCAGATGTTAAGCAGTTACCGTAGCATATAGATGCTTGGGACTGAGCAGCTCAAATCTCGACAGTCAATAATAATGTCAAAGCGTAGCGTGTCTTGCCCAGTCCGAATTATTTATGTAATTCTTGGTAATATCAAAAGGCAACACACTGGAGCTATTATAATATTTATATTAATATCTACTACCCTTTGTAATTATTGAAAATAACCAACTGGCGATTAAAAAAAAAAAATTACATGTAAAAAGACAAGCCCGCTGAGTTTCTTGCCGGATCTTCTCAGTCGAGTTCGCGTTCCGATCCGGTTGTAGATGTAAGAAAAAAATATGTAAAATTGACAATTTGTAAGTGCCCCCGTAGGCCTAAACAAAATGAATGATTTGAATTTGAAAAAAAGGCTATGCTCGGACTTTGCTAACGTGAATAGGAGTAGGAGAGACGAAGGGGGTGTGTTTCTGGCTCTCTCACTCATGGTAAGAAACGCAGCTAAAATAGCTACATTAAAGTGAAGGCGCCTGTCTAGCCCGCGAAATTCAAAATTTTCGAGTATTATTATAGTTTATCCAAAATCTGAAAACATTTAAGACAACATTTTGTGATTTGCGACAAACACAGTGTGCAGTGCGTTTATTAATACATTTATTTTACTCTAAATATTATCACGGTGGATATGATACTAGTTGATCACTAAATATACAAAAATTGCCAGATTATCTGGATAGCTGTCGTTCTTGAAATGTTTTACAGTAAGTTGGATATATCAATAAATGCACTGCACACGGTCTTTGTCGCGAATTACAAAATGTGCCTTTTATTATTGTCAGATTTTGAAAAAAAACTAAAAAACCTCAAAAATTTTGAACTTCGCGGGCTAGATGGGCGCTTTAGCCTTAAGCTGATCTTCTGTGAGAGGGTGGTACTACCCTAGTCGAGCCTGCTCTTATATGAACTGTAGTCAACTGGCTATAGCTAGACTCTATCAATTGGCTCTCTCTTGTAATCTTTGTTTTGTAAAATCATGCAAAATTGTATTTTACCAACTGCCTAAACTCCTGCACTTGTTTTAATGAAATTAAAATTCAAATTCAAATCATTTATTTTGTTTAGGCCTACGGGGGCACTTACAAATTGTCAATTTACATATTTTTTTCCTTATATCTACAACCGGATCGGAACGCGGCCTCGACTGAGAAGATCCGGCAAGAAACTCAGCGGGCTTGTCTTTTTACATGTCATTTTTTTTTTTTTTTTTTTAATCGCCAGTTGCTTATTTTCAATAATTACAAAGGGTAGTACTTAGATATTAATATAAATATTAAAATAGCTCCAGTGTGTTGCCTTTTGATGTTATCAAGAATTATACAAATAATTCGGACTAGTAGGGCAAGACACGCTACGCTTTGACATTATTATTGCCTGTCGAGATTTGAGCTGCTTAGTCCCAAGCTGATTTATCATCTAAATAATCCGAGATTTTGTAATAACCCTTTGCAGTGAGTTTAGTTTTAATTAGGGTTTTAAACTTATTGATAGGTAAATCTCGGATTTCATTGGGACGCTTATTGTAAAAACGTATACATTGTCCCATAAAAGAATGACTTATTCTGTGGAGACGAGTTACATGTACGGATAGCTTGTGCTTATTCCGTGTATTAATAGAATGAGCGTCGCTCCTTTTCTCAAAATTATTAGCATTTTTTTTACGTACATGAGATTTTCATAGATAAATTGTGACACAACAGTTAGAATATTTATTTCTTTAATTTTTTCTCTGAGTGAGATTCTTGGAGCTGGATTGTAAATAGCTCGGTTGCGGGTTCGATTTCCGTCAGGGTAAATTTTGGAAATGGCCTTCTCGTAACTTGCCCTGGTCTGGGTGTCACTGGGATCACCCCCAGTCCATTGTACGATACCCATAGCACAAGCGTTGCTTAGTTTGGGACCATACAGTTGGTGTGTTCGTCTGGCGATAATTATTTATTTATAAATTTGGTGTTAAAATGAAATGTGTTTTCAGCTCACCTTTTGAGGTTGCTGGCTATGTTTGTTCTTGAGATCAATCCAGAGTCTCGCTAAGTTGATAGCCAATCCCAGTACAGCGACTATGAAGAATTTGACCTGAAAACATTGGTGTAATACATGAATCGCAAATCGTGTTCTAATCTAAGGTATAATCTCAAATATACGAGGTGACTCTTGAATTCAGACTATAATATGACTCTATATAAGATTATTTATTCCTAGAAGCATTATTTTATAATTTACAGACATAATTTTTGCGTTAATTAACTCAGTACGTAACTAAAATTATTGTTGTAATTTTCCGTTTTTTTTGTTGTTTTAATCTCTTCATTGATTAATGTTTCTAAAATATGTAGAGTCATAGTTTAAGAAATTTATAGAAAAAATTTAATCAACCTCTATACATATTACCTATACACTTATGTGTACATTTCAACAAATGTTTACCTGCAGTTTGAACGTCAAGATCTGCAGGAGAGTCCCAATCTTGGCTTTCAGCACCGCGCCCAGGATCAGCAGCTTGAGGATAGCCTTCTTCTTCTTCTTCTTCTTCTTACCTCTTTGCTCTAAAAACATAAAAAACATAAGAAAAAAAACCAAAAGGGCAATAAAAAAAACTATGCTCTATCTAGAGTTTCAAATAAATATGATGATCCAAGCAGACAGTATAAAAAATCGGCCAATAGGGCTTTGTTAGGGGCTGTGAATACTCATACAAAGGCTGCCATAACCGGGGTAACACCACCCTCTCACAGAAACTACTTTAACATACGAACAATGTCTTTGGTATTGTTAGCATCTATAGGGTACAGTAACTACTTAACCTTCTGGCGTTTGGTTCGCTTGATTGCTGACTTTGTTATAATATTAAAAAAGGGTCTTAACAGACAGACAGACAACAAAGTGATTCTATAAGGTTCCGTTTTTTCCTTTTGTGGTAGGGAACCCTAAGAGTAAGTTAAGTATGTTTAAAAGTATGTTTTTGATTTTAAAACGATTTTATCGGTCGACTTTTTTCTCGCTCTCTCGCTTTGGTAGACTCTCTTATGCTCATGCTATCAAAATGCTCGCATCCGCCATGCTCGTGCAAACAAACGAACATAAATAAAACATAATACAGCATTCCATGCGTTCAAAAATGCTTACGTCTATGAAAAGTGTTACCATTCATTCAGTGAACTTATTCAGCTTATCCTGTAAAATTGTATCAAAGTAATTAATGATTCAGCCTTTTCAATTCAATCAATCACTGCTTCAGCGTTTCAGAGCACGTTAAGCTGGTAGGCCCGGCTATCGTTCTAACATCGATGATACTTGAGTCAATAAAATAAGTTATAGTAAAAACTAAATGGTACAATAAAACCAGCTACTTATTATATGTGACAGTTTTTTTTTTTTTGGGGCCCTTTGACTTTTGTCAAAGGGTTATAAATTTTTTATGTTTAGGCACGAGTATATGTATATATTTCGTCTCGATTGTTATGGTTTCCGTATATGTGACAGTTAGGTCACGTGATTGGGCCCAAGGATACGTCATCCATCGGCTATTTACCTTGTTTCTGTATACTCTTGTCCTTTACGGGTGTACGCTTCACTGCACTTCTATCGCATTCTATTTCTAAGGGTATTTACGTAAATGCCCTTAGAAAAAGAATGCGACAGAACGCGACTAGTATTAAATACTAGTAGGTAACATATAAAAGTAACTAAATAAAAGATGCAAGTACCACCACCATACCTTCCAAAGAACTCCTATCCGCGATGCCATTCTCTACATTCTCAGACTCCACCACGTGTTCCGCCAAGGCATCCAGCGCCTGCTGACCCACTCCCCACATGTCCGACATGACCCCCCTCCCCGTGCGGTACCCCGGCGTGCTATTCTGGACCTCGGGCAGCGCCCGTTCCCCTACAACCCAGGACTGCACCCCACTGCCAAAGTTGCGACCTTTCTCATGATGTTTCTGTATCTTTCGCAGTGGCATCATTAGGGGATGGATGAGGTGGATCTTGGAAGGCTTAGGCTTATTCTTCTTCTTCATGTGCTCGCTGGTTGAGATGGTGATGCTGTCGATGCCTCCCGAGTCGTGTTTCCTTGATAGCGCCCTAGGAAGGAACAGATAAGAATAAGAATAATAATACATTTATTATAAAACAATAGTTACACGTAAACAATTGGAAATAGTAGGTACAAGAGGTATATTGAGTAACTAAATCACACTAATATGGACGTATTACTGTGGGTCCCAAACTAAGCAAATGCTTGTAATTTGGGAAACAGAGCAGTGGCATAATTATGCTACACAATTTACATTTAAGGGAGTTTAATATCAATATTTGATGTAGAATAGAAACATACGGTATAACAATTGTATGTTGGTGGTAGATTTAAGCTTTGTACTTAATTATTTTGAACGGCCGACCGTTTCACCGCCGCATTCCAGTGCAAGTTGACCGGTGGCCAGTATCGTACCTAACTACATCGGGCATTGCTCTCGAGTAATTTTGGCTACTGCGCCCGCGCTTATTAGTGTTAATATTGAATGTTTCATGCGTCTTGATGCGCGTAGCTCGCTAGTGCATTGCGGACAATCGTTATAGGCTCTAATAATACATAGTTAAGGTGGTGTGGTGACACGTCACACGCGGTGGTAGGACCTACTGGGGGCCGCCATTTGGAGGATGGTGGACGTTAGGGCCACTGGACCAGGATACACTAAATCTTGAAATCCCGTAATTTTCCCTTTTACAACACCTCTTTAGGGGTCTCATCCCCCCATCTAGACTAGACTGACTCTATAACCTAAAGACCTACGCCACACTCGAATCAGGTGAGTAAGTTTTAAGCATAATCGCACAGGGTTAGTGTCGACGGGCCGCCGACCCCGGTGTGTTTACGATACAGTAATAATAGACAACCGCTTGAAGTAGTAGTTTGAGCGGAGGCCTCATTGCGCTGAGATGCGGGTTCGATTCCCCTCAAGGTAAATTTAGGAAATCGCCTCTCGTCTTTTTCCCCGATTGCGTGGCATCAGGATCGCACCTAGTGTATTGTATGGTATTCAACGAGATTTGGTATGGGACCATACAGTGTTGTGTGTCTGAGGCCTGTATTAATAAATCTATTTCAAGTCTGAAAACAATCTTGAGTACGCTTTTGTTAAATGGTATGTTGTACTAGGATGACGTAAGGACGACATTTCCAAGATCAATCACAGACTTGACAGATATCTTCTTCTACTATATAAAAATAAGTCGGGTTTTCCTTCCTGACGCTATAACTCCAGAACGCACGAACCGATTTCCACGGTTTTGCATTCGTTGGAAAGGTCTCGGGCTGCGTGAGGTTTATAGCAAAGATAATTCAGGAAAAATTTCAACAGAAAAGCGCATTCCACGCGGACGGAGTCGCGGGGCACAGCTAGTTTATTATATAATGAATAAAAACAAAGAAATGACAGATTAATGGCGCCACCAGAACACACAAAACAGCCGGACGGTAAATGGACATGTTGTCTGACCCAAAGACCTTAAAAACTTTGGCTTCGTCTGACCACGTCGACAAACGTAATACAATCAATGTTTGACGTCTGTCAAACAATTGCATTGCTATAAAATAGAAATATTTTTTAACCGACATCAAAAGAGGGGAGTGTCTATACCTATAACGTATCTATGTATTTTTTTATGCATGTTCGTCGATTGCTCCCTCAATTCCGGACCAATTTTGAAAATTCTGTGTTTATATTTGAAATGGTATACTCTCCAGGTGGTCCCATCGAAATTGTATCAAAATCGGTCCAATAGTTGAGAGATATGAGTGATTCACAGTTACCAGGAATTCAATACGGAACTAGTTTACCACTAAAAAATATGAAAAAAAAAATAACTTTAAAAAACCTGGGTGCAATAAAACGCTAGAAATAACTATTATAGGGGACTTGTAATATATTTCATTTGGAGTCGGTGCCGCTATCTTTATACTACACTAGCTGTGCCCCCCGACTTCGTCCGCGTAGTATTTAACGTAACAAAAATTTCGGGATTATCGGGATAAAAAGTATTCTATATGTTAATCCCGGTTATAAACTATCTGTGTTCCAAATTTCATTCAAATCCGTTCAGTAGTTTTTGCGTGAAGGAGTAACAAACATACATACATACATCCACACTCACCAACTTTCACATTTATAATATTAGTAGGATTAGGGCCACAGAATTAGGACTACTTCTTAGATATCTACCCCTACTTGTATTAGCACCGACTCCAAATAAAAGAAATTACAAGGTCCCTAGTTAATTCTAGCTTTTTAGGGTACCTACGTTTTTTGAAGTCGGTTTAATTATTATTTTTTAAATGGTCACCTATGCAGTATGCACATCTAGACCTAGCTAGCGTGCCTGACATGCCGATGGGCGAGACTGTGTGACCACCACGCGCTGACCACTAACGAAGTGAAAGACTCATTAAGCAAATTCATTCAGATTGTTTAAAGCAATGTGTAACATACTCACATACAATGTGGGTCATATGTGAAAGAAAGTGACGCGACCGGTCGGGGAACGAATTCGATGCCGGGCTTGGCTTTTTCACAAGTGAAATCGGTAGATACATTTTTTTTGGTAGGTGCATCACCTTTAGCGTTTACTGAGACTGTAAAATATTATGCATTAAACACATATTATGACCTTATACACGGTTATTGGTGAAACACTGACAACCTTACGAGAATGTATTACGTTAATAAGTAACGTTTGTTCTATGATTTATTACAAAACATAATATAACATTTACCAACTTTGAAGATCTCATTGTTCTATTTAACAAATTTTAATTATTTACATCCGCACTGCCGAATATCGCTAGAAGGACACGTGTGACATGATGTGCGTGTAGAGCCCGTAACAAAACGTTGTTGTTTATGATATTGGTTATTTAGTCCTGAGAGGTTGTTTGTGTTTTACCAATAACCCTGTATAATTTTATTTCTGACAATATGTTATAGGTGAGTGCTAGAACGCACGGTTTTGAAACGAAGTGTGCGGATACAAGCTTCTGCTCGCACCTTGGTACTTCTGACACGATACGAACAAAAATACACTAACCCGTACTGTAGGCCTGTGGTGGTAATCGAGGTGAAGTGTATACGTTGTAATAGGCATTGTTATAACATTAGTTAACACTCGATCACATTAGCTAACACTGGCTAACATTGGCTAACGCTGGCTAACACTGGCCAACACTGGTAAACACTGGCTAACATTGGCTAACACTGGCTAACACTGGCTAACACTGGCTAACACTGGAACCGAAATGCCATCGAGTAAATGTTAGTGTACCGTGGTAAACCTCTGCCAATCACTTCGCGAAATAAAGGTGTGATGACTGTGTTAAAAAGTTGATACAATTTCACACTTAGTTGTGAATGATTTGAATCAACATATATTATGCTAATATAGTATCGAGTGAAAATGATTACGTAATAATGCGAGAAAGTTTCGTGTTTCACGTATATTGGCACAGCATTTTGAGTAGGACGAATAATGGGTATTGAATTATTGAGCAGCTTTTTCTGTTGCACAATCATCGATATTCCTCAGCACCTCATAGTCATAAGCGTTATGATATGTACCTGATATTTTATGATAAACTATAAGCTATTTAATCATGCAAACCCCATTGAAATCGGATTAGAGGTTTTTGCGTGATGCTCAATTAAAGAGAGAAATCGAAGCGTACTATAATTTCAATAACTATTTTATTTAGTTTTGGATTACAGTTATTTCCAATAGAAAGTTAACATTTTAAAATACTGTCCAATCACGACGATTGATCGTTGTAAAAAGAGTTTTTTGAAAAGGTGACCCCTAAATTTGTAATACAAAAAACTATAATTTGCGCCCAATGATTATTTGAATGTTGAAATTAATGGCATTAAGATTAATATGTACGGAATGACGGACAATGTTATTATATACTAGCTGTGCCCCCCGACTTCGTCCGCGTAGTATTTAACGTAACAAAATTTTCGGGATTATCGGGATTTAATGTAACAAAAATTTCGGGATAATCGGGATTTAATGTAACAAAAATTTCGGGATTATCGGGATAAAAAGTATCCTATATGTTAATCCTGGTTATAAACTATCTGTGTTCCAAATTTCATCCAAATCCGTTTAGTAGTTTTTGCGTGAAGGAGTAACAAACATACATACATACATCCACACTCACAAACTTTCACATTTATAATATTAGTAGGATTAGAATACTTTTTTATAAATTAAAACCGTTACTAAAAATAATGTTCTCGAAATCAAAGTAAAAAAACTCTCGCAAAAACTTTGAATTTGAAACTTACTTACCTATGATTAATTATTGTAATGAGCTAGTCTAGAAAAAGGTTGTTGAGATAATTATTGCTGGCTTGCTTATACTCTTATAATTAAGACGACTATGACAAGGAAGGCAATACAGTTGCTTGAGTCGAGTTGGTCTTTAATGTATTTCTACTTTATCTAAACTATTATAAAACTGTAATTGAACTGAATATTTTTGACATAAATTATTGCATTATGCTATTATAAGTGTTTAAGAAATTCATTTCTATTTGTATGTTTAAGCTTCACGAAAAATGCACGAGTCCATTGTATACAACGGCTGAACCGACTTAAATGTGGTTTTCAGTAATAGATAGCTTATGGTTCGATTTAAAAAGTTAGATTACCTGTATATAGTATATTCACGTTAGAACCTATAAAGGTTAACGGTGGTCGTAGGGGCTATGATACAAATACTTTACGCAGACGCTATCGACTAGCGAGAGTAAAACGAATGGTAGAGCCACCGTCTATCCATATAATTTAATCGTAATTTTCTAAGCAGAGATAAAAACTTTAATTTTTTAAGTAATTAATTATATTACCTACTATAATTACGCAGCAAACCTAATTAGCAAACATTTATTTTAAGCTTACATTACAATGGTTGGTAGATATCTCATTTTTTAGAGTCTTAAGTTTAAAGTCTCCAATAGTATGAAATTTCAAAAATATCATGATATAGATAAAAAAGTTGTCTCAATATTTAAATAAAGTTGCAAAGTGAGATCGATACAGAAAGAAACAAAATTTTCCAGGGAATAGTTCCATAACCGCTCGTAAGCAAATTTTCATGAATCTAAACGAGTCATGCCTCTATAAGCTAAAGTACGCTGAAGTCATGCACACTGTGTGACTATACGGTGGGATTCTTTAGTTAGATAATAATAACGTAATTACCTAACTATTAAATGTCAAAAATATATGCTAGTTTTGAGTGAATACACAGTAAATATATTAATTAGATTGTATCTGTTATTTTTTAACCCCCGACGAAAAAAGAGGGGTGTTATAAGTTTAACATTTGTATCTGTGTGTCTGTGTATCTGTGTATCTGTGTGTCTGTCTGTGGCAACGTAGCGCCCAAGCTGATGAACCGATTTCAATTTTGTTTCTTTTGTTAGATAGGTATTCTGATCGAGAGTGTTCTTAGCTATGTTTCATGAAAATCGGTTCAGCCGTTTGAAGATCATCAGCTCTTTTGTAGGTTAAAAAGCCACATTCACGGCCAAAACCAATTTCCACGGCTCGAATTCACCCGAAATTTGAGATGATTGGATTTAGATTTATTATATTTTTAAATGATCGTAATAGTCTGAACTGGCTTTTTCCAATATTATATATTTGAAAAGTTTCCTTGATTATGGAAAAAATGTATACTTTATCAATTTTTATATGAGATTTGTGTATGAACTATATACATAAGTCACGTTTCAAATTATGGATACGCGCATGCTTTAAATTTTGGTTTGTTTTGTTAATGGTCATGGATTATTCCGCTATAATAATTCTAGAGGGCGCTGCTCTGCCATTGATAAAAAGTATAAAAAATCCAATCTAATTTAAAATAATTTTAGCGTTATTGAAAATTCTTCCCCTGGGCTGCTCCCGTCCACCTCAACCAGAGTTATTACATGAAATTGAATCATAATTGATAATATTTTACTAGGAATTAAACTTCCGTGGCATTAATATTAAGATTCGTTGTCTATTCTAATGTCAATTATTATAATGTCATAACAAAATAATGTCTCATACTTTTACACATATTTTCTGTTGATTATTGTATACATTTGATGAAAAGGTCGTCGCATCGGGGGTTTTTAAATTTTCAATTTAGAGTTATGGTACAAATAGTTACAGCCAGCGTCAAATTTATGGCTATACTACCTCTTGTACGTAGCTCCGCTATCGTAGATATTATTTTTTGTGTCTCGATAACAACGCCACATGAATACTTATATCGCGCTAATCTGTTATTTATATCGGCATATAAATAACAGATAAGCGCAGTAATTCCTTCTTATTATTAACCTTAAAACTATAGGCACTAGGTGCTTATTTTAGTGCCGTAAGCCGATTTTTATTACTTAAAGTGAAAGTATATTATTTTATAAGCTACCACTTGTATGTACATATTTAATTCTAATTACACAGGATGTATCAGAAGTCTGATCAAATATTTCAGATTAATATAAGATAACAAGTAAAAAAGCAGTTAGCTGATTGGTTAAGAACGCTTCTCGTGGGTGCAATAGTCCTGGGTTCAAATCACTTGCTTACGGTTAAGGATAACTTCGTGAGGAAGCCTTGATATTTTAGAAACTCTAACCAATTTTCCAAGGACATGTGAAATCCGCCGACACGCACTGGGCCAGCGTGCCGAATTATGGCCTGAATCCCCCTCGTATTGAGGAGAGGCACGTTCTCACGTACCCAGGAGTGGAACATTGAGAAGGGCTAATAATTTAATTTTATTTATTTTAATTTATTTTAATTAATATTTGTATTAGTTACCTGGCCATCCCTACTTCTATGACGTCACGCAATGAACCCAGCGAGTCTGTGATCTCCCTTCCAATCTTAGAGGGCGGTTCATCCAGGGATCTCCCGGAATTTCTGACCTCTGCATCGGCTTCCTCTGAAAAAAGAAACCATGGTTATAGTAAGATTCCAATCACCAGGTAGTCGCGGGTTGAAATCCCGTCGGGGCACATTTCTGAAATGGCCTTTCCGTAATTATCCCAGATCTGGGTGTCACTGGGATTACCCCCAGTCCATAGTATAAGCGTTGCTTATTTCGGGACCAGACAGTTGAGGTGTCAGTCTGGCGATATTTATTTATATATTTAATAAATACATCAAATGATATTGTTGATCCTAGAATCTCTTACAGATTTTTAAAACTGAACTTTATGTAATTACAGCAAATCAATTATGAATTAATAAATTACGTAAATAATTATTACAAATACAAAGAGTTTAGTAAAAAATACTAAACAGAATATATTACTTAAATAATAGGAACTACGAAATTCATTTGTTCTATTATCTTCATACTCTACATGAATCTCTGTGCTTGTCTAAGCTCTAGCATTTAATTATTATGTAGGTAGATATGCTGAACATGACATATACTCTATGCATCTCATTCACTCTCATCCAAAGATGTCTGTATCCACCTGTTATCTCTTTTACACAGCTATCATTATCCTCCTCTATTTAAGCTTTAAAACAATCCTTCGCTATGGAAACTATTTTAATTAACCGTGGAAAATGATCAGCCATATTTTAAATGAAAGTGAGTGTATTGTCTATGTCTTTCGTGGGAACTATCTGCCTATGAACATAGATCGAAAACGGATTTCACTTTTCTGTAGATATTTATTGTTTATTATCATGCGATACAATAAAATATTACTCTGTAGTCTTTGGCAAAGGAATCCTCAGTCCATTCTAACTGTGCATGGTCCCAAACAAATGGTACCTTATGGTACCTTACAATGGTCTGGGGGAGATCTCATAGACACGCAGACCCAGGGTAAGCTATGATAAGTTTATTTCCGAAATGTACCCCGAGGGGAAACGACCCCCAAACCTTCCGGTGCAGTGAGTAATTGAGTTTTTTTTCTTATACATATTATTTATTTTTATTATACAAGAAGTGCCTGGATTTGTGGCAATCGTTTCACCTCCTACCCCCCCAGAGCACTCCCCTCCCCTAACATTGGGACGAAAATACCACCACCCAAATGTGGATGTGCTGTGTATAGCTCTGCTTACCCCTTCTGGGAGAACACAGGCGGTATGCCGTATTTTTTATTCAGAGAGATTTTAAGTGACCTTTTGCTGTAATGAATGCGTAATCACACACGAAGATGGTAAGCTTTCACATTCAGATCGCGACTGGATTCCGATTCATTCATCGATGTCTCGTTTCGGAAATCCGCTTTTACTCGATTGTGAAATCGAATTTTGGAGATTTCTACACTTTTTTTACGGGACTATGACCGCGAAACTCCCACCACTGATACTCCTGTAAGCCAGGATCGACAATGGTGACCAATGATGACTCACATCCACTCCCGGGGATAAAAGCTAAATTGTCTTGACGAATTTCTATGCACTTTATTAATTGACTAGCTGTGCCCGCGACTTCGTCCGCCTGTAATTTTTTTAACCTAACAAAAATATCGGGATTATTCATCCCCTATTTTATCCCCTTGGGGGTAGAATTAATCAAAATCCTTTCTTAGCGGATGCCTACGTCATAACATCTACCTGCATGCCAAATTTCAGCCCGATCCGTCCAGTGGTTTGGGCTGTGCGTTAGATCACTATGTCAGTCAGTCACCTTTGAGTTATATATATTTAGTTATTACTTTTGACGATTTCAAAATGACTTATTTGGGGGTTTAGACTAAATCATTTTGATTTCCTTTTTACCTTTTGTTTACATGGAGCTTTCATGGTATAGATATTCATAACTTTCTTAGAAATTAAATTTGTAAAACTGCAAATATATTGGTGCAATAGGATGCTTATTGTTAGTTATTCACAATATCTATATAATTTATTATTATTTTGTTGGTTTCTCTGCAAGTCTTAAAAACATACATTAATAATAATTACACACTTTCGTAAAAACCGAGAAAAACCTGATTATTTAACTAGTTTGTAAGGTCAATAGCATCAAGCAAGTGAGAGTGAATTCTTGTACAGTTACAACCGGGTCAGGCTCGAACCCACGACCCGCCGACATGGTTTACGTGATTGAATATTAATATTTTTTATTTACTGGTTCTTTAGAGTTCAACGCATTCCATGATTTTTGTGTTCGACACAAAATCGTTTTATAAATATTTTTGTATTCTCCGAAAGCGTAGGCTTTTCGTACGAAACACGGCTATAATAGACGCTACTTTATGCCGATTTTCTGTGAGAGGGTGGTACTACAACGGTAGAGCCCGGGTTTGAGCTGTAGTCTATTGCTAACGGCCAGCTGGTCTCTATCACCGATTACTCTGATAGCTAAATTTATGAATACGGAACTCTACAGTGTGTCGCGTGCGGTTGTAACAGAGGTCTCGCACCGTTCAGCGTTCGAGATACCTATTTACTATATACAAGAAACTTTATAAGGTTGCCACTAAATACATAAATAAATATCGCCAGACTGACACACCAACTGTATGGTCCCAAACTAAGCAACGCTTGTACTATGGGTACTGTACAATTGACTGGGGGCGATCCCAGTGACACCCAGACCAGGGGAAATTACGAAAAGGCCATTTCCGAAATTTACCCCAGCGGGAATCGAACGCGCAACCACCCGGTGTAGTGAAGCGAGCGGTCTACGCTCGAACCATTGCACCAAGCGATCGTCGACATTTACGGCATAATACTCACAGTGGGATGGTGAGACGAACACATCGTCTGGCGATATTTATTTACTAGCTGTTCCCGCGACTGTGTCCGCGTGGAATGTAATTGGCAAAGTTTCATACAAACTTTCAGCCCCTATTTTATCCCCTTGGGGTAGAATTAATCAAAATCCTTTCTTAGCGGATGCCTACGTCATAACATCTACCTGCATGCCAAATTTCAGCCCGATCCGTCCAGTCGTTTGGGCTGTGCGTTGATAGATCACTATGTCAGTCAGTCACCTTTGAGTTATATATATTTATTTATTATTATTATCTATTTAAATCTGGGTGTCACTGGGATAACACCCAGCTTATTGTACCTACAGTATACGTACTAGGTACAAACGTCGCTTACTTTGGGATAAGCGAGATTTTTTTCCTATTTTATTTCTTTTTCGTCTGGTTCAACCCTAGTCGGAAATATGTCTTCAACTAGGTGTAAAATATGCGGTGGTCTGATGGCGGCGGAGACAGTAATTTCTCACGCCTACACATCAAGGTTAAGACTAGAAAGGATGAAATTACGTTAATAAGTCTCAGTTGATACCTACTTAGACAGTGGCAAATTAATATGGTGAAGAGTTGCGTTCCTGAAGCTGAAAAGCTGCGTATTTTAAAAACAGTAACACCAAAAATGATAAAAGTATGTCTAAACAAAATATAATCTAAGTAATATGTCTACCACAATAAGTAATATAAAGATCTCATTAATATTAATGCAGTCAGTATGGAGTTATGATTAAACAGACAGGCGGATGCTATACGATTGTTTTATTACGCGGTTTAGAGAAAATTGCTTTTGTGTACGATTAAAACGATAAACAACACGAATGGAAAATAAATTGCTTGGCTTTCTGCGTTGCTTCTCAAACAACCACAATTTAATTTAATGTATCTTTAAAATTAAAAAAATAATAATTCAACAATTCAATTCAAATTTTATTATGTAACTAGCTGTGCCCGCAACCTCATCCGCGTGCAATTTAATTGACAATGTTTCGTACAAACTTTCATCCCCTATTTTATCCCCTTGGGGGTAGAATTAATCAAAATCCTTTCTTAGCGGATGCCTACGTCATAACATCTACCTGCATGCCAAATTTCAGCCCGATCCGTCCAGTGGTTTGGGCTGTGCGTTGATAGATCACTATGTCAGTCAGTCACCTTTGAGTTATATATTATAGAAGATTACAAACTTCCGATATGAAATTGTAAATTGTAATAAAACAGTACTTAGTCATGTTAATTTGAAAGCGCTTTCCCTGTATGTAATATGGAACAAGTATGTTTTTAGATTTTAACTAGCTGAGCCCGCGACTTCGTCCGCGTGGAATTTAACTTAACAAAAAAGCCCGCTCCCGCGTTCTGAGCCCGCGCGACAGGACCCATTTTAATCTAATCTAAAATATAAGTAGTCTATGTTACTGCTTATAACATTAGCTATCTACCAGTGAAAGTCCCGTCAAAATCGGTCCAGCCGTTTCGGAGATACTCTTTGATTTCATGTGTTTTTTTTTTCGCGGAACCCTAATTGTTTTCCTAAAATTAAAGTAGCCTAAGTTACGCCTTATAACACCAGCTATCTGCTAGTGAAAGTCCCGTCAAAATCGGTCCAGCCGTTTCGGAGATTACCCAGAACAAACAGACAGACAAAAAAAATTAAATCGCCTTTTTGCTATAGGTGTCGTATTTACTTTCATATGCATTTAGTGAAAAGGTGTTATTTTGATATTACAAACAGACACTCCAATTTTATTTGTTTGTATAGATGTCACCGTATACTTCTTTGAAAATTAAAGATATAACAAGTACTGTATTTAAATTATTTCGATACGTATGTCTAATTCTAGATACCTATATAAATTTTAACTCGTCGATGCCAGTTGTGTGCTGTGACGACATTGGTCTTGGTTAGGCGGAAGGGACAGTACAAGCTTCCGTACATTCATCGAAAAGTTTTAGCTAAAACTCTTGTAAATGGCTAATACACGAACTAGAAAATTGTGTACCTAACTTCTGACAAAGTGTGTGAACACGAACACTATGGAAATTGTTTTTTTTTTATTAAAAATTGGCCGTTGATATTATACTACTTGATCAAATTGGATGCAACAAGAACTTATGTCTTGCGAATTTTTCCACCCATCGATTTCCTTCATTCAGGTAAATATTTCCTATATTTTGAGTTATCTGGATAACTTGGTCGTAAGTAAAATATGAAAAATGTACTACTGTTTTTTATCTGGTCAAAATGTTTGGGGCTAGGTTGTTATCATACTAATATAATAATATTATAAAGAATAAAACTTTGTTTGTTTGATTGTAATGAATAGCCTCCGAAACTACTAAACCGATTTGAAAAATTCTTTCACTGTTGGGAAGCTACACTATCCCCGGGTGACATAGGCTATAATATATTTTCAAAAAAGTTAGGGATCCTTACTAAAACTCGAATAATGTAACCGCAATGTACCCGTGCGAAGCCGGGGCGGGCCGCTAGTTATTATTAAAGTTGACCGCGACCACTGGGTTATTATGTTATAAAACTCTATGAGTCATTCACAAGACTAGGTATTCGTTATAACTAATTACGTATATTACCTACAAAAATATAAATTAAACAAGTATATTTACATATATTCTACATTGTGATGATTTAATTAGGTAAGTACACTTTAATAAATGAAAATGAAATCATTAAAACGAACTTAAATTTGGTGAGCTTAACAATAGAATTTTCTTTAAACATAAAAGTCTGAACGGATTGGGATGAAATTTGATACAAATAATGCATTTTGTGTGACCACGGCAGATATTTTTGTCACATCTCACATCCCTTAAATTGCAAAGATTTTTTGGGAAAAAATAATATTTTAGATATTAACGGCAAGTTAATTTATCTTTCATCTACAAAACATTATAATACCTAAGAGTTCTAGAGTTACAGGTCAGTTATAACACCCAAGAGTTACGGGTCTCCCCTCGATACGAGGGGGATTCAGGTGATAATCCAACACACTGCCCCAGAGCGGGTTTCCGGATTACGCATGTCATTAGAAAATTGCTTAGACTTTCTACGACATTCAGGTTTCCTCACTAAGTTATCCTTCACCGTAACCGGTGAATCATTTGGTAATTATATTAAGAATATGATGCGCATAGATTTCGACAAACCCAGAGGAGCGAGCCGGGGTTTGAACCCAAGATCTTATGCCCACAAGACGTGCGCTTAACCAATCGGCTATCACTGCTTTTTATTTGAGTACTAAAATGTTTGTTCTCCTCAGCTCTCTTACCTTCCCAACTCCTCCTTTCTTTCTCCACTTCCCCCTCCCAGCCGTCCAGCAGCTTCCCCGCTCGATCCTTCGCACAATTCCACACTTCGTCTTCCCCCACACACTCCAATATCGACATCAAACTCGGCGCTACATTTCTGCCGAAACTAACCAAATACTCGTAAGATCGTTCGAATATACTCGCACTATGCACTCCATTCACGAGTAAGAGTGAGACGACGATATACGTTTTGGGAGACATGCTTTCTCCAAGGCGTGATGTCGGACTGAGCATGCAGTGAATGTGTTGTCTGGTTTTATATGCGCACCTACTTTCTTTTGATGGGTGGGGCCCGGAGAGCCAAATACCGCTGACGATAATGTGGGTGAACTATAAGGCACCCCTGCCTACCCCTATGGCGAATGCAGGCGTGATGCTAAGCTTAGTACCCTGGGGCGCTACTCTTAGCAACGATAATCGATATATCGTGACATTAGCATTGTCGAATCCTACTCTAAATTATAGCTTTTTTGTATCTTTAATATACTATGTAACTCAAAGGTGACTGACTGACTGACTGACATAATGATCTATCAACGCACAGCCCAAACCACTGGACGGATCGGGCTGAAATTTGGCATGCAGGTAGATGTTATGACGTAGGCATCCGTTAAGAAAGGATTTTGATTAATTCTACCCCCAAGGGGATAAAATAGGGTATGAAAGTTTGTATGAAACTTTGTCAATTAAATTCCACGCGGACGAAGTCGCGGGCACAGCTAGTTGTTATATAAATTTTGTATTGTTTGTTCAAAATGTTTGGAATTTAGATTAGGATTCCACAATACGAATGTCACGATATATCGATTATCGTAGCTAACAGTAGCTCCCTTTGTTTAAATAGTGCTCATTTTATCCTCGAAAATTTATAAAATCTAGCTTTAGCCCGTAGCTTAAATAGCGTATTTTCTGAATGTCGACGGCAGCGCCATCTACCGGGTCCAACTATGCTAAGAACCACGCGGGAGATCGCATAAGAATAAAAAATACATCAAAATCGGTCAAGCCGTTTCGGAGAAGTGTTAAGAACCACCGCACGAGGGAATTTTATAAATAACTAGCGACCCGCCCCGGCTTCGCACGGCTCTGAAATTATAAGTGTTTCTCTACTATATTATGCATGTATTATACATATAAACCTTCCTCTTGAATCACTCTATCTACAAAAAAACCGCATCAAAATCCATTGCGTAATTTTAAGACTTGAGCATACATAGGGACAGACAGTGGGAAGCGACTTTGTTTTATACTATGTAGTGACTAGCTGACCGGACAGACGTTGTCCTGTCTTAACTTTGAATATTGAATTTGAATTGTTCCGCTCAACTTTTTTTTCATAAGAACCTCCTACATACAATAAACACAACAAAAAATGAATTAGCGAAATCTTTCCATCCGTTCACGCGTGATGCGATGTCCAAGGAAAGAGAGATTCATTTTTATATATTTACTAGTTTCTGCCCGCGATTTCGTCCGCGTCGACTTAAGTAAACTATTATATGTGTTACTCCAGGTTATAAACTATCTGTGTTTCAAATTTCATCCAAATCCGCTCAGAAGGTTTTACGTGAAAGAGTAACAAACATACATCCACACTCACAAACTTTCGAATTTATAATATTAGTAGGATAGGTATATAATAATTGGTTTTCAATTAATTTTTTAGAATGTAACTACTTTGTAATCCCGCTTTAAATAGATATATTAACTGTGTTTACTTTAGATTTTATATGTAGGTAGCTAGTTAAAATGTATCCCGTCTACCGTCATCAGCATACCCCCGATTAATGTGATATTTTGTGCTGTTGCCTTTTCCCCCCTTCATGTCACAGTACTGACCGAGTTCCGTGTGGCATAGACGTCTGAAGGACCTGAGGATCCAGCCATACCACCCGAGGAATGCGCCCGCCTCCATCGTGCCGGTAATGTACACGCTTGACATTGACCTGACCCTTTCAGTTCGGCCTCCCCCCTTATTTTTCCCTTATTGGGTTTAGCCCAGCATAGCCGTACCTATCTAATCACGACCCAGCACTTTTCTTGCGACAAACTGTATCTTTCGTCTCTACGTTCTATCAGATAACACCATGTATAGTCTAATATGAGTTGCATGTCCGCGCTGGGCTCGCCAACTCGCATGCGGATCACTTGAATGTGATGTTTGTTGGCAAATTGTGTATTTTTTCAATTATTCTGCTAGGCTGATTAAAATGTTTCTGACCAATCCTTGCGGTTATTATACAAGATCTTATTTAAATAACGCATAATACTTGTTATGGCGCCTGAGTACTTAAATGCTGAAGATGAAATACCTACCACATCCAACTTCCTACTAATATTATAAATGTGAAAGTTTGTGAGTGTGGATGTATGTATGTATGTATGTATGTATGTATGTATGTATGTATGTTTGTTACTCCTTCACACAAAAACTACTGAACGGATTTGGATGAAATTTGGAACACAGATAGTTTATAACCGGGATTAACATATAGGATACTTTTTATCCCGATAATCCCGAAATTTTTGTTACGTTAAATACTACGCGGACGAAGTCCGTGGGCACAGCTTGTAAATCAATAATCTGATGGGTGTCTTTCTAACAGATGACCTTTGATTAAATCACTCGCTATCGACCAATTGTACCAACCAACAGAAAAGATTAAGATTTATACCTGCTATCAGGTTGTTTTTGACATATTATATAGACAAAAAGCTATTTAGGTCGCAAACTAAGCAACGCTAGTACCATGGGTACGGGTACATACCATATAATAGACTGGGGACGATCCTAGTACCTAACACGGGAATCGAATCAGCAACCACTTATTGTATCAGGCATCAAAAACAAAATAAATTTCCATAGGCCTTTTAAGAAAACAAACTCTGCAATTACTAATCAAGTTTTGATAAACTCGACCAACAAGTCCGTATCGATTTGTTCCGATTAACAATTAGAATCGATACGGAGCTTAAAGTCGACTATTTTGTGTAGGTAATTGTTTGCAATTGCGATTGACGAACTTTCTCAAAACTGATTGGCTAGGGCAGGAATGTTCATACAATTTCATTTTTCACATTTTATATAACTACTAGCTGAGCCCGCGACTTCGTCCGCGTGGAATTAACTTAACAAAAAAGCCCGCTTCTGCGTTCTGAGACAGGACAGGACACATTTTTTAACATATTTTTTTTCTAAAATTATAGTAGCCTAAGTTACTGATTATAACAACAGCTATCTACCAGTGTAAGTCCCGTCAATATCGGTCCAGCCGTTTCGAAGATACTCTTTGATTTCATGTGTTTTTATTTTTTTACGTAGAACCCTAATTGTTTTTCTAAAATTAAAGTAACCTAAGTTACTCCTTAAAGCATCAGCTATCTGCCAGTGAAAGTCCCGTCAAAATCAGTCCAGCCGTTTCGGAGATTACCCGGAACAAACACACAGACAGACAGACAGACCAAATTTTTTAAATCGCGTTTTCCCTATAGGTGTCGTAATATAGTGAAAAGGTGTTATTTTGATATTACAAACAGACACTCCAATTTTATTTATTTGTATAGATATGTTGTTGGCCAGAGTGGCCATAACAACTTCACCCGGACAGAGGGCGAGCGCAAGTGCGCTCCAGCCAGAGGGGCAGGGGGGCAGCTAGCTCAAGGGCGCCACAAGGTACACGACCTTGGCTTGGGCCGCTGCCAGGAGAGGTGGCGAGGGTAAATCTACCACCGGATCGGGGCACGTTTGATTATTATTTACTTATTTAGTGGCAATGGTGTTGCCTGTTCATATTCTGTTGCTGTTCCTGAGAATGTACACCATTTTTTGTTTATTTAAAAGAGTAACCATTGACTTCCTCGCCTGATCTTCTCAGTAGGAGCAGCATTCCGAGCCGGCGTGGGCGGTAGATTCTGACTATTCATAAATGCTTTGTTGGCTTACATGAATACAAACAGTTTTGAGTTTGAGTTTGTTTGCGAACTGAACACGAGTGGGATAAAGGAATAGGGATGGGCGATGAGGTTCAGTTTCCGCCTCCCTCACTCGTCGTATGAAAGAGCACCTATAAAAGCAGCTTTATGCCGAGCTTCCGTGAGAGACTGGTACAACCCCGGTATTATTTTTTTTACGGTATTTAAGTATTTAAGATCCTTGATAGATGGAAAAATGCTGTTAGTTATAATCACAAGGTAACGTCAAACGTTGAGACGTCCAGACTTAGGCGGCATTAGAGCGAATTTACGCGTGCTACCGTGACAGGTTTTTTAGGCAAAGTGTGTGCCCTCAGCTATCGCACGCGTGCGAGTGAGACGACACATTGCGCAAACGCTACTAGCGGGTAGATCTAGAACTACAAGATGAAACAGAAAAGGTATTTTTTTTTCCAAGTTTAAGATAGATCAGCTTTGGAGGAAACTTGAAATACAAAAGGTGTTACAGGGATACAGGTGTTGACAGATTTCTTAAGTCTACAAAACCTTTAGTACTTCAACTGTCCCACAAAGCCGATCGTTTTGGATTTACAAAATTAAGTTGCAAAATACCCTTTTGTTTCACCTAGTATTTAATCATCCTAGGCGTCCATTTGTCGCCTCGTTGCAATACGCTCGAAAACCGCATGGAACCGCCATAAACGGATTGCGCCTCAATCAGAATAGGCCTAATAATTATCATAATGGCTTTAACGATTAATTTAATAGGCTTATTAACGTTTTACATTAAATAAATTACTTAAATATTCACTAAGGTTAGAGAACAAATTGTCATACAATTTTAGAAACTTGTGAAACTACGTACGTAAAATGATGTTTATTCGAGAAAATTGTAAAAATTCTTATATACTTTTCTACATAAGAACTATATACCATGTGTTGTGTACTGCTTTGTTCTATTTTGTGTCGTGCTACGGTTTTTTTAGAGTTGCCACCATTAAAGGCGACTTGTTGAATGATCCGTTGGTTCAAAGTCTGAAGTTGTATACCGCCGGGTTTGGTACCAACTGGAATTTTGTGAGTACAATTTATAATTATTGAGATGTCGTGTGTACACCTGTGTGTATACCAAAGAATATTGTGTCGCCTTTTAATTATAAAACGTGATTTACAGATTTTATGTGCGATTATAATTTGAAACACTATCACAAACATTTTTTTTACAAGGTACATTATTTTAACTACTTATTAACTAAAAAGACCGCTTGGCGCAGTGGTTCGAGCGTAGGCCGCTCGGTTCACTACACCGGGTGGTTGCGGGTTGGATTCCCGCCGGGGAAAATTTCGGAAATGGCCTTTTCGTAATTGGTCCCAGTGACACCCTGGCCTGGGTGTCACTGGGATCGCCCCCCTTTATGGATTCCCTCCCGCTTTGGGGGAGGCGGGAGGGGTATGTGGGAGTCACCCGCACCACGAAGGCGCATGACATACCCACTAAAAACCAACGCTGTATCCTCTCTGTCGCAAGTCCCAGGGAGACGGGGGGACTGATGCCACTTCCGCGAACCCCGGCGCGACTTGGCCTGTCAAGGCCCCCTCAACAGCATCCGCTGAAGGTGGTGCTTCTCAGGTGGTCGGCGGTGCCCAGGGTGCAACATAAAGAGGTTGTCCGGCCTAGCACCCTTGGGATCGCCCCCAGTCCATTGTACGGTACCCATAGTACAAGCGTTGCTTATTTTGGGACCATACAGTTGGTGTGTTCGTCTGGCGATATTTTATTTATTGTCCTTCTACATATAAGAATACATCTACAGTAAGACCCGTTTATGACGATTTCACAGGGACCCAACCAAAAACGCGTCTTAAGCGGGAAAGCGTATTATGCGGGGTAGGGAAAATCTCGAAAAAAAGCTGGAGATTGTGCATCATATGTTACGTTTTTGAAACAACGTGGAGTTTTTCCACTTTACCAATCACTAGCAAACGTAACTTTTCAGACCCATCAGAATTGGCACAGGCCAGGACAGTCAGTCTCTCTTTCTTTGCTTTAACACTATGACAAGTTTCTCCCTTGAAAACTTAGGATTTATCTGGCTTCAATTTTAAAAAAATAAACCGAATTCATCTGCGTTAAAAAGGTCTCGCGTTTCGTAATTTTGCAACAATTCGGGAAGTGTTGTCATCTATGTATCAACATCTTGTTGTGACACTGTCTCTCCCGCGCCGCGCGACATCCCGTGACTCGCTACCCGCTGCCACAGGAGACAAATAGTTACGCGTATTAGGCGTATTAAACGGGATGCGAATCGTATTAAGCGTTAAGAAATATATGAGAACATGTCTTAAGTTGCAGGGACCGGCGTAAAATGGCGTATTATGCGAGAAATCGTATTAAGCGTGTTCGTATTAAGCGGGTTCTACTATATATGATAAAATTAACCCATCCGTGTCGTCGAACCCATGCGGCTGGCCCTGAAGTAGAATGGTTACTTCCAGTTATTGTTTCTTGGTTATTAAAAATAACAGAGTTCAAATTCCAAGCCTTTTAATTTATTCTTTTAATTCCTTTATTATTAGCATTCTATAGTTTATAACAATAGTTACTAACTTAAACATTTTGCGGTTTATATAGGTACCTGTGTACGTATGACCAGCTTAATGTTACGCAGTTACCGTAGCCTATGGGCTCTTGAAATACCAAAGACTTCGCTCGCACGTTGCTAAATTCATTGAATGTGGGACAGCGGAAAGAGAAGGGGGCGTTTAGACTTCCGGCTCTCTTATAAATCGTACGAAACGCCACTATAATAACAACAATATAATAGAAAAGCCCGTACGAGTATGTGCTATTAGCTACAATTTGACTCTACCACCAAAGAACTAACAAGAAACCCTACATTGTACGCGGCCCGACACACACTTTGCCGGTTTTTGATAGAGAACCCTTCAGGATAATTACGCACAAGCGGAATCCTAACGTTTCCTTACTCCTCCCCCCACAGATCCTTCACAAACCGCACAGTGCGAACACGTATTGACATTTAAACAATATGGCCGAGACAAATATAAACATTTCCGATATTGAAACTAGTAAAAAGTGTTCGATACTCCTGTGCGCGGTGACTCTATTTCATGTGGTGTCTGTGTGCGTGTATTGGGTCGTGGTGGGTTTTGGATTACACATCTTCATCACTTTAACTGAAGACATGCTCTCGGGTGCCCTGGTGGGTATGTCCAGATGGTTCATGCCCATGTTTCTTACCAACTGGAACTTTGTGAGTACCATTCGATGACCGTTCTTTGCAGTGGTTTGAGCGCAGGCGGCTTGGCCCACTGCGCCGGGTGGTTGCGGGTTCGATACCTGACTGGGAAAATTTCAGAGTTGGCCTTTTCGTAATTAGACGAAGTATTGGTGTCACTGGCATCGCCCCCAGTCCATTGTACGGTACCCATAGTACAAGCTTTCTTAGTTTGGGGCCATACAGTTGGTGTGTCAGTCTGGCGATATTATTATTACCTATTTGGCCCACTCTCCTCCAGGTCGGCGACGTGCCAGCAATACCATTGGTATTGCAAGCATCCATATGCCACGGTAACTGCTTAACATCAGGCCGGTCGTTCGCTTCTTTACTGATTTTTCGACATATGATTGACTTTGATTTAAAAAATAGTTGTTCTGAAAATTCGTGTGTGTTGACAATGAAAGAACAACCACTCAGAGAGGCTCGGAATGGAACCCAGGACACTTTATTATCGTCTCGCATTTTCAACTACTTCCTCCTTTTGTTGACATTTAAAAGCTTGTTACATGCATTCCCGTGTATGTCGACAAGCAAATATCACCCGTATTGCTTGGAAATAAAACCGGCGAGTGGGCGCAGCGCGAGCGCCTAGCTGTGCCCGCGACTTCGTCCGCGTGTAATTTAACTTAACAAAAATTTCGGGATTATTCATCCCCTAGTTTATCCCCTTGGGGGTAGAATTAATCAAAATCCTTTCTTAGCGGATGCCTACGTCATAACATCTACCTGCATGCCAAATTTCAGCCCGATTCGTCCAGTGGTTTGGGCTGTGCGTTGATAGATTACTATGTCAGTCAGTCAGTCAGTCACCTTTGAGTTATATATAGTGACTGACTGACTGACTATGTACTTTCATATGCAATTAGTGAAAAGGTGTCATTTTGATATTAAAAACAGACACTCCAATTATATTTATTTGTATAGATAACTAGCTGACCCGACAGACGCTGTCATGTCTTAATTTTGAATATTGAATTCGAATTGTTCCGCTCAACTTTCTTATTTTTTTCTTTCATAAAAACCTTCTCCTGACAATAATAAACACAACAAAAAAAATTGCGAAATCGTTCCATCCGTGTGATGCGATGACCAAGGAAATGCGTGATACTCTGCAGCGGCGCCACCATGATAAAAAGTGACGAATCATAGTGGGAAAAAATGTACGATTAACGTATATAATGTACGTATATCGTATTTTAATGTACCTTTCCCAGGTACCGAGATAATTGACATTTTTAGTGGCGCCGCTGGGGAGTATGCTCTCCAGCGGCGCCACCTGGTTCTCATACTTATGAATGATATTGGCTGCTAAATTTTATTGGAAATAAATGTACCTATGCAGTCTACTATGTACATGTCAAAAAACATCAATATTATACAGTAGTTTAATTTATTTTGATCATTTATATTACCCTAAAAACGCCCGAACAGCTTAGGTTCACATACCTAGCACCGACAAAGCTAATGGTATTAGCAACTATATTCTATTGGAAATAAATGTTTGAACGCTAAATAAGAGGTACATGTTAAAATATATAATTATTAGACGGTAGTTTATTTTTTTTCATTAATTTAATGTTCCCCTAAAAATGGTCGTATACAGCTGAGGTTCACATGCCTGGTACGAACAAAGTATTATGGTTTAGCAACTATATTCTATTGAATATATAAATACGAATCCTGTATGTTATTTATAAGTAACAAATTATCATTATAAGACGATTGATTAATTTATTTCAATTAATTAATTTTACCTTAAAACTCCCGTATACGGGTGAGGTTCACATACCTAGCACCGACAAAGCTAATCGTATTAGTAACTATATTCTATTGGAAATCAATGTTTGAACGTTATATGAGAAGTACATGTTAAACATATAATTATAAGACAGCAGTTTATTTTATTTTATTTTATTAAATCTAAAGCTACTTTGAAAAAGCCCGTTTATAGCTGAGGTGCGCCGCGCCGCCGTTCGTCCTGTGACTCTGGCGAAGATTTAAAAAAAATATTATGAAATTTATTATTTAAAATTAAAAGACAGCTTTTACATTATGACGATGTGAACAACGCACTCGCTAAAGTTGTAGATTGGTTCAATGTAAATAATCTTCTACTTAATGAGAATAAAACGAAATGTATAAAGTTCTCAACGCCAAATGTGAGACAAGTAGGAACCAATATACGACTAAATGGAGCAGAATTGGACCATGTGGAGGAAACTGTCTTTCTAGGGATCTCTATAGATGCAAAATTGCAATGGGGTCCCCATATCAAAAAATTGTCGGGTAAACTCAGCAGTGCGGCATATGCTGTTAAAAAAATCAGGCACTTAACCGACGTTGAAACAGCTAGAATTGTTTATTTTAGTTATTTCCATAGCGTTATGTCATATGGCATACTGCTCTGGGGATGCTCTGCTGACTTAAACTCCATTTTTGTTCTGCAGAAAAGAGCTATACGAGCTATTTACAATCTAGCTACAAGAATCTCCCTCAGAGAAAAAATTAAAGAAATAAATATTCTAACTGTTGTGTCACAATTTATCTATGAAAATCTCATGTACGTTAAAAAAAATGCAAATAATTTTGAGAAAAGGAGCGACGCTCATTCTATTAATACAAGAAATAAGCACAAGCTATCCGTACATGTAACTCGTCTCCACAGAATAAGTCATTCTTTTATGGGACAATGTATACGTTTTTACAATAAGCTTCCCAATGAAATCCGAGATTTACCTATCAATAAGTTTAAAACCCTAATTAAAACTAAACTCAGTGCAAAGGGTTATTACAAAATCTCGGATTATTTGGATGATAAATCAGCTTGGGAGTAAGCAGCTCAAATCTCGACAGTCAATAATAATGTCAAAGCGTAGCGTGTATTGCCCTACTAGTCCGAATTATTTGTGTAATTCTTGTTAACATCAAAAGGCAACACACTGGAGCTATTATAATATTTATATTAATATCTACTAACCTTTGTAATTATTGAATATAAGCAACTGTCGATTAAAAAAAAAATATGACATGTAAAAAGACAAGCCCGCTGAGTTTCTTGCCGGATCTTCTCAGTCGAGGTCGCGTTCCGATCCGGTTGTAGATATAAGAAAAAAAATATGTAAAATTGACAATTTGTAAGTGCCCGCGTAGGCCTAAACAAAATAAACGATTTGAATTGAATAATGATAATTTGTAACTGATAAATAACATACAGGATTCGTATATATATATTCAATAGAATATAGTTGCTAAACCATAATACTTTGTTCGTACCAGGCATGTGAACCTCAGCTGTATACGACCATTTTTAGGGGAACATTAAATTAATGAAAATAAATATACTGCTGTCTTATAATTATATATTTTAACATGTACTTCTCAAATAGCGTTCAAACATTGATTTCCAATAGAATATAGTTACTAATACGATTAGCTTTGTCGGTGCTAGGTATGTGAACCTCACCCGTATACGGGAGTTTTAAGGTAAAATTAATTAATTGAAATAAATTAATAAATCGTCTTATAATGATAATTTGTAACTTATAAATAATATACAGGATTCGTATATATATATTCAATAGAATATAGTTGCTAAACCATAATACTTTGTAAGTACCAGGCATGTGAATATCAACTGTAACCGGCCATTTTTAGGGTAACTTTAAATAAATGAAAAAAAATAAACTACCGTCTAATAATTATATATTTTAACATGTACCTCTTATTTAGCGTCCAAACATTTATTTCCAATAGAATATAGTTGCTAATACCATTAGCTTTGTCGGTGCTAGGTATGTGAACCTAAGCTGTTCGGGCGTTTTTAGGGTAATATAAATGATCAAAATAAATTAAACTACTGTATAATATTGATGTTTTTTGACATGTACATAGTAGACTGCATAGGTACATTTATTTCCAATAAAATTTTGCAGCCAATATCATTCATAAGTATGAGAACCAGGTGGCGCCGCTGGAGAGCATACTCCCCAGCGGCGCCACTAAAAATGTCAATTATCTCGGTACCTGGGAAAGGTACATTAAAATACGATATACGTACATTATATACGTTAATCGTACATTTTTTCCCACTATGATTCGTCATTTTTTATCATGGTGGCGCCGCTGCAGAGTATCACGCAAGGAAATAGATATTCATTTTTATACTTACTAGGTGAAACAAAAAGGGTATACTATTTTTTTCTAAACTTAACTTTGTAATTCTAAAACTATCAGCTTTGGAGGAAACTTGAAAAACACAAGGTGTTATAGGAATACAGCTGTTGCCATATTTTACAAGTCTACAAAACCTTTAGTACTTCAACTGTCCCACAAAGCCCATAGTTTTAGATTTACAAAGTTAAGTTGCAAAAAAAATTGTATAACCTTTTTGTTTCACCTTGTATAGATAAATAAGTATATATTACCTTAATCTCAATAGTACATTGTTACACGAGTGGTGAAAGTGACTTATTTTTCCCGAGACGGGGTTTGGCGCCCGAGCGTAGCGAGGGCGCTAATAGTTCGAGGGACAAAATAAGTCTTTCACCCGAGGTAAACACTGTGCTTTTCATTACGAATACAAGGAAAGTAAAAATAAAAACAGGAATTGGCTAAAGTAATAATACAAGAAAGTATGAACAATACTCTACAACTCGAAAAAAAAAAGATCGGATTGCCGCCTATTTTGTTTTTTTTTTCGTTGGCCGGCCAACTTCTTTATTTAGCCATTATTTTTTATTTTCATCATTAAATCTTTTGCCCAAATCTGTTATTTTAAATAAATTTTTGAAACTTAATTATAATTAAGTCATTTAAAAATATATATTCTTTAATTAATACTTAACTTTATGTTATTTCAATTTTACATCGTGCTGTAATTGAGTGCCTGTAGAAAAAGTTTGAACATGGTTCCATAGAAATGTGAAAATGGAACTAGTTTTTTTTTATAATTTGACAGCTGTCAGTTGAAAGCGATTCTCCCGGGCCGGAAAAGTGTTACTTTCAACCCGCTCCTCAGGCAACTTCAGACCTACTTTCAGAGTATGAGTAATGAAAAATAAATAATGTCGTTTTGACAGTTATTTCCATATAATAAACTACTTACAATCTTTGTAAGTAGGTACCTACGTAAAATAAAGTAAGTCAATAATTTAGCCCTTTTAACGTGTCACTCTTAGGCACGTGCGTCCCCCCATTTCGAGGGGGATTACGTACGTAGTACATAATAATTCCACGCCACAAACTAACAATTCGAAACATGTGATTTATTTGGATATTAAACTTTGTCCTCGGATTGTGCAACAAGTCTTAAGGTGAAGGCGTCTGTCTAGCCCGCAAAATTCAAAATTTTCGAGTATTTTCATAGTTTATCCAAAATCTGAAAACATTTTGTGATTTGCGACAAACACAGTATGCAGTGCGTTTATTAATACATTTATTTTACTCTAAATATTATCACGGTGGATATGATACTAGTAAATCACTAAATATACAAAAATTGCCAGATTATCTGGATAGCTGTCGCTCTTGAAATGTTTTAGAGTAAGTTGGATATATTAATAGATGCACTGCACACGGTATTTGGCGCGAATTACAAAATGTGCCTTTTATTATTGCCAGATTTTGAAAAATTTCTAAAAAACCTCAAAAAATTTGAACTTCGCGGGCTTGCTGGGCGCTTTAGCCTTAAGTCAGACAGGCCTTTCATAGAGTCACCGCTTCTATAAACTGTCTGTGCTAATCAGTAGCTGATACGGAAATTCTTACACTTGTCTATGTGTTAATTGAAAACGTTCTTGCGACGCGACGTGTATTTATATAAAACGTATTTTTCCGCTGATGACATTTCAAACCAGTTTAATGCGGTATCAATATTATCCTACTAATATTATAAATGCGAAAGTTTGTGAGTGTGGATGTTTGTTACTCTTTCAGGCCAAAACTACTGAACGGATTTGGATGAAATTTGGAACACAGATAGTTTATAGCCGGGATTAACACATAGGATACTTTTTATCCCGATAATCCCGAAGTTTTTGCTATGTTAAACACTACGCGGACGAAGTCGCGGGCAGCACCTAGTTATGACTGTATTTTAAATCTACCACCATCTTACAGTAGATCGTCGTTAAGTAGGTATTATAGCTGTGTTTCGTTTCGTACGATGAGTGGGAGAGCCCCCCCTTTAGCCCCCTCTGTCCCGTCGTAACGAAACCTCAAGCATCTATAGATGCTGCAGCTACGGTAACTGCTTAACAGCAGGGGGTCTTACGCATGCTTGTTGACTTTTTTCTATTATACAATGTCTGTTTATTTGAGCAACTCACAAGAACTACTGGATCGATTTTCACGGGTTTTAAGCTCCTGACAATCTTATAAACTGCGCCCCCATTATACTGTTATCTTGTGAATGTTTATTAACTGATCAAGGTCATATTATGTCTTAAGTTAACAGGGACACAAGTCTTAATACCTAGTGTTACAAATAATTGTTGTTTAACCTGTTATACTACCTACCTCAGTAACATTGGCATTGAAATAAAATTATAGTTAACAGCAGTACCGGATTAAACAAGCGCGGGGCCCGTAGCAAATTATTTCAAAGGGCCCTTGATCTACTATGGGTTCTTAAGTATAAAGTGGTATAAAAAACAAAGCAATAGTTTATACGTTTATTTGCCATGTATTGGTTACAATTTTGTGGGCATTTAGTAAATTACTATAGGCGTTGTTAGGCTCTGGACAAGTACATAAAGCCAGAGATGAGATTTTCTGGCAATATAGAACAATTTTGATAAGAAACTAACATATGCGGGGCCCCCTTTCGCGCGGGGCCCGTAGCAATTGCTACTCTTGCTATATGGTTAATCCGGCACTGGCTGGCAGACATAATTGTTGTGGTTGATCACGAGCTGATATTAAAATGGGTTCTGTATACCTGATTATAAGGTACAATGTTTATTTAAGGGCCTATTATTACAACCTCAATCCTCCCAGACTCAAATTCGCATCGTTAATTTTGTACGGTTGCAGTTTTAAATTATCAATTTTACATTTTCTCCTTAACCGGATCGGAACGCGGCCTCGTCTGAGAAGATCCGGCAAGAAACTCAGCGGGCTTTTCTTTTTTTACATTAAATAATTTCTTTTAATTCACTAGTTGCTTATATTTCGTAGGTACACTAGAGGTATGAAAACCTTAACCAGTTTTGAAACTAAGTCACAGAACAGACAGTTGTATAGAAAATTATGTTCTAACTGTTCGACAACAAAATTTAAAATTACTCGAACAAGATTAATTGTATTTTTTTAAGTAATAATGCTTTGAACTGCCATTAATATTTTTGATTATATATTCTTTGGTTTTCATGTTTATTAAAACTATTGTTAATCCCAGTGCCTGTCAATGTAAAATACTACACACGTAACATGGTGGCAATCATAAGTTGACAATGTTATTAAAATGTTGACAGCACTGCTTCTAGCACTGGAATGTTGGCATGACTGTTTCTTGCACTCGTGCAAGCAAAAGTTAACTTTAAGGTGGTTAACCTTTTAATTCCCCGACTGTACATAACACAATGGCATCTTCATCCAAAGGCATTTAGGTGCCGGGTGTTCCGTGACGGCCAATTTTGCTGTTATATTTTTTTTAAGCAATAAAAATAATTTTAAGCTGTGATACCCGATTGGTTAAGCACGCGTCTTGCTGGCACCAGGTCCTGGGTGCAAACCCCGGCTCGCACCTCTGTGTTTCTTAAAATCTATGTGCAAATCATAATTACAAGATTATTATCACTTGCTTAAGGTGAAGGAAAACGTCGTGAGGAAACCTGCATGTCTTAGAAAATCTTTTCGAAAGAAATTTGAAATTTTCCAACCCGCATCGGGCTAGTGTGGTGGATTACGGCCAGAATCCCCCCCTCGTAGTGAGGGGAGGCCTGTGCCCAGGAGTGGGACGTCGATAGGCCTAAATTATATTCTTACATTTAATATTTTTAAATAGAAATTGAAAACATAACAATATTCTAAACAAAAAATTAAACCAACTTAAAAAAAAACCTGGGTGCAACAAAAAGCTAGAAATAACTAGAGATCTTGTAATTTATTTCAAATAGATTTAGAACAATTTTTCAAATCCTACTAATATTATAAACTAGCTATGCCCCCCGACTTTGTCCGCGTAGTATTTAACGTAACAAACATTTCGGGACTATCGGGATAAGAAGTATCCTATATGTTAATCCCGGTTATAAACTATCTGTGTTCCAAATTTCATACAAATCCGTTCAGTAGTTTTTGCGTGAAGGAGTAACAAACATACATACATCCACACTCACAAACTTTCACTTTTATAATATTAGTAGGATGTGAAAGTTTGTGAGTGTGGATGTATGTATGTTTGTTACTCCTTCACGCAAAAACTACTGAACGGATTTGGATGAAATTTGGAACACAGATAGTTTATAACCGGGATTAACATATAGGATACTTTTTATCCCGAAAATCCCGAAATTTTTGTTACGTTAAATACTACGCGGACGAAGTCGGGGCGCACAGCTAGTTGGTTTATAAATGACGGAGTTCTGAGGTAGCAACCATAAAACAAAAAATACCACCGAATTGAGAACAACATCTTTTTCATATCGGTTTAAAAAAAAAACGAATTTTGTATTTATAAAGTAACCGAGTTAAAGTGGTCGCTTTGTATCTCCTTCATTCACAACCCGCAAGGACAACGTCGCATAGCCAGCAACCTTGAATACTTACTGGCTGGACTTTTGAACATTTTTTTTTGAACGACCTCACAACCACTTTGCACCGTCAATTATATCAAGCGGAATCCTAACTTAACATAATGACTCTACACATCCTTCTGTAACCTCGCAGTGTGAGCACGTCTACCTATAATATAATAAAGTCTCCATTATTAAAACATGGCCGACGTTAACATAAATATTTCGGATAACGAATATAGTAAAAAGTGTTCGATACTTCTGTGCGTAGTGACTCTGTTTCATGCGGTGTCTGTGTGCGTCTTCTGGTTCGTGTCTGGTTTCGGGATCTCTGTGTTTTTCAGTATCCCTGAAAGGTTGTTGTCCGATCCTCTGGTGGACTTGATCAAGCGTTTCACCCCCTTGTATCTGACGTACTGGAATTTTGTGAGTACATAATACACACATCAACACGGTACAGGGATATATTAAAAACACATGAATTCCAAAAAATATGTAAATATTTTCTTAAGACATATATTTATCCAAGAAAACTTTATTTAATAATCTATCATTGTTTTGTTTAAATATTGAGATTCAAGCATATTTCAGATATTTATTCAGAAAAAACGCAAGTGTTTAAACAGAACCTAATGAAAGTTTATTCTTATAATTTAATAATAAAGTAAAGTAAACAGATTTTAAGGGTGGCTATCAATTAAAAGTTAATAATCACTAAAAGCACCCATGCCATTCATAACGCATCTGCACCGGTTGGGCATACTCAGAATGAGGTTGTCAATACCCTGTTGAGGAATATTGTCTCAGGTCCTACTAAGATGCATAAAAAGTTGTTCTTCTGTTACCAAATTTTAAGGAAAATGCCTCAGAGCCCTTCTTTGGAGCATATTCAATGCATGCTCAATGGGATTTAAACCTGGGGATTGCGCTGGCCATTCTAGGGCCGTGACATCATGTTCGTGCAACCAGGCTGTTACCACCCTAGCCGTATGTGAACAGGCATTGTCGTGCATGAGCAGGAAATTTTGGCCCATTTGTGCATGATGTGGCAAGACTATTGGTTCTAGAACCTCATTACGGTATTTTTCAGCCGTCATAGTGCCCTGTATCCAAACGAGGTCCGTTCTTCCACCAAAACGAATTCCTGCCCAGACCATAATTGTACCACCTTGGTACGGACGAACTTCTTGAGGGTTTTGAAGCCGGCTTGTACGACCAGGAACTCTCCAGACACGTACTCTCCTCGACTCAGGATGAAAACCAAATCGGGATTCATCGGTGAAAAGCACAAACTACCATTGATAAGGTTCCCAGTTTACATTTTCTCTAGCCCATTGCAGTCTTGCTCCACGATTTCCTCTTCTTATAGCTGGAACTCGAAGTGGTCTACGAGCATGAAGGTTGGCTTCGTGCAGTCTTCTCCTCACAGTTTGGTCACTCACAAGCACCTGGTGTTCAGACTGTAGCCTTTGGACCAATTGCAACGCTGTAACATTTGGTTGCCTTTTCGCAGCAATTTGCAAAAAACGGTCTTGTCTGGGTGTAGTACTGCGGCTTAGTCCTGGCTTAATTTTTTCGTTTATTTAAATTTAGAATCAATCTAGAATAAATGACGAACAATTTGATATCAAAAACATTTTAAAGTGGCCAGTACTTTTTAGTTAGTCAATGTTAATAAAAATATCCCTATACCATGTTGATGTGTTTAATTAAATAGTAAATAAGAGGTAATGATTATTAGCCCCTTTCATGTCTCATTAGGGCCTCCCCTTAACGTAAGGGGGATTCAGGCCCTAATTCACCACCCTGGCCCAGTGCGGGTTGGAGGTTTGCACATGTCTTTCAAAAGTTTGTTAGATGCTCTCGCGTTATTATCTTTCGCCGTAAGCAAGTGATAATATAACTCTAAATTGAAAATTTAAAAACCCCCGATGCGATGACCTGTTCATCTAATGTATAATTTACCTAGTTCTTCCAAATAATGATGTTAGCGCGATTTGCGTAGCTCCCGTAGCTCAGTATCCATAGCTCATCTCGCAAATTCATCTGGTACAACTAGTTTCGATGCCAGATTATGAAAGCGCCATTAAATCATTTGTTTTGGCTTCCTCATTTATATTCTAAGATGTACAATAATCAACAGAAAATCTGTGTAAAAGTATGAGACATTATTTTGTTATGACAGTATAATAATTGACATTAGAATAGACAACGAATCTAAATATTTATGCCACGGAGGTTTAATTCGTAGTAAAATATTATCAATTATGATTCAATTTCATGTAATAACTCTGGTTGAGGTGGACGGGAGCAGCCCAGGGAAAGAATTTTCAATAACGCTAAAATTATTTTAAATTTGATTTGTTTTTTATATGTTTTCTCAATGGCGGAGCAGCGCCCTCTAGAATTATTATAACGTAATATTCCATGACCATTAACCTTAGACCATTTATTTATCTATTAACAAAACAAACAAAATTTACGCATGCGCGTATCCATCATTTGACACGTGACTGATGGAACGTCTTTAGTTCATACACAAATCTCTTATAAAAATTGATTAAATATATTTTTTTTCCAGAATCAGGGAAACTTTTCATATTTATAATATTGTAAAAGTTCAGCCAGTTCAGACTATTACGATCATTTAAAAATATAATAAATCTAAATCCAATAATCTCAAATTTCGATCGGATTCGAGCCGTGGAAGTTGGTTTTGGCCGTGAATGTGGCTTTTTAACCTACAAAATAGCTGATGATCTTCAAACGGCTGAACCGATTTTCATGAAACATAGCTAAGAACACTCTCGATCAGAATACCTATCTAACAAAAGAAACACAATTGAAATCCGTTCATCGGCTTGGGCGCTACGTTGCCACAGACAGACACACAGATACACAGATACACATGTTAAACTTATAACACCCCTCGTTTTTCGTCGGGGGTTAAAAATGGAAGTTAAGATTCAAACATAGATTACGAAAAACCCAGAGTTGGGAACTGGGGTTTGATCACTGGACCTTTCTCTTAGCTATAATTGGACCCTGTGGGTGGCGTTACTATCGACGTATCTTTATAAATATAAAAATTAATATCTATTTACCTGGTCATCGCATCACGCGTGAACGGATGGAACGATTTCGCTAATTCTTTTTTTTTGAAGCGAAGCTTCTTTACGGACGTTCGGGGCGCTCGCTACCCGGGCACTAAAACGGTGAAAAGCGTAACGCGTAACGCGTTAATATAATATATCTAATATCTACTGCAAAGCTTCGCTTCTTTCGGGCGTCCCTAGACGGCACTGATTTTTTTTGTTATATTTATTATTGTCGGAAGAGGGCTCCTATGAAAGGACAAAAATAAGAAAGTTGAGCGGAATAATATTCAGAGTTAAGACAGGACAACGTCTGTCGGGTCAGCTAGTCGGAAATAAACCTACCCTAGGAAAGCTCTGGGCAAAGGTAGTATAAATTAAATAAAAACATGTAAGGAATGAATTACACCAGAGTTTATTCACAGTGTTTTAATAATTCACCACATAAATGAAAATAAACAATACAAGAGTTACACAGAATCAGACGATATTTACAAATTACAACAACGAAAACCCGACATAACAATTGAACGCGGCGCGCGCGGGAAGACCTCTCTCGATGGACATGGAGTTCTCGCGCATGCGCAAGTAATCAAAGAAACTCCTAGAGGGGAGTCAATGTAGGTTCTAATTAACTAATTTTAAATATTGCCGCGCATCCGTTACAAACATTTTTTTTAAATTATCTTTCATCACATTAAATTAAACGTAGGCTTATAATTTAAAATTTATTTAAACACCAGTATATGCTTACAAAAATAAATGCAAATGAGTATAATAATAACACAAACTGAGAATACAATTTAATAAACATGTTTCATAAGAGACTCTTTTTCTATATAACTAAGTCGGCAAACAAGCATTCGACCCGCCCTAGCCTAATGTTAAGCAGTTGCATAGCCTATAGATTGCAATATTGAAGTCATTGCTCGCAATTTGCCAACCTGAGAGGAAGTGACACACAGGGAAGGGAAGGAAAGAGTTGGGTTTCCGGCACTCTCACTCATCGTATTAAATGCAGCTATTATAGCTAATTAATTATTAATTAATTAATAATAAAATAATTAATTAATTAATAGCTATAATAACTGCACCGACGCAGGGTTGCCAGCCTATCAGTTTTCTACAGAATACATTTCGGGGAGTATGCGATGGAATTACATGAGTTAATTCCCCCATCTCCATTCTACCATCGGACGACAAGGTGCGTCTTGTCGTCCGATGGTAGAATGGAGGATACAATGCACCCATAAACCGTGGACATTCCTTCAGTTCGTACCAAGCGTTTCGCTTCCACTTTTATTGTGCGAACTTGCCGACGTCTTTGTTCCCGGTTGACTATAACCTGGATGTTAGGTTATAGTTAAGTCGAGAGTGAACAGGTACCTTCTAGGCAAGTATGCACCACCGTAGACCACATCGTCACTTGCCATCAGGTCAGATTGTGGTTAATACTTGCCTATATCGCAATTAAAAAAAAAAAAATGACACTAATCTTTTGTGGGAGGGTGGTACTAACCGATATATAAGCTGTAGTCAATTGGCTTCAGCTTGATAAACTCATTTTTTATTATTCATGTAACCCAACAACCTTTTCACTATATGAAATATGAAAGTACATACGACATCTATAGCAAAAACGCGATTAAAAAAAGTCTGTCTGTCTGGATGTTTGTTCCGGGTAATCTTCGAAACGGCTGGACCGATTTTGACGGGACTTTCACTGGTTCATAGCTGATGTTATAAGGAGTAACTTAGGCTACTTTAATTTTAGAAAAACAATTAGGGTTCCGCGTATTAAAATTAAAACATATTAATTCAAAGAGTATCTCCGAAACGGCTGGACCGATTTTGACGGGACTTTCACTGGAAAATAGCTGATGTTATAAGCAGTAACTGAAGCTACTTTTATTTTAGAAAAACTAAATAATATAAAAATGGGTTCTGTCGCGCGGGCTCAGAACGCGGGAGCGGGCTTTTTTGTTAAGTTAAATTCCACGCGGACGAAGTCGCGGGCTCAGCTAGTTCATGAATAATCAGAATCTACCGCCGGCTCGGAATACCGCTTCCACTGAGAAGAGCCGGCGAGAAACTCAATGGTTACTCTTTTCAATTAATAAAAGATGGTGCACATTCTCAGGTACAGCAACAGAATGTGAGCAGGCCAGACCATTGTCACTAAATAAGTAAATAGTAATCAAATCTCACTCGGATTTAGGTATTTGAATTAGAAAGCTAGTTTAGTGACGTGTGCATAATGAGGAGTCTTAATATATTACAGTTTACGGACAAATAATAGTTTGATATATAACGCTAGACTAAATGACCGGAAGCCATTACAAAATGTCCCCGCTACAAATATTGAGGATAGAAAAAGTACATAAGTAAGTATAGATTACAAAGATATGCAGTATACAAAATGAATAAATGAAGATGTTATCAGGTAAATTCAGATTATTATTTAACTTAATTTAAAACAATGCTTAAGCATGTCGCTTTCAAGGACACACTAATTGTAATCATTATATTCACACGTTCTATGGAATTGTTTACTGGCACGTACAATATGTAGAACCATTTTGATTATAATGTTTAATTGAAAAACATAAACAATAGTAACAGTCAAGAGTAGATCGAAATGATGTCTCTGTCTTGCAAATAAACATTTATAACTAGCTGAACCCGCGACTAAGTCCGCGTGGAATTTAACTTAACAAAAAATCCCGCCCCCGCGTTCTGAGCCCGCGCGACAGGACCCATATATTAGATTTTGTTTTCTAAAATAAGCCTAAGTAACTGCTTATAACATCAGCCATCTACCAGTGAAAGTCCCGTCAAAATCGGTCCAGCCGTTTCGGAGATTACCCGGAACAAACACACAGACAGACAGACAGACAGACAAAAATAAAATTAGTCGCGTTTTATTTATAGGTGTCTTATGTACTTTCATATGCATTTAGTGAAAAGGTGTTATTTTGATATTACAAACAGACACTCCAATTTTATTTATTTGTATAGATAACTAGCTGTGCCCCCCGACTTCGTCCGCGTAGTATTTAACGTAACAAAAATTTCGGGATTATCGGGATAAAAAGTATCCTATATGTTAATCCCGGTTATAAACTATCTGTGTTCCAAATTTCATCCAAATCCGTTCAGTAGTTTTTGCGTGAAGGAGTAACAAACATACATACATACATACATCCACACTCACAAACTTTCACATTTATAATATTAGTAGGAATTACTGTATTCTTCTTATTTTCAAATCGTCTACGACAGCTCCCCCCCCCCCACTGAAAACCTCCCCCCAGGGCCTCACCCCCTCAAGGGTACTCAAATCAGTCGATGATGCGCCTTATTACTGCGTAACGACAAATGCTTTTTGTTGTTTTTATGTTCTTGCAAAAGTGACTCTTCTGCATTTAGTATAATGTTAGTATTATGAAAAACTAGCCGTGCCCACCGACTTCGTCCGCGTAGTATTTAACTTAACAAAAATTTCAGGATTATCAGGATATAAAGTATCCTATGTGTTAATCCCGGTTACTAAACTATCTGTGTTCAAAATTTCATCCTAATCCGTTCAGTAGTTTTTGCGTGAAAGAGTAACAAACATACACCCACACTTACAAACTTTCACATATATAATACTAGCTGTGCCCCCCGACTTCGTCCGCGTAGTATTTAACGTAACAAAAATTTCGGGATTATCGGGATAAAAAGTATCCTATATGTTAATCCTGGTTATCTGTGTTCCAAATTTCATCCAAATCCGTTCAGTAGTTTTTGCGTGAAGGAGTAACAAACATACATACATACATACATACATACATCCACACTCACAAACTTTCACATTTATAATATTAGTAGGATTAGTAGGATTTGAAAAATGTCTGTCTGTATGTGTCTGGTAAATAAACCCCGAAATTTTCGCAGCCGTGCGTTAGACATCCTTGACGTTTTTATTATTATAATTATGTACGTGCTCAGTGTAGAAGCGAATAAAGATTAGCTAGCCACTCTGTCTGTTAATGTCTGTCGAAAATTGGTTAGATTTTCTAAGACATGCTGTGGTGGAATCCTCAAGCTACAGCTTTCTGCCGTTGATATACTTGTCTCCATCTTTATCACCATCTTCTGCTTCATCGCAGAAGTAAGCGGTAGCCAGGACTGGCTCGCCGTCTCGCACTTTGATCATTATAAACAATCGTGTCCCATAGACTTCGTAATATCTTTCAAAAATTATGTCTTCTTCTTTAGAGAGGCACTGTTCATCTTCAGAGATACACTCTTGATATTCCTCTGTACTCATGATTATGTTTAAATTGGTCTCAATCAAGGCGTAGTATTGGCTCACGCTGAGCTCATGATTACCTACGATTCTGTGTTTGTAGTAGTGGTACACGGCTGCGAATATATCCCGAAAGTTAATAACAGGGTTCGGGAAACGCTCGATCTCTGATCGTATGGCTAGAAAAATGTTTTTGATCGTGTAGTGATACTGATGGAACTGCGTGGACACGATCTCCACGATTTCGTCTCTCAGGCTGCGGAACGAGCCGGGTGCGGGGGCTTGCTGCCGCGCGCGCTCGCTGCGCCGCTTCATCTTCTCATTCAGATATTGCAGCACAAACTCGGCCAAGCTGATGAAATTTAAGTATGTAACATCATCTAGGTGCACAGTTTCTAATATGTTCTTCATCGTTTTTACCGCACTGCTCAGGATACCTAGTTTTTTAAATTTTGTTAACAACTTTCTTAAATATTGCTTTTGGTGATTCGGCAACTTTTCAAAAATATGTCGATCTCGAATTGTTATATGCTCCAATTTTGTCACGTCGTCGCCAAATAGTTTGTAGAATGCCTGCCAAAATGTCATTGGTTGGTGCTTTGTGTGCGCAGATGTTTCTGTAGGATTCTTTTTCGGCGGCTGCCCACCCCCGCTGCCGCCGACACCGGTGTCAGTGGAGCCGCCGTTGCCGGCGCCGGTGGAGCCGCCGTTGCCGGCGTCTTTGGAGCCGGCATCACTAGGAGACTGATTGGTGGATCCAGATCCCTGATTTGACTCATGTGACGGCTTTGGGTTCTTACGCGATAATTGTACCCTTTCTAGAGCTTCTTGTGTGTGTTTTGCAACAGAATTTGCGGTACTTGCAACTCTTACTGTGTTTGCCGCAACTTCCTCCACCATTGATGTTCCAGCCCATTTACTAGCAGATTTGCTAGCCGATTTTCCGACCGATTTCGCGGCGGATTGTCCGACAGCCTTCGCATTAGTCGCTAAGCTTCCGCCGCCGATGCCACCGAGCGCATCACCACCTACCGTCAATGCCGTATCGATGATTCCACTTACAGGTATTTCACCTCTCGACGTAGTCTGAACGATGTTATCGATGTTTGCGATAAGCCTTGTCGGCGTATCGGTGGCTACGGACTCGACACAGTCCCAGAGCGCTCCCGCGGACACGCCCAGAGCCGCAGAGCCCGCGGGCCCCGCCGCGAACCCAACCGCCCCGGCGCCCATCACCACCGTCGACCGAGTCGCTTCGAGAAAGGCTCGTTTTGCCCCTTCTTCATCACGAGCCATCAAATGAATTAAAGCTTTACCATGCCCCACGCCGGGGATGCCATTCAGAAAGTTCAACATCTCTAAACCCACCAAAAGTGTGAGGACGGAATCCCTGGGAAGTCGCGGTCGGTGAGGGCGTCGTCCGAGTCCAAGTCCGAGTCGGACTCGTCGCGGTATTCCTCGATGATCTCGTCGAGGATTCCAATAGTTTCCTGAAGGTTGACCCGCCTGAAGACGGCGGCCAGCGTCTGTGTGGTGCCCTGGACGGGAAGCTCTCCGTAGATGTCCACCAGGAACTGTAATGCTGATCTCTTTTTCAAGATGATAGTGGTGAGCCTCTTCCTGCTGAAGTCGTAGCTGTAGCCTTCGATGTTGATCTGGATGGGCTTGATAGCTGCGACGAGATAGGTAGCGATTGCGTCTTGTTGTTCCTTGTTGAGCTTGATATTTTCTCGGCCGATGTGGAACACGAGGCGAAGTGCCGCGTCTGCGTCGGCGTTGTGAGCACGCGCGGCGTGTTTGTCCGTATAGTTAGTAGTCTGCAGTTTCACCAGATGATGGATCAGTCGGTCTACTTTGCCTGTCATCACTGGGTCTGGAAGCTGGAAAAAAAACTCCTTGATAAATTCGAACAATCAAGCTCATTTCTTACTGTGATTATTGTTGAGGAGCATAAGCTCATAAAATCTGACCGCTTAATTTAGTAGTATATAATCCTTATTTTTTTGATATGTGATTTCTTTCGCAATTTTTATATTTTTATACTTTTAACCAGCTGTAGGTACCTACTAAGTATTTTTGGATATTTTATGACTATTACGACTTTGTTATGGTATGGACAAAAAAAATACCAGATTTAAAACTAATTTAATGGGTAATTGCGTTTCAGTAAGTGAAAATAGTTTTCTTGGAAACGATATGTATTTCAAAATGTCTCAAAATTTAAAATATCTGGAAACTACAAAATTTTGCTGAAAATACAGAGAAGTCTGATTAGATGAATTTTAACTCCTTTATCACACCTTGCAAGGAATAAGTCGAAGCAATAGTAAAACGACTTTGTTAAGGAATATAGGCTGGTATTAATGAATCGATCTCAATTCTGAGAGTGATCTTAGAAATGTCATTATTATGTCATACCAGTATTTAAATACATCTCAAACACAACTACATTGCTCTCAGATTTGAGATCAACATAAGGATCCTAGTCCCAAACAATTTTTTTTTAAGTCTATGTTGTGTATTAATATTTATGTCATAATCTGTGGTCACAATGTACTATAACAATGTTCATTATGAACGGGTGAACGGGTTCATCGATTGGTGACAAGATAGCGCGATAGAGATAGGTGGAATTAGTGTATGAGCCCTCCTACTACCGATAATTCTGTCATTGACAAGTTTATATGACAAGAAAACAAAAATGTATTTCGCCAAGAGCATTATCTCCAAGTCGAAATTGTTTTGCAATATGGCAGTAATCTCATTAAACATTTCTCTAGAAGAAATCGCCTCGTATGCTTCTGCAAAGTAGCATAAAATCGTATTGAAAGTCAGGTGACCTATATAGGCTATTTTTAACGTAGACCTAACAAAATTATCCTTATTGTTAATTTAACTGGAAGAGTGTTGGAGCAATTGCGACTGTTTGCCATTTAGGAAATTAAAAGTGCAATAAAGGCGAGTTCTTACGTATGTCGTTTCATAGATTATTTTTTTAGCCTATTTTATGTCCCACTGCTGGGCAAAGGCCTCTCCTTTACAACGCCACAGGTCCCTTTATCTTTGAAAGGTGTTCAAATCGTCCCACGTTTCATAGATATGTAATAAAAATTAATGTGCTGAAATCGTTTCGTTTACTAGAGAAATATCTAAGGAGACTAGGTATATAGGCGCGTATTCAAAAACAGACTCTATTCATATTGAGATAAAGACGTTTAACGTAAAACGTAATTGCGTTCATATCGGTCGCCGGGGGTTCCCCCAATCGTCTCTTGCTCTGGACTATTCGCATGCTGTTGCCATGTTGCATGATTGCATCATTCCTTTGTTCCATCAAATTATATGATATAAATGCATAATAAAACCAAAATAGATTATTATTGGTGGGCTTGAGTCAAATGATCTATATCATTTTAAATAAAATTGGGCAAATCACGAAATTTTACGTATAAAACAGTGATGGGTGGGAAGAAATTTTGCGAAGTGTAATTCATGGCCTTGATGGCGAAATATTTTGGATAATTTAGCAAAACGGTTACCATACTCAAAGTAAAAATAGGTACATACCTAGCACACTTTATTCCGTGCTTTTATAGCAGTTGGAAGCAATATAAACACAACAGTACTGAATTGAAACTAGTATGAAACTGAGCAAAATAATCGGAGACCTAAATAATATAAAGCCTGGAGTTAAATATAATAAAGATAAACAATTGTCTACAAGTACGCGTACGAAATAATGAAAGCGATTGTCGTCTCACTCACATAATAGATTTCATAAATACGAATGACAGTGACAGCATGCTTTCTTGTCGATGATACGTACGATTTTGTCAGGAGTAGTGTTGCCTAACCATCGATTGTCTATCGATAGGTTGCTAGTTGCCAATAACATCTACCTCGATAACTAGTAATAATATTGATAGGGCTATCGAAGGTAATAGAATACAGCACTGTCTATCGATAATATCTATCGTAAATCATGATCAATACTATTGATGATGTGCCATATTGTCGATATAATCGACACTATTGACAGTATCACTATTCACTATTATAATAAATATCGCCAGACTGACACACCAACTGTATGGTCCCAAACTAAGCAACGCTTATACAATCGATACAATCGATACAATCGATACAATCGATATTATCGATCTATCAATATTTTATAAAAGTATCGATAAAGCAAAACTATTGATAGTATTATACAATTTCTATACTATCGATAGTCCAATCTATATTATGATTAGTTTTTGATGTCTATAATCGATCAACTATCGATAGTTAGGCAACACTAGTCAGGAGTTCCTGCGCTGGGAACACAGTAGATAAAACAGTAACTTCCCGCCACTTACGCCATCTGTCCACAGTAACGGCATATCACTTGGGAACCTCAATAGCAATCAATAATGAGTTAATGTAAGGAAAATGTATGGTGTACAATAATCACAGACACTGTCATGGAATAATAAGAGAGGGCGTTACATTAACACAAAGCCTTCTTATAATAATGGATGGAAGTGAAAAAATATCGATAAATCTCGTATCGGTACTTTTAAACTATAGATATTTCGATATACTTATCGATATTTTTGTCCAAAGCCAGTGGTTATCTAAATATTAATAAGTGCCTACCTATTAGTAACAAAATATCCATTTCCGGAATATACTCCGGCGGGAGTCGAACCCGCAACTACCATGTGCAGTGAGCCGAGCGGCCTACGCGCTCGAACCACTGCGCCGAGCGGTTGTCAATTTATCGATATATTTTGCTCAAATAATTTTCTTGACTCAATACGACGCGCCGCTAAGGGGTTATACATTTTATTGATTAACTAGCTGAGCCCGCGACTTCGTCCGCGTGGAATTTTGATCCTTGCTTAGGGGATGTCTACGTCATAGTAGCTTTATGAATGCAAAGTCTCAGCCCGATCGGTTTAAAATTGACAAAGTGTCATACAAACTTTCATGCCCCATTTTATCCCTTTGGGGGTAGAATTAATCAAAATCCTCGCGGATGCCTACGTCATATCATCTACCTGCATACCAAATTTCAGCCCGATCCGTCCAGTGGTTTGGGCTGTACGTTGATAGATAGATGTCAGTCAGTCACCTTTGAGTTATATATGTCGCAGCCAACTAGCTTCATTCGCCGTTCAATTAACAGCCTAGGCACTTTATTAAACAGCGCCGTTCAACTAGTGGCCTGAATGATATTCAGCTATTTGACCAAACAGCTAGGCTAATGACTTGGATCGATGATGTTTAATTACTTGCCTAGCCTGTTCATTTCAATTTAGTTCTACTTTCTGCCACCTAGCGCCGAAACTCACCAAACTGTCAATATCTCTATTACATGCTCTTTGGTCAATATGGCGTCGGCAAAAAATAACTTTGATGGAATAATTTTATTAGGTATTTTACGAAATTGTTTAGATCCTCCGAATCTACTTAACAGGTGGGATTTCTGTGGGGTCATAAAAAATAACCCTAACCTAAACCCATCCGGGTCGCACTACTTGGGTAGTATTTTGAAAAAGTTTTGTAGTACATAAATGTCAACCAGTTGCCTAAGCATTAGCCAGCCAGGTCATTCAATGTTGTAACAGACGAAACGGCTGAATATCATTCAGGCCGCTAGTTGAACGGCGCTGTTTAATAAAGTGCCTAGGCTGTCAATTGAACGGCGAATTAAGCTAGTTGGCTGCGACATATATATTTAGATTCTTCAAACTCAGCTAAGAAAAATAAAAATAACCAACTTGGAAAAAAATCTAAATCGCAACGGTAACGGATAAAAACAGTACAATTATTGCATTTTCGCCCTTAAGGACTAGAAGGGGAGTTGAAAATGGAGACTCCGTTAATGTTAGTATTGTACCCATTTATTTCTGTTCAGAAATTTCTATTAAATTATAATATATTGTTGATTATAAAATTTATTATAGATATATAACATAGACATGTAGGTACAGGGGGATCAGATTTACACATTGACATTAGCAAGGAATACGTCGCATTATCAATCAACGTGTATAAATACTGGACAGATTTTACTTATAGTATAATATTTTGTTAGATGACCTTACGATTCTACAACGGAATTAAATGAAGCGGATTCTTAAAAGTATAATGATCCTACACATCCTTCGTCAACCTCACAGCGTAAGCACGTGTCCACCTATATATATTATTGTATCCATCATTAAAACATGGCCGACATAAATATATATATTTCGGATAACGAATATAATAAAAAGTGTTCGATACTTCTGTGCGTGGTGACTCTGTTTCATGCGGTGTCTGTGTGCGTCTTCTGGTTCGTGTCTGGTTTCGGGATCTTTGTGTTTTTAAGTATATCTGAAGGGTTGTTGTCCGAACCTCTAGTGGATATGGCCAGAAAGTATTTGCCTTTGTATCTTACGAACTGGAACTTTGTGAGTAACTTTTAAGTACATACCTAATCTACAAAATCCTAAAGTCAGATATGAAGTCTGAGAGCGGTCGTGAAAATGTCGTTCTTATGTCAAACGCGTACTCAAGACCGCTCTCAGATTTGAGATCGATTTATTAATAGGGGCCTACGTCTAGACTAGACGAAATTTGTACCTACACAAAACATGATTTTGAAACTTGTACCCAAAACATGTTTTTGAAACTTGTACATAAAACATGTTTTTCTTGATGAAATAGAAACAAAACCATTGTTTTGTACATGGAACAAGGATGCCATGGAAACGTCTTATTGCATACTCCCGTAAGAGATAATTCATTGAAAAGAGTAACCATTGAGTTTCTTGCCGGATCTTCTCAGTGGAAGCGGCATTCCGAACCGGTGGTAGATTCCGACTATTCATAAATGCATTGTTGGCTTACATGAATAAAAACAATTTTGAGTATGAGTTGAGTTTGATAGCAACAACACACATAAATAGCAATTAAATTAAGCAAACAATTTTTTTATTACTTTTCCGCCATATAATAAATTATAGATGCACACATAGCACTCCAATAATTATTATGGAAATAATCCACCACAACCATTGAAACTATTTTTGCTTGGCACCAAAAAATTGGTGTCAAATTCAAATTCAAAGCGTTTATTTTGTTTAGGCCTACGGGGGCACTTACAAATTGTCAATTTTACATATTTTTTTCTTATATCTACAACCGGATCGGAACGCGACCTCGACTGAGAAGATCCGGCAAGAAACTCAGCGGGCTTGTCTTTTTACATGTCATATTTTTTAAATCGCCAGTTGCTTATTTTCAATAATTACAAAGGGTAGTAGATATTAACATAAATATTATAATAGCTCCAGTGTGTTGCCTTTTGATGTTACCAAGAATTACACAAATAATTCGGATGTCAGTTGGTAAAAACCAATAAGTTTTTAGAACTTATTACTGGTTTTCCCGATAGCTTTTGCAGCAAAGTTGAAGGCTTTTAAAGTAATCTCACCTTATTACTTCAATGGCCAGAATGGGTATGGAACCACTAGGCTATAGACAGATTGATGATGAGAGAAATCATCATTATAATTATTACTCACTAGCTACACGCCCCGGCTTCGCGCGGGTGCAATGCTGATATTATAGTGTTTCTCTACTATATTATGCATATATTATCTATACAAATAAATAAAATTTTGTCTGTCTGTCTGTGTTTGTTCCGGGTAATCTCCGAAATGGCTGGCCCGATTTTGACGGGACTTTCACTGGTAGATAGCTGGATGTTATAAGCAGCAACTTAGGCTACTTTTATTTTAGAATAACAAAATTTTAAAAAATGTGTCCTGTCGCGCGGGCTCCGAACGCGGGAGCGGGCTTTTTTGTTAAGTTAAATTCCACGCGGACGAAGTCACGGGCTCAGCTAGTATATTATATAAACATTCCTCTTGAATCACTATCTATTAAAAAAAACCGCATCATAATCCGTTGCGTTAGTTTTAAAGATCTAAGCATACATAGGGACAGACAGACAGCGGGAAGCGACTTTGTTTTATTATACTATGTAGTGAAGTAAACGGGAATCGAACCGACTACCTTCGGCTCATTGTCATAACATAGAGCATAGGTCATTGGTTACTTATGTAATTAATATTTGTGTTCAAAGTCATTTGATCAACCTTGTGAATTCGTATTGAAATTAGCTTCCGGTTTTAGATAACTCATTCAAAATCATTTTAGCTTAGCGGGACTATTAGCAATGTGGTTTTTTAACCTCCGACGAAAATAGAGGGGTGTTATAGGTTTAAAATGTGTATCTGTGTGTCTGTCTGTGGCATGGTAGCGCCCAAGCGGATGAACCAATCTTAATGTTGTTTTTTTTTGTAAGAAAGGTATTCTGATTGAGATTGTTCTTAGCTATGTTTCATGAAAATCGGTTCAGCCATTTGAAAATTACTAGCTCTATTGTAGTTTTAAAAGTCGTCGCATCGGGGGTTTTTAAAATTTTATTTAACTAAGTCGGCAAACAACCGTACGAACCGCCCGATGTTAAGCAGTTACCCTGGCCCAAACCAAATACATTGCTCGTACGTTGCCTACCTAATGTGGAGTGGGACAGAGGGGAACTGCTTAACATTAAGAGGGTCGTAAGCGTGATTATCGACCTTGTTGTTTGAAACAAAAGGACAAAAAGTACCTACCTACTATCATTAATAGTTATACTAATTATCTTATTTTTCTCAAATCTCAGACAATGTATTCTTAAGCACTCTTCAAACAGTAGCGGTTATACAGTCGCGGTTATAGTAGTACCACTCGCTCACAGAAGATCGGAAAAATGCTGTCACGTTTCTTACGATGATTGAGAGCCGGGATTACCTAATGTTATTTTATTCTGAGGTCTATAACCGGATCAGAACGTGACCTAGACTGAAAAGATTGAGAAATAAACTCAAAGTCCTTGTATATTTTTTGAAGCGAAGCTTCTTTACGGACGTTCGGGGCGCTCGCTGCCCGGGCACTAAAACCGTGAAAAGCGTTCCGCGTTACGCGTTACGCGTTACGCTTTATCAAAACCCTATGCACGCCACTTATAATATATCTTATATCTACTGCAAAGCTTCGCTTCTTTCGGGCGACCCTAGACGGCACTGATTTTTAATAATATAACTTTTTTATCGCTATTTATTTAATTTAATCACCGTCAATATGATCTCTCGCTTGCACTGCTGAACAAAGCCGATTTCTTTTGACGTCTCTGTTTATTGAAAGCTCAAAATAGATAGGTACAAAAATTGCTTTTAATAGTACTGGGAACGGTAACATATCATCGGACAGCGGTCGCTATCGAAACCGCTACTGTCTACGGGCGGCCTTAATGTTTTTGGCACTCATACATATTATGAAGTAATTGCGTAAATTCATCATTTCATGCTATATTTGTGCGATAATCACTTTAAAATGAAGACGCGCTCAAAAATGGAAGAACTAAATCGAAATAAGCTTTTATTAAGGATGGCGTGCCATGCACTGTGGTGTAACATATTTTACTCCGTTGTGCGACAGGGGATAGCACTTAAGGACAGTTTGACGGAAGAACAAATGAAAATTGATTTATTCGAGAATGTTTCTAAGTATTCTCATTGCTATTATACCAATTGGAATATGGTAAGTGTTTTTTTTAAAGGAAAGGAATTTTGAAAAGCGTTGTTTTAAGGGAAAGGAATTTTGAAAAGCGTTGTTTTAAGGGAAAGGCATTTTGAAAAGCGTTGTTTTAAGGGAAAGGCATTTTGAATAGCGTTGTTTTAAGGGAAAGGCATTTTGAAAAGCGTTGTTTTAAGGGAAAGGCATTTTGAAAAGCGTTGTTTGAAGGGAAAGGCATTTTGAAAAGCGTTGTTTGAAGGGAAAGGCATTTTGAAAAGCGTTATTTGAAGGGAAAGGCATTTTGAAAAGCTTTGTTTGAAAGGAAAGGCATTTTGAAAAGCGTTGTTTTAAGGGAAAGGAATTTTGAAAAGCGTTGTTTTAAGTGAAAGGAATTTTGAAAAGCGTTGTTTGAAGGGAAAGGCATTTTGAAAAGCGTTGTTTTCTGAAACAAGCTGTAGCTTATTAAAAGCAGCTTATATACGGGGTGGCTTAAAAGGTTTAGTAGCACCCTGTCATGGAATATTGGCGTTAAGTAGATATTGAAGTTAGTTTCGTACGATGACTGAGAGAGTGGGATCCTCAAACCCCTCCCTTTCTCTGTCTCGGCTTCAGGTCGGCTTCGTGCGAGCTATGCCTTTGGTATTGGAAGCATCTATAGTCCACGGTAACTGCTTAACATTTGGCAATATTGCAATGTTTAAAAAACTTGGAACTTTCGTACGATGAAACAGAGCGCCGGAAGTCCAACCCATTCCCCTTTAAAGGGAGCATTTTAAATCTGTATTTTTAAGTATATTTTTACTTAATCGAATATGTCGTACGATTCATAACAGTGAAATAATTGTCAAAATAACTTCGGGGCACAAATACACACGTGTATCCGTGTCCGGTATTCCGCGCTGGGTCATTTTATCAAAATATTTGGATTTACCGTCGTACTAACCTTAACAATGAAGCCTTATTTGCTAATATAATTTGGTTCTGGCTTGAGGCTAAAAAGTTAAATTTATCGTGTTCGAGATAATATTACTTAAAGATTCAAGATTCAAGGTTCTTCCGTTTGGTTGTCTACCGCTAGGCAGGTTTGAGCCTCGGACAAAAGTAATAAAATACTCATATACAATATTCTTTTTATCTGACGTTCGAGGTTTAGCTCAACTCACCTCAAAATTGTTTTTATACATGTCAACTAAGCATTTACGAATACTCAGAACCTACCACCGGTTAGGAATGCTGCTTCCATTGAGAAGATCCGGCAAGAAACTCAATGGTTACTCTTTTCAATGAATAAAAGATGGTGTACATTCTCAGGAACAGAATGTGAGTAGGCAACACCATTGTCACTGAATAGTAATCAAATCTCACTCAGATTTTTGTATTTAAATTTCCCACTGGTTTAGATTCCCATGGGGATACATAGTTATTTCTAATTAGTGTGATAGGCCCACGGTAAAATAAAATAATAATACCCACGTAATATGTTCATTACCCAGTTTTATTTGCAATTTCAATAAATATGTAAATTCAGAACGATTATCATTGAGTTTAATAATGTTATTCAGAATACTTAATATATGCAACCCTGCATTTCGTTCTAATTCTATGCCAGAATATTATACCTGTTTTGTCGAATAATTGTCCTTGCTTTAACTTTCAAACAAGTATTTTATATTCACACTAGCTGAGCCCGCGACTTCGTCCGCGTGGAATTTAACTTAACAAAAGAGCCCGCTCCTGCGTTCTGAGCCCGCGCCACAGGACCCATTTTTTAAATTTTGTTTTTCTAAAATAAAAGCAGCCTAAGTTACCCCCTATAAGATCAGCTATCTGCCAGTGAAAGTCCCGTCGAAATCGGTCCAGCCGTTTCGGAGATTACCCGGAACAAACACACAGGCGTTTTTGCTATAGGTATCGTATGTTCTTTCATATGCATTTACTGAAAAGGTGTTATTTTGATATTACAAACAGACAATCCAATTTTATTTATAGATGTATAGATTTCAAAGGTCTTGGCAGATTTTATCCGTATTTGATGTTAATGTAAAATTAAAAAATACTTTGAAGTTTGTGTATTCTTCCTTTTGTTACTTTTGCTGTTTGGCTTGGTTTGGGTTTGGCAATATTATATAAGTATTTTTTTTAATATTAATAACTAGTTTTGATAACTTTTCCTTGCCTAAACACTTTTTAATTTATATACTCACATAAAATTCCGCGCCATTTATAAAAAAAACGCTCAGATAGTTGAGACAACAGGTTTTAAAAGTTATATTGTAGTTTGGTTTTGATTTATTTTGAAAGTCTTAAAACTTAGACTTGAATGACGTAACTTGTGAATATCAAGACAAACAATCCCAAGGCTTAAAGTATCAAGATTACTAGTAACAAAAGTTATTATTTATTTGAGTATAATTATACTCATACCTAGTTATAATTTTTAATTATAACAATTATACTTTTTATTACCCATAATTATACCTAACCTTTATTATTTATTTTAGTATAAGCATATTAAAAACCTTTTTAGTTCAGCTTTGCTATTGAAGGTTTTATTTCCTGGATTTCGAAAACAGCGCCACCTACCAGATCCAACTATAGCTAAGAACCATCCAGATGAACCCATACAAACAAAATAAAAAACATCATTATCGGTCAAGCTGTTAAGGACGTAAAGAATTACGAACACGCGGAATTTTATTTATAATGATACTTCTATTTTGTTCGCCTTGTCTTAAGACTACAAGTCTAAAAACTTCAAGTTTTAAGTCTTCAAGTCTTAAGTCTTCAAGTATTAAGTCTTAAGTCTCGATTTTTCCTGAGTCTCCAACCAACTAAACATTCATCATCAACAATTGTTTCAGACCTTCCAAACGGTTTTCCTCACGATGTCTCTTGTCTATGACATAATGGAATGGCTGGACAAGCACGAGACGAGCATCGGCAAGAAGCTCAAGTACTACCGCGATGTACTATTTAAGGGAGCGGTTGTACCAGTAACCATGGTAAGTTCATCCTACTCATATTATAAATGCGAAAGTTTATGAGTGTGGATGTATGTTTGTTACTCTTCCACGCAAAAACTACAGAACGGATTTGGATGAAATTTGTAACACGGATAGTTTATAACCTGGATTAACATATAGGATAGAAACTAGTCAACAATAATAATAAAAATATACCATCTTTCGATGGTCGGAGAGTTACCTCAAAAAAAGTAATTTTGCTACATTTTATATTTTTGAAAGTGAGATCTACTCTTTAAGTATTTTTGTAACAAATTACATCAACTTCCGTCAGAAACTGTAGAAGTTATGACCCTGTGACGGGTCGGGACAGACAGACGGACGGACGGACGGACTGGATGATCTTGTAACGATTCCTCGTAGGGACTACGGAACCCTAATAAAAATTACGGGGGTTTAAGATCATTAAAATTTAATTCTCATAAGGGAAAATCCACTTACGTGAGAATTTTACATAAGTTAAACATTTTCGGGCGTTACAAGCGTCAATAGCCTAGTGGTTAGAGGAGCCGTTTTTGTGGGTGAGAGGTTCCGGGTTCGATCCCCATCCTGGCCATTAAACTATTAACGTGAGCCCACTCCTAACACAAGCATTCGCTAAGTCGGAGGGGCTAAAGTTAGGGCTAAAGGGAATACTAGTAATGTGATAAACACACATTGCTAGTAATCTATTTATAACAAAAAAAGATAGGTACCTACATTAAAAGGAATTAAAATCGTCAGAAATACTTCATTTTCCTACATAAATTTAAAATCTCACGGAGTTACTTTAGTATAAGATACCTAAGTGACTTAGAAATCTGTATAATTAACCCTTTCGGACAACTTTTTAACAATCATTGAATGCAGGTATAATTACTTTTAAAAATTAAATCATGTCTCCATCAACAATATTAAAAGTACTTCCTCTCCATGTGGCATTCCCGTGGGAAGGCCAAGTATACTCTGGGTGTAAACCTATTAAATTGTACAGATGCATTTCCTTATGTTTTCCAGTTTATTTCAATCATGTTCTGGACAGTCTACTGGATCGACAGGGAACTAGTCTTCCCGAAGGTCTACGACCAGGTAGTTCCCTGGTGGTTCAACCACTGTGTCCACACGAACATCGCCATCGTGGTCCTAGTGGAGACTGTCCTGCAGGAGAGGAGACACCCTACTAACATGAAGATTGAGTTGTTCTTGGATAGTTTCATTGGAGTTTTCTATGCTATTGTGTGAGTACCTATATTTTAGATTTCTTAGAGTTTCAAAGCCTTCTAATAAATCTCAAAATCAGGTAATCTGCTAATTTAGAGGCCCAAATTTGAAGTCTTCAAGTCTGTTAATTTAAAATCTCTAAGTCTGCTAATTCAAAGTCTCCAAGTCTTTAAATTGGTTAATGTAAAGTCTCCATGTCTGCTAATTGAAAGCAGGTTACTTTTTTCTCCGAGTCTACTGATATGATACCTTTCCATTCATAAGAAAACAATTGGCCAAATCTTCGTGTCAAAAATTGGTACATAGGTAGGCACTCTTATATCGTAAGGGGGGAGCGGAATTCCAACATGATCAAGATGGCGTATTTTCAGATTCTGATTTAAAACCCTTTTTCATTTCCAGATACTACTCAATATATTTCTTCGCGAACCGCTGGTTGTATGGTGTCTTCGGAATCATGAATTGGTGGCAGGTCTGCCTCTACCAGCTGCTGATCTGGTCTTCCATGCTGATGTTCTACTTCCTCCAGTTTCCGGTCAACAGAATATTCCATAGGGAACCGGTTATGGAAGAAAAGATTGGAAGTTTAGAAATTAAACATGGAGTTGATGGAAATGGCGTTGGGGAAGATAAGAATGCAGATTTGAAATTTAGAACCAGCAGAGTAGTGGATAATTCTAGTCTATGATTTTAGAAACGGTATCTTTGTTGAATTTTTGATATTGTTGGTTTATGATGGATCCGATGGGGGCTGGTTTGTTGGGTTTAGCATTATACTTACCCCTCGTCTGTACTGAAACATTTACACTGATTCATGGTGTTGTCTGTTATTAAGTAAGTACCACAAATTATTCCGTTTTCTATAGTTGTATTATCGTTTCGTGGACGACCGCTTGGGGCAGTGGTTTGAGCACAGATATAGATTTACATAGATAACGCAAATGCATGTACTTCGCGTGTACGAAACCCCGACCAAGCGTCAAGGTTGGTCGCCGTTAACATACAGTCCGCGCGACTACAGATATAAAAAATATGAGTATGAGCGCGATAATCACTCGAGAGAATCGTAGCGGACGGAGGGGCATCGGCGGCATCGGCGTCTTTGAATCAGTTTGGATTTAATTTCGGCTGTGACGTCACAGTAGGTATTAAAAATTCGGCACGCTTGGTTTCAATACAAATCGTGATAATTGCGTTATCTATGTTAATCTATATCTGTGGGTTTGAGCCTTGGCCGCTCGCCTCACTGCATCGGATGGTTGCGGGTTCGATCCCGCAGGGGCGAATTTCAGAAAATGCCTTTTGTAACTTGCCCAGTTGGTGTCACTGAGATCACCCCCAGTCCATTGTTGCTTAGTTTGGGACCATACATTTGGTGTGTCAGTCTGGCGATATTTATTATTATGATTGGTGTTTTGTTTTTATTTTTCTTCCTGCTTGAGGGGTTGAATAACTGACACACAAGCCTTGATCAAGTGTGCCACGTTGCAGCTATACTTAGGGTCTAGGATCTCTTTATTTCTGTAGCTAGGTATATATATTTTGTCATATATTATTATTCTGATCACCCAGTTCCATTTGTATGGTAAATAAAACATTGCAATGTTGCTGTCGCAGCCAACTAGCTTAATTCGCCGTTCAATTAACAGCCTAGCCACTTAATTGAACAGCGCCGTTCAACTAGTGGCCTGAATGATATTCAGCCATTTGATCAAACAGCTAGGCAAATGACTTGGATCGATGACGTTTAATTACTTGCCTAGCCTGATCATTTCTATTTAATACCAAACTGTCAATATGGCGTCGGCAAAAAACAATTTTGATGGAATATTTTTATTAGGTATTGTTCAAATCCACCGAATCTACGTGCCGGGTGGGATTTCTGTGGGGTCATAAAAAAATAACCCTAACCTAAACCCATCCGGGTCGCTCTGCTTGGATAGTATTTTGAAAAAGTTTTGTAGTACTTAAATGTCAACCAGTTGCCTAAGCATTAGCCAGCCAGTTTATTAAATGTTGTAACAGACAATACGGCTGAATATCATTTAGGCCGTTAGTTGAACGGCGCTGTTTAGTAAAGTGGCTAGGCTGTTGATTGAACGGCGAATTAAGCTAGTTGGCTGCGACATAGCTATATAGAGCCAACACGAATGGATGTTTAAGGTACAATCGCCCACGGTCAATATTTCTTAGATGTCGGCATTTAAAAGACTTTGTTTATATTTATGAGCGAAACAGGAAATTTCGGATTTTATATTCGTGACGTTATTTCGTAAGAGCCAACCCTGGTGTTGGATATTCAAGGCTTTCGATATTACTTAACGACTGTAGTGTGTGATAGCTGGGAGCGACAGCTTAACGTGCCCTTCTAAGCACGAACAGAAGCGCTTAGTGCAATTCCACAACCGTGCACTTAGCCAGGGTCGTTTGCTTATTTAAATACAATTGAAAACCATCGGTCTTGAACATTATCTTCATGAGTTCTTCATCGTAAATCATTATTTCTTGGCGTACGACATTTTGTCGGCAATAGGACTACTCATTGATGACCGTCAACATGTCGACCACCAAGTTTTCACGATTTACGATGTAGATTTCTTGAAGATAATATTAATGACGGTTTTTTACGTCTACGAAGTTAGCAGACTCGCCCCGCAGGGCCGTCTGCTAATTGAAAACCATCATTATCTTCGTCATATTGTATTGTCGATTGACAAAACCTCTGAAGAAGACAAAATATATTTTTTTCAGTATGTAATTATTCGAAAATTTCTGCTTCGTGTTAAGTATCTTTTCCAAATAGAAAATTAAAGTAATTTAACTTTAAAACCATGTACCTATGTATTATGTTTGGAAAATGTGATATGGAAATTAGTTTAAGTTAACTTAATTAAAATAACTAGTAATATTTCGGGTTTAGTTTTATTTATGGAATTAGTAAAAAAAGATTAAAACAGCCAAGAAAATATTTTACACTTTTTTTATTAAAGGATTTCCCTTAAAATTAAATTTTACATGTACAAAATAATGTTGTTCAATTTACAAATTCGATCATCAGTACAAATAGGTACAATCGAGAATGCAATGGTTTCGAAAATAATTTGTTTTAGTTGCCAAAATTGATCGTCTCCTCACAGTGCGCGTGTCTTGTGTCTTGTGTAAATACATTCTTATTTACACTGCGTTACAGTTGAAATTACGGCAACTGACAGCCCGCTGACGCTGTTACATCCTACTTGCTGTGCGCTGTCACTTGACAGCTAATTTCTGTTCTCGATTGTAACCACAATTTGTATTTATTTCTTAAACAATATTTAGGTAACTAAGAGTATTTTAAAATATACGTTTTTAATCTATAAATACGTTGGCAGTGGTAAGAAGAAAGTTGGAAGTTTTTATAGAAAAAAAATATTTATAAACATAATTTAAAATATAGTTTGACTAAGATTAAAATGTACTTTAGATACGAAAACCTGTAGGATATTAATAGGTATTATGTTTTGAAGCGGCTTTTAATAATGAATACGTTTTTTCGATCGAAAGGCAATTATTTTCGTTCAAACAACTTTTTGTTCATGTCTGTACATTTACCTAAATATCGATATTCGTTTGGTTATGAATGCACAATAGACTCAACGCATTTTTGTATTAATTATAGGCTTCAGAAACAAATATCCGACTAAACACGTAATTTAATTATTGTTATTAATGATTAATAAATTAATATTTTTTCAAATATACTAATTTTTATAATTTACAAAAATAATTGTATAAAAATTGATAAACACTTAATTAGATTTACAAATTTATTGCAATGTCGGTTTTTTATAAACTGTCAGAATTCGGTCGGACTAAAATATCTCTACAAGTTTTCATAAGTTCACAACATACATATATCAATAGAACTCTACAAATTGTCTGTACAGTTGTCTTGGATACCTCTGGATCGCGTCGTCTTGGTACACCAGCCTTTTAGGCTGCAAATAATAGGACGTCGGCGTTCTTATACTAACACCTTGGACTTGTGGCCGTTGTCTGACTTGATACGTGGTTATATCCGACGCCGCAAACTGTGGATCTGGCTGTAAATTGTTCCTAAACCTAGAAAAAGTGTAATCCCTGTCAGATTGGGCTACAAAACCACTGGGGATGCGACCGACAGGTAAATTGGGTGCCAGCGCTTCATTCAACCTGACGTCATAGTCATTTTCTAAACTGTCGGCTAAATTTTGTCTTATCGAAATATTCTCAGGTAACAAAGGTTTTCCTGTTGCTGTATAAGGTTTGGATATCTCTGGTTTCGGTTTTAAATCTTTTCTGAACGGCGCTTCAGTGGTTTTGTAAGTGTCAGTTTTATATGAATTGTCGGTTTTTGTATTGTCAGTTTTATAATTGCTGTCTAGAAACGGTATGGACGTAGCCAGGTAAGGTTTTATATAGTCACCTGGTGATAGAGTAGATTCTAGTTTACCCCTAATCGCTTCGTAACTGTCAGTATAAGTCCTCAATACTTTATTAGCTAAATTCTTTGCTCTTTCATCAGGCGTAGTAGGTTTTTCCGTAGTGGGCTTCTCTGTGGTTGTAGTAGTCCGTTCATTAGTAGCTACGACGGTCGTAGAAGCGTGTTTAGCTGGTTTTTCGTAGTCTATATCTTCTTCATCATAATATTCCTCATCGTATTCTTCTTTCAATTCTTCTAAAGCTTTTTCAGTAGTTACAAGGGTAGTAGTTTTTTCTGTAGTAGTGGTAGGGGTAGGAGTAGTGGTTGAGAGTGTAGTGGTTGTGGTAGTTTTAGGGGTGGTATTTACAGGTGCTGAGACATCTCTCCCGGCGACTGGTTGAAGGCCGCGTGGGAGATATGGGCTTCCACCCCTAGAGGGTAAAAAAGGACGTTTAACAACCCTCACATTAGGTCTTACATCCCTAATCTTGCTTGTTATATCTTCATCTTTACTTTTCACAGGTTCTGGCTTTGTTAAATCTTCATCCTCATAATAATCATCTTGGGTTTTAATGTTCCTAACCTTGTTTCTGTTGTTTTTCTCAATTTTCGGTTCGTCGTAATACTCGTCATATTCTACTGGTCTTTTCGTCTTTCGGCCCTTGGTACCGTAGTGTGGTCTCGTGGGCTTGAATTTTTCTTTCTCAACCGGCTCGAGTTTCGGCCTTTGTACGGTACTGGTCTTTCCAGAAGACGACGGTCTACTGGTATCATCGTCTTCGTAATCGTAGTAGTCGTCGTCTTCTGCTTTTAACGGCGCTTTAGTGGTTGCTACGGGTACATAGTCATACTTTTGTCTCTCATTAGCTGGGACTGGTCTTTTGATCTTTGGCGGTTTGCGCGGTTGACTGTACAACGCATTACCTTTTGGTTTCACGAGAACTTCGCCTTCTGGTGCTGATGGTACTTCTCTCTTCTCTTCTTGGATTGTATCGTCACTTTCGTAGTTCTTTTCGGGTTTGAGATAAGGTCTATCTTCTCTTGGCCTGTATCTTCTGCTATCAGAGTATCTGTCTTCTCGTGGACTGTTTGTCGGTTTGTCAACTTCTTCTCTTGAAGGTCTTCTCTGATCGCGAGGTCTGATTTCATCTCTGAGTCTGACTTCATCTGTAGGCTTGACTTCATCTCTGGGTCTAATCTTACCTCTGGGCCTAATTTCATCGCGGGGTCTTATTTCATCTCTAGGTCTTTTTTCATCCCTAGGTCTTATTTCATCCCTAGGTCTTATTTCATCTCTAGGTTTGATTTCATCTATTGGTCTTATTTCATCCCTGACACGAACCTCATCTCTACCTCTCACATCATCTCTATCATCATCCCTAAGCCTAGTCTCATCCTGAGGTGCACTAATATCTTCATCCCTATTCCTATCAGGTCTAGGCCTTACTTCATCTCTGGGCCTAAACTCATCTCGAGGTCTATACTTAGGCCTTTCTTTTTGGTCTCGCAGACCTCGAGGTCTGTCTTCATCCTCTGGTCTGGAGCGTTCTTCTTCTTCATCTCGTGGTCTGGGTCTACGGTTTCTGTATCCTGGCCTTCGGTCCTCGTCTTCATCGTAGGGTCTTCTGCCGTATGGTCTTTTGGCAGGTCTTCTCTCGTAAGTGCGGCGGTCTTCTAAGTCGTCTTCTGGAGTCTCATCTCTAGGGCGGGGGCGGCGCTCGTATCTGGAAAGGGACAGTCATTTCCATTGGTTCAATATTAGAAGAATCATGGCGATTAAAAACAAAACCGTATATTAGAAAACTTTTTTTATCATTTATTCTGCTCGACGTTGTCACCGACATTAGGATAATATCAGTCCTTGACCATCAATCACTGGACAAAGCATCCAGATAGTACACCCATAGAGAATAGAATTGAAATCAAATAAGAATATCTCTCCAAATTTGACCTAAGGCATTGAGTTTTATGGTAGAGATTCTCCAGTAGGAAATCTTGCAAGGCTTTGTTGATATTGCCCCTAATAGTTTTGTGTATCTTGTATGTGATTAGAGGATGCTGGATCTTACCTATCATCTTCATAATCATCTACTGCGGGTCGCTTCTTCTTGCCAGGTCTGCCGGGACGAGGGCGCGGTCTTCTCCTGGAAATATTTCAGGTTCTAATTATAATTCCACGTCTTGACACTTTTTAGGATGGGAAAAATGGATGGGGCAAGTTGTTAGTAGGTAGGTGGTTGTACGTGAAAGTCTCTTCGACTGCTGAAGGTTGATAGTCGGTCAACCTTCAGCAATCGAAGAGATAACATCGAGATAACGAACGAAAATCTGATCAGGGATTCAATTCTTCAAGTTCAATCTTCTAGGAAAATTAATATTGTTCTACTGCTGGGTATGAGGAAGCCCTAAGAGTCCAGTCCAGAGTCCACCAAGCTGGCCTAGTACGGGTCGATAAACTTCATCAACTCAACATCATCACGGCTGTATTCCTTGAAGAGGACAGCAGCGATGCGCTAGTACAACAAAATTTTCTTAACCGTATTTCGGTCCCAATGTAGCCTATATGCTCGCTTAGTCCGACTTGGTGAACTTCACACCTCCTTCGAACGTCGTGCAGGTGTCTTGAAGATGTTTTTGTTCACCGTTTAGCAAGTGATCATCTTTTTTGAAAATGAGGTTCACCGTCTTTGAAAATTACGTTCTCACATGCGGGATTCTTCAGTAACAAAAGATGGAGAAATGAACTGTTCAGTTACGCACCTGTCTTCGTAATCATAGTCATCTCTTGGGTTGTAGTAGTCATCATCATAGTAATCATAGGCGTATGCGGGGCGCCGCCGCGGGGGCCGTGGGGGACGCTGCGTCGTGGTGGTAGTTGTGGTGGTGGTGGGGGTAGTCGGGGGCGGCGTCGTGGTGGTGGCTTTGTATAACGCATCGTTTCTAGAAAGGTAAAACGTGTAGGGTAGTTGATTATGTTATGAAAAAGAAAATAAATGTAGGTATTTGAGATATTTTTTATAACACAGTCTGCATACTGTTACAACATCAACATTATTGTTACAATTTTATTGTGTGGTAATTCAGATAGGCATGTATTTTTTTAAATAGGCGAGAAAGTAAATTTATGAGAAAGAAAGTTTACTTATGTTTAAAATTATGAAAAGAATAACCATTGAGTTTCTTGCCGGATCTTCTCAGTGGAAGCGGCATTCCGAACCGGTGGTAGATTCTGACTATTCATAAATGCTTTGTTGGCTTACGTGAATAAATACAATTTTGAGTTTTTGAGTTATGAAATAGAGTTCGTATCTCCATTTAGGTTCAAAACGGCCACTATCCCAAAATGTCCACTTTCCCAAAATGGTCACGGTTCCAGAATCACCACAATATTTTCCCCAAAGTTGTGAATCCTTTGTGTACCCTATTCTATAGTCAATTCTCATCCGAGCATTATATAAGTACATCAATTCGGCCGTTGATATTCAAATTCAAAGCGTTTATTTTGTTTAGGCCTATGGGGACACTTACAAATTGTCAATTCTACATTTTTTTTTGCCTTATATCTACAACCAGATCTGAACGCGATCTCGACTGAGAAGATCTGGCAAGAAACTCAGTGGGCTTGTCTTTATATATTATGCAGTATTTTTTTTTTCGCCACTTGCTTAATTACAAACAGTAGTAGAAATTAATATAAATATAATAGCTCCAATGTGTTGCCTTTTGAGATTACCAAGAATTACATAAGTAGTTCGAACTAGTATCATCTTAACATTGGTTTGACCGATTGGAAGTCATCACGGGATCTGATTCATACCTGCTCCAAAATTTTTGTGAGTTCTTGCAGTCTATTTCGGAGACAAAGTGACAGATGAACGTTCTCTGATCGAAGGCGGTATAGTTGGCGCACAGGAAGTCATCCCGCCTGCCGCCGAGACAGTGGTGGTACACCTGGAACAGGACATTGGAGTCAGGATATAATAAAGTTTAAAAGCACAGATATAGATTTACATAGATAACGCAAATGCATGTACATCGCGTGTACGAAACCCCGACCAAGCGTCAAGGTTGGTCGCCGCTAACTGACAGTCCGCGCGACTACAGATATAAAAAATATGAGTATGAACCAGATAATCACTCGAGAGAATCGTAGCGGGCGGAGGGACATCGGTGGCATCGGTGTCTTTGAATCGTTTTGGATTTCCCGTCACTAATGACGTCACAGTAGGTGTTAAAAATTCGGCATGGTTTCAATACAAATCATGAAACTTGCGTTATCTATGTAAATCTGTATCTGTGGTTTAAAGGCTAGACAGTCTCGCTAGTGTTGCTCAACTATCGTGAAACAATACAATCGTGAAATCGCAAAATATTCACTATATCGATAGGGCATCGATAGTGTCCATACTTACTATTGATGACGAGCAATAGTTTCGATACTATTGAGTACAATAATTTCGATAGTATCGATTGTATCGGTACTATAGATACTACTATCGATATTGATTTGATTAACACTCTTTATTAGGGATATTATCGATGCTATTGCTCGTTATCAATAAGTAGTATTGACAGTATCGATAGTCTTATCGATATTTGTGGCTAGTTTTCAAGCTCAACAATCGAAACATCAACTATCAATAGCTAGGCAACACTAATTCTCGTCATAAAAATGTCTGAAACTAGTGTTTGTAAGCCCCGTGTCGCAAAGCGAATGCGATGCGACAGCGATTTATTAATATTTTTTTTATTGTTTTTTTATTTTTATTAATCATTTTTCCAGTGAGAACCTTGAATCGTTCTTACAAGTCACAAACTTCCTGGGTAGTTTCACTAGTTGTCAATTTGTCAAGCAATTTATTTGCTTAAATATGGATTGAAGTTGAAATTGAGAGACCTGTAACGACAGTTCTTTACAGATCTCACATACACCATCAATTTCCAAACCTCCGCTACCGTCGCTTAACCTCACCTGGCACTTGTGCTCCACAGAAGCGTAGAACCCGTCGTGCAGCCCTTCACATTTGAAGTTTATCTTCTCCAGTGGGGGCACGGTCTCGTAAAACGGATAATCAGACAGATTATATCCGTTCAACTCGCGCGGTAGATTTGGGTCGTGTACATAGTCAATTTGGGGTATTCCCGTCAATTTTCTCGTTGTGTTGGTAGTCTTGGCAGTCTCGGCGTCTTCCGCTGTCGTTTCAGTCTGAAAATTGAAAAAAAAGTAACGTCAATTGGATATAGTTTTGCGTTTTGCAGAACGGATTTAACCCGCATGCATTGCTGTAGGCCAAAATCAACCTTGTGTTAGCGGTTTTAGGTTCTGTTTCAGTTTGCAAAAGTGTGTGTGGGTTGGTACTATTAGGTCGTACATGATTTTATGAAGAAAATTGAATGACTCAAGCTTGAAGTACTTTGCAGAGATCCATTGTAAAATGATTTGAACCTACCACTCCCTCTCAGCTTGTTAATCTTCCTAGATTATAAACCAAATACGTTGATCAATAATAGAAGAGGACAACATGACCGAAGTAAGTTAGAGGCAAAGACTTACAAGAAGGTATACAGGATGTAACGTAACGGGCATCGTAACGAAAACTGATACCATGGATTCAAGGTATGATTCTGGACCATATTACCATAATACATGATTCATGACATGTTCAAAGTTTTGTGTATGAAATGCGCGCTCGAGCGTATTGAGTCTTAATTTACATTGCAGTTTATGTTTTAATAGTAATTATTGATTTATTTATGTAAAATGAATAAGCAGTGATAGGCGATTGGTTAAGCACGCGTCTTGCGGGCGGGCTACCAGGTCTCGGGTCGAAATCTATGGGGAGGCCCGTGCCCAGGAGTAGGACGTCAAAAGGGCTAAAATTATTATTTTATAATTATTATGTAAAATCACTTTAGATAGATTTGTATAATGATTTCATATTAAAATCAATTTTAAAACGCTGAAAAATTTAAGCATAATTCTAGAAAAAATATCAACGGAAAATTCCAACTCTGGGCGGCCCGGAATCAGTTTTCGTTACGATGCCCCTTACACCCTGCATATTAAATAATTATTAATTAAATTCGAGCACATAGCTCAGGATGTCGTCTGTCGAGACATTTTTAATTAATATTTATGACAACTTTCTCTAGATCATCCAATAACTAACGTTTTAAGTATCGTGCATATTGCAAAATATTAAGCTTGCAGTTTTTCACATATCTTTACAAAATTTTATCCGCTAGCAAGGATTTTTTTTCAGGATGTCGACAACCACTCCATCTGCCGGGTACAACTATGGCTTAGAACCATTCAAGTGACCAGATACTTAAGTAAAAAAAAAACCATCAGAATCAGTCTAGCCGTTACAGAGAAAAAGAATAAAGAACACAGCGGAATCTTTACAATAATTCTTCTGTAGGCACGTGTGTTTGTAAATAAACACTTTCTAAACGGCTGGACCGATTTCGATGACATCATTTGTGTGTGTTTGAGTGGGTCCCTAGATGGTGTAGATTCCCGCATGGACCCGGTGGGTGGGTTTGCAATCGACGGCTGCCAGTCAGCTAGTTTTATATACATAAGATGAAGAAGATTCGGAATCAATACAGAGGAAACTGACAAGTTTTGGATCAGACACTAATATGTTCAGTCATTTTTTAATCTATAAAATCTTCACTTTATATAACATGCTCGCAGCCTTATTTCATTCATATTAAAGACATCTGAGATATGTGGCAGGAAATGAAAAGTAAATCACCTTGACAGGCGCACCTTCATACGGTATCCGGATTCAGGGCAGTTACACATAGCGTAGAGATATATAACTTTCAAATAACAGCGGTAGAGCCAAACTAAAGCCAATTGACTACAGGTCATGTAGAGCTGACTCTACCAAGAGAGTCATACTCAAACTCAAAATAGAATTTATTCATGTAAGCCAACAAAGCATTTATGAATAGTCAGAATCTACCGCCGGCTCGGAATGCCGCTTCCACTGAGAAGAGCCGGCGAGAAACTCTATGGTTACTCTTTTCAATGAATAAAGGATGGTGAACATTCTCAGACGCAACAGAATGTGAGCAGGCAACACCATTGTCACTAAATAAGTACCTAATAGTAAATATTAATCAAATCTCACTCAGATTTAGGTATTTAAATAAAATGAGAAAGCTCGTTTAGTGAGGTGTGCATGTGTAGTCGACTCTCGGAGAAGATCAGCGTTTATTATTTTTTGTACGGAGAGTAAGAGAGCCCAATGCCAAACCCCATTTCTCTTCGACTTGGTACCTATTTCAAGCATCTATAGATTACGGTAACTGCTTAACATGAGGCGGGTCGTACACTTGTTGTCGACTGATGATCTGTTTTGAAGCGAAGCTTCTATATGGGCGTTCGGGGAGCTCGCCGTGCGGCTACTCTATCCGTGCTAAGCGTTAGTAGCGTTACACGATGCCGTCAGTAGCGTTACACGATAATAGGTATACAGTGTGGCAGCTGCGGCGCCCTACGCTTTATAATATAAAGCTTCGATTCTTTCGGGCGTCTCTAGACGGCACTGTTTTTTTTTTGGTAGGTATTTATCCAAAAGTGTGTGGGTGTGTGGGTGATACAAGTGATTCAAGAAATTTGGAAAATATTGTTTTTTTTTTTAAAACCGAACCATTTACTTTTGAGACATAATATATGAATTCTAATTATTCAAACCTGCGGTCCATCTTCCGAAACCTCCTCGGGCGCCGCTGTGGTTGTACTGGATGTCTTGGTGAAGAAGAGAGATGTGGCTTTCGCCGCTGATGTGGTCGGTAGCTCCGTCGCCAGGAGTGCTACCGCGAGACCTGGAATACAAATAAACATCTTCTTTAGGCATTGTTAGCTTAACGATGCACGCTTTGGAACACAAGTTGTGCAGGTTCCGCCTCTCACACCTCTGCGACGACCGCTTGGCGCAATGGTTCGAGCGTAGGCCGCTCGGCTGAGGTAAATTTCGGAAATGGCCTTTTCGTAATTTGCTCAGGTCTGGGTGTCATTGGGATTGCCCCCGGTCTTTTATACGGTACCCATAGTACAAGCGTTGCTTAGTTTGGGACCAAACAGTTGGTGTGTTCGTCTGGCGATATTTATTTATTTATTCGGATTTCATGTGCCAATCTTATTTCAAATATTTGCTTCCTGAACTGCATTTTAACGGTGAAGGAAAACATTGTAAGTAATCCTGCATGCATTTCTAAGAAATGTGTGAAGTTTTCTACCTACAGCTGGGCTAGCAAGGTCGGTTAGCCCGAATTCCCCTCCAATTGAGAGGGGATGTGTCCCGTATATGAAGCTATAACATCATCTTTAGCATTGATTCAAGCGCCATGCAAAATATCTTGCATTATTACGTAAAATTGTATAATTGCTATATATTTATATGAAATACATTTATATAAAGGTCACGAGTTTTTGTGATATGTACCTAACTCAACTTAAAAGCTTATGTAATCATCTTAACTGCAACTTGAAAAAAACACGTAAAAAATACAAAATTCCAAGAACCCATTCACATTTGAGGAAAATGCCAATAAGTTAGGTACTTATCATTATCAAGGATATGTTGTCGGGAGATTGAGCTAAGCCGAGTGAAGATGAAGAAATAATGCGATCCCATAGGTCGAGGCGGGTGGGCTCCCTTGATAGCACAGCCAGATGGACTGTCACATTTACACCCTGTCACCTTCTACAGCCGTACCCGTTTTCCAAGCGAGTATGCGGCGTTTTTTCTTTCAACTCCTATTTATTTCTTTCGATTAAATTCGTGCGGGTTCCAAGACAATTTAACTCTTCCCCGGGACTCGTCGAGGGTCAAACCTCGACGTCATTATTGGTCACCATTGTGATCCTGGTTTACAGGAGTTATAGTGGTGGGAGTGTTTTTTTTTTATATAAATTTTAAATATAAAAATTATAATATTATCTTTAAAGCTACCCGAATATGTGAAATACCCACTTAACTAAGTCTTTTTAGCCTTATCAACTAAGCTTAAATTTGCCAAAGGAAGACTCACAGAATAATTCTAAATGTTAATGTAGGAAAATTTTTAACCAAAATCACGCAATTTAATATGAAGTTCCTATAAAATGCAAATCGTGACATTTCAAAATGATTCTCCGTTTCACCATTCTAGAATCCTTGACTTTTCTCATCGTGTTGTAAACGGTTTGTATGTTATGTTTATATGCTACATATATATATTATGTTCTCCTTTGGGTTTTTCGAAATCTATGTGCGAATCATAATTTCTATATGATTATCACTTGCTTACGGTGAAGGAAAACATCGTGAGGAAACCTGCTTGCTTAGAAAATCTAAACAATTTTCGCAAGACGTGAAATCCGCCAACCCGCACTGGGCCCGCGTGGTGGCTTATGGCCCTCGTATGGAAGGGAGGCACGTGGAACGTTAAAAGAGCTAAGTTATTTATTTTTGTTTTTATACTACATTATATTATGTTGTACCATTTAATTGGTAATGCGATGCCGTGGTCATTCCAGCGTCAACGTCAGTTTCCATTCTTTTGCGTTGACTCAGAGGAAATCTTCCAAATATAGCTAGATCTCTTTGTTTTTATGTAACAAAACCGGCAAGAAAGCGTACAACTTTCCTGATGTTAAGCAGCTACCCTAACCCGCCTGTAAACTCTAACTCATAATTGTTATAATTCATGTAAGCCAACAAAGCATTTATGAATAGTCAGAATCTACCACCGGTTCGGAATGCCGCTTCCACTGAGAAGATCCGGCAAGAAACGCAATGGTTACTGTTTTCAATGAACAAAAGATGGTGTACATTCTCAGGAACAGCAACAGAATATGGGCAGGCAACACCATTGTCACTAAATAAGTAAATAATAATCAAATCTCACTCAGATTTAGGTATTTAAATAATATGAGAAAGCTAGTTTAATGGGTGTATATCCCTACTCACACTTTAAATCAATTGAAACTTTTAATACGTTGTAGATGCATGCAATGCCAAAGGTACTGTTTGCACGTTTCCGAGATGTAGGGATGGGCTTCCGCCTCCCTCAATCGTCGAACGAAACGCAGCTATTATAGATTCTTTACTTTATGCCGATATTCAGCGGTAACTGGTACTAGTCCGGTCCAGCTAGCAAATGTGGTTTTGAATTTTATTACTATTTAAATGGACCAATTCCAATTGTTTCCCAAGGTTTCCGCGCTCGGGTTTTGCATGCGTCAGATGTGGTAAATAGCTGTGTACCGACCGAGTGAGTGACCTTGCGAGGTTGCCTCGGGTATATTCGGCTGAGACTTTGCAACCCTTGTTACCCCTTGTCTCTGTGTGGAAAGTGTATCTTTCTTCTTCCTAACTGCCGTTGAAAACATTCTTCTACATGAGTTTGAGATTATTTTAGCAACTTTATGAATATAAAAGTTTGGATCTGAGTTTAGTTTTTATACTTTTCAATTATTCCATAATAATTCGTTGCATATAATAATAAAAGTAATAATTTAGTTATTTTCTGACGTCCCACTCCTGGGCACGGGTCTCCCCTAATTACAAGGTGATTCGGGCCATCATCAACCACGCTGACCCAGTGCGGCGATTTTCACCAGTCTTTCAAAAATTATTTAGATTTTCTAAGGCAGGCAGGTTTCGTCACAATTTTTTTCACCATAAGCATGTGATAATCGTATTAAAATTATGATTCGCACATAGATTTCATAAAACCCAGAGGTGCAAGCCGAGAATTGAACCCAGGAACTTGTGCCCGCCTCACAGTTTTAAATGTTGCCTTTTTTAACCAATTCTCCTGCAAAGCAATACATAATGATCCTTAGTGAGCGAGGCAGATAACGCTTGGACAAGGCAGTACACGATACGCCTCGAGAGGCCGCTCACTCAATCTGAACACGGCTGCAAATAGAATTGTAACTAATTAATATTCTTCCAAGTGGGTGCCCTTGACTGAGTATTGGCATAGTCAAGTTTGACATTAAACACCAAATTTTTCCATTTGCGATGGCCAAAATAGACGTAGTTTCGCACACATATATCTGCGAACTGAAAGCAACTTACACCAACTAGCATTAGGGTTGGATTTGGTTTGCAGCAAAACGCGTGGGTTGACTCCATTATGTAAAACCATACCACGTAAATATTATATCATTTTGTGAACAAAAATAGATCTTACAGCATATTGTCACGCTTGCTTCTCGATTGGGCCAGCAGGGCGCCAGTTAGAAGTACACTGTGGTACACACATATTCCATCGACGGTATTAAGATCATGGTTGCGCCAACAAGTGTGGGTTTTAACCCCCGACCCCCCGAACCCCGACGAAAAAGAGTAGTGTTGTAAGTTTAACATGTGTATCTGTGTGTGTCCGTTGGAAAATTATTAGCTCTTTTGTGGTTAAAAAGTCGTCGAATCGGGGGTTTGATACATTTTCAATTTTTATAGCTATGTACTTACAAAATAAGCTGAGTCCAAGCCATCTGTGCCTAGACCGTTTCATGTTGGGGGACCTGTAAAAGAAACAAAAATATGGTCAGACAAAAATAAAACGTAGATCACTAATGTTAAGACTTAATTTTGTATAAATCATTCATTCCAAAAATAGTATGTTTAGTTTAGACTATATGGTATATAAGTTAATGATGGTAGAATTCATTTTTGAATGAGGTCTGTAAATACTTTGCGTAATAGGGATGTGACACGCTTACAAATAATCAAATAAGTTATATGTACAATGTCTCTTGTATTTATTATTGAATGTAAACGTTTGTTATAGGTACGCCAATAATATGAAATAAAAAATTCCATATTTGCTTAATATTCGTAACAATATTCTTATGTAATTGACTTCAAAAAAAATCATGAGGCGTATCCATAGTTTTGACGTCGTTTTGCACAGTTTTGACACCGGGCCCCGCGCGCCGGCGCGCTTTACACACACTGTCATTACCGCGAGATCGCATTTGAATAATCATCAAGTATGAAGTACTGTATCCTTTCCTTCCTTTATCAAACACGAATACATACAAAGAGCAATTACTTTAAGTTATACAAATAACATACAGCATATCAATCCTACTAATATTATAAATGTGAAAGTTTGTGAGTGTGGATGTATGTATGTATGTATGTATGTATGTTTGTTACTCCTTCACGCAAAAACTACTGAACGGATTTGGATGAAATTTGGAACACAGATAGTTTATAACCGGGATTAACATATAGGATACTTTTTATCCCGATAATCCCGAAATTTTTGTTACGTTAAATACTACGCGGACGAAGTCGGCGGGCACAGCTAGTAATAAATATCGCTAGACTAACACACTAGCTAGCTTTTACGGGGGCAGTACCACCCTCTCACAGAAGGTCCCTTGCCATCGCTGCATCACTACATAGTATAAAACAAAGTCGCTTCCCGCTGTCTGTATGTCCCTATGTATGCTTAGATCTTTAGAACTACGCAACGGATTTTGATGCGGTTTTTTTTAATAGATAGAGTGATTCAAGAGGAAGGTTTATATGTATAATACATGCATAATATAGTAGATAAACACTGATGATTTTAGAGCCGTGCGAAGCCGGGGCGGCTCGCTAATACACAATGATACTTAGTGGCTAGCACTGCCAGTAGAATGCGCGCGCAGGGCGTTCGTTCACCTTGCGCGGGCGCACGTCCTTGCTCAATTACTTTTACCATTTATCGATTCTTATAAACGGTAGTGCATTGCTTTAGTACAGGCCTTGAGAGAGAGATGGCAGTAGTTACGGTGGTAGAGTCAAGTTATTACAGCTGATTTTCGTACGACGTGTGAGAGAGCCGAAAATGTGGAAGGGGTTTTGTCATTTTTGATTTAACTTACAAAACTTTTGATTGTAATTACAATGTGTGGTGTTGGTGGAATAGTTAGTATTGCAAGCATTTACAGGTTGAAACATAAAGGGTAGGTATACTTTTTTTTTCAAAACTTAACTTTGTATTTCCAAAACTATCAGCTTTGGAGGAAACTTGTAGAACAAAACGTGTTATAGGAATACAGCTGTTGACAGATTTCATAAGTCTGCAAAACCTTTAGTACTTAAATTGTCCCACAAAGCCGATAGTTTTAGATTTACAAAGTTAAGTTGCAAAAAAAATAGTATACCCTTTCTGTTTCACCTGGTATAGGCCATGGTAATTGGTAACTGCTTAACATCAGGCGGGTCAGAAGGTTGTTTGTCGACTTTTGTTATATAACAAAATTTTTAACATTGTATGGTCATAAATGTGTGTGAGTTAGGGCAACGGGAACAAAAATGGTGAAACATCATTTTGGTTCTTCGAAGCAGTTCGGTCTTTTGAAAGTAAAGTATCCGCAACTTTACTTATATATACATTTTTGCTGTTACACTTATATACTTTTACTATTTTTATTTATACTTTACTGAGGTATAAGCTTAGCCAAAGGCTTTGCGCGATCCATAAAAACAAAAAAATAATTACTTGACACTGGCTAAACGCGAAAAGCGTAGCCGTATAGAAAAAATAGTAGGTCTCCACCGGCGCGGGCGGCGCGGTCACGTCTGTCCGTCTGTTGCATAACAGTACTATTACGCTATATAGAATTATTATATTGTATTCAAATCAACTGTCTGTGTCGCAAATTTGTATGGAACAAATAATGATTGAGGTGAAATTGGAGCTGAACATGTTTAAATGTTGTCAGTATAAATAAATCTATTTATCAAGTCTGACAGCGATCTTGGAAATGTGATAATGGTGTTGATAGCTCATATTATTATTTTATGCTGTTCCTGAGAATGTACACCAGCTTTAATTCATTGAAAAGAGTAACCATTGAGTTTCTTGCCGGATCTTCTCAGTGGAAGCAGCATTCCGAACCGGTGGTAGATTCTGACTATTCATAAATGCTTTGTTGGTATACATGAATAAAAAAAAATTGAGTTTTTTTTAATTTGAGTCATTCTTATGTCATACCAGTACAAAATGACAAAATCTGAAACGTACTCAAGATCGCTGTCAGACTTGAGATTGGTTTATTAATACAGGCATAAGTCCCACTTGTTTCCATAGAGTAAGAATTTTGTTTTGGATCTAGTTTCTGAAAACATTTTGACAGCTACGGAAATGAAGTACATGCATATACATTTGCATTAGTGTAAATGGATTGCATAGAGTCGTGCTTAGCGAATAGGTCTACTACTACCCCGGTAGAGCCAAACCCGTTCATGAGCTCTATCGATTGACTACAACTTGACTCTACAACAGTAATATTTTCATAATTTGCCCCAATCTGGGTCTCACTGGGATCGCCCCAGTCCATTGTATAGTATGTAAAAGCGTTGCTTAGACCAGTCTGTAAATATTTGTTTTTATACCATAACATAACTTGTTACAGTCAATATGCACTATTTATATTATTTTTATTTTGCTTTCCCAATTCTGACGTGCGCTTTGACAATCTATTTGTTCTCCAATCTATTACTCGTTTCTTAACTTTAAACTTTATTCTCGCAAATAGTACCTAACGCAACTGTCTACCCTATTTAACACTGTGTGTGCTACCTGAGGAAAATGTAGTTGATTGTGCATTTGTGTATCCTGTACTTAACTAAAACTGTGTTTCAACTGCCATAATGTACAATAGTTTGTTTTCCCAAATAAATAAAATAAAATATGAATAGGTCAATCTCAAACTCAAAATTGTTATTATGCATGTAAGCCAATAAAGCATTTATGAATAGTCTGAATCTACCACTGGCTCGGAATGCCGCTTCCACTGAGAAGATCCGGTGAGAAACTCAATGGTTACTCTTTTCAATGAATAGAAGATGGTGTACATTCTCAGGAACAGCAACATAATGTGAGCAGGCAACACAATTGTCACTAAATATAGTATGTAAGTAAATAGGTATTCGGTATACCCATAATACGCCAAAGATTCGTTATCTCTAGCCTCATAATATATAACTTAAATCATCCTTATATGGAATTATAGATATTTAAAGTTTAAAACCACTACCTACTAGTTATTCAAGCGGGAAGAATGTCACAAGTGTGAAAAGGTCGCTTGCTTACAGCATTAAGAATCTATTGCGTAAGACATTATGTTAAAATTATTAAGAATTAGCTTTTGCTCGCGACTTCTCCTGCGTTAATAAGATAATGCTGACAATTTTGATAAGTTAAAATAACCTCCTTAGTGTAGGGTGGCTAGTATAATGGAGGATCCAAGCTGTATCTCTGGTTCATCCTATCGCAGTTGTTAAAATGTTGTTTAAAGGTGGTGGCTAAATGGTGTAATCCACATCAAAATCTATTCAGCAATATTTGCTTAATGCGCACAGACAAAAAAAGTCTAAAATTACGTTCCAGTATCCTATCCTGACTGTTTTTTCTAGAATTTATTGAATGTACAGACATGGCATTTTTACAGTGTTATCATAATAAATAATCTATTTAAATGATATATTTTAGATCCCCCGACGTGTGTAGCGGTTTGGACATAAACCGCTCGGCTCACTGCATTGAATAGTTGTGGGTTTCATTCCCGTCATGGCAAATTTTGGTAATGGCCTCTAAGTATGCAACTCCTATCTTGGAGTCAACAACTGAAACAGCCTCACTTCTAAGGCAATCAACCCATACAGTTACTTTTGTCTCCCGCTTTGCAATGAGGGAAAGTGGATACATATTCTCTTCTATCTCCTCCTATTCTTCCTTTCGATTAAATTCGCGCGGGTTCCAAGACAATTTAGCTTTCCTCGAGACTCATTGATGGTCAAACCTCGGCGTCATCATTGGACACCATTGTCGATCCAGGTTTACAGGAGTAACAGTGGTGGGAGTGTGTGGACTAGCCCCATTAAAAAAACAGCTCCAATCTGGGTGCCACTGGGATCGATGTTATTAACTATATTTCATGTTACTTAATGTTTAATACTACTTTTGCATAAATATTACGCATTTCAGTTATTTCTGTAAGAAATGCTTTTGTGAAGCGATCTTTTGTTCACATAGATGTTAAATTATGTATTTGGGTAAACTAACAATATGCCTTGATTGTCTTGTTATTGTGAAGACTACCGATCACGAGGTACTAGGTTCAATTCCCGGGTTGCTCATTTTGTAATTGTTTTATTCTGTAATTCGTCGTAAGTAAGAAAATGATTATTAAATGCATATAGCCACTATCTATCTCAATGCCGCCTCTAAAATCTTCTTAAGGCTGTGCCGGCAATACTGGACGGCCTCCGCAGTTCTGTCCACAAGCACAAGGTCAGACAAATATACATTTTATGTATTAAAGTGATAATCGAAGACATAATTTAACGAGCTACTTAAAAAAATCATCAACTTTTAAAATTTATGATGACACACGTCAAAAGACTGATTAGGCAACCTCTTTATTTATTGAAGGCGTAGTGGGTAGAGGGGCCGCTCACGTCCGAGAGGTTCCGGGTTCGATCCCCACCCTGACCATTAAACTATTGACGTGAGCCCACTCCTAACACAAGCATTAGCTTAGCTGGAGGGGCTAACGGGAATACTAGTAATGTGATAAACTCACACTGATAGAGATAATATGTTTTTTTTTTAAGTCTGCAAAGCATTGTACGACCCGCCTTATATTAAGTAGCTACCGTAGCCTATGAATGCTTGCAGTACCATATACATTTTCTTACGTGTTTCTTACAAATACAAATAAATAAAATTGGAGTGTCTGTTTGTAATATCAAAATAACACCTTTTCACTTAATGCATATGAAAGTACATACGACACCTATAGCGAAAACGCGATTTAATTTTTTTTTGTATGTCTGTCTGTCTGTCTGTGTGTTTGTTCCGGGTAATCTCGGAACGGAGTGGGTGGACCGATTTTGACGGGAATTTCACTGGTAGATAGCTGATGTTATAAGCAGTAACTTAAGCTACTTTTATTTTGGAAACACAAAATTAAAAAAAATGGATCCTGTGGCGCGCGCTCAGAACGCGGCAGGCTTTTTTGTCAAGTTAAATTCCACGCGGACGAAGTCGCGGGCTCAGCTAGTCCGACATAAAAGGGATTGGGATAGAAGGAAGGGAAAAGAGGAGGGATAGAGTTCGAGAGAACCCGAACTCTACGAGATCGTACGAAACGTAATAGTTACTTTGGCACTAGCCCGGTCGAACCAGTCCGCATTTGAGATGTAGTTAAGGCTACAGTTTGACTCTACCACCGATATATTACTCTATTTACTTATTTAGTGACAATGGCGCTGCCTGCTCACATTCTGTTGCTGTTCTTGAGAATGTACACCATCTTTTATTCATCGAAAAGAGTAACCATTGAGTTTTTTGCCGGATCTTCTCAGTGGAAGCAGCATTCCGAACCGGCGGTAGATTCTGATTTATAAATGCTTTGTTGGCTTACATGAACACAAACAAATTTTGAGTTTCGTGTTAGATTTTGATCGGTACTGACTTTAACCAAGATTTATGAAACCAGTAACTTATCTAATAACAATACCTATTCATTTAGGTATCTTTAAGCTTGACCTAACAGTTATATAACGCATAATAGGCACCCAGCTTTAAGGCCTTATGCATTCAATATTACGTTGAATATTTTGCAATGTGCTTCATGTAACGCTTTCAGAGAACAGACACCAGAGACTTATATAGAGAATGCCAATAGAGCTGCAGTGATATGTAGACCGTAAGGGACAGCAACAGTACTCAGAAATGCCAATTTGTTGAGCCAGAGATATTTGAATGACTTTTAAAGCAAATAAATTAATATTGATGTTAGAAAATACCTCAGACTGCTTATTATCGCGCTAATGTGTGTCGCTGTGCGCAATTCATATATTTTTTTCATTTATCTCTATGTATTCCTAATCTATATATATAAAAATGAATCTATATTTCCTTGTTCATCGCATCACGAATGGATGGAACGATTAACCTAATATTTTTTTGATTGTATTTATTATTGTCAGGAGAACGTTCTTATGAAAGAAAAAAATAAAATGGTGAAGCGGAACAATTCCAATTCAATATTCAAAGTTAAGACAGGACAACGTCTGTCGGGTCAGCCAGTAATAAATAAATATAGCCAGACTGACTCACCGACTGTGAGGTCCCAAACTAAGCAACGTTTGTACTATGGGTACCGTACAACGGACTGGAGACGATCCTAGTAACACCCAGACGGGAATCGAACCCGCAACCACCCGATGCAGCGAGCCGTACGCTCAAACCACTGCGCCAAGCGGTCGTCATAACAATAAAGATATAAATTATTATATTCCGCAGTAATACCAACTTACAGTGCATTGTAAATAAATGTAAACATACAAATAACTAGGTAATAAGGTCAACGATACGTACACAGCAGACATATTGTAATAGTTAACACCTTCGCGTGCTCAACTAGCAATTGTACGTAATCGGAGAAGGTGACGGTGTTAATTCCACTCCGCTCAGCTGAAGGTCACGGGTTCGCTTCCCGTGCGGAACTAAATACAAGAAAATTATCGTTTATTGTGTCAATAACTCTACATCCAATAGGAAGACCTTTTGTACGGGATTAGTCCCGCCACACACTCCCACCACTGTGACTCCTGTAAGATAGGATCGTCAATGGTGACTAGTGATGACGTCGACGTTTGACCCTCGATGAGTCTCGGGGCAAAGTTAAATTGTCTTGGAACCCGCATGAATTTAATCGAAAGAAAGAATGGGAGTGAGTTAGAAGAAAATTATCCACTCCTCCGTTGTCAAAGCCAGAGACAAAAATAACTGTGTGGGCTGATTGCTACAGGAGCACGACTGTTACAGCTGATTAAGGATCATTTGCTATAGGAACGGTAAGATCTAATCACTCAGCCATTGTCTTATTAGATGAAATGATATATAAAGTTGCCATCTCTTTTTCCATTATAGGGTTCTTTTGCTTCGTTTACCGCTTCAACTAAAGCTAAATGGTTACGCAAGGAGTGGGCTCATATCAATAGTTCAATGGCCAGGACGGGGATCAAACCTCTCAGTCACCAGAGCGGCTCCAAACTACTGGACTATTGGTGCAACATAAACCAAGTCCTGGATTATCTGTGGGTTCATACAGAACGCACGAACGTTTTCAAACACAAATAGTAAGTAGGTACTTACTCCGGTAAGTAGGGTAACACACAATACTACATTCAGACCACAAAATAATGGCGATTGTCCATGGCAACGTAGTTTCGTGCCAGCCGACCGACTCGCCGTAAGATTGTGCAACACTCTGTTATAGGTGTACCTACATATTTAAGTTTATGTCTGTTTGTTTGTGTTATCGGAATGATTGTTACGTAATTATGCAACATAATATTAATAACTGTTTGTTTCCCGCGGTTGCGTGTGCGCAGGGTAACATTATTTCTTAGCGAGTACCCAGAAGTCCAAAAGAGCTCTCGAATCGTACTAAAGTTGATGTTCATGGAGAGTGAACGATTTAAAAAACAATGCCGCCCACGGACGCGCCAAAGAAGCGAAGCTTTATAGTATAAAGCGTAGGGCGCCGCAGCTGTCACTCTGTATACCTATTGTATATCGTGTAACGCTACTGACGCTTAGCACGGATAGAGTGGCCGCGCGGCGAGCGCCCCGAACGTCCGTATAGAAGACGAAGACGAAGAGAGCTTCGCTTCAAAAGTTGAAGATCTAGCTAGGGGAATAGAAAATTTTGGAAATTAACGATCCAGGAGAGTGAACGATATAGGTAGTGGACGATCTTTGGAGATTGGAAAGTGGAAGATCTAGGAGACTCTATGATTTTGAAAGTGGGCGAACTTGCAAGTAGACCCAGTACAGTGGAAGTTCTAAGTAGTGGCCCATGGACAAACATATAGAATACTGGGCGATGTCGTACTAAAGATTAAATTGAACGCCCATACGTGTCATTGTAAGTCGTTCTCCTATATTGTTTATTGGTGACAAGTATACTCGTGTTCCAATTCTGTTCAACTTTTTTGAATGTCTTTGACCAACCTTTCAGATAAACAGTTTTAATGTAATTAATAAATAAACTTCGCTAGATTCACACACCAATGGTATGGTCCCAAACGAAGCAACCCTTCTATAGACTAATGGGGGCAATCCCAGTGACACCCAGACCGGGGCAAATAACAACAAAAAGAAAGTGCATAGCGGCCATTACATCTCATTTTGGTGTGCAATTAAGTGACTGCGTACTAATAACATCTATTAATTGGCAATTGATATCAGTTAATCACTGTATTGCGTACTAGACTAGTTATTCGCCCGATTTGCCTCGTGCCAGTTCGGGCTTGCAATGATTTTAGTTTCCGTTGCGTAAGGCCCCACTGAACAACGTTAAATATTGACTTGTTTGTTACGAAAGCATCGATCAAGACTTCGTTTAAGTTGTGCGTTAAGATGTAACTTATATATATTAAATACCTTATGTGATAGGTAATAGGCCTTAAAATAGGTAGCTTATGGCTTAGGCTTTAACTTAATGTATACAGGGTGGTCTTCTTAAGTGGTCCTGAAATCGGAATACTCAAATACTCAAAAAAGTTTCGGGCCTGATTTTGATAAACACTTAAACTGAATCATTGAATTTTAAAAAATACTAGCTGAGCCCGCGACTTCGTCCGCGTGGAATTTAACTTAACAAAAAAGCCCGTTCCCGCGTTCTGAGCCCGCGCGGAATTTAACTTAACAAAAAAGCCCGTTCCCGCGTTCTGAGCCCGCGCGACAGGACTCATTTTTTTATTTTGTTTTTCTTAATTAAAAGTAGTCTAAGTTACTGCTTATAACATCAGCTATCTACCAGTGAAAGTCCCGTCAAAATCGGTCCACCCGTTTCGGAGATACTCTTGATATCATGTGTTTTTATATTTTTACGCGGAACCCTAATTGTTTTTCTAAAATTAAAGTAGCCTAAGTTACTCCTTATTACTTCAGCTATCTGCCAGTGAAAGTCCCGTCAAAATCGGTCCAGTTGTTTCGGAGATTACCCGGAAAAAACATACAGACAGACAGACAGACAGACAGACAGACAAACAGACAAAAAAATTTAAATCGCGTTTTTGTTATAGGTGTCGTATGTACTTTCATATGCATTAAGTGAAAAGGTGTTATTTTGATATTACAAACAGACACTCCAATTTTATTTATTTGTATAGATATAATGCCAGCCGGGTTTCGTACCCGTTGATTTTGGAAAAACAACACACATACACACATTATATTATTACACTCATAGTATTGCTAATAAGGATTACATTGTGGGAAGTATTGACATAATTTCAATTCCTGGCTACGAATAGCTAGTAGTATTCACCCGTATACCATAGAAAAGGAGTAAATTTAATTACATTGGAACCAGAATTCCATGTGAAATATCTGCCTTCCTCTACTGGGAATTACAAGCATGAAGATGGTGTTATAACATTACATTTTGTTAATTAACATTTTGTATTTCCAAAATCGTGACGGTTGCAACAACGGAAATACGTTCTTCAATTAAACTATTTGTAAACGTCGCTAAGCGTTGTTGCAATACTTTTTATTAAAGTTAGCAAACAGTTCATTAAGTGTGCTAGCATTTAGTTGACCTTAATAGTTGTTTAAACTATTTATTTTAGGTGCAAAGTGGCTGGTGTTGTGTCATCCTTTATGTGGGTAAAACCTGTTTGGTAATAGAGCCATATGGTTTGGCTCGACCAGAGTACCTACAGAAGCGTTGCTTAGTTTGGGACCATACAGCTGGTTTGATATTATGGCAATATCTCTTTCCAGTCGCTAAGTGAAATAATTAATAGCGAGATGTCAAGCAAACAAACAAATATGTGGAGTCAAGCTAAATAAAACCTTTTTAAAATATTATCTATAAAGGAATGGCGTAAAAACCTAGCCATTAAAAACTCATTTGGATTCTGAACATGTTTGGTGCAAAAATAAAATAAATAAAATCGACAAAGAAAATAAATGGTAAAACAATATTGTGGTGAATGCACCTATTGTCGACCTGGTGGAATTAAAAATAAATATCGCCAGCTGACAGACTAACTGTACGGTCCCAAACTAAGTAACGCCTGTACAATGGACTGGGGGCGATCCCAGTGACACCCAGACCTGAGCAAATTACGAAAAGGCCATTTCCGAATTTTGTCTCGGCGGGAAACGAACCCGCAACCACCATGTGCAGTGAGCCGAGCGGCCTACGTTCGACCCACTGCGCCAAGTGGTCGTCATTAGGTGTTTTTAAATAGTATGCACCTATGTTGTTATAATCAAATTATTTAACCATACTATTCCAATCTTTATAATTTTATATAAAATTCCGGCGTGCGTATGTTCGTAATTATTCTCTTCTCAAACGACTAAAACAATTTTGATGATACTCTTTGTATATAGGGTCACCTAGATGGTTTTTCACTATTGTTAGATCGAGTTACGCTGACGAATGAGCTATTTATTATTATACATTGCGTACAATTATTCAGTGTACCGAGTACGGAGGTCAGATATAATTCGGTCACCCATCCAATATTAGACCGAGCTACTTAGGCGTTTCACAAACCAGGCTACCTCTTTGATAAAAAAAAGGTATGACGTGTGAAAAGAAACGTTAATTCCTCACATATGAACACAGTTTCAACATATCTGGTGCATTAGTGCGTATCGCGCGGCCACTTTCCGTCATTCATGTGTACGTAATTAACTATAATTTCATTATGGAAGATTGTTGATTATCAATTCTATTGCTTGAGCAACATAGACCAAGCACATAAATGCACTTGAAATCAATTTATCAAAGACTTTTTAGGGAAATGTTTTGAAGCGAAGCTTCTTTACAGCGTTCAGGGCGCTCGCTATCCGGCCACTCTATCCGTGCAAATCGTCAGATGACGTAGCGTTATTTCATACGTCGTTATGTTAGGAAACCTTAGCGGCTTTCGAGAGACATGTTGTAGAGTTCGTTCATCCACAGTAGGTCAGGGACTATGGCCCAGATCCCTCTCGGTATTTAGGTACGTCCTTATTAGGGTTCCGTAGTCCCTACGTGGAACCCTTATGAGATCATCTAGTCCGTCCGTCCGTCCCAGTTTGTCACAGTACTATAACTTTCTACAGTTTTTGTCGGAAGTTGACGAAATTTGGTACAGACTCACCTGAAGAGTAGATCTCACTTTAAAAAATGTAAAACATACGAAGATTAATTTATTTGAGGTAGGGGAGCGGGGGGCTAGTTGTAACAATTTTTCGCTTTTTGGCTATGGAAGCTTACTTGTTTGGTATTTATTAAATCTAGCAGTACTATTCCAATTAACAACTATTCAACTATCGATTCCAATTAAACTTTTGATCAAATATGTAATGACATTTTTTATAAACGGCTTTGAAAAAAAACTGACGAGTGTTACAACTAACCCCGTGATTGGGGCTTGTTGTAACAGGCTTGGGGCAAATTGTAACATTAGGAATTGAAAGGAAGTTTTATATCTTATAAAGATTTATTTGGCATATTTAGCATAAGAAACTTCACAAACCCTAAAACAAGTTTAGACTTTTAAGTTAAATTTATAAACTAACAGAAAATATTCCAAAATAAACATATAACATGTAATTTCTTTACTTAAACTATTAAGGCATTTTAGGCTTACAGCCATTTATAATCATAACTACTTTAGTAATCAGACTTTTAATTCATTAAGCATTATAAACCTCAGGCACGTTATAACAAACTTAAAGTTTTAAGTCTTATTCTTAATATAATAGAAAAAAAATATCAAATATTAACAAAACATGGTCTTTCTTAAACTATAAAGGAACTTTAGGCTCACAGCTATTTATAATAACAAAATCTCAATTCCTTCAGTAATCTGCCTTTTGATTGCCGTAGGTAAAATATGAAATCAGTCTTAATGGCATGGCTTAAATTAAAATGTTTTGCAGTGGTTTGTTTACACTGGTTTTATTTTCCAAGACTTTAGAAGAAGCACGTTCAGTTTTTCTTTTGTAGTGTATCATTCTGAAATCAATCAAGTTCAACAAAAAAGTAGGTATTCAAAACATGAAAAGAAGGAATTTAAATATGTCGCGCATAATTTCATAGAACTTATAAATAACGTATAAGTAACAAGTTACAACTTGCCCCGTAAAAGTGTTACAACATACCCCACTGCGAGGTTTTTTGAAATAACCTCTATAAAAAAAAAATAGCTTACTTGGTGTGAAATTACATTCAATATAATCAAACTAAACCAATGCTAAGTGTATTTGTATAAATCAACAACTGCTAAACAATTTGAAATCTACGATAATCAATTTTGTATAAACAAAAAAAAGTCCATTACCTGGCTTAATCGGAGCGCCTGCTCAACACCGCTTCCTGAGCCATCCGGCGGGGTACCGATCCCGTTTACATGATAGAATGGGTATTACGTAGTAGGTTAGGTTGAAAATAAAACAAATATTCTTGTATTATGTTGGTAAAAAATGCTTGTTACTACTTGCCCCTGTTACAACTAGCCCCCCGCTCCCCTACCTCCCCAAACATGAAAAGAGGGGATATTTTTTATTTTTAAGTTACCCCGTCATTATCAGTTAAAGGGTATTTTCAAATGAAATGGTGTTTCCATAAAAACATTCGTTATTAAAAATTCCATTTACTTCATTTTTAACTTTTAAAGATTTAATCAAATCTAGTTAGCGGCATATATCATTTTGTAATTGAAATGGCTACGAAACCCTGCATTGTGCGAGCCACGAAACGCACTTGACCAGTTTAATTGAAACTAATACGACTATAGCTATAGGTATTCGACCGAATTGACTTTAAAATGTCTGTTGCTAACTGTTGCATGCACCCTACGTTGGCTTGCAATGAATTCTGAATATTATACGTATTGGAAACAAAGAACAACCTGTTTGAAGGTCGAGGAACTCTGAAGCAGACATGACCAGACTAATAATTTACTATATTCTGTGTAAAAATGGATACTTTAAAACTGGTATAGGTCTATTAAAGAGTTTTGGAACCTGTTAGTATTTAATATTATAACTTTTTTATAATATTCACAACAGTCCCATTAGCCGCCCCGACTAAGCTAAACAACGTCTATAGTTTAATGACCTGACTGTTTATTGAACCAGGAGTCTTGCGGTCACGAGGGAGGCGCGGCCCCTCTTACCATACGCGGTCATTCACACGAAGAAACCGACACCGTTCTGTCTATGCATTTATGACAGATAATCGCCGTAACATCTGGATACAGTAAAATGTATACAATTAACGGTTCCGGGTTTCCCGAGTGAATGACTGAATGAATGAATGAATGTGTGTTCAGTTCATGTTCCATCTACATATTTATCTTGGTAAAACAAATAAATAAATATCGCCAGACTACATAAATAATTATGATCCCAAACAAACCAACGCTTGGACTATTATGAACACCATACAAATGGACTGGGGGCGATCCCAGTAACACCCAGACAGGGGAAAATTACGAAAAGGCCATTTTCGAAATTTGGTCAAATCCCTGAGGAGCGAGCCCAAGACCCATGATTAACCAATCGGCAATAACTGCTTTTATTGTTAAAAAATAATTATGTAATACAGATTTGTATTTGTTCTAAAAATATTACTAGCAATGCTAGTTTATCACATTACTACCTAATGCTTGTGTTAGGAGTGAGCCTATGTCAATAGCTTAATCGCCAGGATGGGGATCGAATCTGGAACCTCTCAGCGACGAGGGTGACCCCTCTAACCACTAGGCCATTGACTTAAATAAAAATAGTGTGTCTATTGACGACCGCTTGGCGCAGTCGAGCGTATGCCGCTCGGCTCACTGCACATGGTGGTTGCGGGTTCGATTCCCAGAGCAAATTTCGGAAACGGCCTTTCCGTAATTTGCCCAGGTCTGGGTGTCACTGGGATCGCCCCCAGTCCATTGTACGGTACCCATAGTACAAGCGTTGCTTAGTTTGGGACCATGCAGTTGGTGTGGCAGTCTGGCGATATTTATTTATTTATTTACTATTTATTATTACCGTGGAGGAGCCAATTTCGTTGTACCACGTAATTAGGCTACAGAAATCTGTCGTTAAAATAACAGTACAGTCTACACTGTTTGTACATTCGTGTCAGCTGGCTCTCGTAACACTATACATGGCTTGTGCAACGCATTACTGCCCTTTTTTGTCCAGTAGGTTACATACTAACCCATTGGGAGCTCTGTTATGGGGGCGAAGAACTAGTAATATTGACCTTGGACTCATTAAATTAAACCTATAATATTATTTAATTTTCTGGTCTTAATAAAAAATTATATAAAATTTAATCTTGAATTTCCTTGGTCATCGCATCACGCGTGAACGGATGGAACGATTTTGCTTATTCTTTTTTAGATGTGTTTATTATTGTCAGGAGAAGGCACTTTTAAAAAGTCAAGAACTAGGTGCATGTTCCAAAACAAAATCCTATGGAGAAGAACATGCAAGAAACTCCATGGATACATTTTTCTTTTGGCTTTTTTTGTTTTTTTCAGTCGATAATCATATTGCACATGGAATCAGAAAATACCGAACTTTGAACCTACGCACCTTGTTTTAAAAGCGAGCGCTCGGCCACTTGGCTATCTATTCATCAACAAACTGGCATCAATAAATATACCTACAATATATAGCCTAAAGCAACTTACAGCCTAGTGACTGCAAGATGACCCACAAACGTTCTTTTTACTATTACATAAGGTACACTATTACTTGTTATGTATTTGAATACAGTCTGGCCATCTTTTTGTAGAATTTTTTGCGCGTGGATCCGCCTGAGTGGGCTGTTCAAAAACGATACTTTTAATGATATTTGGATGTATGTTTGTCCTTCGTTCATATCTCAATAACTTTGATGAAATATAAGTATCATTATAACTGTAGTCACGTTGCAGGCGAAAACGTTCTTAGTGGGTTTGATAGATGTTTAGATGGCCGCATTTTGAACGCCATTTTTGTAAGAAAGTAACCCGTTTATATTAGTTCTAATTGTAATAACGCACAATAATTTTCAAGGCGCCTTTGCAAATGCTGAAGCCAATGTATCTACCATCAAAAAATATCTGATAAATTTCTTTCTTACAGTTGACATTTTGATTAAATCACTTGCTACTAACCAGATGTGGCAACAAACAGGAAATATTATATAACATCATCAGTTTATTTTGTGGTAGGTAAGTATATGGTTTACATAATATATCTTTAAACTTTAATAAGCCGTCATGCAAAACATTCTGAATGATTAATATAAGATATTGTAACAACCCTAAATTAATGTACGCGACTCCATTTTAACAACGAAAATGGAAAATAAACTGAAAAATAATCAAAACAACTCACCAATCCTCCGTCCTGTGTCTAATAAAGTCACTTAAAACCACTTAATTACACTTATACACTGCACTTAACTTCACATGTCTCTATAAAAGTACAAAAGAACGTGTTTAACCAAAATAATAGTCGAAATAATAGAAGATTATGTAAATAATGATTGCATAGAATACGAATTTGAAATAAATCGAGACGATGTCTTTAATACAGGCCCAGATTGTTTGAACGACTCCCCTCGAGTTGGAGGGAGGCATTTATATTAATAGGCAATCGGGATTAGGTGCTCTGTGAAAATAAATAAAAATTTTGACAAGACATGATTGGATGATGATGAAGCAGCGAAACGAATGAGAATGAAGCATTTGTTGGCTGTGGAAATATAAAGGCTGGGTGTAAAGTCCGAAATAATTTAGGTAAATAAGTATACGGTTGTTGATAGGTTGATGCCTAGTGCAGACAAATGTAACGATAGGTAATATCTCAAAGTTATGACCCTCTGAATTTGTCACAGCTTTTCGTGACATTTTTGTTTCCGGCAAGAAACTCAATGATTGCTCTTTTCAATGAATAAGATATGGTGTACATTCTTAGGAACAGCAACAGCAATGTGAGCAGGTAACACCATTGCCACTAAGTAAGTAAATTGTAATCAAGTCTCACACAGATTAAGGCATTTAAGAATACATTTTTTAAATGTATGGTAAGCTAGCAGTGATAGCCGATTGGTTAAAGCACGCGCCTTGCGGGCACCAGGTCTTGGGTTCAAATCCCGGCTCGCACCTCTGGATTTTTCGAAATCTATGTGCGTATCATAATTTCTACATGATTATCACTTGCTTACGGTGAAGGAAAACATCGTGAGGAAACCTGCATGTCTTAGAAGATCTAACCAATTTTCGAAAGACATGTGAAATCCGCCAACCCGCACTGGGCCAGCGTGGTGGATTATGGCCTGAATCCTCCTCGTGTTGAGGGGAGGCCCGTGCCCAGGAGTGGGACGTTAAAAGGGCTAAATTATTATTATTATTATATTATGGTAAGCTATAAAATATTTAATTTTAATCAAACTTCTCTCAGAGTATAACGTTAATAGATACCTAAGTATGGTAACGTAAGTTCAATTGAAATTGTTTGTTATGAAATGACCTGATATTCTAAATGCATCGAGACAGACAAAAAATGTATAAGAAACATTACAAAACGCTGGTTAAGGTATGAACACACATCATATCTAAATAGTTTAAATAAATTAGTAACTTTAATTTTTAGATCCAACATGAACATATTCTACTTATATTTTATTTTGTTAAAAAAATGATCTTAAAAGGACCTTTAAAAGGACTTAGGATCTTAAGACTAGATTGCCAATACCAGCTACCTAACAACAAGGAACTGCTTTAAAGTTTCTCATTTTAGAGCAACGATATGATAGACAGGCAAACATAGAAAGAGCCAAGAGCTACGTTCTTAGCAAACAATTTATCGAACATAATAAACTGCGATCGAGTCTGCTCAGCCATTTACGAGTTATGATTCCACAGACAGACAGACAAACGAGTGTAACATTTAACACGCCATTGGCGTTGCATCTTAAGTTAAAAATATTAGACCAACACTCAAATATACAGTGAATTTGTTTCAGTAAAATTTATTAAGTTTTAAATTACTTGGTCTCGCGATTTTTATAATGTGCACGAAGTTTTATATTACAAGGTCCTTACAATAATTTGTAACCAGTTTCTAAACGTTTCGCGTTATTGGAAAGGCATTGTTAATAACGATATCAATTATGTTACTAGGTGCCTCAGTTATAGTTAAATATAATTCGATCGTGAAGTCTGGGATCGATTCCAGGGCCGTGTACTGTTATTGAGATTGTCTGAAAATTATTTTGTAACAGTCCACAGTCTGACATAATTACTTCTGTCAGTTATTGGGAGATATCTGTGCGCCATATTGTTATTTTATACGTATCATCAGATTGACAAGTTAAAATTAAAAGTTAAGTTAAGTCAAGTTAAGTTAAAGAAAATTGTATTACTTAAATCATTAGCACAATTAATACCAAGTTGACTTTTCCTGGAAACAAAATAATATAGTAATGTCTTAAAGTATTTGCACAAAATCGAACTAAAAAAAACGAGAGACTATTAGGTCCACTGTCCCTAATTATTCAAGTTATTAAAGCCATATCTAATAAAGCAATATTACTAAAATTCTAAATAGATAATAAAAACGCATATATACCTAGGCCACAAAAACAATACAACGTCCACAACAGTAATGCACAGACTTTAAATATAATATACAAAAACAAGTCAAGCAACACAAGAGTCAATTAAAAAAAAAACACGTGCCAAAGATTTACACTTGCAGCCAGTATCACTGGCAGGTAATACTGAACTCAGCTCTCGTCCGGTACAGTGGGGGGAGGTGGGGATGGTTCGTATGACCACCATTTTGTTTTATTTGAGGACATTCATCCGAAGGTTGACGTAGATTGGGCTTGTTCTACTAGCTTTTTACTTCGTCCATTTTATATAAGACTAGCTGTGCCCGCGACTTCGTCCGCGTGCAATTAATTTGCTCTGCCCACAGTAAAAATCTGCGCTCGACAAATAATCTACTCTTACGATGTCCCTCACACCGCTCTGGGTTTATCCGCTCCTCTTTCTTTGTTCAGGCGATCTTCCTTTGGAACGCGCTCCCTCTGAATATCAGGACGGCAAAAAGTCGGTTGTCTTTTAAGGTGAAGGCACGAGAGCACATTCGCAAGAAGTTGGTAGAATCGTCGCAGCGGTAATTAGCTGGACTTCTTTTTTTTTCTTAACAATTTTGTTATATATGTATCTATGTATTTATCAATATATGTATATAGGTATAAATTCCTGTCTATTTCACTCGTTTAAGTTGCACCCGCCATGTTGTTTCTGCACCACCCTAAGATCGACTGGTAGATAATGCCTAAGGCATTAAGTCCGCCTGTGTACATTGTGTTTTTTACTTGTGCATAGAGTTTAAATAAATAAATAATTTAACTTAACAAAAATTTCGGGATTATTCATCCCCTATTTTATCCCCTTGCGGGTAGAATTAATCAAAATCCTTTCTTAGCGGATGCCTACGTCATAACATCTACCTGCATTCCAAATTTCAGCCCGATCCGTCGTGTGGTTTAGGCTGTGCATTGATAGATCACTATGTCAGTCAGTCAGTCACCTTTGAGTTACATATATATATTTAGAAGATAATGGCGCCCGTTAGAATATAATGATAATTTTAAATAACCTACTTAGTATAGGGTGGCTAGGCGGTGTAATAAATACCGAATAACTAAAAATGAAAATTTTAAAAAAAACCCCGATATGAAGACTTTTTAAACTACAAAAGGGCTGATAATTTTCAAATAGCTGAACAGATTTTCATAAGAACACTCTCGATCAGAATACCTTTCTAACAAAAAACACACGATTAAAATCGGTTCATCCGCTTGGGCGGTACGATGCCACAGACAGACACACAAATACACATATACCCATGTTAAACTTATAACACCCCTCTTTTTTCGTCGGGGGTTGAAAAGTCGGCAGCGTGTGAGCAATACGTTTGGTGTGGGAAGCATCTATCTATGTATAAGCTACTTAACATTATTTAGATAATTTTAGGAACATTAAGTAATAACATAATTTATTAAATACTAGCTGATCCCGCGACATCGTCCGCGTCGAATTTAACTTAATAAAAATTGAATTTAACAAAAAAGCCCGATCGCGCGTTCTGAGCCCGCGCGACAGGACTCTTTTTTTTCTAAAATACAAGTAGCCTTAGTTACTCCGTATAACATCAGCTATCTGCCAGTGAAAGTTCCGTCAAAATCGGTCCAGCCGTTTCGGAGATTACCCGGAACAAACATACAGACAGACAGAGAAAAAAAATTTAAATAGCGTTTTTGCTATGGGTGTCGTATGTACTTTCATATGCATTTAGTGAAAAGGTGTTATTTTGATATTACAAACAGACACTCCAATTTTATTTATTTGTATAGATGTCACACTCCAATCTGTCATTATTGCAAAGAAATCAACATACTAACCTCGTATGGGTTTTTGTGTGACATGTGGTAACCCTATCGGTTGCGTGCGTGCTTGGATCCGCGCCCGCGCACCGGAGCCGTGTGAAATCGAACTTCACTCGCGTTCGCAATGTGTACCAATATTTTGAGGAATAGATGACTTCGTAGCTGGTATTGTTCGTTCATTTTACGAAGACCCGTGCTGTGGACTCTTATGTCACTGGCATATGGGTAAACTAGCTGTGCCCACGGACTTCGTCCGCGTAGTATTTAACGTAACAAAAATTTCGGGATTATCGGGATAAAAAGTATCCTATATGTTAATCCCGGTTATAAACGATCTGTGTTCCAAATTTCATTCAAATCCGTTCAGTAGTTTTTGCGTGAAGGAGTAACAAACATACATACATATTAGTAGGATTTGCAATAATTCATGGGTCGTCGTGAAATTTATTAACTACTAGCTGTGCCCACGGACTTCGTCCGCGTAGTATTTAACGTAACAAAAATTTCGGGATTATCGGGATAAAAAGTATCCTATATGTTAATCCCGGTTATAAACTATCTGTGTTCCAAATTTCATCCAAATCCGTTCAGTAGTTTTTGCGTGAAGGAGTAACAAACATACATACATACATACATACATACATACTCACAAACTTTCACATTTATAATATTAGTAGGATGGTATAGATAAATGCAGTATAACGGCTGTTTTTCTCCGAAAGGGTAGACAGGAATGTAGTGCAATGCTAAAAGGTGTTTTCGGTCCTAATAGGGGGCGAGTCTATTGCTATTAGGAGGGCAAATGCCCCTCGATGCGAGGGGGATTCGGCCTACCACGCTGGCTCTGAACGGGTTGGCAAATGTCACATGTAGGTATTTTGAAAGACGCGCAGGTTTCCTCACGATGTTCTTCTTTGCCGTTCAGTGGTGATAATCTCATTTGCAAATAATGATTCACACATGGAATCGAAAAAACCCAAATGTGCGAGCTGTGATTTGTACCTGCACACTTTGTGTTACAAACCCTGCGTTCGACGACTGAGCTATCACTACCGTTTTATTAGTATACTATATACCGTGGTGCACTTTAATGCATCTCAAATTTAAGAACTTAATTTGGATGCGAATGACGCGCATGGCAGTTCAACGAGAAGCGATACAAAAAGGAATAGATTTTATTATATCAAATTAACTGTTTACAAATATAAATCCTCCTGGTTTCAGACACAAGCTTAGATTTGTTTGCGGATGAATGGGTGCAGATTATGTTGGTATGCTTGAAGTTCTGCCTGATCGTTTTATATTTCTGATTTGTTTATACTTACTTACTTATATACTACTAAATGATACTCAATTGTTGTTGCTTTGTATTGTGTTATTAGTTTAATTGGTTAATTAGACCGTTCTAATAAATAAATATATAAAACTAGCTGAGCCCGCGACTTCGCCCGCGTGGAATTTAACTTAACAATAAAGCCCGGTCCCGCGTTCTGAGCCCGCGCGACAGGACCCATTTTTTTAATTTTGTTTTTCTAAAATAAAAGTAGCCTCAGTTACTGCTTATAACATCAGCTATCTAACAGTGAAAGTCCCGTCAAAATCGGTCCAGCCGTTTGGAGATACTCTTTGATTTCAAGTGTTTTTATTTTTTTACGCGGAACCCTAATTGTTTTTCTAAAATCAAAGTAGCCTAAGTTACCCGCTATAAGATCAGCTATCTGCCAGTGAAAGTCCCGTCGAAATCGGTCCAGCCGTTTCGGAGATTACCCGGAACAAACACACAGACAGACAGACAGACAGACAGACAAAATTTTTTTAATTCGCGTTTTTGCTATAGGTATCGTATGTACTTTCATATGCATTTATTGAAAAGGTGTTATTTTGATATTACAAACAGACACTCCAATTTTATTTATTTGTATAGATAAATGGACGACGAATTTATAAAATTATTGCTCGAATGTTGACATACCAACCGGTGACCGACTGAACCCGATCAATATTGACTTTGGTATCGCATTTCGTTGGCCTTAGTACACTTCTCAATCATCTAAGGCCCGTACTGAGAACGATCTTGAGTACGCGTTTGACATGTCATTTTGTACCGGGATGACGTTAGGATGACATTTCCAAGATCGCTCTCAGACATATCGTATCGATTTTTGTAAAATTAAGTTTCTGATCTGCACAAAAAAAAACAACAAGAAAAAATCACACTTTCTATATATTGCGATACTTGGGGCAGAGGGCGCTCGGAAGTGGGGATCATTGGAGGGATTAATAACAATTCCGCCTTCATATTTTCAATTTCCTATGTATACAAGCTGAAACAGAAAGGGTTTTTTTTTCAAAACTTTACTTTGTAATTCTAAAATTATCAGCTTTGGAGGAAACTTGCAAAACAATAGGTGTTACAGGAATACAGCTGTTGACAGCTATCACAAGTCTACAACAGTTTTAGTACTATAACTGTCCCACAAAGTAATAGTTTTAGATTTACAAAAAACGTTCCAAAATAAATAGTATACCATTTCTATCTCACCTAGTATTGTCTAGATATCATCATAAAACAGACAAATTACTGGTGAAAGCCGTTCGCACATAATTAGATATTATGATGCAGATTTAAATTAATAATATTATACAACAGACCGCGGCAGCAGTTTATATCATTGTGAACTTTCTTCCTATGCAGTGTAATACCAATAATATTTGACGGGTGATACAGAATTCTCAATCGCTGCTCAAATGTGTTTAAGTCCCATTTAGGACCGTATTAACAAATCGATTTCAAATCTGAGTGCGATCTTGGAAATTTCATACCAGTACAAAATGGCATGTCAAAAGCGTACTCAAAATCGTCGCTAGGGTCGTCGACAAACATTATGTTGATTTTAAAACGTCACAAAAGGATTTAAAAATCCAAAACTATTAAGTTATTTGATCTAACAAGTATTTCAAGGTGGTTTCCTGTTGAAACTATACAAATAAGAAACACGATTCAAACCGGAATCATGTCCAATGTTTTTCGCGATTTCATGCTAACATCATGCAATGGTTTATTTATTACCCCGTTTGAAGCAGTGATAGCCGATTGGTTAAGCACACGTCTTGCGGACACCAGGTCCTGTGTTCAAACCCCAGCTCGCACCTCTGGGATTTTCTAAATCTATGTGCGAACCATAATTTCTATTTATGATTAATACTCGCTCACGGTGAAGGTAAACATCGCGAGGAAACCCGCATGCAATCTTCGTAAGACATTGAAATCCGCTAATCTGCACCGGGCCTGCGTGGTGGATTACGGCCTGATCCCCCTCGTAGTCTAGGAGACCCGTGCCCAGGAGTGACGTCAAAAACATATATCTGAATTCTCCACAATATTTAGCCACGTGCTGTTTCCAGCCACATTTCTTTCGCAATGTGACCAAATTGTCCCGTCACATCTTCTCTTGGGTCTGCCCTGGCGGCGACAATCATCATCTGCTTTATATTTTTTCTGTTAAGTATGTATCAAAGTCAAACAAGCGTACGACCCGCCTTATGTTAAGCAATTACCGTTGCCTATAGGTGCATGCAATACCAAACAGATCAGGATAGAGGCATGGGAAGGGATGGAAGCTTGGTCTTCCGGTTCCAATGAGTGTCCTAAAGGGATCAACACCACCCGCGCGCAGTTTTATATCTAATGTAACTGAAAAATAAAGTAAATATTTAAAAAATACATAATTTTTTATAAGTTTCATCGTATCGATGTGCACATGACGTAAGTTCTGCGTTTATATATCTACCCATTTACCGATTTCCCTTTCAGTTTTCGCGTTACCACTCAGTTTCCTACCTGCGCACGCTTCCTTGATAAACGCGGACGACTTTTTCATAAACATCCACCGGAAATCATTGAACAGAATTACCGTTTTACACGTGAATGATTTAATGAACACCTAATGAGGTGAACTCTAATCAAAATATGTTTAAGGCTGCTATGGCTCGGTCGCTGATCACGAAGAAATTCGTACAATGACCTGTTATTGCCTGTCTCTGTCACTCCCGCGTAAATCTAATAGTCTCTCTCACACAGTTGCCGTGAAAAGCGTGCGACCGGCAACTGTGTGAGCGAGACATATTACATTTACGCGGGAGTGACAGAGACAGGTAATAACAGGTCATTGTACGAATTTCTTCGTGATCAGCGACCGTGCCATAGCTGGTATTAATAAATCGATGTCTAGTCTTAGAGCGATCTTGAGTTCGCTTTTGATACATAATTTTAAACTAGTACTTAGAAATAGAATGTCAATAAGATGTAAGAGACAGCAACAGTGCACATAAATACTAATCAAAGCAAAAGCAATCATATTTTTATGAATTATAAAGTAAATAATCAAAAATCGACATTAGACACACCCCACTCTACTAATTACGACCCCTAGTGCCTTACAACTGGGCCCTAATTATCAGCTGTAACAGTCTTGTTTCTATGGCAATCAGCCCATATAGTTATTTTTGTCTCTCGCTTTCCACCGGAGGGAAATGGATAATTTTCTTCCAACTCCTCCTATTATTTCTTTTGATTAAATTCGTGAGGGTTCCAAGATAATTTCACTTTCCCCCGGGACTGTTTGAGGGTCAAACCTCGCCGTCATCATTGATGGATTACGCTCAAATTTTTCAGCAGTTTAATAATTGATTTTAGCATAAAATCATTATAAAAATCTGTATCAAGTGTTTTTTCATAAATAAATCAATAATAACTATGTATGACATAAACTGCATGTGAATTAAGACTCAATACGTTCGAGCGCATATTTCATGCAAAAAAATATTTTTGAGCATAATTCATGAAAATATCAACGAAAAATTCCAACCCCGGGGTGTTCTTTTTTTTTTTTTTTTTTTTCTGAATCACGAGTTAAATCCATGGTAGCAGTTTTCATTCCACGCCCCTTACGCCCCCACGCCCCACGCCCCTGTACATTTGTTTATTGTTCAACAGCCGTATTAATACCAACACGCCGGGAAACGAGCTCGCGCTATTATTTCACAAGCTAGCTAATCTAATCACTGCGCCTGGTAGACATTGAACTCGCGCGCACTCATTAGAACCGACTTTCTACTGAACACAGTGGTCTTGCTCGAGTTAATACTACATATGTAGAGGATCATCTGTTGTCTAATTTATTAGAATACCACGTCCTTGGCACTCTCAAAAGGGGTAAGCAGAGTAACACTCCGGTGTTCTCAAAACACTCTGATTTCGGGGCGACATCAACTGTTTATAGTTGAACTATTTGTAATCTAGTAATCTAGTTATCGTCGATTTTGGGTTTTTTTACTATTTATTTGTAGATAGATCTCCTTCTCCTTTAATATATTTTTTGTAATTGCTGTAATTGGACTTTCTTTTACTAATAAAAAAATCAATTATATTAACTACTAGCTGCCCGCCCCGGCTTCGCACGGGTACATTGCGGTTACATTATTCGAGTTTTAGTAAGGATCCCTATTTTTTTTGAAAATATATTATAGCCTATGTCACCCGGGGATAGTGTAGCTTCCCAACAGTGAAATAATTATTCAAATCGGTTCAGTAGTTTCGGAGCCTATTCATTACAATCAAACAAACAAAGTTTTCCTCTTTATAATATTAGTAAGTATGATAATAACTACAATTCAAAGGTTTCTGAGTTGGTACGACCAATCTTTTACAGCGTAGCAACGCGCGCAAGGTACAGCTTGTTATTGTATAAATACAATAAATTTAATTACTATCGTTCTAAGTTCCTATTATTTTATTGAATAACTTTCTTCATCCACTATTATTTGACTTCCTACTTTTCATATTGTTTTGTTTTAATTGTTTGAATCGGGTGGTGTATTGCGGAAATTCATTGTTGAAAGTCGTTGTCACGGGTTCAATACCCGGTTCAATACCCGGAGAAAGTCGGAGATCCTTATAATATGATACGTTTATACGGTTTTTATACTATGGAAACATATGTGAGTTAGACGGACGGATATTTTTCACCACCTGACATTTATTATTAGTTAATAGATCAAGTAAAAAGAGGGTACTACATTGACATATGTTTATGCGTTTTGTTATCTTATTTTAACAACATATTTTCAAAGGTTTAAGCAGAGGTATACTGCAGTGCAGCATTTCAGCAATAGTATTTTGGCCCAAATTTAACAGAGGCGGAAGTTATGGCTATTTCATCAATCACGTTCCCCCTCAATGTAAGGGGGAATCTGGCCATAGCCTACCACGCACTGAAGTAGAGCTACCGTAGGGCTAGGCGGGGCAGTGCCCCTCGGCCCCCATACTCAAGGGGCCACTCGGCTTTCATGCAGGATATGCGAAAAATAAATAATTATAATCATTAGTTTAATATTAGATGCTTCGTTACACATAATACTCATTAGTAATAAGATTTGCTTTATTATGCTATGCAGTAGGGGATAAGGAGTTGATAATTATGTAGTTTTGCACCTAAAGAGTATATTTTCATCATCATCATCAGCCGGAAGACGTCCACTGCTGGACATAGGCCTCCCCCATGGAACGCCACAATGGACGGTTGCCCGCTATCCGCCTTAGCACCCCCTGCCCCGCCGTTACCGTGGCCGCTACCAAAGCTAGGAATAGCGGAGCTGCCGGGGATTGGGGGCCGTAACTTTGTTGTGCCTTTCATGGGGGGGGTTTTGCCATAATCACCGCGCTTGGCAGGCGTCTTGGTGAGTATATTTTAGTTTAGTTTAAATAGGGCCCTAATTTAATTTTTGTCCCGGGGCCCTGGTTACATAGATATGCCGCTACCATTACGCTGGCCCGGGGCGGGTCGATGAATGTGATTCATATCTTTAGAAAGACGTGCAAGTTTCTTCACGATGTTTGCCTTCACCGTTCACCGACTCGCAATACGTCAAAACTTAGGTATCGCGTATCTATGGTGCCACTGTTAACAACGATAATAATCGATATATCGTGGCATTCGTCTTATTGAATTCTATTCTATATTTCATATATTTGCAGTCGTGTCGATTACTGAACGAACAACACAACATTATCGTTCATTCACACGATGAACAACGGCTCATAATATGGAATTTAGAGTATGATTCGATATTACGAATGCCACGATATATCGATTATCGTTGTTAACAGTAGCATGAGAAGTGCAATGCACATCCTCTGCTCGTGCGGCTCACTAATGCGTTGCAGAAGTATCTTCCTAGGGCGGCATATCATGCATCCGGAGGAAATACAAACACTCACTGCTCAAAGCATTTGGAAGTTCCTGAAGGCCTCAGGACTAGGCAGTGAACTTTAACACTTCAATGCTGGCTACAAAAGATCAGGAATGGTCGAAGTAGCAAGATGCCGCCCGAGCGGCATAGGGCACAAAACCTAATAATAATAATAATAGCACCCCTGAATACGTCCGTTTTGACAGATTTTGTAAAGACACCTAACAACATTGACGTATTCAGTTACGGGTACGTCAGTCTTGACGCATTGCGAGTGAATTGACATGCCAATGGTTAACAGAATAGGGCCCCAGATAGCAATATTGTGTAGAAACATGGTGTTTAGGTATTACGGCCGTTACCGGTGTGTCGTCACACGTGATCTAATTCACCCAATCAGTGATTCCGAGCGTCGCCGGGTCTCGTTGTAATGCGGCGGCCGCCGGCGCTGGTATAGTTTTGCGTAACTTAGTGAAAGCGTCACTTTGGTCGCGCACAGCGGCGAATTTTTCGGTAAATTCCGTCGCTTCGAGTTAGTTTGCTTCGTGTTATGGGTTTGTCCTTGATGGGATTGGTGCAGATGTGCTGGGAGGCTTCAATCACACGGCAACTTTATCTTAATTTGTTTATAATAAAATCTGCCTAAATGTATGGATGGAAAAGTGACGAGTGTTTACTCAGAGAAAAATATTAAACAGGAAAGTGTTCTCAACTGTATTTTTGGACAGCACTGTTACTTCTGCAAGCTAGGATCGACAGTAGTGGCACTAATGACACCAAAGTTTAACCCACGTCGAGTCCCGGGAAAAGCCAAATCGCCTTGGAACCCGCACGAATTGAATCCAAACAAAGAATAGGAGGAATCGGAAGACAATTATCCACTTCCGTCCTTTGCGAAGCGGGAGACAGAACAGAAATAACTGAATAGTTTGATAGCCTCAGTAGCAAGCCTGTTACAGCTGATTGGAGGCGTCAATAGCCTAGTGGTTGGAGGGGCTGCCTTCGTAGCTGAGACGTTCCGGGTTCGATCCCCATCCTGGCCACTAAACTAATGACGTGAGCCCACTCCCAACACTAGCATTAGCTAAGCTGGAGGGGATAACGGGAATACTAGTAATTTGATAAACTTACATTGCTAGTAATCTTTAAAAAAAGTTATTAGACAATTTGGGCCTAAACTCGTGAGCGGATTTTACTCAATTCCCATAATAGCTAAAGCAAAACCTCCTGAACGCACGGAAATTGTCCCTGATTGGTCAAGTGTATACAGCCTTATTATGCGTCAACATCAAAAGTGGTTTGGCATCAGGAATTTATAAAATAATAATACTGTTTAACATGTGATAATATAAAAATACATCTGGGGAGGTGTTCCTAATCAACGGACAGTTTCCGTGTCAGAAGCTTTCATCCTTCTTCAAATACATGTGTTAAAGAAGGATAGAAGCTGTCGTTTCCGATATCGGAAACCTTCCGTCAATTCTGAACACCAGAGCAGATCTCTACATGAAAGGATCACTATACGAAATATTGCATAGAATGTGTACATAATGAGCAAGTTAATCAAAACGAAAACAGAAAACTAATGACCCTGGTAAATTACAAGCCAAAGCAACGCTCGCTCACCCATCGAACACCTGACCTGTCCGCCGATTGCTTAACCCAACTCTTCTTTTTATCGAATCCAATTTATCGCTAAATAATATGAGCAAACCTTGGCAGCTGCTCGATGGAACGAAGAATGTAATGACGTGAAAAATGATGAAATTTAGGGTGGACGCGCCAGTTAGTGGGGTATACAGAAATAAATACATTTTATTTTCAAGTCGGAAAACAAGCGTGCAACCCGCTTAATGTTAAGCAGTTGCTCTAGCATATAGATAACTATAAAACAAATAAATATCGCCAGAGTGACACACCGACTGTATGGTCCCAAACTAAGCAACGTCTGTACTATGGGTACCGTACAATGGACTGGGGGCGATGCCAGTGACACCCAGACCTGAGCAAATTACAAAAAGGCCATTTCCGAAATTTGTCACGGCGGGTATCGAACCCGAACCACTGCGCCAAGCGGTCGTCCCAAAGATGCTTGCAATACCAAAGGCATTGCTCGTACGTATCCAAGATAATGTGAATGGAGAGAGGAAAGAGAGGATTGTGCTTCCGGCTTTCTTCTGCTATAAGAGAGATATATTACTCCGGTAGAGCCAGTCCGTATATGAGTTTTAGTCAATTGGCAACAACTTGTCTCTACCACCGTAAAAAATAGAGAAGACTAGTATTTACCCGCGGCTCCGTCTGCGTGGTACTTTGATAGATAGTCTATCTCACTCAAGGATAGCGTAGCTTTCTATTCGTGAAAGAATTTTCGAAATCGGATCAGTAGTTCCAGAGATAACATCCAACAAACTTACATACTTGAAAATAATTTTGCTTTTTTCATAATACTGGTATAGATAGAGACATATCGCTATCTCAACAAAGAACACATCATAATAGTTTCAGGCGTTACGCGCGAGAGAGTAGACAACTTTTCACTTTTAAATCACTTATCGTTATAAGTATATAACAAACATGTTATATAATAATATAATTATGAATCCGCCAGAATTCACATAAGTCACGAAAAATAATAAAATTATTCAGAAAACCGCACCTAATCATTCATCAATCCATAAACTACCATAACATGACCCCTCTTATTTGTCAAATTAAACTGAAAGAGAGCTCTTGTTACAATAGTTATATCAAAACTCATTATTCACCCATCCAGTTTAGAAAGCCTTTAAATTTAAAGCAATTTATACTGTATCTGAGGTCTATTTTATTTAGTTGGACTCGCGTCAAGGACCAGTATAATTAGAGCTACGGTTCCCAAGAAACGTAATTATGTGAGAGATCAAGTTGGTAGTTCTGTTATACATTACTTTCACCAGATTAAATCACTTGTGTAACCTAAGTTATGGCTTAGAAATAGTATGTTGGGACTTAGTTTAAAATGGTGTTACACAAAACGTTCATCAACACTACAAAATATCAATTGAGTTTGTCGACTATTGTCAGTCAAACCGACAATCTGATAAAATCGTTGATAGATACACAAATACAGGTGTATTTAATTAGCTAATCTTACTAAATGTCGCAATACATCATAATGTTACAACATAAAGTAAGAACACTGTCAGGTTAATATGAATTTTTCGGTTAAATCGAGAAAAAGTGAATTTTGTACATGTTTCAAACATTCAAATAAAGTGAGCGCACCCGTTGATGTCTTTTGTATGCAAATTAGTATTAGGTGGATAGCATCTTAATTTTTTTATTACTCATCCCCTGTGTGTGATAGCTTGATGAGTCATATGTTAATTAATTGCCAAATGTATTGTCTTGTATACGGTTATGTTGTTAACTCTCAGTTTGGTCTCAGATGTGAGAAAACTGTGAATATTTGGGAGTTAAAATACGTTTCTAATGTTTTTATTTATTTAATGTTATCCCACCAAAAAGCAAGGCCAGTCTGCACAGATAGAGATTAACCTTTTTCTGATGATACTCTTAATGACTTGAGCATAGACTCAAAACATGTGGTTTTAAGAACTACGTATTATAATTTTTCCATGTGGCGCAAGCTGTTAACTTCAAAACTACATTTTGACGTAGAAAGTTCAAATTTAACACAACTTATTCTCGGTAAAAAAATCTAAATGTTTTTATAAAAAATCTATCATCGTAATTTCTTCTACCAATTGATTATACTCTACCAAATTGTATATTGACATAACATTAACAACTTTTCCCATAGCGTCATCGATAAAATTGACATTAAAAACATCGAATCGATTGGGTCTATAAAATCGATTGGCCCGTGTCCCATCACTAGCAAGGACTTGTCCGTTTCGCCACACTAGTTACACAAGCCGGTTGCGAAGTGTCGTGCGGTTACGTAACGAGCACGACACGACGCCAACACGTTTGTTGTGAATTTGTGGCTATTGATTTGTTAATAAAACATCGACGGTTAAACACACACTGTCTATTAATAAACGTGCATTACGGGTTGTATAGTTACACCATGCTTTGTCTTTTTCTTTCGAATGTCCAGTTACTGATGACAGAATGAGATAATTCGGTATATAACTATTGAACTGTTGGTCATGCTCACTTTAATGTCCTTGCTTGCGGTGGCTTTGAGGAGCGGGTCACCCTCTTCCCTCTATTATGGTTGAGGAGAGTGATGCCGCTTTTCAAGTCATGCTCGTGCGCGGGCGCTGCTTGCGGGGATTGGGCCACTCACTTGCCTCTTAACAACATTGTCGTTAAATACTATTCATTTACTTAGCATGGAAGGCATCACACCAAAGCAATTATATTATTATGCACCTGTTTTATTAATTGTTATTTTGGTTCGTAAACATTTAATTTGATGTAAGTATGAGTAGGTATGACCACCACACTAAACTAGCTTTCTCATTTTATCTACATACCTAAATCTCAAGGAGATTTGATTATTATTTACTATTAGTTATTTAGTGATAATGGTGTTACCTGCTCATATTATTATTTTATGCTGTTCCTGAGAATGTACACCATCTGTAATTCATTGAAAAGAGTAACCATTGAGTTTCTTGCCGGATCTTCTCAGTGGAAGCAGCATTCCGAACCGGTGGTAGATTCTGACTATTCATAAATGCTTTGTTGGCTTACGTGAATAAAAACAATTTTGAGTTTGAGTTTGAGTTTGAACTGTTCACTAATAAGGGAACAACTGTTTAGTCCTAAACGTCATTATTATGTCATACCAGTACGAAATTACACGTCAAAAGCATACTTAAGACCGCTCTCAGACTTGATATCGATTATTAATACGGGATTTACCACAGATATAGATTTACATAGATAACGCAAGTATCACGATTTGTATTGAAACCAAGCGTGCCGAATTTTTAACACCTCCTGTCACAGCCGAATTTAGTGACGGGAAATCCAAACCGATTCAAAGACACCGATGCCGCCGATGCCCCTCCGCCCGCTACGATTCTCTCGAGTGATTATCTCGCTCATACTCATATTTTTTATATCTGTAGTCGCGCGGACTGTAAGTTAGCGGCGACCAACCTTGACGCTTAGTCGGAGTTTCGTACACGTGAAATACATGCATTTGCGTTATCTATGTAAATCTATATCTGTGTTTTGTACAGTGGATACCGTACAATGGACTGGGGGCGATCCTAGTGACACCCAGACAGGGATGAATTATACAAAGATCCGGTTCTCTCACTCATCGTGCGAAATGCAGTTACTTTACGCCGATCTTCTGTGAGAAAGTGGTACTCCTCTGGTATATGAACTGTACTGAGTGGCTATGGACTAGCTCTATCACCTTTAGTATTACATGTATGTGATAATCTGTAATTTCCAATACCGAACATGCCACGATAAATACCGAAATAGTAGGTAATTATTTTTATTTTTAATAGGATTTGCCGAGTGACCTTGATATAGTGACATCTCACTCATGTTATATAGGAGCGACAGAGACATTCAAACAACATTCTAAAGCAAAATAACATTATTCCTTCCTCAAGAATGGAAACAGACATTTGCCCTTCAAACGGACAATCTAAATACGAACGGTCACCCATCCCAGGTATGACCGCGCGGTATGCACTAGACAGCAAAAGTTCTATGTGCCGCATTTTGATAGCATTATATTGAGGTACAATTAAGTTATCGAACTAGCTCTAATTTAACACGATTTTTTTTTTCATTTTCAGACTCCTGGCTGTCAAAAATGTAAGGAAGATAACCGGAAATGCCAGCTCGATGTGCCCTTTGAAGCAAGGATGTTATAATTGTAGTAAGTCTCCCTCAAAACTGAGAGGTTTTGGTTCAATCGTGGCAAATCTTTTGACGTGAGCTGTCATGCCAAACTGTCAGATGTCTTTAAAACTAGGCTATGACCTCACTAGGGGTGCTACTCTTAACAACAATAATCGATATATCGTGACATTCGCATTGCCGAACCCTACTCTAAATTCCATCTAATTTGCCGTTGTATCGATTACTTAAGGAACAATACAATAACAACGGCGTCGCCTGCTCACATTCTGTTTCTGTTCCTGAGAATGTACACCATCTTTATTCATTGAAAAGAGGAACCGTTGAGTTTCTTGCCGGCTCTTCTCAGTGGAAGCAGCATTCCGAACCGGTTGTAGCTTCTGACTATTCATAAATGCTTTGTTGGCTTACATGAATATAATTTCTGAGTTTCTTGCCGGATCTTCTCAGTCGAGGTCGCGTTCCGATCCGGTTGTAGATATAAGAAAAATAATATGTAAAATTGACAATTTGTAAGTGCCCCCGTAGGCCTAAACAAAATTAACGCTTTGAATTTGAATTCGAATTTAATCAATTTTGAGTTTGAGTTTGAATACAAAATTATAGAGTAGGATTCGACGATACGAATGTCACGATATATCGTTGCTAAGAGTATCACCTGTACTTAAATAAAGACAGAAATGCATCTTAAAATCATGTTAGTTTTTAAAATTCCAATCACAGTTTGTAATGTTGCGAACACTATGGAGTAACTGACGAGCAAACATTTAGTAATAGCAAAACCGATATTTCTTCATCTGAGTATATTTGAAACGAACGAACGGGGAAAGTTATCGCAAAAACGAATTTGCGAAATACATTGGCATATTGGTTTAAGTTTATTGCAGTTGCAGAGGCAATAGGTCCTGGGTTCGATTCTCGGGGCGGAATAAGAGGCTGACCAATAGAATCGGGGCTTACCTAAAGGAGTCGCAGTGGTAGGAATTAACCTACTCGGAATGGATGAAATACTTGATCTCAATAAGGACGAACCAAAACATATTGTAAGAAATACACATAGTGGCTGCTCGTTATAAAACATCCCAATTCACCACAGGTTGACGAAAACCGACACTGCTCTTCAATTGAAACCGTTTAGTGATATGACGGACGATATTCAGTGTTACTAATGAAACCAAAACAACTAACCACACACACCAAATTAAGCAACGCTTGTACTGTGGGTGCCGTCCCGGACTGGGAGCGATCCCAGTGAAACCCAGATCGGAGCCAATTGCGCAAATTGCGAATAATGTCAATGCCAAAACGAAATCTCAAGCATAATCGTTATGATGAACACATTTCGTATATACCTTAAAAAACTTAAACAAATTAGGTCTGTTTGCTGAATTTTCTTGGTCAGTTGACGGAGGCCACTGCAGATCCTGGCTAACAAGATCAAAAGTGGTGGGGTTATGCATTAGTACAAGACGCGGTGTGGAAGGAACTCTCTTTCGTCTCTACCTTACAGGAGTCAAATTAAGAGGAATACACAACCTACTCTCTCAGAGTTCGTACAATTAAATATATGTATTTGACACTGACATAGGAAGAAAACTGGAAAAAGTAAAAGACAAAACAGGTAGAAATAAAATACAGTAATATCTTACTGTGTCTGTATCGAAAGGCGTTGGGTGTACCGTAAGCACGAAGGGATCGAAAGAAATAAATTTATGTTCAACGTGGCCTTATATATGTGGTTGCGGCCCGTACTTAAACAACAAGTGGTTGAATTTTCCTCATGTCCGTTACTGAGTACAGGTTTTGACGACATCAATACCAATCGTATGAATCGAATCTTTCCATACATTTCACAGCCAGTGCCGGATTAACCATATAGCCAGAGTGGCAATTGCTACGGGCCCCGCATATGTTAGTTTCTTATCAAAATTATTCTATATTGCCAAAAAATCTCATCTCTCTTTTTGTAATTGTCCAGAGCCTAACAGCGCCTATAGTAATTTACTAAATGCCCACAAAATTGTAACCTATAAATGGCAAATAAACGTATAGACTATTGATTTGATTTTTACCACTTTATGCTTAAGAACCCATAGTAGATCAAGGGCTCTTTGAAATAATTTGCTACGGGCCCCGCGCTAGCTTAATCCGGTACTGTTCACAGCAGCGCCACCTAGCGGAAACGGTCCGCTTATCGAGACATTCGATCACTCGAATGTTATTTGAATTCGTGGAACCCCTTGGTCAGTTGATTGGTTTGAGGCGAGTTTTTTGTTAAAACTCCACGAACATTCGATTTTCAGAGCCTTGTCCGTTATTCAGCACAGTGTTTTGAGGTCAGAATTCGTAATGCAGGTGCTAGGGTGATTGGCTCTTTATAATTTTGAAATTTTACACTTAAAATGGAATATATACAAGATTTACAGTATAAAGTTATCAGTGATAGCTAATTGCGTCTTGCGGGCACAAGTCCTGGGTTCAAACCCTGGCTTGCACCTCTGGGTTTTTAAAAATCGTAGTGAGGGGATGAAAAGATTTAAATTATATTATTTATTATAGTAAAAGATGGAGACAGACATGGGCGAATATTAGGTAGATAAATTACTGTTTATTTTTAAACCAGGTACAGAGGTGTGTACCCACACTTTGCTGATGTTAAATTGGCTCCATCGTTATCGGGAGCGAGCTTATTGCCATATACCAAGCACGCTCTTCTTTAATGTGGAGGGAATCCGGGCCACGCTCTGGCCTAGAGTGGGTTAATCCAAAGACTAGTGACAATGGTGTTGCCTGCTCATATTCTGTTGCTGTTCCTAAGAATGTACACCATCTTTTATTCATTGAAAAGTGTAACCATTGAGTTTCTTGCCGGATCGTCTCAGTGGAAGCAGCATTCCGAGCCGGTGGTAGATTCTGACTATTCATAAATGCTATGTTGGCTTCCATGAATGAAACGATTCTGAGTTTGAGTTGGAGTTTGACTCCGAATTACTCACAATATTTGAAGTTTATTGGATGAATTATTTCTCAACGGTAATTTATGACACACAACATATGACAAAAATCTGAAAATCACGAAAATATCGGAAAATTCATTGTTTAAAAGGCTCGGAACTCAGAAAGTCTGAAAGTCTGTCTGCACAAGGCATCTAAGTATATATCAGCTACCAGATTCCCAAATTATTGTTTCGAACTTTCAAAACATCCCTTAAGAATTAATTATAGGACTCGACTTGTCTAAAAAACCTTGATAAAAATAGAAAGTTTTCATTAAATAAATGTCGTTAATCCCGCCATTCCAGACCACCGATGAACCATATTAAGGAAACATTAACAAATAATATCATGACCGCATTAACAGACTCGTTTCTTAAGTAATATTACCGAAAAAAAGTTACAAAAGTTACGTAATGTGCATCTGACAACATACCAGTGGCGGGAAAAGTTAAACGAAAAGAAAACACTTTGACCGTTCTATTTTTAAACGGCAACACAGATCACAAAGTTAGACTCACTGTGAAAAAAAAAAATTTTGAGCAAGTTTTTTTTTCTTTCGGGCAACACTCCGCGATACGTGTGTGAGCGGCGATGGCCAACCGCGGACTGAACCCACGTCCCCACCAGTGCTGAGAAGTGACAGTTGTAAAGGTGCGCCTTGATTGGACAAATTATTTTAGATTGCCTGCTAGGTAATTTTTTGTAGAATAAATTCAGCAAACAAGCGTCTGACACGTCGGATGTTAAGCAGTTACCGTAGGCTATAAGTGCTTGCAATACCAAAGGTATTACTAGCACGTTGCTAATTTGAAAATCTGTGGGACAGAGATAGGGGAAAGGAGAAGTTTGGGCCTGCTCTCTCACTCATCATACGAAACACAGCTATAGAAGCTACAGTTTGACTCTACCATCGTATAAATTTTCTCTAATCAAAAGTATAAGTTTAAAATGTTGGTATTCTAGTGTTGGGAATGTCTCAAAGCATTAATAGTAATAATACAAATAATAATTTATTTTTTAATTAATAAGTTGTCTCTAAAGCTTGCGGCCAGCACTCATAATAGTATTAAACTGTGCTATGAGTGCTGGCTTCCATCAAGATATAGTACGTACAGGTTTTATATTATAAGAAAATTAAGTTAAGATGATATGATAACTAATATAAATTAGGTTTAATAATTAAATGAATCAATAAAATTAATGATAATGGGTTATAATTAATTAGTACATTCTTTTAGGGTTGTTGTCGTGTTGTTATGTTATAACGCAAAAATAATCTCAACCATGTCTACACCTTTATTACAATACAATGAACACACACATACAAATCAATGCAACTTTTGATTGTGAATACAAATTTTGTTGTTAGTGTGTGTGCCTCGCGTCTAGAATGCACTATTCGTATAAAATACACCGTTCTCTTTCCATCTCACAAGGTCTTTAGTAGAAGCATGAAAGGACGGCGGCTATATTTTGTGTATGCAAAAAGCGTGCGAAGTTAAGCAACGGTAGGCGAGTATTGGAATAACATGGGTGACCGCGCGTAAGCGCTGTATCTAGGAGACACAGTGCGGGTATTTTAAGGCAAAGCCTATACGGGCAGGCTTGACAGAAGTAGTACCACCCTCTTACAGAAGATCGGAGTAAAGAAGTTATTATAGCTGCTTTTCGTACTATGAGTGAAAGAGCCAGAAGCCTAACCCCTAATCTCTTCCCCACTCTATTTCCCACTCCCTTTCAGGTTTAGTAAGTGCGATCAATGCCTTTGGTATTGCAGGCATATATGTAGGCAATGGTAACTGCTTAACATCAGGCAGGATTACCATTGGTTGCCAACTTTTTATATTATAAGAATTATGATTAGTTAGTATTGGGTTTTGAAAACTGGTTTCAAGACAAGTTACCGTTTGGATGTCAGAGATTTGATTTACGTTTCATTCCCCTCCCATATAACAAGTTAATTTATAAGTGATTTTTTTTCTTCCAACTCCTATTATTTCTTTCGATTAAATTCGTGTGAGTTCCAAGACAATTTAACTCTTCCCCGGGACCCGTCGAGGGTCAAACCTCAACGTCATTATTGGTCACCATTGTCGATCCTGATTTACAGGAGTTACAGTGGTGGGGTGTCTGGCGGGACCAGCCCCAATAAAAAAAAACAAGTTAATGTAGACAATCGCTTGGCGTTGTAGTTCGAGCGAAACCCGCTAGACTCACTGTACCAAGTGGTTATGTTAGGTTAATGGTCAGGATAAATTACAGAAATTGCCTTTTTGTAATATGCCCAGGTCTGGGTGTCACTGGGATCACCTCCAGTCCATTTTGCGGTACCCATAGTACAAACGTTGCTTAGACCCGCATAATTAAATGGATCTGGAAGTAAGTCTGAGACTGATTTGGAAATGTCATTCTTATGTCACATCAGTACAAAATGGCCTGTCAGAAGTCTACTTAAGATCGCTCTCAGACTTAAGATAGATTTATTAATACGAGCCTTAGTTTGGGGCCATACAGTTGGTGTGTTCGTCTGACGATATTTAAATAATTAACTTAATTAAATAAAACACGAAATCTTAATTCACATTTATTGTAATCGTACAAAAATATTTATTTACATTATAAATGGACCTACTTTTACAAAATGGAACCAACCCACATACACTTCTGTAGACCAAAACCAACCTTGTATTAGTGGTTCTAGGTTGGTTTCAGTTTGCAAAGTGTGTGTGGGTTGGTTCCATTTTGCAAAAGTAGGTCCAAATAGCATTAGGGTGACCATCAACTTGAATGGCTATGAAGCGGGCCCGCTCGCTTCGACCAATAGAATCTCTTAATTTCCAGTCAACAACTTTTATAGCACCCATCCAAGTGGACGGCCACCCTTATCCTTATGATGAAATATACATGACGTATGTTATATGGCAAATTTACAGAATATAATGCCGTTTATATTAATCAATCACGGGGTTTGGTTGGTACATTTTATGCTTTTCCAACTCTGACTAACGCATTATGAAGATACTGTTGATATTCCATGTAGTTAATTTCTTTAGTCACCTTTTAAGAGATTACTCGAATGGGAATACAAAGACTAACGATTGGTCTATGATTTTATAGCAGGCCATGTGGTTACAGGTTTGATTCCTGGCGGGACAAATTTCAGAATTCGCTCTCGTAATATACCACATGGGCACCGTACAATAGACTGGAGATGAACCCAGTGGCACCCAGACCTAGGTAATATACAAAAAGTCCGTTTCCAAAATGGGCCGCAACGGGAATGGAAGCTGTACGGATATCCACGCGGCTTTTTTGTTAAGACGATGCTAACAATACCAAAGTGCACGCACGTAGCCAACGTGAAGGGCGGTGAGGAGACAGAGGAAGAGGAAAGGGGGAATGCTCTGTAGTCCCGCAGACAATCGTACATTAATCATAGCATGCTGTAAACGTGAACAAAGCGAGTCTAAAATGATTATAGTTCAGTTTTCTAGCACACTTCAGTCAGTTGTATTCTTTAGTTTAGTTTAGTGTAGTTTAGTTTAGTTTAATCTGTTAGTCTTTTGCGCCGGTGGCTTAGTCATCCCGTGTCGTTTCCGTCGCGCTGCCAGTCTTCGTCTGTCATACTCACTGTTGTACGAATTGCCCCTGGAAAATTAGTAGTGTTAGTAAGTTTAGTATTGGTATACAATGTTTTTGAGGTTAATTTGATAGTTTTAGTATCAGGGTACCTATTACGTACACCGTAACCGTACTACGGTGAAGGAAAACATCGTGATGAAAGACATGCCTTAGAAGATTTAACCAATTTTCGAAAGACATGTGAACTCCGCCAACCCGCACTGGGCCAGCGTGGTGGATTATGGCCTGAATCCCCCTCGTGTTGAGGGGAGGCCCGTGCCCAGGAGTGGGACGTCAAAAGGGCTAAAATTATTATTATTAATTATATTACGTACAGTGAAGGAAGTATATAGTATCTATAATAACTATAATAATATATATGAAAAAGGAATCTCTATTTCCTTGGTCGCATCACGCGTGAACGGATGGAACGATTTCGTTAATCTTTTTTTGTTGTGTTTCTTAGTGTCAGGAGATGGTACTTATGAAAGAAAAAAATAAGAATTTTGCAAGGAACAATTCGAATTCAATATTCAAATATAAGATAGGACAACGTCTGTGGGGTTAGCTAGTAAAAATATAGAAAGTATTATATTAGTTTATGCCGACAGTTTTGCTTGCGTAGATATTATTGTCACGATATCTACATCAGTGCCATCTACCGGATCCAACTATAGCTAAGATCTATCCAGCTGACCCCCTAAGTAAAACAATCAAAATCGGTCAAGCCGTTTAGTATGAGAATAATTATGAACACACACACCAGAATTTCAGATTTAAAGAAGGTTATACTAGTTGTTCCCCATGAATGGTGCGCAAACAAATCCTGATTAACAAACATCTAAATTAAAGTCTGAATGTCCAAGTTTCCAAAATATCAAGATGTTGTTATGCATTAGGTACCAATCCACTACAAATTTTCAAATTATTTCGCTAATGAAGTAACATAACTCTTATTTTTACGCAATATATGTGTTTGTAAGTAGTCTTGTAGTCACTACAAAGTACCCTTATAAGATCATCCAGTCGTCCGTCCGTCCGTCCGTCCGTCCGTCCGTCCGTCCGTCCGTCTGTCCATCCTTCTGTCCTAGTTTTTTAAATTACGGACTAGTCAGCGATTGACCCCGATCTGATCTGATATTATTATATACTAGATAAATGTATTTTTATTTACAATAATTAAACTTCATTAATCTAATGGTAACTTACTAAAGTAACATTAGGACTAATTAATATAACGAATAACATGCAATTTACAATTGAGTTATATCGTTAAATTTGTGCCAATTTGATATAAAAAAAAATGAATTAGTTGACAGACTTTGTGAAATGTAGCCACTTCAACTAAGCTAAATACTCAATAATTTAATGACCAGGATCGGGATCGAACCCAGGGCCTCTCTTATAGAACCAGATACTCACATGGTACTAACTTCCAATGCAAATAATTTACGTACACGTGATTGGGGAGTACTAATGAACGTATAAACTACGGGAGAGTTACTGAAAACAATGTTCTAATTTGTACTTAAAGTTAGAAGTACGGTCTACGGATACTAATATTAATAATTGGAATCTACTTATTAACTAAAAAATATAATTAGGATAGATAATGTATCGATATTGAACTTATAATCAACTAATTTGTATTTTTTTTATTGAGATAGTTTTACATTGAATTTGAGAGATATTTGGGTATGGAGATTATTGTTTGAAATTTCATCGTTAGATGGCGCCAGTTGGGGCTTGTTAAACGAAAACCCTGATTCATCTCAATCATTCTCAAATATTTCCCTATTTTCTCAAATATTTTTCTTAATAATATACTTTTAATCTATGTTGAAGAGCATAGAGATCGTACGTATCTCGAAATATGATAAAATGGGTGTTATATACATGAACAATAAATGACATTTCATTTCATTTGCCAGGGAAATTGGCACGACACGCCTCACGCTATCGCGTTTTAGTCGTCTTTAGTCGATTACTACAGTTGAATAATCGATACATCTCTATACAAAATCTACTTTTTCCCGTTTATGTAGTTCCCGGCTTCGTCTTTGTACAGATCTTCGTTGATTCCGTAGTACGCTGGGGAGTTTTGACAATCCACCTGGAAGATAATAAACAACATCCATTAAATAGATACCATACAAGGTGTGTTTTAATAACCGAAGTCATTCTTAGGGGTTTGAATTAGTAGAGAGGCATTAAATGAAATCGCATATTTTATTTTATCGAAATTCGAAAAATATTTCTAAATTTAATTTTTCCGTAATATAAAAATTAAATAATTCTGCATCTCGAGTAAGCCCGCCGCAAGCCTCGGACATGGCCTTCTAGCTGTTATAGCCGACACTGACAGCTTATAGTGCCCACCGAAGCACGGAAGCGGGCCATCCAGGTCCCCAAGTGTGCTTATTTAAAACCAATTGAAAACCATTGGTCAATCTCAAACTTAAAACTCAAACCTTTGAGCCAACAAAGTATTTATGAACAGTCAGAATCTACAACCGGTTCGGAATGCCGTTTCCACTGAGAAGATCCGGCAAGAAACTCAATGGCTACTCTTTTCAATCAATAAAAGATGGTGTCATCAGGAACAGCAACAGAATGTGAGCAGGCAACACAATTGTCACTAAATTAGTAAATAATAATCTAATCTCATTCAGATTTAGGTATTTAAATTCGAAAGCTAGTTTAGTACGGTTTGCAATAATATTATCGATGTAATTATTCATCGTAAATCTTAAATTCTTCGCGGTTGACCGGTTGTGGGCCATCCGTTAGCAGTGGACCACCAAGAATGTACTATTGACGAAGATAATACTAAATAAATATCGCCAGACTGACACACCATCTATATGGGCCTAAACTAAGCAACGCTTGTACTATAGGTACCGTACAATCGACTGGGGGCGATCCCAGTGACACCCAGACCTGGGCAAATTACGAAAGGCCATTTCCCAAATTTTCCCCGGCGGGAATCGAACCCGCAACCTTCCATGTGCAGTGAGCCGAACGGCCTACACTCGAACCACTGTGCCAACTAACTACGGTGTAATTGGTTTTAATTCCGTTGTTTTACAGCCTCGAGCGTTTTTGTATTTAGTAAGACTTAACAGTCACATACCTTAAAGAACCAATCGCAAACTCGCGTCCTCTGATTGAAGACGGTGCCGATGCCGCAGACGAATGAGTGCATCTGGTTGCCGCCGATAGTAGGCACGCACCAGTGCCACACCTGCAACCGGAAACATGGCGTGAGGGAACTCTGTTCACAATGAAGTCAATACCTTTTACTGTCTAGTGCCGCACAGTGGTAAAGCCACGCTATAGCCACGTGACTACAGCTCACTTACGGTCCAGCTGAACTGAGGTAGAACCAGCTCCTCACAGAAAATCAGCGTAAAGTGCGTTTCGTACGACAAGTGAGATGGCCGAAAGTTCAGTCCTCCATCTCTTCCCATTCATCTGTCCCACTCTTTGACGGCGTGCGAGCAATGCCTTTGTTATTGCATAGGGGAACCTGTTGAACCTTGGCACTATGTGTACCTAGGTCATTGGGCTCGTTTAGGATATTGGCGCGATATAAAATTCTGCTGTACCTGCATCTATAGGCTACGGTAACTGCTTAGGATCACGTGTGTCGCACGCTTTTATGCCGACTATATTATAACCCCCTCCCCTCTTATTTAGAATGAATTTTCTGGAAGACAAGTCAAGTCACATAAATTCCTTTAACGTATTCCTGTACTGATAAGTGTATTGTGTCTTGGGTATGGGACTCCCCTCAATGCACGGGGGAGGCAGGCCTTAATTCACTACACTTGCCCAGAGCGGCTTTCGAAAATTAGTTTGACTTACTAGACTGCGGGTTTCCTCAGAATATTTTTCTGCACCGTAAACAAAACATTATTATGCATAATAGGTATTTAATCAACACGTTGATATAAAATTTTTGGCAGGCGCTGTAAAACATTAAACGTGCGTAAACATTAAATTCGTGCAGAATCATCTCTGAATCAAGGACAGATGTGGCTGGGGCCAAGTCTGTTAACCTTTCCAATAACGCTCGACTTGCACTCGACTTGCAAGTCGTCAGGTTTGACAGTTTATAGTCAATTGATATGCCAGCCGTTTACGAAATTGGGCCCCAGTTATGTAATTTGTTTGAAGTTCTATAGATCCCTGATCGATTTATATTTTTAATATTTTTTATTATTGTTCTTGAAGCGAAGCTTCTATACGGATGTTCGGAGCGCTCGCCGCGCGGCCACTCTATCCGTGCTAAGCGTCAGTAGCGTTACACGATATATATATAGGTATACAGAGTGGCAGCTGCGGCACCCTACACTTTATACCACAAAGCTTCGCTTCTTTCAGGCCTCCCTTGACGGCACTGTTTTAGTAGTAAATAGTATAATTCTGTTAAAATGTAAATAAATAAATCTCTTAATATAATGAGGGCATTCAATATTGAACGTGTTCCAGCTGATACTGATGAATCAGGAGGTGAGGAATAGCATTAATTACCTGACAGTTGGTCTCCGGGTCCGCATAATATCCTGGGATCTTGTCATCGCAAGTGAAGGACAGCCCTTTTGGTACTTCAGTATACACTGGATAGTCCTCGCCTGGAATGTAGCCATCCAATGCCTGAACAGGAAACATAAATAAAAATAAAAAAAGCCTTTTATTACTTCTCAATTACTTACAAAAACATTGAAACACAGAAAAAAAACAACAGGAAACATAGGTCAATGTAAATGAAGCTACCTACACTTTAACGGTGTCCAGATGTCAAATATAGCCATTGCCTTGGAAGCCGCACGAATTTAATCGAAATAAATAATAGGAGGAGTTGGAAGAAAAAATTCTACTTCCCTCCGGTGCGAAGCGGGAGACAAAAATAGCTGATACGGGCTGATTGCCATAAAAACAAGAGCTGATTTAGTAGACATTTTAACTTTCCCCGGGACTCGTCGATCCTGGTTTACAGGAGTAAACCAGTGGTGGGAGTGTGTGGTAGGACCAGTCCCAGTAAAAAACGCCATTATCTGTCAAAAATATAGATAGAAAGGCAGAACGGTGTTGGCATCTTCGTATGAATGACGGCAAAGTCTTTAATCATAAGAAATTGGCGTTAAAAGAAAGCTATAAAGAGTTCTGTCATATTACTTGTTTGTGGTTTTTATGACTTAAATGTTACTTCAGTTTCTGTTTGTATCTTTCGTTTTTATCTATTTAAAATAAAATGTGATGAAATAATTATTTATTCCCAAATATGTGGATATAAAAATTCAAAATGGTTATAATGTATGAGTTCAAGTCGTTTCTTATTGTACGTAGTATACATGAATGTAAGGTCAATAACTTTTTTCTAAAATATCTTATAGCACTTACAGCTAATGATCTGTCAATCAGGTAGAACAGTACAGTCAGGACTCTCACGGAACCCACGCTGAGGCCGCACAATCGCTTCTGTTGAGACATTCTGCTTGAGGAACTCTAATTAAAAGTTAATCTGAAACAAAAGCTGTGATGAAACTTACATATGCATGGAAATCATTCATAATATTTTAACTACGACTCTATTTAAGTACGATTCAGATTATTTTAGAGCAAGGAAATCGTGATATAAATAAAATAAATAAATATCGCCAGACTGTCACACCAACTGTATGGTCCCAAACTAAGCAACGCTTGTACTATAGGTACCGTACAATGGGGGCGGTCCCAGTAACACCCAGACTTGGGCAAATTACGAAATTTGCCACGGTGGGAATCGAACTCACAACCACCATGTGTAGTGGGCCGAGCGGCCTACACGCCACTGGAAGAGTACCACCATATGAAGAGTTTACTACAAATTCTTTGTTTTACAGTTACTGAAGCCTATATAGTTGCTTCTATTGCTCGCACAAAGCCGAATTGAATAGAAGTGGGATAAATGAAGACGAAGGGGGTTGGCCTTCCAGCATTCTAAGTTATCGCACGAAACAGGGCAATAGTAACTGCTTTACGCCGATCTGTTTTCTGTGAGAGTACTACCCTACAGCTTGTCTCTGCTTATGTCAGAATTATCCGATAGCAGATTAGCAGTGATAGCCGATTGGTTAAGCACGCGTCTTGCGGGCTACCAGGTCTCGGGTTCAAACCCCGGCTCGAACCTCTGGATTTTTCGAAATCTATGTGCGAATCATAATTTCTATAGGATTATCACTTGCTTACGTCGAAGGAAAAACATCGTGATGAAACCTGCATGTCTTAGAAGATTTAACTAATTTTCGAAAGACATTTGAAATCCGCCAACCCGCACCTGCCAGCGTGGTGGATTATGGCCTGAATCCCCCTCGTGTTGAGGGGAGGGCCGTGCCCAGGAGTGGGACGTCAAAAGGGCTAAAATTATAACTATAATTAATGTCAGAATTATGTTATTTAAAGCTGCAATCTATAATATACTCTGTGCTTCCCCCACAAAAGCTTAATTGTTTTGTCACAATCCACGGCAAAACATTTCACACAACGCCCAGGAATTTTGCATAACCGCCGACAATTTCATATAATTGCAGCGCAATTACGATTGTAATCAAATACTTGATGGGTTTTTGTTGGGCGTTGTGTTATAATTGGTTCACATTGTAATACTTATGTCAATCCGAAAACGTGGCGGGTTAGGCATTTCAGCGTGTCTGTGGGTTTTATAACTAACAGACGTCTCTTGCGGAAATCTATTCAATTCAAAATTGTTTTTATTCATGCCATCAAAGCGTTTATGAATAGTCAGAATCTACCACCGGTCCAGAATGCTGCTTCCACTGAGAAGATCCGGCAAGAAAGTCAATGGTTACTCTTTTCAATTAAAAGATAGTATATTGTACCAATCAGGGAATGTTTAAAATAGTTGATAAATTAGTTTCACAATCCAGACATAGTCTATTTTGTAGTCAGTGTAAAACGATTTAAATAAAAGGATCACGCGTTACCAAGTGCCATAATAATAGCATTTGCTTAAACATTGTGGGAAGAGATGGTATCGTTATTCGAAAACAATGCGGTTACAACATACCAAGGTTACTGTTAATGGTTACTGGCCCGGTTAATACAGTTGACATACTTTTATTTTTAATCGTTTATACCACAGATATAGATTTACATAGATAACGCAAATGTTTGTACTTAGCGTGTCCAAAAACCCCGACCAAGCGTCGAGGTTGGTCGCCGATAACTTACAGTTCTCGCGACTACAGATATAAAATAATGAGTATGAGCGTGATTATCACTCGAGAGAACCGTAGCGGTCGGAGGGGCATCGGCGGCATCGGTGTCTTTGAAGCGGTTTGGATTTGACGTCACAGTAGGTGTTAAAAATTCGGCACGCTTGGTTTCAATACAAATCGTGATAATTGCGTTATCTATGTAAATCTATATCTGTGGTTTATACATAAATATAACATTCCGGTTTTTGTGTGTTTCTAATTCTTCTCTACCTAAACGGCTTTGATTTCGATGATTTTTAGTCTGGAACATGCTTTGTAAAGTCATTATTATAAAGAACTAGATGACCCGACAGACGTCGTCCTGTCATAACTTTGAATATTGAAGTCGAATTGTTCCGCTCAACTTTCTTCATTTTTTATTTCATAAGAAACTTCTCCTGACAATAATAAACATAACAAAAAAGAATGAGCGGAATCGTTCCTTCCGTTCACGGGTGATGCGTTGACCAAGGAAATAGAGATTCACTTTTATATATAATGATAAAATATTCTTCAAACATTGGTACATGCATAATCGATATTTATTTTATTGCTACTGTTAAACTGTAACTAAGAATCAAAACGTCTGTGCTAATTCACCTATGGGATACGCCGGTGTGCTCTTTTGAATTTATCGCGATCCGGGAATCGAATCAAGGACTTCATGATAGGCATGCACCGTACTTTCGATCTACAAGGCTGTCAAAAACATCAGCAGTGTGGGTGACCTTCCTCTCCGTTGCAAATGTGCGCCAAAACTTAGGTCAAAGTTAAATAAACACGAGGGCATCAACTTTCCCTTAAAAGCATCAAAAATCCTGAAATTACATTGTAATAACTATTACAGTGCAATTGCAATGATAATTGCAATCTTGGGGAAAAGTTTCGTAATTAAAATTATCTACGGTTAAAATGTTTATTTGCGGGCGCAAATGTGAAAACATTATTTTTAATTGAAAGTTATACTGCAAGTCTTGAAAACGTGCGAAGTTCACCAAACTGCTGAGCTACCGTGGTGAACTATGTATGGCTCGAATCCGAACCATTTCAAGATTTTTTGTCAGTCAGGGAGCTAAACGATCTTGAAGAACAAAATATATATTTTTTTCAATATTGACGACCGCTTGGCTCACTGCACCGGGGATTTCAGGTTTAATTCCCGTCGGGCAGTCTTCGGAAATGGTCTGTTCTTAATTTGCCCAGTTCTGGGTGTCACTGGGATCGCCCCCAATTCATTGTACGGTACTCATAGTACAAGGGTTGCTTAGTTTGGGACCATACAGTTGGTGTGTTACTCCGGCATTATTTATTAATGTTAAGTATGACCCCGTTAACCCAGCCAAATGCTTTAACTTGAAGTAAGGCTGTGTCAATAGTTAAATGGCCACGGTAAGGATGGAACCCGGACCCTTTTAGTTACGAGGATGGCGCCTCTAACCACTAGGGTATGACTCTACCAAGTTGTGAGTTTTATTTCATTTATTCACTGGTATAAACACGGCTGACATAGAGCTAAGTAATACTTAATTACTTCACCGGAACAATGTGTCAAAATTATTAAGAAATCACACACACACGCACAGACAGACAGACAGACAGACAAAAAGACAGACAAACGAACGTAAACGCAAAAAGTTTGGTGGAAACAAATGTCAATTTCATTTCCTAGTATTGACGTGGGAAATACCTACGGGTAATAGATTGGATTTTTCCAGTGACTCCGCTCGCTTGGAAGGTGTATGAGTACTGTACAATGGAGTTGAGCGATCCCAGTGACACAGAACCTGGGAAAATGACGAAAAGGCCATTTCCGAAATATTCGCCGGCGGGAATCGAACCCGCAACCATTCGGTGCTTTGCGCGGAGCGGCCTGCGCTCGAACCACTATGTATCTATGTTTTAAATTTAGATAACTTAGATTTCGAATATACTTATTTAGCATGGCGTTAAAATCTGATGGTATAAATAATATTTGTTATTTGGTACAAACGGTTGGCAGCGGGTCATTTAATCAAATATCAACTCTTCGAAAGAAACCCATCGTTTTGTTTTTCATTGTGTATCAGTTGCTAAGGCGCCTCTTATTTAAATAAGACTTTAAGTTAGAAGGGCAAAGTATCAAAGTTCTGTAAACATATTTCAACTACTATATGTCAGCTTGATGTGTACCTAATGGCTCAGTGTTACAACCACAATTTCAATGACATATCTAATGACAAAAGACACGAGATACCTATTTCATAATGCATGCGGTTACTGCGTTGTGACATCAAATTTAATATCTTTGTCACTATCACACTAGTGGCTTATAGGTGACCTGACATTCAACGCCGATTACAGCCTATAACCGGAAATATCTAATTCATATTTGGTGCGAGCAAGCAGAGACTTGAATAAACTGTGCAAGGACTTCTCTTTTGATCCCTTTGTTACTAATAGTTAACAAGTAAGCAGCTAAAATTTAAATTATTCCAATAACGTATGATGTATATTTTCCCTTAGTAAGTAATCAGTTCTGGTATATCTAGGTGATGCAATGAATATAACTAACTGGCGATAAAAAAAGGACTTGTAAAAAAACAAGCCCGCTGAGTTTCTTTCCGGATCTTCTCAGTCGAGGTCGCGTTCCGATCCGGTTGTAGATATAAGAAAAAAAAATGTAAAATTGACAATTTGTAAGTGCCCCCGTAGGCCTAAACAAAATAAATGCTTTGAATTTGAATTTTAATTTCATGTGTGCTATTAAGTGTTTGCATAAGACTCTATTGTACTTCTCTATTGATATATGTGAAAACCTTTAATTGGCTTTCTGTTACTAGACTTAAATGCTTAATATTTTGTATGTAGCTGTTGATTTTCACAAATTAAATAAAGAAATAAATATAACTGGGAGATCTTTGGAGTGCTGTTTTAATAAAGACCATTATACAATAATATTAATAATGTTGCATGTGTCCAATTCCTTGTCAATTCTTAGTTCATAAAAACTCTATCAATAGACCCATTTTTTATTTTCATATTCGCAATAGTTCCTGCACCTCTTGGGATCATGTCGCTGTAGTTATTTTCAGCTGTTGCTTTCAACAGGTGTCTCACATGACATTATATTAGAGAAAATTCTCACAGAAGGCCTCGACATGTTGGATCCACAATCATTTTATTTTTGCTCAAAACATGCCATGCAAAATGCAATGCCAATGCCATGCCTTCAAAAGGACAAGGCTCAAGATCAAGGAGCCCTCCAGCCTCCATGAAACTGACATGAACTAACTAGCTTTGCTTTATTTTGCCCAGCAGTGGGCGATAGGAGCTGATGATGGAGTAGTTTTGCACTTAAGTATTTAGTTTAGTATAAATAGGGTCGCAATTTCCTTTATGCCTCGGCGCTCTAGGTTATATACCTACTCAGTAGAGTGAGTGAGTGAACGGACTATGCCTTGCCTAGTAAGGCAAGGCATAGTCCGTAACACCGAGACAGTGAGAAACTTTATAATATTATTGTAGATCAGACTGCATGACCTATTCATCTCTTCAGCCCTTGGAATATGGAACGACCTCTGGTTAGGGAGGCAACATGGGTCGATACCTTGGCACCGGTCCCACCTTCGAGAGTCTAGGGTTAAGCTGGTGGTGCCGCCTCGCCTACTCGGGTCCCTCAAACGACGCAAATAGAGCGCTCACACTCTATAGCACTCGCACTCTCACTCTACCCGCAATACGTGAAATCTGGTTTGGGGTGTATTCTTAGGGACACTATGGCTTATGGCGGATGTTCACGCGTGAACATCGTCCGAGCCAAGAGTATCTCCGGAACGCTTTTCAGGAGGAGGACGACACGGTGCAGTGGCGGACCTCGGCTAACTTCACTTCGATCAAGGTTATATGTTTGAGCCATAAAGGGTAGAGACGATGAGTGATGAAAAAGAAAGAGTTGTAGAGAAAGCATCCTATCACTGATATTCTTATTTATGAAACCTGTCATGTGAACGGCAAGACACACGCTTATGTTAGGTCAAATGGTAGGATTAACTCAAGAGTTACCATAAAACATGCGAAAATGTTATTCAAAACAATTATTACAACAGAACCGTTGTGAGATCAACAAAATAGAGTTTTGATTGCGCTGCGTTGCCCTGTGAGAGTCTTATGAAATTTTAAACAAAGTAATTTTATCTCAAATCATCTCAGTGAATGGCCCGGATTCCTGCGAACTGGGATAATTTATGCTAGCATATACTATCGGTATTATTATCTAAATATATATAACTCAAAGGTGACTGACTGACTGACATAGTGATCTATCAATGCACAGCCCAAACCACTAGACGGATCGGGCTGAAATTTGGCATGCAGGTAGATGTTATGTCGTAGGCATCCGCTAAGAAAGGATTTTGATTAATTCTACCCCCAAGGGGATAAATAGGGGATGGATAATCCCGAAATTTTTGTTAAGTTAAATTACACGCGGACGAAGTCGCGGGCACAGCTAGTTCTTAATATAATTATAGTAAAAAATAGCCCTTTTAGTGTCCTACTCCTGCGCATTACATAAATCTTTAATGTAATTACAAAACGTTTAGTAAAATAAGAAATTAAGGGGAACTACAAAAAATCTCCAATTTTTTTCTGAGTGCGGTTAATATTCAGAGCCCTCGAATTTGAGTCTCATTTGAGTATTATTACTGCTTTATAACTAAAACTTATAATGTAGTCTTTCAATCTGTGGCTATTTTATTCTATTGTGTTAACTCATCTCATTATTCCGCAGTAACTAGTTTGTGTTATGTTAATTTTTAACTGATTATGTAACGTAGAGTTATTGTTTGATAAAATAACTAAATAGATAGGTATAAAGTCGTATGTACTCAGCTAGAGTATTGTGTTAGATATTCAAAGGGCAGTTATTCTGTTAATAAATAAATATCGCCAGACGAACACACCAACTGTATGGCCCCAAACTAGGCAACGCTTGTACTATGGGTACCGTACAATGGACTGGAGGCGATCCTAGTGACACCCAGTCCTGGACAAATTACGAAAAGGCAATTTCCAAAATTTGCCCCGGCGGGAATCGAACCCGCAACCACCATGTGCAGTGAGCCGAGCGGCCTACGCTCGAACCACTGCGCCAAACGGTCGTCAAAGTATTATATTTCTATAAGGAGAGAATGTCTTTGAGGACAAAAAATAATAATCTCTTCTTTCATAGAGTTCTATTGATGGTAGAGACACGGTGTAGCCAATTAAAGTGAAAATTTACGAGTATTATTATAGTTTATCCAAAATCTGAAAACATTTAAGACAAACTTTTGGTGTTTTGCGACAAACACAGTATGCAGTGCGTTTATTAATACATTTATTTTACTCTAAATACTATCACGGTGGATATGATACTAGTTAATCACTAAATGTACAAAAATTGCCAGATTATCTGGATAGCTTGAAATGTTTTAGAGTAAGTTGGATATATTAATAAATGCACTGCACACGGTCTTTGTCGCGAATTACAAAATGTGCCTTTTATTATTGTCAGATTTTGAAAAGTTTTCTAAAAAACCTCAAAAAAATTGAACTTCGCGGGCTAGATGGGCGCTTTAGCCTTAACTAGAGCTCGTATACAGACTGACTCTACCGGAGTAGTACTATCCTCTCACAGAAGAACGGCATGAAGTGGCTTTAATAGCGGGAAGACTAAACTCCACCCTTCTCCGCTCTCTGCTCCTTTCTCCTACAGTACCGCAATGTGCGAGCGATCACTGTGGCACTGCAAGAATCTATAGGTTACAGTAACTGCTTAGGCGGTTCGTACACACGTTTGCCGACTTCACTACATAGTATAAAACAAAGACGCTTCCCGCTGTCTGTCTGTCTCTATGTAAGCTTAGATCTTAAAAACTACGCAACGGATTTTGGTGCGATTTTTCAATAGATAGAGCGATTCAAGAGATAGGTTTATATGTGTAATACATCTATCTAAATATATATAACTCAAAGGTGACTGCCTGACTGACATAGTGATCTATCAACGCACAGCCCAAACCACTAAACGGATCGGGCTGAAATTTGGCATGCAGGCAGATGTTATGACGTAGGCTTCCGCTAAGAAAGGATTTTGATTAATTCTACCCCCAAGGGGATAAAATAGGGGATGGATAATCCCGAAATTTTTGTTAAGTTAAATTACACGCGGACGAAGTCGTGGGCACAGCTAGTGCATAATATAGTAGAGTAACACAAATAAAAATACCCGTGCGAAGCCGGGGCGGATCGCTAGTTGTTATATAATATAAATGCTCTGTCTTTATCTGCAGACTTATTGCACATAAAAATGTAAATAGTTTTAATGATTGAGGATCATAATCGCGCGGGTTGATGAACATTACGTAATACAATTTTGGAAAGACTGTCTGAAAATTAACATTTAAATGTTATTTAGGATACATTAATTCACTGACACATGAGATTAGTTTCACTTGAAGAATTACGATACTTACTTTACTTACTTGAGCTCAGGTGTTGGAGAGGTTATATTAAAGGTAGACATCAGGAATGCCTTTAATTCTGTGAATAGGGACACCTTGTTAACCGAAATCAAAAAGGAAACACCTGAAATTTACAATTTTCTTTGGCAATGCTATCGCACTCCTTCTAAATTACTCTATCATAATCATGTTATAGATTCGGCCGTCGGATGTCAGCAAGGTGACCCTCTCGGGCCAGTTATTTTCAGTCTCGCGATTCATCCTATTATTAAAAAGCTAAATTCCAAATTTAATGTATGGTACTTAGACGACGGTACTTTGGGAGGTGATGTACATACAGTCCTAAAAGACTTGATTTTTTTAAAACAGCATTTTGATAATATAGGCCTACAGTTAAACACCACCAAGTGTGAACTGTTTGTAGATCCATCAAAACAAGTGTTGGACCAAATAGGCATCATACAAAAATTTCAAGCTGAAGCCCCCAATTTAAGAATAATCGACAGATCCTGTTTTCACCTCCTCGGGTCTCCTATCCTAAGTGAATCTTTTGCTTCCTTCGTTGAAGAAAAGATACAAAATTTTAGTGCAATTTTTGACAGACTTGTCAAAATTAATATGCATTCGGCATTTACCATTATTAGATACTGTTTATTTGTGCCTAAATTCACGTATGTTCTCCGGTCTTCTCACCTCTGGCAATACCCAGCTCTTTTGGAAAAATTGGATAACATTATACTCCAAACCTTAATCAAAATTCTCAATATTCCTTTGGATGACCGAGCTTGGCTGCAAGCCTCTCTACCGATCCGGTTCGGTGGCCTCGGTATTCGCAAAATTTCAAGTGTCAGTTTACCTGCGTTCCTCTCCTCGGTCTACAGCACTGAAGTTTTGACCAGGAAGATCTTAGCACCTTCCATGGTTAATTACGTCATGCCGTACTTGTCCGATGCAGTGGACGCATGGAAATTAGCTTGCCCGAGCTCAGATTTGCCTAATACCCTATCCTCTCAGGGCCAGTGGGACGCGCCGCTCTGCACTTCCGCACGGAATGAACTCCTTGATACGTGCAGGAATACTGCAGAGCGTGCGCGCCTGTTGGCTGTGGGAGATTGGGAGTCCGGTCTCTGGCTGCAGGCACTGCCTTCGCCTAACATCGGCACACTTTTAGACGACACGACGTTTCGTCTTGCCACCTCCCTCCGATTAGGGGCTTCTTGTAATGCTCCACATCGCTGTCGATGCGGTGAGGCGGTGGACAGCTTGGGCCACCATGGGTTATCCTGCGGCAGGAGCGCGGGCCGCTTGTCGCGTCATGCTAGCATCAATGACATAATTCGTCGGGCCCTTGTCTCCGCCAGCGTGCCAGCCGTATTGGAACCCAATGGTTTGGTGCGTGACGATGGCAAGAGGCCCGATGGTATGTCTCTGGTGGCTTGGAGGATGGGACGGCCCCTGGTATGGGATGCAACTTGTGTTGATACCCTGGCACCGTCACATCTTCCAAGCACGTCAATGCGTTCTGGCGCTGCTGCTGCAGAGGCTGAAAACCTCAAGAGGCGCAAATATAGTGGCCTTCCTGGAGGCTATTTGTTTGAGCCTTTTGGGGTCGAAACTTTAGGCTCATGGGGCCCTAACGCGCGTCTCCTCTACAAGGAGATAGCAGCACGTCTGTTCGCCGCATCACGTGACCGGCGGGCTGGTCTGTTTTTCGCGCAAAGAATAAGCCTCGCAATTCAGCGCGGAAATGCGGCCAGCCTCCTGGGCACTTTTGGTATCGACGACGATGTGGAAGCACTTTTGTACATATAATTTTATTTTGTTTATTTATTTTTTATTTAAATTTACTGTAAGTTCGTTTATAAGTAGTTGTTATACTGTAAATATTAATAAATTATTCGATACTTATGATTTTATTGCCATTTAACAAAGAGTCGCAGCATGTGCAAAACAAGACTAGACCGAACTATCGTCAATATAAGTTCTAGTTTTAATAATTAATGATAATTGTACGGCTGCTAAAGTTGATCTAGATTTCTACCACCAAAAATAATCTAATGAGTTTCTTATGACTAATTCACTTACTACTAGCTGTAACAACCAACGAAAAATAATTATACTAGAGGTTTTTTTTTTGGTGATGTCATCATTTTTAGTAGGTACTGTTAAGCCGTGTTAGTTGCCTTCGAGCGGCCTAAAAAGATCCGACACCATTAACAAAAATATAGTTCGTTATTTGACGTTTTGACGTCCCACTCCTGGGCACGGGCCTCCCCTCAACACGAGGGGGATTCAGGCCTAATCCACCACGCTGGCCCAGTGCGGGTTGGCGGATTTCAAATGTCTTTGGAAAATTGGCTACATTTTGTAAGACATGCAGGTTTCCTTACTATGTTTTCCTTCACCGTATTATTTAAATCAAAAATAGAAGTCTTATTAAAATAAGACTTCCATTTTTTTATTGATTCACCAACTTAATTGGTAATATCTACTGCATGTTACATTAAAATTCTTCGCTGTGATGTTTTCCTTCCGTGTGCAAACACTTTTATTTTCCGTATCACGGCCGGCCGCGACTATTGGAGCGTATAATTTGCGTGAAACCGTATATATGTCGCAGGCAGACAGTAAAAATGAAAATCCCTAAAGTAGATTTGAAGGCGGCAATAGCCTAGTGGTTAGAGGGCTGGCCTCGTAGCTAGGAGCTTACGGGTTCGATACCTATCCTGGCCAGTAAACAATTGACGTGGGTCCAATCCTAACACAAGCATTAGCTTAGCTGGAGGGGCTAACGGGACGGGAATGCTAGTTATGTTACTAGTAATTTTATTAGTTCACATTTTAAATAATTTAATATTCAATCTTCGGAGTATGGATGTATTGTAGTCTAACTCTGCTTACCCTTTGGAGAATTATGGCGTGATTTTCAATATTATTGTTTCCGTAGCAAAGGGCAATTATAATACCTTCCACCTAGTCTTTCTGTAAATGTCATAAAAGGCGACAAGAGGAATTTACACAACTTGTCTTTACGAAATAGAACCTCAGACCTTAATGATCGCTGCCTTTAATGAAATGCAATTTATACAAAACATGTAAATTTTAGCAAAAGCAGTGATAGTTTATTGGTTTAGAACGCGTCTTGCGGGTACAAGGTTCTGGGTTCAAACCCTGGCTCGCATCTGGGTTATTCAAAATCGATATGCGAATCTAAATTTCAATATTAATTATCACTTGCTTATGGTGCAGGATAACATCGAGAGGAAACCTACATGTCTTAGGAAATTAACAATTGTTCGAAAGACATAGGAAATCCGTCAACCCGCACTGGGCTAGGGTGGTGGATTATGACCTGAATCCCCCTCGTATTGCGCTCAATAGCCCCGTGCCCAGGAATGGAGAATATAACGGGGTTAAATTAATATTATAGGTATTTTTTATGTTAGGTGAACTTATAACCTATAGATGTCCCTATAGTACATACCCAGCAATACACAAGTACACTATACACAGTACACAATGTGTACACACGCGAGCCAAACTCAGAGTACTGAAACCGCGCCGCGACGGCCACACTGTTTTATAACAACGACGCTATCAAAACATAGATGAGACGCCGGGTGATTGTAATCAGATTTTTTAAAATTCATTTGTTTTAAATTTTAGAAAATAAAAATCCCAATAGGCCCAAATTATTGTCTGGATGAAATAAATCTAGTCTAATATCATATTAATGTACTTACTTACACATATATTTATTATTTTGTTATATGATTGTAGAAAAATGAAACAAAATACGCCATCGTTCATGTATTTTTGTATGTAACAAAGTCGGCAAACAAGCGTATGACTCGTCTGATGTTAAGTAGCTACCATACTCTCATCGCGAGGGCGATTGGACTTTTCACCACACACGCTAGCCCAAAGATTTACTATTAAACTATGGTTCCTTATTATAATTTATATTCGTTTTATCATATTATAATATTAATCTATGTGTCATAAAGAGTATCTAATCATGGTGTTAGTGCCTTCAGTCACACTTTACTAGATATCTATCCTAACCCTACACTACACATAATAATACGTAAATTTTAAAAATAATCAATAATATGAAAGTCATATCCATATTAAGTTGTCGTGTTTCCCACGAGCGTGCGCTCGCGCCGGTCACTCTGCAACTATGCAATTACCTTATAAAACATTAATTAATAATGTTATCAGTTTATGTTGTGTGTTATTTTGATATTTTTCTTCATATACCGTTTCGTGTGAATTTTATGAACCCAGAATTAATATGGTTACCTGAAAATGGTGTGGCTAGGGGGGATGGGGGGGAATGGGAACCATTTTTCTTCAGCACAACCACAAATAACAATATCACCAAAATAAATAGGGGGTGAAAATTTTATTTAAAGAATATACCTATTAAAATAATGCAACACTAATACTTTTTAACGTCTCACTCTTGGACACGGGCCTCCCCTCCATACGAGCGGCGTTCGGGCCATAATGCACCACGCTGGCCCAGAGCGTGTTGGCGGATTTCATGTCATTTCAAAATTGGTTAGATTTTCTTGGCTTTCCGGTTTTGTCACAATAAAATGATAATTCGCTACTAGATTTCGATTAACCCAGATGTGCGAGCCGGGGTTTGAACCCAGGACCATGAGCCCGCAAGACAGGTGCTTAACCAAACGTCTATCACTGCTCTATATAATATGTATTATTTTATATTATTGTCTTGTAGGATCTTCTTAGTCGTGTTCAGGTCCAGTTGTAGATATAGGAGTCAAAATACAATTAGCAAAAGCCTCTGTAGGCCTTAACAATCTTAAACGACTTGACTTTCGACTCATTCCAATAATACGAGTACCTAGTCCGAAACGTCGGTTTGTTTTTGTGTGTTATTAATGCCTAATTGACATTTAACGTAAAAAAATCCGTCTGACAATTATTGATCCACCGAAAATTAGATTATTACAACAGTACGGACCACGGGTAAATGTTAAACTATATTTCGTGATCTAACTATGGGAATCTATTGTTAATTATGATCACAAATTGGTTTTAAAGGTTACCATAAGCGAGATAGATGCGGTGGCCGATGAAACAGCAGTTTCAACTTTTATCTTCTATATCTATACAAATAAATAAAATTGGAGTGTCTGTTTCTAATATCAAAATAACACCTTCTCACTAAATGCATATGAAAGTACATAAGACACCTATAACAAAAACGCGATTTAAAAATTTTTTGTCTGTTGTCTGTTTGTCTGTCTGTCTGTCTGTCTGTCTGTCTGTATGTCTGTGTGTTTGTTCCGGGTAATCTCCGAAACGGCTGGACCGATTTTGACGGGACTTTCACTGGCAGATAGCTGATGTTTTAAGGAGTAACTTACGCTACTTTAATTTTAGAAAAACAATTAGGGTTCCGCGTAAAATAAATAAAAACACATGAAATCAAAGAGTATCTCCCAAACGGCTGGACCGATTTTGACGGGACTTTTACTGGTAGATAGCTGATGTTATAAACAGTAACTTAGGCTACTTTTAGTTTAGAAAATCAAAATTTAAAAAATGGGTCCTGTCGCGCGGGCTCAGAACGCGGGAGCGGGCTTTTTTGTTAAGTTAAATTCCACGCGGACGAAGTCGCGGGCTCAGCTAGTATATCAATATAAATGAGTAGGTATGCACACCTCACTAAACTAGCTTTCTTATTTAAATACCTGAATTTGAGTGAGATTTCATTACTATTTACTTATTTAGTGACAATGGTGTTGCCTGCTCACATTCAGTTGCTGTTCCTGAGAATGTACACCATCTTTTATGCATTGAAAAGAGTAACCATTGAGTTTCTTACCGGATCTTCTCAGTGGAAGCAGCATTCCGAAGCGGTGGTAAATTCTGACATGATACACGAATAAAAACAATTTTGAGTTAGAGTTTGAGTTTGTACTGAAGACAGGCATGATGACTGCACATAGACATGACGCCAAAAAAGTTATGATGAACGCGTGTCCTATCCAATTTACTTTATAAAGTTTGACAAGACATGCGTTCATCGCGTGTCTTTCTAGTAATTAAAACCTCACTATTACACAGTTTCCAGTCATTTTTAGACCTATCGATATTAATGAAATAAATATCCCCAGACTGACACATTACTGTATGATCCCAAACTAAGCAACGCTTGTACTATGGGTACAGTACAATGGACTGGGGACGATCCCAGTGACACCAAGATATTTGGGTCTACTGATTGACTAGTCCTCATTCTGTCATCTGAAAATGTGTTTATTATATAAAAATCTGCTGCTTGACCTAACACTTCTTCCAATTGAGAAAAGCTACGTGGAAAGACCTGGGAAAATTACGAAAAACCATTTCCGAAATTTGCCCCGGTGGGAATCGAGCCCGCAACCACCATGTGCAGTGAGCCGAGCGGCCTACGCTCGAACCACTGCGCCAAGCGGTCGTCAATATATATCCCTATCAGACAGACAGTTAGTACAGTTATTTTGACCTGATCTTGTTAGGTTCCTCTCTCCAATGTGAGCGGTCGAATGCCCTAATATCAAACATTCACTAAATCCAGTGGCATTTACCACATACCTATAACACTACGACTCCTGTGCTTTTAGGATTGGTCAGAGACATTCCATACATTTGAACTGATTTCACACACCCTTATCCACATCATTACATATATAATGATAACGCGACTACTTTTGTATATAATTATATACTATTTAACAAGTGTTGCCAATGTTAAAATAAAAGTGATATGTTTAACATATTAGGAATTAGAATGATCACTTAAAATTATTTAATTCTGTTGTGAATCGCGATACGGTAAAGGTCTTCCAGAAATAAAACAGGTTAGAAAACATTTAAGTATTTCTATTATGGATCCTGCACCTTTTACATTTCGTAAGGAAACCTGGGCTTAAGTCTGATCTGTCTGATAAAAATATGTCGAAGAATTCGAGTTTAATATGCGTTGATATATAATTGGTTCACTTTGGCATTAAAATCGACCAGTTTGCCGTCACGGCAAAACGACATGAGTGGCATGACGCTCCTCATGCCGTCGCCCGTCACGCCCCCTCTCCGCCGCCGCTTACGACTCCCTTGTGTAAACGCGCGCCTCTACACATGTTGCAGATATACCGGGCGTCCCGTGACAGACAACTTTTTACTTTTGTTTAGAATCATCAATCTTGAATAGAGTGGTCGACTGTGGACCGAATCTTGAACACAGGTAGGGTGGCGAGCCCAACGCAAACTCTTGCGGTTCCTATAATACGGCGCCTGGTGTTGATCCTTTTTTTTTTTTTTTTTTTTTTTATCCGGGGCTCTATGGCCCGGTCGCGTTCACCTCTGATATGGGGGTCAGAGTCCTTAATTAACACAATTATTAATATGTGTTGATCCTTCAAGACGCCCGCAGGGAGACTGGGAGAGGTAATGACCCCGAACATTCGGTAAAAGTGGTATGTAAAGTTATATGCGCGAGGCCGTTGAGACAGCCACTCTTGCGCACGCTGTAACGCTTCAACTCAGTTCCCATAACAATTTGTTGGCAATACGATGGGCGAGTATACAACGCTTGACAGTCTTGATACTAGTCAACATCAGAATCATTGACTGCGTTGTTTCAAATTAAGCAAAAATTTTTTTTATGTCCTTTACAAGCAGTGACAGCCGACTGGTTAAGCACGCGTCTTGCGGGCACTTACTTGCTTATGGTGAAGGAAAACATCGTGAAGAAACCTGCATGTCTTAGAAAATCTAAACACTTTTCGAAAGATGTGAATTCCGCCAACCCGCACTGGGCCAGCGTGGTGGATTACGGCCTGAATCCCCCTCGTTTTGAGGGGAGTCCCGTGCCCGGGAGTGGGACATCAAAAGGGCTTCATTAATATTATTTATTATTATTATACTTTTTATTACGGTTCCGTAGTCTGGTCAGCAACGTGCGATCAGTGCCATTGGTGTTACAAGCATCTCGGCTACATGTCTTATGCCGACTTTGGAGTATAAAATAAAAATATATCGCCAGAATGACACACCAACTGCACGGTCCCAAACTAAGCAACGCTTGTACTATGGGTACCGTACCGACTGGGAACGATTCAAGTGACACCCAGACCAGGGCAAATAACGAAAAGGCCATTTCCGAAATTGGGCCCGGCGGGAATCGACCCCGCAACCGCCATGTGCAGTGTGCCGAGCGGCCTACGTTCGCACCACTGCGCCAAGCCGTCGTCAAAATGTGTATTGTTGCTGTCTCTGTCGTGTGTCGTCCGCTTTCACTTTGTATGTAAAAGTATCAAGACTACCATCGCCAACTCAATGCAAATAAAGGTACCTATACAATTGCGGGTATCGTAATCAAGTCAAAGAGATCGTTTCTGATCTTCCCGCGGAGCGGCGTTGCGACAGCATCACTGACCCGACCCACTAATAACAACAGATTACTATTAATATGCTTGTGAATCAGTGACGGATATGTCGCAGCAAACTAGCTTAATTCGCCGTTCAATTAACAGCCTAAATGATATTCAGCCGTATCGTCTGTTACAATATTTAATAAACTGGCTGGCTAATGCTTAGGCAACTGGTTGACATTTAAGTACTACAAAACTTTTTCAAAATACTACCCAAGCAGATCGACCCGGATGGGTTTAGGTTAGGGTTATTTTTTTATGACCCCACAGAAATCCCACCCGGCAAGTAGGTTCGGTGGATCTAAACAATTTCGTAAAATATCTAAGTACCTAATAAGAGTATTCCATCAAAGTTGTTAGTTGCCGACGCCATATTGATAGTTTGGTGTGTTTCGACGCTAGGTGACAGAAACTGTAACTATAAATTGAAATTTACAGGCTAGGCAAGTAATTAAACAGCTAGGCAAGTAATTAAACGTCATCGATCCAAGTTATTAGCCTAGCTGTTTAATCAAATGGCTGAATATCATTCAGGCCACTAGTTGAACGGGCTGTTTAGTAAAGTGGCTAGGCTGTTAATCGAACGGCGAATTAAGCTAGTTGGCTGCGACAGATATCCCAGCAGGCTGACTAGGCCTAGGGCGGTAAATTTGCGACCCGGTTTTTGTTGTGCCATCTTACAGGGGGAGGCGGAAAGATGGCGGAAAGTTTCCGATGTTGGAAACGATAGCTTCCATCCATATTTACAAATGAATTGGAAGAAGGATCAAAGCTCTGTCGTTTCCGACACGGAAGTTTCCGTCGATGAAATCAAAACAAAGCACACTCACAAACACCTACATACACTACACATTTAACGAGGTACTTGTATAAATTTTAGTAATATATCCTACTAATATTATAAATGTGAAAGTTTGTGAGTGTGGATGTAAGTATGTATGTTTGTTACTCCTTCACGCAAAAACTACTGAACGGATTTGGATGAAATTTGGAACACAGATAGTTTATAACCGGGATTAACATATAGGATACTTTTTATCCCGATAATCCCGAAATTTATGTTACGTTAAATACTACGCGGACGAAGTCCGTGGGCACAGCTAGTCATTCATACAATTAAAATATGTTTTAGATTAAAAAAACACACAATGTTCTGTACCGTAATAATGTAAATTATCTTATCCTACTAATATTATAAATGCGATAGTTTGTGAGTGTGGATGTATGTTTGTTACTCCTTCACGCAAAAACTACTGCACGGATTTGGATGAAATTTGGAACACAGATAGTTTATAGCCTGGATTAACACATAGCATACTTTACTTAAGTCTACGTGGACGAAGTCGCGGGCAGCAACTAGTTAACTAATATAAGATGCAACTTTGTGGAAGAAACCTGTTATTGGCAGTTGGCAATGTATAAAATATGAATATAGAAGTGCTGTTGGTTTCATGGTAAATAAATAATAAAAAAAACCAACATCTTGCAGTAAGAAGTCTACAAGACATCTCACCAATGCTGTTTCTCTCATCCCTTTCATTGCATTCTCAGGGGCAAACGAAACTGCCCACACTTAACATAAATTAACCGTAACAATTGTATAGATCCACTCTCTTATTCAAGGGAATGATTCATTGATTATTATTTTAATGAGTTGATTATCGTGAGAAATTTAATTGACTTTATCAATTCTAAGGACAGATTATGGTTAGTATATCTACATAAATAAGAACCTTTTTACCTACACTATGTAAAATTGGATTGTCTGAATTATATTTTCAACCTCGGAGGTAAAAAGAGGGGTGTTATAAGTATAACATATAAGTATATCTGTGTGCCATGGTAGAATCCAAGGTGATGAACCTATTTTATTTTTATTTTTTATAGAAAGGTATTCTGATCGAGAGTGTTCTTAGCTATGTTTCCTGGAAATCGGTTCAGCCGTTTGAAAATTACCGGCCCTTTTGTAGTTGAAAAAGTCGTCGCAAATAAAATTCGATAATCCCAGAAGTGCGAGACCGGGTTTGAACCTGCACACCTTGAGTTCCAAGGCTTGCGTTCGAACACTAGCCTATCACTTCTTCTTTAAAAAGTTTTTTTTTAATTAATAGAGTACGCTCTTAGCAAGACAAGACGACAACTATTGTCTAAACATTTGTGAATGGCCGCATTTGACATATGGATACTGTCAAATATATGAAAATTATCGGTGTCGGATTAACCGTGTGAATGGCCGCTTAAGTACAAGAAGAAACACGGGTTTCAATACTAGTTAATTCAACAAGATAACAATCGTGTTCAGAATCCGTTCGTAACAAAAACACTGTACTTGATTATGCAAAAACTGTAATCGCCATTGCTTGCCATAGGTACTTATAAATTTACTGAAAACACGTGGGTCCAACAATAGAGGATAATTAAAGCGTGACCAATTGAATGAAACTGGTTTTTAATTGGTAATTTCTTATTACCTTGCATCAACACGCGTCTAAGACAATGGAGCATTGATACAGATTTCATTGGCTTATCTGTTTACTAAATAGTTAAGCCATGTGACTGCATCTACTTATATATTATATCAGATTAACTACATAGTATAAAACAAAGTCGCTTCCCGTTGTCTGTCTTTCCCTTTGTATGCTTAGATCTTTAAAACTACGCAACGGATTTTGATGCGGTTTGTTAATAGATAGAGTGATTCAAAAGGAAGGTTTATATGTATACTAGTTTTTGCCCGCGACTTCGTCCGCGTGTCGTCCGCGTAGTATTTAACTTAACCAAAATTTCGGGATTTTCGGGATAAGAAGTATCATATGTTAGTAGTATATGTTAATCCCGGTTATAAACTATCAGTGTTCCAAATTTCATCCAAATCCGTTCAGTAGTTTTTGCGTGAAGGATTAACAAACATACATCCACACTCATAAACTTTCACATTTATAATATTAGTAGGATCTTACTATATTTATATAATATAGTAGAGAAACACTGATAAGAAATACCCGTGCGAAGCCGGGGCGGGTCGTTAGTTCATAAATAAAAGAAAAAGTTGATCTTCACGGGACGCCAAAACACACAACACAAACACACAAGGAAGCCAAGAGCGGTGTCGTAGAGTCAGCATGACGGCATGAGATAGTCCCAACTGTCATGCCATTTCTCGTGACGGCAAAATGGTAAATTTTGCTTGAAAAGTGCGCCAATAGATAAATAATTTAGGTCTCTTAATATCCCACTTCTGGGCACGGACGATAACAAGCCACTCACTCATCGTACGAAAAACAGCTATATACCTACTCTACGCCTATCTTTTGTGAGAGGATCGTACGATTGTTTGCCGACTTTGTTATATAAAAAATACATAAAATAAATAAATATCGGCAGACGAACACACCAACTGTATGGTCCCTAACTAAGCAACGATTGTTCTATGGGCTGGGGGTGATCCCAGTGACACCCAGACCTGGGAAAATTACGAAAAGGCCACTTCCAAAAGTTGCCCCAGCGGGAATTGAACCCGCTACCATCATGTGCAGTGAGCCGAGCGGCCTACGCTCGATCCACTGCGCCAAGCAGTCGTTAAACAAAATAATTTAGTACATACATAGATATGAAAGTAAATATTCCAAATTTGAATTGTCTCAACCTAACTCTTCAGGAATTACAGTTGTAATTTTAATCACGAAATCATTTTGAACACCGATACAAGTTTACTTATCAATTATGAATCGGTAACAGTTAATGAAATGACAAAATAAAATTACGTTTTTCAAATAGGAAAACGTTTTGTCCCACCCAACCGACAATTATGCGAAACTCGAAGCCGGAACGCGTGTTGAAAATCACATTAATTGACAAAAATTATGACCATTTGTGGTCACGACATGCTTTTATTACTCCACACGCGAAATTATTCTTCCTTAATACGTCTACCACGGTTTACGTTCAGTAATACTTCCTATAATAGACTAATTAACCTGGACTTGTCTTCTATATTGCCACCCTGTGTTCATCCCCCTCAAATCAAATTATTCTTATTAATGCATGTATGAATAGTCAGAGTGGAATCTACCGCCGGCTCGGAATGCCGCTTCCACTGAGAAGAGCCGGCGAGAAACTCAATGGTTACTCCTGCCAATTAATAAAATAATAATTATGATATACCACGATGTGTGGACTGCCGCTAAGCGCAGTGGTTTGAGCGTAGGCCGCTCGAGTCACTGCAATGCTTGCGGGTTCGATTCCCGCTGGAGCAAATTTTGGAAATGGCCTTGTCGTAATTTGCTCAGGTCTGGGTGTCATTGAGATCTCCCCCAGTCCATCGTACGGTACCCATAGTACAAGCGTTGCTTAGTTTGGGACCATGCAGTTGTTGTGTCAGTTTGGCGATATTAATTATCATTTATTTATTTATGTAATATCCCAGGAAAAGCAACACAATATGATCAGGCAACACCATTGTCACTAAATAGTACTAGAAGAGTAACACACTAGTAATTCGGTATTACCAAGCTTATTAAATCACACTCAGATTTTGGTTTTTTAAATTAGAAATCTAGTTTGCGTAGGTCGTACGTACTCACAGTTAACAGTCACTTACACTCTGTCAAAGCAATAAGCGTGCTTATTGTTCGTCAACTTCATCTTCATTTTCTTCATCAATATACAATTTTTAATTTTATTCATCTTCTTTTTCTTCATTTTATTCATCTTTTTCATTTTATTCATTTACTTCATATCATCATATCATTCTTCATGTTGGAAAAATGGACGCCTGCGCTAAATTTAATAGCAATGTGTGCTTATAGCGCACATGTCTCCTTTCTACCGCCTAGAGGCTCTCTCACTCATTGTTATTGTGCACTGTCAGTCACTGTAAAATAAACTCTGTTAAATAAAATAGTTTACTTTTTCAATTGCCTTTATTCTTATTTTATCACTTCATTTAATTCATCTTCTCCATTTTTATCAAACTACTTCATATTCTTAATTTTGTTCATTTTATTCTTCACCATTTTAATCAAACTTCTTCATAATCTTCATTTTAATCATCTTCTAAATTTTTCTCAAACTTATTCATCTTATTCATTGTCTTCATTATATTAATCTTGTCTGTTTTTAACAATTTTCTTCATCTTAATTTTCTTCATTTTTAACCATTTTCTTCATTTATTCACCTTCTCCATTTTTATCAAACTTCTTCATATTCTTCATTTTTTCATATTTTTCCTCATCATTTTGTTCAATATCTTAATTTTCTTAATCTTCTATCTTAATCTTCATCTTCTTCATTTACTTAAGTCATCATCATCATCATCATCATCACCTACTTCATAACCATCATCATCATCATCGGCAGCAGCATCATCATCATCTTCATCATCGTCATCGTCATCGTCATCGTCATCGTCATTTATTTCATTTCATTTCAGTGCAACATCAGACCATTAGTCGAGCATCAGTCCAACATCAGTCGAGCATCAGTCGAGCATCAGTCGAGCATTAGTCGTGCTTCAGTCCAACATCAGTCGAGCATCATTCGAGCATCAGTCGAGCATCAGTCCAACATCAGTCCAATATCAGTCCAACATCAGTCGAGCATTATTTCATTTCATTTCAGTGCAACATCAGTCGACCATTAGTCGAGCATCAGTCCAACATCAGTCTAGCATCAGTCGAGCATCAGTCAAGCATCAGTCGAGCATTATTCGAGCATCAGTGCAACATCAGTCCAACATCAGTCGATCATCAGTCCAACATCAGTCCAACATCAGTCGAGCATCAGTTGAGCATCAGTCCAAAATCAGTTCAACATCAGTCCAACATCAGTCCAACATCAGTCCAACATCAGTCGAGCATCAGTGCAACATCAGTCGAGCATCACTCTAACATCAGTCGAGCATCAGTCCACCATCAGTCCAACATCAGTCGAGCATCAGTCCAACATCAGTCGAGCATCAGTCCAACATCAGTCGAGCATCAGTCCAACATCAGTCGAGCATTATTTTATTTCATTTTATTTAATTTTATTTCAGTTTATTTCATTTCAGTTCAACATCAGTCGAGTATCAGTCGAGCCTGATGCTCCAACATTAGTCCAACATCAGTCGAGTATCAGTCGAGCATCAGTCCGACATCAGTCCAACATCAGTCAAGCATCAGTCCAACATCAGTCCAACATCAGTCGAGCATCAGTCGATCATCAGTCCAACATCAATCGAGCATTATTTCATTTAATTTCATTTCAGTCCAACATCAGTCAAGCATCCGTCGATCATACGGGGTTTTCCGAATCAAAGAAAAACCAACAGGTCTGCGCTTCAAATCACGACTTTGTGCTAAAGATAGACAATTATTAATAATATAGGTAAACAGAGTAAAATTGTTAGCTTCATAAGAGGTGTAAACATAATATTAATGTTTAGGTTCACACTATTAAGAAAAAGTTATCGAACTGAACTATTTGTCTAAAATAAAGTTTAATGGTTAAAAATGTATGTCAGCTTAAATTGTTAATTATTGTTCAGTTAGTTACTGTTTACTGTTTCTTATATAAATTGGAGATGTCAATAGGTGTTGAATTTAGTTTAGTCAGTTTTGTTAAGGTTCCAATTAAGGGGAAGTGTTAGAATTAATTGAAACCTTCATAGTCTGATTAATATAGTTTTTAGTTATTTTTAGACAACTGTCACTCCCTTCACTTATTTTTCACACAATGTTCTAGTAATATATTTTACCATGCTAATGCGTATACTTTTATTTTAAAATACTCTGCTATCACTTTGCTATCACGAGCATCAGTCGAGCATCAATCGAGCATCAATCGAGCATCAGTCGAGCATCAGTCAAGCGTCAGTCGAGCATCAGTCAAGCGTCAGTCCAACATCAGTCGAGCAGCAGTCCAACATCAGTCGAGCATTATTTCATTTTATTTCAGTCCAACATCAGTCCAACCTCTGTCGAGCATCAGTCCAACATCAGTCCAACATCAGACGAGCATCAGTCCAACATCAGTTGAGCATCAATCGAGCATCAGACGAGCATCAAGCGAGCATCAGTCGAGCATCAGTCAAGCGTCAGTTTAGCATCAGTCAAGCGTCAGTCCAACATCAGTCGAGCACTATTTACGTGAGTAAATTTTATTTCTTTTCATTTTGTTTCATTTCATTTCAGTCCAACATCAGTCGAGCATCAGTCGAGTATCAGTCTAACATCAGTCCAACATCATTCGACCATCAGTCGAGCATCAGTCCAACATCAGTCCAACATCAGTCGACCATCAGTCGAGCATCAGTCCAACATCAGTTCAACATCAGTCCAACACCAGTCCAACATCAGTCGAGTATCAGACCAACATTAGTCGAGCATTATTTCATTTCATTTTATTTCATTTCATTTCAGTGCAACATCAGTCCAACAGCAGGCGACCATCAGTCGAGCATCAGTCGAGCATCAGTCCAACATTAGTCCAACATCAGTCGAGCATCATTTAATTTCATTGAATTTCATTTCGTTTCATTTCATTTCATTTCATTTCATTTCGTTTCGTTTCGTTTCATTTAATTTCATTTCATTTCATTTCATTTCATTTCAGTCCAACATCAGTCAAGCATCATGCCAACATCAGTCCAACATCATTCGACCATCAGTCGAACATCAGTCCAACAGCAGTTAGCATCAGTCGGGCATCAGTCGAATATCAGCCGAGCATCAGTCAAGCATCAGTCCAACATCAGTTGAGAACTATATTTACGTGAATAACTTTCGTTTCATTTATTTCAGTCCAACATCAGTAGGGCGTCAGTTGAGCATCATTATCGTCATCATCTCCACCATCATCATCATCATCATATTCTTTTTCATCATCATCATCATACTTGGAACTATGGACGCCCGCGCTAAATTTAATAGCAATGTGTACTTATAGCACACATGTCTGCTTTCTACCGCCTAGAGGCTCTCTCTCTCATTGTAATTGTGCACTGTCAGTCACTGTAAAATTAACTCTGTTAAATAAAATAGTTTAATTGTTTCAATTGCCTTTATTCTTATTTTATCAATCATCATCTTCATCATCATCATTATCATCATCATCATCTTCACCGTCTTCTTCTTCTTCACCATCATCATCATCATCATATTCTTCATCGTCATCTTCACCATCTTCTTCATCATCATCATTATCTTCACCGTCTTCTTCTTCTTCATCATCATCAGCATCATCTTCACCATCATCATCATCATCATTTTCTTCATCATCATCTTCACCATCTTCTTCTTCATCATCATTATCATCATCATTACCATCATCATCATCATTATCATCATCATCATCATCAAACTTGTTCATCTTCATTTTATTTATCTTCTTCATCTTGTCCATTTTTATCAAACATCTTCATCTTCTTTATTTTCATCACAATTCTTCATCCTCTTCATCTTCTTAATTTTCTTCATTTTATTCAACTTCTCCATCTTCTCCATTTTTATCAAACTTCTACATCTTCTTCATTTTCTTCATCTTTTTATTTCCTTCATTTTTAATTTGTTCATCTTATTCATTTTCTTCATCTTCTCCATGTTCTCTATTTTTATAAAATTTCTTCATCTGCATTATATTCATCTTTTCCATTCATATCAAATTTAATTTTTCATTTTAAATTTCGTCAAACTTCTTTATCTTCTTCATTTTTATCAAACTTCATCTTCATTTCCTTCATCAGCAGCAGTGCCGTGGTAGAAGCCTTTGGGCTTCCCCTGGCTGTCCCGCCTGGGCCTAGTCGCCCAGCCTGATGGCTGAGAGGCAATGCGGGTCGAGCACTGCGTAAGGCAGCGGAGCTCCCCGCGGCGCCTCTGGTGGCAGACACGGGGGTGTCTGCCATTACAGCATGGGCTCGAGAGGGGGCGCTGTGTTACGTGTGTCAAAACAGTGCCTAAGGTCAAAGTGGCGGGTCCTTTAGACGCGCCCCCAGTGAGGGGGCCTTTACAGGCGATGTCGCGGCGAGTTGCAGTTGTGGCGCTAGCCTACCCGGGACCCGGCACGTGCTACAAAGAGGACACACCGTTGGTTTTAGTGGGTATGCCATGCGTCTTCGTGGTGGAGGTGACTCCCACATATCCATAATCCATATGGAGGGAATCCATAAAGGATTTTCCAACTAAAAAAAAACCCGACAATGTCATCAAACGAGTAACTTGCCTCATATTCTACTCTTTCTGTTTCAACCTGTATAAATCTATCTTAGACGACCACTGAGCGAAGAATTTCGAGCGAGGTCGCCCGGCTCACTGCGAGGGGTGGTCGCGGTTCGATTCCCGTCACGAAATATCGGAAATTATCTTTTTATATAATTTACCCTCGTCTGGGTATCACTGGGATCGCTCCAGGGTCTATTTTCTGGTACCCATATTATAAAAGTTGCTAAGTTTGGGACCATGCAGTTGGTTTGATAGACTGGCGATATTTTACATTTGTTATTTATATTTTATAGGGCTTGCTAAATGTCTTATGACATTTCGCGCTTCATGGGAACTGAACACCATTATACTCCCGCAACGCATCACGAAGAGGGGTGTTACAAGGCTCGCTTATATGTTTGTCTGTCTGTGTCATCGTAGCTAGCAAACGGATGGTTTCATTCTGATCGTTCTTTTGTATGTTACTCTTGAGAAGACTTGATGTTTTTTTTATGTAATTATTGCTTTATTTTGATGGACTATTGTCTGAATCCCTCTCTTATTGAGGGGAGGGCCGTACACAGGGAGACAAAAAAACGCCTATTTTTTGTACCTAAACAAGTGTATTAGTGGTCTCATTGTTGTCAGAGGTTCCGGTTTTATTCCAGAGCTTTCTTTCAGATTCTTACTAAACATTATCTATTAAACTAGTGGTTCGATTCCCGTCAGTGTATTACTGGATATTTATTGTTTTATAACGAAACGAATAACCAATGAAACTCATAACATCATTTGATTGAACACAGTCAGGTAACTCACCCCTATAAGTACCGGCCCGGGCATCGAACCCGTGTCAACCACTGAACCATACGGTTACGTGAACCGTGCCCGCGCAGTCGGGTAAGCGAGCAGTGTGTTACGGATGGGACTCTACCAGTGTGGGTACGGCGGGGAGTATGCTCTACTTGCAATAACTGCCCTGGGGCTCTACTTTGTTGACCGGTGGCATCTCATGTTATAGTCCTGTACTTACCTAATATATAAGCATCATCATCATCCTCTTGATCATCCTCATCATCATCATCATCCCCACCATCATCATCATCATATTCACCACCACCACCATCATCATCATCATCAACATCATATTCATCATCATCATCTGGAATAAATTTATATGAGACTAGAAATTTCAATAAAATCGGTTTAACAGTTTGAATGATCAGCAATTAATCTGGAGACCATTTCAAATAAAATTTTCAAAATCGGTCCACAATTCTGGAGAAATCGGTGTACATACGTAAAAAAACATACAGACGAACATAAAACACAGGAGGTTTTATGTTCGTCTGTATGTTTTTTTCTTTTAACATCGGATAAAAAATGTTTACTTTGCATCGCTTTTCCATAACCGCCAAAAATATTTTTTAGCAGAAAGTAGAGCTACTTACCGCTCCATGATACGCTTCAGCATACGTACACAATATACGTAACACGTACACACGCACACATATGTAATCGTTAACAGGTGGGCACACACACATGTGAAATAAAGACATACAGTGTGTTCTATTTTATGAGTTATAATTATCTAAACACATACAATATTTTTTGGCACTGACATAAATACTTTAATACGAATAATACAATTTTGAATTTTGAACAAAGTTGGCATAAGAGCCTACAATCAGCCTGATTTTAAGTAGTTACCGATGTTTTAAGAGACTTGCAATACCAAAGGAATTGTTCGCATGTTGTCGACCTAAAGGCGAGTGGGACAGTGGGAGGGGAGGACAAATTGACTCTGTGCTTCTCGAATCTTAAAAAAAAGTGATTGATATGATGTTCTATTAAAAGTATTTTTAAGCCAATAAAAAAGTGTCATTTATCTGTTACTGATATAAATTTTGAAAGTATCAGATAATGTTAGCCGACCTTCTAAATAAAAATAGAACCTAGATAAGTAGACAGGCTCAGACTAGTAATTGGGTATTTTTATTTAAAATATTTTATGTACTTAATATAATTGACAATATGGAACACTATGTATATGTTATCACTACTTCACCTTACCGTATGAGTGATCTACCATCTTAATATTTACACGCTATAAAGTACAAAATCAACTTTATGTCGTTCCAATAAAGTCTAAGCAAATAAATTCTAGCCGCGAACACAACTTGGTGAAGATACACTTAAAACCAATTTACACTGACCTCCTCTCCCTCTCTCACTAATACAAAACATAGACGAGCGAAGGAGAAAAGTATAGAACGTCAAAGTTCAATTTAAATTAGACGCCACGCGTTCCGATTTTCAAAACTGAATTAGTTATTCATTCGCGAGTGAATCGTCGCGCGCATCGGCCATTTTGTATTTGTTTTATTTTAAAATATATATTACGTTGTTTAGAGTAGTGTTCAAGTTAATAATTATTTACTGTGATCTTCCAATGGATTTATATTTTAAAAGGTTTGTAAATAATGATTATACCCTTGTAAATTGTATTAACGTGAAATTTCTTATAGATAATAATGATTCGTATCAATTTAAGGCATTGTTATTTTAGAAACGCCATTATAACCGCAATTACCTCATTCGACCTTGTTATTATCTTGATAAGTTAAACACTAGTAGCGGTAGCGATTAGTGTTCTTTCATGTCTCTCCGTCTGTGGTGTAATGGTTCATGAGTTCGACTCCCGGGCAATGCATCACGCCTTTATTTCTTGAAAGGAGAGGCAGATATGTCCATATTTTGCCAATGTTATTTTAGAACTAATAATGAATAGGGGGCGAGCCTTTTGCCATTATACAGGGCATACCAGCCCCTCCCCTAACTCTCCTCAAATGCCAAATCTAATAAATTGGAATTGTTTAGTCTTTATCTGTAAATAACTAAAATTTTAATTATTTAGAAAAGAGCTGATAATTTTCAAACGGCTGAACCGATTTTCATGAAACATAGCTAAGAATACTCTCGATCAGACCTTTTTTACAAATAAAACAAAATAAAAATCGGTTCATCCGCTTGGGCGCTACGATGCCACAGATAGACACACAGATACACAATATGGTAAACTTATAACACCCCTTTTTTCGTCGGGGGTTAGAGCCCCTGTGTAATGGCAATAGACTCCCACTAACTCCATAAGGGACCTGGTATTATAAGCAAACGTAGGTCACCGCTCTATTGGGCAAAAAATCATCAAAATTCATGATAGAGTATGCTCTACTTTGACATTTATACTCGCTAGTCGCTAGTCTTGTTAAAATATTTATACAGCAACCACAGTCGGGTAACCACTAAGCTAATTTGAGTGATGGAACATTTCATAGGTAGGGTGTGAAAAATCATATTATATAGGTTTGCATAAGTAGCACCTGCTACCGACATAGGTGTAAACTGTTAAATATCATTGCAATTTAATTACAAAGCGTTCGTTACTGCCACGGTTTTTATGATAAATCATCAATCGAGGCTCTATAGAATTACGTGGCATAGTGACAATTCACTATGAATAAAAGCATTGACTGTGGAAAATCACAGGTGCAATAACAGAAAGAAAAATATAATTTCACGTAATGAAAATTAATTGAAAGTAGCAACCATATCCATGCTACCAATGAAATATTCGCATCAGTAGGTTTTCCATTTAAACATATTATTATCAGGACAGCTTTATCACTCTTATCATTTATGATAAGACTTATCAGTACAGATATCGCTTAAGATAAACACTTTGTTGTATAGAATATTAGCAACATTATAGCAACGCGACTGGGGTAGTGCCACACTCTCACAGTTCACCGTTAAGTAGCTATTTTGCTGTGTTTCGTACGAAGAAGAAAAACCCAGCCTCTCTACCTCTTCCCCTGTCCCAATCCTCTTCAGGTGGCCAATGGCCTGGCCAATGGCCTGGTCTTAACTGCTTAGCATCGGCCAAGTCGTAAGCTTGTACCACTTCAGGTCAGCAAAGTGGGTACAACGTAACTCTCTAAAGAAGCCTTAAGGTAGTGGTTTGAGCGTAGGCCGCTCGCCTCACTGCACCGGGTGGTTGCGGGTTCGAACGTCAGGGCAAATTTAGAAAATGGCCTTTTCGTAATTGCCAATGTCTGGGTGTCACTGGCATCGCCCCCAGTCCATTGTCCGGTACCTATAGTACAAGGGTTGCTTAGTTTTAGGCCAGTAGTAAGGGTGGCAGTTAAGCGATCGAATACGGTGTATTTTGAAAGGGGGGTTCAAATTTGGAACAGATGACGCGACCGTTATTAGCAGGTGCGTGTGCGCACAGGTACGCATCGCGACAGGTACAGATACAAAAATCCTTACCTAAGACCTTTTATTTTGGAATTCTAGGCAGGTATTCGTAGGCACAGGTTGTCAAAATACCCACGAAAAAATATCTAAGACGTAGAAATTTAAACACAACTTTTTACCCCTTATTAATAAAACTAGACTTCTTATTATAATAATAATAATTTAGCCCTTTTGACGTCCCACTCCTGGGTACGGGCCTCCCCTCAACACGAGGGGGATTCAGGCAATACTCCACCACGCTGGCCCAGTGCGGGTTATCGGATTTCACATGTTTGTGACATGCAGGTTTCCTCACGATGTTTTCCTTCACGTGATTCAAGTGCTAATCATCAGTCAGTGCGTCTTCAAGTGATAATCATAATATAGATATTATGATTCGCACAAAGATTTAGAAAAATCCAGAGGTGCGGGCCGGGGTTTGAACCCATGACCTGGTGCACGCAAGACGCGTGCTTAACCATTCGGCTATCACTGATTTTTAGTCTTCTTATTTCAAATTATTTATAACAGAGAGAGATAGTTCGGTGTGTAACTATTCGCCCGGTAATCCGCGGTTATTAATAAGATGGTCTAGGTATATGAAATGTTTTAACACTTGCGTACACAATAAGTTACATTGTATACCTACACTTTGTAACCTTGGTCGACTCAGTTGAGTTACACGCCGAGGCTGAGAAGTTGATGAGAAGCTATGGTGATTGTAAATTTTATTATTAAAATTATAAAAAAGTTAACTAACAAAATTTTGTCACATTTTCGCAATGTGTCGCGGCATTTAAAACAAATATCGCAACATGTTTACCGACCGATCGATTACATGTTATCTGCATAAATATTTATCGAGTTTCGGTAATCTAACGTTGAGATAATATCACTGTAATTAATAATATTCACTTGTGATCTGCCGACTGCAGCTATGTTTACCAGGTTTATTCTTGGGTAAGGCCTTAATCATGGCTTGAGCGTCACCCGCTTGTGGTTCACAATGCGTGGTTGTGGATTCAATTCCCATTGCGACACATTTCGGGAATGGGATATTCGTATCTGGCCTCGGTCTGGGTGCTTCAAGGATCGCCGCAAATCCATTGTTCGGTACCCATAGTACAAGCGTTGCTAAGTTTGGGACCATGCAGTTGGTGTCTGTCCGGCGATATTGTATTATTATTGTTATCTGTGGCAGCAATTACACATTGTTCTATACTGAGCATGGATTCAAAGCTTTATGCAAACGTATTAAGACACTGTTTAAAGATAAACTAGGCAGCCATGATCTACTGAAATCAGGCGTTTAAACCATTACCACGTTGAAGTCTTTTTCTATGACAGATGCCAGTTCCACCTTGTGTATTATAATGCCAAATTCACCCTATAATTAATGCCTATCCCTAACCCACAAAATAATTTAATTTAAAATTTGCAACGAACCGAGTTCCACCTGTTTTAACTTTCTTAACAATTTCTTAAGTAATTATTTTCATGGCCGCTGATAACAAACTTTGCTCGCTGATAAGGATTTCCTCACAGTGACGTTCAAGTAACAACTTTTAAAAATAAATGTTTTCGTTGTCCCGTTACTTTCTTCTCAGCTCAGTATATTGATCAAGGAATGTGAAAATGAGCGAGCGACCAAGCGAGCTAATTGTTAGTGCTGACCGCGCGAGCTTGCGACGATTATTAATTAATTGATATGTTATACAACTGGCACAGTCATTCACACAGTTACCCTGACAATGATAATATCCATATATTTCACTACATCCGGAATCTGGATGCCAAATAAGACTAATCTTTCAAAAATGTTTAAATAATCGGTGTCTTCGACTCCGTGTGAATAACCGGAAATAGTATCGCCTACCGAACCGGTTTTAGACTTAAGTTAAAATTGTAAATGACAATTTCTAGGTGCCCCCGTAGGCCTAAACCAAATTAACGACATGAGTTTGAATTTGCGCAAGCGGAGTATGCAGACGCGAGCGAGCGGCGCGAGCAAACCTCTCGTTCGCTTGCTTCGCTTTCACTAATATTTAACCATCTATGAAATATATGTCACTACATAATCCTAGTGAATATATATTTTAAAGATATTTCTTTACTTTTTCAGATCCTGCTTATTATGACTGAAATCCGAATTGAAGGTTGTCAAGAAACCGGAAGCAAGTGATGTGATAATACAAAATGGCTGAAAATGAGGGCCCCGTTACCGTTGACGACTTGCCTATGTCGTTCCAAGTAAGTTACTAAATAATTATAACAATAATTTAGCCTTTTTGATGTCCCACTCCTGGGCACGGGCCTCCTCTCACTATGAGGTCATAACCCACCACGCTGACTGGATGTTTTCCTTCACCGTAAGCTACTAAATAAATTTAAATAACCAAGTATCGCTATTCTAAATTAAGCAACGCTTGTACTGTGCGTATCTTAGAAAGGACTGCGGGTGATCCCAGTGACACCCAGACTGGGGCAAAGTACGAAAAGGCTCACAGAAGACCGGCGTTAAGTTGCTATGATAGGTGCTTTTCGTACGATTGAGAGACCCGGAAGCCGAATTACATGCTTCCAATGATTGGTTGATCAAACAATTTTGAGAACACCTGGTCTGGGTGTCACCGGGATCGCCCCCAGTCCATTGCTGATGTTATAAGCAGTAACTTAGGCTACTTTTTTTGTTAAAAAAAGAAGCCTAAGTTACTGCTTATAACATCAGCTATCTACCAGTGAAAGTCCCGTCTAAATCGGTCCAGCCGCTTCGGAGATTACCCGGAACAAACACACAGACAGACAGACAAAAAAATTTTTAATCGCGTTTTTGTTATAGGTGTCGTATGTACTTTGATATGCACTTAGTGAAAAGTTGTTATTTTGATATTACAAACAGACACTCCAATTTTATGTATTTGTATAGATTAACATCAAACCGCAATCAATGCCCCCTTCCTCTCCCGCTGTCCCATTCTCCTTCTGCTTGGCAGCGTGCGAGCGATGCCTCTGGTATTGCAAGCATCTATATGCTAAGGTAACCGCTTATCTTAAGGCGGGACGAACACTTATTTGTCAACTTTGTTAAAAAAAAAAACCATTTTCAAAAGTACTAAAGTCCTGCCCCCCTAGCCAAGTGGCTTCGTCTACTAGCGTTTCTACAAATCGCCACGCTTCATGTATGGAAATGACATAAGTCACGTGATCTACTTATCGTCTTGTAATGTCATTTCCATACATTTAAGCGTAGCGTTTTGTAGAAACGCTAGTAGACGAAGCCACTTGGCTAGGGGGGCAGGGCCCTAACCACGTTAGCTACTCAAATCGTAATAGAAAAGCACACGCTCGCGATTACGTTTCAGACGCTCCGCTTTTGACGTTTTGCTGACACGAGCTTCACGATTTCTACTGACATTGATATGGTATGGTGTCAGCAAAACGTCAAAGCGGAGCGTTTGAAACGCAATCGCTAGCTTTTGCTTTTCTATTACGATTTGAGTGGCTAGCGTGGTTAGGGCCCTGAACGCGAGTCACTAGCCCGCACTAGATAATTCCCTAATTTATTTAAAGCTCAAGTCACAGCTGAAATAATGCGTCTATCCTGTACACGGGACAAGGTGAATGGGAATTACCATCCAACAAGAGTTAAGACATATCTGTCATGTGATGCTTCGTTGGGCCCAAATACCCTTTTTTATCAACGATGGTCGGTAAATAGTAGTCCAGAAATAATTATAAATGTTAATCCAACGGTAAATTTAATCATATAATCTGAATCCACATTCGCTATACAATGGAACATAAATTATTCTGCAATCAGAGCGCGGTCGGACATATTGTTGCGCCGGAAGTGACGTCACGGCCGCACTATGGATGCGCCATAGAAAGGTTATATGCGGTAGGTCCAGTTCTGTATACAGGTTGAAACAGAAATAGTATCCTTTTTTTTTCAAAACTTAACTTTGTAATTCTAAAACTTTGGAGGAAACTTGATAAACAGAAGGTATTATAGGGATACAGCTATTGACAGATTTCATAAGTCTACAATACCTTTAGTACCTCAACTGTCCCACAAAGCCAACAGTTTTAGATTTACAAAGTAAAGTTGCATAAAAAATAAATATACCCTTTTTGTTTCACCTAGTGTAAATTCATAAAAGGAGATATGTACTTACCTGCTGAAATCGTGAATCTAAATATATATAACTCAAAGGTGACTGACTGACTGACATAGTGATCTATGAACGCACAGCCCAAACCACTGACGGATCGGGCTGAAATTTGACTAGCAGGTAGATGTTATGACGTAGGCATCCGCTAAGAAAGAATTTTGATTAATTCTACCCCCAAGGGGATACAATAGGGGATGAATAATCCCGAAATTTTTGTTAAGTTAAATTACGCGGGCACAGCTAGTGGTCTATAAAAATACAACTGAAAATTAGGAAAAAAATATTGAATATTGTTTTTTTTTGTGGCATAGATTTTTATAATGTCAGTAATGTAACTGAATCGCCATTACATTTTTTTATTCATCTCGTATTATTATTTTTATATAACAAAGTCACTTGATATTTTTTATTCGTCTCTTATTTTTTTATATATACCAAAGTCGGCAAACAAGCGTACGACCCACCCGATGTTAAGCAGTTACCGTAGCGTATAGATGCTTGCAAATCCAAAGGTATTACTCGAACGTTGCTGACATCGAGAGTTTGACAGAGGGAAGGGAAGGGAGTAAGGGTTGGCTTCTGGCCCTCCCACTTACCATACGAAACGTATCTATAATACCTACTTTATACAGATCTTTTGTCAATGTGACCAATACAAAAAAAAACACTAATTACTGTCCTAACTAAAAAAGACTACCTCGCGTTTTCATCACTAAGGGCAGGTTTTAATTATAAGTCTTCCTAAATTCCAGGTCAAATATTTGGGCCAAAGTGACGCACGAGGATTATGGGGTATCAAGCACACGAGGAAGCCAGTGGACCTGATGGTGGCTGCAGCCAAGGCCTTACCACCAGGTATGTCTGTTTGATGTTGCGTCATGTTTGCGGATGAATGGGCAAGGATTTTGTTGGTTTTGCGAGAAAGCTTGACTGCTTGGCGCAGTGGTTCAAGCGTAGGCCGCACGGCTCACTGTACATGGAGGTTGCGGGTTTGATCTCGCCGGGGCAAATATCAGAAATGGCCTTTTCGTAATTTGCCCTGATCTGGGTGTCACTGGGATCGCCAGTCCATTGTACGGTACCCATAGTATAAACGTTGCTGAGTTTTTTTTTTTTTTTATCCGGGCCTCTATGGCCCGACCTCGTTCACCTCTGATATGGGGGTCAGAGTCCTTACTTAACACGTAATAATGAATGTACATATAATCTTTTATTGAAATAGGAATATCACAGTATTTATTAAAAGCGTTTTCTCAAAAGCGAGTAAAACTTTCGTTGCTTAGTTTAGGACCATACAGGCTGCGTGTCAGTCTGGCGATATTTTTTTATTTATTTATTTAGATACTCGAGAGGGTAATAAAGCTTATACAATTAACTTTCCAGGTCAAATCCTACCAATAGTAAAGCTTACAATAACCGTGGATGGTGTCCACCTAGAGACAGTACACCACAGCACGAAGAGAGACGAGTTCGAACATATGTCCGTCTTCTTCAACATCGAGTCCATATCCTACGGAGTCCAGGACCTGGTCTACACCAGGGTGTTCTCCATGATCATTGTAAAGGACAATGCAGATGTAAAAGGACTCAATCCGTTTGAGTGCCACGCATTTGTGTGTGAGTCACGGTGAGTTCTTCTCTGTGAGTCGAGGTCTTGTGTGTGAGTCAATAAACTGCTGTGTTTGAGTCACAAAATATTTTATGTGGGTTTATATTAAGGCTAAAGCGCCCATCTAACCCGCGAAGTTCAAATTTCTTGAGGTTTTTTGAAATTTTTCAAAATCTGACCATAATAAAAGGCATATTTTGTAATTCGCGACAAAGACCGTGTGCAGTGCATTTATTAATATATCCAACTTACTCTAAAACATTTCTAGAACGACAGCTATCCAGATAATCTGGAAATTTTTGTATATTTAGTGATTAACTAGTATCATGTCCACCGTGATAATATTTAGAGTAAAATAAATGTATTAATAAATGCACTGCATACTGTGTTTGTCGCAAATCACAAAATGTTGTCTTAAATGTTCTCAGATTTTGGATAAACTATAAAAATACTCGAAAATTTTGAATTTCGCGGGCTAGACAGGCGCCTTCACCTTAAGCTCGCGTCTTGCATGTACTAGAGCGTCTTTTGTGTTCAAACGATGGCTAGCATCACTGGATTTTTTTAAATCTATGTGCGTATCATAATTTCAATCCGTACCGCTTACCGTAAAAAAAGAAGCTTCGCTTCAAAACATTGTGAAAATCCTGCATGGTTTAGAAAATTTGACCAATCGTCGAAATACTAAATATAATTGCCGCCACCCTGTACCTACTGGGCGAGCATGGTGGATTATGGCCTGAATCCCCCTCGCATTAAAGAGAGGCCGTCCCCAGGAATGGGACATTAAAAGGGTCAATTATTTTTATCTTTTGTGGTCAATAAAGTTTAAGTCCACATTACAAACTTTTGAGTTTTTATTTTATTTATTTTATTTATTTGGGAAAACAAACAATTGTACATTATGGCAGTTGAAACACAGTTTTAGTTAAGTACAGGATATACAAATGCACAATCAACTACATTTTCCTCAGGTAGCACACACAGTGTTAAATAGGGGTGTTGGTTGGTTGGGAGTTGATTGTGTTTTAATGAAATATTGTGAGTCAGTTAAGTTTGTAATATTCTCACCATGATCTCAATTCTATTTGGTAAACGAAATACCTATAACAACATCTTTTATCTGTATAGGTTTAGATAGATAAACTACTTATCTATTTATCTGTCCTAGTTACTTTCACACAATCGCGGATGATAGATAATCCTGTGGGAATTTCGAAATATTTATGTTGACTCAATATGATACCTTTGGTAGAGATACAAGAAAATCGGATAAATAAAACTTATCTATACCATCGTCAACTTCAGAAATGGCAGTATGGACTACTTTCCACGCTTGTCCTATTTCCAAAGAAATAGTTTTTAAAAACCTGTTGTTTTATTTTTTTAAAGGACGTATTACTTCTTCTCCTATTTGTCTTTGGCTGATGACTGGCAAAGATAAATCATGAACCTATACATATAGTTGTACACTTACTATTTCGATGAAGATAATTAACTTAATGCTGTTTGTTTGGTCTATGATATGTCATCGCCTGCGTGAATCCTGAATTCCCGTCGCACTGAGGGGAGGCCAGTAACATAGTAATAGCCTTGATACGAAACATGAACAAAATCACTTAACTTCTCCTAAACCACTGGACCTATTATAATGTTTTTTATGTGTGGTTGAGTGGATCCCTTGACGGTTTAGATTCATAATTGGATCCAGTAGATGGCGCTGTAATAGGGTTTTCCGGTTTAGGTAGGGCGGGACAAGGTCTTCCGGGTCCGCCAGTAAAATTATTATTATCTTTTCAGAAATGCAGCCAGACGTCTGACATACTCCTTGGCAGCCGCTTTCCAGGATTATTCTAGACGAGTGAAAGAGCTGCAAGCGACGACTGGTGAGTTTGTTATAAGTAGAAAGAGTAGTCGGATATCCACTGCAGTGCACGGACCCACATTTCACCAAGAACGGAAAGAAGAAAAGAATGAATTTCTTTTACGCGGCTTTGATTTAAATGGCAGAAATCCTCCGGCCATCTGTTAGTAATTTCGTGAACTACTTTATAACGTGCACTGTGACATAGTTCTCTCAAAAATCAACTAGATGGCATTAGTTATTCAGGTGACCGGATAGCGCGACAGACTTACGATCCTCCACACAGGGGGAACAAGGGAGGGGGGTGGTCTTTCGGCTCTCTTACTCATGGTACATACCGCGTCTATAATAGCTACTTTACGCCGCTCTTCTGTGAGAGTGTGGTACTACCCCGGTCGATTTAAAAGTGCAGTTGGTGCTTTTTATATAATGCCATGATACTAGACGTTACTATAATATTACTAGCTGTGCCCACCGACTTCGTCCGCGTAGTATTTAACTTAACAAAAATTTCGAGATTAAAAGTATCCTATGTGTTAATCCCGGTTATAAACTATCTGTGTTCCAAATTTCATACAAATCCTTTCAGTATTTTTTGCCTGAAAGAGTAACACACATCCAAACTCACAAACTTTCGCATTTATAATATTAGTAGGATTATGCTTTCGTTTTCAGATACAGACGAACGACCTTCGAGTATGAAGAAGAGGTTCGCCATTGACCTTCGAACCCCGGAAGAGATCGAAGCGGATTTGGAAACGGAAGCGTGAGTTTGGGCAGCATGCACCGATTAATAGGAGATACGATCAGGAAAATAAATAGGATAAGAGCGCCACTATGAGAGCCGAATACACAAACGTAGAGAAAACGCGGTTGAACAGTTAAATTAAACTTCTCATTTTTAAAATATAATGCCTTCCATGCCTTCCATTTTACCAACAAAGGAGTTTGATAGTATACCTACTTATTATTGCGTTACATAAGACATTTGGTCGGTAGGCGAGGTGTGCAATTTTAATACAAAGTCATATCACCTCATTTGAGGGATGAGTTTTGTAACAACAGAATAACACTGGTGTTTTGTAGCGCCATCTGTCGTCAGCAACAAGTAGCGCTCATGATTCATATCAATCAAGATACAAGCGCTACGAGCTGTTAACGACAGATGACTCTACTGATCAACAGGTCTGGCTACACGCGTCATCATACTGTCCTACCCTCATATTAATAAAAGTGGATTAGTGGGCGAATATTACAAAAAATGTCATCTATTTCAATTCACTTACATGTTAGTAGGTACGTAAACCAAATAAACTAGGGTTTTAAAATAATGATAAATGAAATAATGGATGAAGGTACCTACATAATGAATAATGGATGCAGGTAGTTACACCATGCTTTGTCTTCTTCTTTCGAATGTCAAATTACTGATGTCAGAAAGAGATCATTCGGTGTATACATATTCCCGCGCTAACCACGTTTATTAAAAAAATAATAGAGGGCTATGGTTTATTTTTCTGATCGCCCGCATTTGAGTATGTGTAGAGTAGCTCACTCCTACCAAATTCTACTATCAGTGACTCTACCATGAGCTTATACGTTCGCAGTCAGTTCCTTGGGAACTCTACGATAACGTACAAACATTTAACGTACATACTACCGACTAGCGAACGTAAAATACATGGTAGAGTTGTATAAAGGGACCATTCCATTAGAATAATGATAAAAATTAAGATACATAATTACACAAAGTGAGTTCATTATAATTATAATAAATAAATAGTTCAGGTGCGCTCTCCCGTTATATAGCAAAGAGATCCACTCTGTGTATAAAATGAATAAAATTATATTTTAAAGTGTCTTAGGTTTACTTCAATAGTGCTACAACAGATGGCGCTAATAACATTATATTAGTTCCGGAACATATCAACAGATGTCGCTATATGAAGCTATCATAAGAAACCAAAGGTTGTTAGGTTTTGTTCTATTTATTATTATAGATAATAAGTAATTATTATAGGGCATATAACTTTATTTTTATTTATTATCTTCACACTGGGTTCGTCTCAGTGTGGGCACAGAACGATTTATACAGGCTTACTTGCCGTTTCAGCTTTCATGATTTTTATGTAATTTTTCCAGCAGATCTACCAAATAGTGCCTCTTTCTACCTTAAGCCTCTCCTTTAGGCAAGGAGGAACCACAGTATCTAATAATATAGTTTTAAATGGTACCTACCTCTGAATATTGAAGTAGGTATATTGTGTGAAATTATATTTGATATAAGTACCAAAATAATTATATTATGTGATTTAGTATAGATAGATATGTCTAAGAATATTGTTTATAAATATTAAAGATTGTTGTGTAAAAAAATATTTTTATTTAAGTCATTAACTTTAGAACTTTATAGTTTAAATACTATTGAATATATCAAAGCTTTTCTTCAAGATTACATTAGATACACGATAACGTAATCAATGCAAGTAATTTTATAACCAATTGCTGTAATTACAAAACGTTTAGTAAACTGTACTAAAAATAATAAATAGTACCTACCTATTAGACGACCGCTTGGTTCGAGCGTAGGCCGCTCGGCTCACTGCTCATGGTGGTTGCGGGTTTGATTCCCGCGGAGGTAAATTTCGGATATGGCCTTTTCGTAATTTGCCCAGGTCTGGGTGTCACTGGGATCGCCCTCAGTTCATTGTACGGTACCCATAGCATAAGCGTTGGTAAGTTTGGGACCCTACAGTTGGCGTGTCCGTCTGGCGATATTTATTTATTTATTAGGAACTACAAAAAAATGCCGCCTTATTTTTGTTTTCTCAGTATAGTCGATTGTTTCAGCACGCGTCTTGCGGGCATTAGGTTTTGGGCTCGCACATCGAGTTTTTTTAGATTTTTGAGCGAGTCAGAATAACATTATAATTATCACTCAGTTATGTGCCTTGCCATGAAAGGAAACATCGTGAGGAAACCCGCATGTCATAGAAAATCAAACCAATTTTCTGAATGTTGCCGTAAATCCCCCTCGCTTTGAGGGGACGCCAGTACGCACGAATGAGAGATAAAAAAAATCCAGAATTATGTAAGAAACATGTTAGTAGGAAGCCTAAGGCCATCACTAGGCTAATTTCTTTTCTATTTAATTAGGTGTGAGTGGTTAAGGTTCTTACAAAAAAACATAAACTTCATTGTTATATTATTAATACATTTTAATACGATCTAAGATTCTTATTACAAACAACATTTCGTGAACAGTTTTCATGGTGACCTTTCTGTTATTTTTCACGTAACTCCTGAAATTATCTTCAAGTTTACCTCTGGCACTATCCTCTATGAGCCCAAAGAGGCGAGTGGCAGCCAAATGCAGGAGCAATGTCAAATAACTCTTATCATCTGTCAGATACAATTCTTTGATGTTCTTGAACCAGTTTTGCTTTTTATATTTCGTTATTATGGCTATATTCTTAACGGCCTCATGTAACTGAAAAATAGAATGTTACAGGTATATTTAGTTTTATACAGAGTGTTTCAGAGGTCCGGAATAATAATATCCGTACGCAGTAATATTGCCAATTGAACTAAATGGAAAAAAAAATATTTTTATTTTTTCTGCCCATTTTCCAATCATGAGTAAATTGTAAAATGTGCACAAAATATTTATCTTCTATATATATGTCCTTTATAGAATCGTTAACTATGCATTTGATCATGTCATGATCTTCAGCAAAGTGTTCTGCATGAGCCCACAAAGGTTTCTGAGTTGGTACGACGAATCTTTGACAGCGTAACAACGCGCGCAGGGTAGATACAGCTATGGCACGGGCGCTGATCACGAAGAAATTCGTACAATGACCTGTTATTACCTGTCTCTGTCACACCCGCGTAAATCTAATACGTTGCACACAGTTGCCGGTCACACGCAGTTCACGGCAACTGTGTGAGCGAGATGTATTAGATTTACGCGGGAGTGACAGAGACAGGTAATAACAGGTCATAGTACGAATTTCTTCGTGATCAGCGACCGTGCCATAGTAGAATATAAATAACTGATATTCTTAAATTAAATTTTTGCTTCATTCACACGGTAAAGAAAGGCACTTAAAAAAACAACCAGAATTTTTCAATACGGTCAACTTGTAAGTATATAAAATGTGCAGTGTTTCGCCTCATCGATGAAATTTTTTAATAAATATTTTTTTTATAACAATATCAGCAAACGAGCGTACGACCTGCCTTCCGGCTCTCTCACACATCCTACGAAACGCAGCTATAATAGATTCTTTACGCCGATCTTTTGTGTGAGGGTGGTACTGCTCCAGTTGACTCAGTCCGTGCAAGAGCTGTAGTCAATCGGAGTGACTATCGCATTAAGGTACGAAGATTAAACTTACATCGTAAAAAGCATCTTGTAATTCAATCAAGAACTCATTGAAATTCTCCAAATTGTTGTCGTCCTGCTTTCCCGTTTCTCTCTTGCGGAACAACCAAACTCTATTCATTAAACCCTTCTCTTTCAGTATGTGATTCTTTTTCTTTTTTTTCGGGTGCAGAAGCAAATTGCGAAGTTTGTCGGCTAATAGCCTGCTTTGCACCAGTTGGTAGGAGAATTTGTGGATGAAAACCACGTATTTCAGGAGTTCCAGATCCGATGGATGGGGGATCAGATCGACGCTTTGGACGCCTTCACTGTAAGAAAATATATGATCACACTCAGAGGTAAAGTACATACATGCCAGACTACTCCCTCTAGCAGCCTACACTCATGGCAGACAGGGCAATAATAGTACATTGTTACACAAGGGGTGAAAGTTACTTATTTAGTCCCGAGACGGGGTTTGGCGCCCGGGCGTAGCGAGGGCACCAATAGTTCAAGGGACGAAATAAGTCTTTGACCCGAGGTAAACACTGTGCTTTTCATTACGAACAGAAGTGGAAGTAAAAGTGAAAGTAGCAGTGAAAGTAGCAGTGAAAGTAGCAGTAAAAGTAGCAGTGAAAGTAGCAGTAATAGTAGCAGTGAAAGTGGCAGTAAAAGTAAAAGTAGTAGTAGAATTAGAATTAGAAGTAGAAGTAGGCCGGCCTGGTTTAATAGAAATGTCAAAATAGAACTAGTTTATTTTTAATAATTTGACAGCTGTCAGTTGAAAGAGATTCTCCCGGGCCGGAAAAGTATTACTTTCAACCCGCTCCTCAGGCAAGTTCAGACCTACTTTCAGAGTATGAGTAATGAAAAATATATTTTAATTAAATAAAAACCGGCTACAAAATTTTCTAAATTCAAATTGAAATCGTTTATTTTGTTTAGGCCTACGGGGGCACTTACAAATTGTCAATTTTTATGTTTTTTTCTTATCTATACAACAGGATCGGGACGCGACCTCGACTGAGAAGATCCAGCAAGAAACTCAGCGGGCTTGTCTTTTACATTTTGTTTTTTTTTTGTATTTAATCGCCATTTGCTTATTTTGGTCATAATTACAAAGGGTAGTAGATATTAATATAAATATAATAGCTCCAGTGTGTTGCCTTTTGAAATTACCAAGAATTACATAAAGTAATTCGGACTAGTAGGGCAAGACACGCTACCTACGCTTTGACATTATTATTGACTGTAAAGATTTGAGCTGCTCAGTCCCAAGCTGATCTAACATCCTGGATCAATACATAAAAAAACCTGGGTGCACTGAAAAGCTAGAAATAACTAGGTACCCTAGGTGAATTAGCAATTTCCGACGTCGGAAAAGTCAGCTTCCATCCTATTTTACAAATGAATTAAAATAAGGATGGAAACTGTTCCTGTTTCCGACAACTGTCAATACCCCCCAGAAGAACACTATTGGTTTGATTGTAATTGTTAAATTAAAAACGCGGGTTCCATGCTTGTTGCTTCCCCTAGTCGCACTTATATTGCACTTATTGGGTTATGCTGAGTTATAATATAAGAATTATATAGCCCTTTTGTCATCCCACATCCCACTACTTGGTACTTGCCGCCCCCTTAACACAAGAGGGATTCAGGCAATATTCCATAGGCCAAGTTGATAGAAGTCAAGTCTTTTTCAAAAGACGTGCTGGTGTCCTCACTATGTTTACAAAAAAAAAAACAAATATTTCCAATATATCTGACCAAACCTTCGAAGGTTACCACAATTATAATACCTACACTTATTTTACCATTCTGTTTAGATTTAATTAAATATGAATAGTTATTGTACTTAGTTACTCACATTAATCCCATCAGTTTCTCCATTGCCGATTGCAAATCAACCGTCGTCTCCAACCAACCATATTGCTTCAAAGCGTTGTTTTCCAAATGGACCATATCCTTTAGCACTTTTAAATACACATTTATATCATCATCCGGTTTCTCTAACGTCTCATTGAACTCTTCCGACCTCTCTAAAGTATTAAAAACATCTTTCTCGTCCACCATACTTATTATTTTTATTTTATGCGGCACTTCATGAATTTTGGACTGTTGTGCAAAATGAGGGATAATGTCTTTTATCAAACTAGTGTGCGGTGTAGAAGCATCACCATCAATGCCATACGTATCGCCCTTATACTTGATCAAGTTGATGTATTCAATGAGCTTATCATTGAAAAATTCTTGGTTCATGTACAAATTCCTAGTTTCATTATTTTTCTTGAAATAACCGGCCTTTTTGTAGTACTTCTTTTCGCTGCTATTCTCTGTGCTCTCTTCCGATTCTGGTTTCATTCTGCCGAAATAATAATCAAGGGATATCGCACTGCTTTTCTCGCCGGCCCTACAAAGCTTGGAATCTGTCACTTCCTCTTCCACTTGAGGCTCGGTAGTCGTTTCAATTTCTTCTTGAGCGGGCTCATTATAAGGATAACTGAACAGCTTTGCTTCGTACAACAGATTTCTTACAGCTCTTATGTGATCTTTCAGATTTCTGCCTTTTATGCTATTGAATGGATGTGATTCATCATCCGTGTCTGGGAATACCTTACTACTTCGATAACTTACTTTGTCATCGTCGTCTCGATTAACATAGTTTATATCTACATAGTCGTCGGGAATGTAATTATTGTTTTTGTGTGCTGGCTTTCGTACAATCGTTGATCCTTGGTTAGGGCGCGGTATGTTTTTACCGCCCAACTTTGCTGCATCTCTGTTTCCGAACTTTTTTCTCTGATTATAGTCTTCGGAGAAATCGTTGCCTACATCAGGACTGTCCTTAAAATTTCCAGAATCATATTGGTAAACTATGCGAACGTTTTTAGGATCTTCCACGACTTCTTCGTCTGTACCAAGTTCGGTTTCCATTAAATTAATATTTTGTCTGTCGTCTTCGTTCGGTCCTAGTCTGTTCTTTGCATTGAAATACGCTTTGTTGGGAGAGTAATTGTAAACTGGTACGTAGTAAGGCTGCTCTGTAAAAGCTACGGGATCTTTGATAAACGGCGGTTTGTCGGCGGCTGCAAATAAATTCAGTAAATTTATACAGCTTATTATCTAAATTTGTGTTAGTTTTAACAAAAGACATATAGATGTCACTAGTTTAAATCGGCCATTAGAATTGCATGGTCAGGAACAACATCTCAGACCATCAACGCTCAATATTTCAATGTCTATATAAGATGATTAAGGCAATAACTATTTAGAAACTGTACAGATATAAATAAGTTACTAACAACATTGAAATACGCTTAGCAAAAAACGCATAAATAAAATTGTCACCATTTTATAAGTAACTTGACTGGAGTCTAAACAATCAAACGATTATTCTCACAAACCAAATGCATTACAAATCAACGAAGCAATTAAAATTTCACAATCAAAACAAACGTGTTTTTTCTGATACTTCGAAGCGATAATTTTGCGTGTAATTTTAATACCTACCGTTCTGATAATAAATATTGTAAGATTTTCTCTTCGTTATTTACTCTTAGCGATTATTTGCAGAAAGACCCCGTTTTGTCTACATTTATGACAGAGTATGTCTGTGTTTGACATCTTGATACGGTTAATTTTGTAGAAGTTTTCGGTGCCGGGTTAACCGTTTAAATGACCCCTTACTTACGGTACTTCCATTAGTTGTGTGCCGAAGAATAAGCAACAATCCCTGTGAAATAGCTGTGTACACGAATAATACTTACGGATTTCATAAACATGATATTGCTTATTTTTATTACTATTTAGGAATTGTTTATAGAATTCCTTCTGTAAATCTTCAAATATGTTTCGCTCTTTCTTTTTGTTTCCTTCAAGCAGAAGTAAACTGTCTCTAAGCATATTGACTGCTTTATCAGCTACTTGATCTTGTTTCTCATAATGTACAATGTTCATTGGTTTTTTTGTAGTAAATTTATTTTGTTTTGTAGCAGGCTTTTTATTTGCAGTATATATGTTGTCTCTTTTATTTTGATGTTTTATGCCATTTGAAGTAATTCTGGCAGGTTTTTTGGCGGCCATTGGCGTTATTATGGATTCAGTTGTGGTGAGTACTGAGTATTTTAAATCATTTTTAGCTGTAGTCAGGCTTGGTATTATTGAAGGAATCGAAGTTTTTTTGTTTATAGTTTGAGTACCATCTTTATTAGTTCCGACGTGTGTGGCTTGATCAGTATTTGTATCACTTACAATAGCAAACCTAGTTCGAGATACAACATTTTTATTTTTACTGGTTTCACTATCTTGATTTTCTTTCAAAACCGGATTTGAACTTGGAACAGTATTTGTTGGCACTGTCATTTCTTCAGAAGTATGACTGATATTTTTAACAGTTACTATATCTGATACTGATACAGTAGTCACAGTACTAGTGTATGTAGCTTTATTTTTATTATTAAGGACTACAGCATCACCATTATTGTCGCCTGTTCTAAATAGTACTCTATCCTTATCTGATTCATTGTTCTCGTTAATTATAACAGATGGTACTATGATTCCTATAGATTGATTACCATTTTCATCAGAATTGCTACTTGTGATGGTTATATTATCTATTATTTTATCAGGACTTCCTTCATCGTTCGCACTAAATTGTACTATATCTCCAATATTTTTGCCAGTGACTGTTTCAATACTAATTTCCGTAGTATCCTTATAATTTCCTGTCTTGTTAACTTCCTCAGCATCTGTAACTATATCATAATCGTTATTTCTTAAGTATCTCTTAAGCGACTTCGTCTTCTCTACGACACTTGCGTTAGATAAAGCAGTGGCTTCATCATTCACAGTTTCGTTTGAACAATCTCTATCCGATTCTAATTCAGAGTCGTATATAGCTTCAGTGAATTGATGGTTTTCTGTAGATTCATTACCTTTCGTTGTTAAATTTGCCGCTATTTCATGAGTAGAAGAAGCCTCTGTGGTAGTTGTTTCTCTTGTAATATTTACTGTAGTGAATGTAGGATTCTCCGTAGATTCTTCTGCGCTAGTTTCAACATCAAAATCATCCATAATTGTTGGATTATGGTCATTCGAAGCACTAGTAGAACTAGTTTCCTGTATATTCGATAAATTAGCTTTAATTTCATCCGTATCTTTTGTTTCCTGATTTGTGCTATTTTCTATTGCACGTCTTTTAATAGTTTTTACATTTGCATCTTCTTTGGATGAATCATTGTATTTAACTTCAATATTTTGAACTGTTTCATTAGCTACTACGGTCGTGTTATGGTTTTCTGCTTTCAGATTATTTGTAGCAGTTTCAATTACTTGCCCTTTAATATTTCTTACCTGTATATCCTCTTTTGAAGACTCTGCATTGTCATAATAATTATCTTTTTCGTTCGATGTTTTCGTTTTGACTTCACTACCGAAATTCTTAGTTTCAACTAAAACATTATCAGTCACTACGTCAACGGTTATTTCAGAAGATTCGCCACCGTCACGACGTTTCTTCCTATCAGAGCGCATCGTCAAATCTATGTGTCCAGCTCTTTGCATCTCTTTGAGATTTTCTATGGATTTCACACTGACATCATCTCCAGCATCTAACATCTCTTTCTCCATTCTATTTCTACGTATATTGCTCGACTCTTCTTTCAGTATCTTCTTAACAAGCGCCTCATGCTCTTTCAGCTCATCATCCGGTATTTCAACACTAGACTTGTTGGATACTTCTTTGGTTTCAACATTTTCAATAATCCTTCTCGCTACCTTTTGTATGAACTCTTCTTTCTCTTCTTCGGGCAGGAGATCAACATATTTAGATTCATCACTATCCCCTTTGACTGTAAACGCGAAGATCAGAAGTAAAACAAGGTTCATATTGTCATTATTTTGGTTTTCCTATCCGGAACGTGAGTTAGATACTGATTTTATAGCTCACGATTTGATGTCGGTATGAAATTATCCGTGGCGGCAAGTAATTGAACGGATAACGTTTTATTGGTTTCATGATAGTGTTGCGTGGAGAAGTGGATTTGGAATCAATTATAAATTGGTATTTATACACAGATACGTCTAGTTCTGAAATTATTCACAATCATCTTTCATGAAAATGTTGTCTAGAAAAGATCTAACTTTGCTGCTGGCCTGTTTAATGTTCACTGTTTTATGATTTGTAGCAATGTGGGTATTTCTTCGTGTTTATAATTCAATGGCCAGGATGGAAATTAAACCCGGTGGCTGACAGTTATGAGGGCGAATCCTTTAACCACTCGGCTATTGATTTTTTTTTTTTATATTCTCTATTAAACCAAGACAGTAGGTAGAGTAGTAAGAGGAGCCGCTCTAGGCGCTGAGCGGTTCCGGATTCGAATCCCGATTGAACCACTACCACTTGAGTCCTCAAGCGTTTAACTTCCTCTAGTAGTGAGGCCCGTGCCCAGGAGTGGGACGTCATAAGTGCTAAATTATTATATTATTATTATTGACAGCAATCTAGAAAAAAAAACTAACATGAAAATTTACCTTCAGGGTCACGACTGATCGTAAACTTGGTTATGCTATGAAGCGGGCCTACTTCGTACAGGATCGCTTCATTTCCCGTCAACTTCAGCTAACCCAAGTGAAGCTATGGAAATAAAACGATTCTATTGGTCGAAGCAGGCTTCATAGCACAGCCACATCGACGGTTACACGTATTATTATATAGTTGGTAGTTTTAGTTCACATAAAAACTTCTCTACCTGACTGTAAGCACCCTAGGACCCAAATAAAACAACACATTATGCACCACATTTATTACTACAGATCACTATTTACAAAATTATTTCACTAAAATAATTGGCCACTGAGATGCTAAACTAGTTTAAGTCTACATCTGAAATCGGAAATACTGAAAAACCAACTGACTCTAGCGTTCCTGTAAAACATCGAAGGATATCTATGCCGATTGTTTTAAAATACAGAAGCACATATAACTAGAGTTATTCTAGATTTTAACGGATTCATGATAACCGCCCGAACAGGGCCCTAACCACGCCAGCTACTCAAATCGTAATAGAACAGCAAACGCTCACGATTACGTTTCAGACGCTTCGCTTTTGACGTTTTGCTGACACCATACCATATAAATGTCAGTAGAAATTATGAAGCTCGTATCAGAAAACGTTTTAAGTAGCTAACATGGTAAGGGCCCTGATGAATCGTACACTTGTTAGCCGACTTTGTTCCTATGACCCGTAATAATTGGATACAGTTTTGCAGAATGCAATTAACCCACACATAGTCCTGCACATCAAAACCAACTTTAAAGCGAGCGCTTGTAGGTTGGTTTCAGTTTGCAGAAATGCATGTGTGTTGATGCGCTTTGCAAACATATTTCCAATTTGAAATACCACTTAAAATTTCAAGTCTTATGAGCCGCTTGAGATGTCAATATGGCAATTCAAAATGATTTATGTTTAAGTTTCAACTGTGGCTTCTGTTCCTGACATTGTCTTCAATATCTTCCAATTCCAGAATTCAATTTTCAATGCGATCTAAGTTATCGTTCGGATTAAACATCACCGCTGAATCTGAACGCACCTCGTCTCATCTCTCTCTCATTCCTCACGTTCCTCTCCATTACTATTCTGTCCAATTCCTCAGCATCTTCTTCTGGAGCATTCTCAATAACCGTCTCTAATAACATAGGAGTATTAACTCCACTTTTCAGTTGTAATTCCTCGAGTTTATCTTGAATTTCGTCATTTATAACATCGTTTATAACATTTTCAAGTACGATGTTCTGTTTTCTGTTGTACTTGCGTTTATTCGATTTCCCGTCCTTGTCCTTCTTATCTGTTTTGTTGTCCTTGTCCTTGTCTTCTGTTTTCTCAGGCACTTTGCCTATTTCCATGTTCAGATGGTAGAACATTTCAGAGTCCTTACAGTCGATAGAGTCGCGAGGGCGTGTGCAAGTCAAGACTTCCTGAAAACAAACTTTATTCAGTATTTCATGATCATGATTATGTGGGAGACCCAAGCTGATACTTTTTTTTTTTGATATGACTATATGTTGTTGGCCAGAGTGGCCATAACAACTTCACCCGGACAGAGGGCGAGCGCAAATGCGCTCCAGCCAGAGGGGCAGGGGGCAGCTAGCTCGCGGCGCCACAAGGGACACGACCTCGGCTTGGGCCGCTGCCAGGAGAGGTGGCGAGGGTAAATCTACCACCGGATTCCGATCCTCAATGGCGCGTTCCGACGCGACCTCGACTGAGAAGATCCGGCACGAAACTCAGCGGGCTTGTCGGGTGCCAAGGTGCGTCTAGGTAAGTAGACGCACCTTCTAGCGGAAGCGGGGGTTCGTCAACCATGCCGGAGAGGTCGGTGTCTGGTGGGGGGGCAAGCTGATACTAATTGACTACAGTTCATATGAATTGGGGAATTGGGGCAATACCACCTTTCAAAAGATCGACAAATAGCAGCTGTTATAGGTGCGTTTCGTACATAATTGAATGGTCGTGCAGACTGACCCCCCTCTCTTCCGCCACCCCTCTTTCCCACTCTCCTTCAGGAGGAAAACGTGCGAAATACCTTTGGTATTGCAATCATATATAGATTACGAGAACTGCTCAATATGAGACGGGTTAGACGGGTTATAAGCTTGTTAGGCATGCAATATCAAAGGCGTAGCTCGCAAGTTGACAACCTAAAGAGGAGTGGCACAGAGGGGAGGAAAGGGAGGGTTTCCTTCTCTACCATTCATCGTATGAACCGCAACTACGATAGTTACTTCACGTCGCTCTTCTGCGAAAAAGTGGTTATACCAGGTGAAACGGAAAGGGCATACTAATTTTTTTGCAACTTTACTTTGTAAATCTAAAACTAGGCATAGGCTTTGTGGGACAGTTGAAGTACTAAAGGGTGTACAGACTTATGAAATCTGTCACCAGCTGTATCCCTATCTCCTACGTTTTGTTTTTCAAGTTTTCTCCAAAGCTGATAATTTTAGAATTACAAAGTTAAGTTTTGATAAATAAAGTTTACCCTTTCTGTTTCAACCTGTATACTGGTAGAGCCAGCGTGTATATAAACTGTAATCAATTCGCTACAGTTTATCTCTACATTCATCATTATCATCTGCCTTACCTTTCCTCATTATCTGGGGTCGGCCCAGTATCTCTTGCCCTTCCACTCATCGCGCTTTCCCGTCATACTCACATCCATTCCGACCTCGTTCATATCACTCTTAATACAATCCATCCATCTTCTCTTGGGCCTTCCTCTCGCACTGTATCCATCCATTCATATTCATCACTCCTTTAGACACATGCTTCTCATCCCTTCTCATCACGTACCCCACCTACTTCTTCACCTTATCCATTCGCATCACTCCACACATCCATCTCAACATTCTCATCTCAGCAGAACGTCTCCAACGTTTCTCTTCCCGCACTTTAGCCACCCAGCATTCCGAGCCACATCATGGCCACATGGCTCCACATCAAAATCTGGCTTTAGACTCAAACTCAAAATTGTTTTTATTCATGTAAGCCAACAAAGCATTTATGAATCTACCACCGGTTCGGATATCTGCTTGCACTGAGAAACTCAATGGTTCTTGATCATCATCATCATCATCATCATCAGCCTATGCTTGTCCACTACTGGACATATGCCTCCTCTAATGAGCGCCATAGCGCCCTGTCTTCAGCTTGCCGCATCCAGCATCTGCCTGCAGTCTTTCGCAGATCGTCATCCCACCTGGTCGGAGGGCGTCCTACACTACGCTTGCCGAGTCGAGGTCTCCACTCAACACGTTTACTCCAAACACATTTACCCCGTACACGCTTACCCCGAACACGTTTACCCCAGCGGTTGTCGGTTCTTCGTGAGATATGGCCAGCCCAATGGACATGGTTACTCTTTTCAATTAATAAAAGATGGTGTAGGTACATTCTCAGGAACAGCAACAGAATGTGAGCAGGATTAAAACTCACCTGATTGAAAATAGTCTCATTGGGGCATATGAAGCTGTATCGGTAGGTAACATTACGACCGGCCGGCGTCTTAGAGGGTACGCAGACGTGGAACACCTGACACTCGTTGTCAACATCCGCATAATAGCCGTAAGTACGATTCTCGCAACTGGAACGATAAGTAGATATGTACGGTTTTCACAAGTGAAACAATAATCTGAGGCCGGATACATAAATAGATCTCAATTCTAAGAGCGATCTTGGACATGGCATTCTAATGACGACCGCTTGGCGCAGTGGTTCGAGTATAGTCCACTCGGCTCACTGCACGTGGTGGTGGTTGCGAGTTCGGTTCCCGCCGGGGCAAATTACGGAAATGGTATTTTCGTAATTTGTCTAGGTCTAGGTGTCACTGGGATCGCCCCCAGTCTATTTAACGGTACCAATAGACCAAGCATTGCTCAGTCTGGGTTTGCCCGGTAGGCAGTTAGTGTGTCAGTCTGGCGATATTTATTTATTTAATGTCATACCCCAAGATCGCTCTTAGACTATAGATTGAATTATTAATACGGGATTATAAAATTTGTGTGTTGAAATTATCGGTGCAAGGTTAACCGTGTGACTGACCTGGGCCTGGTGGACTATGGCCCAAATCCCCGTCCATATTAAGGGGGAGTTTGTCTGGTATAATGCCATAATATAATATCGTTATCGAAATGGTGAACTATTCCGTTAATAACACACACACATTTTTTTTTTGCTGGTACAGCCGCTCTAGCCAAGTTGCTTCGTCTGCATTCGTTTCTACAAATCGCTACGCTTCATGTATGGAAATGACGTGAGTCACGTGATCTACTTATCGACTTGTAATGTCATTTCCATACATTGAAGCGTAGCGTTTTGTAGAAACGCTTGTGGACGAAGACACTTGGCTAGGGGGGCTGGTCTGACTTAAAAATTACATGAAATAATAAATATCGCCATGTACCAACTGTATTGTCCCACTAAACTAAGCAACGCTTGTACTATGGGTACCGTACAATGGACTGGGGGCGATCCCAGTGACACCTAGGCCTGGGAAAATTACGAAAAAGCCATTTCCGAAATTTGCCCCGGCGGGAATCGAGCCTGCAAACACTATGAGTCGAGCGGCCTACGCTCGAGCCATTGCGTCAAACAGTCGTCAGATAAACGTGTAATAAACATAGATCAGCGGTTGTGTAGTTACACCATACTTTGTCTTCTTCTTTCGAATGTCAAATAACTGATGACAAAGAGAGATGGTTCGGAGTGTAACTAGTCACCCGCTACTCCACATTTATTACTAATGCGTCTAGTGTTTATGTATTGCAAAAGTATTACTTCGGTCTTAAATAACTCCCTGAATAACTTAATCCGGACTTATTACGTACCTGAATGTATCTGTAATATTTTCTCTAATGGAAGACGCATTCGCTGGTAAGTTCAAAGAGTCTGCTGTCGTTTGATTTGTCATCTCCTGTAAATGTAAACCCGTGTTTAACCCATGTTGCAATGTACGTTGTATTATCGCAACACAATTTGAATTGGATATAGATGCAGAATGGATACAACCACCCATACTTCTGCAAACTGAAACCAATCTACAACCACTTCGGCTAGGGTTGATTTTAGTCTGCAGGAGTAAGTGTGGATTGGTGCCTTTTTGCAAATATAAGTCCAATTGATATTATAAACTACTAGCTGACCCGACAGAAGTTGTCCGGTCTTTTAGGGGTATGAAAAATAGATCGTAGCCGATTCTCAGACCTACTTAATATGCATATAAAAATTCATAAAAATCGGTCTAGCCGTTTCGGAGGCGTATGGTAACTAACATTGTGACACGAGAATCTAAATATATACAAGGTGACACATAATGGGTATACTATTTTTTTTGCAACTTAACTTTGTAAATCTCAAACTATCGGCTTTGTGGGACAGTTGAAGTACTAAAGGTTTTGTAGACTTGTGAAATCTGTCATCAGCTGTATTCCTATAACACCTTATGTTTTTCAAGTTCCCTCCAAAGCTAATGGTTTTAGAATTACAAAGTTCAGTTTTGAAAAAAAAAAGTATACCCATTATGTGTCACCTTGTATAACTCAAAGGTGACTGACTGACATAGTGATCTATCAACGCACAGCCCAAACCGCTGGACGGATCGGGCTGAAATTTGGCATGCAGGTAGATGTTATGACGTAAGCATCCGCTAAGAAAGGCTTTTGATTAATTCTACCCCCAAGGGGATAAAATAGGGGATGAATAATCCCGAAATTTTTGTTAAGTTAAATTACACGCGGACGAAGTCGCGGGCTCAGGTAGTTGATATTATAAATTATTAAGCCATCAATAGTCCAGTGGTTTCTTTTTCATTATTTAACAAAGTACGGCAAAAAAGCGTATGATCAGCCTGATGTTAAGCAGTTACCGTGGCCTATAGATGCTTGCAAAACCAAAGGCATTGCTCGCACCTGAAGAGGACGGTGTTGTTGGTCTTCCGGCTTTATCCCTCATCGTACGACACACAGCTATGATAATAATGGCTACTTTACGCAGATCTTCTTTGATAGGGCAAGCTTATTAAAAATATATATACAAAAAATTATGTAATATTGTCAATTTGTAAGTGCCCCCGTAGGCCTAAACCAATAAACTTTGACTTTGACTTTGACCTTGACGCTGACGTTGATTTTGACCTTGACCTTGTCATTGACCTTGACCTTGACTTTGACCTTGACAGTGACCTTGACTTTATTACCGCAGCCAAGCCAGCCCGTATATGAGATGTAGTCAATGCACTACAGCTTGTCACCACCACTGTGAGAAACTAGCTTAGCTCGAATGGCTAATAGGATTGCCAGCAATATACTGACGTCATATTACTAGAATAGTTGTACAATCCTGATGAACCCTCTGTGTTTGTGTACTTACTCTTAATGCTTTCAAAAACACACTGTTTCTGGCAGCCACATCAATCTCATCTATTGCGATCGCGACGGCCACGCACACGAACAGAAATATCAATCTTGTCCTCAAAGCCATGATTGTAACTCTGAAAAAAGTGTATTATTTACTTTTCAGTATGCTCAGGTACTCCTGAAATCCCTCAGACTCTATTCAAAATAAATAAATAAATATCGCCAGACTGACACACCAACTGCATGGTCCCAAACTTAGCAACGCTTGTACTATGGGTATCGTACAAATGGACTGGGAGCGATCCCAGTGACACTCAGATTTGGGCTAATAACGAAAAGGCCATTTCTAAATTATGCCCTGCCGGGAATCGAACCCGGAACCACCATGTGCAGTGAGCCGAGCGGCCGACAGCCAAGCAGCGGTAAAGACAAGTTATCACTTTTATTTGCACTAATTCAATCAGAACGAACTCGATTTTTTTGTTCACAGACTAGTGTATAAAAATAAATAATATACAATACAATATTAATAAAATGTCCAATATTATGTACTTAAACAAATAGGAACACCAACGAAAGGTAATATAATTATGATAAGCACACTAGAACTTAAAAGTAATGTAATTTAATAGAACAATGATATACAGGTTGTTTCAAAAAGTGCAAAATACTCAGGTGAATACTCGTATATAGTATCTAATACACCTATGTCCTATGTAAATGCTTAGTGAAGGCAGAATAAGCGTCAATAGCCTAGTGTTTAGAGGGGCTGTCTTCGTAGCTGAGAGATTCCGGGTTCGATGCCCATCCTAGCCATTAAATTATTGACGTGAGCCTACTCCTAACAGAAGCATTAGCTTAGCTGGAGGGGTAACGGGAATACTAGTAATGTGATAAACACTCATGGCTAGTAATCTTTATTACAAACGAAAGACTATAATAATATGTAATAATAAAAAAATAAAATATAGCCCTTTTTGACGACCCACTCCTGGGCACGGCCGGGCGGCGCGCGGCCTCCCCTCACTACAAGGGAGATTCAGGCCGTAATCCACCACGCTGGCCCAGTGCGGGTTGGCGGATTTCACATGTCTTTCGAAAATTGGTTAAATCTTCTAAGACATGCAGGTTTCATCACGATGTTTTCCTTCACCGTAAGCAAGTGATGATCATATATAAATTATGATTCGCACATAGATTTCGAAAAATCCAGAGGTACGAGCCGGGGTTTGAACCCGAGACCTGGTAGCCCGCAAGACGCGTGCTTAACCAATTGGTTATCACTGCTTATAATAATATGTATCGGTTATAAATCTTTGCGGCTTTAGACTCCATCCAATGGTAACAAATGGTAAACTGAATTAAGGAGTACATAGTACGCAACAATTTTTATGAAAAAAAATACAAAGTACATAAGGATTGACGATTTTTTGAAATTGGTTATAAATAGTTCAAATTTTACAAAATAAACAATTAATTTCCAAACCCTATACAGCAAAACCCCTAATTATTATTGATGATAGATGAATTTAGTTTTTAAAATATTACTAGCAATGTGAGATTATAACATTGCCTGTCGTTCCGTTAGCCGCTCCAGCTAAGCTAAGTGCTTGTGCTAGAAGTGGGTAGCATAGTAACAGAAAGGGTCGGGGGTTCTGGGTTCGGTTCTCATCCTGCCCATGAAACTAATTAACGTGAGTCCAAGCACAATCTTAGCTTAGTTGGATAGACTAACAGGATTATAAGTAAACAGACAAATATAAGGGTTTTGTTTTTAGCAGTCAATTGTATGTTTTGTATCATTGTAATATTCCACGGTAGCGCCTAAATTACTCATCCAAATTTGATGAATGTGGTGTTAATCGATTCGCTATTATGCACCGAGTGACATGAGCTATATTGTATACGAACAAAGTCAATATGACAGATGTTAGATCAAATAAAGTGGGAGGTCCCTTATTTTTTTTACTATGGTATCGATTAGGATTTCTATGAAAGAAGAGAAAAATCTGAGTTCAAAAATATAAACATATAAAGTCAAAGAAAAACAATTCTATACTAAGTATATTTCAACGTTTATAAATAATAAATATTAACCGTTATCTTTTGGCAGTAATTAATAAAATTCGTGTAACTAATAGAAGAGATTTTTCCATTAGCGGGTAAACGTTTTTCAAAAGATATTTACTTGTATTAAAAAAATACACATTCAAATATTATCAAGTTACTTACTTGTAAAATTATAGTTATTAAAAAGAATCCACCAATCAGGGAACACACAGTAACGTTTTTTTTTTTTATATGTCACTTATCACTTCGAAGCCCGGACGACGAGTGTGTTTCGCGAAATGGGCGGGAATGCGAAAATTCGCAATTTATTTCGCTCTTTTATAAATGTTAGAAGCGTTGTATGTGAGCCGAGGAATTCGCGATTAGGTAGGTAACGACAACAGAAAAAAACATTATATATTTTTTTCATTTCGAAAAAAGTGATCCATAAGACTTGACGATCGCTTAGCGCAATGAGGTGGACTGAATCCCTACACCGAGGTGGTTGCGGGTTCGATTCCCGCCGGGGTAAATATCGGAAATTGCCTTTTCTTAATTTGCCTTGGTCTGGGTGTTACTGGGATCGCCCCCAGTCCATTATACGGTACCCATAGTACAAGCGTTGCTTAGTTTGGGACCAAATAGGTGTGTCGTTTGGCGATATTTATTTATATTTATGTTTTTACAGAATTGAAAAATAATAAAAACAAAATTTCACTTAGCCAGTCCCAGGCATCGAATTCAGAACCACATGACCCATAGACTACGCTAAAAAGAACACCTCTGCATGGTGAACACCCAGAAACATCAACCATTACCAACAAAATTATATTTTTTAGTCCGCTCAGCTGTCGAAGCTGGGTTGTCTGTTCTTACGTAAACTAAGGAGTTAAAGCGTCAATAGCCTAGTGGTTAGAGGGGCTGTCCTCGTAGCTGAGAGGTTTCGGGTTCAATCCCCATCCTGGCCATTAAACTATTGATGTGAACCCACTCCTAGCACAAGCATTAGCTTAGTTGGAGGGGCTAAAGGGAATACTAGTAGGTAATGTGATAAACACACATTGCTAGTAATCTTATAAAAAATATACATCGGAAAGTTCAGACAAATGCTTCTACCCCTAAAGTTGACCTTTTACAAACAAATGATCTCAATGGAAATAATAATACAAATAATTGTAAAATGGTATTATTTTTTTACTACAAATTGTTTTTGCTATCGCTCCAATCTTGGCTTGAACAGGACCGATGCTGTGTGACACGAAATACTAATGTGGCTTAAAAAAACCGTAGTTCGATCCCAGTGGTTCAGAGAAGCCGGCACGTAGACGAAGAATGCCATTGATGACTGTACAAGAATTTGGGAGTTCCTTTTCAGTTATGACAGCCTAGTACTTCATATTTCAATGGAAAAATTGTTTACAGTTAAAGTCAACGTTATAATCGTAAGTTAAGGCCTACGGGGGCACTTGTAGATTGACATTTAGGTAACATTTGAAGAAACTCAGCTGGTTGCATACTTGTTATTTTTTTTAACACCAGAAAACGCCATTTCCGGAATTTATCCCGGCGGGAATCGAATCCGTAACACACGGTGCAGTGAGCGGAAGGGCCGTTCAAACCACTGCTTCAAGCGGTTGACCAAATATAATTAAAATACTTCATTATCATTCTAACAATGTTTCTAAATTTTTCAGTTGCTGTTGTATAAGAAAACATTATACACCTCTTATGGAAGCTGCCGCCTGTCGCGCTGTTCTCTTATATCTAATACCTACTTGCGAACCCGCCCCGGCTTCACACGGGTGCAACGCTGATACTAAAGTGTTTCTCTACTATAGTATGCATGTAATATACATATAAACCTTCCTCTTGAATCACTCTATCTATGAACAGAAACTGCAATAAAATCCGTTGCGTAGTTTTACAGATCTAAGCATACAAAGGGACAGATAGACAGCGGGAAGCGACTTCGTTTTATACTATGTAGTGACTAGCTGTTTCTAGGGATTGCGCACATGCATTATACAATTCTTTTTTTACCAAGCATGAAGAGACTGAAAGGTATACGGTTGTCCAATATCGTGTCAATAGGTTTCATAGTTCTGGCTTTTGGTTTGGAGTGTTCAGGACCTAAATTCTTAGCGTAATAGTTCGAGCATAGGCATCTTGGCTTACTACACCGGGTGGTTGCGGATTCGATTTCCGTCGGGGCAATTTTTTAAAATGGGATATTCATAATATGCCCTTTGTTCTCAGTCCATTGTACGGCACCCATAGTACAAGCGTCGCTTAGTTTGGGACCTTACAGTTGGTATGTCAGTCTGGCATCATTAATACTTATTTATTTCGTTATAAGTCGAGTCAGATTAGTGAAATGTGGTTCTTCCTTTGCAACTTCTGAGTGTACTTAGTACTTACTCATATAACGTAGATGCAAAGGGAAAAAATTGTAATTTTTTGTCCCAGAAACCCCCTCGCTCACCGCAAAACCTAATCCAGATGCGGCAAATCGTAAATCTTACTAACTGTACCCACAAAGGCCGGTAACTGTAATGTCTGCCCCGAAAAACTTGAGGCTTGCGCGTGCGCAGCGTTCAAAAACAGGGTTATTTCGCGGATAGTGTTTACGGGATTTTTATGTGCATTGTACTGGGCCCGCAGTTATTTCCATGGTAAATATATTGACACTTATTCAAGGTATTTTTGGCAAATGTGTGGGAACGTCTAAGAAGGCAGTCAACTCACTTGTCTACCTTTCAGTTTGTCTAGACAGCATGATCTAAGGCTTAGCCGTTCCATCTAAACTTAATAATTTTGCCAAACGTCCAATAGGTGTAGTTAATAGGAATGAGAATGGAATAGGATGAGAATTGAACTCGGAGCCTCTCGATAACAAGGGTTCCCCTAACCAATAAACTATTGATGCTAGAATTTAGATATGTTTTTAATTAAATTAGTGCTGAAATATGTTCTAGGATTCAGACTAACTTAATAACAGTCTTTACCTAGGTCTGAACGAACCCTAAAAGTATGAGTCATAAGGTACTTACATGCCGACATTTAAAATCTGTGATCTATGTAGCACAAAAATACATGGAGTGGCTTCGAAGTATTTTATTATTATTATTTATTATACCCCAAGGTATATAAAATAAAATAAAATAAGTTTATTTCAGACGTTATTTTGTCCATATTATTTGGTTAGTAGCTACTTGCATATTACAATACAACTTAAACAACTATGTTAGTATGACATGATATACTCGTATAATTCAATATACCCCTCGTAGTTAGGGGAGGCCTAGGGGCCTGGATTCCGGCCGTAATCCACCCCACTGGCCCAGTGCGGGTTGGCGGATTACCGTGCCCAGGAGTGGGACGTCAAAAGGGCTAAATAATAATAATAATATTTTTTTTATTTAGTATACTTAAATTTAGCTGGTTATGTATATAATAACCGAATGCTATAACTAATGTTTGACAGTGTTAATAAATCAATCTCAAGTTTGAGAGTGATCTTAGACATGTTTCTTATGTCATACCAGTACAAATTTACATGTCACAGACGTACTCAAAATGACCTCAGACTTGAGACCGCGAGCCTGAGTCTCTACGGTGTTGACCCAAAGGTCAGGACAAGGACACTTAGATCAATAGTCCCCGCTGCCCGTACCCCGCGGGCATCTGACAAGCTGCGAGCAGCAGCCCCGCAAGCAAAATCAACGGTGCCACAGAAGCCCCGTGATTTTGCCACCGTTGCCGCCAGCAAGCCTGTTGCCCAGCAGCGGCCTGTCAACCGTAAGGTGCCGAGCGTGGCCCCTGCGTGTGCACGCTTCGAAGACCGAGATGAAGAGGGATTCATCAAGGTGCAGAAGAAGAGACGCACGCAGCGGGTTAACAGAAATCGCTGCGGCACGGCGGTAACAGGGTCCGACGTCCTGTTGCGTGCAGCAGTGCCTACCACCCTAGTCTACCTGTCCCGCCTCCACTACACCAGCAAGGCGGGGGACATTGCCGAGTACATCCGAGTGAAGAGCAATGTCTCATTGAGAGTTCAGCCGTTGGACTCCAGTCACAACGCCAGTTTCAAGGCGTTTGTGGTTAGAGTCCCCTCAGACAGGCTGTCAACTTTCATGCAGGAAGACTACTGGCCGAAGGGTGTGGTGTACAGACGCTTTCGGGGGAGATTGCCGCCGTCACCACCTACAGTTTAGTTTAGTTTTTAATAATATGTATGTTAGTTAAAGGTATGTATCTATGGGCCTGCGATGCCTGATCATAAATAAATAAATAAATCGATCTCAAGTCTGAGAGCGCTCTTAAGTATGCTATTGACATGTAATTTTGTACTGGTATGACATAAGAATGACATGTCTAAGATCGCTCTCACACTTGTGATCGATTTATTAATAGGGGCTTAAGTTATCTGTCATATGGCGCATCAATGTTAAGCAGATCCTATAATATAATATCACGCATTTACACGACAAAGTACTAACGCTTGTTAAGTAAACGTCAAATAATGCACACAAAAGTGATTCACTAACACGCCGCTTGGAGCGCTGTACACATCCATACAAAATTCTCGTAAACACGCTTGACCCGTAAAACACATGTTCGCACTGGACACGCAGTTATTATTTAGTTCGAGCATACTATGGGTCTCCCGAATTTTTAGTAGCAATATCGACTCCATTTATTTTTATTCCATAGCTCGCAGTTCAGCGAACTCGCACGAATTACTATACACGAAATAACTCTAGAATCTTGTCGTGTTCAGAATATAATAATTGCTAAATTATCCGCTATCCCATCTTGACAATTTTAAATCATGGTTATATATTGTTTAAATATTGTAAATTACTTTAATCTTTAACGTTTCATGTTGATTGATTAAATAACACTTGTAATTACGAGTTGAAGGGCCTGAAAAAGAAACGTCTATCTACAGATAATTATATAGATACTAGCTGATCCGACAGACGTTGTACTGTCTTAAATTTTGTCTCAATTATAAAAAAGGGGTTAAGGGGTGGACCACCTTTAACATTTAGGGGTAGGGAAAATAGATGTTGCCCGAAACCTACCCGATATGCACAAAAAAAATCATGAAAATCGGTCGAGCCATTTCGGAGGAGTTTGACACAAACACCGGGACACGAGAATTGTATATATTAGAAAGGATTATGAATGAATATATTTTTTTAAATACATCTTCATATACCCTAGATTGGTAAAATACCAGATTTATTCTACTATTCAAAAGTCGGTACCGATCGAACTTCAGACATAATTAACCCAAAATAGCAAGACAACAAATTTTCACTGAAAATCATCTGAAAATCAGGAGTAAACGTCCGCAATATTCGCTCATGGTATAACTCATTAGAACAAACATAAACTTGGAATCGACTTCAAATTAAAAATTAAAACTAGAACTAATCAATTATTTCTTTTGAATGCTCAATCTTTTTGATTTCTCTTCGATATTTACACCGTGCGTCTCATTAATTCCAACAGTTCCAGCTCTCCCAGTTTGAATACCTACTTAACCCGTGACGCATACACCCGGGTGAATACCGAACAATAAATATCGCCAGACTGACACACCAACTGTATGGTCCCAAACTAAGCAACGCTTGTACTATGGGTACCGTACAATGAACCGGGGGCGATCCCAGTGACACCCACACCTGGGCAAATTGCCCCGCGTGGGAATCGAACCCGCAACCACTATGTGCAGTGAGCCGAGCGGCCTACGCTCGAACCACTGCGCCAAGCGGTCGTTAATCCGCTTATCCCATTGCCTGCCTGTTCCGAGGCATCGAACCTGGACCCTTTGAGACAAGGTCGTTCGTTAGATATAGCAAAACAACATAAAATGTAAGACAGTATCGCGTAACATTGTATCAATCTATTTAAACTCGGGGCGTGAGCAGTGGCATACCAATTACAACGCGCACAGAATACTAAGTACACTAGTGTCATCGAACTATCGCAGCAAGATAATATTTTACATATTACATACTATTTTTACAAGGTTTGTATCCATTCTACAAGGACTCTCTGAGTTAAACACTCCCCCACAGCAGAGAGGGAGGATTTAATACCGCCAGACTAACTCACCAGTTATAATAAAGACTTTTAGAAATTGACACCAAGTTTTATAGAAAGTTACAAAATAAATGTACCCCTTTTTGACGTCCCACTCCTGGGCGTAGGCCTCCCCTCGCTACGAGGGGGATTCAGGCCGTAATCCACCACGCTGGCCCAGTGCGGGTTGGCGGATATCACATGTCTTTCGAAAATTGGTTAGATTTTCTATGACATACAGGTTTCCTCAGGATGTTTTCCCTTACCGTAAGCAAGTGATAATCATTATAGAGATTATGATTCGCATATAGATTTTGAAAAACCAAGAGGTGAGAACGAGGGTTTGAACCCAGGACCTGGTGCCCGCAAGCCGCGTGCTTAACCAATCGGCTATCATTGCATTTTTCTTAGATATCTGAAATAAATAAATTGTATTTTGTTTATTTAATTCAACCAACTCCAATTTTTTGGTGCCAACACGCATCACTTCATTTCTAATGACATTGTTTTTTTCTCCATATAGGTATGCATGCAGTCAACCACAGATATGGATTTACATAGATAACGCAAATATCACGATTTGTATTGAAACCAAGCGTGCCGAATTTTTAACACCTACTGTGCGGCACAGCCAAAATTTAGGCCAAACCGATTCAAAGATACCGATGCCGCCGATACCCCTCGGCCTGCTACGATTCTCTCGAGTGATTTTCTCGCTCATACTCATATTTTTTATATCTGTCGTCGCGCGGACTGTAAGTCAGCGGCGGCCATCCTTGACGCTTGGTCGGGGTTTCGGACACGCGAAGTAAGTACCTACATGCATTTGCGTTATCTACGTAAATCTATATTTGTGCAGTCAACAAACTCTGAGCACAGACTACAAACGTAGACGCATAAAAAATGCCATTAGGATTAAAATTTGATGGCCAATTTCGCAAAAAAAATTGTATCCTGTGTTAAACTCTATCTTATAATATGCAAATTGATCGTATTTTGGTCACAAGTCGGGATGATAATTTAACAATGACAATTTATTTAAAAGTAGTAAAAAATACTCAAAGATTCCGACATTACCGTTAAAAGCTTGAGTAACATCTACTTTTTGCTTGATTAATGATAATCGCTATATTCAGGTTTACAATGAAGGTTGATATCGTGAGGATATTTTGTGTCCGAGACAACCTAACCCATTCTCAAAACGTAGGTAACTATCTACAGTTAAAGTTAAGGCGCCTGTCTAGCCCGCGAAATTCAACATTTTCGAGTATTTTTATAGTTTATCCAAAATCTGAAAACATTTAAGACAACATTTTGTTATTTGCGACAAACACAGTATGCAGTGCGTTTATTAATCCATTTATTTGACTCTAAATATTATCACGGTGGATATGATACTAGTTAATCACTAAATATACAAAAATTGCCAGATTATCTGGATAGCTGTCGTTCTTGAAATGTTTTAGAGTAAGTTGGATATATTAATAAATGCACTGCACACGGTCTTTGTCGCGAATTACAAAATGTGCCTTTTATTAGTGTCAGATTTTGAAAAATTTCTAAATACCTCAAAAAATTTGAACTTCGCGGGCTAGATGGGCGCTTTAGCCTTAACCAACCCGCACTGGACCAGCGTGATGGACTATGGTCGTTATCCCCCTCGTATGAAGGGGAGGCCCGTGCTTATCAGTGGAAAGTTATGTTTACCTATAGGTAGCAAACTACTATCATTTGTAATAAATATTTCGAACGTGATTTATTTCAATTGCTTTTGGATAACTAGTTTTTCTTTTTATTAGTGATCCAACAAATAAGTTTTATTTGACACTATTTACCTACAAAGCAACGAACTCGAATCAATCTTGGTTTTATATTTTTCATAGATTTATGTATTAAAAATGATAGCTAATAATTTTAAATTTTAAAAAAGACAAAGCATCCAATCATTTATTTTACTGTAATTTTTAAACATTAAATTATTTATTAACACTAGATTTCGCGTTTTTGTTATAGGTGTCGTATGTACTTTCATATGCATTTAGTGAAAAGGTGTTATTTTGATATAAAAACAGACACTCCAATTTTATTTATTTGTATAGATAGTACCTATTTTAATTACCTGCCTAAGGAGTTTGAAAATGCCCTCTTTAAATTTATAGTGTTAATACAAACATTGTCTTGAGGGGAGGCCCGTGCCCAGGAGTGGGACGTCAAAAGGGCTAAAATTATTATTATAATTATAATACAAACATTATTTGGCCGGTGGCCAAAAGAGGAACTAAAAATATTCTTTAGATAAATAACTCTTTTTGACAGTCTTGTATAGATGTCACAGCCGCTTAATTCGCCGTTCAATTAACAGCCTAGGCACTTTACTGAACAGCGCCGTTCAACTAGTGGCCTGAATGATATTCAGCCATTTGATCAAACAGCTAGGCATTTGCCTTGGATCGATGACGTTTTTTAATTACTTGCCTAGCCTTCAACTTAGTTCTACTTTCTGCCACCTAGCGCCGAAACTCGTCAAACTGTCAATATGTCTATTATATTCTCTTTGGTCAATATGGCGTCGGCAAAAAACAACTGATGGAATAATTTTATTAGGTACTTAGGTATTTTACGAAATTGTTTAGATCCACCGAATCTACTTGCCGGGTGGGATTTCTGTGGGGTCATAAAAAATAACCCTAACCTAAACCCATCCGGGTCGTTCTGCTTGGGTAGTATTTTGAAAAAGTTTTGTAGTACTTAAATGCCAACCAGTTGCCTAAGCATTAGTAAGCCAGTTTATTAAATATTGTAACAGACGATACGGCTGAATATCATTTAGGCCGCTAGTTGAACGGCGCTGTTTAGTAAAGTGCCTAGGCTGTTAATTGAACGGAGAATTAAGCTACTTGGCTGCGACATCGACACTAGCGACCCTGCTAACTTAAGACTTGACAGTCTATTATTGTCAGCGTTCCCGACAATACAATGGATCCCTACAGCTGTCAAATTAAATCCAGTCACGGAGTTGCTAGCCTCAGAAAAACATCTGGACTTATTTAAAATTAATACATTCCATGAATATCAAGGCATCAAAGAGAGTTATGTGCGAACCATTCCTAAGGCCCGTTCAAACTAAGGCGAACTAGAAGGTGCAAAGTAACTGCCAATACAACTTTAATAGCCTAACGGACAAAGGCGTTATACCGCGGGTTCAAATCACAATAGGTGCATTTGTCATACTGTTTTCGTGAGCACACTCGTAATATTCAGCTTAGTTGGGGGACTCATGGATTAATAAAAAGGTATACATAGCCATACATTGCTAGTACTAGTCTTGTTTCAGAAAATAAATGCGATCAAATAGAAAAACCGCTCATATATATTATTAAAAGTAATAATTTGAAAATAGGAGTTTTACATTAACCTCAATTCTCCATGCAAATGAAACATTGTCAAGGAAAAACTATACTTTTTCATATTTAATTCCTTTTACCAACAACTACTAACAATAAAAAATGCGTGCCTGTGGCTTAGACCATTTCTATGGCCTTGGGCGTATTTACGTGCGAAAACAAAGGAGGTCTACTTATAGCTGTAACTCTAAATATATATGTCGCCGCCAAATAGCTTAATTCGCCGTTCAATTAACAGTCTAGGCGCTTTACTAAACAGCGCCGTTCCACTAGCGGCCTGAATGATATTCAGCCGTATGGCGGCGACATATATACTGAGAGACTGATTCAAATTCATAGTGCCATCTATTGAGTTCTAAGGTAACTAAAATGCCAATAGCGAGTAAGGCCTATTTCTGAACAGTTCATTTGAGTTATCGAGTTCACTAACGGATATTGAAAGTATTTAACAAACAATACATATGCTGTAGACTGTAAGTTCATTCATGTTAATCTGATTCAGAAAAATAAGTTTTTGTCAACCACAACACGTATTCAGTCCGTTCTAATGTTTCATTGTTGAGGCCTCTCCTTAATATGAGGGGGAATCACGTCATAGTCCACCACGCTAGCGAGAAGGTCGGTGCCATTATCTTTACACTACGTTGGGACAACTTCTTAGGTACACCTATTTACTTGAGTTGGCACCGACTCCAAATGAAATAAATTGTAAGGTTCCTTAGTTATTTTTAACTAAACATATAGGGTGGTCATATGTGTTATTGTATTTAAGCTCCTCTATCACATACCACTGCATGGAATACGTCGAATTATAAGTAGAATCGCTCTTTCTATTTACAATCTCGTCGTGAGTTTTTAATACTGACACATTGCTATACCGAACATCTAAGTAACATTTTGCACGATCTGGGAATAAAAATTAAAACCCAGTACCTCATGATTATAATTAAATAATTTCAGCCCTTTTGACGTCCCACTCCTGGGCACGGGCCTCCCCTCAACACGGGGGGGATTCAGGCCATAATCCACCACGCTGGCCCAGTGCGGGTTGGCGGATATCACATGTCTTTCGAAAATTGGTTAAATCTTCTAAGACATGCAGGTTTCCTCACGATGTTTCCCTTCACCGTAAGCAAGTGATAATCATATAGAAATTATGATTCGCACATAGATTTCGAAAAATGCAGAGGTTCGAGCCGGGGTTTGAACCCGAGACCCGGTAGCCCGCAAGACGCGTGCTTAACCAATCGGCTATCGCTGCCTCATGATTGGCAGCCCGCAATTGCAACAATAGAGTAGGTATGTAATACGTTTCCTAATTATTCAGATCAGTCGCACAACAGAGGGAGATGGTATGTTCTTATAGTCCCTATCTTCCTTGGGTCTTTATATTCAGTATGTTTTTTTTATATTGCTTTCGGTACCTGGCTCGACAAACTCAGACGCTCAACTGCGCTATCCGGTCGACAAATACTTATTTGATAGTTTCTTCACGATGTTTTCTGTCGGAAATAGTTAAGCATCTGTCTGTGGCGGTCTATTCTTTATTTTTTTTTGTCGTATGTTGTGAAATAGTTTTTATTTTCAGCTCATCAAGAGTTTGGACGGCGCATTGTAGATAAATCCCACATATAAAATTAATTAGGTATGCACCTTAGCTTTGTCGATGTACTTGGCACAAAATAATAAAATACAATAAGGTAGAAAATAAGTAAAACACATTAAAATACCCAGGTTTAGGTAAAGTCCTACTTATTTGCTATTATTATTATAAATTAATATACACCCTTGTTGTCATTTTCATGAGAACATTTTTCTCTCTTCTAGGAGTACATAATACCTGTATATTAAGATACTTAGTATAGATTATTTTGCAATATAGAAAAATATTTGTGAAAGAGTGAGTAGCGACCACTTTACAAGAATATGTATGTAAGCTATGCTCGCACCAACCAGAGTAAGTAGGTACCAAGGTAAGAGTACAGCTAGATAATCATTGAAATAAAACTATTTTTACGTATTATATCGCGTTTATTTTTACTTTTTATGTTCCCGACGTTTGGGTTGCTTTACAGCAACCGTGGTCACGGGGGGACTGAGGTGTTAGACGTCCTGATGAACATACAGTCTGGCCCAGCGCGTAGCGAAGGTGCTCTCACTACTAAGAGGACATACAAGAGCACATACAAAAGATTCATACCCTTTTTTCAGTGAGATTAAACATCTACATCTTGCAGACAATGAAACTATGGTCAATTTTGATGTTCAGTCTTTGTTTACCTGTATACCTGTAGCAGACTGCATCACAATAGTAACAAAGAAGCTAGCAGAGAACAACATGCCGGAGGAATATGCTGAACTCTTAAGACATTGCCTTACATCTGGGTATCTGTTGTGGAATGAACAGTTCTAGAAGCAAGTAGATGGTTTAGCGATGGGCTCCCCTGTTTCTCCCGTTGTCGCCGATATATTCATGGAAGACTTTGAGGAGACAGCCCTTCGCACTTCACCTATGACCCCAAGATTCTACAAGCGGTACGTAGACGATACTTTCACAATATTACCATCTGACAAAATAACAGCATTTCTAGACCATCTTAACTCCATACACTCTAAAATCAAATTTACAATGGAGTTAGAGGCCAACAACACTCTAGCATTCTTAGATGTTCTAGTGATCCGTAATCCTGATAACACCTTAGGCCACACCGTGTATAGGAAAAAGACCCATACCGATAGGTACTTAAACGGTGAATCTCACCACCATCCAACACAGTTAGCTACCGTGGGTAAATCTTTGTTTCAGAGAGCACAAGGGATATGTGATGAGCAACACCTGGCTGCCGAGATCCATCATGTCAAGCAAGTATTGTATGACAACAAGCTTCGGGTCCCGCGCCGCCATCACAGTGACCGAGTGAAACCAGGCACAGTCGAGCGTCTACCTGCTGTACTACCATACATAAGAGGTGTCACAGACAAGATTGGCTACATCTTGAAACGGGCTTCAATCAAAACTTACTTCAAGCCACCCAAGAAGATTAGTCAGTTCTTACCACCTGTCAAGTGTCACATTCCTCTACAAGATGCAGGGGTATACAAACTCGATTGTGAATGTGGGCTCTCCTACATAGGGCAAACTAAAAGATCAGTAAGAAACCCACGTAAAAGAACACATAGCTGACGTGAAACACCGGCGCTCCACGAAGTCTGCAATCTGTGAACATGTACAGGACCGCACCCGCCATTATATCAGATTTGATAAACCACAGATCCTCGCAAAAGAACACCGATTCCGACCAAGCATGATACGTGAGGCCATTGAAATTAAAAAACATCCTAATTTCAATAGGGAAGATGGCTGGGTGCTACCACCAACTTGGGATCCAGTAATTAATATAATTAAATCCAAAACCAAGCGTACCATTGCAAGACCTCGAGACACAGTGAGCACTTTCTGCGTGGATCGGACCGCAAACACCAACTAAATTTTGAGGGTACCCAGTTTTTAACTATGACATCAGGACGTCTAACACCTCAGTCCGTGACCACGGTTGCTGTAAAGCAACCGAAACGTCGGGAACATAAAAAGTAAAAAACGCGATATAATCCGTAAAAATAGTTTTATTTCAATGTTTAGCATTTGCGTAAATATAAGAAATCAATAGATAATCATTATCAATCATATCCGAATCAGAGGATGAGATACTCTCAGCCACCTTAGGTATTTCAAATACTAATCTTAGATCAAACGTATACACGTCCATGATCCGAATTAGATAAGTATTCTGAAAATCACACTGTAGTAGAAATACTGTCGTTTCTACATTTTATTGTAATTTAGCGCTATCTAGTGGTTAATATGAGCACCAAATACCAAACTGAAATAGAAACGTTGAAAATATTCCAATAACTATTTATTTTGTAATTATAAGTTTTGAAACAATTCGCAAATAATTATATCTTGATATAAATATTATATTTCCTCTGATTTTGACCCTATCGTATAATTTATTTTATAAAAAATACACCTTTGTCTTTTATTATCTACTTGGCAACACTGAAGCGTCCATTGTCAAAATGTCAAAAATGGTTGTTTATCAATTATTTCTGTGATTACATTGAATTTTTACGAAAATTATCGCATTCATGCTGCATATCCAGTGAATTTGTTCAATAAACAATAATGTCTGACGAAGAGGACACCTACTGCCGTCTGTGTGCAGAGCCAACACCGAAAAGACAGCTTATATCGACCGACGAAGATGTTGGAATCAACTCGAAGATAGCCACAAAAATGTTATGGATTAATGTCGACATTTCCACCACAAATACATTACCAAACACCATTTGTTTCGCATGCTTCGACTCATTAGAACGCACTTGGAGATTCCTGCACGCCGTAAGGGCCGCACAGATAAAATTGAATGAGATTTTCGTAAAGAAAAATGACGAAGAAACTGATAGTTCTGAAGTCAAAACTGACTTGAAAAACCAGGGAACACCAGTGGATGAAGACTGGGACAGCTTTCAGGACCTAAAAAAGGAGGTAAAGCCTGAAATTGCTGAAGAAAATGGCCCTGAAGACCTGCAAGTAGTTACTGTAGACCCAAATTCATTATTGATAGACTTGGACATAATAAAAAGTGAGAAAAACAGTGATGACGATGTTGATAACCTGGATTCTGACGGCTTAGATTCGCCAGATAGTGATGTGCCATTGTATTTAGCGATGACCAAGAAAAAAAAGAGGAAAATGAGAAAATTTGCCTCTTTTGAATTTGAGGGCACAAATCAAGATTCAGATGGGTTGAAAACTTTGACTTGGAACGATTATGTGTGTCGCTGTGCCAGTTGTGATGCGCAATGCAATAATATAATGTCGCTACGTCTCCATTTCCAACAGATACACTCCCAATGTTGTACGTTCAAGTGCTCGGACTGCAGTAAAGTTATAACAAACTACAAATCCTTTGTACGACACGTCCGTTCCCACAGAAACCTCCTGCGGTACTGCTGCGAATTCTGCAACAAACGCTTCACGTTAACATCGATTTTGAAAAAACATAGAAACACTGCACATGCCGACGCTGCAGTAACAATGTGTGCGAATTGTGGCTCAATATTTGAATCCTCAGAACTGCTGCAGGACCATATAATACTGTACGCTAAAAGCTACAGACGACGGACGATGAAAAGAGACAGAATGAACGAACTGAAGTGCGAACACTGCAACAAGGAATTCAAATCGAGAAGCAATCTACAAACCCACAAACTGGTTCACACGGAACGTAACAGAGAATTTGCTTGTCACATTTGTGGCAAAATGTTCTTCACCAAAGGCACTTTGGGCACTCATATGAGGACGCACGAAGAAAAGAAGCCTTTCAAATGTGAGTTCTGTCCCATGGCATTCCGTGCACGTGGCAATTTGAAGTCCCACATCAGTCTCCACTCTGGTTCGAAGCCGTTCGTCTGTGAACAGTGTGGCAAAAGCTTTAGAGTCAAACGTCACCTTAAATCGCACTCAATTGTGCACACAGACCTGATGCCCTACCAGTGTCAGTATTGCAGTAAGACTTTTAGGTTTAAGACTAGGTTAAACTTACATTTGAGGCAACACACGGGAGCAAAACCATACACTTGTGTTTATTGTCAAAGGGACTTCACGAACGGGTCGAATTATAAAAAACATATGAGACGAAGGCATAACATTGATACGTCTAGAAAGAGATATGTGAACATTGAGATTGAAGCAATAGATGGTGTTGTTAAAAGTGATAGTCAGAATTAAGATTGAAAATTTTAAACTAAGATGTCATCCGTACATTTTCTAAGTGCCGTCGGCTTGCTAGTCGCTAGTATCTGTGTAAAACTTTCATTAAATTACCCAACAAATTGCCATATAAATAATTTTGCGGAAACCTGACACCAATGGCGATGATGACTTGTAATTAATGAATGTATTATATTTTTTATATCAACAAAAACCACCAATTTCTTTACGACATACTGTGAATTAATACAAAGATATTTACTATTAAAGTTTGCTTAAACTACCCTGTTATGACATCTTCACTAGGAGGTACTGTTTTTAAAACTAAACTGTATTTCTGCCTATTTCAAGTTATTTCTTTTGGTAGCACTGATAAGAGTTTTTATACATATTAGGTGAAACAAAAAGGGTATACTAATTTTTTTGCAACTTAACTTTGTAAATTTAAAACTATCGGCTTTGTGGGACAGTTGAAGGTTTTGTACGAAACGAAAGGTTTTGTAGACTTATGAAATCTGTCAACAGCTGTATTCCTGTAACAACTTTTGTTTTTCAAGTTTCCTCCTAAGCTGATAGTTTAAGAATTACAAAGTTAAGTTTTCGAAAAAAAGTATACCCGTTCTGTTTCAACCCATATAAAAACAATACTAGCTTTTGCCCGAATCTTCGCTAGTGTAATTCTGGATGTCGAATACAGCGCCACCTGGCGGTTACCTCTTAGCTCAGAAACATCCACGTGACCCCACAAGTACCAAAAAAAACATCAAAATTAATGCTGCTGTTAAGGAGGATAATTACGAACGAAAATAAATATTAATAAGTCATCATGCCCCTTCTTTTATCAACAAAACATTACTTAACTAACTTTGACACTTCTACAAATATTTATATCCTACTCACACATTCAGCCACGACAAGGATAGCAATAGAGTTCAGTCAAGTTATATAGTGTGTGCTGAAAGTATTAGCATTTCTAGCGGCAAGCAAGACTTAGCGAACTTAAAACTCAAGGCAGAACTGATCTATGCAATAAATTATAGAATAGAATTTAAAATATATGCTTTAGACCGACCATAGATTATTTTTCATAGAAGTAACGCCTCGTTTAACATTGACCAAACATTAATAAATAGCGCCAGGCTGCCCTGTATTAATACATCGATCTCAAATTTGAGAGCGATCTTGGAAATGCCATCCTTATGTTCCATACCAGTACAAAATCAAATGTCAAAAGCGTACTTTAGACCGCTCTCAGTCATGATATCAAAATTTTAAAAAAATTCAAAATTCAAATATTTTTATTTCAAATAGGCCAGATTAACTGGCACTTTTAAAAAGTCAAGAACTAGGTGCATGTTCCAAAACAAAGTCCTATGGAGAAGAACATGCAAGAAACTCCATGGATACATTTTTTCTCCATAATCGATTTATTAATGCGGGCCTAACACCTACTGTATGGTCCTATATTAAGCAGGTACCATACAATGCACTGGGGTCGATCCTAGTGACACCCAGACTGGGGCAAATTAAGAAAGGCTATTTCGGAAATTTGACCTGGCGGGAATCGAACCTGCAGCCACGAACCATTATGCAAAGTCAGTTACAACAATTTGTAATACATGTATTTTCCATTATTTTTCTGTCAAAACATGAGACAACATTATGAATCGGCGTAAATGATCCGTGTTTTGTTTTAGTTATCGGTTAATTAGATCAAAGGACCCTCTGCCTCAACCACTTCACTGGCCATATTCTTATCTAAACTTTATATGACACTAGCATCACGGACACTGGCAGAATTGTGGCAAATAGCTACAAACGCCACTAACAAAGAAGAAATGATCCGTCAGTGCAAACTGACAGCATAATAAAGCAACATACTATCACATCATAACTAGTCTAGCATTTCTTGAGTTAGTTAAGGCTAAAGCGCCCAACTAGCCCGCGAAGTTCAAATTTTTTGAGGTATTTTAGTTTTTTTTTCAAAATCTGACAATAATAAAAGGCTCATTTTGTAATTCGCGACAAAGACCGTGTGCAGTGCATTTATTAATATATGCAACTTACTCTAAAACATTTCAAGAACGACAGCTATCCAGATAATCTGTCAATTTTTGTATATTTAGTGATTAACTAGTATCATATCCACCGTGATAATATTTAGAGTAAAATAAATGTATTAATAAACGCACTGCATACTGTGTTTGTCGCAAATCACAAAATGTTGTCTTAAATGTTTTGCAGATTTTGGATAAACTATAAAAATACTCGAAAATTTTGAATTTCGCGGCCTAGACAGGCGCCTTGACCTTAAAATGAAACGGTAAATCACAAATTGGTTTTATAAATATTGTAACGTAGGGTAGAGATGCGCTTATTGAAGACAATTTCAATCTAATTTGGTAAGGATAACCATTTTAGTGGAAAAGGAAATTTGATATAGTACATTTAAATGTATTTTTAACTGTACATAATCTTTTAAGAAAAGTTATTTGTACGTAAGTGTAATAAAGCATATTTTAATGTAATTATGAATTGTTTTATGTAAAGTGTTGTTTAAAAACCAAAGTCGGTATCCATGACTATGTCCGAAACCCCCCACCATTTATTCCTCTTCCTCAGTTCCTCTTCACTATAGGGCGGCATCGTGCGAGCAATGCCTTTGGTATAATAATAATAATAATAAAAAATAATAATAATTGTAGCCCTTTTGACGTCCCACTCCTGGGCACGGGCCTCCCCTCAACATGAGGGGGATTCAGGCCATAATCCACCACGCTGGCCCAGTGCGGGTTGGCGGATTTCACATATCTTTCGAAAATTGGTTAAATCTTCTAAGACATGCAGGTTTCATCACGATGTTTTCCTTCACCGTAAGCAAGTGATAATCATATAGAAATTATGATTCGCACATAGATTTCGAAAAATCCAGAGGTTCGAGCCGGGGTTTGAACCCGAGACCTGGTAGCCCGCAAGAAGCGTGCTTAACCAATCGGCTATCACTGCTATCTATATGCTAATAATAATAATATTTCTTTATTTTTAAATAATAAGCTGTCTCTAAAGGTTGCAGCCAGCACTCATAATAGTATTAAACTGTGCTATGAGTGCTGGATTCCATCAAGATATTGTACGTACAGGTTTTCTATACAAATAAGTAAAATCGCTAGTATCGACAGGTTATGGCTACTGCTTAACATCAGACGGGTCCTACGGTTGTTTGTTAACTTTGTTATATTTAAAATAAATGTTCTTACATAATTTTCGCGCAGAATTTCTTCCGGAAGGTGTTATACCTACATGCATGCGAGTTTTCAAAGTACGAAATAAGACTTAGGGTTAAGATGATTTATCGATCATAGAGCTAAACTGATATATCACATGACGAGTATCACACGTTTTATAAAAAATAACGTTGTGCCGCCATTTTTTTTATTAAAAATTGTTGCCTCAAATTGAGGACCGCTTGGCGCAGTGGTTCGAGCGTAGGCCGCTCGGCTCACTGCACATGGTGGTTGCGGGTTCGATTCCCGCCGGGGTAAATTTCGGAAACACCCTTTACGAAATTTTCCCTGGTCTGGGTGTCACTGGGATCGCCCAGTCCATTGTACGGTACCCATAGTACAAGCGTTGCTTAGTTTGGGACCATACAGTTAATGTGTTTGTCTGTCGCTATTTATTAATTTATTATTTCTTTAACCTGCCTTTCGCCTGCGCACCGCCACTAATAGTCTCCTGAGCGTGTTCTCAGATCGGTGGGACGCCCCTCTGCAGCGTCACTGGGTAACGAACGACCCATACCAGTTGTGAGATAGGTAGCTTTTTTACTAACATTATTTATTAATTTATCTTGTATACTAACACTATGGACTCAGGTCTGAAATAAAGAATTTGAATTTAAATATACCCACTATGTACAATTTTTACACACATTTCTTGATATTTGGTGGCTACTACTCATTAATGTTGTTTTCTAGTCCGTTGAATGTGTTAAAAGGCTGCACCACATAAGTAGTGATAAAATATATTCAAAAGCCGGTAATTCAGAAAATATATTTTTACAACTGTCTTCTATTATATAGAGTTACACTCACAGATATAGATTTACGTAGATAACGCAAGTATCACGAGTTGTATTGAAACCAAGCGTGCCGAATTCTTAACACCTCCTGTGACGGGAAATGAAAACCGATTCAAAGACACCGATGCCGCCGATGCCCTCCGCCCGCTACGATCCTCTCGAGTGATTATCTCGGTCTTACTCATATTGTTTATATCTGTAGTCGCGCGGACTGTTAACGGCGACCAACCTTCACTCTTGGTCGAGGTTTCGTACACGTGAAGTGCATGCATTTGCGTTATCTATGTAAATCTATATCTGTGGTTACACTAGTAGGCGGCAGGCGCCATAATCGCCGCCATCTTTGTTTCAGGATAACGTACAGTTCACAAAAGAAACGTGAAACTCACTGACACGGTCTGGAAAACGCCTATTGTAAATATTCACACTATTCTGTATTACAGCCTGGTACCTATAGGTACTACAGCCTGTAGAGATGTGAGCGAAATAAGCGGCTCGGCTCACTGCACCGGGCGATTGCGGGTTCGATTCTCGTCCTGGCAAATTTTGGCAATTACCTTTTCATAATTCACATTGATTGGAATCAGGATTACTATTCCCGTAAAGAAGAGTGTACCTATTTGAATTCTGTTCAACTCTATAGAATGTCTCTGAACAACGGCTCAGGGCTTACGGTAGTGGTCTTATATCACGTATCTTTGCGCAGGATTACATCGAAATCGGTACAGTGCATAAACCACCTGAAAACTGGACATAACCATATTTTAAACCAAACTCGATACTATGCCTAGAATGTTAATTAACAAACCACGTGTAGGGTATGACTGATTTTATGTAGCTATAGGTACGTTCGTATTCTCATCCTTTTCTGGAACGTAATAAGAAATACCGATAACAAAAGAAGACTTGTTGATATAATATATTCTATATTGTTTTCTAATCTAAACACTTTGTTAATAATTCTTTATTTTAGTTATAAGATCAAAACCAATTAAATAATAATCTGTCAATGATGCTCTCTCCAGATACAACGGACTAGATAAATAACATCAAAGATTATTAAAATAGATACGACATTTTTTTATTACGACATCGTCGATTTTATTTACTAGATGCCGATAACAGCGCTACCTATCGGGTCTAACTGTAGTTAAGTACCATCAAAGTGAAAAAATATCAAAATCGGGCAAGCCTTTTAGGAGGAGAAGGATTACGAACACACGCACGCCGCAATCTAAATATATATAACTCAAAGGTGACTGACTGACATAGTGATCTATCAACGCACAGCCCAAACCACTGGGCGGATCGGGCTGAAATTTGGCATGCAGGTAGATGTTATGACGTAGGCATCCGCTAAGAAAGGATTTTGATTAATTCTACCCCCAAGGGGATAAAATAGGGGATGAATAATCCCGAAATTTTTGTTAAGTTAAATTACACGCGGACGAAGTCGCGGGCACAGCTACTTGTATATAAGTACCTACCTATAAAAGAGAAACAATAAAATTGAAACTAAAAACCGCGACGCCTTTTGCGACACTGTTGCTCAATAACGCATGGACCTATTTAAACGCGGCTCTTTTTCTTCGATAGCTTTTATTTAAGAGATAGTCCTTAAAGCAATGGTTAACTTAGCCTAAGTAGACGCATGGTCAAACAGTCCACCCTGTGAAAACCGTCGTCTCTAAAACTCGAAGGGAGAAGATACGGCGCCGGCCTTGCCGTAGAATTTGCTGAACAAACCCATGTTGGAGTATAATGGAATAAATAATAACTATCGCCAGACTGACACACCAACTGTATGGTCCCAAACTAAGCAACGCTTGTACTATGGGTACCGTACAATGGACTGGGGGCAATCCCCAAACACCCAGACCAGGGCTACCTACTATAATCCTGCTAATATTATAACTGCGAAAGTTTGTGAGTGTGGATGTATGTTTGTTACTCTTCCACGCAAAAACTACAGAACGGATTTGGATGAAATTTGGAACACAGATAGTTTATAACCTGGATTAGTAGTAGTATTCTATGTGTTAATCCAGGTTATAAACTATCTGTGTTCCAAATTTATCCAAATCCCTTCAGTAGTTTTTGCCTGAAAGAGTAACAAACCCACACTCACAAACTTTCGCATTTATAATATTAGTAGGATTATAGTAGGATCTGTAAATGACGATTCTGTATTTAATTGATCTCGGTCGAGTATGTCGCAGTGCGCACGCGATGGCGCGACGCGGCTGCGCGAGCGCACACGGTGTACGTAGCTCACGACAATTTTTTATACAACTTATATTCTAAGAAATATAAAGAATAGTGGATAAGTACCTAGTTTTATATATTTCAATGTGAATGAGAAAGTCTACCACGGCCAACAGGAAGCGATACGAAAATGAATAGATTATTTTGTTAAACTTGTTGTTTTAAAAAAATTTACGGTTTCCCAATATAGGTATTCTTTTTAGTTTTCCAATTAGATCCACATAGGATGAAGCACGGATTTGTAAAATGGCTGCCCGAATGTTGCCAACTTGAGTTCGAAAATTGCAACAGTGGTTTGCAGTTGAATACACTAACTGCGTCGATTTGTTAATCGACGTTAAGAATGTATCTTTCAATCGTAGGACACATTAATCTTGGCTCGTGCCGCTCTCCTGCAAGCCGGGCGTGCCCAACAAACCGTGAACCAAACAAAAGCAACGGAAATATTATTCCAGTCGACGACAAGACACACCGCGAGACAGTTTTCCATGAGTAATAAAACCTTAAATAAGTATATTGGCTGCATAACGAAATACCTTTGCGGAACAGTAGAGAATTTAAAAAATCAACTGTCAAAAGTTCCCGCTAAAGTTTATGTAAATACAATTACTTTTTAAATAATTTTGTTCAAATAATTAATTTAAATATAAACATTGTTAATAAAAATTAATTTAAATATTTATCATGCGGAAAATCTTAAGTAGTCTTGCTCTGTGTTAATTTAGTGTATAATTGGATGCTTTTCAAAATGATGAAAACCGCGATGTTTGTCAGTCTGATATTCTTTGCTTTCTTCACACGGTATGGGAGTGGACATGAATACTTTAGAATGGTGAGTTAAAAATCTTATATGAAGTCGTTTAATTGCAGTTTAGTTTAACTGTGGTTGTATGAGTAATGGATTAAACATTAACTCACTTTAAACTTTTGAAGCGAAGCTTCTTTACGGACGTTCGGGGCGCTCGCTACCCGGGCACTAAAACGGTGAAAAGCGTTACGCGTAACGCGTTACGCGTTAATATAATATATCTAATATCTACTGCAAAGCTTCGCTTCTTTCGTTTACAAATACTTACTCAAATGACTTAAATCAACGTTTCAAATCATATTTTTTTCTTTTTGCCTCTATACAGGGTTAAAATGAAAATTATTTTGGTAATTATGTAATATAACTATGCTATTTATATGATGTAATTATCGCTCATAAAACCATCCAAGATTTTGAGTAACAAGCCTTTGGATATTTATCACAGCTTCTGAGACTTGTCACAACTTGTTTCTTAGAACATATCTACCTATTGAATTGCCTGTATATTTCATAAAAAGTCCGTGAAAATTTTGAGTTTGCTACTGAGCATTGGTCGCGAGATTACTTACCTACTTATATAGGTTTTGGTAAAATTGTACAATGTGTAATCTTTGTACGATACTAATGCATTATATTATTTTTCACTTCTTAAACATCCTGTATCATCCAAGATGCAACGACGTCATTCACACTTTCGCATTTAAAATGGTAATGAGTATAATTAATGAGACGATTAACTGAAATAAGCGTGCTGAAAAAGAATGCAGATATATCTAGTAGATACGATCTAGTTAATACTGTTCACCGAGCCTGCGTGCGAGCAGAGTATGTTAAATCCTAAGACACACGACTGTTTCACGCGCCGCCGCCGTCAACACACATCGTGGTGTTACCAGTCCAATAAATCAATCATCGATCAATGGTAATAAGATTTGGGTGAAAGTCGATCAACAGTTTCTACATATACCAACGTTGAATAGGTCGATTGATGTTTAAATGTGTGGTAACATATTTACGTGCACTGAAAAACATGAAGAAATTCCTAATACACAGTTGCAGTGCAAGACAAGTTACGAGTCTATAGGTCTTATAAATATATGGGGTGGGTTCCTACCCCTAAGCTCAGGCGACTCAATGCAGGTCTTCACCCGCAAAAAGGTCCTAAACACACAATACAATAACATATTACAATGGTAAAAAATAATAATAACAAAAGTTAATATTAATAACAATAAATATTGAATAAGTATAAAAATGAGTAGGTATCAAATTTAATTAAACTACAATGTCAAATCTAAATGTTGTTTACTGAATTGATAAAAAATTTAAATACTATTTTATTGTTTTTTTTATTGTCTCGGCGTTAGGTCCTATTAATCGGGGCTTAGGTACTGTAACGAAATTAAGACGTTTTGTTATCTAGACAGTCATTATGAGTCAAGCATTATTAAGTACATGAAGCACGCAATGTTTTTGCTCTAATTTCCTTTAAAGAAACAAGCCAAATGTCCCAAATTACATTTTTTGTGAGTGCACAATTTGACATCTCGGCCATGTTTTGTGTCCACACATGCGCATAGCGTGAAGGTTGCAAGCAGTGATGGGCGCATCGGATGGACACATATCCACGGACTCGTATCCGAAATCGATGGATGTAGATCACTGTCCAGAAAAAAAATTGCTATCTGTCAGGACAGATAGCAATTTTTTTTCTGTTGGCTACCAAACTAAACTTGTATGTCTAATAATATTGTCATGTCCAAACCAAGTTTGTGTTAATACGAAGGCAGTACGCTTGATATATAGTTTGTATCTATGACCCTTTGAATTACGTGGATGGGTTACCTTCATACTAAGGCCCGAAATAATAAATAGATCTCAAGTCTGACACTGATCTTGGAAATATCATTATTATGTTATACTAGCTGTGCCCACGGACTTCGTCCGCGTAGTATTTAACGTAACAAAAATTTCGGGATTATCGGGATAAAAAATATTATCCTATATGTTAATCCCGGTTATAAACTATCTGTGTTCCAAATTTCATCCAAATCCGTTCAGTAGTTTTTGCGTGAAGGAGTAACAAACATACATACATACATACATACTTACATACATACATCCACACTCATTAACTTTCACATTTATAATATTAGTAGGATTATCAGTACACAATGACGTGACAAAAGTACAAAAGATCGCCTAGATGGCGTTCCAAATGCGCTCACCTGTCAAACGCACTGTCAACTCTTTCATCGGGAACGTATAGTTTTACAGAATTGCGAAACTGCAGCAAACCAAAACTGTCCCTAGTGCGGGTGGATGTAGATTGGTTTTAGTTTCAGAAGTGTGTGTCGGTTGGTTTTATTTTGCATAGCTACATCTAATTAGTACAGTTTTATTGTGTCAGGTACGGAGCGCATATCACCTATCTACCCATTTTGTTAAAGACTTTGTTCTGACTTTTTTACCTACAAAACAACTGACAGCACTAGTATCTTCTATATATACAAATAAATAAAATTGGAGTGTCTGTTTGTAATATCAAAATAACACCTTTTCACTAAATGCATATGAAAGTACATACGACACCTATAGCAAAAACACGATTTCAAATATTTTTGTCTGTCTGTATGTATGTTTGTTCCGGGTAATCTCCGAAAAGGCTGGACCGATTTTGATGGGACTTTCACTGGCAGGTAGCTGATGATATAAGAAGTAACTTAGGCTACTTTTATTTTAGAAAAACAATAAAAAATGGGTCCTGTCGCGCGGGTTCAGAACGCGGGAGGAGGCTTTTTTGATAAGTTAAATTCCACGCGGACTAAGTCGCGGGCTCAGCTATTAAAAATAAATGTAAAAGGTCATAATTAACTCGGACACCTACAAATTAAAAGCTGGAAATATATCCACCTCTATCCAGATTCAGCACAACCCTATCAACAAGACGATATTATGTTTAATATCAAGTTGGGTACATTTAGTAGGATCAAGACACCGTGACACTAAACAATGACATGTTCACTCGAAACCAGGTCACACAGACAAAGCGAGGAGAGTCCCTCCATATAGCAGCCAAGAATCGCGCCAGACAGGGATATAAAACGAATTATATGTATTCGTACTACTAATCTATATACTCGTACTATCTCCAGACTAAAGACGTCCCCTGAAATTGATGTCAAGCTTAGAGAACGCGTTTTGAAGCGAAGCTTCTATACATATGTTCGGAGCGCTCGCCGCGCGGCCACTCTATCCGTGCTAAGCGTCAGTAGCGTTACACGATGACGTCAGTAGGGTTACACGGTGTATATAGCTATACCGAGTGGCAGCCGCGCACTAAGCTTTTTACTTTTACACTCGACATACGATATTTTAAGAAAAAAGAGATAGATAGCTTGACAATGCTGTGAAGCATGTGCATGTGCATGTGATCCGCAACACTGGCCTAGTGCGGGTTGATTGATTTAAAATGTCTTCCAAAAATTGTGACATTTTCTAAGACATGCAGGTTTCCTCACGATGTTTTCCTTCACCATAACCAAGTGATAATCATATAGAAATTATGATTCGCACATAGGTAGATTTCTAAAAACGCAGAGGTGCTAACCAGGGTTTCAACCCAGGACGTTGTGCCTGCAAGACGCGTGCTTAGACTATCACTGCTACTACAGCTTACATACCGACAGATTATAATATTACAAATCTTATATTCTATCCTGATTTATAGCCTGCCCCCCTCGTGTTGAGGGGAGGTCGTATCCAATAGCCTATAACAGTGAAAGTGTATTGTTTTATCGTATCCGTGAACGTAACTATTGAACAATGGAATGAAAGTGAGGTTCTCCTTAACTCGGTCGAATTAACTGTCACAAGCCTTTTTTTTATTTTCAACTAGCTGTGCCCACGGACTTCGTCCGCGTAGTATTTAACGTAACAAAAATTTCGGGATTATCGGGATAAAAAGTATCCTATATGTTAATCCCGGTTATAAACTATCTGTGTTCCAAATTTCATTCAAATCCGTTCAGTAGTTTTCGCGTGAAGGAGTAACAAACATACATACATACAAACATACATCCACACTCACAAACTTTCACGTTTATAATATTAGTAGGAAGTCAAAGTCGAAGCATTTATTTTGTTTATATGCCAACTTTGTTAAGTATATGGGTAAACAAAAAAAACATTCAAATTGTCGACCGCTTGGCGTAGTGGTTCGTGCGTAGGCCGCTCGGCTCACTGCGCTGGGTGGTTGCGGGTTCGATTTCCGCCGAGGCAAATTTCGGAAATGGTCTTTAACAGTTGGTGTGTCAGCCTGGCGATGTTTGGCGATATTTATTTAAATCTGTTCAACTATTTGGTATGTCTCCGACCAATGAGAGATAATGGTCGTGATTATATTATTATTATTATAATGATAATTACAGGACACTCCGTCACGCATTCGCATCTTGTAAGGTCATGTATGACACTGAACAGAATTAACTTAATAACCAAGGATTTCCCGTGATTTTGAACTACTTTGTTGAATTGTTTTTGGAAGCGGTGATAGCCGCTTGGTTAAGCACACGTCTCGGGCACGATGGCCTGGGTTCAAACCCCAGCACGCACCTCTGGGTTTTTGCAAAATCTATAAAATGCGAAGCATAATTTCAATTTGTGATAATCAACAACAAACGACAATCTAGAGTTTACGCTTGCTGGATACAGATCCAGCAGTGAATTGTAATATGCTGATAAGACTGATGATCTTTTTCAGGGTGTCAATACAAATTCAGCGGAAGCGGCGCAATTTCTTCGGGAATATGACAGAGAAGCATCAGGAATGTGTTACAGGTGGGTACCATGCCGTTGCTTAGTTTGGCACCATACAATAGGTGTGTGTTAGATCTGTATTAATAAATCGATCTCAAGTCTGAGAGCGATCTTGGTCACGCTTTTGACATGTCATTTTGTACTGGTATGACATAAGAATGACATTTCCAAGATCGCTCTCAGATTTGAGAACAATATTTATTTAAGTACTAATTTATTTATATAACCTGGATTTTCAACATTCCTGGCCATCATGAAAAAGTGTCTGAATAGGTAGATAAAGCTCTTGTTTTAGATGTCTTAATTGGGTTGTTGTTTTGTAATAATTCCAAATTGAAAATTTAAAAAACCCCCGCCGTGATGTCTTATTAACTATAAACTACAAAAGAGCTGATAATTTTCAAACGGCCGAATCGATTTTCATGAAACCTAACTAAGAACACTCTCTATCAGAATACCTTTCTAACAAAATAAAATCGGATCATCCGCTTGGGCGCTACGATGCCACAGACAGACACACAGATACAAATATTAAACTTATAACATCCCTCTTTTTTGTCGGGGTTAGAAATAATAATAAGCCCTTATTACTGTCCCACTTCTGGGCACGGGCCTCTTCTAAATGCAAAGGGGATTCGAGGCATTATCGATTTAACAGTTATATATTTGCCTTCACAAACCGTCACCTTTACAGAACACTTTTTACATTATTAATTCTTTATGGAGTCCATATTTTCGATAGAGTCACCATGTCGCAATGGAAGTTCGTCACCAACATTACTGACTACAACCGCCGGCGGATGCTCGATGAGCTGGCTCTGAGCTCCAAGTTCGAGAGGCTCTCCTGGCGCAAGGCGGCTGCCTTCGACTCCTCGAGGCTGTCGGATCCGCAGGGCAGACGGCAGCTGGTGAAGATAGTGCAGGCCAGCAGAGCAGCTCTGGCTGATGATAAGTTCACTGAGGTATCTGAGATTTCACGGTGACAGAGTCATAAGGGTTGGCTCATCATCATCACGGTAGTACTAATGACATTGCTGGCACGTCGCAGTCCTGGGCCCTAACCACGCTAGCTACTCAAATCGTAATAGAAAAGCAAACGCTCGCGATTACGTTTCAAACGCTCCGCTTGTGACGTTTTGCTGACACGAGCTTCACGATTTCTACTGACATTGATATGGTATGGTGTCAGCAAAACGTCAAAAGCGGAGCGTTTGAAACGTTATCGCGAGCGTTTGCTTTTCTATTACGATTTGAGTAGCTAGCGTGGTTAGGGCCCTGAAGGTGACCTGTGGGATAGAGGAAGGAGAGGCTTTCGGCTCCCTCACTCATGATAGGAAACACAAGTATTACAGCAACATTACGACGATTTTCTGTAAGAGAGAGTGGTACTAAGCCAGCCCGTATATGACTCTATTGACTCTCTCTCTTCTTAGTCGTTACGCTCTTGACAGAGCGGTCGTGGTCGTCATGTATTGGTTTTCCGGGGCAGATGTTGTTCGCCTCACGATGTCTCGCCATTTCTCCCTATTGGACGTCATCCTGGTGCACTCGTGCAAGGGACCGCCAATGGCAGATTTAATCTGATCGGTCCATCGCATGGGTGCCCTTCCACGTGGTCTGGTACCTTCCACTCGGCCCTGCACAACTAACCGTTCTATGGAGTCGTTTTTTTGCCTTGAGACGTGTCCAAAGAACTTTAGAATGCGAGCCTGTACTAACGTGGATAAACGCTGCTTGATACCGAGTTCTTCGAGTATGGATATATTGGTGCGAAACTCTGTCCACGACACCCCAAGTAATCTTCTCCAGCACCACATCTCAAGAGCGTCTATCCTCTTTTTCTCTATTTCTCGCAAAGTCCACGTCTCTGTCCCGTACAGAAATATGGGAAAAACCAGCGTACGCACAAGTCGGATTTTAGTGGCTTTGGTTATGTTCCTGTTTTTCCAAATTCTCTTCAGCTTGTCCATTGCAGTTCTCGTAATGGCCATACGTCGCTTAACCTCATCAATACAGCCGCCGTTGTTTGATATTAAAGTGCCAAGGTATATGTAGGATTGGACCACATCGCAGTTTGCAATCTGAATAATTTCGGGCGAGTTGTTGTTAGCTCGGTCAACAATCATCATTTTGGTCTTGCTGCGATTTATCTTCAACCCAAACTCAAGGCTAACACGCTCCATCTTAAGTAGTAGCTCTTCTATGTGGTGAGCACTTGTCGCAAATAAGGTGGTATCTGCATACCGTAGGTTTGCAATTTTGTAGCCGCCCACCGTAACACCATCTGTCCAGCCCTCCAAAGTGATGCGCATTATTAACTCGGTGTATGTGTTAAACAGGAGTGGTGAAAGTATACATCCTTGGCGGACGCCAGCGCTGGGATGAAATTTCTCTGATAATATATCATCTGTCCGCACTGAGGCTGACCCCTCTTCATATAGATGTCTAAGGAGGTGTACAAGATGTCGCGGCGTACCCATATCCAGCAGCGTCTTCCACATGATCGGCCACTTCACTGAATCGAACGCTTTGGAGAAGTCAACAAAGCAAATGTAAGTCGGCTTGTTGAATTCTCGGGCTTTCTCGATGATCTGACGAACGATTAGGATTTGCTCGCGAGTTCCTTTCCCTTTCACAAAACCAGCTTGTTCCGGTGATATTTCCTTAGTCAAATAGGCCTTGAGACGCTCATTAAGAATATGTAACATAACTTTGCTCGCGTGTGATATAAGCGCAATAAGGCGGTAATTGTTACATTTCTTTGTTGAACCCTTTTTATGAAGTGGGGTAAATACGGTGTGAGTCCAGTCAGTCGGCCAAACTCCAGACTGCCAGATCTTGTTACAGATGGTGTGAAATATGAGAGCACCGTTCCCCCCTAGAGCTCTGATTGTTTCGATTGGAATCGCATCTCTACCTGTAGCTTTACCATTCTTTAGATGTTTCATGGCGGCATTGACTTCAGATAAAAGGATGTCTGGCTCAAGCTCCTCATATGTTGGTGATGTGGATGGAAAGTTTTGTGACTGAAGATCGTAGTACAAGGACTGACAGTAATTTTTCCAGACTTCAGAAATTTGGTCCAGTTCAGTTACAACCTGACCATTTCCGTTTTCGATGGCCCAGCTTCTAGATGACAGTGTTTTTGTTATCAATCGAATCTCATGGTAAAGATCTCTGGATTCGTATTTATCAGCATGCGATTCAATCTGTTCACATATTTTGCGAAGGTAGTTATTATGGTCTCGTCGGCTATTGGCTTGAATTTGGGCCGACAGCTTATTTATAACCCGTACGTTCGCACCCTTTGCTTTTAAATTACGTCTCTCTTCCACCAGAGCCAGAGTAGTATCAGTCATCCAATGCTGACGTTTGATAGTTTCGGTTGGCGGTTTTGACTCTATGGCGGCCATTTGGATAAGCTGTTTTGCTCGACACCAAAGCTCTTCTGATGACTCCACTACATGATTTGCGTTGGTCCATTTTGTCCAGTTCTGTTCCACTGATGCCAAAAATTTTTCATTATCTCTTATTTTGAAATTCGTTCGCATTTCCACGGCTTTAGCCGCTCTCAGCTTCAGTTTCAGCTTTGAGATGAGGAGTTGGTGATCTGATCCACAATCCGCTCCTGGTAAGGTGTGGGCATTTTGGATGGATGTTCTCCACCGTGACCGGACCAGGATGTAGTCGATCTGGTTTCGGTGGTTACCGTCTGGTGATGTCCAAGTGTACAACCTTCGTGGGTGATGTTGAAACAAGGTATTTGTTACCACCAGGCTGTTTTCGGTTGCAAACTGTATAAGACGTTCTCCTCTGTTGTTGCGAGTTCCTAGCCCAAAGTTTCCTACACAGTTGCTGATTTGTTGTGATTCTGCTCCAATTTTGGCGTTGAAGTCTCCTAGTATTACGAGCAGTTCTCTGCTTGGGACTTTCGCAATAGTGGACTCTAGATCTGAATAAAAATTTTCTATAACCTCATCGGGTGCAGTGCTGGTCGGAGCATAGATCTGAATGAGGTTAAGGTTCACTGGTGTAGCTTTGAGTTTAATACTAAGTATTCGGTCATTTACAGGTTCGTAGCCCATTACAGATTTCCTATGATGTTTTGGAATAAGAAAAGCGACTCCATTCCGGCTTGAAGTGTCATTTCCGGAAAAGTATATGACATGATCGTCGGTAAGAAAATGGCCGTTGTTTGTCCAATGGGTTTCGCTAAGCCCACAAATGTTTAAACCGCATCTGGTGATCTCTTTCTCGAGGATGGTGAGTTTTCCGGGAGATATTAAGCCGCGCACATTCCATGTACCTATCTTTTGGATTTTGCGTAGCTTGACGGTGATGGGGATTCCAGTAGTATAATTTCCATGAGGAGCCTGGTCTCCTACTCCTGCACGGCCGGTAGCCCATTTCTCACCGCTTGCCCCGGACGCAGTGCGGCGCCGGTTGCTAATCGGATTGCATGGCCATCGTGATCTCTTTAGTTGTAGTTCCATAACGATTTTCTTGGGAAAATAGTTACAGTGGTTTCCCATTGCCTTCTGCACCATACATTTTTAGAATTATTTAGATTCCAAGGCCGCTGATGCCTCTTCTAGCCAGTTTCCCAGCTAGGGGTGTGGTTATACCGCCACTGCTCGGTCGCCATAGCCTCGTTCGTTATCTAGCAGGGGAACCGCGTTAGCTGTTAAGCTACCGCCGCCGGTTATTCGAGTGAATCACCGGCGCGTGCAGGTGAGGTTGACAGTTGGGGCCGGATACGTGTTAATTCCGTTCTCCCCCCGTTCTCCCCCTATTGACTCTACCAACGTCAATTTAGCAACACAATACACATGTCGAACAAAATACACACTTAGATGAGTCTCTACAGTTACTTTTGTCTCCCGCTTTACAACGGAGGGAATAGGATACTCCTCCTCCTATTCTTTCTTTTAATTAAATTTATTCAAGTTTCGAAGCGGCAATAGCCTAGTGGTTAGAGGGGCCGTCCTCGTAGCTGAGAGGTTCCGGGTTCGATCCCCATCCTGGCCATTAAACTACTGACGTGAGCCCACTCCTAACACAAGCATTAGCTTAGTTGGAGGGGCTAAACGGAATACTAGTAATGTGATAAACACACATTGGTAGTAATCTTTAACAAAAAAAGTTCCAAAATAAATGAGCTTCACCCAGGACTCCTCGAGGGTCAAATCTCGGCGTCATCATGGGACACCATTGTCAATCCCGGCTTACAGGAGAAGTTAATTGAAAGAGCGCCAGCTTTGCCAGTGTCACCAGTTCTGAATGTAAAATTAATACAATTTAAATGGCAATTTCAGCTTCAGCAGCTAATAACAGAGATGAAGGAAATATATAACTCTGCCAAAATCTGCCCCTACGGTCAGAAACCCTACGACCCCCATATTCCTAGGCACCAGTACGCCGAGCAGAACCAGGGGTACCACCTTGCCAATCTGCCCTACCAGCACTACCAACCGTACACTGAGACTTCAGACAATCAGAACTACTGCGACATGCAGCTGGACCCGGAAATTTCAAGGATCCTCGCACATTCGAGGATTGAAAGTGAATTGTTGTATGTGTGGAGAAATTTTAGGGACGAAACTGGACCTAAGTTGAAGAATCGGTTCATGAGGTATGTCCAGTTGGCGAACCAGGCTGCGGTGGCTACTGGTGAGTAGTTTTTCTGCGTACCACCCGCGAGATGTTAAGCAGATACAGTACCATATAGACGTATACAGGTTGAAACAGAAAGGGTTTTAGTTTTCAAAACTTAACTTTGTAATTGTAAAACTATATAGCTTTGGAGGAAACTTGAAAAACAAAAGGTGTTATAGGAGTACAGCTGTTGACAGATTTCACAAGTCTACAAAACCTTTAGTACTTCAACTGTCCTACAAAGCCGATAGTTTTAGATTTACAAAGTAAAGTTGCAACAAAAATAGTATACCCTTTCTGTTTCACCTAGTAGACGGACTGTCTACCAAAGGGATTGCTCGCTCATTGTTGACCTGAAATGGGAGTAGGACAGAGGATAGGAAAGGAAGGGAGATACGAAACAGCTATAACAGCTACTCTACATCTATCTTCTATGAGACGTTGGAAGGCAGAAGCTGCAGGTAAGTTTATTTTATAACTGTGATCCCAGGGTACCGCGACGCAGGCGACCAAATGCGGGCGGCATACGACGACCCTTCCTTCAGAGCGAGTTCCGAGGAGATCTACAACCAGGTGGCGCCACTGTACAAGCAACTGTTTACATACGTGCGCAGGAGGCTGCTGCAGCGGTACGGGGAGACCAGCGTGAGGTCCGACGGGCCGATACCTGCACATTTATTGGGTATGTGTTAGTAGACATACTACACACATCCTCACCTTTGATATACTCAAACACGCACACACACATACCACAGATATACACTAGCCCATCTCATGAACCCCTAAACACACGTCCCACCCTACGTCATACTACACACACTTCACATACACATACTTAAACACACAATCACAGCCACTTTTTCTCAGACACACAGGTCTTTAGTATTTAACTAAGCCCCATATAGACACACTTAATTGTGTGTAGACATGCTTCTGAATATGTTGGGAGGCTTAAATATTTTTACATTATTTACATTCTAGAGTATGTGCATGGGGATTTCAGAAAGAGTATAAAGTTAAGTGTTAGTGTGTTTCAAGTCATTCACCGGAGTTTTTACTGTATCTTTGTTAATATTCACATTTATGTGATTGGGCGGTGTGTGTTGGGGTGTGTGTGTGTATGGGTGGTGTGTAGATAGAACCACACAGAACCATTATTATGTGATAATCCTCCATATTTGTCTTCAGGCAACATGTGGGCCCAGAACTGGAAGTCCATTATGGATTTGGTGATGCCGTTCCCACAGGCCCCAAACGTGGACGTCACCTCTGAAATGTTGAGACAAGGCTTCACCCCACTCAGGTATGGACTGAAACTCAAAACGCAAAATCTTTAAAGTTTTTATTCATGTAAGCCAACAAAGCTTTAATGAATAGTCAGAATCTACCACTGGTTAGGAATGCCGCTTCCACTGAGAAGATCTGGCAAGAAAGTCAATGGTTACTCTTTTCAATCAATAAAAAAATGGTGTACATTCTCAGGAACAACAACAGAATGTGAGCAGGCAACACCATTGTCACTAAATTAGTAAATAGTAATCAAATCTCACTCAGATTTTGGTATTTAAATTAGAAAGAAAATTTAGTGAGGTGTGCGTACTTACTCACGCTTTACATAAATTTTTCAGTGTTTACAAAAAATTAACAATAAAACATAGAGGTGGATAAGAAAAAAATAACTTTGTTGTAATGCCTTCCATGCCAAATAAAGTTTAAGAACAATGTTGTTACTCAAAAGTACCCTGAGCTTAGGCCACTGGGAGCCAGATTAGATGGTAGAGCCACCTTAACCAAGGGCCAAGTCTGTTTACCGTTCCAATAACGCTTGACTTACTCTCGACTTGATAAGTCGGCTTTGACATTTACGATTGAGCCAAAAATTTTGAAGTCCGCTAACGACTGGTTCTCGGGTCGGGTCGAGAATCGGTCGGCATGGGTGGGCGAGTGTTTAGTGGACCTCGGAAACCTGAGCACTATTCAGTGAACCTCTACTCACCTTAGGAGATATTTCAAGTATGGTGGACGCTTTTTCAAAATCATCTTGAAGTCGGATTGGATTACTGTGATCAACGTCCTAAGAAATTTGTACTATGTTAGTCAGTAAGTTAAGTAAAAACCTGGCTTCAGCAGCCGTTCGAGACAGCACTTGCGTTGTATAGCCATCTCGTAACCCATTAAAAATCTAGACTGGCTTCAATCTTCCGAATAATGGATTCTAACTGTTAAGAGATATCACTAAACATAATTCTAGACTAAATACTGGGCTTGTTTTCACTTGTTGACTTCTTTTCAGTTTTAATTTATAAGTAGTTCAGTTTTTAAGCAGTCAAGTTTATTGATGTTTTAAATTAACTTTTTTATTTCTTAATATGTTGACACTTTTTAACACTTGATTTAAATACTCGGTAGTTCTTTCCTCAAAGGTCTTCCCCTTTGAAGAATATAAAGCGATAGTTATGCGATGTGTCCAGGATGTTCCAAATGGCCGAAGAGTTCTACACGTCCATGGGGCTGAAGCCGGTCCCCCCGGAGTTCTGGCGAGGGTCGATGCTGGTGAGGCCTCCGCAGCGGAGCGCGCAGTGCACCGCCAGTGCGTGGGACTTCTGCAACAGAATCGATTACAGGTAAAAAAAACAGGCAAAGTGGTCAAGTGCGTGGTGTACCACACGAAGGGTTCTGTAGTACTCACGGGATTGTGTTTGACCAGTTTGGATTTGTGAGGGGACTTATTTTTTTTTGATGTAACAAATTAAAGGCACCAACCACGCCCAAGTGGACGGTCACCATTAGGGTTTAAAATAGATATTCCAACCTGGATCCACGCTACATATACAGCGCTACGGTATATCTGAAGAATAATAAAATTAATTCGTGTTTCCAGAATCAAGCAATGCACAGAGGTGACGATGCAAGATCTGATCTCAACGCATCATGAAATGGCGCACATACAATACTACCTACAATACTCTGAACAACCGCAGCTCTTCCGAGACGGGGCTAATCCTGGTAACTTAACATATCTAAAATTTACTAACGTCTGACTGCGCACAGCCTAAGATTTCTTCATTTTAATGAGCAGAAGAAAATGAAGTGATTTATTTGGTCGAAGCGAGTTGGCTAGTTTATCCAGCCAGCCTACACGGCTCAAGTGGACGGGCACCCTAAGAAGAACTTAGAAAAACAGTGCCGTCTAGAGACGCCCGAAAGGAGCGAAGCTGCCACTCTGTATACTTATATATATCATGTAACGCTACTGACGTCACCGTGTAACGCTACTGACCCTTAGCACGGATAGAGTGGACCCGAACGTCCGTATCGAAGCTTCGCTTCAAAAGATGGCCAAAACAAGTGCAGTGATGCGAACAAAGGATATGTTGATAGAAAAGGATATGTTCACAGAAATACTAACTAAAGCAAAGGCAACCGTATTTTAATGACTATTACAGCACATAATCAGATATCGACGTGAGACACATCTTAGTCTGGTTATTTGATGACCGCTTGGCGCAGTGGTTCGATCGTAAACCGCTCGGCTCACGGCACCGGGTGGGTGGTTGCGGGTTCGATTCCCGTCGGGGCAAAGTTCGGAAATGGCCTTTTCATAATTTGCCCTGGTATGGGTGTCACCGGAATCGCCCCCAGTTCATTGTACTGTGCCCATAGTACCCATAGTACAAGCGTTGCTTAGTTTAAGACCATGCAGCTGTTGTGTCAGTCTATGGGCCTGTGTTGCCTGAGTACAAATAAATAAATAAAATAAATAAATTATTATACAAAAACTAGCTGTGCCCCGCGACTCCGTCCGCGTTCTGTTGAAATTTTTCCTGAATTTTCTTTGCTATAAACCTCACGGAGCCCGAGACCTTTCCAACGAATGCAAAACCGTGGAAATCGGTTCGTGCGTTCTGGAGTTATAGCGTCAGGAAGGAAAACCCGACTTATTTTTATATAGTAGATTATACAAAAATGTGCCAAAATCACAGAAACTGTAAACGATAGAAGGTCGATTGATTGGCTTAGTAACATTGTAAGGCAGCTATTGTTTTATTTCACAGCGTTCCACGAAGCTGTGGCAAATGCAGCCACTCTGTCCGTTTACAATCTGGCACATCTACAGAGAGTTGGCTTGTACCAAAACAAGTAAGCATAAGTATTTAAATACTGCTTGCGGGGATTGGTCCACTCACCGTCCTCTTAACAACATTGCTGTTACACCCTATTCATTCATTTAGCATGGAAGTCATCATACCGAAGCAATATTTTTTTTATCCACATCTGTTTTATTTATTATTATTATTTTGGTTTGTAAACATTTGATGTAAAGTGTGAGAAGGTATGCACACCTCCCTAAACTAGCTTTGTAATTGAAATACCTAAATCTGAGATTTGGATTATAATTTACTTATTTAGTGACAATGGTGTTGCCTCCTCACATTTTGTTGCTGTTCCTGAGAATGTACACGATCTTTCATTCTATTCCAAAAAATAACCATTGTGTTTCTCGCCGGCTCTTCTCAGTGGAAGCGGTATTCCGAGCCGGTGGTAGATTCTGACTATTCAAAAGTGCTTTACATTAATAAAAAGATTCTAAATTTTGGTCATTTTCTTCTAGATTAATCTCTGTACCGACTTGTAAAGACACCGAACACATACTTAACACCTTTAGTTTTGCCCTTTCAGAAGCCACGACCCTTACGAAGTGAGCATCAATTTTCTGATGACCATGGCTTTGGAGAAGGTGGCTTACCTGCCATTCGCGTTTATGGTGGATCAGGTATGAACAATCATGTCAATGTCAATACATACAGCTATATCCATATATGTCAATAAACTATAACTAGATATGTAACAAAGAAATCATAAATATTTTATAATAAGTACCTAAAAAAAATTATCAACTTCCGTCAAAAACTGTAGAAATGTGACAGATCACAAAATATTTATGATTTCTTTCTTTTCTTTCTTATCTGGGACGCACGGACGGAGGGACGGACTGGATGATATTATAAAGGTTTGTCGTAGGGGCTACGTAACCCTAAAAAAGGAAGGATGACCCCATCACAGGACCCCATATATGAGTGATATTTTCATAAACTCGAGTAATACTTATACTAATACTTATGAAGTGGTATAAGTATATAAAAATCGTGAAATGAAAATCAATAAATCGATCCTAGATATAATCTATCCATTTTATTATTTAGAGTCGGTGCCAACCAACTTCTTATTTCAACACTGCTATCTTAAATTCGCACTGTCTTTAAATCATAAAATGAGTGGATTTGTTATGTATTTATAAATATAGAGCTCTAGGGCTCGTCGTAACAAATCGGTCTCAAGTCTGGGCGTGATCTTGAGTATGCGAGGTTTCCTAACGACATCCCAGTATAAAATGACATCCTTGGCATCCAAGATCACTCTCACACTTGAGATCAGTTTATTAATGCGGGCCCTAGAGGTCTATATCTATACAAATAAATACAATTGGAGTGTCTGTTTGTAATATCAAAATAACACCTTTTCACTAAATGCATATGAAAGTACGCGTTTTTAAAAAACATTGTCCGTTTGTAGTAGGTCTGTCTGTCTGTTTGTCTGTGTGTTTGTTCCGGCTAATCTCCGAAACGGCTGGACCGATTTTGACGGGACTTTGACTGGCAGATAGCTGATGTTATAAGGAGTAACTTAGGATACTTAATTTTATAAAAACAAGAACGTGGGATCGGGAGCCGTTAAGTCAAATGACACGCGGACGAAGTCGCGGGCTCAGCTAGTTTATAAATATATAAATAAACTTCACTTTTATTATTGAGTTCGGTGTGAATTTGTTTTGTTTGTCCAGTGGCGCTGGTCCGTATTCGAAGATGGCGTCCAAAATATGAATACAAGATGGTGGCAGATGAAACTGAGATATCAGGTACTTACCAGAGGTCGTATGAATTAATCGAACTCAAGATTGGGAGCTAACTTAAGTACGCTCTTGAGATGACGTTCTAATTTTTAAATCATTTATTAAGTTCGACATCCTTTATTTGTTTACATCATCAATATTCTGGTGTGTGTGGTTTGCGGAGTGTGTGTTTACGTGTGGTCATTATACAAAACATATTTTAATGACACATCGCGCCCTCTATTGTTTGTTAATCAAACCGATCAACTGTATGTTTTTGGTTAATATAGTCGGGTGTGTCTACGTGTGGTCCGTGTGTTAGTGGTGTGTGTCAATAAGTAGTGGTTTTGGTGTGCTTTTTTAATTAATAATGTTTGTCCAGGGCGTGATACCACCAATACCAAGATCGGAATCGGACTTCGACCCTGGCTCCAAATACCACGTTATTTCTGATCAGGTATGAACACAAAGCAGAATCACCGACAGGATTATGATTTCAAAAATCTAAATGTGGTGCACTGAGTCGTTGCGGGTTTGATTACCGTCGGGTGAAATTACGGAAACGGTATTTTAGTTATTTGCCTAAGGTTGGGTGTCACTGGGATCGCCCCCAGTCCATTGTACGGTAGCTATAGTATAAGCGTTGCTTTGTTTGGGTCCATACTGTTGGTGTGTTAAGTCTGGCGATATAATAAATAAAATCCTTCCTAATGTTTTAAGTTTACTATAAGTATTCCTGTCCAGCTAAACCAAACGCTGTTCCTAGTAGTGAGCTCACGTCAATAGTTTAATGGTCGAGATAGGGATTGAACCCGGAACGTCACGCCCACGACCTACCTCTGACCATTGAAGCTGATTTGTTTGTATGTCAGGAGTACATGAAGTACTTCCTGGCGACGGTGCTGGAGTTCCAGCTGTTCGAGCAGCTGTGCGCCGCGGCGGGCCACGCGGGCCTGCTGCACGACTGCCACATCTACCGCAGCAGGGACGCCGGCCGCCTGCTCAGGTACCGCACCACGATATACCACGACATACCACGATGTACCACAATATACCATGATATACCACGATATACCATGATATACCACAATATACCACAACATACCACAACATACCATGATATACCACGACATACCACGATATACCACGATATACCATGATATACCACAATATACCATGATATACCACGATATACCACGACATACCACAATATACCATGATATACCACGATATACCTTGACATACCACGATATACCACGATATGCCACGATATACCATGACATACCACGATATACCACGATATACCACGATATACCTCGATATACTACTATACGATTTGTATGCCGAGGTTACCTGTAAGTGTTTGTGCATTTCTGTTAGTATAGAATAAGTAAAATACATGTAACAATGTAACCAATGTTGGTAATCCATAATAAGAAAAAAAAATACCACGATATACCACAATATACCACGAAATACCACAACATACCATGATATACCACAATATACCACGATAAACCATGATATACCACAACATACCAAGATATACCACGATATACCATGATATATTACGACATACAATGATTTACTACGATATTCCATGGTATTCAACAATATATCACGACATACCAAAATATACCACAATATACCAGGATATCCCACTATACTTTGGCTGAGTTGTATTACAGTTATGAAGCTACTGATAAAACAGTCACAGATAATTGAACCCCACAGTGAAATAATGCAGCCCGGCTCCTCAAAATCAGCTTCCGAAATCATCAGAACAATGACAAGAGGCAAAACGAACCGGATATCCCCTGAAGCGCTTGTCAAGTAAGTACCTATGTAACATAACGACCGCATAAGGTGGGCCAGAAGTATTCCAAAAAGTTAAAGGATTTGTACTTTTATGGTGTTAGAGACGGGAAGATCGAAGTATACCAGCCATTGTAGCCGTTTCGTACGACGAGTGTGAAAGCCGGAAGCCTATTCTTCCCGTGGGCAACACGCGAGCAATGTCTATGGTATCTAAAAACTACGGGAACTGCTTAACATCAAGCAGGTCGTACGGTTGTTTAAATAGACTTTGTTCAGATTTATTTTATATAGTTCCCAATATCTCTTCTAGTATTTTTTACCTAACATTTTTTATTTACAGCAAATACTTTCTGTACTTACAAAACTTAGTAACAATATAATACTTAAATAGTAATAATTTTAGCCCTTTTGACGTACCATTCCTGGGCACGGGCCTCCCCTCAACACGAGGGGGATTCAGGCCATAATCCACCACGCTGGCCCAGTGCGGGTTGGCGGATTTCACATGTCTTTCGAAAATAAGTTAAATCTTCTAAGATATGCAGGTTTCATCACGATGTTTTCCTTCACCGTAAGCAAGTGATAATCATATAGAAGTTATGATTCGCACATAGATTTCGAAAAATCCAGAGGTTCGAGCCGGGGTTTGAACCCGAGACCTGGTAGCCCGCAAGACGCGTGCTTAACCAATCGGCTATCACTGCTATATGCTGCTGCTTAAATAGAAAGAACTACACAAACTTTGTTTTTTTATCTCGGTGTAGTTTTGAAACTTTTATTTACAGGTATTTTCGGCCTTTAGAGCTTTGGTTGAGGGTCCAAAATCGAGAGGAACCCTTAATAGGGTGGAGTTCCAATTTCCATGACGTGGCACTCTTCGCGCCGCAGAGAGGGGGAACTGCCCCCCACCAGAACTCGTGGGGAATCCTCCTCCTGGCTGTATACCTGATAATGTAATAATAATAATTATGTGTTAAATAAATGTTTGTTTTTGTAGTTTTTTTATTTTTATAACGACGTTTATATATTTGTAACCACCAAAAAATATAACATTTTAATAAAATATATTAACCAAATCAAAAAATAGAAAGCAAATTGCGTAATTTCGTTTACTTTAATGATGTATTTATCCAGTTATTTTGATTAAAATGCCAAACGACTGAACTGATTTTGATGAAATTTATATGGGATCAATCTGGAGGAACATCCTTTTAAATAAAATTTTTACATTACAATACATTTTTTTAAATCGGTTTATAAATGAGCGAGTTCTTAGATCAGAAACATAAAAATAGTACATTGTTACATGAGTGTTAAAAGTTACTTATTTTGTCCCGAGACGGGGTTTGGCGCCCGAGCGTAGCGAGGGCGCTAATAGTTCGAGGGACAAAATAAATCTTTCACCCGAGGTAAACACTGTGCTTTTCATTACGAATACAAGGAAAATAAAAATAAAAACAGGAATTGGCTAAAGAAATAATACAAGGAAGTATAAACAATACTCTAAACTCGAATAAAAAAAAATCGGATTGCCGCCTATTTTGTTTTTTTTTTCGTTCGCCGGCCAACTTCATTATTCAGCCATTATTTTTCATTTTCATCTTTAAATAATTTGCCCAAATCGATGTTATTTTAAAGAAATTGTTGAAACTAAATTATAATTAAGTCATTTAAAAAAATATATTCTTGAATTAATACTTAACTTTATGTTATTTCAATTTTACATCGTGCTGTAATTGAGTGACTGTAGAAAAAGTTTGAACATGGTTCCATAGAAATGTGAAAATGGACGTAGTTTTTTTTTATAATTTGACAGCTGTCAGTTGAAAGCGAAACTCCCGGGCCTGAAAAGTATTACTTTCAACCCGCTTCTCAGGCAACTTGAGACCTACTTTCAGAGTATGAGTAATGAAAAATATTATACAACTAAATTGAGAACCTTCGTCTTTTTGAATTAGGTTAAAAATCGTCGCGTCCTTATATAAGTTCTTATTTTGATAACGCACAATATTTTGCTTGGCCCATTCGTTAATTAATTATTAAAAATGATATACCTACCTATAAAAACAGTGCCGCCCGAAAGAAGCGAAACTTTATAGTATAAAGCGTAGGAACTAAGCGTTAAAATCAAATATCGTGTAACGCTACTGACGCTTAGCACGGATAGAGTGGCCGCGCGGCGAACAACCCGAAACACAACATGGACAGATCGACAATATAGCATCATCATCATCATCATCATCATCAGCCTATGCTTGTCCACTGCTGGACATAGGCCTCCTCTAATGAGCGCCATAGCGCCCTAGCAATACAGCATAGCATACAATATAGCATAATTAATACTTATATAGAGGTCACCAGACTAACACAAAATAAGCAACGCTTGTACTATTGGTACCGTGCAATGTACTCGGGGCGATCCCAGTGACACCCAGGGTCAATTACAACAAGACCATTTCGAAATTAAACCCATCGGGAATCGAACCCGCAATCAACCTACGGGCCGCCTGCGCTCGAACTAAACGATCTTCTATCTTATAAAACTATACTTATGTTTTTATTGTTTAAGTATGCCTTCTCTAACTTATTTTGAGTACCTAAGTACCTCTCTTTATAAACTGTAATTTACGTTTTGAGAATAGTGAAAGTACATTTCACTTGCGGTTAGAGTTACATGCTTTAAATCGCACATAACACATTATGTGAAGGTGTCCCAGAGGCAGCTAAGCTAGGTGAGCTATGCTAGCTAATCATTAACATCTCCAGACCATACTTCAACTGTACGGTCCCAAACTATGCTTGTATGGTACCTTACTATGAACTGGGGCCGATCCCAGTGACCGACAAGGAAATATAGTGTACGTTCTCAGGAACAGCAACAGAATGTGAGCAGGCGACACCACTGTCACTAGAAAGTACTAGAGAGTAATACACAAGTAATTCAATATTACCAAGCTTATTAAGTGTCACTCAGATTTAGGTAGGTATTTATATTAGCAAGGAGAAGAGCGTTTAACTTAGTTAGAGAGGCTAACGGAACACCGAATAATGTGAAAAAAATAGTTTCTACCCGCCGCTAAGCTAGCGTAGATTTTTCTGGATATCCCCAACATCACCACCTTCCGGGTCCAGCTATAGCTAAGATCTAAGTGTACAGGTGATTCTATAAGCACAACAAAAATAATCATAAATGGCTAAGCCTTTCAGGAGGAGTATTACAAACACAAGCACACAGGAATTTTATATAAAAGCCTAGCGACCCGCCCGGCTTCGCACGGCTTTAAAATTAACAGTGTTACTCTACTATATTATGCATGTATTATAACATTTAAACGTTCATCTTGAATCACTCTATCGCATCAAAATCCATTGCGTAGTTTTAAAGATCTAAGCATACATAGGACAGATAGCGGGAAGCGACTTTGTTTTATACTATGTAGTGATGTCTGAGAATCAAAAGCTGGAGTTGACTCAATGTAACACAGCCTTAATCTATGCAGACTGAAATATGAAACTACTCTAGTATTTTTTGTGCCCGCTGCCTAACGATAATGTCTAGACATTCAGAAAGCTGAATTTAACTGCTTAAATAAGTTGTATATTATAATAAAAACTGGCTAAGTGCGTGTCATGCCATGCATAATGTAGGGTTCCGTAGGCATTTCAATAACAATAATTATCATATTTTTGACTAATTATTTTGTTGATTCTCATCAAAATGGAAGAAGTGTTGGAATTCATTACGTAAATGTTGATTAAATCTTTAGAAGTAAAAAATCTCGCAAATTTCTGATAAAAATATACCCTCTTTCCATGTTTGGCAGAGAGGGGGTTTACCTCAAAAAAAGTAATTTTGCAACATTTTATATTTTTGAAAGTAAGATTTATTCTTAAGGTATATCTGTAAAAAAATGCTGACAAAAACTCAAACTCAAAATTGTTTTTATTCGTGTAAGCCAACAAAGCATTTATGAATAGTCAGAATCTACCACCGGTTCAGAATGCTGCTTCCACTGAGAAGATCCGGCAAGAAACTCAATGGTTACTCTTTTCAATGAATTACAGATGGTGTACATTCTCAGGAACAGCATAAAATAATAATATGAGCAGGCAACACCATTATCACTAAATAACTAATAGTAAATAATAATCAAATCTCCCTCAGATTTAGGTATGTAGATAAAATGAGAAAGCTAGTTTAGTGTGGTGGTCATACCTACTCATACTTACATCAAATTAAATGTTTACGAACCAAAATAAAAATTAATAAAACAGGTGCATAATAATATAATTGCTTTGGTGTGATGCCTTCCATGCTAAGTAAATGAATAGTATTTAACGACAATGCTGTTAAGAGGCAAGTGAGTGGCCCAATCCCCGCAAGCAGCGCCCGCGCACGAGCATGCCTTGAAAAGCGGCATCACTCTCCTCAACCATAATAGAGGGAAGAGGGTGACCCGCTCCACAAAGCCACCGCAAGCAAGAACATTAAAGTGAGCATGACCAACACCTCAACTGTAGAAGTTATCGTACTGTGACATACTGGGACGGACGGACAGGACGAACTGGATGATCTTATAAGGGTTCCTCGTAGGGACTACGGAACCCTAAAAATTATATTATATTTCACGCATAATATGTTGTAATTAACTAGGCACTTCACTTTTACCTATTAAAAGAGAATGGATTAATTTGTAGGATATTAAGCGGATTTATTTTTTGTACGGGACTAATCTCGTCACACACTCCCACCACTGTTACTCCCACAGATATAGATTTACATAGATAACGCAAGTATCACGATTTGTATTGAAACCAAGCGTGCCGAATTTTTAACACATACTGTGACGTCATTAGTGACGGGAAATCCAAACCGATTCAAAGACACCGATGCCGCCGATGCCCCTCCGCCCGCTACGATCCTCTCGAGTGATTATCTCGCTCATACTCATATTGTTTATATCTGTAGTCGCGCGGACTGTAAGTTAACGGCGACCACCCTTGACGCTTGGTCGGGGTTTCGTACACGCAAAGTACATGCATTTGCGTTATCTATGTAAATCTATATCTGTGGTTACTCCTAGTTACGCCAGGGATGTTTTGCCGACGTATATCGTCTGAACGAACGATAATTTTGTATCGTTCGTTCAGTAATCGATACGCCGGCAAAAAGGATCGAACTTAGAGTAGGCTCCGACACTACAAATGTCACGATATATCGATTATCGCTGCTAAGAGTAGCACCCTGATCGACAATGGTGTCTAATTATGTCACCCAGGTTTGACCTTCGAAGAGTCAAGGGGAATAATTAGATTGTCTTGGAACCCGCACGAATTTTACTAGTGTAAAAATATAAGGTTGCTAGTACACTCAGGTTGTTTTTTGAAGGCGGTTTTTATTTTTTATTATTATATTTTTTCTAGTTATTGAATTGCTGGTAACCGTCAATTGTCCATATCTCTCAAACTACTGAACTGATTTCGATTAAATTTATATGGGACCTGGAAAAATATTTATTTTTAAAACATAGGTATCTTCAATGAAAAGACACCTTATTTCAGATTTAATATTATATAATGATCTAAACCCGATATTCTTAAGTAGGTATAATAATATGAGTGAGACATGATACCTACCATCCGTTGGTTATTTCGATGCCAACAAAAAACAAAATATAAAGTAGTTACCTTAAGGCTAAAGCGCCCATCTAGCCCGCGAAGTTAAAATTTTTTGAGGGTTTTTAGAATTTTTTCAAAATCTGACAATAATAAAAGGCACATTTTGTAATTCGCGACCAAGGCCGTGTGCAGCGCATTTATTAATATATCCAACTTACTCTAAAACATTTCAAGAACGATAGCTATCCAGATAATCTGGCAATTTTTGGATATTTAGTGATTAACTAGTATCTTATCCACCGTGATAATATTTAGAGTAAAATAAATGTATTAATAAACGCACTGCATACTGTGTTTGTCGCAAATCACAAAATGTTGTCTTAAATGTTTTCAGATTTTGGATAAACTATAAAAATACTCGAAAATTTTGAATTTCGCGGGTTAGACAGGCGCCTTCACCTTAAGGAGTCAAATTACTTTCGAAAGGAAACGAAAGTAAAACAAGATACCTCCAAGATGATAGTTTGTTTTTATCCTAAGATAAACATCTTCAATATGTGATAATCACGTCATCTCGTAGGTATGGTAAAATGAAAAGTTTGTGACACAATTTTAAATACCTTCGATTGAAACACCGTTGTGTTAATGACACTAATTGTTGAGGCCTTTTATCGGCTTTTTAAACTAGCTAGAGGTGTGTCAAACTTCTGAAATAATTTACGCAGGTACATAGACAGAATCTGAAATGTAGATGTCTAGTGTAGAGTAGACGGACTATAAGTACTTATCCTACTAATATTATAAATGTGAAAGTTTGTGAGTGTGGATGGATGTATGTATGTATGTATGTTTGTTACTCCTTCACGCAAAAACTACTGAACGGATTGGAATGAAATTTGGAACACAGATAGTTAGTTATAGTTTATAACCGGGATTAACATATAGGATACTTTTTATCCCGATAATCCCGAAATTTTTGTTACGTTAAATACTACGCGGACGAATTCCGTGGGCACAGCTAGTTCATCATATTTTCCAAATTGCGGTCCTTTGAATATTTGTCATAACTGTCGTATTGCGGCTTTTAACACATATAATAGCCCAGAAAATGGGATCAGCTGCATTTTAAGTAGTAGCTACTCTGTTCTCTATGCTCTATTTTTTTGATGTATATGGCTGCAGTCGTCCACATCCAAGAAATATAGATAATATATATATCCAGTATTATTTCGGAATTATTTAACATCATGTAGGTTTAAGTGCGCTTTCTAACTATTAGGGACTGGGGCCAATTACTTAAAAACCACTTTCAAAATAATAAAAGAAAAAATACCTACCATATTTATTTATTTGTAACATAGTTACAAATAAATAAATATAATTTTATTTTAAATATATTTATATTTTAAATAAATTAAATTTGTAACATAGTTACAAATAAATAAGTATAATGTTTTGTAACTATGTTACAAATAAATAAATAATGCCAGACTGACACACCAACTGTATGGTCCCAAACGAAGCAACGCTTGTACTATAGGTATTGGGTACCGTACAATGGACTGGGGGCGAGCCCAGTGACACCCAGACCTGGGCAAATTATGAAAAGGCCATTTCCGAAATTTGCCCCGGCGGGAATCGAACCGGCTACCACCATGTGCAGTGAGCCGAGCGGCCTACGCTCGAACCACTGCGCCAAGCGGTCGTCGAGAACTACGCAAATTATGAGTTTATTACGTAAAACTGAATTATTTTCTACATTGTAACAACGAACAATACACACAAAAGTAAAAACCACAGAATGTCATATTTTCCCATTCAGTGTAATATTTTTACAAGTGACTGTACGAGTCCGGTACGACGTACCAAAGGTGTAACTCGCACTTGCCGACCGGAAGGAGAGTGGGACATAGGGACGGGAAGGAAAAGAAGTTGGCTTCCGGCTTTCTCACTCATCGTACGAAACACACCTAAAAGAAGTGAGAGCTTGTAAATTTGTTAACAAATCACGCAAGAACAGCCGAACGGATTTTGATAAAATTTGGCACACGGATAGTTCATAACCTGGATTAACACATGGGATACTTTACCTAAGTCTGCGCAGACAAAGTCGCGGGCAGGAGCTCGTATAATATAATTCTAAAATCGGATATATTGTATCCAAAACTTTTTAGATGTATTAGTACAATACTATCCCTCTTCGTAAACTACTTATGAAGAGAAGTCGTTATCGTGTCGTTGGACAGTCGTCACGTTTAAAAGCACCTCCGTCCATTAGGCCGCAGCGAGAAGCCACACAAATTCACACAATACATAAACGCATTAAGGACGCAGAAACACAAAGTACCTAATCGCTTTCCCATCGTTTTCTAATCGATCAGACGAATACTTCGGTTTAGTTATATACTTAAATAAATAAAAGTCGCCAGAGTAACATCAACTGGATATGGATCCAAACTAAGGCACATTATAAATCGATCTCAAGTCTGAGAGCTATCTTGGAAATGTCATTCTGTCTGTCATTCTGTCTGTCATAAATAAAATAAATATAATAATTTAGCCCTTTCGACGTCCCGCTCCTAGGCACGGGCCTCCCCTTACTACGAGGGGGATTCCAGCGTAATCCACCACGCTGGCCCAGTGCGGGTTGGCGGATTTCACATGTATATCGAAAAACGGTTAAAATTTCTAAGACTTGCAGGTTTTCTCACGATGATTTCCTTCACCGTAAGCAAGTGATAATTATATAGAGACTATGATTCGCACATAGATTTCGAAAAATCCAGAGGTGCGAGCCAAGGGTTGAACCCAGGACCTAGTGCCCGCAAAACGCGTGCTTAACCAGTCGGCCATCACTACTATGTCATACCAGAAAAATATATATAAATTTTCCTACTCATTTGTTTGAGTCCTGAGTTGCTACAGTTCTTGATTCCTTATTATTTTGTTAATTTTATTTATTTTTACATCACTTAGTTATGTAGTGCTTACCGTGGCTGTGTGTGTATCGTTCTGGGGTTGCAGCTGAAAACCAGCGTCAGGTGGTATGCATCCCGCATGCACGCTGGCATATGCTGAGCTGTTGACCCTTTGGCCTGGTATGATAGTACATAGCTAGCTAGATGTGTCCATTTATATTCCTAAGCTGTGTATGTATAGTTAGTTAGTTTTGTATAGCTCTGCCATGGTACCAATAAAAATATATTTATTTATTTCTTTCAGAACAAAATGAAATATCAAAAGCGTACTCAAAATCGCTCTCAGACTGTAAATCAAGTTATTAAACGGCTCTTAGCAACGCTTGTACTGTGGGTACTGTGCAATGTTCGGGGGTGATCCCAGCGGCACCCAGTTCCAGGCAAATTACGAAAAGGACATTTCCTAATTGTGCCCCAACGGGAATCGAGCCCGCAACCACCATGTGCAGTGAAACGCGCGGCCTACACTCGAACCACTAGATCGGACTTCAAACGATTTCAAATTCACCGTTAAGCAAATAATAATTACAATAGGGGGAGTAGGGGGAGGGTGGGCAAATAGGCTGTCCCCCTGTAACATTAGAAATTAAATAAAAAGCTATGTGCACTATATACTAGAAAAGGTAATTATAATCTTTGCCGTTCAGCAATTAAAAATGGTGCGAGACGGGATTTAAAGCTGCACGCCTTGTGTGTCAACTTACAAAGCGTTCAACCTCTGAGCTATCACTATTTATATTCTAAATATGTTTAACTACCAATATTGTTAGCGTAAATAATTCTAAGTTTTAATTAACAGTTTGAGACACCGAGACATACCGAGATAAGAAAATAATTAGAATTTTTGCGCAGGTGTGTAATTCAACAATAAATAATATAATAACTTTCTTAATTTATAACTAAAGTAACTAAGTACTTACCTTTTAAATAAATAAAGAACTTTGTCCTACAACCTTGCTATTCTACAACCCCTTCAAAGCAAAAGGCGTAGTGATATAAAAAAAATTGACTATCTACAATCTCATACACCAATAAACCATGTTAAGAATAGCTTAAAAGTGGAAATAGTATTTCATTTACATAGGTCAACGTATTCTGGCTCACTTCAGGCCAAAATTTTTTAAATGAACATTCAGTGAACGCAACGCCCAGTCACATTTTAAAAACGCACGCGAACGCGCGCGTTCCAAATACGAATTAGAATATTTTTTCAAAATGGTGTCCATGAAAATTTTACTTTTCGTAATTATTACCATAAATTATGAATATTGTTCCGCGAATAACACTACAAATAGTTTAGAGATGAAACTAGAGGATTCGTTTAGTGAGCTAGTGAATAGGTTCACTAAATGGTTGGAGGATTTCAACGATAGACATTTAGGGGACAGTGATATGGGAAGATTGGTTAGGTATAAAATGTTGAAGCCTAAGTTTGGGAATACTGGCAGAGGTGAGTACTTTCAATATTATTTAATATCCTGTTATGCAGGGTGAAACTTTCAAAGGTGCCTGGATGGCGGAATCTGAAACGATAGGTACCTATACTCAAAGGAGTAAGGACACCTATGCAGTATATTTTGATAATACTGAAATTGAAATATTCGATTAAAAAAATATATAACCAGTTGTTTAGAAAAAAATAACTATTGTATTATTGCACCAACCGCCGCCTCTATGGATCAAATATTGAAAATAAATGATTCGGATTTGGCCATCTACGTATCTTAGAAACATGAAACACATTATATTATAATGATGGTAAGCATATTTTTTCTGTTGGCTGATAATAAGCGATAAAATTAATTAGTGGTTAAACAAAAACCCATTGGTTTATTATTTTTTGCGATAGGTACCTACTTACATCATCTTTAGCATAGTAAAATATCTTGCAGTATTAAAATAAGCCCTTATATTTCTCCGTTGAGTGTCCAAAGACCCACTTTCCTCTGCATTGTTCGTAATCTCCATTCATTTATTTAGCACGGAAGGCATCACACCAAAGCAATTATGTTTTTTAATTCCTCTGTTTTATTATTTTGTTGTAAACATTGAAATTGATGTAAAGTGTGAGCAGGTATGCACATCTCACTAAAAAGCTCTATAATTAAAATACTTACATCTGAGTGAGTTTTAATTAACTAAATTACTAGTGTATTACTCTTAAGTACTATTTAGTGACAATGGCGCCTGTTTACATTCTGTTGCTGTTCCTGAGAATGTACACCATCTTTCATTCATTGAAAAGAGTAACCATTGAGTTTCTTGCCGGATCTTCTCAGTGGAAGCAGCATTCTGAGCCGGCGGTAGATTCTGACTATTCATGAGCGCTTTGTTGGCTTACATGAATAAAAACTTCGACTTAAATCATCAAATTTCCAGAAGGGAAAGGTTTGAAGAAGATGTCGATGGCGTTGATCCCTCTGGTGTTCCATGTGGGAGCCGCCTCCACCTGGATGCTGGTCACCAGCATCATGGCTGTCAAGTCCGTGGCCATTGGGCTCCTGTTGCTGGTCTTCAAGATCGCTGTCAGCTCCGCTAAGGTAAGATCTGCCTTGCCCGACACTGCCACTGTATCGTCCCAAACTTAAGCAACGCTTGTACTGTGGGTACCGGACAATGGACTGGGATCCCAGTGACACCCAGACTGGGGAATATTACGAAAAGGCCGTTTTCAAAATTTAGCCCGTCGAGAATTGAACCCACAACATCGATAAGTCAATACTGCCGTATCGCATATCTGAATACGTCAATTTTGACAGTTTAGCTATTCAAAATGTGTTCCTATTCACACGTATTTCTTTAGAAAATCTTTTAAAAATGACGTACCTCTGGTTCATAGTCATGATAATAATCGACATTGCGCTTCCTGTGCGTTTGTCATCACTCAAACTTGATTACCTAATGATAGGTTACACTTGCTTGTCGACACGCGATGTTGTGAATAGACTGCTTCGTAATTTAGTTGCAAGTGCGGCATGCGATCTCTGGGTATTGGGTTCAATTACCTCTTAAATATCGCCAGACATATCGACTGTATCCTCCCGAATAAAGTTACCAGATCAAATAATGAAACTTCCTGATATTGTCGCTGAATTTCATCTGAATCTAGCGTGCGGCCGCAGCCAACCTAGCATATACTTTAATTCAAATTCAAATTCAAAGCGTTTATTTTGTTTAGGCCTACGGGGGCACTTACAAATTGTCAATTTAACTTATTTTTTTCTTATATCTACAACCGGATCGGAACGCGACCTCGACTGAGAAGAACCGGCAAGAAACTCAGCGGGCTTGTCTTTTTACGCGTATTTAAAAAAAAAATTACATTTATTTTTTTATAATGTTTTGGATGTCACTGTGGCGACAGCAACAGCGCTACCAACCTGGTTCAACTATAACTGAACGATTCAGGTGACAGACCGCATAACAATCGGCCAAACCTTTTAGGAGGAGAACAATTGGATATAGTTTTGCAGAATGGAATCAACCCACATGCACTACTGCAGACCAAAATCAACCCTAGTGCTGATCGTTCTAGGTTGGTTTCAGTTTACAGAAGTGTGTGTGGGATGGTTCTATTTTGCAAAACTACATCCAATTACGTACACACACACACACCGGAATTTTATACATATAAAAAGAAAAGACGGTGAAGGAAAACATCGTGAGGAAACCTGCATGTCTTAGAAGATCACACCAATTTTCGAGACATGTGAAATCCGCCAACCCGCACTGGGCCAGCGTGGTGGATTATGGCCTGAATCCCCCTCGTGTTGAGGGCAGGCCCGTGCCCAGGAGTGGGACGTCAGAAGATCTAAATTATTATTATATAAAAAGAAAAAGAGTTTGATTACTTTATTTTTTTCCGTTATCAGACTTATAACTTACTTAGGTACATGTTCCTCTTTAAATTTAAATAAAATCTTGACCACTATATTTTTCCCATAAATATCCGTGGACCCGGAAGCCTAACTCCCCAGTCCATTCCCCTACTTTTAGGTCTTTATCTCGAAATATTTGCGTCTAACAATACTAATTACTTAATTCAATAGAAAGTAGATACAATCTAGTTTTGTCTTGGTAACTAGATGAAAGATGAAAGAAAGTTATACTTAATTGTAGTCTCGTTATAATTTTTGGAAAAGTATTTCTAATTCGGTTCAGTTGTTTTGAAATTATAACCTAACAGACAGCATATAGGTACTTACGATGGAGCCAAGCCATAGCCGACTAGCTGTGCCCACCAACTTCGTCCGCGTAGTATTGAACTTAACAAAAATTTCGGGATTATCGGGGTAAGAAGTATTCTGTGTTGATCCCGGTTATAAACTACCTGTGTTCCAAATTTCATCCAAATCCGTTCAGTAGTTTTTGCCTGAAAGAGTAACAAACATCCACACTCACAAACTTTCCACCCACTGGTTATTCCCGGGGTCTTGTATATATAGTCACGATGCTTGCGATTCTTAATATCGTGATTCAGTTTTTCTATGAAGAATCCGTACATTGTATTGAGGCGCTGCATTTAGCGCCATCTGTCCGTTTCTGTCGGCGACGTGAATGTGAGGTCGCCACATACAAAATAAGTTTGGGAATCACTCTATCCTAAAATAAACTCCTACTACTTTTAAAGTCGGCGACGTGCGAGCGATGCCTTTGCTATTGTAAGAATCTATAGATAACGTTAACTGCTTAACATGAGGCAGATTGTACGCTTGGCGACTTTGTTCTATAAAACAAATTTAAAAAACTAGGTACCTACTAATATATTTATATCTATACAAATAAATAAAATTGGAGTGTCTGTTTGTAATATTAAAAAAACACATTCACTAAATGCATATGAAAGTACATACGACACCTATAACAAAAACGCCATTTAAACTATTTTTGTCTGTCTGTGTGTTTGTTCCGGGTAATCTCCGAAACGGCTGGACCGATTTTGACGGGACTTTCACTGGCAGATAGCTGATGTTATAAGTAGCAGTAACTTAGGCTACTTTTATTTTAGAAAAACTTTTTTTTTTTTAATTGGTCCTGTCACGCGGGCGCAGAACCCGGGAGCGGGCTTTTTTGTTAAGTTAAATTCCACGCGGACGAAGTCGCGGGCTCAGCTAGTTTATTAATGTATGTTTATAACTAACACAAAATATGCTAACTTTAATTTTAACTATAATACCCCAAATACATTCATATGCGTAAGCGATAGTACGGGCTTCTGAAAAATCCTTCATAGAAATTTCATTGCCTTGTTACCTATGTTCAACGATATGTCACAAAAGTAAATATTGATTTTGTTTAATCAAAATTTCTCCTCTAGTAGGCACTCTTATAAAGTGTGTCTACAGGCCAGTACCTCGTCTTCGATGTCAGTGGTAAAGAGAGAGGGAATTAGGTACTCCACGGTATCGAATAAAAACATAATGTAGACATAGGTTGACAAGTAGTTTTAAAGTGTGTAGGTTTATCAGAAGTAAAGGAGCTACCAACCAGGCTGTACAAACTTTCGAATTATGATGACACTAGCTGTGCTCCCCGACTTCGTCCGCGTAGTATTTAACGTAACAAAAATTTCGGGATTATCGGGATAAAAAGTATCCTATATGTTAATCCCGGTTATAAACTATCTGTGTTCCAAATTTCATCCAAATCCGTTCCGTAGTTTTTGCGTGAAGGAGTAACAAACATACATCCACACTCACAAACTTTCACATTTATATTATTAGTAGGATGTATGAAGTTTGGCGAGATTTAATTCGATTGGTCATAGATACCTATTAAATTACTAGTGTACTACTCTCTAATGATAAAATACTTCTTAGTCACAATGGTGTTGCCTGCTCACATTCTGTTGCTGTGCCTGAGAATGTACACCATCTTTCATTCTATTGGAAAGAGTAACTATTGAGTTTCTCGCCGGCTCTTCTCAGTGGAAGCGGCATTCCGAGCCGAGATTCCGACTATTCATAAGTGCTTTGTTAGCTAAGAATATTTTTTATGAAACAAAATAATTATACCTCTGCCTTTGGTATTGCAATCATCCATCTAAAGGTTACTGCTTAACATCAGATGGATCATACGCATTGCTTGTTGACTTTGTTATGTAAAAAAATTGTACCTACCTTCTCACATCAACCAGCGTTCAAGTGTTTGATCATAATCATAATAACATTATATTCATGTTAAATAATGATCTACGGTTATTTTATTCTCAATCATAAATCCATTTATTTTCTTATAAACAACTTACATGCCGTTAAAGAGGAGACGAATAACGAGCTCACGCACACCGGAATCTTCTATATACATTATACATTACATACATTACATACATTATACATTATACATTACATACATTATACATTATACATTACATACATTATACATTATACATTACATACATTACTACATTACAAATAAATAAAATTGGAGTGTCTGTTTGTAATATCAAAATAACACCTTTTCACTAAATACATATGAAAGTACATACGATACCTATAGCAAAAATGCGATTTAAAACATTTTTGTCTGTCTGTCTGTCTGTCTGTCTGTCTGTGTGTTTGTTCCGGGTAATCTCCGAAACGGCTGAACCGATTATGACGGGACTTTCACTGGCAGATAGCTGATGTTATAGGAAGTAACTTAGGCTACTTTAATTTTAGTAAAACAATTAGGGTTCCGCGTAAAAAAATAAAAACACATGAAATCAAAGAGTATCTCCGAAACGGCTGGACCGATTTTGACGGGACTTTCACTGGCAGATAGCTGATATTATAAGCAGTAACTTAGACTACTTTTATTTTAGAAAAACAAAATATAAAAAATGGGTCCTGCCGCGCGGGCTCAGCTAGTTTTATAATAAACTAGTTTTTGCTCGCGACTTCGTCCGCTTAGACTTAAGTAAAGTATTCTATGTGTTAATCCAGGTTATAATTGAATTAATAATTATTCATTAAATCCAAATCCTTTCAATAGTTTTTGGGCGAAAGAGTAACAAACATACATCCACACTCACAAACTTTCGCATTTATAATATTAGTAGGAAGTAGGATAGGACTACCGACCCGCCCCGGGTATTTTATCAGTGTTTCTCTACTATATTATGCATGTTTTATACATTTAAACCTTCCTCTTAAATCACTCTATCTATTAAAAGAAACCGCATCAAAATCCGTTGCGTAGTGTTAAAGATCTAAGCATACATAGGGACAGCGACTTTGTTTTATACTATGTAGTGACAGTGAAGCACCTACATGTTAGTTTTAGTTTTTGTTGAATCATTTTTTGTGGCTCAGGTAATTGATTTTGACAATGGCGATTGAAAATAGGTGCATTGAGCTTATAATTAAAACTCGCTCTTATGTTGATAGAAAGTTAAGGCCTCACTGCTAGCGGGTTACAAGAAAATAAAAAAAACTTCCTTACAACAATATAATTTCTTCTTTATATTTATGTTATTAGGTACTTATCTGTTTTATGATGTTGTAAATGGTGACGAAGTTGAATTTAAGTGTGTGACGGGACAAAACCCATAAAAAATATTCTAAGGAGCCACGCAAAATGTCTTGCATTACTAAAATTCGACCGGAGATATATATGGGAGGTAGTCTATCTATGTCGCCTAGAATTTACACTAAAGAACATCCAATAGGCGTCAGTAGCCTACTGGTTAGAGGGGCCGCCGTCGTAGCTGAGAGGTTCCGCGTTCGATCCCCATCCTGGCCATTAAACTATTGACGTGAACCGACTCCTAACACAAGCATTCGCTTTGCTGGAGAGGAATACTAGCAATGTGACAAAACATACCTCTAACTGGTAATCAAGAATCTTTAAAACAAGTATATTATCTACAGTTTAGTATCAAATCTGTCTGTAAATGGTCTCCGCTCTCAGTGGCGCCCAACCCTTTAGTCTTCGTCAAAGTGTGAACTAATTTAAGTTTATTCAACATCGGCATTGAAGTTTTTATCATGCTTTGTGCCTCAATTGATTGCATTTGATGCACCGAACATACGGAATTTCAAATCAGTAGGTATGTATGTACTTAGTAGACACCTAGGTACCGACGAAGTGTGTAAATAGTAAATGAAATTAGATAAGTATCTGAAAAAAATGTAGCAGAGGTGTTTCTATAATCACAAGTAATTACAAGTCAATCATGTAATATATCTCAGGAGATAAAGGATTTCCTAAAACAAATACGACTTTATGATTGTTTATCGGTTTAAGTATTACGCAAAAACCACTAACCCATTTTTGATAGGGTGTTCGCTGAGTAAAAGTAATTAGCATTATGGATACGTACATTTAAAAAAATCACACGTTTCATATCTGGGTACGAACCTGTGCCCCGTATTTCGGTGCTACAACAGGTATATCACAGACAGTTAGAATCCATTTTATAACTCTCGTAGCAAAAAACCAAGTAATTTGGAACCGTTTTGATTCGAGTACCGTATAACCAATTACCTGCCTAGGTAACGAGATTATTCACGCTAGAAGTAGGCAATAACATAATCCGTAACCATATATATCTCTGAAGAATATCGATTATTCGTTTCAGTGATTGTGATGTAGGTACCTACCGTTCTCCGATATATTTGGAGCTTTTTGAACATAAAATTATAACATAGTTACAACACTACTCTCGCGGGAATAGTGCTGGGTCCTGATTAGCTAGGTACAGCTATGCTGGACTAAATCCAATAAGGGAAATATAAGGGGGGAGGCAGAACTGTAAGGGTCAAGTCAATATCAAGCGTGTACATTACCGGCACGATGGAGGCAGGCGCATCCCTCGGGTGGTATGGCTGGATCCTCAGGTCCTTCAGCACGGGCACAAACTGGAGCGCTCTCGAAGGGCTTAGAGTTCACACAACACAAATACACAGAAGATTATAGGTAGATTTCACCTGATTAGGAATTTTAGGCACAGGAGCACGCGCGAGGACATCTATGCCACACGGAAGTCGGTCAGTACAGTGTCATGAAGGGGGAAAGGACGACAAAATATCACATTAATCCTGGGTAGGCAGATGACGGTAGACGGGACACATTTTAACAAGCTACCTACATACAACATTCCAAAGTTATTTCGATATAGAGAAGTCAAAGTCAAAGCGATTATTCTGCTTAGGCCTACGGAGGAGATTACAAATAGTAATTTTACATTAAAAAGCATTTTTTCTTAAGTCCACATTGGGATAGCAACGCGACCTCGACCGATCTTCTCAGATCCGAAAATAAACTCAGCGGGCTTAAATTGTCTTTTTATATTCTTACTAGCCTGTGCCCGCGTATTCGTCCGCGTAGTATTTAACTTAACAAAAAAATCGGGATTATCGGGATAAAAGGTATCCTATGTGTTAATCCCGGTTATAAACTATCTGTTTTCCAAATTTCATCCAATTCCGTTCAGTAGTTTTTGCGTGAAGGAGTAACAAACATACATCCACACTCACAAACTTTCGCATCTATACAAATAAATAAAATTGGAGTGTCTGTTTGTAATATCAAAATAACACCTTTTCACTAATTGCATATGAAAGTACATACGACACATATAGCAAAAACGCAATTTAAAATGTTTTTGTCTGTCTGTCTGTATGTTTGTTCCGGGTAATCTCCGAAACGGCTGGACCGATTTTGACGGGACTTTCACTGGCAGATAGCTGATGTTATAGGGAGTAACTTAGGCTACTTTAATTTTTGAAAACAATTAGGGTTCCGCATAAAAAAATAAAAACACATAACATCAAAGAATATCTCCGAAACGGCTGGACCGATTTTGACGGGAATTTCACTGGTAGATAGCTGATGTTATAAGCAGTAATTTAGGTAACTTTTATTTTAGAAAAACAAAAATGAAATGGGTCCTGTCCGCGGGCTCAGAACGCGGGAGCGGGCTGTTTTATTAAGTTAAATTCCACGCGGACGAAGTCGCGGGCTCAGCTAGTTTATAATATTAGTAGGATGTATATGAAAACAAAGTATAATTACAAAGGTATATTATTTCTGTTTCACACGTATTCAGTTCCATTATCTTGTTTCAGGTTGCATCATTTTTCACAGCATTGAAGTCTAAAACCCACCACCACGAGTGGGCGTGGTCACCACCACATTCAGAGCACCACGGTACGTAAATTCGAGTCCCACTGCCGGCCCCTAGCGGATAAAGCGTGATGCTGAAGACAATAATTTAGCCCTTTTGACGACCCACTCCTGGGCACAGCCTCCCCTCACTACAAGGGGGATTCAGGCCGTAATCCACCACGCTGGCCCAGGCGCTTGGCGGATTTCACGTGTCTTTTCGAAAATTGGTTAGATTTTCTAAGACATGCAGGTTTCCTCACCATGTTTTCCTTCAGCGTCAGCGAATGATAATCATATAGAAGTTATGATTCGCACATAGATTTCGAAAAACCTAGAGGTGCGAGCCCTGGATCTGGTGGGCACCAAGTTGCGTGCTTAACCAATCTGCTATCACTGATGCTGATGATACATGTAACAAAATCTTATTTATTAATCTAGTGATTATTTGGTTGCAGGCCATTTTAGAAGCTTGAAGGAAAGCTTGCTTGGTAAGAAATTTTGACTAATTTACTTTAATCACACGTCGTATATACACGTGGGTGTATATTGCACAACTGATTGTCTTTTGCCCATTTACAATCGCACGTAATTGATGAATAAGATTTTGTTAAAACTAAAGTAGGTGTAAAAAAAATATTAAACCTACTTTTAAAAAACCTGGGTGTACTAAAGAGCTGGAAATAACTAGGGACATTATAATTTATTTAATGTGGAGTCTGTGCCAATTCAAATAAGTAGAGATAGGTAACCTACCTACGTAAGAAGTCGTCCTAAAACGTATTGTAAAGATTGTGGCATCGACTCAAAATGAAATAAATTATAAAGTCCCGTGGTTATTTGTAGCTAGTAAAATTTACTTAGGTACCGACACAATGTTCTAATTGTCTGAAACGAAACGGGGACAGTTTATTAAAAAAAAATGATTTTATTGTTAGCTAATTTGTTGACGGTTTTTGTTTTTGAATTGGTATTAGTAATAGATTAAACTGACCAACAAAAAAAAAAGTTCGCTTGCTTATCTTTTTTTTATGGTTGGACTGTAATATTCTTGGCCTGGGTTGCCATAACGAATTATCCCAAAGAAAGGGCTAGCGCAGAGTGCGTTCCAGCCAGAATCTTACCAACGATTAAACATCCCATATCTATTATTTATTTTCACCCCCTTACCGCGAGAATTTGCTAATTATTTTTTTACCCCTTCTCACCCCAGGCCCCCAAGTAGATTGGAGTTCCTACGTCCCTGAAGACGTTCAACCGTACAAGACCATCCCTGTGTACAAGCACAACGAACATGACATCACTCCATTTGAAGAACCAGAGTTTGAGGAGCCGAAGAAAGGACGCAGATAATAAAATAATATAATAATGGAAGACTCGTTTTATAGAATAGCCTGTACCAAGATATTTAAAAGGCAAATTATTATTATTTGATATTACCTGAGCAATGAAAGATTCTAAGGTTGCTTACGATTTCAAAGGCACCATGTTTAATATCAGAAATCATTGAACATTTTTTGTACCACTTTTATTTTACGCATACATATGTTGTTTTAGTTTAATTTAGTGAAACGTTTGCCCAATCAAAGCGAGCATGTGGTCTGTAACGGCTGTACCACGCGCCTTCTTTGTCGGACGTATGCTGAAACGGTAATTTACCACAAAAAATCATGATTTTTTTTTTACTCAGTGCCACTATCCTTACCGTATGTTAATACTTTTACTAATATTTTATGATTTCGCGATGGTATAGGCTGGCCAAGCGTGTGGATCCCGGGTTACGTTAGGAATGTATTTGGTGTTACCATAAGAAACACTTACCTTTATTTTATAATGTTCCTGTCAACAGCGCATTCTATTGTATACTATTGTAGTTAGTTTCTAAATAAATAGCTATATTAATTTATTGTTATTTATAAGTGAAAACGCATTTAATAGTTGGTAATTATTTATTTCAATAAAAAAATATATTTATAAAAAAAATGGACGTATTTCTTTTATATGCTTAATAATATAAAAATAGGTATAATATGAAAATAATATTTGAGCTCAAAATCACATATTTACATATTGTTTTATATTTAAAAGATAATAATATAGAACCTTGGAACATCTAGAGAAAATACCTACAAAACAATATTGAGATTCAAACATACAATATTAAAGCTATCCGTGATGTTCATTATTTATCACAGTATTATGTATAAATAATTTTTATTTTATCGTCAATGTTTATATAAAAATATTATATACACACATATTTTCAAATACTTTACATTCAAATTTACATTTTTACAGTACAATTACGTACATTATTCAAATAAAAACTTTACCGACAGAAATAACGATGTCTCTGTTTAAAAAATATATACAACCAAAATGTAATGTTTTTAAATGGCAGTGATAATACTTTCGTTACATATTTACACTTTACACTTAGATAATACATTTTATTTTCTTTTTAACGTACACTTTTTCCCTCCTTTAAGAAATTGCTAACTGTTGTTGAATAGTTGTTTCCTGAAAAAATATGTTTTAGACCAAAAAATGTGAAATTGGTTTGTTCAGAATCATAGTTTAGTCATATTTTAAATAAAAATTGTGGATATACCATTTTTTTCCGGATAAAAACACCTATACAGGGTCTATCAAAGGACCGAAATAACACTTGCGGGTTTGGATTAGAAACGGACATAGAAATCAATTATTGTATACAAATGTTAAGAGAAATTCGAACAAATAATAACTATTATTTTTTCGAGTCAATTTAAAAATGTATTCGTAAATGCCGTCATCACACTGTATCCTAGACCATTAGAACTGTTCTAAAGCCATAACACGAAAGCTGTGATCAATACAAAGTCCCGTACTTGATAGCTTATCTTCTGGAGGCATCTACTTTTCATCTACCATATATGAACCCGAACAACTTCAGAAGGAACAATACTAGACCGCTCTCATTCCAATTCCGTTAACTTCAAACACACACCCAAAAATATACACAACGTTATCAATATAGAATCGCTCACGAGACCCAGCACGCTGTTGCTGAACCAGCTATACTTAACCTTCTTCTTGGTCAAGCGCCGCTTGTCCACTACCAATTTCTTCGACCAGGACTGGAAATCCTTCGGCACGGCCTGACACTGGCTCGGGTGCCATTTCCTCGGAGCGTTCCCTGAGTCCCTCGCTTGGGCGCATATTTCATGGTTTTCAGCGGTCTGCAGTGCGCTCTTCAAGTCCTCGTCTATGGCTATAGTAACTGAACGCAGGTTGTATAACACGTCGATGGAATGGTACACTTGGTTTTGATCGTTCCTGATGAATATTATGAAGTCGGCGACATCTTCGTTGGTTGTAACGAACCAGTGAATGTATATTGATGATTGCGAACTGAAAGATACATTTTTCGTTAATGAAACACTTCACCGATCGCTGATTGACGGACAACTGATGATTGATTAAAGCTTGATTGAATCATCAGTCATGACAAAGTCGGTAAACTGTAGAACCCATGATGTCAATCGTAAGTCACGGTCATAAGCGTCAGTCAGACTCAGTCAGTAATCAGTCTAGCGTCAGTCGATCATCAGTCACACCTCATTCAGTTATTAGTCTATCTTCAGTGATCAATCTGGGGTCCGTTGATCGTCAGTCACACGTCAGTCAGTCATCAGTCTAACCTCAGTGATCAATCTAGCGTTAGTCAATCATCAGTCACCCGTTAGTCAGTCATCAGTCAGACGTCAGTCATTCATCAGTCAAACATCAGGCAATCATTAGTTATACGTCAGTTAGTGGTATTTAAAACGCTACTTACTACTGTATATCTCTAAACGCCAAATCCGGTTCAGATATATAATCAAACGACATATCCCCCTCGGTGTTGCTATCCGAAATCTTATTGTCAACCTCAATGTTGCCAGCGCACAATAGCCTCTCTTCGTCTACCGTCAATATGTTCTCGTTTGCCAATGTGAATGGTTCCGCGCATGTTATGTTTTTATATTTCTCATCTGTTTTTAATAAAGATGGCGGTAATCGGTTTAGATAATGTTTTAGGGGTCGCGTGAAGCAGTCGCATTTCAGATTGTTCCCTGAAAATATAAAAAAATAATTAAATGATAGAATGATGTTTCTAAAGTTTTCAGTTTTGGGATAATAGCTGTGTAAAAATTACAAAGTATATAAGCATAACCGGTGAAACGTGTTAATGCCACTTCAGCAGAACAGGTTGGGGCCGAAATCATCAAAAAGTGTTACAATAGTACCGTAAAGTGCTACATATTCTATATAATAAAAAATAAAATAATGATGAATCAGTTGTATTCAAAGTTTGATTATTCCTAAATACCAACACTACAACATTTAGCGTTCACCAAAGAGTGTCATAAGTACCATTAAGTGCCACATAAACTTCGCGATAGCGTAGTAATACGATGTTTATCAACCGGATGTATTTCATAGCAGACAAGCTTAAAACCAACACTGAGATAATGAACACATTTTTTTTTTTTTTTTTTTTGTGTTAATGGCCTCTTTCCACTGAGTCAGGCCCAATGTGATTCTGCCAATGTCGACGTAGTAGAGGAGACACGATGGAGATTTATTGACCAATCGGTGTCTTTGCCACTATTTGTATTGACACTGGCAGGAGTAAAGTGACAGATAATGTCATCCGGTCGAATCTGATGAGGTAAAAATGTATCACTTAAAGTGTCAACAAAATACCAAAAAGTGTCTACCTACCTTCAAAGTAAACCTTCAAACCCTCGTTCTTCACCTTCCTCACCAGCTGCGGTTCGAAGCTGATCAGTTGATTAAGTCTCAAATCCAGTACTCTAAGATTTTTAGCTTTTACTAAAACATCAGTAGGTATCGATTGGAGCGAGTTATTGGTCAAATATATCTCCGTTAAATTCTCCGGTAGATACAGTTTAGTTTCGGCTGTAAATAAAAAAAATACATACGGAATGTTTCAAACTAATAGTCCGAACTAATAATTGAGGTACATAGGTATACGGTAGGCGACATGTGAAGATCCTACTAATATTATAAATGTGAAAGTTTGTGAGTGTGGATGTATGTATGTATGTATGTTTGTTACTCCTTCACGCAAAAACTACTGAACGGATTTGAATGAAATTTGGAAGACAGATAGTTTATAACCGGGATTAACATATAGGATACTTTTTATCCCGATAATCCCGAAATTTTTGTTACGTTAAATACTACGCGGACGACGTAGTCCGTGGGCACAGCTAGTAATATATATACGGTAGGCGATATGTGAACTATTATGTACTATCACAGGTTTTTTTGTTACGGGCCTTTGAATATTTATCACAGAACAGATAAAAATATATCCTATAAGACAATGTAACTGCATTTACGAGTAGCAGCTACCATTATTCAAGTAATTTATTAGAAAAAAATGCGTATATTTTTCGCAAGTATTCTAATTTCGATAAATTTTCTATACCATTACATTTATCTCCGATTTTCGACGAAACCTTAAAGTGTTTATTCGGACTTTTGATACACCCTGTACATTTTAGCGTATATTAACCAGACTTGACGCAAGCACTGTTTCGAGACAATATTATTACAGTATAGTGTACTTACATGTCCTGGAAACCAAATCTTTCAAATCGTTGTGTGACAGATCCAAAATCTCCAGCGATGTTAAATTGCCGAGGACATCTGAAAACCAAATGGTGCTTGGTGAATGTAACACACCCTTAGAAGGATATCACGGCACTTGGTGGTTGCCGGTTCTATTCCCGTCGAGGCACAGAGGAAACAAACTGCATTTTCATAATTTGATGACCGCTTAGCGCAGTGGTTTGAGCGTAGGCCGCTCGGCTCACTGCACATGGTGGTTGCGGGTTCGATTCCCGCCGGGGAAAATTTCGGAAATGGCCTTTTCGTAATTCGCCCTAGTCTAGGTGTCACTGGGATCGCCTCGAGTCCATTGTACGGTACCCATAGTACAAGCGTTGGTTAGTTTGGGACCATACAGTTGGTGTGAGTTTGGCGATATTTATTTACATTTTAACGGGGTTTTATCGTCATATACGAGTATCGAGTAATACTTACTGTTTCTTATATCGTTGATATAATTTCCGGATAAATTTAGTTTTTTCACCGTTTTGGAGCCGAGTGTCAGGTCATAAGTCAACACCGGTATCTCGTTGTGACTCAGATCGATCTCGCGGAGTCTGTACCGGAACCACGGACTCGATGGGAACATCTTTTTGGTTAGGAAACCTATTTTATTATGGCTTAGGTCTACCTGTGGAGATAAATGTATAGGGTGAAATAAGAGTCAAAGACTGATATGTTGAAACAGAAAGGGTATACATTTTTTACGTTTACATTTTTACGAGGCGTATTAGATTTACGCGGAAGTGACAGATACAGGTAATAGCAGGTCATTGTACGAATTTCTTCGTGATCAGCGACCGTGCCATAGCAACAATAATTAAAAAATAAAGTATAAACTGTAAGAAAAGTAATTATTATCGTTGTTTACTTTAATTCTGAGTCGAGGTCGCGTTCCGATCTGGTTGTAGATATAAGAAATACTTAAGTAAAACTAGTTTCTGCCCGCGACTACGTCCGCGTAGACTTAAGTAAAGTATTCTATGTGTTAATCCAGGTTATAAACTACCTGTGTTCCAAATTTCATCCAAATCCGTTCAGTAGTTTTTGCGTGAATGAGTAAAAAACATACATCCACACTCACAAAACTTTCGCATTTATAATATTATAGTAGGATACGGTGAAGGAAAACACCGTGAGGAAACCGGCATGTCTTAGAAGATCTAACCAATTTTCGAAAGACATGTGAAATCCGTTAACCCGCACTGGGCCAGCGTGGTGGATTACGGCCTGAATCCCCCTCGTAGTGAGGGGAGGTCCGCGCCCAGGAGAGGGACGTCAAAAGGGCTTAATTATTTATTATTTACTTATGCAAAAATGAAAAATTGAAAATGCCCCCGTAGGCCTTTACAAAATGAAAGCTTTGACTTTGACTTTGATCTAATAGATTAACTTTTAACACCCACCACTTCCAGTGACAGACAGTCGTCGAGCAATCCGTTTGTTTTATTGTCAATCTTCTCTATGAAATTGTGAGACAGATCCAACTTCCTGAAAAAAAAGGTATTACATTATGGATCCTATTTCAGCACTAATCGTTTACAAACGGCTCGTTTAAATCTCTGATTATTAGGATTGATGATTTATGTATTAGTTTTGACTCCCTCATTTATATTTAAGACTAGCTGAGCCCGCGACTTTGTCCGCGTGGAATTTAACTTAACAAAAAAGCCCGCTCCCGCGGTCTGAACACGCGCGACAGGACCAATTTCTAAAATTTAGTTTTTCTAAAATAATAGTAGCCTAAGTTACTGCTTATAACATCAGCTATCTACCAGTGAATGTCCCGTCAAAATCGGGCCAGCCGTTTCGGAGATACTCTTTGATTTCATTTGTTTTTATTTTTTTACGCGGAACCCTAATTGTTTTTTCTAAAAATAAAGTAGCCTAAGTTACTCCTTAAAACATCAGCTATCTGCCAGTCAAAGTTCCGTCAAAATCGGTCCAGCCGTTTCGGAGATTACCCGGAACAAACACACAGACAGACAGACAGACAGACAGACAGACAGACAAAAAAAAAAAAATCTCGTTTTTGTTATAGGTATCGTATGTACTTTCATATGCATTTAGTGAAAAGGTGTTAATTTGATATTACAATCAGACACTCCAATTTTATTTATTTCTACTATAGATGTATAGATAACCAATGCAATGTATATTCAACAGAAAATCTAAATATCTGTCATTATCTTGTTATGACATTATAATGATTGACATAAGAATATACAACGAATCTAAATATTGATTCCACGGAGCTTTAATTCTCAGTAAAAAAATATTAACTAAGCTACAATTTAATGTAATAACTCTGGCTCAAGTGGACGGCAGCAGCCCAGGGGATGAATTTTCGAAAACGTAGAAAATCTTTAAGATTGTATTTTTTTCTGTTGTTTTCGATGAACCAATTTTAATTTAGTTTTTTTTTGTATTAAAGTTGCCTTGATCGCGAGTGTTCTTAGCTATGATTCATGAAAATGTGTTCAGCCGTTTAAAGTTTATCAGCTCTTTTCTAGTTAATGAAGGCATATGAGCAACTTGCACCTTAAATTTTTAATTTTTGTCTATTGGTTTGGCTTTTGGCCAGTGCTGGCTCTCACTAATCGTATGAAATGTAGCTATGATAGCTGCTTAACGTCGAATTTCTTTAACCCCACCAGTCGACCCTCAGCCTGGTTCTATCACCGACGAATTACTAAGATTCCTCGGTCAAGACATGAGAGGTCAATACCTCAAAGCGACCAGGGTCTTGAAGGCCTCGTTGGGGACGTGTTCCAGGCCGTTCCCGCTGAGGGACAGGTCCAACAGCTGCTGCAGACCCTGGAAGGCCTGCGGGGCGACGCTGCTGATCTGGTTGCGGGACAGGTCCAGCTGGAACGTGGTGGGCAGGTTCCCGAACGAGGACTTGCTCAGGGCCGTCAGGTTGTTGTCCTGAAATACAATAGGGCGGCAGTTCTCAATAATGGTTTGGCGATAAAACTCATTGGAATATTTTACGGACCCTAAAATAATCAAAAACTGGTTTTATATAATAAATATCGCCAGACGAACACACCAACTGTATGGTCCCAAACTAAGCAAAGCTTGTACGATGGGTACCGCACAATGGAATGGGGGCGATCCCGGTGACACCCAGACCTGGGAAAATTACGTAAAGACCATTTCCGAAATTTGCCCCGGTGGGAATCGAGCCCGCCACCACCATGTGCAGTGAGCCGAGCGGCCTGCGCTCGAACCACTGCGCCAAGCGGTCGTATTATGACAGGAAGAGGGGGTCGGGGGGGGTTAGGGCTTCGCTCTCTCTCTCATCGTATGAAACTCAGTTCAAACTCAAAATTGTTTTTATTCACGTAAGCCAACTAGGCATTTATGTACAGTCAGAATCGACCGCCGGCTCGGAATGCCGCTTCCACTGAAAAGAGCCGCCGAGAAACTCAATGGTTACTTTTTTCTAGGAATAAAAGATGGTGCACATTCTCAGGAACAGCAACAGAATTCACATTCTGCTCACGCAGGCAACACCATTGTCACTAAATAAGTAAATAGTAATCGAATCTCACTCAGATTTAGGTATTTAAATTAGAAAGCTAGTTTAGTGAGGTGATAAATTAAAAGTTTACAAATGAAAATGATCTATATACATATATAAAAAATAATCTCTATTTCCTTGGTCATCGCATCACGCGTGAACAGATCAACCGATTTCGCTAAATATATTTTTTGTTGTGTTTATGATTGTCAGGAGAAGGCTCTTATGAAAGAAAACAATAAGAATGTTGAGCTGAACAATTCGAATACAATATTCAAAGTTATTACAGGACGTCTGTCGGGTCAGTTAGTATATCTATATATACAAAAATGAATGTTTGTCTGTATGTCCTGATCTTCAGCAAAGTGTTGTGCATGAGCCCACAAAGGTTTCTGAGTTGGTACGACCGATCTTTGATAGCGTAGCAACGCGCGCAGGGTACAGATGGTCATTTATACAACGGAGGTGGATAAGAGGATAATTGCTTTGGTGTGATGCCTTCCATGCTAAATAACAACAGCTATTTGAAACTCACCTGTAGATACAAGTACTGTAAGCTGCTCAAGGTGTTCAGCGCCTCCCAGGGCGGCCTGGTGAGTCCGTTGGCAGCCAGGTCCAGCGCCTGCAGCGTCAGCAGGCTACTGAAGCTGTCCCCGGCGAGCGAGTCGCCGAGCATGTTGGCGGACATGTTCAGCCGCAGCAGCGCGTTCATGCTCGGCCAGGTGCCGCGCGGTACCTCGGTCAGCTGGTTGTGGGAGACGTCTAGGGAGCTGGGACAACGAGCTGTTTAGGCCTACGGGGGCACTTGCAAATCGTCGATCGATGGTCGTAGACGTAAAGAGAAATATGTGAAAATTATAGCTTTTCGAATCGGAACGGGACCTCGATTGAGACTGATCTTTTCATAATTTTTCGCCAGTTGTTTATAATCTTACTATATATAATATTATAAATGTGAAAGTTTGTGAGCGTGGATGTATGTTTGTTACTCTTTCACGCAAAAACTACTGAAGGGATTTGGAACACAGATAGTTTATAACCTGGATTAACACATAGAATACTTTATTTAAGTCTACGCGCACGAAGTCGCGGGCAGAAACTAATAATGATACAAATAATGGTTCATTAAGGACAACAGTCAGGTTTTTTTAAGGGATGCAGTCAGCTCTCATAATAGTATTAAAACTTGTGCTATGAGTGCTGATTAATTCACTAACTTTAACCAAAGGCTCCGTCGAATATCAACGGAAAATTCCAACTCTGTGGGGTCCAGAATCATGAGTCCAATCCATGATATCAGTTTTCGTCACGAAGCCCCTTACACCCTGTATATTGTGTGTGGGGGGGGGGGGGGGTCTGTCCTCACCTCAGGCTGATGGGGATCTGGAAGAGCCTGGCGAGGCGGTTGTGCGAGAGGTCTGTCCTCACCTCAGGCTGATGGGGATCTGGAAGAGCCTGGCGAGGCGGTTGTGCGAGAGGTCTGTCCTCACCTCAGGCTGATGGGGATCTGGAAGAGCCTGGCGAGGCGGTTGTGCGAGAGGTCTGTCCTCACCTCAGGCTGATGGGGATCTGGAAGAGCCTGGCGAGGCGGTTGTGCGAGAGGTCTGTCCTCACCTCAGGCTGATGGGGATCTGGAAGAGCCTGGCGAGGCGGTTGTGCGAGAGGTCTGTCCTCACCTCAGGCTGATGGGGATCTGGAAGAGCCTGGCGAGGCGGTTGTGCGAGAGGTCTGTCCTCACCTCAGGCTGATGGGGATCTGGAAGAGCCGGGCGAGGCGGTTGTGCGAGAGGTCTGTCCTCACCTCAGGCTGATGGGGATCTGGAAGAGCCTGGCGAGGCGGTTGTGCGAGAGGTCTGTCCTCACCTCAGGCTGATGGGGATCTGGAAGAGCCTGGCGAGGCGGTTGTGCGAGAGGTCTGTCCTCACCTCAGGCTGATGGGGATCTGGAAGAGCCTGGCGAGGCGGTTGTGCGAGAGGTCTGTCCTCACCTCAGGCTGATGGGGATCTGGAAGAGCCTGGCGAGGCGGTTGTGCGAGAGGTCTGTCCTCACCTCAGGCTGATGGGGATCTGGAAGAGCCTGGCGAGGCGGTTGTGCGAGAGGTCTGTCCTCACCTCAGGCTGATGGGGATCTGGAAGAGCCTGGCGAGGCGGTTGTGCGAGAGGTCTGTCCTCACCTCAGGCTGATGGGGATCTGGAAGAGCCTGGCGAGGCGGTTGTGCGAGAGGTCTGTCCTCACCTCAGGCTGATGGGGATCTGGAAGAGCCTGGCGAGGCGGTTGTGCGAGAGGTCTGTCCTCACCTCAGGCTGATGGGGATCTGGAAGAGCCTGGCGAGGCGGTTGTGCGAGAGGTCTGCGCGGCGGCAGCTGGCGAGCTTGGCGAGGGCGCCGCGCGACACGTCGCGCAACTGGTTGTGCGACAGGTCCAGCTCCAGGAGCGTCGCCACGCTGCCGAACGTCGCCGGCTTGATCAGCTCCAGGGAGTTGTGGCTCAGGTTCAGCAACCTGTTTAACCATGACCAGAACTGGTTGCACCAAAAAACTAGAAACTTTGCAATTTCTAATTTCATTCGGAGACGGTGCCACTATCTTAACACCTGGACCCATCTATACAGGTTGAAACAGAAAGGGTATACTTGATGTTTCAAAACTGAACTTTGTAATTCTAAAACCATCAGCTTTGGAGGAAACTTGAAAAACAAAAGGTGTTACAAGAATACAGCTATTGACAGATTTCACAAGTCTACAGAACCTAGTACATCAACTTTCCCACAAAGCCGATGGTTTTAGATTAACAAAGCAAAGTTGCAAAAATAATAGTATACCCTTTCTGTGTCACCTAGTATTATTCTTCACATCTGAGGTCTTTACCTTAACGAGAAGAGGTTTTGGAAGACGGAGTTGAATATATCGCTCAAGTTGTTGTACGACAAGTCCACGGTGTGGAGTTCGTACAGTTTGGGGAAGGCTTGCTTCGGGATGCTCTGGATTTTGTTGTATGACGCGTTCAGCACTTGGATCCCGGTCATATTGTGGATGGGAATCTGCCGAGAAAGGTCATTTTAGTATAATAATAAATATCGCCAGACTGACACAGCAACTGTTTGGTCCCAAACTTAGCAACGTTTGTACTATGGGTACCGTACAATGGACTGGGGGCGATCCCAGTGACACCCAGACCAGGGGAAATTACGAAAAGGCCATTTCAAAAATTTGCCCTTGCGGGAATGAAACCCGCAACCACCATGTGCAGTGAGCCGAGCGGCCTACGCTCGAACCACTGCGCCAAGCGGTCGTCCAATATAAAAAGTGATAATAATAATGATGGAACTAACCTGAGAAAAATCTTCAAACTGATTATAAGCGACTTGCAGTGTGTACGCATAGCTGTTCTCGTCGAACGCGCGTCTATCGACCATAGACAAGTTATTGTGGCTCAGGTCCAAAAGGGTCATGTTATTGCAGTTCTCAAAGGAACCCGGTTCTATCATAGACAATTCGTTATGGGATATGTTCACGACGGCCAGATAGAGGTCAGTGAATGCTTGTTTCTCTATGGTCTTGATTTTGTTTTCAGACAAATTTATTATCTGTAATAAGAATATTTTTCATTGTTTTTTAATATTGAAGTTAACGATTGCTATTTTAAAATTACTATCTTACATCATAAATTATATTATTATAATAATAATTGGCACTAGTAATCCCAGCAAAGCAGTGATAGCCGATTGGTTAACCTGCATGTCTTAGAAGATTTAACCAATTTTCGAAAGACATGTGAAATCCGCCAACCCGCACTGGGCCAGCGTGGTGGATTATGGCCTGAATCCCCCTCGTGTTGAGGGGAGGCCCGTGCCCAGGAGTGGGACGACAAAAAGGGCTAAAATTATTTATAATTATTACTTGTAATCCCACGTGCGGGCCTCCCCTCTATACGAGAGGGGCTGGCCCACGATGGCTCTTTGCGGGTTGGCGGATTTCAGACGCCTTGGAAATGTATAAGACATGGCGGTTTCCTCACGATGTTTTATTCACCGTAAGCAAGTGATAATTTATATTCTAATCAGAATTCGCATATAGATTTCGAATAACCCAGAGGTGCCAGCCGGGGTTTGAACCCAAGACTTTGAGCCCGCAAGACGGATGCTTTACCAATCGGCTATCACTGCTTCTACTCTATCGATGAAATTATTAACCCTATTCAGGGATGTTATAACTATTTAAGGATTTCTTTTCACTTGCCTCGGCGTATTTCACAGATTGGAACATCTGGTAATCGACTTTGGTGATTTTGTTCCGCGACAGGTCCACTGTGCCTATTCTGGTAACTGCTGAGAAGGTTCCTCTGCCTATATCCGATATCTGATTGTCTTGGAGGTATAAGCGCCTGTAAACGAAATTTAGTTAGACAATGGCGTCCCAGCCGTCCCGTCACATCCCGTCACATCCCGTCCCGTCACATCCCGTCCCGTCACATCCCATCACATCCCGTCCCGTCCCGTCACATCCCGTCCCGTCCCGTCATATCCCGTCCCGTCTCGTCCCATTCCGTGCCATCCTTTGCTATCACATCCCATCTTATACTATCCCATCCCTTCTCATACTATTCCATCCCATCCCATACTATCCCATCCCCTCTCATACTATCCCATCCCATCCCATACTATTCCATCCCATCCCATACTATACCGTGCCATCTCATCTCATCTCATCTCTCATACATTTCTTTAGTTTTTACACATTTTACGATTTCCTCCCGTCCTTTCTCCTATCCCTCCCCTCCCTTCCACTCCTCTCCCCTCTACTCCTCTCCCTGCACATCTCCTTCCCCCCTCTCAAATGAATTATTGAGATACAAAATGAACATCAGATTCGATAGACTGCAAATATCACCGCTCATCTTATGATTGTCTTCAGCAACTTAAGGTAACCAGTGACAGCTACTGGCATTTTAAACGGTCGTTTTAAAAGGTCTTCGGGCGGCCGAGAGACCTTCTAACCACCAGCCCATAGCATGAAAAGAAGAAGTCGTGGCTCACCTGAGAAACCTCATCCCCCTAAAACTGTTGGTGTCTAATTTCTTAATCTTATTGTTGTCCAAATGTACTACTTTTATCACTGTGTTCCTCGCGAACATGCCCCTGTAATGAAATAAGAAATCTCAAGTACCCTAGACCAGGGGTCGGCAACCTGCGGCTCGCGAGCCACGTGCGGCTCTTTGGATGTGAAGCTGCGGCTCTGTAGTTCCATACGCAAATATTACTTATTAAAAAAAAACTTTAAATATCGTTCTGAATCGATTAACGAGGATTAGGCACCATTTCCATCCCTCAGCCACTTGTACTCGCTTTTCATAGATATATTTTTCTTACCAATAAATAGATTAGTTTTTTTATCAAAAAACAAAGAACAAAAACAAAGGTCAAAAAATTATTTATGCAAGTAGAAGGTACTATTGATTGTTGACAAGAAAAAGAATTGTGGCTCTTTAAAAACTTTAAAATTTTATAAATTGTAATTTTTTACTCTTCCCACTCAAAAGGTTACCGACCCCTGCCCTAGACCTACACACAATGAAAAAAAAAACACAATCTAATTGAGAACTTCTCCTTTTTGAAGTCGGTTAATAATGTTTTATAAACTTTTTCTACAATATCTGCTACTATTGAATGCAATTTAAACAGCGTTCTAGGTCAATGGAAGTGTCTAATGCACAGTCTAATGCCAGACACACACGAAATTTGTGACAAATATTCCAAGTTCTAATTAATATAAAGGTGCTACAGCTCATACACATGCCGGCTCGAACGGCGTAGTACCACACTCTCACAGAATATAAATAAATAAATACCGCCAGACTGACACACCAACTGTATGGTCCCAAACTAAGCTACGCTTGTACTATGGGTACCGTACAATGGACTGGGGGCGATCCCAGTGACGCCCAGGCCAGGGGAAATTACGAAAAGGCCATTTCAAAAATTTGCCCTGGCGGGAATGAAACCCGCAACCACCATGTGCAGTGAGCCGAGCGGCCTACGCACGAACCCCTGCGCCGAGCAGTCGTCGAAGTAACGGCGTAATGTTGCTATAAAAGCTGCGATTCGCACGAAGATTGACAAAGCCGGACCCGTACCTCTATCTATACCAAGTCCCACTCCGCTTCCAATTCGGTAACATACGAGCAATGCCATTGGTATTGCAAGCTATAGGCTACGGTAACAGCTTAACAACAGGCGGTTAAGACTCACCTGGGTATATCAGCTATCTGGTTATGACTCGCGTTACACCAGCCTAGTTTTGTGAGATCACCAATATGGCTACCATCCAATTTTATTATGTTGTTGTAACTGGAAATAAAAGTGAATAAATAAATATATCGCCAGACTACACCGACTGTATGGTCCCAAACTAAGCAACGCTTGTACTATGGGCACCGTACAATGGAGTGAGGTCGATCCCAGCGATACCCAGACTGGGGCGAATTACGAAAAGGCCGTTTCGTTAATTTAACAGTGATGGGAATCAAACCGGCTTTTACTCGAACGACTACGTCTAACTCTAATCGTGCTGTTAAGGTCTACGGGCGCACTTACAAAATGTCATGTTACACCTTACTTAAATTTTACAACCAGGTCGGAACGCGAAATCTACTGAGAAAATGTGGCAGGATACTCAGCAAGCTTTTTTTTTACATGTTTTTTTTTTAATACAAATGTATTAAGTTCAACTAGCGGCAGACGTTGTCGTGCATCACTTAGATGGAACCCAATTGCAGGCCAACTACCAGGTCCAATTCTGAGTCAAAAAAATTCATCAAAATCTGTCCAACCGTTTAGGATTTCAATGACATACACACATACAGCAGAATTATATAATATTTATGTATAAAGATAATTACGTTAACATACCTTATATCCAATACCTCCGTGTCCCTTAAACCTTTGAACTGATTCCGTTTCAGTGTTGCCAACTTGTTACCGTGTAAATCTAATGTTTTCAACTTTTTCAACGTCTGAGAAATTAAGATAATTTTATTAAAATACAAGGTTCTCTCTTATTTTTATAATGTAACTTCATAAATTCTTAAAATTACGCACCTACCTACCACTAAAAAGATAATCTAATGGGTTTTATTCTAACAGGCTTGAGCTTTTAACTCACTCGGTACCAACCAAACAACAGAAAATATTTATACCATCACATATTATTTTTAACCACCGACGAAAAAAGAGGGGTGTTATAAGTTTAATATGTGTGTCTGTGTGTCTTTCTGTGGCATCGTAGCGCCCAAGCGGATGAATCTTTTATTTTTTTTTGTTAGAAAGAGTTATTCTGATTGGTAGTCTTCTTAGTTATGTTTCATGAAAATCGGTGCAGACGTTTGAAAATTATCAGCTCTGTTATAGTTTATAAATACGTCGCATCTGGGGATTTTTAAATATTTAATTTAGAGATTAGAGATTAACAGGTACGGTATGTAAGAGGGTATGGTATGTAACCAATCAAACACACACAATAAAAAACATCAAAATCGGTCCAGCCGTTTAGGAGGAGTTCTGTGACAAACACACGTAGAAAATAATTCTACTTTACAAAGTTTATGCCGTCCTCGGTTCAATGAAGGTGTGACATACCTGAAAGGCTTCTATGGGGATATCGGAGATGAGTCCGTTGGTGAGATGCAGCCTCTCCAGCCTCCCAGCCGCCTCGCTGCCCGCGAATATATCCTTACCCAGCTTCCTCATCTGATGCCCGTCTATTGATAGCACTGATAGGTTGCCTAATATCTGTATAATGTCAAAGGTGATGTTGGTAGAAGCCGACTACAACTTATGTCGTACAGGTTGAAACAGAAAGGGTATATTTTTTTTTTCAAAGCGTAACTTTTAATTCTAAAACTATCAGCTTCGGAGGAAACTTGAAAAACAAAAGGTGTTACAGGGATACAGCTGTTGACAGATTTCACAAGTCTACAAAACCTTTAGTACTTCAACTGTCCCACAAAGCCGATAGTTTTAGATTTACAAAGTAAAGTTGCAAAAAAATAGTATACGCTTTCTGTTTCACCTCGCACTGTTGCTCGGAATAGTACCACTCTCTCACAGAAGATCGGCGTAAAGTACCGATTATTAGATGAGTTTCGCACAATGAGTGACAGAGAGTTCCACCACTGCCATTCAGGTCGGCAACATGCGAGCAATGCCTTTGGTATTGCAAGAACCTGTAAGCTACGGTAACTGCTTAACGACTGGCGGATCATACGCTTGGTTACCGATTTTTTTTTATTAAGTTATAGGCAAGTATTTGACCACAATCTCACCTGATGGCAAGTGACGATGTGGTCTGCGGTGGTGCATACTTGCCTAGAAGGTACATTTTCACTCTCGACTTGTAAACATCCAGGTTATAGTCAACCGGGAACAAAGACGCCGGCAAGGTGTTCGTTCCATTCCTTGGCAGTTCGCACAGTGAAAGTGGAAGCGAAACGCTTGGTACGACCCGAACGAACATTGTTATATGAAAAAGCTGATTGACTGCTTTATCATCGCAGAGCCTACACCGCTGTGATTAGATACATGAAATTAAGACAGTAGGGTACATGGGCATGGGCCATAAGCCTATTACATGCTTACATATTACATATTTTTATTCATGTAAGCCTACAGAGCATTTATGAATAGTCAGAATCTACCGCCGGCTCGGAATGCGGGTTCCACTGAGAAGATCCGGCGACAAACTCAATGGTTACTCTTATCAATGAATGAAAGATGGTGTACATTCTCAGGAACAGCAACAGAATGAGAGCAGGCGACAACATTGTCAATAGAAAGTACTAGAGAGTAATACTCTAGTGGTTCCTTGGTAGTCTCGACACATGTAGACGCTATTATAAATAGCCTTTTTGTAAATCGACACAGTCTGGGTGTCACTGGGATCGCCCCCAGTCCATCGTACAGTACCCATAGTATAAGCGTTGCTTAGTTTGGGACCATACAGTTGGTGTGTTAGTCTGGAGTTGTTTATTATATTAAAAATCTTACCCTGAAGGCTTCTTTCGGGAATTCCTCAATCTCGGTGTTCACCATGTATAATGCTTGTAAGGTCTTGTTTACACCGGCAAATGCATACTCTCCTAAAGACTTTATAGGTGTGTCTATTATGTGTATCACCCTTATTGTAGATATGTGAAATAGTGGGCCGAAGATATGCGCTGGAAGAGAGAGATAGATATACAGGTTGAAACAGAAAGGGTATACTTTTTTTTCAAAACTTCACTTTGTAATTCTAAAACTATCAACTATTTATTACTTTCATAATATGCATTTAGTAAAAAGTCATAATTTTGATATCACAAACAGATACTATATATACTATTTTAAGTATTTGTATGTATAGATGAAAATCTGATAAATATTAAAAGTCTTAGAACAAAAGTAGTTGTTTTAATGTTAGAAATATAGTCCGCATGCAAGACCCAACTAATGGGCTATCTCCCTTTACCAAAGGCTATCTGCTGCTACTGCTTTATTGTCATACTAGCTGAGCCCGCGACTTCGTCCGCGTGGAATTTAACTTAACAAAAAAGCCCGCTCCCGCGTGCAGAGCCCGCGCGATAGGACCCATTTTTTTAAATTTAGATTTTCTAAAGTAAGTTACTCCTTATAACAACAGCTATCTACCAGTGAAAGTCCCGTCAAAATCGGCCAGCCATTTTGGAGATACTCTTTGATTGCATGTGTTTTTATTTTTTTACGCGGAACCCTAATTGTTTTTCTAAAATTAAAGTAGCCTAAGTTACTCCTTAAAACATCAGCTATCTGCCAGTGACAGTCCCGTCAAAATCAGTCCAGCCATTTCGGAGATTACCTGGAACAAACACACAGACAGACAGACAGACAAAAAAAAACGCGTTTTTGTTATAGGTGTCGTATGTTATTTCATATGCATTTAGTGAAAAGGTGTTATTTTGATATGACAAACAGACACTCCAATTTTATTTATTTGTATAGAAGAAATAAAATAGTAAAACAAACATACTCACCAATTTTGCACTCTTTCAACACCAATTTCTCAATTGGCAACCCCAGCCTAGCTATATTACCCAGTCCGACGCTCAACACCGCCAGCCCGGTGTTCTCACATCTTATATGCAAGCCTGTGTCCGTGCCGTTGTCACAGACACAGGGGTACATGAGCTGCAGCTCAGATACCTTGGGACAAGGGTATTTGGGGCCGGGCGGTATATATTCAGTGCTGGTGTATGTGAGCAGTGTTGCCAGGGTAAATATTAATTTGATGATCATTTTTGTGGGTGGTTGACCTGGAAAATGGAATAGAATTAGAGTGCATTAAGTTTTTGTGAAGTAAGAATGAAAGAAAGAAAAATATTCAACATATTTATTAATTTACTAGCTGTGCCCACCGACTTCGTCCGCGTAGTATTTAACTTAACAAAAATTTCGGGATTATCGGGATAAAAAGTATCCTATGTGTTAATCCCGGTTATAAACTATCTGTGTTCCAAATTTCAATCAAATCCGTTCAGTAGTTTTTGCTTGAAGGAGTAACAAACATACATCCACACTCACAAACTTTCGCATTTATAATATGAGTAGGATTATGCTCTAAAACACTAAGAGCATATTGAATACAATGAGACAAGTTTGTCAATTCTGTTAATATAAAAAATAAATAAATATCGCCAGACTGACACACATTGTATGGTCCCAAACCAAGCAATGCGTGTTCTATGGTTACTGTACAATAGACTGGGGCTATCCCATTATCACCCAGACCTGGGATTACTAGGACCTGAAAAAATATAGTTGACCAAGCAACAATATTTTTTCATAAGAAAAGTCCATAGATGCATGTCCAACCAATGACTTTCGAAAAACAAGCCCAGGCTGTGCCTTTTTTTTATCGTTGGAAAACCCTTTATGGGGCCCCTCACGCCTCGGGGGAGACGAGAGGGGTATGTGGGAGTCCCTGCGCCAGAAGGGCGCAGTATACCCACTAAAAACCAATGGTGTACCACCCTCCGCAGTGGGGCGCCCGGGGTCCATGGGAAATGCTGCGAGATGCCCTGAAGCCCAGGCTGTGCCTACTAGGATACTACAAGTATGAAACCTATCTTTTAATATTAACAAATTATTATTTGTTTGCTTTCTTTAAGTAGGTACCTATAAATAATATTGTTTTTCCTTATTGCTAAATGGCATAAAGTCTTTTTTCCCATCTTCTGCAACTGTTTGGTAATCCCCATTTTGATTCGAGCCACCCAAAAGCGTGAGTCATTGCTCTTATTTGAATAAGTGACGATATTTCTAGCAATCTTTTAAATTTTTTCTTTAAGAATAAATTTAATCAATTTAAAAAGAGCTCCAGCTGTACAAAAGACGTATTAACCTTTAATATCATAAAGGAACAAGGTGTCAATAGCAAAAACAACATTTATCAAGGCTGCATAACAAGCAATGATTTAATAAATAAAGTTTGAATTAAGTTCCAATGGCACTTTCAATAGGTTGATAAACCTGTTTAAATTACTCGTTACTCGACAATTGCGCGTAATTTTTTTGCAAATGATATGTAGGAACAATTGAGACCAATTAATATACAATAACCATTGGAGTTTCCTTGAAATCATAACTTGAAGTTCTAAGTTAGTCACTACTATAACTTTCACTTAGGAAAACACACATTTAAAGCCATTACCTGCGTTTAATCCTTGAATCAACATAGATTACAGTAAATCCTGCAGTGTATTGTGATTTTCAGCTGCTTTAACATAATAATTGCGTTTAAAACACGCAATATTATTTTCTTAACAGAACTGCAAAACCTTCCCCACCATGACCAAAACGAAACTGATCCAACCAAAGAGAATATTTTCTATCACTGTGATCGATCATAGACAAAGAAATGATGACAATTCGTGAAATGTCATATTACGGATAACTTTACCATTATTGTCACACGACAAAAAATATTAATTCAATATAGCAGTTTTTTCACTCCATTTTGGTTATCCAAATTGGACGGTCACATTTTTGTATTGTATGGTTATTAATTGTGTTTGTTATTGCTATTTGTTACTTGACCCTGGCGAAACACCTATTAACTTGGTGGGTCATATTTTTAAAGAAAGACGCAGAACAGTTTTTTTCCGTTTGTAGTAGTAAAGTTTCCTATTACAGTAATCTTTGTAGTAAAGTGACGGATATTTTACTATAAGTTATGAGACATATAGGGAAAACCAAAACTTAAAAAATCATGTTTAACCACTCTTGTGTCAATTGCCCACACTCACACACATTTATGAACATAATTGTAATGGTTAAAAAGATATTATTTTTCAATCATCAACATTACCCATTTTAATTCAAAGGACCATAAGTTTAGGAAATTAATTTAAAAGAAAAATGACAACACCATATTCTTTCCACTTCCCGCCATAACGTCCAAAAGACATGAGTCGTCAGTTGTCACTTGTCGTGATTGTCAAGCCAAATGTTCTTTTCGTTTGCTATCAGCCCCCGTATTAATAAATTCATATGGAATCCCACACATAAATGATAAGACAATAATCTAATAAGTACAAAACATAAAATTCATGTATGGCACCAAAGAAAAATAGGAATCTTGGCGCTCAGAGTCTCAAATGTGACGAAATGGAACACACTGACAATGTTTTCAGATATAACTGGTGGGAAGTATTCTGCTTTCCTTACTTAATATGCGGGAGGTTGTGGAATTGCTGCATGTCTATATGCGCTGGAACAAACCAATGCCTTGTGTACTGGATGATGATCCAGTGGGTGGTATGCAAAATCACGCGGCTCACGACTCCGGACCCAATAATCTTTCCTTACTACTTCTACATGTTCTGCCAAGTTATTGTACTAACAGCATTTTTCGTTATGCTATGGATTTGGTTCGGAAAAACCGTTATAATACCGTTTTTCGTTGCAATCTGGGAAGCACTATCGGGTGAAGACCAAACTCCTGTTGTCAGAAACGCAACAAGATTGTCATTCAGAAAATATTGTTTTAGAAAAGGTGAAATATTTGATGGCTCGCCCAATGCCGCATATACTATCGCTCCGAGTCGTACAACAAATGTTGTAATCATTTTAATAGATGTTTTCATACTCATTGTTCTTTACTAGTACATGTTCAGAAAAATATACCATGATTTTTATTCTATTACTTAGTGTTTTAGTTAGTAAGTATAATTGGCGCTTAGCCGTTCTAATAAACTTTAAATGAATAAATAAATAAGCGACAAAAGCTTAGACTTGTTTATTTATACCTGTGTTACGACTACAAGTAGGAACGTTTGTTTTATTTATTTTATTTACACACTAGCGGCCCGTCCCGGCTTCGCACGGGTGAACATTTGGAGTAAATTTCTTAGTTGTTCTGAAAATAACTTTTTCATTACTCATACTCTGAAAGTAGGTCTGAAGATGCCTGAGGAGCGGGTTGAAAGTAATACTTTTCCGGCCCGGGAGAATCGCTTTCAACTGACAGCTGTCAAATTATAAAAAAAAACTAGTTCCATTTTCCCATTTCTATGGAACCATGTTCAAACTTTTTCTACAGTCACTCAATTACACCGCTATGTAAAATTGAAATAAAATAAAGTTAAGTATTACTTAATTAAATAATTTATATTTTTAAATGACTTCATTATAATTTAGTTTCAACAATTTTGAAAATAACATAGATTTGGGCATAATATTTAATGAAAATGAAAAATAATGGCTAAATAATGAAGTTGGCCGGCCAACGAAAACAAAAAACAAAATAGGCGGCAATACGATCTCTTTTTTTTCGAGTTGTAGAGTATTGTTCATACTTCCTTGTATTATTTCTTTAGCCAATTCTTGTTATTATTTTTACTTTCCTTGTATTCGTAATGAAAAGCAAAGTGTTTACCTCAGGTGAAAGACTTATTTTGTCCCTCGAACCATTAGCGCCTTCGCTATGCTCAGGCGCCAAACCACGTCTCGGGCCAAAATAAGTTACATTCACCCCTTGTGTAACAATGTACTATTATAACTGGAACAAAAAAATTGCTATGAAAAAAGTCAAAATATTCAATGCTGGTTGCGTCCGCTACGTAGGGAGCCGACCTATTTCATAGATGTGCACGCCCCTCTCCCGTACTTCGGTGCCCCGTCCCTCGCCCGCGCCGCCGCGTTGCCCGCTGCGCTGCGTGACCGGCCACGGTGCGGCCGCGTTTATACATTTTTTTTTTCAATTTGTATTTGTTCAGTTCAGATTGACGTTTTTAAATTTGTAAGTAAAATCTTTTGAATGGAATGTTCGATTTTAAATATGAAAAAGAAGTTATAGTAACGTAACTATAATAGTTGGTTGTATGTTATTTTATTTATTGTAGAACATTTTTTGTTCTATCATCAATAGTTTCCGTAGCGCATGCGATGAAAGACATTTTATGGCTGTTTTTTTTACACCTTGGGTTACATTATTGAAGTTTTAGTCGGGATTCCTATTTGTTCTAGTAATAGATATAGCCTATGTTACTCAGGGATAATGTCACATTCTAATCGTGAAATAATTTTTGAAGTCAGACCAGTAGTTTTTGAGTTTAATCGTTACAAATATACAAATCTTTTCTCTTTATTATATTAATGTAGATACAAGTTGTTTTGTTTGAGAGTTAAAGTACATTCTTACTATAATCACTGGGTTTCTATAATAAAATACGGAATTATTGTTGTAAGACAGGACCCTAAACATTTACCTTCTTTTATAATGTTGCATAAGCTGCTTATACATAATTACCCTATTTATTACCTTATTGAGTACCTAGTACAGAAGTTTATCTTTTAAGATTAAGTATAGTAAAAAAATCATCACAATTATTCAAGCATTTGGAGCGCGACAGGCGGCGGCGTAGTGCCGATAAGGAGCAAAGAGAATATAAAACCGATCGTAATTAACGGGTATTTACACAAACAAATTAATTTTAAATTAAATTTCGTGTTATAGGCTTTAAATCTAGATTTTTTAAATTTATTATTTATTTATTTATTTAAGCCTTTTCTCTTACATTAACTTACTTATCTAAGGTTACATTTATTCTATTAAATTTATATTTCATCCCACTGCTGGGCGAAGGCCTCCCCCTTCCTCTTCCACTCTTTCTTGTTATAGGCGGTGCGGGACCATAGTGCTCCTTCATAAGCCTCAATCTCGTCTCTCCATCTTGTCTGTGGTCTTCCTTTTTTCCTTTTTTTGTCTCTTGGAAACCAGTTGGTTGTTATATTGTTCCACTTGTCATTGCTGTCCCTTGCAATATGTTCCGCCCAATTCCATTTCCCTGTTTTTGCAATATTAATTATATCTTTTAATTTACTTCTTTGTCTTAGTTCTCTCTTCGTTGTTTTATCTATTAGTCTTAATTTCAGTAAGTTCCTCTCCATGTTTCTCTGTGTGACTTTGAGTTTCTTAACTTGGTTTTTGTTAAGTGCCCATGTTTGGCATCCGTATGTCAGCGCTGGAACAATGCAGCTATTGAATGTTTTGGATTTGAGACTATTGGGTATATCCTTATTTTTTAAAATGTGTTTTAGGGCCCAGTATTTGTTCCAACCTTGTTGTATTCTTCTTTCTATTTTATTATAGTTTTATGAAATTGGTAGAAAATAAGTGTTTATTTTATTGCAACATTCCTTTTGACGTCTGACAGTGGTAGAAATATCATCGCATTACGTCAGTCACCCCGAAAATGGCTAGAAGTGTGTCGCGTTAGAGATTCTGCTCAATCCCATAAAAATCTGAGCATTAATTCTCAACGCAAATCACTTTAGTAGTTACTAATAAAGAACGAATATATTAGTTCTATACAACGAGTGTATATTAACGCGTACGGGTGAGTAAAAAATATTTTAATTCATATTCTTGGAAGTGAAATTTTAGCCGCATTTCCTTGTGTATTTAGTCATTTAATTTGAATAATAAAGAGAGATCTCGGAACTGATCGCTAGGTTGGTTCTTTCTGTGCGTTTATCTTCTCATAAATAGGTATTTATAGCTATTATTAACTCTGAAATTTATTAAAAAGTGACTGTAGTGCTAACCCGATTTTATATGAAAGTATTGCCAGTTTCTTTAAGAGCCAGTTTCAAGTGAGTATTGCGTTAGTTAAATTAAGGAAAGCCATTGAATCCTCGATCTGATGCTGTCACGTAAGTTGACAATATTTTTTGTAGATCAAAATTTGAGAAATAAATATTATGTGACCCACAAAGTGTAGAGGGGCAGATGACCTCCAAATTTGGCATACTTTCTAAATTCAAAGTCCACAGATATAAAAATAAGACCATAAACTCTGTGTTTTTGTGTCATAGATATTGTTTTGTAAGAATCTTTTACTGCCTCCTATAACATAATAAAATTCATTTTGAAAGTATTAAAGTAGAAAATGTATCCATTCAGTCGGTATTCAAAACGTTTTTTTTATTTGGTTTTCCAAAATAGAAGGTCACATTTTTGTATTTTATTGTTATTAATTGTGTTTGTTATTGCTATTCATTACTCGACATTGGCAGAATCATATTGGGGTTGACCCAATTGTAAGAGGCCATTAATATATATATCGAAATATATATATTATATATAAATACGAATAAAAGTGATTTATTACAATAGGAACTTACTTAAAGCTTTTGAACATTATTTCTTTTTAAATATTATCCCCGATGGCTGTAAGTGTTTTGTACACTAAAAACCTTTCTTAGCTTCACCTGGAGGCATAAAAGAACATGCATGCCAAATTTCTAGTCTGTAAGCTGTCTGTAGGTCACATTTTCTGAATAAAGGAGAAACTGACTGATTGACTCACTGACTCATCTATCAACACCTAGTACAAAACATACATTTAACACTGTAGTTATCAAATAAGATTTTTTGAAAATTTCACCCCTTTGCTGGTAAAATAAGGGATGGAAGTTTATAAGTAAGTTCCCTTCCGAGATACACATGGTCTAAAGCTATAATATTTTCTAGATTAAAATTATGAGAACCTCATCAAAGTTGGTTCAATCCACTCTGCGACATACTTGGACAGACTTGAGAGCTTATAAAATCAAAATCAGTGATGAGTGTAGCTTAAAAACAACTCCACATACATTTTCATCAAACTTAGCTGAGAACCATCACAAAAATCCTAGGTATCATTGTAAAATCGATCCATGTATTTAGGAGATGTTGTTCTGCCAGATTGAAAGTTTAAAAATATAGGCATGTATTCAAATATCAATCTCAAGTTTGAGAGTGACCTTAAATTTGAGATAAATTTAATGATACTGACCTTATTGTACACTTATTCTGTCGAAAATGTCATCCTGTTCCTTGCACAGGAGTTCTGCTGATCCCTTCGCGTTAAATAGCATAATATTAGTTCCTACATTGTAAAACAAGAGATTTGAAGGAAAAAATCCGTTGAATGGAAGATGTAGGTATTTACGATGTGACTTATTATAATGAAAGACAATAGTTGACACAGCCGGTACAATTTAGGCGGGAGAAAATAATAAACTACCTAGAAAAAGGGTTCCCACAATGACAAAGATGTGAATGTCACTAAGGGTTGCGTTCTATTTTAAACACAAGATTACAAATGTCCCAAAACACCTATGAACACATTGTGATGTGACATTGAATTATGTATTGAAAATTTGAAACACCAATATCCAATAAGACTATGCCGGTTATTTGGATGTACTGTAGTCTATTTTTAACTGCCTTCGTGAGGCAGAATGTGTTCCGATTCTATAAGCAGTATCCGTCATTAGAACTTTCAATGTTTGTAAACAATCATGATGGTCAATGATTTTATATAACATGGGGGTGTTTATTTTACATTTAACAATTGAGTCGAGTTTCGTCATTTTAATGGCGTCATTTTTTTATCACAATATAGCAAATATTACGTTAGGTATCTACCTATATAGCGTTATTTTAAGGTTTCATAGTTCTTACGAGGAACCATTATAAAATTATCCAGCCCGTCCGTCCGTCTGCCCGTCCGTCCGCTGGTCACTCCGTCCGTCCGTCCGTCCCAGTCTGTCACAGTGCCATATTTTATTGTTGACTTACATAATTTAACTATCATTTAGCGGCATTTTAGTATCAGGTAGTATCATTTTACGCTAGTTTTACGTTATTCTGCAGTCCTTTTGGCGTCCATAAAGCATATCTCAACCATTGATACCTATGTAGTTGAGAAAATTAAGTTTAATTTTGTAGTCAGGTCATACGCGCGGCATATTTTGAACGTCATCTGATTGTTCCGATAACTAGCAGAACGTCAATCGGCACAATAAGGCATTGTCATTCAAAGCACAACGGATGTACTCCGGGTATTTTAAGCGTAAAATAATGTGAACAGGAAAATCTATACATACAAATAAATTAAAAATTGAAGTGACTGTTTGTAATGTCAATATAACATTATTTTACTAAATGCATACGAAAGTATACATAATACGGTGCTTTAAACTCCGGCTAAGATCCGAAACGGCTAGACCGATTTTAAGTAGACTTTCACTGGCTGTTAGCTGATGTCATAAGGAGTAACTTCGAAGTACCACGCGGGTGGAGCCGCGGGCAACAAGTAGTTCATAAAGATGCGACAAACGATGTGGCGTCTATAGGCTAGTGTCTCAAAGGGTCGCCCTCGTTAGCGAGAGTTACCGCTTCGATTCCCGTCCCGGACATTTAACTAATGACGTGAGCTCACTGAAGCATTTATTTAGAACGGCTAAGTCCATTACTCCATTTACAAAAACATAGGTACCTAATGACTTTTGTCTTTGGTTAGCTTTGGTTAAGATGGGGGTACCAAAACTGTACTTGATTTGTAACTAAAATGATTATTTTCTTATAACAAAATCGGAAAACAACCTTACGACCCGTCTGATGTTAAGCAGTTACCGTAAATACAGCCGTCATGTTATATCCGTCCGTAATAGTGAACATATCTAAATCACAGCGAATTATTACATAAAATATGAGTTTTTTGTTACCACTCATGATTTTGCAAGTCATGCCTACATAGCAATATTCAAGTATGCGATTTTAACTCTTATTAGAGCTGTTTAAAGGCTCTAATTGGCTGTCGAAATGTGTTTCGTATCAATATTCCGCGCATGTTCGCAAGTATTAAGATGACCTTGTCACGAAATGCTTTATTTGACTCCTACTATACTAGTTATAGATACCTATAATACTTATATAATTAATTACTGTCCCAACAATGGCCTCTCCGTATAAAGTTTAAATATAAATAAATAAATATCGCCAGACTGACACACCAACTGTATGGTCCCAAACTAAGCAACGCGTGTACTATGGGTACCGTACAATGGACTGGGGGCTATCCCACACTCACACCAGGGCAAATTACGAAAAGGCCATTTGCGAAATTTGCCCCGGCGGGAATCGAACCCTTAACCACCATGTGCAGTGAGCCGAGCAGCCTACACTCGAACCACTGCGCCAAGCGGTCGTCAAATTATCGTTTATGACCATTTAGTCCAAATCTTGTTAAGGTTCATATCACTTTGCTTTAGGATGTCAATTATGGAGGCACCCTTCAGCCAAAGGAAAAATATTGCGGAAACTTTTGCTCGCAGTTTTGCTGGCGTAGATTTAGGCGTAGATTATTTTATGTATGTAGACAATAGTGCCGCCTACCAGGTCTAACTATAGCTAAAGATTCCATAAGTACAAAAAAAACACAAAAAACTGAAATTTTAAAAGAGATTGAGTTTCTTGCCGGTTCGTCTCAGTGGAAGTATCTCAGAATGTTCATTAGTGTTGTCTTGGCTTATTTGAACCTAAATATTTTGATTTCAATTTTGATCTCAAATCAGAGCGATTTTGGGTTTTTTGGGTACGCTTAGGTAGTAAAAATAACTAATGATTTCGCTCTTTTGACGCCCCACTCCCGGGCACGAGTCTTCCCTCACTACGAGGGGGATTCAGGCCGTAATCCACCACACTGGCCCAGTGCGGGTTGGCGAATTTTTTAAATTTTCTAAAACCATGTTGGTTTCCTCACGATATTTTTCTTCACCGTAAGCAAGTGATAATCATATAGAAATTATGATTCGCACATGGATGATGAAAAACCTAGAGGTGCGACCCGGGGTTTGAACCCAGGACCTGCCAGCAAGCCGCGTGCTTAACATGGATATTTTTCATTTACTTTACGCTAATCTTCTGTGAGAAGATGATACTTCCCCGGTCGACCCAGCTCGTATGTTAGCTGTAGTGTCGGCTATAGCTTGTCTGTACAACCGTTAGAATTAATTTCAATTCATGATTATTTAATAACAGTCCTATAAACTGCCGTTACGGCCTATCGCAAGTACGTATATAGGTCGGAATGAGGCAGCCGCTGCGCGCGAGACAGCCGTGTGAAAGTCAATGGAAATGCTTGTCTAGAATTTAAAACAGGAAAATAGGTTCGAAGATACCTTCGTTTTTCATATTTATGCGGTGTAATTTTCACTAATTATCACTTATAACGGTGAAGCCCAACATTTTGAGGAAACCCGCACGTCTGAGAAAACATAACCACTAAATAACTCTTGAGCGTGTTACATTGAGGGTGGTGGTCGGTGGCCGGAAGTCCTGAACCCCCCTTGTGTTGAGGGAAAGCCAAGAGACCTGATAGTATAACAATAAATAACAAAGTCCTAAAAACCCCCTTAAAAGGCAAGAAATAATCTCTACCATTCTATCTCTCATTTGGAGTCGGTGTTAAACGAATCTTTTTTCAAGACTCCTTCAACTTAAATTGGCGTTGACACCCAATAATTTAAGTGCTGTAAGGTTTTTGGAGTCGGTGAGCACCTCACCGACTCCAAAGACAATTCTTAAGATCGTTTAAAATAACCTAAATTATAGGTAATAATGCTAATGATGCTTCCTGAACTGTTTGAATATAAAATATGCAAATGGCTAATGATGCTCCTGTTTGAATCTAAATATATATAACTCAAAGGTGACTGACTGACATAGTGATCTATCAACGCACAACCCAAACCACTGGACGGATCGGGCTGAAATTTGGAATGCAGGTAGATGTTATGACGTAGGCATCCGCTAAGAAAGGGTTTTGATTAATTCTACCCACAAGGGGATAAAATAGGGGAAAATGTATGAAACTTTGTCAATTTTAAACCGATCGGGCTGAGACTTTGCATGCATTAAGCTACTATGCCGAAGACATCCCCTAAGAAAGGATCAAAATTCCACGCGGACGAAGTCGCGGGCTCAGCTAGTATAAAATACTTTCACTTCATAGTATGTACCATATATGTGGAAGGAGAGTCGTATTCTCGTGTAATCGACCTTGACTGCATAAAGATTTTGTGTGTAAACGATAAAATTACCGGTTTTGGTGATAATGTCAACAGGCAGTCACCGAAATAGTCGGAAGGCCTTGGTAATAAGGTTTGAAATACTTCTAGTTCAAGTGGAATTTTCTCAATCGTAATGGATTACTTTCGATTACGGAAATTCTACTTTTTTATAAAGATGACCTGCGCTGCGATGTCATATTAATGACTAGTCCCATGAGCCGCTGCAACTAAACTAAATAACTTTTGCTCGGAGTGGACTCACGTCATGTGTTCAATGGTTAGGGTAGGGATCAAACCCGGATCCTCTCGATGCACTCAGCCGAGGAATCTACATTCAAACTAATAATAACTAACTAACAATAATATCGCCAGACTAACAAAGCAACTGTATGGTCCCAAATGAAGCAATGCTTGTACAATAGGCTGGGATTGATTCCAGTGGTACCCAGACCGGGAAAAATTACGAAAAGGCCATTTCCGAATTTACCCCGGCGGGAATCTAACCCGCAACCACTCAGTGTAGTGAGCTGAGCGTCTAACGCTCAATGCATAGCGCCAAGCGATCATCAATAGATCCTTAAGCAACTGGCGATTTAAAAAATATTACAAAATGTAAAAGGACAAGCCCGCTGCGTTTCTTCCCTTATCTTCTCAGTCGAGGCCGCGTTTGGACCCGGTTGTAGATTTAAGAAAAATATGTAAAAATGTCAATTTGTAACTGCCCTCGTAGACCTAAACAAGATAAAAGTTTTGTCTTTGACTTCATGCTGATCTTACCTTAAATTCTAATAGGATATATTTCTTTATTTCCAGATACCAGCTGGACACCAGCTAAGCAGCCATGAAGGTCTGGGGCGCTCACGGGGAGTTCTGCGCTCGTCACCAATGGGAGGTGATAGTAGCCACATTGGCGCTGCTGGCGTGTGCGGCCAGCGTGGAGCGCCACGGCCCTGGCGGCGGCTCCGAGCGATGCGCCGGCTGGGCACGAGCCTGCCCCGGACTCGAAGCCGAGTACCAAGCGGCAGACGCCGTCATCATGACCTTTGTGCGCTGCGCTGCGCTATTATACGCTTACTACCAAGTCTCGAATCTTCACAAAATCGCTTCCAAATACCTCCTCATCATTGCCGGAGTCTTCTCCACGTTCGCCAGTTTTATCTTCACTTCGGCGGTTGCCAGTTTATTCTGGAGTGAACTGGCTAGTATTAAGGACGCTCCGTTCCTGTTCCTGCTAGTTTCTGATGTGGCTAGAGGGGCTAGAATGGCTAAAGCTGGCTGGTCGGCTGGAGAGGACCAGGGCAAGAGAGTCGGTAGAGCGTTAGCCTTGTTGGGCCCGACGGCTACTTTGGATACGTTATTGGCGGTGCTGTTGGTCGGAGTTGGTGCATTATCTGGAGTACCCAGGCTGGAGCATATGTGTACTTTTGCCTGTCTAGCATTGCTAGTGGATTATCTAGTTTTTGTTACCTTTTATCCGGCTTGTCTGTCGCTAGTAGCAGATTTTGCGTCCGGAAGAAAGGAAATGGTTCCAGACAGTCCGTTTTCGGAGGCTGATTTGAAACCAAACCCAGTTGTGCAAAGGGTCAAAATGATCATGGCAGCTGGTTTATTGTGTGTTCATTTGACCAGCAGATGGCCATGGAGTTCTGATAATGGCATCATAGAAGGGCCTTTGGACAGCATGACCCCAGCTCCTCACGACAATATTCTTCTGCATTCCTACGTGAAATGGTTCTCAGTGAGCGCAGATTACATCGTTATAGCGACTTTACTGTGCGCTTTGATAATAAAATTCGTGTTCTTTGAGGAGCAAAGGAACTGGGTGATCGATATGAACGATATGACGGTCAAAGAAGTGATACAAGATGGTAATTGTAAGCCCAAATTCTCTGTAGGCGATGATTACAATCCAGAAGTGGCCACACAGACCGAGGACGGTGTTGCCGATAGCATGGAATGGCCTACGCTTTCTCCGAGCTCTTCGGCGTCAAAATTGAACGCCAAAAAGCGCCCAATGGCGGAATGCTTAGAGATATATCGCTCAGAAGGCGCTTGTACTTCCTTAAGCGACGAAGAAGTGGTGATGTTGGTCGAGCAATCTCATATACCACTGCACAGACTTGAAGTCGTGTTGGCTGACCCACTTAGAGGCGTCAGACTCCGGCGAAGGGTCGTGGCTTCCAGATTCCAGACAGAATTAGCCATTAAACAACTCCCATACCTAAACTATGACTACTCGAAAGTACTAAACGCGTGTTGTGAAAATGTCATTGGGTATATCGGAGTTCCAGTAGGATATGCTGGGCCTTTAGTTGTTGACGGTAAGGCCTACATGATCCCGATGGCGACAACCGAAGGCGCACTCGTAGCGTCAACAAATAGAGGTGCCAAAGCCATCGGAACTAGGGGAGTGACGAGTGTGGTTGAAGATGTCGGAATGACGAGAGCTCCCGCGGTAAAACTACCAAATGTAGTCCGGGCGCATGAGTGCAGGCAATGGATTGACAATAAGGATAACTATGCATTGATTAAGGATGCCTTTGATTCCACATCAAGATTCGCTCGTCTCCAAGAGATACATATAGGTGTCGACGGAGCGACACTGTATCTTAGATTTAGAGCAACCACCGGCGATGCCATGGGCATGAATATGGTCTCAAAAGGCGCCGAAAATGCACTGAAACTCCTGAAAAACTACTTCCCCGACATGGAAGTTATTAGTTTATCAGGCAACTACTGTTCGGACAAAAAAGCGGCTGCAATCAACTGGGTCAAAGGGAGAGGTAAGAGGGTGGTTTGTGAAACGACTATAACGAGTGAAAATTTGAATACGATATTCAAAAGCGACGCAAGAACTCTGTCTAGATGTAACAAGATTAAGAATCTTTCCGGCTCCGCGCTGGCAGGGTCTATCGGGGGGAACAACGCTCATGCAGCTAATATGGTGACGGCTATCTTTATCGCGACGGGACAAGATCCAGCGCAAAACGTAACCAGCAGTAGCTGTTCCACTAGCATGGAGACGTGTGGAGAGAATGGGGAAGATTTGTATGTGACGTGTACCATGCCGTGCTTAGAAGTGGGCACTGTGGGCGGTGGAACAGTATTGACGGGACAAGGAGCGTGCTTAGAGATTTTAGGGGTGAAAGGGGCTGGCGTTCGACCCGCTGAGAACTCAGCGAGGCTAGCGTCATTAATCTGCGCTACAGTCCTAGCAGGAGAGCTAAGTCTCATGGCCGCATTAGTCAATTCTGACTTAGTGAAGTCCCACATGAGACATAATAGGTCTACAGTAAATGTGCAGGCTGCCAACATCGAAACAGTAGGTTTAAAAGTCCCGAAATTATAACATTTAATGTTAATTTGTATGATGCAGAAGGCATGAGGCTCTATATTAGATATTGTTATGACATAATAAATTTTCTTATGCTACGAAAATACTATGACATTTACGCGGATGTTTCGTGGATAATTTAAATGAAAATTTTGCATCATTTTTGCGAAAAAATCTTTTTAATATGCTGTAACTGCCTTCGTTATTTAGTAAGCGTTGTCCTTTTCGCTTTATCAATGTGTAAAAGGACAGAATTTAGCTTAAGAGTGCCACCAAATTATATGTTCGGGTGGCCAAAACTGGAACTAAGGATCTTCGGTTTGAATTACCTTTATTTTGAGAGTTTTGTGAAGACAGACGCGACGCCCGTCGCCCGCAAATAAGTTGGTCTCAGTAAAGTACCGATCTACTAGAACTTGGCTGACACGCTACCGCGTGTCTAGATTTCGAATTATATTTATTGGTCTAGATCTTTTGATACATAAAGAAGTGGTTGTTATTTTTATTTGCCGAATTTAGGTCAATCTAGTTTAGACCTAATTTGTGTCCTGTTGACGTCATCAGATCGTCAGTATTTATCAAAATATGGCCCGCGGATTGAAGAGGTCCGTGTTTGTCATGTTTGTTTGAACTCGAATACTAAGTAATAAAGTCCAATTTACGATAGTAAATTCCTAATGTTTGATGCGTGATATGAAATGTTAATTCTAATTATATTATTTGACGAAGAAAATATTGTAAACGTATAATTTTCTAATGACCGGACAAAAGAGAACTGAGAATGTTTTAAAATATAAATAGCAGTGCGACATATCATGTCGTACAGAAGGATGGTTAAAACGGGCAAGAATGGTCAAGTTCACAAACATTGCTATTTTAATTACCAAAAAGTTAAGCACTAGTTAAATTTGACATAACTTGTGTTTAAATAATACAGTGAATGTCCCAGATCGTTTTATTTTGGAATGTGTCTGACCACCTCTTTTAAAAATACTTCAATCGTGTTGTGTGTGTATATTTTTTCTTAACTAGTTTCCCCATGGTTCTACATCTATGTAAGTAGGGCCATGCTTATTTGTGTCTTAAATCTGAGTGTGAGGCCTCTGTCCCGCGTGGGCTCGTATCTAGTATTAAATCAAGTGGCTTAGTATTGTGTATTGTTAAGTTTCATAATGTTTGGTGTATTTATGTTTAGATTTATTTACAGAAATATACATTTTTCTAACAAACCTGTGTATTTAATAATAAATTGTGCTTGCAAACACAACCCTATGTCCAGCTGTCAGCAGGCTTCCGATAGATTAATAGGTGGATAGGAAGGACACGATTTAAGTTTCAATGAATAAGTAATTAAAGAATATAATTATTTTTCAAATAGGGGCTAGACAAGTTCAATTAAAAAGTGGGTATCTTTATAACCGTAGAGTACTTAAGTACTTTACTATAAGTCGCACAAAGCGAGAGAGACAGCAACGATACCCTCCTAGCCATAGATTTAGGACGCAACGAGCAGAACTGTAAATCTGCTTCCGGCTTCTTATTTTAAAAATATGGTCCACCCGGTTTAATAGGTAGGTATTACGGATCTATCCAACCGAACGTTCGTTCCAAACCCTAGTTTCATAAATACCGCCACGGTTCCAAATTTGCGACGTCCACCATCTGCCGGCTACGTATTGGACATGCTTGCACCCCAATTTTCCTTAACAAGATCAGAGTGAAAGATCATTCCCTCTGCGAGTGTGGATATGATGAAGGCTCTGTAGACCACATTTTCTTTTCCTGCCCCAAATATCCTGTATCTCTGTTGACTATTGACGTTTTGCTGACACGAGCTTCACGATTTCTACTGACATTGATATGGTATGGTGTCAGCAAAACGTCAAAAGCGGAGCGTTTGAAACGTAATCGCGAACGATTTTCTATTACGATTTGAGTAGCTAGCGTGGTTAGGGCCCTGGGGGGCAATTCCACTAATTTACAACGTTTGACAATCAATCCAGTTTGCGCAGCGGTGCAGTTGCGATTACGTTTTCAAGATTACTCCAAACCGTATTCTACTATTGTTAGGAACGAATCGCAATTACATTACAAACGCATCGCAACTGCACCGCAATTAAACGATTACCAAATTGTCAACTACTTCTACTATTTATTACCATAAATTTATTTTAGGTTTTAAGCAATCAAATCGAATATATAGGTAGTTTAAAATATTAAAACTGAAAATAAATTCTTATATTGAACACGGGGTAATTTATTAGATTAAATATTGATAAAAATAGCCGACATATTATTTTTAAAAATAAAAACTCAACTCTACCGATAAAATTTTTGGTGTTTTCTGTCAAAAGATCGGTCAATGTAAACTGTAAAAAAACAGATATATAGAAATTTTGTAGAATACCAACTAACATTACGTTTTTATCCGATCGCAATAGTGGAATACGATTTTTGACACTTTCCATCGCTCGTTACTCGCAGCTAAACTTTGACCGCAATTGCATCGCAGCTGCACCGTTGTTCATTAGTAGAATACGAAAATGGTCAAAAGCTGCGATGCAGTTGCGATGCAATTGCAATAAGTCATATTAAAATTAGTGGAATTGGCCCCCTGGCTGTGCGCTGAAACGACAATCTGTCACTGTCACTATTGTTGGCGTTGACGGCTGGCCGATATAGTTTAGGTAAATTGAATTGGGTATCAGTCCTTTAACCTATTATTATGGTTTTAGTTTGGTGGGCTCTGTAACACAAATAGAAAGTGATTCTCAGTGAAAGCGGAACTCCGAAATAGTGGTAGATTCAACAAATTCATAAATGCTTTGCCTGCATGAATATTTTGAATTTTATAATCCAACCAAATATGTTCAGCCTTTTTTGTGTAACGTTCATTCGATAATTTAGCCCTTTGACGTTCCACTCCTGGGCACGGGCCTCCCCTCACTGCAAAGGGGATTTAAGCCATAATCATTACTATAAGCATGTATTTTCAAGGTAAACACCAAATGAAACAGCATAACATTATAAATATAATAATATTTATTCTCAACATCAGTTTCTCATTCACAGTAATCTTTCAATTCGCGCGCAGTCGCTCGGCGGCCACTAAAACGTGACCGCGCGTCATGTCGCGAGGCCGCGCGGCATTGCGGCCAGCCAATTAGCCGCAATCATCGCGAGAATCGTACTTCTGTGCGGCTAGACTCCACGGAGCCGCTATCATGTCGCCGTCCGCGGAGTATGCTAGCCGCGCGGTTTTAAACCGCATTTATGTCGGGACGCGTCGATAGCCGGTGCGGCGGGCGGCTGGTGCGGGTTCAGTGGGCCAGTGCCGTGCTGCGGCTAGACGTCTGCGCGGCGCGCGCGCAGCCAGGCGCGGAACCGCAGCTGGCGCACGGCGTGCAGGCGAGCGTGCGACGCGCGCGCCGCCGTCAGCGAGCCCCACCGGTACAGCGCTGCCGGCCGCCGCCATCTACACCAACAACAACACAACTATTTATTCACAAGTTCTATAATGTTCGGTGAAGGAAAACATCGTGAGGAAACCTGCATGTCTTAGAAGATCTTAACCAATTTTCGAAAGACGTGAAATCCGCCAACCCGCACTGGGCCAGCGTAGTGTATTATGGCCTGAATCCCCCTCGTGTTGAGGGGAGGCCCGTGCGCAGGAGTGGGACGTCAATAGGGGTAATTTATTATTTTTTCTATTATGTCAATATCTCTAAATAATATATAACAAACTCGTTATCCGCATCCATCTGTCCGTCTAAACTACACAATTTTATTCATGTAAGCCAACAAAGCATTCATGAACAGTCAGAATCTACCACCGGCTCGGAATGCCGTTTCCACTGAGAAGAACCGACAAGAAACTTAATGGTTGCTCTTTTCATCGAATAAAAGATGTTGTACATTCTTAGGAATAGCAACAGAATGTGAGTAGGCAACACTAGTGTCACTTAAGTAATTAGTAATCTAATGTTATCATTTAGATAAATTCTTACTGTAGCTTAATACGGGCAATACTTATGCTTTCATCCATCAACTTCCAATGTATATTTGTCTGGGCGGAATCTTGCAACTGAATTTTTTACCAGTTATCTTTAACCGATTGAGCTGAAATTTCGTATATATACTCTTATTAAATTATAATAAACTAGCTGTGCCCGCGACTTCGTCCGCGTGGAATTTAATTGACATAGTTTCATACCAACTTTCATTCTCTATTTTATCCCCTTGGGGGTAGAATAAATCAAAATCCTTTCTTAGCGGATGCCTACGTCATAACATCTACCTGCATGCCAAATTTCAGCCCGATCCGCCCAGTGGTTTGGGCTGTGCGTTGATAGATCACTATGTCAGTCAGTTACCTTTGAGTTATATATATATATCATCATCATCTGCCTTACCTTTTCCCATTATCTGGGGTCGGCACAGTATGTCTTTTCCTTCCATACATCGCTTTCCCGTCCTACTCACATCCACTCCAACCTCGTTCATATCATTCTTAATACAGAGTTATATATATATAGAGATAGATAATAGTAGTGTACGGACCTGAGCGAAGGCGCGAGATGCGCGAGCGGCGGCGTGTGCAGACGCGGCGGCTTGCGGCGGGCATGCGTGGCGGCGGGGGCGGGGGCGGGCGCGGTGGCGGGGGAGGCGGCGGCGGCGGGCGCGGGCGGCGGCGGCAGCGAGTGCGCATTGTGCGTGTAGCCGCCGCAGCGCGCGCGCGCGTTGCGCACCAGGAACACGGGCTTGTTGCGCGCGCCGCCCGCCGCGCCCGGCGCCGCGCGCCCCAGCCGCGACGCGTACAGCGACCACGCCGCCAGCCGGGACGCGGCCGACCCGTTGCCGCCCGGGCCCGTCTGGTAATATGTACACAACACTGAGTATAGGTAGCCAATGGTATATAGTAGAACTGATATAAAAAAAACCCTCATAATAATTGATTGATGACCTGCAGTTCTGTCATTGTGGCACTAGAACTAACAGATATTATAAATGCGAAAGTTTGTGAGTGTAGATGTATGTTTGTTACTCCTTCACGCAAAAACTACTGAACGGCTTTGGATGAAATTTGGAACACAGATAGTTTATAACCTGGATTTACACATAGAATACATTACTTAAGTCTACGCGGACGAAGTCGCGGGCAGACACTAGTAACACAAACTGGCTGGCTATTGCTTAGGCAACTGGTTGACATTTAAGTACTACAAAACTTTATCAAAATACTACCCAAGCAGAGCGACCCGGATGGGTTTAGGTTAGGGTTATTTTTTTATGACCCCACAGAAATCCCACCCGGCAAGTAGGTTCGGTGGATCTAAACAATTTCGTATGTATTTCTAAGTATGTACCTAATAAAATTATTCCATCAAAGTTGTTTTTTGACGATGCCATATTGATAGTTTGGCGAATTTCTGCGCTAGCTGGCAGAAAGTGGAACTAAATTGCAATGAACAGGCTATGCAAGTAATTAAACGTCATCGATCCAAGTCATTTGCCTAGCTGTTTGATCAAATGGCTGAATATCATTCAGGCCAATAGTTGAACGGCGCTGTTCAGTAAAGAGGGTAGGCTGTTGATTGAACGGCTAAGCTAGTTGGCTGCGACAATAATGCAAACATAAATTTTTTTTTTATTAACATACCTGGAACCAAGAAGTACTAGAAAGAGTAGATGAAAGGAGAAGCCTGTTGACCAGCATTGAAAATAGAAGAGGAAAGATGATTGGGCATTTGATACGACGTGACGGTTTCATGAAAACAATCATAGAAGGGAAGATAGAAGGCAAGAGGGGAAGAGGAAGACCTATTTCGGCCAAGTGAAGGAAAAAGTTAATGTCGTGTCGTATCAAATGGTCAAGGAGCTGGGAGGAAATCGCAGTGAATGGAAAAAAACTCCACCGACAAGAGCATCGCTCTTAAGTTTATGATGAACCTACCTGGTTGGTGGGTGACAGTCTCGAGCCGTCGTTGTGTTGCGGAGAGGTCCGGCCCTCGCCGCCGCCCTCCAGCAGCTCGAACGTCACCTTGCACTCGTCGCCGCCGTACTGTTCACACAACACACACACATTATAATACTATAGCTTGCTGGTACAGAGATAATAGATGGGACGCTAGGAATCACTGTTAACTAATAATAATATCGCCAGACTGACACACCAACTGTATGGTCACAACCTAAGCTACGCTTCGACTATAGTTCCCATATAATAAACTGGGGGCGATTCCAGTGACACCCAGACTAGGGCAAATTACGGAAAGGCTATTTCCGAAATTTGCCCCGACGGGTATCGAACCCGCAACCACCATGTGCAGTGAGCCGAGCGGCCTACGCTCGAACCACTGCGCCAAGCGGTCGTTGAATTAGGTGCATAATAGTTCAAAACTTTGGGGTCACTGACCGCGCCTAGTCGCCTCCAGTGGGAGACAGCTGATAAGCCATACGAGTGACCATAAAAATTGTTTAAAGTAAAATATTCTCGTTAAAGTTTTGTCAGAGACATCAGCAGGAAGGCAGCATGCTTGTATCACCACAGACAATCTGTCAGGCACATCGCATGGTCACTCATCATTGTCTCTGACATTTTTACACTTAAAGTACTAGAGCAGTATAAAAAACTAAACCTTTCTAATAAACAGTGACAACCGCATTGAAATCCGCCGAGTAGTTATCGAGATTAGCACATTAACCCAGACAGTCGCATGTAAAGTATTGTCGAGTACATAGCTATACTCCATTTATTATAACATTAGACATAAGAGGCTCGCAGAAGCAGGGATGCAAAACATTTTATTTCCAAGTCAAAACAACTTTTATTTAGAGTCATTACATTAAAATTGTTTTAACATAACTTTTGATAGGAAAACAGTAACAAGTAACAATTAAATCACGAAAATTCGACAACAATAACAAACAAGGTATTCACAGGAACTTAGAGTGCAGGCGAATGACTCAATGACAAACACTGACAGCACATTATTTCCGTCAATTTCATAGATAACATAGTCCGACAAAATTAGAAATATCCTGCTGTCATAACCTCTGAAGGGATTAGGTAACATTTTAGATTTGGTAGGATTATAGTGAAACGAAAAACGTTCCCGGTATGTTCACCCCTGCTTCTTTTAGGTTTTTAGCATCGACACTTATTTTAAATTGAAATGAAATAATTATTATTTAAATGAAAGGCAATATATTTAATAAGATAAATAATTAATATTACTACAGTTAGGTATGACAAGCTGGTATATAAATAGATTATAATAAATTCGACGTCAATCGTAACTGTAACTCGTTAATTGTACTTTTATTACAAAGTGGACACTAAAAATAACCTTTTTTAACTTCTGTCTAATGCTATAACAAATGGAGTATAGGTGTTTTAAATCATTATTTTTATACTCCCAACGAAAAATGGGTGTTAAAGTTTAACATACATATGTGTGTCTGTTTGTGGCATCGTAGCGCCCAAGCGAATGAACCGATTTTGACTGGTTTTTTTTGTTAAAAAGGTATTCTGATCGAGTATACTTAGCTATGTATCATGAAAATCGTTTCAGCCGTTTGAAAATTCTCAGCTCATTTGTAGTCTCAAAGACGTCATATCGAGGGCTTTTTAAATTTAAAATTTAGAGTTATTATTTCAATAAAATATCACAATTTTTATGAACATTTCTCTCGAAAGGGTTACCATAGTTGGGTCTCGAGTGGGTATTGGTGTCTAAAGGTGGCGCCGGCGAAGTAGAAAGGGCTACTTCAACCTCTCGTGCCCTCCCCATGCCCCATGGAGGCTGTGCCAGGCAGTGTAGGTTAGGTAAGTTTTGTTTAGCTTACCACTTTGACGAGGAAGGCGGTGTGGTCCTGGCGCAGGTAGCGCGCGGCGCGGCGCACGTACGCGAGCGGGCCGCGCATGCCGCCGCGCGCCGCCAGCTCCGCCGCGCGCAGCGACCACGGCTCCGACGCGCAGTGCTGCAGCTGCACACACGTCATCATCATCATCATCATCATCATCATCAGCCTATACTAGTCCACTGCCGGACATAGGCCTCCCCTAAGCATAATTAATACTAAGCTCCGAGCAAAGAGATATTACCAAAGATATAGATTTACATAGATAACGCAAATGCATGTACATCGCGTGTACAAAACCCCGACCAAGCGTCGAAGTTGGTCGAGGGCGCTATGGCGCTCGCCGCTCATTAAATTCAAATCGTTTATTTTGTTCAGGCCTACGGGGGCACTTACAAATCGTCAATTTAAATTTTGTTTTCTTATACAACCGGATCGGAACGCGACCTCGATTCAGAAGATCCGGCAAGAAACTCAGCGGGCTTGCCTTGTTACATTTTGTTATTTTTTTTTTAATCGCCAGTTACTTCCATTAATTAGGTGAGGCATTATTGAGAATTTTTCGCACCCCCCTACCCCCTTGGTGAGAAATAGTAAGATTTTCTTCAACTCCCTCCGCCTCCCCTAATCTCACGCGAGATCCTTAAAAATGTATGTTTTGGCTGTAAAGGTGTTGGATTATTGAGAAATAAAATTAGCCCTAAAGGCCATCCTTGCAACTTCCCGCTAATTCGCTGCTCTGCGGGGTTCGGACGAACACGACAAACACTATTGTCTCAGATTATAAAGATACAGACACAGAATAATTTTTCAAGCAATTTTACACCGTTTTCTGCTAAAAATGATTAAGTGATATTTGCCAAGACCCCTCCCTGCCCCCTGAGTGAGATTTGGAAAGATTTAGCGTGATCCCCTCCCCCTTGAACACCTTACGCAATTAATGGACGCCCCCTTATACTAGGTGATACAGAAAGGGTATAAAATTTTTTTTTGCAACTTTACTTTGTAAGTCTTAAACTGTCGGCTTTGTGGGAGGACAGTTGAAGTACTAAAGGTTTTGTAGACTTATTAAATCTGTCAACAGCTGTATATATATAACACCTTTTGGTTTTTCAAGTTTCCTCCAAAGCTGATTTTGAGTTTTAGAATAACAAAGGTAAGTTTTGAAAAAAAAGTATACCCTTTCTGTTTCAACCTGTACTTACGTCACAATAACACATTCATAGAGCCTACACACTTCAAACGACGAGGCGATATCTCCTAGTTTATGGTACCTAGTCCATTAGTTTAAGCCAAGGTGTAGCCGATTGACTCTAGTTCATATACGGAATTGTTTCACCGGGGTACCACACCCTTTCACAGAAGATCATCGATGTGTAGCGACTATTATAGCTGCATTTCTTACTCGATACGATAAATTTGTCTAGTCGGCAATGGGCGAGCAATGCGAACAAACAGCCGCTTAATAATTTAGTAGTTACATGAGTATGGACAGTAGAAAGCATTGATCATAGCCAATATTATAAATGGAAACAAAAAATATATCAAAGGTATATTGGAGACGTCAGTAGGAAGGCAGCATGCTTGTATCACCACAGACAATCTGTCAGGCACATCGCATGGTCACTCATCATTGTCTCTTAATTCCAAAGATATAATTATATACGCTTGGTTTATGCTTGATTACGCGTGTTTCCGTCCTCTTCTAACAATGTGTATTGTTGAAACCATGTTAAAGCGACATTAATGATACACATGTCCATAAATACCTAATTCTTGTAATCTGTTGCTAATACTTTGGATTCGATCATAAAATTTTGTAATTATCAGTAATAATTTTTGAATGTAGCTCATCCATTGCACTCTGCAAGGAATACTTTGAATTACCAGCAACCATGTGTAAACCTCTTTTCCAGGTTTATTCTAAAAGCAATTATAGTGTCATGATTATAATTATATTTTTATTATAAATTATTACTATGAATTATAATATTATTATAATGATAATTTAACTACATTCTAATTTGTTTTTTAAATTATATAGGTTAACCGGCCGATTATATAGGTTAGCTGACCTGGCAAACGTCGTTCTGCCATATAAATTATTTATAGGTATGAAAAATAGATGTTGACCGATTCTCAAACCTACCCAATATGCACACAAAAAAAATCATGAAAATCGGTAGAGCCATTTCGCCAAACACCGCGACACGAGAATTTTGTATATTAGATTTTAATTACAAATAGTTTCTTTCTTGCCAAATTCCGTACGCCCCTGCTAGCAGAATTACAGATTATGTATGTAGTAATGTACTCTCTTGTTTGTAAATCTTGTGGCCTCCCAAAATACATAAATAACATTGATATATACCTGTCTGACGGCGATGGAGACGAGCTTGTCGAGCGTGTAGGCGGGGTAGGCCTTGATGCCGAGCATTTCGCGCGCCGCGTCCTCGTACGCCGCCGGCTCTGTGTTGCCGTCCAGCACGCCCTTCACCAGCTCCAGCAGCACGCCGTAGTACTCCGCCGGCGAGGACACCTCCGCCGGCAAGTCTGCAAGAGCAATCACACGTCAGCCCACACGCCCACCACATACAGGTTGAAACAGAACGTGTATAATATTTTTCGAAACTTAACTTTGTTATTCTAAAACTATGAGCTTTGGAGGAAACTTGAAAAACAAAAGGTGTTGGTGTTATAGGAATATAGCTGTTGACATATTCTACAAGTCTTTATACCTTTAGTACTTCAACTGTCCCACAAAGCCGATAGTTTGAGATTTACAAAGTTAAGTTGCAACAAAAATTGTATACCCTTTTTGTTTCACCTAGTATACAGGTTGAAACAGAAAGGGTATACTTGATGACCGTTTGGCGCAGTGGTTCGATAGGCCGCTCAGCTTACTGCACATGGTGGTTGCGGGTTCGATTGCCGTTGAGGCAAATTTCGGAAATGGCCTTTTCGTAATTTGCCGATGTCTGAGTGCGACTGGGATCGCCCCCAGTCCATTGTACGGTAGCCATCACAGATATAGATTTACATAGATAACGCAAATGCATGTACTTCGCGTGTCCGAAACCCCGACGAAGTGTCAAGGTTGGTCGCCGCTAACTTACAGTCCGCGTGACTACAGATATAAAAAATATGAGTATGAGCGAGATAATCACTCGAGAGAATCGTAGCGAGCCGAGAGGCATCGACGGCATCGGTGTCTTTGAAGCGGTTTGGATTTAATTTCGGCTGTGACGTCACAGTAGGTGTTAAAAAATCGGCACGCTTGGTTTCAATACAAATCGTGATACATGCGTTATCTATGTAAATCTATATCTGTGGTAGCCATAGTACAAGCGTTGCTTAGTGTGGGACCATACAGTTGGTGTGTTAGTCTGGCGACGACGGCAAAAAAGTTGGAATTTAAAGTAGGATTCGACGCTACAAATTTCGCGATATATCGATTATCGTTGTTAAGAGTTGCACCCCAGGTCCGTCACCGGTGTCAGGGACGGTGTATCTGTCTGTGTGTGTGTGTGTGTGTGTGTGTGTGTGTCTGTCTGTCTGTGTGACTGTCTGTCTGTCTGTCTGTCTTGTCTGTGTGTGTGTGTGTGTGTGTGTACTGTACTGACTGTTGGGCTTGAGCCGGAGCGCGGCGGCGACGGCGGGCCGCTGCCGCTGCAGCTGGTGGTCGTGGTCGCGCTGCAGCTGCTGCGTGGCGCGCCGCGCCGCCGCCAGCCGCTGGCACAGCGCCGCGTGCACGCGCAGGAACAGGTACCACGAGGACGTGCACACGAACCGACCCTCCTGGCATACACACCATCACACACGTTACACATATATTACAAACTAGCGGCCCGCCCCGGCTTCGTAACAGGTGTTTAACAATAGTACATTGTTACACTAGGGGTGAAGATAACTTATTTAGTCCTGAGACGGGGTTTGGTTAATAGTTTGTGGGACAAAACAAGTCTGTCACCCGAGGTAAACACTGTGCTTTTCATTACGAATACAAGGAAAGTAAAAATAAAAACAGGAATTAGCTAAAGAAAAAATGTGTGAACAAGGAAGTATGAACAACACTCTACAACTCTAAAAACGAATGAAGATGGGATTGCCGCCTATTTTGATTTTTTTAACGTTGGCCGGCCTGATTCATTACTCAGCAATTATTTTTCAATTTCATCACTGAAATATTTGTAAATATTTTGCCCAAATCTATGTTATTTTAAAGAAACAGTTGAAACTAAATTATAATAAAGTCTTTTAAAAATATATTTTCTTAAATACTTTAATGAATGTTATGTATTTCACTTTTACATCGCGCTGTAATTGAGTGACTGTAGAGAAAGTTTGAACATGGTTCCATAGAAATGTGAAAATTGAACTAGTTTTTTTTTTATAATTTGACAGCTGTAAGTTGAAAGCGATTCTCCCTAGGGCTGAAAAGTATTACATTCAACCCGCTCTTCAGGCAACTTCAGACCTACTTTCCGAGTATGAGTTATGAAAACATTATTTAACAAACTGGAAAATAATATAACCTATGTCACCCGGGGATAGTGCAGATTCCCAACAATGTTTTTTTTTTATCGGTTCAGTACTTTCGGAACCTTTTCAATGCAAACAAACAATAAAATCTTTCCTCTTTATAATATTAGTATAGACTAGCTGAGCCCGCGACTTCGTGCGCGTGGAATTCTGAGTCTGCGCGACAGGACCCTTTTTAAAATTTTGTTTTTTCTAAAATAAAAGTAGCCTAAGTTACTGCTTATAACATCAGCTATCTTCCACTGAAAGTCCCGTCAAAATCGGTCCAGCCGTTTCGGAGATACTCTTTGATTTCATGTGTTTTTATTTTTTATGCGGAACCCTAATTGTTTTTCTAAAATTAAAGTAGCCTAAGTTACTCCTTAAAACATCAGCTATGTGCCAGCAAGGTCCCGTCAAAATCGGTCCAGCCGTTTCGGAGATTACCCGGAACAAACACACAGCCAGACAGACACACAGACCAATTTTTTTTTAATCGCGTTTTTGTTAAGGTGTCGTATGTACTTTCATATGCATTTAGTGAAAAGGTGTTATTTTGATTTTATATATATTTATTTGTATAGATTGCTCGAATAATTTCTTAAAAAAAAAATCAGAACAATCAACCCAACCAAAATTGAATTTGATAATCTATAAATTTTCGTATCGCTTCTCTTTGGCGGCGGTGTAGTGTTGTACTCACGTTGGGCGGGTGGTCTCGGTAGTCGTCCTCTTCGTCGGCGGGCTCGGCCTTGAGCTCGGCCTTCAGGCTGGCCTCGTCGCCGCCGCGCTTGTTGCCGCCCGCGGCGGGGTCCGCGCACAGCCAGGACAGATCTATGGGGATGGACGATACTATGAACACAACTCAGAATGTACGGACAACATATTTCTCATAGAAGTTGAATTACCATAATCTATAATAATAATAATAATGGGAGACATCAGTAGGAAGGCAGCATGCTTGTATCACCACAGACAATCTGTCAGGCACATCACATGGTCACTCATCATTGTCTCCGTATAACAATATATTATAGTCTGTTCATGTCTCGAAGACGCGTAAACTATTGCAAATTGAACCATATGCTAGTGTCATAAGAGTCTTCCGAAAATTAACGAGCTATACAGGATAAAATTATATTCCACTGCCAAATTGCTAGCTGTTAATCAATTACAACATAATTATAACAAAATGCTAAATAAATAAAACTGAATTTATCGCTCGAACCGTCGTACGCCATGTCGTTTAATTGTGCCTACTAAGTACTTAGTTTAAATAGTTAATCGTAAATTTAAGACATAAATATATAATTAATTTAATACATATGGTGAATAATTTGTTTGATCCTTTTTTTATTTTGTTTTAGTAATATCACATACACAGGGCTAATCTATTTCCATGGTCATCGCATCACGCGTGAACGGAATGAGCGATTTCGCTAATTATTATATTGTTTTGTTTATTATTGTCAGGATAAGGTTCTTACGAAAGAAAACAAAAAGGAAATTGAGCAGTACAATTCGAATTCAATATTCAAAGTTAAGACAGGACAACGTCTGTCAGGTCAGATATCCTACAAATATTATAAATGCGAAAGTTTGAGAATGTGGATGTATGTTTGTTACTCTTTCACGCAAAAACTACTGAACGGATTTAGATGAAATTTGGTACACAGATGGCTTATAACGTGGACTAAACACATAGAATACTTTAGTTAAGTCTAGTCTAGTTTATCATAAATTATTGCCTTTCTTTTGTACACTAGTAGTAATAGTTCACACATCAAAGTTTTGCCAGTGAAATTTCATCCTGTACAGTACAGTACATATTTTCTTGTATATGTCGCCGCCAAATAGCTTAATTCGCCGTTCAATTAACAGCCTAGGCACTTAACTAAACGGCGCCGTTCAACTAACGGCCTGAATGATATTCAGCCGTATCGTCTATTACAACATTTAATAAACTGGCTGGCTAATGCTTAGGCAACTGGTTGACATTTAAGTACTACAAAACTTTTTCAAAATACTACCCAAGCAGAACGACCTGGATGGGTTTAGGTTAGGGTTTTTTTTTATGACCTCACAGAAACCCCACCCGGCAAATAGATTCGGTGGATCTAAGAAAAATCGTAAAAAACCTAAGTACCTAATAAAATTATTCCATCAGTTGTTTTTTTTCGACGCCATATTGACCAAAGATAATATAGAATATAGAGATATTGACAGTTTGGTGAGTTTCGGCGCTAGGTGGCAGAAAGTAGAACTAAATTGAAATGAACAGGCTAGGCAGGTAATTAAACGGCTAGGCAAGTAGTTAAACATCATCGATCCAAGTCATTTGCCTAGCTGTTTGATCAAATGGCTGAATATCATTCAGGCCACTAGTTGAACGGCGCCGTTTAGTTAGGTGCCTAGGCTGTTAATTGAACGGCGAATTAAACTAGTTGCCGGCGACATATACATAGACTTATATATATGAGTATATTTATTTACCTTTGCTTTCAGTATTGTTATTGTTTTTCGGCTTGTTCTCCTTATTCTTGTTGTTCTTGCCGCTCTTGTCGGACGCGTTGTCGGATTCCGACGACTGTTAGCAAATAATTATTTATTATTAATAAAAATAATAAAATAAAAGATTCATTATAGCTCATTAGTCTACTAGTTACAGGGGTCACCCGAGAGGATCGGGGTTCGATGGCCATCCTGGGAATCAAACTTTTGACGCGAGTCCACTCCTAGGACCGTAGTAATAAATCGATCTTAAGTCTGAGGACCGATCTTGGAAATGTCATACCACCGCCGATGTTTGAGGACCGGAGCGCTTGGCGCAGTGGTCCGAGCGCAAGCCGCTCGGCTCACTGCACATAAAGGTTGCGCGTTGGATTCCAGCCGGGGCAAATTTTGGATTTGGATTTTGGCCATACGGTTGTTTGCAGACTTATAAAAAATAATGGACCAGAAAGTTTGACCTTGTAAAACGAATCTCAGTGTAAGTATTATAGTTTGTTTATATTTTTCTGACGAAGACGTGTAATTTATTGCAAATTGATCCCTATGCCAGTGTCGTAAGAGTCACCGCACGCGTTTTGATGAAATATAGGAACTGTGTGTGTACTGACCTCTTGTTTCTCCTGCTTGACGGCCGGGGAGGAGTTCTTGTCGTCCGGCGTGGTTTGTTCTGCAGACGGGCTGCCCGGACTGGCCCCGTCTTCCTTCTCCTCTGTACAGATTGATACATAGATATACTCTTTATTACACATTAATGATTTATAATAATAATAATTTAGCCCATTTGACGTCCCACTCCTGGGCACGGGCCTCCCCTTCATACGAGGGGGATTCAGGCTACCACGCTGGCCGAGTGCGGGTTGGCGGATTTCACATGTCTCTCGAAAATTGGTTAGATTTACTAAGGCTCACGATGTTTTTCTTTACCGTAATCAAGTGATAATCATATTAAAATTACGATACTTAGTGACTAAGCAAACATTATTTGTCGGCAAGTCTGTGGCCTGATTAGAAATAAGAAAGAAAGAAAGAAAACATATTTATTCACAAAGAACAACGACGCACCCAAATTAAGTAAAACAAAACTCTACGTAAAAAGTTTCTTTAGAAAAAATTAAGGAACGCCGATCCATTTGGCGACCCCGCTAGGCGCATTGGTTTGAGCGTGGGCGGCTCGGCTCACTGCACCGGGTGGTTGCGGGCTCGATTCCCACCGGGGCAAAATTCGGAAATGGCCTTCCAGTCGATTGTACGGTACCCATAGTACGAGCGTTGCTTAGTTTAGGACTATAAGGTTAGTATGTCAGTCTGGCGATATTATTATATACGAGATGAAACAGAAAGAGTATACTTTTTTTCAAAACTTAACTTTGTAAATCTGAAACTATCGGCTTTGTGGGACAGTTGAAGTACTAAAGGTTTTATAGACTTATGAAATCTGTCAACAGCTGTATCCCTGTAACAGCTTTTGTTTTCGAGTTTCCTCCAAAGCTGTATATAAAGGTTCGTTATCCCTGGAGTATAACCTACCCTCGTCGCGCTCGTCATCGGAGAGCGGCTGGCGCGGGTGCGCGAACAGGTCCGGCAGGAACTGGCGCAGCAGCTGCTTGATGCGGCGCTTCTCCGCCTTCTGGATGGCAGTCTGCCGCCGCGCGTGGTGGATCAGCAGCTCCGCCGTGTCCCGCAGAATCTTTATCGCTGTAGGGACGAGACAATCCCACTTATCAATAAACATACTAGCTTTCTAATTTAAATACCTAAATCTGGGTGAGATTTGATTACTATTTACTGAATTATGGCTTGCTCACATTCTGTTACTGTTCCTGAGAATGTACACCATCTTTTATTCATTAAAAAGAGTAGCCATTGAGTTTCTACCCGGATCTTCTCAGTGTAAGGGACATTCCGAATGGGTGGTAGATTCTGATTCTGACTTTTCATAAATGCTTTGTTGGCTTACATGAATAAAAACGTGTCCCGCAGAATCTTTATCGCTGCACGGACGAGACAATCCTACTTATTAATATACATGGTAACCTTACCATACTAGCTTTCTAATTTAAATACCTAAATCTGGGTGAGATTTGATACCTATTTACTTATTTAGTGACAATGGTGTCGCTTGCTCACATTCTGTTGCTGTTCCTGAGAATGTACATCATCTTTAATTTATTGAAAAGAGTAACCATTGAGTTTCTCGCTGGAGTATTCCGAACCGGTGGTAGATTCTGGCTATTCATAAATGCTTTGTTGGCTTACAATAAGAGCCCCCGTGGGCGTTAACAAAATAAACGAATTCAATTCTTTAGGTTTCGATAACCCTATTCTAAGATAATGTTAGAAGATAATGCTTGCAAAAGTGTGTTGGAGGTATTATTAAGAGACATCAGTAGGAAGGCAGCATGCTTGTATCACCACAGACAATCTGTCAGGCACATCGCATGGTCACTCATCATTGTCTCTGGCATTTCGCCCTAAGGATTACGATTGCTTACTACTGTTAGAATGTATCGTTTTGATAGGACCACCGCTATTTTCCTAGTTTGTAAATAACCATTTCAGATGAGAATATGTTCTTGTTTCTTACTTTTAAAATCGCGATTTTTCAGTTTTCTGGTTTTAGTTTTTGAACCCTGTTTTTAACTTTTTAAACCTTGGCGTAAGTAATCATTAGTCACCATTATTGAACCTGGCTTACAGGAGTAACAGTGGTGAGAGTATTTTGCAGGTCTATTCCCATTTGAAAAACACTGTTACATAAAAAATAGTAGAAAATACTAGTACTGTCGTGTGTACGTGTACACATCGTTTCGTGAATACGACCGTGAAGGTTTTTTTTTTAATTGGGACTGTTCCCGCCACACACTCCCACCGCTGTAACTCCTGTAAGCCAGGATCGACAATGGTGATCAATTATGACGTCGAGGTTTGACCCTCGATGAGTCCCGGGGAAAAATTTAATTATCTTGGAACCCGGCGCAAATCGGGAGACAAAAATTGCTGGTAAATTCATTGCCATAGATACAAGCTGATTACCACTGAGGGGGATATTTTTTTTGGGACTGTTCTCCACACGCCATGAAGGGAATATAAAGGGTAGTATAGACGTACCCTCCTGTCGCGAGCGCATGTCGTAGTCCACCACCAGGTGCGGGGGCGCGCGGCGCGCGGCGTACGCGCTCTCCAGCTCGTTGAACAGCGACTTGGAGCGCATCGCCTTCAAGTCGTTCTGCTTGAACGTGATCCCCTGGTGGTCCAGCGACTTCAGGTAGTACTTCTCGTTCTGCTCGCGCCACTGCTTGTTGAAGCCCTGGGGGGAAGGGGTGGCTTAGACATGTGGCGACCTCACATTCGCGACGCCGACAGAAACGGACAGATGGCGCTGAATGCGGCGCCTCAATACAATATACGGATTCTTCACGATCACGATATTAAGACTCGCAAGCATCGTGACTATATATACAAAACCCCGAGAATAACCAGCAGGGCATAGCGGCCGCCCCGCCAGGCACGACAACCGCCTGGCATGAAGATCTTCCCTTATCCGCCAAAGACATATTCATCAGAGACTGGACAGTTCTCGCTGCGCTAAATCTATGATATATAAACTTTACTCTTAATAGACAAAGTCAATAGATCAATTTGTTATTTAACCTTGACAACCGCTTGGTGCTGTGGTTCGAGCGTAGGCCGCTCGGCTCACTACTACGGGTGGTTGCGGGTTCGATTCCCGCCGGGGCAAATTTCGGAAATGGCCTTTTCGTCATTTGCCCTAGTCTAGATGTCACAGGGATCGCCCCCCGTCCATTGTACGGTACTGTAAGGTCACTGCCAGCGCACCGCAGTTCTTTCAATTTCAAAACAATAATCTTTTCTTAAATTTATTATTTTCTCATCAGCCAGGAACGTTTATCGCTAGTGGCCAGTGCGCCGACATGGACCTTACAGTACCCATAGTACAAGCCTAGCTTAGTTCGGGACTAAACAGTTGGTGTGTCAGTCTGGCGATCTCATTATTATTTAGGATCTATGATGCCACGTCTTATTATCGTTCCGTGTCTGTCGGATCTTCTCAGTGGAAGCAGCATTCCGAACCGGTGGTAGATTTTGACTATTCATAAATGCTTTGTTGGCTTACGTGAATAAAAACAATTTCGAGTTTGAGTGTTTATTCCTTTGATTGTTACAATTTTATTCAGATCGATCGAATCGACGGATCGCACCTGATATGGAACCTATAAGTCCTGTTCCTAGTTCCTGATGTTGTTTGATAAAGGGGGTGGTGGGGGAGGGTGTTACCTTCTGCGCTTCCCGCCACTCCTCCTCCTTGGCCTTGAGCCGGCGCAGCACGACGGGCACGGCCACCACAGGGTTCTTCTTCAGTCCCGCGATTATGTCCACCGCCTGAGGACAACGCATAACGGGATTCGACACATCATTTAAGTGTACTTAAAATTTTAAGTAATATAATATTAATAATAATAATGACAATAATTTGAAGCGATTGACCTCAACGTGAGCGTTAACTGACTATAAACTTCTCACAAAAAGCCTCTACATGTTGGACCCATGTCCCCATTAAAGCCTACCAAAGGACCGGGCAGAGGCCGTGATACAAAGAGACATAATAACCCTTTTAACGTCCCACTCCTGGACACGGGTCTCCCCTCTATACAAAGAGGATTCAGGCCATAATCCACCATGCTGGCCCAGTCATTTCACACGTCTTTCGAAAATTTGCTACATTTTCTAAGACATGCACCTGCATGTCCTCAGGATGTTTTCCTTCACCGTAAGCAAGTGATAATCATTTCAAAATTATGATACGCACATCGATTTCGGAAACTCCAGAGGTGCGAGCCGGGGTTTGAACCCTTGTGCCAGCAAGACGCGTTCGTAACCAGAGGTCATCAGCTAGCCAAGCTTGCAAAGAAACCAAATAGGTGTTCTTACCGGTACTTACAACTAAATAGTGCAATAATTACACCATAACCAACTAACTACTAGAAATAATAGAATAAATAAAAATAAAAAAGAGCAAAGACAAGGCATGCAACACTATGCGAGATAGAATAATAATTTGTGTGCAAAATATAATAAAAATAAGCAAAATGCATATTTCTAATTTATTATCGGTAAATATTTTGTGTTAATAGTAAATGTTCCCCCCATTTTGTAAATAATACCAATATTTTAGGGCTCCTTCCACCATTACAAGACAATAAATACTTTGCAAAGGAATTGTTAATAGATATGAATTCAATTCACACATAATCCTCTAGCTATCCCGATACCATAGCGAATATTTATCTCTACCTAACATTTATTTATTTATTTTCTCAATACATACAAATATCTTTACAGGCTAGACCCAATGCGATATTGTTGCAAACTTAAAAATTAAAAATAATTTAACTGTTTTTATTTAACATAGCAAATTCTATATGTAATAATACCTATAAGTTTTGATTATAATTTCTTTATTCTTAATTTATTGATGCACAAAACAAACCGCTGTCAGAATAGATTAATAAAAACATCATCATTATCACCTTGCCTCCCTGGTAGTTGGCTAAACTAGCAATCTACAAGTCTCTAATTCTAGACTGTGTGGTGTGGTGTGTGGTGTGGTATGGTGTGGTGTGTTGCGGTGTGTGTGCATGCCTACACGTCCTTCTCGATCGTACCACCTTGTCGCCGTATATCCGCCGCAGCGCGCGCTGGTGCACGGTGGGCGAGTGGCCGCCGAGACACTCGTCGAGGCGGAACCGCGCCGCGTCCTCGGGCGCCATGCGCGCCAGCTTCTTCTGCACGCCCTCCAGCACGCGGATGGTGGACGCGTTCGTCTCTATCACCACGTCCAGCTGGAACAGACCGACCGGTGTTAAGGTAAGGTCACTCGAATTACCCGCCTCCACCATACCAGCACGACGGGAGACATTGCCGGGTACGTCAGGAGACATTGTCGGTACGGGTACGCCGGGTACGTCAGCATTAAGTGTTATGCACACCACGTTTTTTAAACGTGCCGACGACGCGCGTTTGTAGGGATACAGACGATATACACACGCGAGATGTACCAGCGCTGGTTGGTATCAACCAGCACACGCTGAATCGGGTCCGTTTGCGGCGAGCAGAATTTGTAATTATTTTTTTATTTTATTTTTCTGCTAGACGTAATAAAGTTTCTTCTTCCTTTCTTTTTTCAATTAGCAAGCCGCTAACAGCGACACTCACCTCAAACCGCTCGTCCTCGCACCTGTAGATGTACTCTTCGTACTGGGTTTTGCGTGACGTCACGAACGTAGAGTCCTCACTCCAAGTGGGGAACGACACCCACGTGTCGTTCAGAACCTGCGAACAATAGTACCTTCATATAATCTGTACTCAAACAAGGCTGGCTTGCTAACACTTAAAATACTGTTAGGAGGCCGACCCTATATAAATTTAACACCACACTACTTAATTCCAGAAAAGAATATTACAATAAAAATGTGCACTGACTCCCGAATTTCTGAGTTTCTGTAGCGAACTCCGCGAGGTCTAGAATCTGACTGACTATTCTAACAATAAAATTAAACTCAGTAATGTAAAGTGGCAAAACTGCTGAATTGTATATGGGATAAAACAGCGTCCCACGCGTAGTACATATAAATAAGGGTTATAACAGTACGAATTTACTAGACATCGCACGCGCACAGTCGGAGAGATAATAAAAAAAAATGATGTAAAGGGTAAAGCACCTCCTTGCAGAGCTGCGTGCGTCCGGAGCAGCGTCTCGCCGCAGCGTCGCGCGGCAGGGCGCAGTAAGAGGTGCCGAGCCGCTTGCACGTCGACAGGTCTGCACAAAAATTCACTCATTTAGAATCAATACCATAGTGGTTAGAGAGGACGCCTTAGTTCCGGGTTCAAATACCAAGCTGGACATTAAACTATTGACGTGAGCAGACTCCTAGCACAAGCATTAGCTTAGCTGGAGGGGCTAACGGGAATACTAATAATGTAAATTAACATAACAAAATATTTCGTCATAGTTCTGATTTTATCATCGACTAGCTGAGCCCGCGACTTCGCCCGCGTGGAATTTAACTTAACAATAAAGCCCGGTCCCGCGTTCTGAGCCCGCACCACAGGACCCATTTTTTTAATTTTGTTTTTCTAAAATAAAAGTAGCCTCAGTTACCCGCTATAAGATCAGCTATCTGCCAGTGAAAGTCCCGTCGAAATCGGTCCAGCCGTTTCGGAGATTACCCGGAACAAACACACAGACAGACAGACAGACAGACAGACAGACAGACAGACAGACAGACAGACAGACAGACAAAAATTTTTTAATTCGCGTTTTTGCTATTGGTATCGTATGTACTTTCATATGCATTTAGTGAAAAGGTGTTATTTTGATATTACAAACAGACACTCCAATTTTATTTATTTGTATAGATTACACTGATAGTTATAGCAAAGTACTTGAACGCGCGGACTTAATTTCATAAGCTTGTGTAACATTGGTACCGGACACCGAACCACTAGACTCGGCTAGTTGCTGGATTTGGGAGGTGCGACTGGTGTCTGCTACTCCAGCTGCTGCTGTGTGTGTGAGTGTGTATGTGTGCGTGTATGTGCATGTGTGTGCGTGTATGTGCATGTGTGTGCGTGTATGTGCTTATATGTGTGTGTGTGTGTGTGTGTGTGTGTGTGTGTGTGTGTGTGTGTGTGTGTGTGTGTGTGCGTGTGTGTGTGTGCGTGTGTACGCACCGACATCCATGGCGGCGTCCCCCTGCGGCCGCTCGTGGCGCAGCTGCGCGCCGAGCGGCCCCACGGGCTCGTACCGCGCGGCGGGCGCGCCGTACGCGTGCGGGTGCGCGAGCGCCGGCTCCAGCTGCAGCAGCCCCCCCGCGCACCCCGCGCCAGCACCCGCACCCGCACCCACCCCGCTGCTGCTGAACGTCGTGTTGTTGTACCCTGGGCAGGTAACATTCGATCGATCAAACCATTTGTTTGTGAAACATTCACGCAAATTTATGACGACCGCTTGGCGCAGTGGTTCGAATGTAGGCCGCTCGGCTCGATACACCGGGTGGTTGCGGGTTCGATTCCCTTCAGGGTACATTTCGGAAATGGCCTTTCGTAATTTGGCCTAGTCTGGGTGTCACTGGGATCGCCCCCAGTCCATTTTACGGTACCCCCATAGTACTAGCGTTGCTTAGTTTGGACCGTACAGTTGGTGTTTTCATTTTGCAATATTTATTTAATTATTTATTTATTTTCATATCTCTCTCAATTGACAAAATCAAATCGGAACAGCCTAGAGTGCGATGGCGATACATCTCGACCTGGGAGGAGACTCACCAGCGAGGTGTGTGGCGGTGGGGGTGTGCGGCGGGGAGGGCGGCCCCAGGAAGTCCTGCAGCCACTTCTGCAGCTCGGGGTGCCGGCACAGGAACGGGCCCGTCACGCACAGCAGCTCCGACGACGAGATTATCTCGTTCGTGAACAGCAGCAGGCATCTAATGACAATAATAAAATAATCATTTAGCCCTTTTGACCTCTCACTCCTAGGCACGGGCCTCCCCTCAACGCGAGGGGGATTCAGGCCATAATCCACCACGCTGGCCCAGTGCGGGTTGGCGGATGACGCATGTCTTTCGAAAATTGGTTAGATTTTCTTTGAAAATTGATTTTATTCATGTAAGCCAACAAAGCATTTATGAATAGTCAGAGTCTACCGCCGGCTCGGAATGCCGCTTCCACTGAGAAGATCCGGTGAGAAACTCAATGGTTACTCTTTTCAATTAATAAAAGATGGTGTACATTCTCAGGAACAGCAACAGAATGTGAGCAGGCGACACCATTGTGACTAAATAAGTAAATAGTAAAAAATTGTCAAATCTCACTCAAATTTAGGTATTTAAATTAGAAAGCTAGTGAGGTGTGCGTACCTACTCTCAGTTTAAATATAATAAAACAGGTAGATAGTTTAAGAACAATGTTGTTAAGAGCAAGCAGCGCCCGCGCATGGGTATGAATAGAGGAGCGGCATCCTTTTAAAATGTATTACGGCCATTTCATAAGTTTTAGTTAAATCATGGATTGGCAACTGAATTTACTTTCAAAAGTTGTAGAATTAAATGTTTTAGTACTTTTTAGTTGATTTGGCACAAAAGGTTGAAAAAGCAGACTTGTGTAACAGGATACTGTTATATGATAACTTGTCTTCCAAGTGAAGTAAGTAAAGGCCGCTGCATGAAGAATATTCACTTTTATTATAGATACATCCAAATTTTAAATTGCAAACTTTGTAATATTTTTGTTAAATCAATTATTTATTATTAAAAACAAAATAAAACATGTGTCATGAAATTGTATACGAGCGTACGCTTCGGTACAAAAGATTATTAAATTTTATTTGACGATTGCATTCTCATTAACAACAGTGGACGTAATCAGTGTCTTATCTTGTTGGTCTCTGATAAAAATGCACCGTACTAGTGTGGTGGGATATTGTGGTTGTTAACCCTTCTAATGATCCTACTAATATTATAAATGTGAAAGTTTTTTGAGTGTGGATGTATGTATGTAAGGTTCATTCCAAATAGAATCAAAAACTTTGTAAACAAACCATCACTCAACATAAAATCGCCGATTTCACACTTATTTCGTTATCACTACACTAAATTCTGGTGTGGGAATCTTCGAAAACACTGTCGCCTTCATATTACACTCGTTTTAGATTGTAATTTCAACTAAAACATGTAAAATTTATCGAACTTACAAAATTTTCATTAGTTTGATGTTTTTTTTTTTCAAATGCTTTAGTGAAGTGCTGATGTATACAATATTGAATGAATGAAACACAGATTTAAAAAGTGTACAGCCAAAGGAATTTTATGCCATTATGCCAATATGCCCAGTGCTTTTTCAAGTAGTTTCAAATAGAAATTAAGAAAATTAATTTAATTTATATTTCTTGCTGATTTGTTTCTACTTCTCTATATAACGAGTACAATTTGCACTTTACACTATATTTTGATCTCAAATTTATTTTACTGATGTCGTTTTGAATTTATATTGGGTTTTTAACTTGAAATAAATAATTTTTATGTTTCTTCATTGCGACCACTCGGGCTAAACCCGGACCTTTGGAAGGCTTGCATGAGGACATGGGTCCATCACGTAGAGGCCCATAGAGATTAATTTGATGTTATGTAAGTAAATGATGGGGTCAACTGCTGCAAATGATGAGACACATACAGTAGCTTGACCCCATAAGTACGGCATCATAAGTACTTCAGATTCAAAGAAATTCATTCTTTTGTTTATTGTAATTACCTCGCACATGTTTACGTCGGCTGCTAGACCATCGTTATGTATTATTATTACAATGTACATATTTTCAGTGGCATCACTGGGTAATTACTACTGCATAGTAGACATTAGCGTTAAATCCCTTTGCCTTCCCACTTAACACACTACATTTTATATAATAGTTAAAATCTAAAAAAGGCCCTTTATTAATATTATATTCATAATAAGTTTTATTATGCATAGGTTATTGATTTCATTTCATAATTATATTTCTATACGTTGATGTAAAGAAACTGATACCTTATAATAAAGTTTATTCCATTGAATGAAAATAATCAGTTCACTCATTCGTTCATATTCGTTATAGTATACAAAGGCACATCACTAAAACTATTTAAGCACTTTGACGTTTCTTTGTTTACAAAGTTTTTTTTTTTCTGTTTGGAATGAACTATATGTTTGTTACTCCTTCACGCAAAAACTACTGAACGGATTTGAATGAAATTTGGAACACAAATAGTTTATAACCGGGATTAACATATAGGATACTTTTGATCCCGATAATCCCGAAATTTTTGTTACGTTAAATACTACGGGGACGAAGTCCGTGGGCACAGCTAGTTAATAATACAATACTAAGCAACGCTAATAAAGTATGTATACACAAATCTATACAAATAAATAAAATTGGAGTGTCTGTTTGTAATATCAAAATAACACCTTTTCAGTAAATGCATATGAAAGTACATACGACAACTATAGCAAAAACGCGAATTAAAAAAAAATTGTCTGTCTGTGTGTGTTTGTTCCGGGTAATCTCCGAAACGGCTGGACCGATTTCGACGGGACTTTCACTGGCAGATAGCTGATCTTATAGGGGGTAACTAAGGCTACTTTAATTTTAGAAAAACAATAAGGGTTCCGCGTAAAAAAATAAAAACACTTGAAATCCAAGAGTATCCCCGAAACGACTGGACCGATTACGACGGGACTTTCACTGGCAGATAGCTGATGTTATAATGAGCAATTTAGGCTACTTTAATTTTAGTAAAACAAAATTTAAAAAATGGGTCCTGTCGCGCGGGCTCAGAACGCGGGAGCGGGCTTTTTTGTTAAGTTAAATTCCACGCGGATAAAGTCGCGGGCTCAGCTAGTTAGAAATATAAAACGATCAGGTATCTATCTCGCAGAACTTCAAGCATACCAAAAGAATCTTCACCCATTCATCCGCAAACAAATCTAAACTTGTCGTTAAGCGCGGTGAGGGGGCATCGCTCGGGCAACGGTCCGGCAAGCAGGGACAGCAAAAAAATTATGTTTGCTGACACGACCGTAATTTTCAGGAGCGAAGAGTCGAAGCAGGACGCTGAGCAAATCAGGTGCATCGATCCTACCAGAGATGATTTTGCATGAATTTGTAATACCGGCGAATGCTCTCCGGACTTCAAGTGAGTTATGCAAGGTGAAACATAATGGGTATACTTTTTTTTTCAAAACTTAACTTTGTAATTCTAAAACCATCAGCTTTGGAGGGAACTTGAAAAACAAAAGGTGTTATTGGAATACAGCTGTTGACCGATTTCACAAGTCTACAAAACCTTTAGTACTTCAACTGTCCCACAAAGCCTAGATAAAGATAGTTTGAGATTTACAAACTTAAGTTGCAAAAAAAAATAGTATACCCTTTTTGTTTCACCTAGTAAAATTCAACATTGTTTTAGAGAAAATGGTATTTCTGCATAAGGTTCGCCATCCCTGGGGGTTAGTAAGGGTTCACTAGGGGGTTAGTAAGGGTTCTCTAGGGGTTTTAGTGGGTAAGAATCCCACATACCCCAGGCCTTTCCCACAAGAGGCCTGGGAATCTTAGGAAGATTTCGTCCGCGTAAAAAAATAAAATAAAAAAGGGGGTTAATGTTGGTTACCTCAGGAAGTTGTCGTAGACGTGCTGCGAGCGCAGCGCCTTGCGCGCGCGGTCGAAGAAGTTGAACTCGTGGACGGTGGCCAGCTTGGCGGCCTCCGCGTACGACACGTCGCGCACCGCCGCGCCCCACAGCGCCGCCGCGCGCGCCTTCTTCGCCGGCGGGCCGCCCGCCGCTGCCGAACAATGCACACTACTTACCACACCGTATAACAATTATAAAATATAATAATTTTAGCCCTTTTGACGTCCCACTCCTGGGCACGGGCCTCCCCTCAACACGAGGGGGATTCAGGCCATAATCCACCACGCTGGCACAGTGCGGGTTGGCGGATTTCACATGTCTTTCGAAAATTGGTTAAATCTTCTAAGACATGCAGGTTTCATCATTATGTTTTTCCTTCACCGTAAGCAAGTGATAATCATATAGAAATTATGATTCGCACATGGATTTCGAAAAATCCAGAGGTGCAAGCCGGGGTTTGAACCCGAGACCTGGTGCTTTAACCAATGGGCTACCACAACGTATACTTGTATAAATATTAAAGAATACTGTATTTAAATTACTTCGTTTTGTCAAATAGTTTTCGAGATATAAATACTTAAATATCACCAGACATACACACCAATTTTATGGTCCTAAACTATGCAAGGCTTGCACTATGAGTACCGTACAATGGAGTGGGAGCGATCCCAGTGACAACTAGACCAGGGCAAATCACGAAAAGGCCATTTCCGAAACTTACCCTGACGGGAATCGAACCCGCAACCACACGGTGCAGTGAGCTGAGCGGCCTACGCTCGAACCACTGCGCCAAGCATTCATCAAATATATAACTTTTAACACGTCGACGCCTATCTATTGTAACTTTATAAGTTAGGATAAGTGAAGTCGCCAGTACATGCTCCAGTACATTTCTCTTATAAGGGCAAATAATTTAATGGCCAGTGTGTCCCATTGCAATCAAGTGTTGCTTAGTTTGGGACCATACAGTTTGTGTATCAGTCTGGCGATATTTATTTATTTACTAGCTGAGCCCGCAACTTCGTCCGCGTGGAATTTAACTTAACAAAAACGCCCGCTCCCGCGTTCTGAGCCCGCGCGACAGGACCCATTTTTAAAAATTTCGTTTTTCTAAAATAAAAATAGCCCAAGTTACTCCATAAAACACCAGCTATCTGCCAGTGAAAGTCCTGTCAAAATCGGTCCAGCCGTTTCGGAGATTACCCGGAACAAACATACAGACAGACAGGCAGACAATTTTTTTTCCAATCGCGTTTTTGTTATAAGTACCCTATTTACTTTCATATGCATTTAGTGAAAAGGTGTTATTTTGATATTACAAACAGACCCTCCAATTTTATTTATTTGTATAGATAAGTGTCCCATTGCAATCAAGTGTTGCTTAGTTTGGGACCATACAGTTTGTGTTTCAGTCTGCCAATATTTATGTATTCTGTTTATTATTTTTTTGCTGTTATTGTCCCTTACGGAAGCGCGTCTAACATGTCCAACATCCATAGATCCTTCCCCACAGTTCACACTCACCCAGTTGGCTGGAGGACGTGAAGCTGGGCGACCTCTTGAGATGGTGCTGCGGCGGCGGCGCGGGCGCCGTGCTCGTGCCGGTCGACGTGTGCTTGGGCAGCTGTACCCGGATACACATATTATATTAGACAAGTTCATCTCTATATTCCTATAACACCTTTTGTTTTTCCATTTTCCTCCAAAGCTGATAGTTTTAGAATTACAATTGTACATTGTTACACGAGTGGTGAAAGTGACTTATTTAGTCCCGAGATGGGGTTTGGCGCCCGAGCGTAGCGAGGGCGCTAATAGTTCGAGGGAAAAATAAGTCTTTCACCCGAGGTAAACACTGTGCTTTTCATTACGAATACAAGGAAAGTAAAAATAGAAACAGGAATTGGCTAAATAAATAATACAAGGAAGTATGAACAATACTCTACAACTCGATAAAAAAAGATCGGATTGCCGTCTATTTTGGTTTTTTTTTTCGTTGGCCGGCCAACTTCATTATTTAGCCATTATTTTTCATTTTCATCTTTAAATATTGTGCCCAAATCTATGTTATTTTAAATAAATTGTTGAAACTAAATTATAATTAAGTCATGTAAAAATATATATTACTAGCTGTGCCCACGGACTTCGTTCGCGTAGTATTTAACGTAACAAAACTTTCGGGACTATCGGGATAAAAAGTATCCTATATGTTAATCCCGGTTATAAACTATCTGTGTTCCAAATTTCATCCAAATCCGTTCAGTAGTTTTTGCGTGAAGGAGTAACAAACATACATACATACATACATCCACACTCACAAACTTTCACATTTATAATATTAGTAGGATTTAATTAATACTTAGCTTTATGTTATTACAATTTTACGTCGTGCTGTAATTGAGTGACTGTAGAAAAAGTTTGAACATGGTTCCATAGAAATGTGAAAATGGAACTAGTTTTTTTTTATCATTTGACAGAGCTGTCAGTTGAAAGCGATTCTCCCGGGCCGGAAAAGTATTACTTGCAACCCGCTCCTCAGGCAACTTCAGACCTACTTTCAGAGTATGAGTAATGAAAAGTAAATTTGCAAACAATAGTATGCCCTTTTCACCTAGTATATTATAAGTGTTAGTTACCTGCGGCGCGAGCGGCGCATGTTGGTGCAGCACGTGCGGCGCGTGCGGCGGCGACGCGGCCGGAGCCGGCGCGAACCTCTCCGGCTCGGTCTCCGCGCGCGCCTGCCAACACAACACACATCTCAGCTTACACCCATCAACACACCAGCGTGGTGATACGGAGTCTACAGACTCAGAATAATATGCAGCCAATCGGTTTTTCATGACGTTCAAACGGTAATTGTTATCATCATTGTAGGTGTTGCGAGCTTCTATAAAGGCTACAGTGACCGCTTAATATTTAATAAACTTATAAATCCCCGATGCGACGCCTTTCAAACTACAAAAGAGCTGATAGTTATCAAACGGCTGAACCGATTTTCATGAAACTTAGCTAAGAACTCTCAATCAGAATACCTCTCTAACAACATAAATGACAGAATTCTGAGGTAACAAACATAAAAAAAAAATACACACGAATTGATAACCACCTCCTTTTTAAAGTCGGTTGAAAATTGAAATAGGTTAATCCGTTTGGGCGCTACGATGCCACAGACAGACACACAGATACGCATGTTACAACTTATAACACCCCGCTTTTTTCGTCGGGGGTTGAAAAAGGTTGTGTTGGCCTTTGTCGGAATGGCGTCGTCGTGTGATTCAAAGGGCCAAGAGTAAAATTCAAATCGTTTATTTTGTTTAGGCTTACAGGGGCACTTACAAATTGTGCCTGTTATAGTGGCAATAGGCTCGCCGCCCCCTAATAAACTGGTACAAAAATACCATCTGCGAAATTATGTAGCTTGTACAGCAGTAGCATCTCTGCCTATCCTATCGGAGAGAGCAGGCGCATTGTTTTATGTATATACACACCTGGTGCTGCGGTATCAGCGGCGGCGACCTCGCGTGCGGGTAGTGCCGGTCGCGATCGCGGTCCGGCGCCGGCTTAGTCACCGTCTTAGCGTCCGGCAGGAACTGACCGAACTCCGCCAGCAAGTCGTCCTGGTTCTCGAACAGCTTCGCCACCTGGAGGAAACACCGAATATTAGCTTTCTAATATATTGATATATTCGGTGCAGTTGTTCGAGGGTATAAATATAACTAGCTGCACTTTGAATATTGAATTGTTCCGCTCAACTTTCATATTTTTTTGCTTAAGAACCTTCCCCCTGACAATAATAATCACAACAAAAAAATAATTAGCGAAATCGTTCCATCCGTTCACGCGTGATGCGATGACCAAGGAAATAGATTCATTTTTATTACATTTAAAGATAGATTGAGCATACTGTACCCATATAAAGTTTGTAAATGTAAAAAAGTCGATAACAGGACACATTGTTTACATTGTACATTAAGAGTTCAGCCGTTGGACTCTAGTCACAACGCTAGTTCTGGTTAGGGTCCGCCCTGAAAAGGTTCTCAACTATGATTCAGGAAGAGTATTGGCCGAAGGGTGTGGTGTTCAGGCGCTTTCGGGGGAGTAAGTCACCACCAAAAGTTTGCTGTTAGTGTCAGTTAAAGTATAAATATGTGTATGTTAGTGTATAAGGTACATATCTATTGAGTATAAATAAATAAATAAATATGTTTTTCGACGTACCTGCGAGTAGACCTCCTGCTCGGTCTGCTGCTTCGCCTGGGGCTCCTTCATCTCGCGATGTCCGCGCTGGTACGCGTGCAGGATCTCCAGGAACCGCTTGTACTTGTCCGGTTGCCGGGAGAACCGCGACTGTTGCCGACAAATAGTGATGTAATAACATAGTAATTCCCTTTTTAGCTAGGGATGCCGACTGATCATTTAAATACCTCGTAGAAAAGTTCTCGGAAGAATTGTTTCATATAATAATTTTGGAAATTAATCACAGTTTTTGTTTGTGGTGATTTAAAATAAACACTGCCTATATTTTTAATCAGTTCCTTGATATAATTACTACAATACACGGCACGAAATAACTTATTTAACATCGAAAAGTGGTATTGTTAAATTCATCTAAACTCTCGGAACAGCGCTAACTACGCTTGTAGTGAGATGAACTATTTTAAGATATTAATTTACTCTCAATTTCAAAGACATTTTATTCAATTTACAGAGGGTTTACGAAACATTATAATTTTCAAAACAATCGTGATTTGTAATTGTTTCAATTTGAATGTTATCTTGCCATTTTCAGCTTGAATAAAAATGTAAAAGAATTACATTTATTATTCACGATATATTCGCCGACTACATATTTTGTACGACAGTCGGCTAGTAGTCGGTACATCACTATAATGATATATGTATGCTGTATATATATAAACACAAGAGGGAAGGAAAAATTAATTTGATTACAACAGAACGAATCGTTTAATACATTATGAATAATGTTTAATGAACTATAAAATGTTATAATCACACTATTTAACGTGATGGTGTAGGCAGAGAAATACTGTGTTAATAAACTTTTCATATGTGTATACAGAATTACTTCAAAAAAAAAAATATTACTGGCAACTTGATACAAACTGCTGAAATTAAATTAATATATGGGCGAGAACACACAAGCATAGATTGGAAACGGATGGGAAAAAGTGGGGCAGATATGGAAAAAGACGAGACGCTGATAAAAGGCGATGCAGCTTTTAGGACAGGCCAAATACATGTTGGAAAAAGGGCTAGACAGGCGATGTAACAGGGTGAGGCAGATGCTGGTAAAAACCGAGGCAGATAATGGAAACAGGAAGGCACATAGGGAGAGTCAGGTACTAGAGAAGGCGACTCAGGTGATGACCAACAACAGAAACATACAGATGACCTCTGGCTACCTTATCTAGGAAAACTGTAATGTCGTGATCAAATTCTTACCTTAATTTTGTTGACGTATTCAATGGCGTGGTTGAACTCCACCGGCTGGCTGGGCGGCGCCGGCGCGGGGTGGCTGGCGGCCGCTTGCGGCGCCGCGCCTGTCACACATTCTGGCGTTACGTGACGTCACAACACGGGGGGAGATCGTGGCGAGCGAGGGGGATGATCAGAACTCTTAATGAGCAGCCGCAGGTTATTCTCATAACAGGTCAATCGGTAATTGATTTCATCATTTTAAATTCCTTTCAATTTGATATTAGTTTCGATCAATAGCATATAAAAAGGGGGAGTCTATATAATTTTGTTTCAGAGAATCAGCAACAGACAAACTCACCAGATTGAACTCTTTTCCTATTAATTAGCCTATTCAAAGCTGTAAAATAAGTTGCCTGTAATTTATCCTGGATTAAGTTTATAATGGTCCAGACCATGACAATTATTGTCTGGTACTTTCCCCATGTCATTTTAGACTTGGAAAACTAATTGCTTGAAACTTTCGCGGATAGGACGCGGGTTAAGATTTTAGACAAGGATTATGTCACACATAGACTTATCTTTCTTAATCCGTAAGTAAGAAACAGACAAAATCACATTGCAAAGTTCATAATATGGTCCACATGAAATTGCCTGGTACTTGCCATATTTTAAAATGAATTATACAGTCCCAAGACATAATATATAGCTTTAAATGCTGTGTTATTAGATTTTGATGTTAAAACCACTCGGCCCTAGAATATAAAACTGAAATTGAAAATTTCAAAAACCCATGATGCGAAGTCTTTTAAACTACAAAAGAGCTGATAATTTTCAAACGGCTGAACCGATTTTCATGAAACATAGCTAAGAACGCTCGATCAGAATACCTATCTAACAAAAAAAAAATTGAAATCGATTCTTCCGCTTGAGCGCTACGATGCCACAGACAGACACACAGATACACAAATACGCATTTTAAACTTATAACACCCCTTTTTGTCGGGGGTTAAAAATTACGTTGAATGGTGTGAACATGTACTCACCAGGTGTGTGGTGTATAGCTGCAGCCTCGATCTGCTGGTGGGCTTGAGATATCTGGTGCAGCGTGTTGGTGGGCGCCGCGCTCACAGACAGGTTGTGGACTATGGCGTTGCTCACCGACCTGGGGGGTGAGGGGGCGGTTACTACAGCCGCAGGAGACTCCGGAAATGGCCTTTTCGTTATTTACCCTGGTCTAGGTGTCACTGGGATCGCCCCCAGTCCATTGTTCGGTACCCATAGTACAAGCATTGCTTAGTTTGGGACCATACAGTTGGTGTGCCAGTCTGGCGATATTTATTTATTAAATTATTGACAGCAATATTCAAAAGCTTGTATCGATATCATAGACAATCTCCGGCCGCTGATGACGTAACCGCTCAGCTGTTAGTTCGTTCACCCCGCCGAGAATTCTATATATATCCCAGTCTCAGAGTGTTGCTATGCGTCCATCGGATCTTACTACGACTTCATATTACACGGACTTGTTTGTTAGCTATAAGTAAATAACATATAGTAATCTGTAAGCGATGTTGGGGGGCTTTGATTAATAACGTGTTCTCGAAAATGAGGGGGAAGGATCTAGTAAAATCTTTAGGTCTTCATAATAACACGCTTGGTCACAGTGGGCTTAGGTTTTTGACTTGTAGTCAATATCCTCTAGAGAAATCTCGCGCTTTTTACAAGCTTTTATTTAACTTGCAATATGCACATACATAATTTTCGGGCTATATTCAAATATGACGCGCAGGGTTTGCAAAAAATATTCAAAACCAAAAAAGTATTCATGATTGACTACGTGAAAACTAGAGAGTGAAGGGTCTTGGTATACTAGGTGAAACAGAAAGGGTATACTATTTATTTTGCAACTTAACTTTGTAAAAGTTTTTAACTGGGTAAAAGTTTTTAACTATGACATCAGGACGTCTAACACCTCAGTCCCCCCGTCACCACGGTTGCTGTAAAGCATCCGAAACGTCGGGAACATAATAAGTAAATAATCGCGATATAATCCGTAAAAATAGTTTTATTTCAATGTGTAGTATTCGCGTAAATATAAGAAAACAATATGTTAACTTTGTAAATCTAAAACTAACGGCTTTGTGGGACAGTTGAAGTACTAAAGGTTCTGTAGACTGTGAAATCTGTCAATAGCAATATCCCTAAAATACCTTTTGTTTTTCAAGTTCCCTCCAAAGCTGATAGTTTAAGAATTACAAAGTAAAGTTTTGAAAAAAAAGCATACCCTTTCTGTATCAACCTGTATACCTGTAACCTGTCACCAAGAGGGGTGTCAAAAAATGGGTCACGTAGGTTCTCTATGAGCTCTTGAGTTCCAGAGTCAAGGGCGGCAAGGGCAGCCGCGGTGCGAGTGTGGTGGTTGGTACTTACTGCGCGACGGGCAGCAGGTGCACGAGCTGCGGCTGCGCGGGCGGGTGCTGCACGCCCAGCAGCACGTTGCCGCCGCCGCCGAACCCCGTCGGGGAGGGCATCGACACCGACACCTGCCGGCACGACACTTGTCAACGCACACGTACAAACAAGGCACGTCGTTTGTTTTGTTTACGACTGCAGGGGCACTTATAAATTGTCGTTTTAACATCGTTTTTAAAGTCAACTGGATCAGAATGCGATTGGGCAAGGTACTCAGTAGTCTTATCTGAATTACATGTATTGTTTAGCGGACTTCCAGAAAAGAAGGAGGTTATATGTTCGTTTCTATGTATGTTCATCGATTTCCCTGTCAGTTGTGGACCGATTTAGGAGATTATTTTTTGTTAGAAAGGTGCCACTATGTTTACACTATAGCGGCACTATCTGTACACTAACTACGGTTGGACTACTACTTAGGTCCCCACCTGTCCCTACTTACCTAAATGGCACCAACTCTAAATGAAAGAAAGACAGCTTTTAAGGGACCCAGGTTATATTTGAAGTTTTTTTTTAATTTTCCTTCGCATGATCACTCGCAGGACTTGTATATTGTACAGTAACCGCCGTAGTCGGGTTAACTATTACCATGCCAAATTACATTAAAATCAGTCCAGTAGTTTTTTCGAAATGTGCAAACAGACACAACAATTCTATAAATGATATTTTGCTTCTTCGGTATTGATCATAATGTCCGTTACAACTTTCTTGTGTTCCAGTACAGACTGGATTAAAGCACAGAGTATGAGCCAGAAAAAAAACTTACTTGTCCATTGCTCTGCACTTCAATCTTATATCCGGGCGGTAGGAAGGTGTTGAACCCCACAATCAGCTCCGGGTGGCCTTTGAACAGGTTCGACACCCGGGTTATCACCCCTGGCGTGTCTATCCTGCAAACAAAGAATACACTTAGTACGGAGAAGATGGCAAGGAAGTGGTGAAGTCTGGTGTGGAGAAATCAGATTTATATACAGCCATTAGATTTTTCATGTGTTTCAAACGGTAATTGATATCATCATTTTGGATTTATTATATAATTTTTTTTTTTTATATCGTCAACAGCGCCATCTGCCGGGCGCAACTCGAGCTAAGAACCATGCCGATGACACCAAAAGTTTTAAAAATTCATCAAAATAGGTCAAGGCGTTTAGTCAACAATGATTGTCAACCCATTAGTAAATATCTCTTGTACATTCTAGGTTTTTGTCCCATACATTTTTATCTGTCTCTTTGCAAGTATCAAGCGGACAGACAGACACACTTAACGACTCAATTAGTGATAACTAAAATTTAAAATATAAACGACTTTTTTAAACCACAAAACAGCTGATAATTTTCAAACTGTTGAACCGATTTTCATAAAAAATAGCTACAAACACTCTCGATCAGAATACGTATCTAACATAAAAAATACAAAATTGACGCTACGATGCCACAGACAGACACAGATCCACATGTTAAACTTATAACACGCCCTATTTTTTGTCGGTGGTTAAATATATAGTACTCACGTCTGGCTCTTAAACTCCTTCATGATGTCCAGAAAGTCATTATACACTTGCGGCTGCGTATTGAACTTGTACTTGACTTGGTCCAGATATGAGAGAGCATCTTCCACCTTCAGCCGCTGGAACTGCGTGGCGGGCCCCTGGGGGGGCTGCGCGGCGGGCGGGAGGGGGGCGGGGGCCGGCGACTGCCGCCCCAAGCCGCCCGGCAGGGAGGGGAGCCCCGCTTGTTGCGGGGAGAGGGCCTGACGGTTATAATTACGATTAAAATAATATTGAAGTGTAGACTTTCAAAGTTTTCTTACAAAGAATCCTTTCACATTCCTTTCATTGCTATTCGCCAGTAATGCAGAGGTTCTAAGTTTCACCGTATTCGAAGAATCCTTTCTGTTTAACAGTACAAAAATAGCACGAAGTTTCAATAAACAACTTGTTAATGAATTTTGTACTGTAAATAATCTAAATATATATAACTCAAAGGTAACTGACTGACTGACATAGTGATCTATCAACGCACAGCCCAAACCACTGGACGGATTGGGCTGAAATTTGGCATGCAGGTAGATGTTATGACGTAGGCATCCGCTAAGAAAGGATTTTGATTAATTCTACCCCCAAGGGAATAAAATAGGGGAAGAATAATCCCGAAATTTTTGTTAACTTAAATTACACGCGGACGATGTAGCGGGCACAGCTAGTTACTACTACAAGACTATAATATTATAAGATATTTACGCCCACCCTTATGGCGGCAACAGACGAGAGCTACACCACGAGCCGAACAAGGAATATTCAAATTCAAATCGTTTATTTTGTTTACACTACGTGTGCACTTACAAATTGTAAATTTTTCATTATTTTTTATCTTACAACCGGATCGGAACGCGACCTCGACTGAGAAGCAGCTAGAAACTTAGCGGGCTTGTCTTTTAACGTTTTGTTATAAATTTATTTCTTTTATTATTTTTTTTCGTAAATTTCTTTTAATATTAACTACAGAGCTACCCATGTAAGTTGGCGGCGGCGCAGAAACTTATCTTGAATTGAAAAGCTTGAAAGTTATCTTGGGAGCCAAAGTTAATTATTCTAATGCTATTCTCAGCTAGATCTAAGTCAATTCACGGACCTAATTAACTGAAGAGGATGTCGTCATTTAATTTAAACCTATTTTGCACACATAGTAGATCGCTTCTGGGCGCCAAGATATATTGGTAGGACTGTATCTTGACTATCAGATACTCGGGTCAATCGTCGCCATTAAGCAGCACCAGCAAGAGTATGTCCGGGTGAAACTAACCTTAAGCCGCTGCGGCAGTTGCGGCTGCGGCGGCTGCTTGGCGTACTGCACGGCGCCCGCCTTCAGGTAGTTGATGACGGCGGGCGCGGCGCCGCCGGGGCGGGCGGCGGGTCGGCCAAACCCGCCCCCGCCCACCGACAGCATGGGCGTGCTGCCTGCTGAACACACGCCCACGTTAGATGGTATTATAACACTGAGGAGAGTTCCTAGCAACCATATTAGGTGTTTTTTTTATAATAAACAATAGTTAAGAATCATCGCAGGAATTGTAATGGACAAAAAATCTCGAAATCGGGTAATCACTAATAGTATAAAACAAAGTCGCTTCCCACTGTCTGACTGTCCCTATGTATGCTTATATCTTTAAAACTACGCAACGGATTTTGATGTCGTTTTTTTAATAGATAGATTGATTCAAGAAGGTTTATATGAAGGTTTATATAATACATGCATAATATAGTAGGGACACACTGATCATTTATTGCATCCGTGAGAAGCCGAGGCGGGTCGCTGACATACTTAAGCAGTTATGTTTAAGATCAGGCGGCTCGGATAACCAATTTTGTTAAGCATATAAAACATGACCACTTGTATTGCTTTGCGGCTCTTTGTAGCGCCTGCACAGGGGATGCTACTCTTAGCAGCGATAAAATCAATATATCATGACATTTGTAGTGTCGAATCCTACTCTAAAAACCATCTTTTTTGCCGTCGTATATCATCTGAACGAACAATAATTATGTATCATTCGTTCAGTAATCGATACGACGGCAGATGGAATTTAGAGTAGGATTGGACACTACAAATGTCACGATATATCGATTTTATCGTTGCTGAGTAGCTTCCCAGATTACTAAACGACGCGTGCGCGTGGAGACATCTTTTTATGAACCAGTGACCCCCAACATTTGCCTATATGGAAAAGTCGTGTTATATCTGTGGCATTTTTACGACCGCTTGGCGCAGTGGTTCGAGCGTAGGCCGCTCGGCTCATTGCACAAGGTGGTTGCGGGTCCGATTCCCGCCGGGACAAATTTCGGAAATGGCCTTTTCGTATTTACCCCTGTCTGGGTGTCACTGGGATCGCCCCCAGTCCATTATACGGTACCCGTAGTACAGACTTTGCTTAGTTTGGGACCATGCAGTTGGTGTGTCAGTCTGGCGATATTTATTTAGTTCCGTTGCAGCATACGCTCGGGGCCATGTCTGGGATGACATCCTTAGCAACAGATATAGATTTACATAGATAACGCAAGTATCACGATATGTATTGAAACAAAGCGTGCCGAATTTTTAACACCGACTGTGACGTCACAGCCGAAACTTAGTGACGGGAAATCCAAACCGATTCAAAGACACCGATGCCGCCGATGCCCCTCCGACCGCTACAATACTCTCGAGTGATTTTCCGCTCTTACTCATTTTTTTACATCTGCAGTCGCGCGGACTGTAAGTTAGCGGCGACCAACCTTGACGCTTGGTCGGGGTTTCGTACACGCGAAGTACATGCATTTGCGTTATCTATGTAAATCTATATCTGTGAGCTTAGCCTTATAGTGTAGTATACTCACCAAGTAGCTGCGGCTGGGCGGACTGAGCTAGAGTATGCATGTTGCTAGCACCTGCTTGTTGCATCTGTAACAATGGAAACATGTTGTAAAACTTGTTATAACAGGTTATGGTTTGGTCCCCAAGGTATAATGAACTTCCAATGGGCTTGAGTCATGAAAGTCAGTCAGACAGACTCCTGGACCAGAATTAAAAAATTAAACTCATGTCTGATAGCTGTCTTGAGTATGCTTTTGACATGTAATTTTGTACTGCAATGACATAAGAATGACATTTCCGAGATCGCACTTGAGATCGATTCATATTTATAAATTGACTAGCTGTGCCCGCGACTTCGTCAGCGTGTAATGTAACTTAAGAAAAATTTCGGGATTATTCATCCCCTATTTTATCCCCTTGGGGGTAGAATTAATCAAAATCCTTTCTTAGCGGATGCCTACGTCATAACATCTACCTGCATGCCAAATTTCAGCCCGATCCGTCCAGTGGTTTGGGCTGTGCGTTGATAGATCACTATGTCAGTCAGTCAGTCACGTTTGAGTTATATATATTTAGATTCACTTAGTTCGGTTTTGTAGAACTATTATATTTATTATTTGGTTTATAATTTCGCAGGTTGAAAAGCAGAGGGCAAGTGGTTGGGCCTTCTCCCAGACCATTTTAATTATATAAATAAAATTAATATTTTATCCCTTTTTAACGTCCCACTCCTGGGCAGTCCCTCCCCTCACTACGAGGGGGATTCAGGCGGTAATCCACCACGCTGTCATTCGAAAATTGGTTAGATTTTCTAAGACATGCAGGTTTCAGGCATCACGATGTCTTCCTTCACCGATAATCATGTAGAAATTATGATTCGCACATGTGCGAGCCGGGGTTTGAACCCGGGATAGATTGATAAATTATTTCATATTAGCAAAATAGAGGTGTAAACAGGTAGAGCAAGGACTTAGCTAGTGGTGACCGGTAATCGCGGTAAACATCTATTTTGATACCGCGGCGTGCGGACTCTATAAATAACGACTGAGTCATTCTCACAGTTTCGTTGTAGGTAGTATGAGATCAAAGTTGTTTTTTGTAATATATCATTGGTTGTTTATGTGGGTTTTTTTCTAAGCAGAGACAAAGGGTAAACATATTTTTCAAGTAATTTGTAGTTTAGGCATAAAGTGGGTGTTATTGTAAGCCATTGGCAGGTATCCAGCTAGTACTACTGATATTAAACCCACCTTATTGGGAAAGTCGTGGCTGGATTTTGCCTTGGACAGAGGAGTGTGGCATGCCGGAGGGAGGAGCCAGAAATTTAGACTAATAAAAAAATCCTAAGTGCCTGCGTTTATAGTCTAATGGTAATGGAGAAATTCCAGGTTAAACTACCTCCCATAAACTACCATTAAACTAAGATTGATCATTTGGTTAGCTGGAGTGGCTAACGGAACTACTATCAAGTGATAACACACTTTGCTAGTAATCTTCGACATAAATAAAAATCCAGTTATTTAGATTTAAATGCCAAACTGCTCAACCGATTTTGATGAATTTTCAATGGGACCTTTCAAGTAAAAAAATGTTTTTTTCAAAGCGCGAGAAGCGGCATTCTGAGCCGGCATTATTCATGAGTACCTTTTTGATACTTTTATTTAAGGGTGTAAGCTGACCTGTGGCCCCTCACACCTATGGATATTTACTTAACATATTATTGACTAGTTTCTGCCCACGAGTTCGTCCGCGTAGACTTGTAATGTATTCTATGTGTTAATCCAGGTTATAAACTATCTGTGTTCCAAATTTCATCCGAATCCGTTCAGTAGTTTTTGCGTGCAAGAGTAATAAACGTACATCCACACTCACAAACTTTCGCATTTATAATATTAGTAGGATAGTAGGATGTATCGAACTGCACTTAATTTATCATTGAAATTAATTATTATAAACAATAGCATGGGTTATCGACTCCGCTAGTAAATGATAGCAAGCAAGTAAACAACTTGCTTGGACGCTCTCATTGGCCGTTATCTGTGCAAAGTCGCGTCTCGTTCGCAATCGATAACGATGACTGGTTGATGTGCGATCGTAAATCAATGTGATAATTGGACGTAGCTTTGCAACCTGAAACCAACCTAGAACCACTAACACAAGGTTGGTTTTGGTCCACAGCAGTGCATGTGGGTGAATGTCGTTCTGCAAAACGATATTCAATAGTTAATGTATATTTTGTCTTGTCTTTTCCCAATATTTGTTTAGCACATAGTTCTTGGCTACAGTTAATGTACCGACCGGGGTATCCGGAATCCGTGTAGAAGCTTCGCTTTAAAAAACATGTAGTAGCATTTTCGGCACGCCGCACGTCGTCAAGCACAGTGCGACGCTTCCAATGCTAAACACAATATACCCCCTTGTACGCAGTTGGGCAACCTATGGAGGTCGGCAACGGGATGGGGGGGATTATTAGAAACATTTTTTTTTATTCTAGCACTTAAATTAAACCGACAAGTGTCCGATTTTATTTTACTGGCATTAAGCAGAATCTTGTCACATTGCTATTAAGAATATTGTAAACACTAAATCAAACCCAAGATAATTTCAATATCTGTCTATTTTACTGGCCTAAAATTTATTTAGATTTTAACTGATTAGAATTTAACTGTTTAGTGGTGCATGCGGTGTTTACCATTAAGTAACTGTTGTAGTTGTACAAGTCTAATTTTATTTATTTATTGTTTTATATGGTGTAAACGGTTGTTGGTGAACCAAATAAAAAAAAATACTTAAGCACAAACTTGTCACATTGCTATTAAGAATATTGTAAACACTTAATCAAACCCAAGATAATTTCAAAATCCGTCTGTGGCATCTTAACTAAAGAACAGATGAACCATTTTTAACCGGGTTTTTGGTGATAGCTTATGCCAGCGAGAGGGATCTTAAGACATGTTTAAGTGAAATCGATGTCGCCGAAGACACGCAACACATCAATTTATCATTGCTAGACAAAATTAAAATTAACTGGACATATGATAGCCGATTGGTCGACGCGTCTTTTAAGCACTTTTCAAACCCCAGCTCACACCTCTGGATTTTCGAAATCTATGTGCTAATCATAATTTCTATATGATTATCTCGCTTACGGTGAAGGAAAACCATCGTGAGGAAACCTGCATGTCTTAGAAAATCTAACCAATGTTGGAATGCCATGTGAAATCCGCCAAGCCGCACTGGGCCAGCGTGGTGGATTACTTGAATCCCCCTCGTAGTGAGGGGAGGACAGTGTCCAGGAGTGGGACATCATATGTCTGCAGCATCTACCTGCTACTGATACTACTGATAATTTTGTGACAATCTGCTGAGCAAGCTGCAAAGCAATGGGTGGGACATGGAGCTACTTATTGAAAAGGACATTACAATGATGTCATATTGTCCTTAAGATTCAAAGACAATGTTTCAAAGTGTCAATGGCCTCAGTTTGATTGCAAGCCAAGGGTGTCACAGATAGGATATTGAGAAGCATTTTGGTTCGATTCCAAAAGATATGTGGTTGGAATTTCAATTAAAACCCATAGGCTTTGTAAATATCTATTGTAGCTGAGAGGTTCCAGGTTCGATCCCCACCCTGGCCATTAAACCATTGACGTGGGCCTACTCCTAAGACAAGCATTAGTTTAGCTTGGCGGGCTAACGGGATTACAAATAATGTGGTAAACTCACATTTGTAGTAATCTTTTTAATAACTTTGAGAGAAAATTGGATAACTTATAGGTGTTGTAGACTTAGAAATTACCCATAAAAATGATATTGGTTTTAGAATACAAATTGTTTCTGTCTCACCATGTGTTTCATATACAAGTTTAAACGGAAAGGGTATACTTTTTTTTCAAACTTAACATTGTAATTCTAAAACTATCAGCTTTGGAGGACACTTGAAAAACAAAATGTGTTTTATATAAATACAGCTGTTGACAGATTTCATAAATCTACAAAACCTTTAGTACTTCAACTGTCCCACAAAGCCTCGATAGCTTTAGATTTACAAAGGTAAGTTGCAATAAAAAAAATAGAATACCGTTTCCGTTTCACCTAGTATAAAAAAAATAGAATAATATGGCATACCTGAGTTGGATTCTGGGGTGGCATGGCCGAGGGCTCGTCGGGCCCCAGCCTCGGAACACCCGAGCGTTTCATCATGGCTGCCGATCAATGTGTGCCCATCACACACTCACCTGGAACGTGACAAACACACATTAGTTATGGATTCAGGGATGGCTGGATGTCTACATCAACAGGGTAGTGACAATGAGACTATTTTATCAACATTTTAAATTAAACTCTATGTTTATTGATATACTGCTGTAATCCGTATATTGAAATAAAATCATATTGCACGGATCCATAATGTATGTAATAGGGATCTAGTACAAGTGTTGCTTAGTTTGGAACCAGACTGTTAGGTCCGTATAAAGTAATATTATATCGATCTCAGGTCTGAGAGCAGTCTTGAGTATGATTTTGACATATACGGGAATTACATAATAATGAAATTTTAAAGATCACTCTCAGACTTGAGATTATTACGGGCCTTGGTGTGGTCGTCTGGTGATATTTCATAAATTTTTACTTGATTTGATATTGAATTTGTGTAACATTAACAGTAAAGTTGTTTTTAATTTGAATTTCTGACCCCATTGTACAAATATAGTACATTACAGATAGGTTATTTTCCTAGAAAAAGGCCATGTAGTAGCATTTTCGGCACGCCGCACGTCGTCAAGCACAGTGCGACGCTTCCAATGCTAAACACAATATACCCCCTTGTACGCAGTTGGGCAACCTATGGAGGTCGGCAACGGGATGGGGGGGAACATTCTTATTTTAAACAATAAGTAGGCACATGGTGCTAGATTGATGACACATAAAAAAATCTTAATATTTGGCTTTCTATTGGTCAAATTGTGGGTCCCCAACAATCAACACCTGTCTACCATTTCAGGGAATATAGGCATGATGATGTATTTATCTTTGTTGTGTAACAACACCCTTAAAAACATAATGCGGAAACACGCGTCCATTTTATAGGTTATGTACCTATATACACAGGCTTATGTAAAAATGTCTGAATTAATATCGTTATGCTTTCTTCTCGTCTATTATTAGCCGTAAACTACTTACGTGACTGCATTATGCCTTACTTGGACCGCGACCGTTGAAGGAAGTAAATAACAAATGACAAAATTATTACCGCGCGCCCGCCATTATTATCGAGACATTTTGTTTTATATTAGGCACCTATAACAATAGTTATGTGGTAACTATTAATTAGCAGTGCAATTAACTCACTTAAAATCTTTGATGTTAATGTTTTTTATCACATTGTTTACAAAATAGATAAAATAATCAAAATATTACAAGCACGCACACACTGGTAACTGGATGAATTAATCGAGGGAGGGAGTGAGGGGAGGAGGAAACGGAAGAGGGCGGGAGGCGGGAAAAAAAAATGGAATAACAGAATTACGTCACGTCCTGAATTTGAAATGTCAGTCAAGATCGTTCCACTTTCATACAACTTGAGCGTTTTTAGCATAAAACGTTCAGGGTCGTAGAAATAAGATGGCATTAAATTAACAACCGCTTTATTTTTAAACGGCGAATCGATTATTTTTAATAAGACTCTCTCGAGGAAAATGGGCCTGGGACGTGACGAAAAAGTGCAACGTGACTAACGCGGCGTACTATGGTAAATGTGTGATTTAATAAACATAATTACGCAACTAAAAATGTAATGAAGACATTTGCAGGTAGGCTCGAAGGCGAGGCGCGTTCGAATTTGGAATTTCGAATCTCCGGTCACAGCACCCACACAGGTTTCGTTCGGAAACCGGTCCGGCGGCAACGGTGATGACACAAACTCGTACTTATTTATAGCGGAAAACGTACACAAATCGATAACACCCTAGCTAGATGCATAACTGCGGGCCGGGGCGGTGCAAAATATATACTCACACAACTTTCAACGGTGCGGCTTTAGCAACAGACATTGTAATGGCAAAGTCAAGTCCCGCCTTTTTTACAAAGCCACGTTCGAAAACTTTAATTTAGATATAAGCGCGGCTCTTTCACGGTACAATCACTCACGAAAATGTCCGAGTAACTACTTATTATTATTTCTACAATGAATCATAGCGAGCGGATCTCGTTTGAAGAAAAAGTTAAAGGTGGTTAAGGATAATCATCTTTCGGAATAGAGCGGTAAAGTCCGGTTTGCATTGGGCAGGGGGAAACGAGGACGGCGCGGCGGTATTCGTCACCGACGTAGAAAATGGCGACTAAATACCAACAATTACAGAGCGCGAGTCGCAGCAAGTCGATGAAAATCAATGTTACACGAAGGAGAACAGAGTCAACACGGTTTATTACATGAAGATGTAAGCTATTTTATCTGTCGCAATCGAGATAACGATTGGCCTCGATCACAATGGATGTGATGAAAACCATTAAACGTTGTACGTACCGCTGTATATGAGACGTAGACGCCGCCGAATCTTCAATTACACTCGGAGAAATGTTATTAAAACTCAATAAACTGTTGTAAGACAATGAATAAAGATAATAGCGCGTCACAGCTCGCGCCGCGCGACCACATTCGTGCGCCTCCAAATAGCGCAACGGCGCAACTTTTTCGAGCGCGGCGTCAACACGGTCAGGTGGGCGAGGTTGCGACACTGCCATAGTGTTGTCTCGCTCGCGTTAAACGCTGTCTCGATCGCACCCGCGACGTAGCTGAGCTGGGACTGGAGGGACGCGAGCGGAGCCCTTCCTCGGACAAACGTCGCGCACCGAGTTGCGCGGCCGACTGACTACTCGCAGCGCCTCTCAACCCACCGCGGTCCGACAGAGAATCGAGCCTGAACTACCAGACGGAACGGCAACGTCGCCGACGATATAATAGCAAGCGAAACGGACTTGCAACGATATTAAATGCCACGAACCACCACGGCGGCGGTGGTGGACCAAAACAAAATCTCCTTTCTCTAAAATTATACAACAGTCGCTATTGAGAAGAGAAGCAGGGCGCTGCTCGTGCATTTCCCGCCGAAAACATTACAGATCGTATGAAAATAATTATAAAAAAAGCACATGAATTAGAAAGTTGACGACGCATAGTTTTTTTTACTCGTGGTTTAGGCGCATGTTATGGATTTTCGTGCTTCTATTAACATAAAGTTACGTCGAACGCCTCAAGTGTTCAACTATGTTACCTTGACGACAAGCGGAGCATTTTAAGGGGAATAATAAAATCACTGCAGTGAATCAGTATTAAGAAGGAATCGAGCGAATTAGGGACCATTTGTAATATAAAGACGTGGGCTGCTTGTTAGTAATTCAAAAACTGTTTGAAACGAATGAAGAGTAGCGAATTTATGATTTGTTATTATCTTGCTGCCTTGAATCTTAACATCGTCGTTATAAATGAGGGCAAAGGTTTCAAACCTACTTATTCTAGAAACTAGTTTAGAAAATGGGCTTGTACACCCCAAGATATCTCACCAACCTAATTTACTTGGTCTAACTAGGATAAGTTTCAAGTTACTCGTGAGGGTAAATATATAATTTAAATTCCAATAACTAAAAACCAATGTTTATGTTCAAACAAAACATAATATGTTATGATGTGTCATAATTTGCAACAGACAAATTATGTATTTACATGGTGCGAGGAAACTATCTATGGGAAATCAATATGTTAGGGCTTAAAAGAAACAAATCAATGAATGTATTTTTTTATTTATTATTATTTTAAAAATTTAAACCCTAGCTGCTATAACTATATTCGTATCGGCAAAACCTAAAAAAAAAACAAACAAAAGTAGCAATTTCCTATGATATATGAATAAGGCACTACTGTATTTCTTAGTGTAACTACTTTCTATCTACAATGTACGGTATAAAAGCAATACATTTTAAAATAAGGGGATATTACTTTTACTAAGGTGTTAATTATATTGTTCAATGTTATGGTTCTTTACAAATAGTCAGCGAAGGTTTTTGACCACATTTAATTTATTTACAAGACAATGGAACCAACGAAATACATAATACTTCAAGATGATGAACGTTACATCACTTATGTTTTTTTAAAAATACAGAGATCCCAACTTGCTTCGAGTATTCTACGACCCATTCTGAGTACTAAGAAAAGTAACGACATTGGGGTGGATTGTGTCACCCGTAAATAAATTACTAAATCAACCATTTTCCTCTTATAAGACACAAGTTTCAATTCAAAACCTACTTTACTCGACGACAATGACAATGTTCAATTTAGGGTAATTGAAGTAATTGAACTACAAATGAACTATGAACAACATAGGAATCGAATCTAAGCTAAGGCAAAGTGGTGACCTTAATATTAGAGTGACTTAAAATTTCGCTTCTGATGGTCAAATAACAAGAGGTCAAAGCATTTAAATATAGTTTTTGGTTTACAATAAATAAAGCCTAAGCGAATCGAAAATAAAATATACAATTTAATTACTCATCATGACTAAAATGATCGTTTATATAATTTGATCAAGGCAGTCTGTCCCTGATAAAGAATACGGATTTGAAACTTAAGTGTGTACGACAGGGCTCAACACTAATTTTGTTTAAGATTTGAACGTAATATTCGTACTGCTAATTTTAGCTTTTAACCATATTTTATTAAAGTAAAACAGAGTTCAATCACAGTACCTAGTAATAACGTCTTGTCTATGGATATGTATACCAAAGGAGTTTTATAGCTCAGGATTATCAAATACATGTATTGGAAACTGGTTTCTAATGTGGAAAGTTGTTAACGTTGATTTTCAAAGTGTTGTGGCTTGGAAACTTATATTACTTACTAATTGCATGGTGAAACAACCTGTTTTACCTTATGATATAAGAAATCCAAGGATATCATGATGTTATTGAGGACTTGGGATAGGTTCGTAGAGCAATCAGAGCACCAGGGTACCCTATGAAATACTCCACAAAGACAACCACAATTACTGTTAATGCAGACTGTTAATGCAGAAGCAGAGGTTTGGTTAAAGCTTACTCTAGTTGAAAACCAATAAGTCAAACCGCGGAAGCTACTCGTATGAGCTAATTTTAAAGAAAGAAAGTACGATATGTTTATTTGGTGTGTATAATTATGTTAGATACTTCAGATGATTTGCTCGGTCATAATGCCTTATAACTAAGTGAAGCAGATTATAGTCAATATCATTGGTTAATGCCTACCGACGACAGTATAAATCTCAATAAAAGATTCATTTCTAAACTTATCAAGCTGGTGATATAAAATCAGATAAGGACAATATGCCTAGATATTGATTTTTTCAGGCGCCCTTCAAACTATCACGTTTTATCAATGTTTGTGTGGCAGAGTCAGTAATTGATTGATCATGATGTGGGAGTTAAATTAAATTGGAAAAAAACTGATATGTATAAATATTAAAATTGAACTGTCCCAGTTAAAGAATCATAGTCAACAGAAAAAGCTTTAAGGAAAACACTTGACGACTTAAAAAAGGAAACGAATTGTAAGAAAAATTAAACATTACAGCCAAGATTTTCAAACTTGTTTTTACTGTACACTGCTTCTCAGTTTTTGCTCTGCTATTTATTATTATGGAGACAGCCATGACGATGTTTCATTAAAGCACAGAAAAAAGCATTTCTTATATTTACTCTTGCACGTAATGAAAATAATCATGAATAGTTACTAAAGGAACGGTTCAGCAGTCCGTACAATAGGCAACATTCTTCACAAATTAAATTACTAAACCAAATCCATCTATGACGAAAGAATATGTGTGTAAAATGGGCGGAATAATACGAAAATTATTTCTCAACTTATGTATTTAAAAAATAGGTACCAACATCATGAATATGCAATATTTACAAACGGACGAGACCCGGCGTATGACGTAAACCGTTGTGTACTGTATACTGCCGCCTTTTATCCTATCTAAGGTACTTTTGTGTCCAGCCAATAACAACTCAGTATTTGTTTGTTAACTTATCTGTGTGCGTAAGCGGTAAACAGGTACACTATAATACTACAACTATGTATAGTGCCTAGAGACGCCGATGTTTTAACCTCAATTAGTCCGGCCATGTGAGCGTGCAACCCACACCAGCTCAACTTAAACCTAAAATTTAATTATAACGCTATTGGTGTTCATAATAAGTATTAAACTCGTTTATCGGTCGTATTATATTTATCCATTGTTACACGGAGGATACTAAATGTATAATAGCCTTGAAACTTCTTATCGAACAAGTCGACTACACAATTACGCGCCGCGGGGCGCGACGTTGCCAACATTCAGCGCGCGCTACTGCGTCTTAATTTTACAAGTCGGCCGCCATTTTGTTTCCATTTATCAGATGCAACTCGAATGATCATATTCAACCTCTTTTGTTGATGAACCTATCAGATTTGTAGATAACGTTAACTTAAACATAGTCATGGTCACACTTCATAATGTAGCTTGAAATTGTTACGTAATAGTGAAATCGCATTTGAGTTACAATAAATGCATACGATTATCTCATTTAAAGGTATACGTGAGCTGCATAAAGTTCAAGATAATTGAATAGTAGACATCGGATACTCTGTAGATGCCTATATCGAAGAGATTGTTAAGTGTACCCTATCCATAACTAGGTACCTACGCAGGGGGAAGTGTCGGCGCAATATGGTTAGGATACGTACATTGAGCGGGTCGTGAGCCAGGCCCGGGCGCGGAGTGCGCACCCCGAGCTCCCAGGGTTGCTCCGCGGCCGACCCACAACCAGATACATCACAAATACGGTCATTTTCAACGTAAATTCCGCGGTATCGATCACGCACAAACGCCATTTTGAACCGACACTGAGCGCGGACGGGTGCGCGACGTTGCCACGTCGCACGTTTCCAATCCGCACTTCTATTTCTGGCTCCCTCCCCCCGCGCGCCGTGACGCCGGAGGTCGGCAAACAGCGCTCGACAAAACATTCACAATTTCAATTTATGCAACTTCGCGGGTTCTTATTTGAAAAACTCATGATCTAGTGGGCCTTCGGACGTGTCGGGCGGGGTGAGCGGAGGGGGGGGGGAGTACGGCGTTACAATAGCGTTCTCGATGATAAGATAGTAGTTATAGGCATGGTATAGATGGACGTGAATTGTAATATATCGTCCGAGCGCCCGGCTTTCACCAAGGAGCGGATCGAGGCGCGGCCGCGCAGGCCCGCGCCGGCATGTGCCATTGGCCACCGCAGAGATCGATAGACAAACACCGACGAGGCCGCCGACCTACATACGAAACGAAACCTTACTGCTATAATAATAGATGCCGTATTTGTCCGGTAGCGACTATAAACAAACTACCACACGAGCACACTGACGTCGTCCACGTAGATACGGACGAACACAGAGTCGTGAAAACGACGCGAGCGGAGCGGAGCGCGGCCCGACCTACGAATGTATACCATCATTGTATTATGGCGCTTTTCTAGAGTCGAAATTCCTGTATCGCGCCGCGGCGAGCGCTCCCTACCGAAGGACAAAGGGACGAATTCACACGGAAAACAAAGGGATACGCCGGTTCACCGGATAATAAACACATTTTTTGTTTAATAATCTAACTTTTTAACCAGTTTATATGGAGGCCGCGCGTTGCCAAGTCGTCATGCTGCGTCGAGCGCGCGGTCTCTCATTGTTAAATCGAGATTTTCTAACTGCACATGACGCGCTCGATTGATAAGGTGATTTTTTTGGAAAGGTTACATAAAATATGCAATACTAGGTTGGATGGGGGTCATAAAGCGTATGGTGATGGCACAGGTGACGAACAAGTCGTGACAGGCAATATGGGCACTTGCTACCGCGCTCCCAATAGGTATTCCGCTGTTCGTAACACCCGAACGAAAGCAATTTAGATCAACTAAAAGACTAGATAATAAGCTTGGAATTGGAAAAGACGCAATCTGTCAGCCAGTCACTTACCTGTATTTTTACACGAAACGTGTGTATTTCTTCACAAAACTCACTGGAACGTCACTTCGAGACGGCGCAATAGTAGTATTCAAGGTATTTTGAGGTTTTTAAACAATTTAATGTGCATAAAAAAATTATACATGCCGTTGAACAAACGTCCTGCGCGCATAGATACCGATTGCGAACTGATGGTTAGTTTGGTTTGGTTGGGTCGTTTGGTAGGTGGGGGACTGGGGGACGGCGCGGCGGGCGGAAAACCGGAGAACGGGCGATCGAGGGAGTCAAAAGGGGCAATTATTATTATTTCAAAAAGGACACCTTTCACATTGATTTAAAATTCTAAAATAAGGTTAAAATGGTAATGTATTTTTTTCAAGTGGATTTATTTGCTGATTACGTGTTATTTTCAAGGAAAAAAGTATAAGTTATTGTCTTGACATTGAAGCTTTTCCTGTTGCACACACACCAATAACAATGTTTTCAATATGTTGTCATTACAAAAAACATGGTAGTGTTTACAGCTGACACATGTATTGTAGTATGCTAAATTATATTTTTATTTCATCCGAAAATCATAATTCATATTAATAAATTATTAGTACATAAGGTGAATTTAATTATACTTTTCACTGGAAACATTATAACTACTTACAATGTCGGTTGAGGATCCTACACACAGACATCAAATGGCTTGATCAAACGTCTACAGTTTGAGTCAAATCGATTTACCGTGCCTGGGGCCTTCTTGAAATATCGCAAAAACCCGCCCGGTATTAAATATTTCATCAAACATGTCGTCAATACGTCCACGACTAACCAGAAAATGGTGTCATTCATAACTAATCGCAAAGTTTCAACACAAACCTAAAATACCAATATGTACGCGTTTGAACGTACCTTGATTTGATATAATAACTATGAATTCGTTTGAGATTTTGGTAAACACGAAGGATTTTTCATGTAAGTATTTGTCTTTATAATATATTTATATATGTGGTATAGTTTCAACCTAGCAATTTATCTGTTTCCGATGCTTTGCGAACTCATCAAACACTTTAAGTCGCGTAATGCAGCGGGATTATAATTACTGAAACTACAAAGTAAGCATCATCATTAAGAGCCTGCTTTGCTCTCAACTTTGTGTCACAAGATTTGAATCGGAACAACATCACATTAACATGTATATTCCAGTTAGTTAGTTACACTGACGTCAACGTGTAACATTTATGTTGGACATGAAATAGCCACCAACGTCTTGGTTTCAAGCGTATACGCTTCCAACCTAGGAATAGAAACATAACTAGAGAATATGAACCAAAACAAAGAAGATAAGATTAAGATGGATATATTAGCCATGCATCATTCTGAGTCTGACAGAAATTTTATGAAATTTTGGAAAGATACAAAAAACCTCAATTTTAAATCGAATGTTCCCATAAGTATTGGTAAGTGGTTCCAAACAGATTGCAGAGTTGTTTTCAGACCATTTCAGAGTTGATCCTCAGGAGATGGGTCATACTGGTAGTACTTGTTACGAGGAAGTTCGACCTCAATCCGTCGGTTCCCGCGAATTTCTTTTGACGCAAGTGGACGTGAGGAAGCTTGTTACCCAAATGAAACGCGGTAAATCACCCGGACATGACGGATTGAGTATCGAGCATATCAAAAATGCTGGTGATATTATATACAGAGTGCTTGCTGACCTATATAATGCATGTATAAGTTTCAGCTACCTACCCAATGAACTCATGAAGACTGTAGTAGTTCCAGTACCAAAAAACAAGACAGGAGACCTCTCCAGTCTTAAAAATTATAGACCAATCTCCTTAGTACTTAGTACAGTGCTGTATTGGGTAAGATATTGGAGGGGTTGAGTCGCCCCGACCTTATGCATAATATAACGGTGGATGATGCACAGTTTGGCTTTCGTCCCGGTCTCTCGACAGAATCCGCAATATTTAGTGTAAAATCGACCGTAAATTATTACACTAGTAGAAATACATCAGTCTACGCGTGTATCCTCGATTTAAGTCGAGCTTTCGACCTAGTAAATTACAATTTACTATGGGAGAAACTCTATGAATCGGACGTGACAGAAAAAAACAGTGAATCTGTTGAGATACTGGTACGAGAACCAAACAAATATCGTGAGATGGGGCGACACCGTTTCTAGTGAGTATATACTAGAATGTGGTGTACGTCAGGGCGGGTTAACTTCCCCGGACCTCTTCAACCTGTATATTAACAACCTAATTGTTCAACTAAGGAGCACAAAAGTAGGCTGCCACATTGGTGGCATCTGCCTTAATAACTTTAGTTATGCAGACGACATGGTGCTTCTTAGTCCTTCAATTAAAGGGCTCAGAAAACTTTTGGCTATTTGTGAACAATACGCCAAGAGTCATGGTTTGGTTTACAATGTCAAGAAGATGCAAATGTTGGTCTTCCGGGCAGGGAGAGGTCCGGAGAAGTTTCCCCCGGTGTTTTTGGACGGTGCTAAGGTCGGGGTGGTTGATAAGTTCCGGTACCTGGGGCATATGCTTGTGGAGAGCCTGAGCAATGATCTGGACATCGAGCGGGAGCGTCAAGCCTTTTCGGTCAGATGCAACATGCTGCCGATGCCGATGCGATTTGCCCGGTGTAGTGACCAAGCGAAGCTGACACTGTTCCGAGCATATTGTCAATGTTTTTATACATGTCAGCTTTGGGTCAAATACACCAAACGTGCAATGAGCACTATTAGAGTGCAGTATAATAATGCATACCGCACCCTAATGAAACTGCCCAGATATTGCAGCGCGTCGGGCATGTTTGCTGAGCAGAGGATTGCTGACTTCTTTGCCATCAGAAGGATGAGGATTGCGGCGCTCTGGTCTCGGATACGTGGATCGGGCAACGGGATACTCTGCACGTTGTCCGATTACCCGGACAACCCCATTTTTATATGCTGGATATCTGTGCACCGTGATCAAATATTAAATAAGAAAACGCTGCGAAATGTATTAGTCTTATTTTTTATATTGTTTTTTACAATCATTTTATTTTTAAAATGCCTGTTTTTTAGAGACGCGCCTACTATTGTGGGTTTTTTTATGTTTTTATTTAATTTTATTTTATTATATTTTATTTGTATATACATACTGTAACTATGGGAACATTCCTGAAATAAATGAATATTATTATTATAATTATTAAAAGAAAAAAACACACACAGATCACTGGAGTAGTTTACTCTTCGATCTAAATATCTATATATCTATACAAATAAATAAAATGGGAGTGTCAGTTTGTAATATCAAAATAACACCTTTTCACTAAATGCATATGAAAGTACGACACCTATAACAAAAACGCGATATAATTATTTTTTTGTCTGTCTGTCTGTCTATCTGTCTGTGTGTCTGTCTGTCTGTCTAGGTGTTTGTTCCGGGTAATCTCTAGAAGGATTTTGACGAGACTTTCACCGGCAGATAGCTAATGTTTTAAGGAGTAACTTAGGCTACTTTTATTTTATAACTAGCTGACCCCGCGACTTCGTCCGCGTGGAATTTAACTTAACAAAAAAGCCCGCTCCCGCGCTCTGAGCCCGCGCGACGGAACCTATTTTTAAAATTTTGTTTTTCTAAAATAAAAATGGCCTCACTGCTTATAACATCAGCTATCTGCCAGTGAAAAACCCGTTAATATCGGTCCAGCCGTTTCAGGGATACTCTTGGATTTCAAGTGTTTTTACTTTTTTACGCGGAACCCTAATTGTTTTTCTAAAATTAAGTAGCCTAAGTTACCCGCTATAAGATCAGCTATCTGCCAGTGAAAGTCCCGTTGATATCGGTTCAGCCGTTTCGGAGATTACCCGGAACAAACACACAGACAGACAGACAGACAATTTTTTTTTAATTCGCGTTTTTGCTATAGGTATCGTATGTACTTTCATATGCATTTAGTGAAAAGGTGTTATTTTGATATTACAAACAGACACTCCAATTTTATTTATTTGTATAGACTAGCAGTCCGCCCCGGCTTTGCCCGTGGTATATACATAGCCTATGTTACTCGTGGATAATGTAGCTTTCGAATGGTGAAAGAATTTTTTAAATCGGTCCAGTAGTTTTTGAGACTATTCATTACAACCAAACAAACAAAGTTTTCCTCTTTATAATATTAGTGTAGAAAAAATAAATTTAAAAAAATGGGCTCCTGTCGCGCGGGCTCAGAAGGCGGGAGCGGGCTTTTTTGTTAAGTTAAATTCCACGCGGACGAAGTCGCGTGCTCAGCTAGTCTGTTATATATGAGCTTTCAGAATTTATCTTCATTATCATCAGTTTCATGTTCGGATCAAACAGTTTGAACGTGTATGGGGCCTTTAAATTATACAAACCAATAGAATTACTCGGTCAAAAAATATATATTGCTCTGTCCACCAATCACTATAGAGATCGTGTATTGACAAATTTGACAGAAAAAAGATAAACTTCTTTACACGTCGAGCGAAACTTGCGACATTTATCTAGTTTTTCTCGTAAATTATACACTTATTTGTGAAAGTAAATGAATTTGTAACAAAAAATGCATTCCGGCATTCTATTTTTGTCATTCACAGTTTTATTAGCGGCGGTGTCGGCACGAATTGACCCGAAAAACTTGAAATGTCTAGGTGTGTATTTAAAAAACTTTATATTAATTAAAATCCAATTGATTTTACGGTTAATTTGCATTATATAATCATTTCAGTATGTCGCACGACCTTCGAGGAGCTTAACGAAGTGATAAAAAACATTGATAAATGGAAAAAAGTCGATGTAAGTAATAACTTTTGACAACGTGTGCTTACCATACCTCAGACCTAAGTACCAACTACAAGATTAAGTATTTTAATTTTTTATTATTGTACCTATTTGGGTATCAATTTGGAGCCTTTGCAGTCTTCTTTTTATTGTCATGATGGCATAATTTGTAATGAGTTGCTAAGAACTGAAATATGCCGTAAATGCTGCATTATCTATGTCCACATACAAAGTCACAGTCAAATCGTTTATATTGCTTAGGCCTAGACAAATTGTCATTTTTAGGGTTCCATAGAACCTACGAGGAACCCTTATAAGATCATCCAGTCCGTCCGTCTGTCTGTCCCGACCCGTCACAGGGTCATAACTTCTACAGTTTCTGACGGAAGTTGATGTAATTTGGTACAAAAATACTTTAAGAATAGATCTCACATTCAAAAATATAAAATGTAGGAAATTTCCTTTTTTGAGGTACCTCTCCGAACATCGAAAGAGGGGATAATAATTTTTTTTTAGTTACCCCATCATGTGGGGTGTCGTTGAAAAGGTCTTTTCAAATAAAATGGTGTTTTCATACAACATTTTATCATCCGAAATTCCGTTTGCGAGATTTTTAACTTTTAAAGATATGAATTCCGACACTTCTTACATTTTCCTATCGTAAAAACATTTATAGGATTATGCAGTCGAAAATGGATACATTGTTCACCAATTTCAATGAAATAACAGCAATAAATTTATATTTTATGTTCATAAGTCTATTTCTTAGTATTTAATGGTGTCGATAGATGTCGCTAGTAGTATGTATACAACTTTAGTACCTATTTCAACCTGGGGTGAAATTTTAAACAGATTACCTTAATGACTCGGAACCCTTTATTGTGCATGGCTCGACATGGCACTTGGCGATTTTTTTACATATTTATCTTTAATCTACAACCAGACTGGAACATAACCGGATTGCGACAAATCCCCATATTCATATAAACAAAACTTATTACTATACAATGTCTATTATGTAAAATATTTATTCATTAATATTGTTATTAATAACTATTTATATATTTCTTTATACATTTCATCCGGAGAATTTCAATGTAAAATAATTTTAGAACAATCTAAAGCTACTAAACTACAATCATTTCTAGGTTGGCAACTTCAGGATGGACGCGAGCGGCAACACTATGCAGGACAAGGTTCCCGCGCACCGCTCCGCTGTCTACATCTCGGAATTGATTGATGAAATTTGTAAGTTATCTATATATTTGGTGATATTTGTAAGTATTATATTACTAGCGGCCCGCCCCGGCTTCGCACGGGTACATTGCGGTTACATTATTCGAGTTTTAGTAAGGATCCCTAATTTTTTTGAAAATATATTATAGCCTATGTCACCCGGGGATAGTGTAGCTTCCCAACAGTGAAAGAATTTTTCAAATCGGTTCAGTAGTTTCGGAGCCTATTCATTACAATCAAACAAACAAAGTTTTCCTCTTTATAATATTAAGTATGATTTGTAAGTTAAAGTGACGAGGTCGCGAGCTTGTTAGTAATAAGAATTAGCATTTCGTGCTTCTCATTGCCTGTGGTATAAGTACTAAATTCTGAACCTTTAAATTAAATAATTGTGTCTTGCGGTCACTAGGTCGTGGGAACAAAACCCTTGCACCTCTGGGTTTTTCAAAATCCATGCGCAAATCATAATTTCTTTGTATATGACTATCACTGGCTTACACACAGCTAAGGAAAACCTCATGAGGAAACCTGCATGTCTTTGAAAATCTAACCAATTTTCGAAAGACATGTGAAATCTGCCAACCCACACTGGGCCAGCATTGTGGATTACGGCCTGAATCCCCCTCGTAGTGTGGGGAGGCTCGTGCCCAGGAGTGAGATGTTGAAAGGGCTAAATTATTATTAAGTTTTAAGTCGAGAGTGAACAGGTACCTTCTAGGCAAGTATGCACTATGCACCACCGTAGACCACATCGTCACTTACCATCAGGGGTGCTACTCTTGAAAACGATAATCGATATATCGTGACATTTGTCGTGTCGAATCCTACTCTAAGTTACATCGTTTTCAATGTCGTATCGATGACGGAACGAACGATTCATAATCCGATATATCGAGCTTAACCCTACTCTTAGGTTTAAATGTCAGACACGAATATTCGAATTTGACAACGACCAACACGTAATTTTTGCGATAATCTCAACGACACCTCTTAGGACGTCGTCGGCATTATCGTTTGGTTAATTTTATATCAATTCGGTGTAAAATGACAATTAAATTCGTGATAAATAAATAATAAATGAATAAAACAGTTGCATGATGATGAGAGAGCTCCTCTGCTGACTTCTGTAAAAGTTTTTAATTACAATGTCATGATTTTTCCTGTCCTTGGAAGCCATCAGGAAAGAAAATATTGCCCATAGAAGGAGAAGGCAGCAAATGCGGGAACATTTCAATAATATATAACCATTCCCGATGATGAATTTGTCAAGAAGCGATAATATAAAAATAAAAGCAAGTTTTGTTTAGGATTTATGACCACAGATTAACTCAATACGCTTGTGACCATACATATAAAAGTCTATAGATAAGACAATGGATAAAGTGAACCGGCGCTATACAAAACAACATACATATTAGTTTCTTTATCTATTTTTGTGTCTCTGCCCCACAGATAAAACAAATGAGGCCATAGAGAATATTCAGGTTTTCAACAAACTTTACATTTATTATTCGTATCATTCACTCCGAACATAGTCTATGGATACGATACACGACAAGGAATTCGAACATTTGTTAGAGTAGGGTAAGGTCGATATATTCGAAGTAATGTCGTATCGTTTCGAATGTATCGTTGTCGATTTGCAGAGTAGCAGCCCAGAATCTACCGCCGGTTCGGAATGCCGCTTCTACTGAGCAGACCCGGCGAGAAACTAAATGGTTACTCTTTTCAATTAATAAAAGATGGTGTACATTCTCAGGAACAGCAACAGAATGTGAGCACGCGACACCATTGTCACTAATTATCTCGGATTATTATCGGATTATTTGGATGATAAATCAGCTTGGGACTAAGCAGCTCAATTCTCGACAGTCAATAATAATGTCAAAGCGTAGCGAGTATTGCCCTACTAGTCCTAATTATTTGTGTAATTCTTGGTAACATCAAAAGGCAACACACTGGAGCTAGTCAAATTTGGGAACGCGATAAAAGAATTTTTAAAAACAATTATTTATTTTAAACAAAGAATTACATTTGGATTAAATAAACAATTAAACCGAGAAACTGTGCACCGATTTGGAGGCGCTACGATAGTTTACTCGCGAGACTTGTGCATCGAGTCGGAGATGCTTCAAGAATGTCGTCTCCAAATCAGTGAGACATATTTATAGAGAAATTATGCTGACTTAACACTTACAATGATATTGAAAGGGTGAATAACAAGTCTAGACGCTTGGTCAGCGATATAGGTGTTTACGAGTAATCTGATCTATGTGTTTACCACGGAATTCAATGTAATGTAATATGATATACTTGTTGACCGTCTGGGATAATAGTACTAAGTCAGCGTTTAGTCTAAGGGCGAAGGGTGGTGCTCTAACATAACTCCTCCCTCCTTAAGAGCGAAATTATCGGAATTATGTTTTTTAGAATTCCGATGATTTTGCAAAAACTTTAAAAACTTATTTTTAAACTTTAAGTAAACAATTAAAACTGTAAAACTAATTACCAATAAACTTAGGCTAATATAACCTAAACACTCACTGAAGCTAACACTATTTTTAGAAAAAACACTTTGTATCACATCACTATTCTTCAGTGCGTGAGACATGTAGGTCAGAGCGTCCAGGCTGACCCCTTTCATGTCAAGAACAGGTGTACTGGATACTTCTTCTGCTTTTATGTGAAGTTGAGGTAAGTTTATAACAGGAATTGCTGTTATATCTTCTGCTTCTTCTATGATGCGATGATGCTGTATCTGGATGCCTTGAATTTCTAGATTACATGGTTCATCAAGAGTAATGAGATAAGTACCAAAGAAAGGTTGCTTGGTTATGTCTTCACCACAAATTTTTGTGAGTGTGGTTTGAGTCTGACTGAAGATTATCCAATTGTCAGCATCAACTCTCTGTACTCGTATTTCTTCCAATTGAATCTGATGAGGTACACAACTGGTGAGGTTGACTTTGAATTTCATCAGCTGTTCTATGCAGGTAGGCTCTGGATATTGGGCCTTGTTGTCATCTGTGCACAGGAACTGGTCACCAGCAGCAAGCGGGCGACATGGCTTCACGATTGGAAGGTATTTCATCCCTTTCGCCAATAGGTAAGGATGTTGAGGAAATATAGAAAAGGTTTTATTTTGGAATTGATGGAAAATTGGAATGGAATATATTTTAAAATAGTTATATGTACAATTTTCAACTAAAGGTATATGCATTATAAAAGTGATCTGATTCTTCCTAAGGAATGATTTTACTTCTATTGTATCCTCTAATTTAATAAGGTTTTCCTCTGAAGGAGAATACATTAAATTATCTGTTTTAGAAATAATCCTTAAATGATATAATAACTCAGTAGAGTTTATGATAGATTGATGTAATACAGAGACTTTACTTAATGCTAAAGCGGTTTCTATTTCACTTAATTTTATGAAAATAGTACGGAAACTACTTATAAATATATTAAACAATTCTATGATGTATGTTGAATAAACCCATTTATTCTCTTTAATCGCTAATTCTTTCAACAATGATTCAACTTTCTTAAGGCGAGTTTCCAGAATAATTGAGTTTTGATAGAACGTATCTGTGACGTTTATAAATCCATCCAACATTTTAGTAATTAAAGTTAACTTTTTATTTGTTACAGTCTGATCGTTTTGCAATTGTGAAATAATTGTATCGTATTTAAGAGCGTCATCATTATCAAGGTTTCCCGTAATTAATTTGATGAGGGAACCTAATGGATTTAAAATGCCTCTCTTAAAACGGTGAGGTACTAATTGTTGATATTTTTGAATAGTAATGTCTCTCACAAAGTCTGTATGTAATTTAATACTATAAAAATCTTTTGGATATTCTTTTGGATCATTCCTTTGTACTATAGCATTAAATTCATTATAATTATTATAGAGTAATTGTAAATCATCATTAATTTTATCTAAGTTAATAACTTTAATTATGGTCCAATAATCTATTTGTTGAAATGCTTCACCAACTTTAATAGGAAGTATTCCAGGATTTTGTTGAAGGGATTGTAGATGAAGGGCCAACGTCGGCAACGCGGTCACTAGCATCAAGCACCACCTGCAAAAGGTGTTTGATTTTATTTAATTAAACTTTAACCTTCTCGCTTGTGCAAATCCAATTTGAAGTAAGCATGTAAAATTATTTTTTATGTATTGCAGTTTTTATAATACCTGTCTTTTAATTTTGACTTTTCCTTTTCTTTTGTTTAAATCTTTAGTTATCATAGATTTATCTTGTGAAGTTTCATTAGTTTTTGATTTATTTAAACGAATTATAGGATTGGTTGTATCAGATTGTGGTTTCGTTGAAGATTTATGAAGTTTAGTTTTAAGAATTGCTATTTCTTTCAATTCATCTTTTAAGGTATGTATGAGTTCTTTAAGTTTTCTGATTTGTTCGTTAATATTTGATATTTCTAATTCTTTATTATTTTCTATACTATTATTATCCACATTTACAATCATTGAGTCATTGTCTGTATTTAGTTTAATTTTATTTATTTTAATTTTCGAAAGCGCATTTGCGTTATTATTTTGTTTGCCAGATTTGTATATAATGGAATAATCATAGTCTTTTAATTTTAATCTCCAACGAGTTAATTTGCTGCTTGGTTCTTTAAGAGAATCTAGCCAAGCCAACGGCCTATGGTCGGTATATATGAAAAACTTTCTTCCATACAAGTATGGTCGGAAGTGTTTAACTGCCCAAATAATGGCAAGTAATTCACGTTCGATCATACTATAACGTGACTCAGTATCACTAAGGGTACGGCTTGCATATGCAACTGGTTTGTCACTGCCGACTTGTCCTTGAGACAATACTGCGCCTAACGCGACTTGAGATGCGTTCGTTGTAAGGATAAAAGGTTTATCATGATCCGGATATTGTAATAACGGAGCATTCATAAGGAGTTCCTTACATTTATAAAAAGCGTCAATATAATTTTGATCAATTATTATATGGTTTCGTTTCTTTAAACAAATTGTGAATGGTTTAGTTATACGCGCAAAATCTTTAATGAATTTTCTGTAATATCCTATTAAACCAAGAAAACTTTTAATTTCTGTTGTGGTTTTTGGAAGAGGAAAATTAAGGACTGCTCTAATTTTATCATTATTTGGTCGAAGTCCATCTTTAGTTATGGTATGTCCTAAATAAAGAACTTCTTTACGTAAGAATTCAGATTTATCCAATTGAACCTTTAAATTTGTTGCTCTAAGGCGATCAAATACTGTGCGTAATTTTTGAATATGTTCTTCTAAACTATTAGAAAATACTATAATATCATCCATATATATCATACAATGTAAACCTTGCAAACCTCTGAAAATATTATCCATAGCTCTCTGAAATGTGGCAGGAGCTGTTTTTAAGCCAAATGGCATTCTAAGAAATTCAAAATGACCATTTAGTGTGCTGAAGGCAGTCTTCTGTCTGTCCTTCTCTTCTACTTCTATCTGATGGTAGCCACTTGCCAAATCTAAAGTTGTGAAGTATGAACTTTTTCCTAATTTATCAAAAAGATCTGTGATATTAGGTAATGGGTATTTATCATCTGTAGTAATTTCATTTAACCTTCTATAATCAATGACCATTCTAAATTTCATTTCACCAGAAGCATCCATTTTTTTTGGAACTAGGTGAACCGGAGCACTCCAAAGTGAGTGAGACTCTTGGATAACATTATCATTTAATAATTTTTCAACTTGTTTAGCTATTTCATTTTGTTGAGCAGGGGCTTGTCTATATGGTTTGATATAAATTGGATCTTCATTTTTAGTTCTAATATTATGTTTGACTTGATTTGTAAAACTTAACGGTAATTGATCACAGTAAAAGATGTCCTTATATTCTTGACAGAGTTTAAAAATTTTAGACCGTTCTTCATTATTTATATGATTAAGTCTGAGTTTATTTAAATTTTCTTCAAGTAATTGATCTATTTCAAAATTATTTATATAATCAATAGTATTTAAATTTGTTTCTGGTTCATTAAATTCAATAACTGAAAAAGGATGTGTAACTGTTAATCGCATATTTTTTTCCGATGCATTTTGAATTATAGTTGATGCATATCCATTTACGCAATTAACTATTGCACTAGGCATTCGTATGCCATCAGCAAGTTCTGTAAAATTTAAAATTGCATTTCCTGAATACTGATCTACCGGTAATTTAACTCGTCGCTCCGATCGAGGAGGTAAATCAACTATGTAATTTAAATTATTATTTATAATAGGAATTTGTGCGGTTTTAGTTTTAAGTAAACGACGTTTTAAATCAATGACAGCATCAAGTTGTTCTAAAAGATCGTTTCCAATTAAACCGTCATAACGTGGATCTACATCGTATAAATAAAATTTATGCCAATCTTCACTGTTGAAAGTTGGTAAAAGAGGTATATAAATGACTTCACTATGAATACTGGATGCATGAGTACTAACTACTTGAAATCTTTCTTGCTGAATGTACTCACTAAAATATTGATAAGCTAACCGGGGACTAATAAAAGATCGCTGACTTCCAGTGTCTATCATCATATTAGCGTTTAGTTCAGGGATATTTATATGAGGTAATTTTAAATCAGGATTGCTATGCAGTTCTAGGATTTCTTCTCCGGGATCGAGGCACTGTCCCGAAAATCCTGGTTTTCATCGAAATCCAAATTTTCAAATTCACCTTCATTATAATTTTGTTCGTTATAAAAATCTTCATAATATTCTTCATTGTAATCTGGTTCATAATTTAATTCTTCATTATTATTATTACATAATTCTAATTCATTTAATTTAAAACCATGTTGAGTTTTAAGTTGTGGTGCAGTTCTCATGGTCACGTCAGTCGGATGCATTTGGGGTTTATTTATTTGTGGAGGTTTATAACCGAATTGCATGGGTGGTTTATTTTCAAACTGTTGAGGTGGTTTATAACCAAACTGTTGAGGTGGTCTATAACCAAATTGTTGAGGTGGTTTATAACCAAACTGTTGAGGTGGTTTATAACCAAATTGAGGCCTAACTCCGAATTGTTGTTGGGGCTGAGCACCAAATTGTGGACGGTATCCAAATTGAGGACGATACACATTTTGATTGGATTGTCCTTGAGGCTGAAGGCCAAATTTAAATTTAGGATTATTATCAATGTATTGTTTAAATCCAGAAGATTGAGGTTGAGGTTGTGTGTTACCAAATTTAAATCCTGAAGGATTTGAAACGGATTTATTATTAAGTTTATTTTTCATATTAAATTGTTCCAGAAAGTCAACTTCCTCTAAAACAATACTTAAGGCTTCTTCCAGGGTTTTAGGAGATTTTAACCTTACAATTCTGATGAGGCTCTCTGATAAATTGTACAAGAAAACATTCAAAGCAGAGTTATTATAAATTATTATTTTAGCCCGCTTTAAATTTTCATCCTGTATCAAATTGACTTTTGATAATAGCATGGAACGAACTGACTGAATTCTTCCACAGAAATCTAAATAATTTTCACCGGTTTTTATTTTTAATGACTCTAATTCAATGCCTACGCATTCTTCAGAACGCGGATCACCAAAGTGTTGTTGGAGTACGAATTTTAATTCAGACCAAGATAAAATATCTTCCCTTTCTGAAATTAAAGCAGCAGCACGTTCTGTGAGTCTGCTTGTAATAACGTGGTAGACATATAAATTTTGTTCGTCGCCACCACGATATTTTTCAATTATATATTCACATTTTCTAATATATAAATTTAAATGTCTGGTATCCCCACTAAAAAGAGGAATAAGCTTTACCATTTCCGATGGTATGCGAATTATGTTTTCTGTAGCCATTTTAAAAGAGAAAATAATTTATTTTAATCACAAAAAATCACTTAATTTCACTTAAAAACACGTAAAAACTGAGATAAAATCAAGAAAACACAATAAAAATTAATAAAACACAATAAAATTCAATAAAACCTACTAAAAACACGAGAAAATACAATAAAATGAAAGAAAACACTTTAAAATTAAAAATAATCAATTAAAATAGCTTTAAAATTAAAATCTAACCTTTATGATTCGTTTTTCAATAAAAAAATAACTTTTTCTTTAAATAAGCAAATTTTGATGCTTTCTTCTTAACCTAAACCAAATAATCAAAATATGAGAGATTTGATCACTTTAATGAACTTGGTTACGCCTATCTAAATGAAAAATACGGGAGGGTAAAGGAAGGAATTTGGCGAAAAGTTTTACTCACCAACCAACCGCTACTCCCATACTCGAGCGTTTTAACCGTCCCTGATGACTTATTTCTTTGGTTCGAGGATCGTACTGCTGTTGAGCTGCCCGAAGACACGATGACCAGCAAAATTTGATGCCTGTGAAATCGCGAAAGACAGCGCAGCTTATATCGCACGATCCTACCGGCTGCGCCAGTCAAATTTGGGAACGCGATAAAAGAATTTTTAAAAACAATTATTTATTTTAAACAAAGAATTACATTTGGATTAAATAAACAATTAAACCGAGAAACTGTGCACCGATTTGGAGGCGCTACGATAGTTTACTCGCGAGACTTGTGCATCGAGTCGGAGATGCTTCAAGAATGTCGTCTCCAAATCAGTGAGACATATTTATAGAGAAATTATGCTGACTTAACACTTACAATGATATTGAAAGGGTGAATAACAAGTCTAGACGCTTGGTCAGCGATATAGGTGTTTACGAGTAATCTGATCTATGTGTTTACCACGGAATTCAATGTAATGTAATATGATATACTTGTTGACCGTCTGGGATAATAGTACTAAGTCAGCGTTTAGTCTAAGGGCGAAGGGTGGTGCTCTAACATAACTAGCTATTATAATATTTATGTTAATATCTACTACGATTTGTAATTATTGAATATAAGCAAACTGGCGATAAAAAAAAACAAAAATATCACATGTAAAAAGACAAGCCCGCTGAGTTTCTTGCCGGATCTTCTCAGTCGAGGTCGCGTTCCGATCCGGTTGTAAGATATAAGAAAAAAAAATATGTAAAATTGACAATTTGTAAGTGCCCCCGTAGGCCTAAACAAAATAAACGATTTGAATTGAATTGAATTGAATGGAATCTGTACACCATCTTTTATTCATTGAAAAGAGTAACCACTGAGTTTCTCGCCGGCTCTTCTAAAATAAATTAATAATTTTAAAGTAAATAGTAATGAAATCTCACACAGATTTTGGTGTTTCAATTAGAAAGCTAGTTTAGTGAGGTATGCTTTTCAATTCTATCAGCCCCTCCTACTCCCCCCTAGGTAAGAAGATGGACGACTACGTGCGGGTCTACTACAAGTCCAGCGGCAAGCTGGCCATCATGCAGCTCATCATGAAGGACGGCACCATGAACCCTGACTTCTCCAAGACCAAGTTTGTCACCGACGACGACTTGAACAAGAGTCTGGAGTATTATGTGAGTTTTTCTTGAAGCAAACCTTCTATACGGACAGTCGGGCCACAGATATAGATTTATATAGATAACGCAAGTATCACGATTTGTATTGAAACCAAGCGTGCCGAATTTTCAACACTACTGTGACGTCATTAGTGACGGGAAATCCAAACCGCTTCAAAGACACCGATGCCGTCGATGCCCCTCCGCCCGCTACGATTCTCTCGAGTGATTATCACGCTCATACTCATGTTTTTTATATCAGTAGTCGCGTGGACTGCAAGTTAACTGCGACCAACCTTGACGCTTGGTCAGGGTTTTCGGACACGCTAAGTACATACATTTGCGTTATCTATGTAAATCCATATCTGTGGTCGGGGCGCTCGCCGCGCGGCCACTCTATCCGTGCTAAGCGTCAGATGACGTAACGTTACACGGTGACGTCAGAGCTGCGGCGTCCTACGCTTTAGAATATTCATTTGGCCAGTAGTTTCACGTAGGTCATTAATTTAACTGGTTAAATAAAAAAATAATTTAAAAAATTATCTACTACTAGCTGTGCCCCCGACTTCGCCCGCGTAGTATTTAATGTAACAAAAATTTCGGGATTATCGGGATAAAAAGTATCCTATATGTTAATCCCGGTTATAAACTATCTGTGTTCCAAATTTCATCCAAATCCGTTCAGTAGTTTTTGCGTGAAGGAGTAACAAACATACATACATACATACATCCACACTCACAAACTTTCACATTTATATTAGTAGGATAAAGGTTCACTTTTTAGGGCATTCCTAGACGGCACTGTTTTTTAAAAAGATTACTAGCAATGCGAGTTATCACATTACTAGTATTCTCGTTAGCCTCTCCAGCTAAGCTTATGCTTGTGCTAGGAGCGGGCTCACGTCAATAGTTTATTTAATGGTCGGGTTGGGGATCGAACCCGGAACCACTAACCACCAGGCTACTGACGCCTAATATTTACTTATATTCATTATGTTGTATTTCCTTATATGTCGGCCCTATTTAGTAAACTATCATTTTAGTCTTTGACGACCGCTTGGCGCAGTGGTTCGAGGGTAAGCCGCTCGGCTCACTGCACACGGTGGTTGCGGGTTCGATTCCCGCCGGGGCAAATTTCGGGAATGGCCTTTTCGTAATTTACCCGGTCTGGGTGTAACTGGGATCGCCCCCAGTCCATTGTACGGTACCCATAGTACAAGGGTCGCTTAGTTTGGAACCATACAGTTGGTGTGTCAGTTTGGCGATATTTATTTATTTATTATTAACTTATACAATTATTTTGCAGTGTGAACGCATGTTCGAGGAGAATGAGGACGAGATCACATCGCTGTACAAGAACCGGCCCGACGATGACGTCATGCCCGATGCTGAGAGAGAGGTCTGTATAATGCTATCTCATTTCCCATCTTTATTTACAGACTAAAGATACTTTAAACTCCTCACTTGGGAACAAATGATTCCGAAATACATACGCTTAAAGATGTTTATAAGATTTAATTGTCTCTCTGAATTAAAATGTGTTATTAATGGAATATTTTAACTATAATAACAATCACAATGTTCATAAATGTGTGGGGTATTGACATAAAAGTGGTGAAAATGTATTTTTGGGGTCCCTAAAGAAGTCTGGTATTTTATATTCTGGTATTACTGATAGGGTTTGGAGGGGGGTGGGGGGGACTTGCCGGGAGGGATTTCTGTGGGGTCATAAAAAAACCCTAACCTAAACCCATCCGGGTCGCTCTGCTTGGGTAGTATTTTGAAAAAGTTTTGTAGTACTTAAATGTCAACCAGTTGGGAATTTGAAAAAAATATAATTGATTTTTTGTTATGTATTTTGAAACTTTATTAATAATAATATTGATATTTAAAGCAAAAAACAAAAAAAAAACGTTTTCAATTAATTATATTCAATTAAAAATTGATAGAATTTAAAAAAAGATCACGTGACTATAAACGCGCCATGCTTTGTCACCATAGTTGTGACGTCATAATGTTATAGCTGTTTAATAACAGTACAGCGTTTACGGCTATTACCTTAGTCAATAATATTGAAATTTATTGCTAAAAAACGAGTTGTTAGTTGGTTACGATTGGCTCTGTGTGATAAAGGATTTATTAGGGCAAAGTCTGATAATATTCCTGTGGTTGATATATTTATGATAACCAATTTTATACCATTTATTTCGACGTTTGTCATCTTGGGGAACATTTAAAAACATTTTTTCAGGAGTTTTTTTTGTAGTATTCATGCATAATGGTACAAAACAAGAACGATAACTTTTGAGGATCGACATTTTCAATATAAATATTTGAATATTTAACAATGACAACAAAATTAAATAGATCAAAACACTGTACTTATTATTTCTATATGAACTGCAATGAGCGAAAACATACATAACATTATGACGTCACACGTGCTCGGGTTTGTTCGGGAGCTGTCGGCGTGTCTTCGGTACTGGATTCAAAAATTAATTTTTATTTTGAAATAACTTTTGAATTATTGCGAAAATAAATAAATTAAAAATGTTTTGTTATAAAACTTATATATGATCTTTCCATTTATCACAAAAAAAAAAAAATATTTTCAAAAACCCAATTGCCTAAGTTACCAGTTTATTAAATGTTGTAACAGACGATACGGCTGAATACCCTTTAGGCGGCTAGTTGAACGGCGCTGTATAGTAAAGTGGCTAGGCTGTTGATTGAACGGCGAACTAAGCTAGTTGGCTGCGACATATATATTATAATAATTATGTTAATATACCACGTGGCTAGTATCCTACTTAATATTATAAATGTGGAAGTATGTGAGTGTGGATGTATGTATGTATGTTTGTTACTCCTTCACGCAAAAACTACTGAACGGATTTGGATGAAATTTGGAACACAGATAGTTTATAACCGGGATTAACATATAGGATACTTTTTATCCCGATAATCCCGAAATTTTTGTTACGTTAAATACTACGCGGACGAAGTCGGAGGGCACAGTGTTAAATAATTATGACAATGGCAGCAAATACAGAACAGATGATGCTTAATGTTCCCTATTTCATCAGATCTGCTTCAGCCACGCTCAGTACTGCGAGGAGTGGATGCTGCCCACTGATGAGGACACCACCTGGACCCCGGAGATGGAGCAGGAATACGTCAGGGTATGATCTCTTGTGTATACTAAGGCGTCAATAGCTAAGTGGTTAGAGGGGCCGCCCTCGTAGCTGAGAGGTTCCGGGTTCGATCCCCACCTGGTGATTAAACTATTGACGTGAGCCCGCTTCTAACACAAGCATTAGCATAGCTGGAGGGGCTAACAGGAATACTTGTGTGGTAAACTAACATTGCTAGTAATTTAAAAAAATAATAATAATAATATAAATGCGAAAGTAACTCTGTCTGTCTGTCGCGCTTTCACGCCAAAACTACTGAACCGATTTAAATGAAATTTGGTACACAGATAGTCTAGAGCCTGAGAAAGGACATAGGCTACTTTTTAATGCGAAAATATGTAAGGGGATGAAAAGTCGAATGGAAGTATCGTCAATTTTAGAGCTAGAAGCTTAATAGTACATTGTTACATGAGTGGTGAAAGTTACTTATTTTGTCCCGAGACGGGGTTTGGGACAAAATAAGTCTTTCACCCGAGGTAAACACTGTGCTTTTCATTACGAATACAAGGAAAATAAAAATAAAAACAGGAATTGGCTAAATAAATAATACAAGGAAGTATAAACAATACTCTACAACTCGAAAAAACAAAAATCGGATTGCCGCCTATTTTGTTTTTTTTTTCGTTGGCCGGCCAACTTCATTATTTAGCCATTATTTTTCATTTTCATCTTTAAATATTTTGCCCAAATCTATGTTATTTTAAAGAAATTGTTGAAACAAAATTATAATTAAGTCATTTAAAAAAATATATTCTTGAATTAATACTTAACTTTATGTTATTTTAATTTTACATAGTGCTGTAATTGAGTGACTGTAGAAAAAGTTTGAACATGGTTCCATAGAAATGTGAAAATGGAACTAGTTTTTTTTTTTTATAATTTGACAGCTGTCAGTTGAAAGCGAAACTCCTGGGCCTGAAAAGTATTACTTTCAACCCGCTTTTCAGGCAACTTCAGAGCTACTATCAGAGTATGAGTAATGAAAAACTTATTTTTTACGCTGTTGACATGAAAAGTTTGTAAAACTTTAACCATCAAGGGTGTACAATAACAAATAAATAATAGGGAATAGGGGATGAAAGTTTCATCTACAAACTATCTCTAGTTACAGACTATCTGTGTGCCAAATTTCATTTAACTCGGTTCGGTAGTTTGGGTGTGACAGCGCGACCGACAGACAAACAGAGTTTCTTGCGCATTTATAACATTAGTAAGGATAAATAGATATTGATGTGACCGAGCCGGCGGTAGATTCTGACTATTCATAAATGCTTTGTTGGCTTACATGAATAAAAACAATTTTGAGTTTTGTGTGCGTGCAGGTGCATGGCCCCGACCCGTACGGGTTCGGCGGCGGCGCGCCGCAGGCACAGATGCCGGACCTGTCCGAGGACTACGACGACACGCCCGAACAAACTGACGACTTCGACATTAAAGATGAGCTGTAGACGCCGACTGACGGACTGTTATATTATTATATAGATTTACATAGATAACGCAAGTACATGTACTTCGCGTGTACGAAACCCCGACCAAGCGTCGAGGTTGGTAGCCGCTAACTTACAGTCTACGATTACAGATATAAACGATATGAGTATGAGCGAGATAATCGCTCGAGAGATCGTAGCGGGCGGAGGGGCATCGGCGGCATCGGTGTCTTTGAAGCGGTTTGGGTTTCCCGTCACTAATGACGTCACAGTAGGTGTTGAAAATTCGGCACGCTTGGTTTCAATACAAATCGTGATACTTGCGTTATCTATGTAAATCTATATCTGTGGTCTAGATATTACAAATATTATGTCTGAGTTTACATTTTAATGTGCTATAATTTTTTTAGCAATATGTTAATGAGACAATAATAAGATTCTTCCCAATTCACAAATTAATTGTATTAATTTAAGTAAACGGCGGTAAAAACAAAGGTGGGTTGCTAGTGAAATTTACAGCTGAACGCTTCCGTTCGTGCCACGGAGAGCACGTTAAGCAGTCGGTCCCGGCTATCACAGACGTTAAGCCTGAAAATAGGGTACCAGAGTTGGTTCATACAATATGTGTATGCGAATACAAGTTAAATGCCAATTCTAGGTAATATGTGCAATGTATAGGTATTTTATTTATAGTTCCGTATCTTAGATGGGAAATACGGGAACTGATTGTACACAGGGTCCAAATAGTTTTTCATTAATTTATAATAATAATTATTAAAAATACTAGGTGAAACAAAAAGGATATACTATTGTTTTGCAACCTTACTTTGTAAATCTAATGCTATCGGCTTTGTGGGACAGTTGAAGTACTAAAGGTTTTGTAGACTTGTGAAGTCTGTTAACAGTTGTATTCCTATAACACCTTTTGTTTTTCAAGTTTGCATGGTTTAAATTACACAGTTAAGTTTTGAAAAAAAAAGTATACCCTTTCTGTTTCAACCTGTGTAATTTCATGTCTTAGAAAATTGAACCAAATTTCGAAAGATGTGAAATCCGCTAACCTGCATTGTAATCCCCCTTGTGTTGAGGGGAGGCCCGCGCCCAGGAGTGGCACGTAAAAAGGGCTTAACTATTATTTTTTACATAATTATTTTATTTAATCGTTGAAATGTTCACTAATCATTCCAATATGTACTTAACTACTTAAGTTATGTTATTCTTGTTGAGAGCTCAAAGAAACCATTTCTTGTCGCAATTCCATTAGATGTAATATATAATGTGCCTTATGTAACTTAGAATTACGTTTATTTTGTAATGACGTGTAAAGGCGTAATTGAATTAAATAAGAATTTCCTTAATATCGTTAACCACAGGGTGTTTAAGTAGTCCGAATTATTAATTAACGCGTCTGAGAAATAAATTATTGTTAAAGTATTTCAAAGGTCCGAAATAATATTATGCAATTTTTTTGCAATCTTATATATTGGCGGCTGCTACTCCCTGCAACACGAAAGTTGTGACAAATATTCAAAAGCTCAGATAATAATTTATAGTCAAGGATAGTCTGTCTTCACTATTCTATCAACATTAATTACCAGCTACTGTATAATGTACACTGAATTATTATTTCGGCCTTTTGATACACCTGTAGAATTTTCAAGTAATTACTTGGTATCCTTCACTTTTACACGTTAGTTGAAAGTATTTGTAGTAATAATACTTAACGAGTTAGTTTAATTTGAACTATGTTGTGATTCGTCGTGTGATTTTATGTGGGTATTAAAAGTTTTGTTTGATATTACATGGTTTGTTTCTATTTTGCTCCATCGCTAAAACGCCAACGCAACAGTTTGGTTCACATTGTTTTTGGTCACCAGATGGCGCCACATTGGAGTGGGATGGCTGACATTGACACTTAATTTGCTATAAATAGATTAGTTTTCGAGGTCATTCTATAGTGACCTCGAAAACTAATCATAATATATTATATCGTAAATTATCTAAATATATATAACTCAAAGGTTGACTGACATAGTGATCTATTAACGCGCAGCCCAAACCACTGGACGGATCGGGCTGAAATTTGGCATGCAGGTAGATGTTACGACGTAGGCATCCGCTAAGAAAGGATTTTGATTAATTCTACCCCCAAGGGGATAAAATAGGGGATGAATAATCCCGAATTTTTTGTTAAGTTAAATACTACGCGGACGAAGTCGCGGGCACAGCTAGTTATATATAAAAATGAATCTCTATTTCCTTGGTCATCGCATCACGCGTGAACGGATGGAACGATTTTGCTAATTCTTTTTTTGTTGTGATTATTATTGTCAGGAGAAGGAGTTCTTATGATAGGAAAAAAACATTTTTCTTCCATCTCCTCCTATTATTTCTTTGGATTAAAAGCGTGCGGGTTCCAAGACAATTTAACTTGTCAAACCTCGACGTCATTATTGGTCACCATTGTCGATCCTGGCTTACAGGAGTTACAGTGGTGGGAGTGTGCAGCGGGAAAGGAACATTTAAGAAAGTTGACCGGAAAAATTCAATATTCAGAATTAAGACAGGACAACGTCTGTCGGGTCAGCTATTAATCAATATTATTGATGACGAGCAATAGTGGTGTCGATTTTGTTGGCACAAAACTAAACTTGATCAAACTAACCATATTGTCATCCTTTTCATGCTCGTACTCGTAACTTAAGAGCAGGACAGGATTACTCTTAGATAAGTCAAATTTACTTAAGGCTAAAGCGCCCATCTAGCCCCCGAAGTTCAAATTTTTTGAGGTTTTTTAGAATTTTTTCAAAATCTGACAATAATAAAAGGCACATTTTGTAATTCGCGACAAAGACCGTGTGCAGTGCATTTATTGATATATCCAACTTACTCTAAAACATTTCAAGAACGACAGCTGTCCAGATAATCTGGCAATTTTTGTATATTTAGTGATTAACTAGTATCATATCCACCATGATAATATTTAGGGTAAAATAAATATATTAATAAACGCACTGCATACTGTGTTTGTCGCAAATCACAAAATGATGTCTTAAATGTTTTCAGATTTTGGATAAACTATAATAATACTCGACGACCGCTTGGCGCAGTGGTTCGAGCGTAGGCCGCTCGGCCCACTGTACATGGTGGTCGCGGGTTCGATTCCCGCCGGGGCAACTTTCGGAAATGGCCTTTTCGTAATTTACCCTGGTCTGGGTGTCACTGGGATCGCCCCCAGTCCATTGTACGGTACCCATAGTACAAGCTTTGCTTAGTTTGGGACCGTACAGTTGGTGTGTCTGTCTGGCGATATTTATTTATTTTATTTATTTTACTCGAAAATTTTGAATTTCGCGGGCTAGACAGGCGCCTTCACCTTAAGTCGTGATTTTATGACAACATAATTGGTATTAATATCGTTGGATACCTACTATTTAACTATTGAGTCTCTGAGTAAAGTAACTGATATCGCCCCAGTTCAATGAAGCGATATCTGGTGAGCAGATTTTTTAACCCAGATTATCTCAAACTGAGTATCGCTGGCAATATGGCTACCGTATAATGGACTGGGTGCGATCCCAGTCACACCCAGACCCGAGTAAATTGCGAAAGATCATTTTAGTTCGCCCTGTCGGGAATCGAACCAGCAACCACTCAGTGCAGTGAACCGAGCGGCCATTGCAAAATAATAACTTGATATATTATATAAACATTGTCATAAGTCTTTATTATAATAAATCTTAAAACATAAATTAATTACAATAAATTCGTATCATCGAACATTATTTATTATATTTATTATTAACAATAATTAGGTACTGCTGTTTATGTAACAAAATACTATTTTTCTTAACATTTTTATAAAATATTATGAAAACCTACATTGTGTAAGACTACGCAAACGATTCGCTACACTCGCTAGCGCCTACGTAAAACGCGGTCTTATGAGAGTTCCGTACGTCAAAAAGAACAAAACGGGATCCTTATAGGATCACATTGTCGCCACTCTTTCTGTCTGTCTGTATATTTCGCGCCTCAGTAAATCCTATATATAAAGTAACATTTTATCGTATATCTTCATCTCTCTCTGTAAATAGTAAATTGTTATCCAAGGGGTGAAGGTAACTCGAAGGTCCCTCGAACCCCGTCTCGGGACAAAATAAGTCATTCACCCGAGGTAATCACTGTGCTTTTCATTACGAATACAAGGAAAGTAAAAATAAAAACAGGAATTAGCTAAATAAATAATACAAGAAAGTATGAACAATACTCTACAACACGAAAAAACTAATGAAGGTCGGATTGCCATTTGCTGCCTATTTTGTTTGTTTCCCTTGGCCTGGTTCAATAGAGATGAGAAAATAGAACTAATTTATTTTAATAATTTGACAGCTGTCAGTTGAAATTGATTCTCCCTAGGGCTGAAAAGTATTACTTTCAACCCGCTCCTTAGGCAACTTCAGACCTACTTTCCGAGTATGAGTAATGAAAAGGTATTTCACGGTCACAAAGTATAAGATTTATACACGGCTCGATTATAAAAAAAATAATTGGTCCCGCGCGGGAATCGAATCCGCTACCATAGTGTAGTCGCTTTCTGAACCAAGGACACAACTATGGTCACATACACGAATGTGTAAATAGTCATAATTATGGTATATCTTATGGTACAAGGCCATATGGTCAGTGGTCATAGTCTTATGGTACAAGGCCATAGTCTTATGGTACAAGGCCATAGTCTTATGGTACAAGGCCATATGGTCACTGGTCAGCAGCACATACTCTTCTGCATCTCCCCGTGTGCGATGCTGTCAATACTCCACGCAGGAAGCTCGACTTTGCCTGTGTGAGTGGCATCTTCCTCTGTGGGTGTCCCTGGAGATGAAACAAAACATAAACAATGCAGGTTGAAACAGAAAGGGTATAGGCACAGATATAGATTTACATAGATAACGCAAGTATCACCATTTGTATTGAAACCAAGCGTGCCAAATTTTTAACACGTCCTGTGACGTCAATAGTGACGGGAAATCCAAACCGATTCAAAGACACCGATGCTGCCGATGCCCCTCCGCCCGCTACGATTCTCTCGAGTGATTATCTCGCTCATACTCATGTTTTTATATCTGTAGTCGCGAGGACTGTAAGTTATCGACGACCAACCTTGACGCTTGGTCGGGGTTTTCGGATACGCTAAGTACATACATTTGCGTTATCTATATCTGTGGGTATAGGTACTTTCTTTATCAAAACTTTACTTTGTAATCCTAAAACTATCAGCTTTGGAGGAAACTTGAAAAACAAAAGGTGTTACAGGGATACAGCTGTTGAAAGATTTCACAAGTCTACAAAACCTTTAGTACTTCAACTGTCCCACAAAGCCGATGGTTTTAGATTACAAAGTAAAGTTGCAAAAATAATAGTATACCCTTTCTGTTTCACCTCGTATATTATTATCATCAAGCCTATATCCTTCGAAGGGGTCGGTAGAGCGGACTGCTCATAATAAATAATAATTTTAGCCCTTTTTGACGTCCCACTCCTGGGCACGGGCCTCCCCTAAACACGAGGGGGATTCAGCCCATAATCCACCACGCTGGCCCAGTGCGGGTTGGCGGATTTCACATGTCTTTCGAAAATTGGTTACATCTTCTAAGACATGCAGGTTTCATCACGATGTTTTCCTTCACCGTAAGCAAGTGATAATCATATAGAAGTTATGATTCGCACATAGATTTAGAAAAATCCAGAGGTTCGAGCCGGGGTTTGAACCCGAGACCCGGTAGCCCGCAAGACGCGTGCTTAACCAATCGGCTATCACTGCTATTATTACGGTACTGCTCGCTCGCATGGATACTTAAGCGCGTATTAATAAATCGATCTTAAGTCTAAGAGCGATCTTGGAAATGTCATTCTTATATCATACCAGTACAGAATGACACGTCAAAAGCGTACTCAAGTCAAGAGTATTCTCAGACTTGAGATCGATTTATTAATACGACGTACTATTGAACTTACTTTGTAATGGCCACAACCTGTTTATGTTACAAAGATTAAAAGTTAGTTCTGATTACTTCTCTGTGTAAATAAAATAGTAAAAATGCTTTCATGTTTCACGTTTGATTACTATTTACTTGTTTAGTGACAATGGTGCCGCCTGCTCACATTCTGTTGCTGTTCCTGAGAATGTACACCATCTTTTATTCATTGAAAAGAGTAACCATTGAGTTTCTTGCCGGATGTTCTCAGTGGAAGCGACATTCCGAGCCGGCGGTAGAATTTGACTATTCATAAATGCTTTGTTGGCTTACAAGAATAAAAACTATTTTGATTTTGAGTTGACAATGAAGTCGGGACATACCTGTCGGTACTCTGTCAGTATCCCCTTCTGCAGAGTCGTAGGACCTCAGCGAGGAGACCAGGTTGGAGCTGGACAGCTTCAGGAGGGCTGAGGCCGTGTTTAGGAACACCTGGTCAATACCCTGGCGGAGATAATATAAATAATAATAATTTAGCCCTTTTTGACATCCCACTCCTGGGCACGGGCCTCCCCTCAACACGAGGAGGATTTAGGCCGTAATCCACCACGGGCCCAGTGCGGGATGGCGAGTTTCACATGTCTTTCGAAAATTGCTTAGATTTCCTAAGACATGCAGGTTTCCCCACGACGTTTTCCTTCACCGTAAGCGAGTGATAATCATATTGTAATTATGATTCGCACATAGATTTCTAAAAAAATCCTCAAAACTGACATAATATCACGTAATTGGTTTGACAGTTTTTCTATTAGATAACTGTCAAAACTGACGTATGCATGACAGCCGCTAACGGAGTTGGTCCCGGCCTCCATTTTGGTTTTCCAAAGAGGACGGTCACATTTTTGTATTATTTTGTTAATACACGTGTTTGTTGTTTGTTATTGCTACATATTTGTTACTTGACACTGGCGAAATACCTATTAAACTGGGTGGGCCATGTTTTTAAAGAAAGAAAAGAGTTGGTCCCACAGATATAGATTTACATAGATAACGCAATGCATGTGCTTCGCGTGTACGAAACCCCGACCTAGCGTCAAGGTTGGTTGGACTATGGATATAAAAAATATGAGTATGTGCGAGATAATCACTCGAGAGAATCGTAGCGGGCGGAGGGGCATCGGCGGCATCGGTGTCTTTGAATCGGTTTGGATTTCCCGTCACTAAATTTCGGCTGTTGCGTCACAGTAGGCGTTAAAAATTCGGCACGCTCGGTTTCAATACAAGTCCCAATACAAAATTCAATACAAACACCATCTTTAATTCATTGAAAAGAGTAACCATCGAGTTTCTTGCCGGATCTTCTCAGTGGAAGCAGCATTCCGAACCGGAGGTAGATTCTGACTATTCATCAATGCTTTGTTGGCTACGTGAATAAAAACAATTTTGAGTTTTGAATCGTGATACCAGCGTTATCTGTTTTTTAAATCTGTATCTGTGGTTGGTCCCCTGTTATACGGGTGGAAGGTCTCACCTGGTCATGCAGCGCCGAGGTCTCGCAGTAGTGGGCGCCGATGGAGGCGGCGTACTGCGCGGCCTCGCCGTGAGGGACCGCCCTCAGGTCCTCCAGGTCGCTCTTGTTACCCACCACCGAGAGGACCATCGGCTCGGGCACGTTGCTGTGAAACGAATTAAATTCACGGCCCAATGATATTAGACTTAATGGCGATTGAAATGCGGCCTAGTTTTAATCGACTTCGAAAAAGAGGAGGTCCTATGTTTGCCTGTATGTATTAGTGATGTAACGAATGTTGGATTTTTGACATTCGCGAATGCGAATGCGAATGTTGATTTTCCAATAAGAAACCCTAAATTGAAAATTAAAAAAAACGATATGACGACTTTTTAAATTACAAAAGAGCTGATAATTTTCAAACGGTTGAATCGATTTTCGTGAAACATAGCTAAGCACACTCTCGATCAGAATACCTTTCTAAAAATGAAACAATATTAAAATCGGACCATCTGTTTGGGCGCTACGATGCTACAGACAGACGCACAAATACACATGTTAAACTCTTTATAACACCCCTCTTTCTAGGGGGTTAATAAAGAGCGCGCAAAATGTTGACTGGTTTGGCATTTCGTGTCGGCCGAACATAGCCGAACCCATACAGGTTGAAAAAACGAAGTTAGTCACATAAATTTAATTCGAAGAGATTTGTTTTGATTTGAGGGTAGTTTAGTATTATTGCATTACTCAAAAATATTTGATATTCAAATTTTATTGAGTTAATATTTTAATTAGACTAACAAGAGCAATAGAGAAATACCCTATTTATAATTTAGTTGCCTACCTCAAGACAGTAATTTTTTTTTTATTCAAATATAAGTAAATAAGTGCATTATGTGCAAGTGACGAGGCTGGTTTGCAGCCCGAGACTAACGCGAGGGCTGTGATGGAGCCAAGGTGTGTAATTAACAATGCTCACGCGTTTCATACGACATTTTACAACTTACTTGCGACTAAAAAATAATTAGAATATTGCAATCATAATTGAAAAAAATCACAATTCACGATTTTTTTAAGACCTAGAGAAATGCAGAATGAATGAAAAATAAAACAACATGGCGCGCCGTAAGTTTTTAGACTTCCGTAGTCAAAATCGGAACCCTTATAGTTTAGGCACGTCCGTCTGCAATCACAGTAATTTTATTAAGTGACTATTAGCTGCATAAAATTACTGCAATCACAGTAATTTTATTAAGTGGCTAAAATACAGCAAACTAGCAAAAAAAAAATTTAAAATTTTGAAAGTAAAGTTATTCCATTGTACCTCCCGTACTTAAGAAAGGGGATTGAAAAAAAAAATTACACACACCCTGGATTGAGATATTGTTTAGTAGGTATTTTAAAATTCTTTGAAGGTTTATTTGACAGTTTTTCTATATTAATTACCGTTTACGAAATATTGAGCTTCATTGTCGCCTTTTTTACTTAGGTAGTAAGATTCATCCTTTAAATTAGAACCACATGATAAATGGTTTATTGTAGGAAATAAATAGATCTTTACTATTGAAAATAAAGATAATTAATTTAAATATCAAAAAAATTGGATTGAGTTAAAAACCCACGCACCATTTGCACCCAATGTAATCACAACTTAATTATTTGAATTAAAAATCTTTATAAGACTTTCATCAGTCCAAAAATAAAATAACCACCCTATGAGCAAGTTTGTTTAAATAATATATAATTCTTACTAGTTGTTAACATTCCATATCCATCTATAGATAATTTCCTTTTTGTTTTTCAAAAACATTCGCCAAACATTCGCATAGATTCTTGCGAATGCGAATGCGAATGTCAAAAAATATGCGAATATTCGCGAATGCGAATATTCGTTACATCACTAGTATGTATTATGTATAAATAATAATAATAATTTTAGCCCTTTTTGACGTCCCACTCCTGGGCACGGGCCTCCCCTCAACACGAGGGGGATTCAGGCCATAATCCACCACGCTGGCCCAGTGCGGGTTGGCGGATTTCACGTGTCTTTCGAAAATTGGTTAAATCTTCTAAGACATGCAGGTTTCATCACGATGTTTTCCTTCACCGTAAGCAAGTGATAATCATATATCATATAGAAATTATGATTCGCACATAGATTTAGAAAAATCCAGAGGTTCGAGCCGAGGTTTGAAGCCGAGACCTGGTAGACCGCAAGACGCGTGCTTAACCAATCGGCTATCACTGCTATGCTATGCTATGTATTATGTATATTGACTACAAATGAATAAAATTGCAAGGTCCCTCTATTTATAGCTTTTTAGTGCATTCAGCATTTTTGAACTCTGTTTAATTATTTTATTTAAAATACTTTTTCGAGGTCCTCTATCGATCCATTCATAAAGATAGTTAGGCGACACTATTATAATGTTACTGCAAAACTATTACTATTAAAAGGAAACACACTGGATCTATTATATTTATATTGATATCTACTACTCTTTGTCATGATTAATATTTCAAAATGTAAAAAGCCAAGTCCGCTGAGTTTCTTGCCGGATCTTCTCAGTCGAGGTCGCGTTCCGATCCGGTTGTAGATATAAGAAAAATATGTAAAAACTAGCTGTGCCCGCGACTGCGTCCGCGTGGAATTGATCCCCTATTTTATCCCCTTGGGGGTAGAATTAATCAAAATCCTTTGATAGCGGATGCCTACGTGATAACATCTACCTGCATGCCAAATTTCACCCCGATCCGTCCAGTGGTTTGGGCTGTGCGTTGATAGATCACTATGTCAGTCAGTCAGTCAGTCAGTTACCTTTGAGTTATATATATTTAAAAAACAATGTGTAAGTGCCTCCGTAGGCCTAAACAAATAAACGCTTTGACTGACCTCTGCAGTTCCTTGACCCATCCCTTGATGGCTGTGAAGCTGTTCATGCTGGTGATGTCAAACACCAGCAGCGCTGCGTTCGCGTTCCTGTAGTACATCGGCGCCATCGCCCTGAACCGCTCCTGGCCTGCCGTGTCCCACACCTGGGGGTGGAGGACATGGTGCTGTCAGATCTATGTATAGGATATTTCAAAAACTCGAGAGAAATCCTACTAATATTATAAATGTGAAAGTGTGTGAGTGTGGATGTATGTTTGTTACTCCTTCACGCAAAAACTACTGAACGGATTTGGATAGAATTTGGAACACAGATAGTTTATAACCTGGATGAACACATAGAATACTTGAATTAAGTCTACGCGAACGAAGTGGAGAGCAGAAACTAGTCAATAATAAATATCGTCAAACACCATCTGTATGACCACAAACTAAGCAACTCTTGTACTGTGGGTGCCGTACAATGGACTGGGGGCGATCCCAGTGACACCCAAACCGGGTGCGCGCACGCATTTTGTCCTGAGAAATGTCCATTGCTGAACGTCCGCTACCGGTTTTTCAACTCACGACTTTTTGGAACACAATCCGGGGCATTTCTACTGGACTACCACACCCTTGTATTCATCTACATGTACTAGGTGAATCAAAAAGGTTATACGATTTTTTTTGCAACTTTACTTTGTAAATCTAATACTACCGGCTTTGTGGGACAGTTGAAGCACTAAAGGTTTTGTAGACTTGTGAAATCTGTCAACAGCTGTATTCCTATAACACCTTTTGTTTTTCTAATTTCCTCCAAAGCTGATAGTTTTTGTATTACAAAGTTAAGTGTGAAAAAAAATAGTATACCCTTTCTGTTTCAACCTGTACTGTGGTATACTAGCTTTTGCCCGAAACTTCTCTAGAATAGGTTTTTATTTCCTGGAAGTCGTCAACATCCCCATCTACCGGGTCCAACGATAGCTAAGAACCGCACAGGTGATGGCTTAAGTACAAAAACCACAAAATCGATCAAGCTTTTTAGGGAGAACATGCACACTGAAATTTTATATAAGTATCATAAACATGATATCATCAGTTGTTTAAAACTAAGACTCCCCTCCCGTCAAGGGGGAGTTTGTTCAGCACGACAGCAGCAGGCTCTCTGTGAATATTACCTGCAGTTTCACCCTGGAGTTGTCCACGTTAATGTTGCATGTGAAGAAGGAAGCTCCAATGGTCGGTGAAATATGCTTAGAAAACATCTTGCCGATGTACCGCACGACGAGACTGGTCTTACCCACGCCTGGAGAAGAATACTATACATCAATATCAAGGGCGGATCCACGGAGGTCATGAGGGTCAAGGCCACAGATATAGATTTACATAAATAACGCAAGTATCACCATTTGTATTGAAACCAAGCGTGCCGGATTTTTAACACCTACTGTGACGTCATTAGTGACGGGAAATCCAAACCGATTCAAAGACACCGATGCGGCCGATGCCCCTCCGCCCGCTTCGATTCTCTCGAGCGATTATTTCGCTCATACTCATATTTTTTATATCTGTAGTCACGCGGACTTTAAGTTAACAGCGACCAACCTTGACGCATGGTCGGGGTTTCGTACACGCGAAGTATATCTGTGGTCAAAGCCTTATACCGCTAACGAAACATGAGCGTCTAACGATAGGCACACAGACTTCAGAGAGCACAGGAGTTAGTGAAGTTCACAGATATAGATTTACATAGATAACGCAAATGCATGTAATACGCGTGTACGAAACCCCGACCAAGCCTCAAGGTTGGTCGCCGCTAACTTACAGTCCGCGCGACTACAGACATAAAAAATATGAGTATGAGCGAGATAATCACTCGAGAGAATCGTAGCGGGCGGAGGGGCATCGGCAGTATCGGTGTATTTGAATCGGTTTGGATTTCCCGTCACTAATGACGTCACAGGAGGTGTTAACAATTCGGCACGCTTGGTTTCAATACAAATCGTGATACTTGCGTTATGTATGTAAATCTATATCTGTGGTCTGACCGCATTGAGAGTCATAAGGTTATATATGAGGTAACAAATAGATACACTCAGAATGCAGCCAGGTGTCACTCACACGTCTAACCGCAGACGAGACCGACCGTAAAATGCCCAGGGTTACCCATGATTATCCATGATTTACGGAGAAAATGTTAAATTATGAAACAAACTATCATCAGTGGGTTCACTCATGGCTAGAGTTGCCTTGATTGTCAAAGGTCTCTATACCCCCATGTCAGAGGAGTTCGCGGGCCGGGCTCAAATGCGACAGGATTAAACAAAAAACTATCGATTCTCTATCGATATTTTTGCAATACTTTTTGACCTCGAAACCTTGTCATAATATCGGTAGGGCTCTCGATAGTAATGACACGTGTGACGTGACAATACTATTGACGACGAACAATAGTATAGATACTATTGAACTATTGAGTACTGGGGGCCAATTCCACTAATTTTAATATGACTTATTGCAATTGCATCGCAACTGCATCGCAGCTTTTGACCATTTTCGTATTCTACTAATGGACAACGGTGCAGCTGCGATGCAATTGCGGTCAAAGTTTAGCTGCGAGTAACGAGCGATGGAAAGTGTCAAAAATCGTATTCCACTATTGCGATCGGATAAAAACGTAATGTTAGTTGGTATTCTACAAAATTTCTATATATCTGTTTTTTTACAGTTTACATTGACCGATCTTTTGACAGAAAACACCAAAAATTTTATCGGTAGGGTTGAGTTTTTATTTTTAAAAATAATATGTCGGCTATTTTTATCAATATTTAATCTAATAAATTACCCCGTGTTCAATATAAGAATTTATTTTCAGTTTTAATATTTTAAACTACCTATATATTCGATTTGATTGCTTAAAACCTAAAATAAATTTATGGTAATAAATAGTAGAAGTAGTTGACAATTTGGTAATCGTTTAATTGCGGTGCAGTTGCGATGCGTTTGTAATGTAATTGCGATTCGTTCCTAACAATAGTAGAATACGGTTTGGAGTAATCTTGAAAACGTAATCGCAACTGCACCGCTGCGCAAACTGGATTGATTGTCAAACGTTGTAAATTAGTGGAATTGCCCCCCAGATACTAGCGATATTAGTGTGTTTTACTGAAGTCTCTCTCGGTAATATCGATACTATCGCTCGACATCAACAATATTAAATATGATTTTCGGTGGTCTGTCACACGTATTGTCAAAACTATGCCCTTCCTATCGATATTATTCAAGGCCACTATTCAAGGCCTCCCTTGGTCTGGACCCAGGTAGACTACTTTTTATGGGGCTTTTCCCGCCACACACTCCCACCACTGTAACTCCTGTAAGCCAGGATCGACAATGGTGACCAATAATGACGTCGAGGTTTGACCCTCCACGAGCCCCGGGGTAAAGTTAAATTGTCTTGGAACCCGCACGAATTTAATCGAAAGAAAGAATAGGAGGAGTTGGAAGAAAACATTTCCACTTCCCTCCGGTGCAAAGCGGGAGACAAAAAATTGCTGGTATGGGCTGATTGCCATAGAAACAAGACTGTTACAGCTGATTGAAGACCAGTTGTAAGGCACCACGGATGGTAACAGGTAGGCTACTCACGATGTTTGTAAAATTATTTTGTACTAGCTGAGCCCGCGACTTCGTCTGCGTAGAATTTAACTTAACCGCTCCCGCGCTCTGAGCCCGCGTGACAGGACCCATTTGTTTTTTTTGTTTTTCTGCCAGTGAAAGTCCCGTCAAAATCGATCCAGCCGTTTCGGAGACACTCTTTGATGTGTTTTTTTTTTTTACGCGTAACCCTAATTGTTTTTCTAAAATTAAAGTAGCCTAAGTTACTCCTTATAACATCAGCTATTTGCCAGTGAAAGTCCCGTCAAAAGCGGAGCGGTTGAAAAGCAATCGCTAGATTTTGCTTTTCTATTAAGATTTGAGAAGCTAGCGTGGTTAGGGCCCTGAAGGGGAGTGGGATAATGGACAGGGAAGAGGGGAGGGGTCGGTTGCAGCTCGTTGCTATTAATAGCTACTTAACGTCTTTTGCGAAAGGCTGGTACAACCCTTGTCGAGTCAACTCGTATACTAGGTGAAACAAAAAGGGTATACTAATTTTTTTGCAACTCTACTTTGTAAATCTAAAACTGTCGGCTTTGTGGGACAGTTCAAGTACTAAAGGTTTTGTAGACTTGTGAAATCTGTCAACAGCTGGATTCCTATAACACCTTTTGTTTTTCAAGTTTCCTCCAAAGCTGATAGTTTTAGAATTACAAAGTTTTGATAATAATAGTATACCATTTTTGTTGCACCTAGTAATAGCTGGAGTCAATTGGAATACGGCTGAATTAAAAGGCGATGTAGGAACTGCTTTAGTTTAGTCCAGTTTAGCGTTTGTACCATCAACATAGGTGAATGGGTTATTTTAGGGAGTTTTACGCCAGTTTGGATATAATATTGGTTCTAATAATATTCGAGAGATATGTCATAAAATGTTATATTTCAACAATGCACGACATTTTTATGACATCGTAAAAGATGATGCAATTAACTTCGTTCAAGAAAGAAAGACAGAAAACGTTGCATAATCCTGCATGGGTCCCCCTTCCACTTCGGGGAAAGCACGTGTTATACCCACTTAAAAGCCACGGTTTTCACCTTTCGCCATGAGCGAGGCGTCACGGGATCACTTTAATAGCATGCAGTGTGAAAATAATCTGATAGATACCTTTTCTGCTGGTTGTTACAGCTGGTTGATCGCGATTCGAGAGTGATTTATAGGCCGGCTGTTAGGCCCGTACTAATAAGTGGAACTTCAATCGGAGAGTGATATAGAATACGCTTTTGACATGTAATTTTGTGGTGACTGGCATGACATAAGAATTACATTTCCAAGATCACTCTCAGACTTGAGAAAGAAACTACTTAGATATTTTTTCGTGGTATAGATAGATGATACATTATCTTTTGCATTTGCATTAGCGCCGCGCATAATATCGTGCGTTATTAAAATAAGACCCAGTAATTCCTCGCGGCGAACTAAGGCGGCCTTGATACAAACTGATATTACACGTTTTGCTTTTTTATTACGCAATCTCTATACCGGTTTGAGAAAACGTCCGTTGGTATGGTATTAGATAATAGTGCCTATTTAGTTGGTTTAGTTTTCTAAGACATACAGGTTTCCTCACTAGGCCAGCGTGATGGATTACGGTTTGAATCCCCCTCGTAGTGAGGGGAGGCCCGTGCCTAGGAGAGGGACGTCAAAAGGCGATACAATTTTTTTTCAAAACTTAACTTTGCAATTCTTAAACTATGAGCTTTGGAAGAAACTTGAAAAACAAAAGGTGTTACAGGGATACAGCTGTTGACAGATTTCACAAGTCTACAAAACCTTTAGTACTTCAACTGTCCCACAAAGCCGATAGTTTTAGATTTACAATGTTAAGTTGCGAAAAAATAGTATACTTACCCTTTCTGTTTCACCTAGTATAACTAACAATGTGTGTTTATCACATTACTAAGTATTCCCTTTAGCTCCTCCAGCTAAACTAATCCTTGTATTAGGAATGGGCTCACGTCAATAGTTGAATGCTCTGGATGGGGGTCGAACTAAGAACCTCTCAGTTACGAGAACGGCCCCTATAACCACGAGACTATTGACTCCGGGACTTCCACATATCCCTCCCGCCTCCCCCGAGGTGTGAAGGAATCCATTCAGGATTTTCCTAAGTTAAAAAGTATTCTCCTCCCACGATGGCCTAAGACTTTTTAAGATTGACACCTAAATAAAAGAGACCATAAACCCTTAAAACCTCAACATTTCTCCAAAACTGCCGGGATTACATACCTGAAAATTCGAACTCGTCTTCAAGGTTTATTATTAGCGGAAGGATAACGTAGCCTTGGGCCAAATTGGCAGGATAATAGCTGGTTTTATTGTACCATGTAAGTATCAAATAAGTTCAATCGTAATTGGTTACAGAACATTGGACCACGGAATTGGTGACAAAACATTTTCACTCTGCGGAGAAGGAAAAGGTTGTATTCTGCTTACACCCTTAGTAGACGACAATTTGCAAGTGCCCCCGTAGGCCTTCACAAAAGTGATTTGACGTTGTCTGGCGATACAGCCACCTGGTAATCCGGAGATCCCTACATCATAGCTCTTATCCCCGCTAAGTCGCTACCGTACAGATAGCAAGCGTTTTATCTGCATTGATAAGATATGTAATGTTGAATAAACAATTGAGACATCAAACAAAAAATATAGCAGTGTTAGCTGGGTTATTGAATGCACACTTTGGATGACACTGTCCAGGTTTAACTTATACCAATATATATGGCATTTATAGCCAGAATGCATCTCATGACAATTCGATTAAGCCCAAACAGGACTACGTTACTTTGTTTTATTACGGAGTTCCGGCGACCTTCCGGTTTTATCATCATCTCATGATGAAACCGGAAGTTAGGCAGTTTACTGAGACTATTTTAGTGACTGCAAACACCCCTGTAACTTCACGGGAAAGCAAATTAAACAATTTCGTTTGCTTGACTTACGTATTTTGCCATTTATTTTGATTTAAATGATAAACTATAGAACCGATTATGATGAAATTTAAATGGGATCAATCTGGAGAAACAACCTTTCAAATAAAAAAAAGAATTTTTCAAATCGATTTATAAATGACAATTCAATTAATGATGAGTTCTGAGGTAACAAACATAAAAAAACATACACACGAATTGATAAACTCCGCCTTTTTGAAGTCGGTTGAAAAGCATACTTAACATAGATTCCAGACTTTGATCGACTTATTAATACGGGTCAGACTTTCTATAGGTAATCAATAAAAAAACCAGACACTAAAGGTCATGATTGACGTATTCAGATACGCGAAATGTCAGTATTGACGTATTGCGAGTAGAGTGGGAGTATATCGGGGACCCTTAAGGCTAAAGCGCCCATCTAGCCCGCGAAGATTTCTAAATACCTACTGTAAATAAACAAACATAATTTAAAAAAGAGAAATGAAAAAATGTATCCTTGGAGTTTCTTGCATGTTCTTCTCCATAGGATTTTGTTTTGGAACATGCACCTAGCTCTTGACTTTTTAAAAGTGCCAGTTAATCTGTCTATTTGAAATAAAAATATTTGAATTTTGAATTTGTATTTGAAGTTCAAATTTTTTGAGGTTTTTTAGAAATTTTTCAAATTCTGACAATAATAAAAGGCACATTTTGTAATTCGCGACAAAGACCGTGTGCAGTGCATTTATTAATGTATCCAACTGACTATAAAACGTTTCAAGAACGACAGCTATCCAGATAATCTGGCAATTTTTGTATATTTAGTGATTATCATATCCACCGTGATAATATTTAGAGTAAAATAAATGTATTAATAAACGCACTGCATACTGTGTTTGTCGCAAATCACTAAATGTTGTCTTAAATGTTTTCAAATTTTGGATAAACTATAAAAATACTTTATGTGGAGCTTGTCGGCTAGCGACCGCAATACATGTATAAAATCATGGTATATCTATTCTATACGGCATGTGGGAAGGGCAATGGACACCATGTCACAGAACGCAAGCACCAAAACGCTACCAAGTAGGGCTGCCACGCCCGTGTTAATAAATCAATCTCGAGTCTGAAAGTCTTGAGTATGCTTTTGACATGTAAATTTGTACCGTAATGACGTAAGGATGACATTTCAAGATCACTCTGAACTTGAGATCGATCTATTAATTGTCCCCAGTCTGAGAAATCCGGAAAAGTATCCGAAATTTGCGTTTGGTCTACTTTGCCGTCCCGAAATAGATAAATCCTGAATAAGTATAATTCTTTTCATTCGACACCACAAGGCGGCAAAGGTTTAGTCCTACTAATATTATAAATGTGAAAGTTTGTGAGTGTGGATGTATGTATGTATGTATGTTTGTTACTCCTTCACGCAAAAACTACTGAACGGATTTGGATGAAATTTGGAACACATATAGTTTATAACCGGGATTAACATATAGGATACTTTTTATCCCGATAATCCCGAAATTTTTGTTATGTTAAATACTACGCGGACGAAGTCCGTGGGCACAGCTAGTAAGAAATATTTTTTTAAAAAGTATCGTCTATCAAGATATAGGTATTTGGTTTTGAAGTAGCCGAGCCGAAGAGAGGTTGTTAAATCTTTGTTTTAGGTTTGGTGATTAACTTATGTACATACTCGTACATAGTGTAAACCCATTCATTATCCTACTAATATTATAAATGCGAAAGTTTGTGAGTGTGGATGAATGTTTGTTACTCTTTCACGCAAAAACTACTTAACGGATTTGGATGAAATTTAGAACACAGATCGTTTATAACCTGGATTAACACATAGAATATTTTACTTAAGTCTAAGCGGACGAAGTCGCGGGGAGAAACTAGTTTACAATTATTTGTGTTTTTCTTAGCCCTATAAAAATACCACTAATGGAAGCATGTAAATATCTAGTAAATTTCGTATTTTCCAATAGTCTGTTCTTGAAATTTATGCTCGGATTAATAAATCGATCTTAAGTCTGACAGCGATCTTAGAAATGTAACTCTCATGACATATGAGTACAAAATGGCTTGTCAATAGCATACTTAAGACCGTTTTCAGACTTGAGATCGATTTATGAATGCCTTAGACCTCCACCCCGTTCGTAACTCCAGAAATATCCAGCAAACATTAAACATGTATCTGGCAAACTCAAACACAAAATTGTTTTATTCATGTAAGCCAACAAAGCATTTATGAATAGTCAGAATCTACCGCCGGCTCGGAATGCCGCTTCCACTGAGAAGAGCCGGCAAGAAACTCAATGGTTACTCTTTTCAATGAACAAAAGATGGTGTACATTGTCAGGGCCACAGAATGTGAGCAGGCAACCCTTATACAAAGGTAGCTCGTAACTCGATACACGATTCGAGCGTTATGTTAATGTAGATTGTTGGTCAAGGGCGCCGCAGTTCTTCACGGATTAACATTAATTACGTTTATCATTTGGGTATAATTTCCGAATAGAGTTTCGGCCATATGAATAAGTAAGACTTAGATGAAAGTCTGATTTATGCCGCTTAATTACCTATATCTGTAGTCTACAGATAGGTAATATACCTACCTACCTACAATTATATTTATCACATAGACCTGACCAATCGATGGGACAACAACCGGGGCCAAACCGGGGCCAAGCCAGCACATATATAGATTTACATAGATAACGCAAGTATCACGATTTGTATTGAAACCAAGCGTGCCGAACACCTACTGTGACGTCATTAATGACGGGAAATCCAAACCGATTCAAAGACACCGATGCCGCCGACGCCTGCTACGATTCTCTCGAGTGATCTCTCTCATACCCATATTGTTTAAATCTGTAGTCGCGCGGACTGTAAGTTAGCGGCGACCAACCTTGACGCTTGGTCGGGGTTTCGTACACGCGAAGTACATGTATTTGCGTTATCTATGTAAATCTATATCTGTGGTTGCTAGATCCAAAAGTAATTGTCGTAAGTCACCGTGAAAATTATCGTTTTTCAAGAAAATTCTCGTATAGCGTCATATTTTGGCTTCTCAACTCCAGTGAGCAATTAAAACAACAACAGAGACACAAACAGACGTCCATGACAATCATGCGTATGCATACGAGATGATGCGTACGAGTGAGGGACGCAAAGAGATACTTGTTGTTATTTAATTTGTCCAGATGACAAAATATGTTGCTTTAAACGTTGTTCAAAATTATCGTACGTTTTACTGAATTTCGCTAACTGCTATCGTACATCGTACCGATGACCAAATTATCGTACGCCCCATAATTATCGTACGGTCTGGCATCACTGGGCCAAACTCTGTTAGCGAGTGTCGCTCGACTCGACTCAATAGTACGTCAAAACTGACGTATTGCCTGAATGAGTACATAAATTTTGACAGTCCTTCTATTTTTGACGACCGCTTGGCTCAGTGGTTCGAGCGTAAGCCGCTCGGCTCACTGCACATAGTGGTTGCGGGTTCGATTCCCGCCAGGGCAAATTCGGTAATGGCCTTTTCGTAATTTGTCCAGGTCTGGGTGTCACTGGGATCGCCCCCGGTCCATTGTAAGGTACCCATAGAACGAGCGTAGCTTAGTTTGGGACCATACAGTTGGTGTGTCAGTCTGGCAATATTTATTATTATTATTTATAGGAAACATACCAAAACTCTATGGTCCCAAACTAAGGAATGCTTGAGCTATGCAATGGACTGGGGATGATCCCAGTGATGCCGATACCAGACCACCATGTGCAGTGAGACAAGCGGCCTGTGCTCGAACCACTGGACTGAGTGGTCTTATTTATTTTAGTTGACAAATTACTGTTTAAAGAAATCTGTTTAATTCAACCATGTTAGTTCATGTGAAATAGTCTTGTTTATATACATATTATTCATAGCTATTTATTTATAACATGTCTGTTTTCGTTGCAAATTGAATTCAATAGTGATACCTATCATATGATATCATTATTGTATTGATAACTAATAACTTAATTACCTATATATGATGCAATCAAGAGAAGATAATGATAAAGTAGGTAAGTAGATACCTACAAACAAAAGTTTGATTAAGATTTAATTTTATTTGCAAGTGGTGTGGTGCTTCTGATGACCTATGTCCTCAATTCCATATCCGGCAATGATAGTGTTAAATGGAATTTAAAGCTAGCAAATTCTAAGTTACAGTTTAGGAATAATACTTACCTCTGTCTAGTCTTTTACTAATTATTAACAGCATAAGAAAATACTTAACAGGAAGAACTTGTTTCAGGTTTTTGTATTTGTTAAGTTATCTAACTACGTAGTCATTGACTAATCTATTAAACTTACTTACTTACATGATCGTATTACTACAGTTATCATACCTACCTACTTTAGAAAATAAAATTAATAGGTACATTAACAATTCCATTTCAAGTGTGGTTAAATAAGTTACCAACTAGCATATGCGAGGGAAAATCCAGTACGGTTATAGATTTCCTTAACCGCAGTAAAGTTATGTATTATTACAACATCTAACCGGTATTTTACCCATTATAATAATATTTCCATTTCGAACTGTTTGTCAGATACATAAAACTTTCTTACCTTGTGATCCCAAAACTACGATTTTTGCTTCTATTACTTTCATTTTGTATACACAAACACAATTACATAACAAAGGCACTTTCAATTACTATGTTACATGTTTTTTTGCAATAAAATCTTTTGTTTATACAATTTTTACACACAAGAGCCCCACATGTTCCCCCTCCGCACTCTCAAAATGAACTAATTTAATGCGAACAAATTAAACGTACGTCGAAGTTGTTGGAAAGTAAAGGTTCATGTCATTTTACCTGATCATTATAAATTAGTCGGATAATATTATGACAGATGGTAGCGCGACCTCTATAATAACAAGTAAGTACTACGAAGATGTGTCAGATACCGAAAACGAAACGTTTTCTTATTTTAATTATAGATGGCGTTAATTTATGTATCAAATTTAAGGTATAACATGTAGATGGCGCTACTAATCATGAAATAATTGTATATTTTTTTCTCACAGAAATTATAATTATGTGTCTGTGTTTTTTAAATTTTTCATAACGTACATTCCATCCATCTATCTCGTTACCTATTAAGAAAAATAATAAAAGCATAATGTCTCTTGTGTCTCTTAATGGCTCCAGCATTTATAGCAAAACGGCTATTAAGTTTCATAGTTTACGACCAACATATTTATAATGATTGCCTGAAGATGGGCCGAGGAGGTAATAAGATTGACACCATAAAATTATTAACGCCAGCGTGAACTATAGCTACCCTCACATTGTTTCTTAATAAGAAATAACTTAGGTGCCTACACTGCCTATTTTAATACGATTGATTTAATTAAACACGTTTGTGGCACGGGAGTGGCTTGACTCGATTGATTTATCTATGTAACTACTTATAATAATGGCCACAGATATAGATTTACATATATAACTCAAATGCATGTACTTCGCGTGTACGAAACCCCGACCAAACGTCAAGGTTGGTCGCCGCTAACTTACAGTCCGCGCGACTACACATAAAAATATGAGTATGAGCGAGATATTCTCTCGAGAGAATCGTAGTGGGTGGAGGGGCATCGGCGGCATCGGTGCCTTTGAATCGGTTTGGATTTCCCGTCACTAATGAAGTCACAGCAAGTGTTCAAAATTCGGCACGCTTGGTTTCAATACAAATCGTGATACTTGCGTTATCTATGTAAATCTATATCTGTGATAATACGTACCTACTGTAAAGAAAATAGATTTGTTTATGTTGAGGGTCAATTTGTGGTATTTTCCTCATAAAATACCTACTGGTACGGTTGTACTACTTACTTTTTTATTCCAATAATTATCTATGTGTCTATGTGATGATCTAGGACACAAACCAAACAATAATCGCTAAAACATACTGGAATCTTATTAGATTTAATGGATTGGAATTGTTGAGAGAAAAATAACATATTTAACCAAATTAATCTGTATAAAATCTCCGCTGTGAAGCAAATAACACGATAACGAATTCAAATCAATACAGAAGAAGCGGGAAAACCAATCCAATATGGCCGATTTGCGAGCGCTTTTGGCCGCCATTTAAAATATTTGAGATGGATCTTTTACATTGCTCTTTTTGCGCTTATAAAACAGTATATAAGCTTAAGTGCTATCATAATAAAGGACAGTTTTGTCTGACACGATTGTAGAATTAAATCGGCCCTATATAAAGAGCCCGCCACAAGTCAAGTAGGAAATCGGAAAACATTATACAGATTAAATTTCTTTGGATATTCACGGAGTTGCTGACACCTTTGTTCTACTGCCTTATTCGGGCTTGTGTTGAGATTAAATTCTAGTCTTAACTTAAACCATCAGATTTTTTGGGGTTTTAAATGTAAGTATATTTAACGGTTGTAAGGTTGTTTCCTAAGTATGTAAACTATTAAAATTCTTGCTGTAATACATTGATTTTGTACGGTATATGCTAAGAAATAAGATTATTTATAGATATCCCTAAAATGACCAGATGAGTAATAAAAAAATACGTATTAACAGCTCCTCATAACTCTTTAACTACTTAACTAATCCCACCCCAAAGAAATCCGTTCCCGCCTCCACACACACGCATATGGCATCGTTTACATAAATACGCAATAATATCAACATACAGCGGTTAAAACTAAGACAAATTGATTGTGAATCCCATCTTATAGCAATGGTGAAACGTATTATTGCTTTTTAGCCAAGATTTTTTTAAATGATTACCAGTAACGGACAAAAAAACTTGTTTGTGGTAAGTAACATTTATTTATTTTATTAACAACAAACGCAACTGTCCTTACAGAATTACGCAATACAATAGTGTGGTCCCTAATTAAACATAACACAACAAATATAAATTTGTGAAGTAGTTTTCTTAAAATATTGAAATATTTTCTTCGTTTTTTCTTATGTTACTTACCAAAAATATTCTTTTAAGCAATAACGCAATCCAATCTAATTAGCAAAACTCACATCAGAACTAACTGCCATAAGTCTGTCTGCCCCACAAATTACGCGTCTTGAATATAAATGGAATAAACAAGGGGGATATTTTCTTCCGCGCCACGCAACAGTAACTGCCCATGCCCATACAGCCAGTCGGAATCAAGCAAAAATGTTTATGATACATTAGCCAGATTACGACAGAAAATGTAATCTGTGCGATTTGTTTGTGTTTATCTTGATGTCTATGGGTTGTTTAGCTGCTGAAGCGACATTTTTGAGTCGAAATACTTTGATTGTACGTGTTGTTAACCTAAATTATTGCACTGACTACATTATAGTAGATAAGTTTTAAATGTTATGTTATCTTTACCTAAATGTAATTGTTTTTTTTTTAAATAATCTAATATATAATGTGTCATTAGACACTGCCTAAGATCACCACACACTAACTGAGATTTCTTTGCAAACGCTGCTGTTGTAAGTACACACAAAAATAGAATATCTCGTTTCTAAAGCTTACTAAGCACTCTACAAGCGCTTTATTCGCTACATTGTGTATCTACAACGCAATATGTTAACGTAGTAAGTAAGTAATGAGTGTAATTTAGCTAAAAGCCCGCGAAAAGCTCGCAAAGTGGTCGTAACAATAAAGAGTGGCGATAAATTTGTAACACCGCCATCTACACGCCAACAACTCATGTTCTATTCATGAGCTTCGCCGTTAGATGGCGTTAGTCGTGATTTAATTCCGTTTGAGCTGCTTATACGTATCAACCATGACAGAATGTATTTTGTTGGTTTTTATGGGATTCTTTATCTATAACATTACCGCTGGGGTGTTATTTTCTGTATTTTTTTGCCTGATGATGAATACAAACAAATAAAATGCAGATGACTAACAAGATTTTACTTTACCTCTCGTTAGCGCTGATCTATTTGTAATGTCCTCTCCGTTTCGTCAAACGTCAAAGTCGTCGCAAACTCTTGGTTAGCTCAGGATAGTCATTTCAGCACTGACTCTCAGATAAATTAACCACGGCTCATCTTCTATATCTTCCCTTTGCCAAAGCTAAATTCTCATTTTGTATGGCTAATTGTCATTATCCATAAGGGCGCCGATTGCGTGTCGATGTTTTCTAAGTATGCGTGTATAGAAATATGATTTATTGCGCGAGTAATCACGCATTAGTTGTTTTATAGATAGTATAGATTATAGCAGGATAGATAGAAACCAAAGTTATAACGTTTTTGAGTCATAACATGGCCCGCACCAGCCAAGCACGGCTATTGTCATAGATTATTATGTTTTTTCGACCGCCTGAGCATGTCATTGCATCAGCGATGTACGGCAAGCCAAACAGAGGCGCTCGTCAGCCGCCGCGTGTACAATCACACGGACAGATACTTTTCTGACGAATTTGTGTAGATATTCCACAGCAAAATACCGAAGTTAATTGGAAGCATAAACATTTTTGGAATGAAGATCCCTTATGCCTTACGCTTGCGGTAGGACTTAAAATACTGAAATAGTCACGCTTGCAAAACGTTATGCGTAACTATCTAACATGCACTGTGAAAAAGTTATCTAAAAATGAACTAGATGGCGCTAGTAAGTTATTATTCACATTTTTTTTATTACATAGGAATTTTTCAATGGGCTGAAAATAAATTGACAGCTTCTCTCACTACACGGTCTATGAGCTTCCTGTACATTATCCGCTCGTCTGAGGTCATAAACTTCTAAAAGGAAGAGAGAGGACCCAATACACTTCCTTGCGGTACTCCTTTTTTATAATTATCATAATACACATAATATTATTATTACAGTTAAGTGCGAAATTAAGTGTAATTTATTTAATGGACTTAATGGTGTTTGAAGTATTTCAGTTGGCTACTAATGGCGCTATTTTTTACGCAACAGATCCCTCCCAATATTATGTTGTTTATAGAGATTGCGTGTCATTAAATACGGGGTACGGGTGATAATTTAATAAAAAACACCGTAAACCTAGTAAATTTTTACTAAATTCTTAAAACAATAACGTCGAATCCATATTATTCTCAACGTACCACAAACGAGCAATCAGCGAGCGATCGCCAACGCGACAATACCTCCTACGCCCCCTCCCTCAGCTCCCCTCACACCCTCGCCAGCGCTCCTTGATTCCAAATTCAATTTGCACCAATCAACGGGCGCTGTCTTCCCGCCTTCTGCGTTGTTGGCCGGCGGGCGAACGTGATGTTCGAAAATTTGTTTTTTTTTTTTTAAATATAACGCTTTGTTTTTGGTGTGGTTTTGTGGTAATTTTGTGTTTGAGTTTTTCGAAGGGTTGATTTGATTGAGTATTTTGGGGGTAGGTACCTCCCTAAATCGATTGATTGATACATTATAATGTTTCAGTCCATAGATCTAATAAAATATAGACCTACACATAGGTAGGTAAATAATCCAGATTAATATATTTACTAGGAAACCAGTCAAAATAAATATGCAGTTGGGACTGTTGGGAGAAGGTAGGTTCTAGGTCTTCTCCAATTTTAGTTTATGCAATTTAATCCCTTGGTATTGAAAAGAAGACTGTTTTCAAGACTGTTGATCTGCATACATGCCAAAGATTTATAATTTACCTTTTTTTTATTTACCACAAAACCAACAGCAATTATAAATACTTATACTAGGTCCACGGGCTAACCAACACAATTTAATAGTCTGTGCCATAAAAAAATAACAATTTGTCAGCGAAACGTCAAAAAGCGCGCGAACCCGAAAATGGCGCCCGCAGGCGGGGTTGGTTTCGTTACAAAACCAAATATCAAATATTGATATTCGCTCCTCGATTTTGTATTCTGTTTGAAGTGGGAGATACTATTTGCGCTTCTACTTGCGATGCTACCGACAGTTTTACGTGCTGTCATCTGTTTGATATGATTCTGGATAAATATTAGATAGTTCCATTGATTAAGTTATAATTCTTGGCAAATGGCGGAAGTGTGTTAGAGTACAGCCAGCAGGATAGGTACCTACACTAATTCCGCCGATGATATTATAGGTCTCAATGTAACAAGAGGCGTCTCTACTCCCATACACTTTCTTGTCTCCAGATTTTTTGAGTGGATAGAAGTGGATACTATTCTTCCAACTTCCAATATTTATCTATAAAATTGTTGAGGGTTCCAAGAGCTAGCTTTCCGCTTGACTCCTCGAGGTTCAAACCACGTCACACCTCCACCAACCAACAAACCTCCTCTGTAGAAGGTTACAAAGCAATATTGTTTTGAAATGTCCTACGAAACGCCAAGGTAAATTTTCAAGGATTTCTAAGGGGATAAATACCTATATTTATAAGGGGAAATGGCCAGTTGGTTTCAGGTTATCGACTGGCATAACGAATTCTGGCATCGCGTCGCCAGCAGCTCGCCGCCGCCGACTTGTTTAAACAAAAGGCATCAATCACGGAGCGACCCGCCCACGGGGCTTATTCATAGTGCCGCACGGACAAGCTGCCTTTTGTGATACTAGCCGTGTTCCCAGCCGTGTTCTCGAGTACTTACTGCACCAACCCTTTTTCAGGTCCGTATTAAAAAATCTAACACAAGTATCAGAGCGATCTTGGAATGTCATCGTTATGTCGTTCCAGTAAAAAATGAAATGTCAAAAGCGTACTCACTATCGCTCGCAGACTTATGATTGTTTTTTTTAAATACGGGCTTTTGTACCACTAACGTTATAAGAACTCCTGTGCTTGCTTTAATAAATTAGTTATAATACTAATTAAAATAATAATAATATTTATGATAGCAATTCAGGACCAAATCATTAACACTAGAAATTACAGAAAATACATAATCAAAGATCCTTCGCTTACAGATGATAGATGTCGAAAATGTCACAGCCACCCTGAAAATATCCAGCACATCACTGGAGCTTGCCCTAATCTTGCACAAACAGACTATACACATAGACACAACCAAATAGCCAACATCATACATCAAAAACTAGCACTCAAGCATAAACTCATACCGGACACATACACACCATATTACAAGTATACCCCTAATCCTATCTTAGAAAACACTACACACAAGATGTACTATGATCGCGCAATACTAACTGACAGGACTATCCACTATAACCGCCCCGACATAACTCTACAAGATAAAATAAATAAAACCACTTACCTTATTGATATCGCTGTCCCCAACACCCACAATCTGCAGAAAACAATAGCTGAAAAAGTACACAAATACACAGATCTAAAGGATGAAGTCATCAGAATCTGGAAGCAGGATAAAGTTTATATTGTACCAATAGTTTTGTCAACCACCGGTATTATTCCAAAGCACCTTCACCATAGCCTAAAACTCTTACATCTGAAACACAGTACCTACATACAACTTCAGAAAGCCGCTATTCTTAATACCTGCCGAATTGTTAGGAAGTTCCTACAAATAGACGAAAACGATGACGAGACTGACTGACCTTTGAACATTATCTCTATGGCATTTACTTGGCTCTCGCCCGTAAATGTCATAAAACTACCAGCATACGCTGAGAAAAAAAACACACTCACATAATAATAATATAATATAATAATCATAATTAAAATAATAGTAATAACTAACTAGGCCTTTAGACCTATAGGTTTAGTTTTTATGTTGTGTGTCTGTCAGATAGTAGAGTTTGACTATGATTGTCACGTCTGGGGTTTTCGTCTAGTTATTAATAACTAGACGAAAACCCCGTCTAGTAGTTCGATAAACGATAGTCACTATATGGGACATATAGGTATAATGGAGGTGACAGACTGGAGCCGATTGACGAGTAAAACAACCCATTATCTTTGAAAGATATACGTTTGCGGTATAATTTTGTATGTAGGTAGAAATTTACAATCTGTTCTGTAACCTGATATTATGTATTGTTACAGTCTAGTCTATGTGCGAATCATATTTTCTATATGATTATCACTCGCTTACGGTGAAGGAAAACATCGTGAGGAAACCTACATGTCTTAGGAAATCTAACAAATTTTCGAAAGACGTGTGAAATTCGCCAACCCGCACTGGGCCAGCCACTGGTGGATTGCGGCCTGAATCCCCCTCGTAGGGAGGAGAGGGCAAAATTATTATTATTTTATTTACAGTCTAGTCAGTCTTTAGAGTGTATTTTTTTTGTTTAATTAGTATATATTTATCATTTTAAAGCATACTAATAATGTTTATAAGTGGAGACTTTAAAAACATATTTTCTGAAAATATTTTTCGCAAACTATGAATACGCCCCGCCATAAGTAACGCAAGGCGTTGGAAAGAGATCCATATGCGTCCCTCTCTGTCTTACAGACGCGACTAGAATGTGGAGCGGGCGAGTTTTTCCACAGTAATTTATATCGGCCGACACCACTTCAGGAGATCAAGTAGGGGGACCACGATTTTATGAAAATGGGAGATCGTTCCGAAAGTAATTAAACCACACTCGTGCAGTCGACCTGGTGTATGCTTGCGCTTGCTGTTTGTGATACGTACCCCGCTAAAGTTCCTTAAAAAAAGGAATTCCTAAACACCTAGAAAAATATTTTTATACACGCCATATTTAGTGGGCCTTAATGAGAACTCTAAACAGAAATTTAGAAAGGCCTTCTTCGTGTCCAAGTGGTTTGGGGGTTCAATTTCCACCCTGGCCATTTAAATATTGACGTGAGCTCACTTCTAGCTAGTACCTGCATACATAGAAGATAAGGGCCTTATGACAACTTGTAATTTAATAAGCTTACATTGCAATTAATATTTAAACAATATAATAGTTATCCGTGATGAAACTTTATGTTATGGAGGATCAACTGTGCAATGACCGAGCATCACACTTTGGCCTTTCTATGTCTCAAGGTTGACTACCAAATCAGATAGTATTGCATCTCAGAAATACCGACAGGGAGCCATATCCAGTCCATATTTCTCACAAATCATGGCACCACTACAACCCCGTCTCCCCGCCCCTCGGCTTAATTTACTGTTGTAAGCGATCGGTTACCCGGCTGATGTTATTTAACCGGGTTTGTTCAACGCTACTGTACAATAGAATCGTGAATACTACCCACGTGAATAGTCTCTGTTTTGCAAACAAAGCATATCTTTCTCTAGTTATAGGCAGATTAAAACATTTTTTATTGAAGCGAAGCTTCTATACGGACGGTCGGGGCGCTCGCCGCGCGGCCACTCTATCCGTGCTAAGCGTCAGTAGCGTTACACGATACTATAACTAGCTGTGCCCGCGACTTCGTCCGCGAGGAATTTAATTGACAAAGTTTCATACAAAATTTCATCCCCTATTTTATCCCCTTGGGGGTAGAATTAATCAAAATCCTTTCTTAGCGAATGCCTACGTCATAACATCTACCTGCATGCCAAATTTCAGCCCGATCTGTCCAGTGGTTTGGGCTGTGCGTTGATAGATCACTATGTCAGTCAGTCACCTTTGAGTTATATATATTTAGATAGACATACAGAGTCAGAGGCGCGTCGCTGCTGTTTTTAACGCTTAGTTCATACGCTATGTACTATAAAGCTTATATATTATCCCATTTCTGTCCACTGCTAGGAAAATACCACCTTTAAACTACGCTACTGAGTTCGGTCATCAATTAACTGCATCCAGTTTTTAATAGTAAAGTCTAATGGTGGACAGACAGAGAGCCAAATGACGAACAGAACGCCGATTATTAATTGTCAAAATTTTTCAATGAGGTTTCATGTCACCTCTGTCACTGTTATAATAAAAATGACAACTTTTAGTTAATTAATGAGCATAATTATTATCTCGTCGATGCTACGTTAATTTAGTTCAGATTTTGCGTTAAGATATCTTACAGTGAGTTTGCACTGGCAGAAAATTAGCACCGATTTTTGATGTTGTCTCGAAGACAACAATATGAATTGTTGTAGGTACATGTTTTGTAAGTCAAACTCACACTGAGGTTACAGACTTTGCTCGCTCGCTATTACCTTTTGAGCTATTACCTAATAGGACCGACGGCAGACGTAGTAAATAGTTATCTATTGTAATTCTCTTCGGGCAGTCAAAGTTCTATGATTGAACGTAGGTAATCTGTGGGATTTCAGAACCTCGTTCGTGATACTCTTTGGTCTTCAGTTGTAATTAAATCAAACCTTATTCAATTAGGTAGTTAATAAAACTGCGTTTCTCAACATAATAACTATATTATTTTTATTTATAAATTTTCACATCATTATATTACGATTATTTTGTTATAATATATTACAGGACTCCACACACATAGGTAATGCACTTACTCAACATTGTACAATCAACAAACTCGACGCTTGATCACCTTAAGGTTGCATTTTGTATGCAGTGACCAGCAGCCGCATGCGACTAGCATGGCCATAAAAACAATTGAAACAAATGGCTTTCTAAAAAAAGGGCTTTGTCTCATCGGACGCTTTTCGTCTCATTGGACAACGACATAATGGGCGAGGCATCCTATGATTACTGCCTGCAAGGGAAAAGTGTTAAAACTGATCAAGCGTCAAGTTTGTTGATGGTACAAGTGCTTTGAACTGCGAACATTTATTTATTTATTTCGTCACTGAATGAAATTTAACGAAAAAACATATGATTAAGGAATAATTGGGTACTCATTTATACGCTTTTTCAAACAAATATAAATAACTTAATTGGTTTCACGTTATAATTTGAATATTGAATTGTGACAATATTATATACTTTTCTTTAAAAAATAAAATAGAAAAAAAAAACAGGAAAATTTGTTCTTACGAATGGTCACTCTAGTACTTTTGTTTCGCGAACAAACAGAGAATCGTTCACACATAAGTATACCTACATAATTTATTTAGATAGGTACATATGCAGTTATTTATAAGTTGGTATTGCCACACTCTTTAAAATATTATTCAACACAAGAAAATAATATACTTAATTGTAAAATTGTTTGTATATCTTTGATTAAAGATGTAATTATATACACAAACAAAATATGGCCATACTTTGTAAATACTTACTTACAACCTATTTACATTTATCCTATGAATGGTTACTACAACATACATCAATTAATAATACTGTTCAGAAAGATGTCTTTTGTACTAAACGAAATTAAATATTAAACATTATTATTAGAACTACTTCTTCTTCTTTGTTAGTGGCGTTTATTAAAACTAAATCTCGAAACGTGATTGGTCGGTTACATAAAAAAATCTGACAGACTACCAATTTGACAGATACCTAGACGTAAATTTTTATTTGTTGCGATTTCTGCGGTTGCGACTTTTTTAGTCGTGGCTTTTTACCTAGACGCCATTTGTTTTAGGCCCTTTGACCTTAGTCAAAGGCTTATTTAATGCCTAGACATCACTAAATTGTTTTAACTTTAGTACAGTTACTGTTCTAATGTGGTAGAGCTTAGTTGCAGTTCACATACATGCTGGTTCCACCTAGATAGTACACTCTATCAGAAAATGGGCGTAAAATAGCTTCTGTAGCTGCGTTTCGCACGAAGAGTCCTTCAGGTGCGAATCATGCGAGCAATGCCTTTGGTATTCCAAGCATCTGTAGGCTACGGTAATCGTTTAACAAAATCTTTACTTGAATATGTTACTTCTTTATTTTGTAGATTATGAATCTTAGTGACCATTGTCTCCATTAAAAAAAAATACAAACTAACTTTATATTGCGCTATTTGGCCTGCGTCAGTTCGTACATATTTCACAATATGTAACTTAGTTATGTTTAAAATAAATATAAATTAAGATTAAACTAGTGCCAATTAATTGGGTAAGACGCATTATTCAGTTTATTATCGCTCTGAAAATTGGTGCATGGCATTGCAAAAAAGAGGCGAGTTCACCAACACATTAATGGACTGTTAGTCAGTTAGACTGTTACAAGACTTGACAGCATCAGCCCCTAGCGGAGACGTGCAGCTTATAGCTATGCAATTCATTTATTTGTTAAATATGGATAGTTTAGTCACTGGTGTTAAAATTATTAAAAGTATCCCCATATTTCGCCTTCCAGCATGCAAATATATACAAAATAATTATCAATCAGAAATCCATTAATTTGTCAATTCGATTAATTTCAGACATTCAACCATTCGATCGGCAATTAAAAATTGGAACTAACCCCCCAGTAACTAATTGTTCAGGCAACAGACGTTTAGTACCTACCCTAACAGCTCGTTAATGTATTGGTGAACTCAGCCCTCGGCCTTCGAAGAAAAGCGGGATGGCTTACCTAAGTCACATATTGAAAAGTCTACTAAGTATTTACATTGGATACTTATTTAATTATTTAACAATAAACGTATAAATATACACACTATATTTGACTAGCATTCTTTTTATTAAAATTACCTTAATTAATACTAATAGTATACTGCTCTCTTAGCCCATAGAGTAGTGCGATCATAATTAAAAAATAAAAATTTAAATAAGTATGAGGAAATACTTTTTTGAATGCACAAATCTGAAAGATACGAACATTGCATTGTACACACATAGTTTTCTCTTATATTAAATTCTGGTTGATAAGCAAACCAAGACTTTCTTATTATTATGATCCGATTTGTGTTACAAAACTCTTTCTCTTTGGAAACAAAAGGTTTTACAATGATATAAATAGCTTTTTTACATTATCTTTAACACAAAAAGAGGTTAAGTAAGTATCGTTCATTATAAAGAAAATAACACAACAAAATAATTATTTATTCTCATACCACATACGGCCTAAACATATCCATTGGTCTGCCGCCATCTTGATTCATGACGACCAATCCGCGCCTATTGTTTTCCAAATTCGAATTGAAATTCGCAGCGGCCATCGCCCTCTCTCGCTCTAGCGCAATAATTCTGTCCCTGTCCAGTAATGGCGGTTTGACAGCTGTCAACTCTCCCGCCATTTGTGGGGTTTGTTTGTCTTGGTCGATTTGTGATTCTTTGGTTTTGTTCTTGTCATCAGATTGTTGTGGTTCTTTAGTTTTGGAGTCTTGCTGCGCTTTTTTCGAGCGTTTCCATTTCATTCTTCGGTTTTGGAACCATATTTTTACCTGTGGACAATTTATTTGCATTAGATTGGTATCAAATCATACGTGATAAAGGTGTCCAATGGTTTGGACAAGAGAGACGAAACTTTAACTGATTTTAATGATAAAATGGCTAGATTTTAAAATCGACTTTAAAATTGTCATCATATCATAATTAGACTGAATTTGTCTTAATAAATTATTTTGGCCTAATATTGCCTATCCCTTGTACCTTGTATATGGGATAGAATAAAGAGTAATCTATCTATCTAAACGTGTAACAGGTGTAAAATCCCGACACATCCCAAGATTCCCCAGCCTCCGAGGGTGTCGAGATTAATCTCCGCGCCTGCATAAACAGCCATCGCGTTTACGAGTCCCACCCTTTGTGCCCGCAAATCCGGACATTGTTCGTTGACAGGTGTCCCGCCAAAATATATGTCAAATCAGGTTGACATGCTTAGCTACTGTTGTCTGTGGTGTTGACTATTTGTAGATGTTATCTGTTTAAAATTGGAATGTAAAAAGTGGCGCGGTTAGGCCTGAAGCTTATTATCTACAGTATTATCGATCAATAAAGTTTAAAATCTAATTAACACGCGATCAAAACATAACTCTCTTTGTATCGTCGTCGATCCGTTGATAAGTTTGATATATTGTTATTCAATATGGCGTAGAAAAACTAAGCAGAGAAGCAATTAGTAAGTACTATATATCTCGGATTATTTAGATGATAAATCAGCTTGGGACTAAGCAGCTCAAATCTCGACAGTCAATAATAATTATTTTTTTTGTAATTATTGAATATAAGCAACTGGCGATAAAAAAAAAAATATATGACATGTAAAAAGACAAGCCCGCTGAGTTTCTTGCCGGATCTTCTCAGTCGAGGTCGCGTTCCGATCCGGTTGTAGATATAAGAAAAAAATATATGTAAAATTGACAATTTGTAAGTGCCCCCGTAGGCCTAAACAAAATAAACGCTTTGAATTGAATTGAATTGAATATAGCTGGCTTGAAAAAACTGGTGTTTTTTATATTTATTTTAGTTACTTTCTATATCATATCTAAAAACTGGTGTTCATGAGACGAGACCCAACGATGTATTTTACCGCCACGCCAACCTTATAGTGCTATTATTGGACCCGAACGTACGTATGAAGCGCGATAGAGAAATACAGCATTTCCTTCTACTTGGAAAAGACTCGATTCCCGTCGGGCCGCGATCGGAAATGGCTCATGATTTACTCTGCCATTGTTATTAATTGACTTAGGCATTAGCATGCATACATTGATTACAATAATGATCTGGGAAAAAAACCCACGGCTCTTCTTCGGCAAGTCAACCTTCTAAATTATAAACCAAGTAATTTAACCTATAATGGAAGAGGCCAACAAGACCGAACTCCATTAGTCAAGAGTCTGTCTGTCAGGGACCCTAATAATAGGTACATATACAATTTTCTGCGATACAAAGATAACTAAAGAGATGACCTTAAAAATCAGTCTGAGTATAAATGGCTGCTATAAAATGTTTCGATCCTCAACTCACTAATACTCTGGTATGGTTGTCACTGAGATCGTCCCCAGTCAAACTAAAACTCAAAATTGTTTTTATTAATGTAAGCCAACAAAGCATTTATGAATAGTCAGAATCTACCGCCGGCTCGGAATGCCGCTTCCACTGAGAAAAGCCGGCGAGAAACTAAATGGTTACTGTTTTCAATGAATAAAAGATGGTGTACATTCTCAGGAACGGCAACAGAATGTGAGCAGGCGACACCATTGTCACTAAATAAGTGAGTAGTAATCAAATCTCACTGATATTTAGGTATTAAAATTAGAAAGCTAGTTTAGTGAGGTATGCATACGGTACCCTTAGCAGTAGGGTAGCGGGCCATACTGTTGGAGTTGGTCTCAATTCCTCACCTGTGTCTCAGTGAGCATCAGGCTGGTGGCGACCTCGAATCTCTTGGGCCTGGAGAGGTACTTGTTCATGCGGAACTGCTTCTCGAGCTCCAGGAGTTGCTGCGACGTGAAGGCAGTGCGTGGGCGCCGAGTCTTGCCGAGCAGCGCGTGCGGGGCGCCTGGGGACAAGGATGTTACGATGAAAAACCATTGTAATACCATCATCGTACACTTTGTAGTATTGATAAGTAGGATTAAAAGTACTCTGCAAAGCTGAAACAGTCCGATGTTCATGAAATAATCTCGATAGCTTTCTAACATTGCAATATTTTTTATCATTGGGTCAGTTCCAGAAATGACCTCTTACAAAAATATGCAGCTACCTTCTTACATACATACAAACGAATATTACCTCGATATAATTATAATATAAGTACATCATGGTCAACAAAACTAGGTAGCTAATGATCTATCCATCTGAAATCGTAACAAGAATATAAAACTCTTGCCTGAAATTGCAATAAACCGATTTATGCAGCTTTGAAACACGCTTTTCAACCAACTTAGTAGGGCTATTTTAACCCAACGCTATATGACGTCCGTTCAGTTTTCATATTTTTTCTCCACAATCCTCTGCCACATTTGTAATTATTTAATTTATTTTATCAACACGACACAATCTAATTCAATCAATTTATCAGTTATACAATCACACGAAATATTATTGTTAGTCATTCGCTTCAAACGCCCCGACGCTAAGCTTGTAAAAATGATAATTAGCGAGCCGTTCATACGTAGGCGGTAATCTATCTAGTATCGTGCAGTGCGTTTATTACCGTACTTTGCGTAAACAGCAATAATGTAAGAATGCTCGCGCTACGATTATAAAACCAACCAAAATGGCAGTTGGGAAATCTTGCTCTTGTTGTGTTGTCCCTTACTGAAATACAACTGCTAGAATACTCCACTAATAAGAGAACATGGCGAGATATCGTGAGAAGCAATCATTGTTCCCTATAGCTCCTAATGATGACCATGACCGCTCAACCAAGCGCTTTACGTCAACGAAGAAAACTTTAAAATAATTAGTTTAATTACATCTGGATAACGACGCCACCACTGCAGTTAACCTCGTATAAAATCGATGAATCCAAAGCTTTGCAGATAAAAAACAATGCCTAGTAGAACTATTTGTAGCTTGATAGTTCGTAACGCTTTATATTTCCCTAGCGAACTGCGGGTCCCGCTTAAGTCTGAACGGGGCTTAACAATTAGCTGCGCGCGACATTTGGCGTTTGTTTGCACAACGCGATAATGCGCGGGAATCGTGAACGCATCTGTCAAGTTTTGGCGGGATAGACGCCATCTTTTTTCGGTTTATTTGTGTATTCAATTTCGGTGATTAGCGTTCGTTATAAGCGGGTAGGCAGAGCATAAGTTTATGGGGCTGAACAGGGAAATTATCGCTGCGTCTGGAACTAACAGCATGACGATTTTGAATGGTATTGGTTGAATATTAATTTGACATTTGTTTATGCCACTACATTGCTCCTAGCTTGCTATTGATTTATAATAGGTATACACTCCACGATAAAATAATCTCACCTTTTTAAACTAGCTAACCTTAGCTAACATACATAGTATTTTAGAGTTTTTTTTTATCAACCATAAAGAATCCCACACATTTTTATCAACAAAAGGGCAAAGGTAAACAATGGCATACAGGCTATATTAAAAATAATTTAAAAATGCATTAAATGGCCAGCACAGGGCCACAAACCAAACACGGGTTCGTGCTCAAGAGCGGGCTTATAAATAAATAGTTTATTTCATGTTAGCTGTACGTGACTTTTCCTTAGTCACTGCGGGATTTTAAATGTTTGTTAACGTATAATAATATTATAACGACGTGTATTTAACGAATATTTACCATTGATTAAACGCAGCGGCCATTTTAACATTAATAGCTTGTCACTCTATGGTGCTTAAGGTGAAGGCGCCTGTCCAGCGCGCGAAATTCAAAATTTTCGAGTATATTTTTATAATTTATCCAAAATCTGAAAACATTTTAGACAACATTTTGTGATTTGCGACAAACACAGTATGCAGTGCGTTTATTGATACATTTATTTTACTCTAAATATTATCACGCTGGATATGATACTAGTTAATCACTAAATATACAAAAATTGCCAGATTATCTGGATAGCTGTCGTTCTTTAAATGTTTTAGAGTAAGTTGGATTCATTAATAAATACACAGCACACGGTCTTTGTCGCGAATTACAAAATGTGCCAAATTATTGTCAGATTTTGAAAAAATTCTAAAAACCCTCAAAAAATTAGAACTTCGCGGGCTAGATGGGCGCCTTAGCCATAAAGTCTATTTTTTTATTAGAAGATTTAGACGAAGTAAATTTGAGAATATCTTTCGAAAAGTGACACACTGACACCTGTCAGTTTACTTCGCTTATGTAAAACTTGACTCAACTAAATGTATTGCCGTCCTTGTCAAGTAAGGCATAAGCAAAACATTTGAGTATGGTGCAACTTAATGTGACCTAATGTAATTGGAAATATTTTTTTATTTAATGCTATTGTAATTTAATTTGATTTCGATTTTATTGATATTTTTATTTTATTTTTATTTATTGGTTATTGTGTTTTGTAATGTTAATTTAAAATGGGTATTTGCCTGAAATAAATGGATTTATTATTATTATTATTATAAAACGTCAATCTTTTTGGTAAGTAATTTGTAGTGAACAAAATACGCGTAAATGCCAATTAATGTCAAATCGCGACAAAAAATGTAATGTTGTCTATGCTCCCTGATTCATTACAATGTCGAATGCACGTAAATAAAGGTACCTGTGTATTTGTACCTATAAATAGTATTTTCCGTAATTCCACCCCCGCCAACAACCCCTAACGTCTTGCAATATTTATACCTCTACTTGCTGACAGGCGGGGTAATTTGTAGCGAGCTCGGCATAGAAAAGTTGGAGACCTTCTCTACTTTCTTAAGAATATTGAAGGAAACCCCTTTGAACTAGTTCAAAACCGTAAATGTTATTTTTATCATACCTAGGAATGCAGTAATATCTTAGGCCCGTTAATAAATCGTTCTTAAGTCTGAGAACGATCTTGGAAATGCCTTTCTTATGTCATCCGAGTACAAAATTACATATCAAAAGCGTATTCAAAATCGCTTTCAGACTTGAGATCAATTAATGAATACGGGAATATTATCGTGCTACGGGGATCCGTAGACAAAATTAAACCATTTCCAACATCCGTCAAAAATCAATGAAAGTAATCCTTATGACAAGTGTTAGAGAAATTGATAAAAACAATTCGACTCGACTCTTCGGATCGAACTTACAATATTCAACTCTACTGATGTCATAGTAAGAATCTGATCTTCAAAGTCAGTCAAGCATAAAATGTATGTAAATATACACATTGCAGTGAGCTTTCTAGTAAATTGAAGTATCTGAGTTTGTATTCAATTCATGTAGTGGCATTTACAAGTGCAACGCCCCCTGGTGCAGATTTATGCAGCGAATGTCTCGCATACTATACTCCATTTATTATAACATTAGACATAAGAGGCTCGCAGAAGCAGGGATGCAAAACATTTTACTTCCAAGTCAAAACAACTTTTATTTAGAGTTACTACATTAAAATTGTTTGAACATTACTTTTGATAGGAAAACAGTAACAAGTAACAATTAAGTCACGAAAATTCGACAACAATAACAAACAAGGTATTCACAGGAACTTAGAGTGCAGGCGAATGACTCAATGACAAACACTGACAGCACATTATTTACGTCAATTTCATAGATAACATAGTCCGACAAAATTAGAAATACCCTGCTGTCATAACCTCTGAAAGGATTAGGTAACATTTTAGATTTGGTAGGATTATAGTGAAACGAAAAACGTTCCCGGTATGTTCACCCCTGCTTCTTTTAGGTTTTTAGCATCGACACTAATTTTAAATTGTAATGAAATAATAATTATTTAAATGAAAGTCAATATATTTAATAAGATAAATAATTAATATTATTACAGTTAAGTGTGACAAGCTGGTATATAAATAGATTATAATAAATTCGACGTCAATCGTAACTGCAACTCGTTAATTGTACTTTTATTACAAAGTGGACACTAAAACTAACCTTTTTTAACTTCTGTCTAATGCTATAACAAATGGAGTATAGTGGCATATTAGATACTAGTTGCTGCCCGCGACTGCACCCGCGTAGACTTAAGCAAAGTATTCTGTGTTAATCCAGGTTATAAACTATCTGTGTTCCAAATTTCATCCAAATCCGTTCAGTAGTTTTTGCGTGAAGTAGTAACAAACATACATCCACACTTACAAACTTTCGAATTTATAATAATTATTAGTAGGATATGGAGGGTTTCATAAGTCTGATATAATAATTCAAAGTAAAGAGTCAAACTGTAGCCAATTGATTACAAAAGGTCAGCGTAAACTTAAAGCTGTGTTTCGTACGAATAGTAAGAGCTGGAAGACCAATCACAACCTTTCCCTCCTTAGTACCAGTCCCCTTCAGCGTGCGAGAAATGCCTTTGTACAAGAATCTTGAGGGGCTATGGGAAGATCTTCCAGCCAGGCGGGTGTTATACCTGGCAGGCGGCCGCTATGCCCCACTGGCTATTTTTTTTTTAAGGTCTAATTGTTGTTGGCCAGAGTGGCCATAACAACTTCACCCGGACAGAGGGCGAGCGCAAGTGCGCTCCAGCCAGAGGGGCAGGGCGGCAGCTAGCTCAAGGGCGCCACAAGGGACACGACCTCGGCTTGGGCCGCTGCTAAGAGAGGTGGCGAGGTTAAATCTACCACCGGATCGGAAACCCACTGGTTGTTCTCGGGGTCTTGTATATATAGTCTCAATGCTTGCGAATCTTAATATCGTGATTCAGTTTTTATATAAAGAATCCGTACATTGTATTGAGGCGCCGCATTCAGCGCCATCTATCCGTTCTGTCGGCTAACTTGAATTCAGGCGTGTCGTCCGCTAGTTTGTCGACTTTGTTATATGAAAAAGGTGGCAGTTAGAAGTAGACATTTACCCATTGTTCGTTATGTATGTAATAAACGTCACATAATTTAAGAGGTCCGCCCCCAAAACAATGTTAATCCCGGGACCTCGCCGCCAAGTCTGCCGGCGGGCGCGCGGCAAAATCGAATTACGGTGATTGTCTGTCTCACGCTCGGTCGAGCGACTTAACGCTATTGTGTAGGCGGCCTTAGCGCTGACGACAAAGGGCGTTTGCACATTGGACGATATCGATACGACCACTAAACTAAGGTATTAATGAATCTATCTCAAAACTGACGGCCATCTTGGAAATGTCATTCTTATATCATACCAGGACAAAAATGGCATGTCTGTCATTATTACGGGCCTAAGCCTCGTATTTATTAATCGATCTCAAGTCTGAGAGCGAACTTGAGCACGCTTTAGACGTGACATTTCACTACATGGCTACATGGCTCCGTTACAGTAAAAATTTGTATATGTAAGCACTAAGCGAATTTCAATAAAACTCACTCGTTAAAACGCGCGCAAAGCCGTCCAAAGACCATTAAAAAGAATGTATTTACGAAATTCTAATCAACCATAATAGGATCAATTTGATACTGAATTAAGGGGTACACACATTACACATGGTATCCATTATTATCACCCCATCGCCGGTGGGGACCGGCCGATATAATAAAGTGGTACACGGTGATCGTATGGTGTTAAATTTATGGTCATTTATATTTTAAACAACAATGTATTTGCTTTAATTTCATATCTTTCATACTCTAAAACAGAAGATCGTCTATTAGCTGTCAAAAATGTATAGACAAAACAGAACCATAGATTTAGAAGTCTGGCAAGAGGCCATAATAAAAAAAAAGTGTTTATGATATAAGAATGACTTTACCAAGATCGCTCTCAGATTCAAATTAAAATTCAAATCGTTTATTTTGTTTAGGCCTACGGGGGCTTTTACAAATTGTCAATTTTACATATTTTTTTATATCGACAACCGGATCGGCCTCGACTGAGAAGCTCCGGCAAGAAACTCAGCGGGCTTGCCTTTTTACATTTCGTTAGGTATATTCCTTTTTTTATCGCCAGTTGCTTATAGGTATAGATAGTTAATAATTACAAAGGGCAGGAGATATTATAGTGTGTTGTGTGTATATTATAATGTGTTGCCTTTTGAGGTTACCTAGAATAACGTAAGTAGACTTGAGATCGATTTATTAATTCAGGCCTGTATCTGTATCGGGTTTACAGATTATGGAAGTGTATCTGGTTTCCTCAGCCGTCATTTTTTTAACAGCTACTTTGACAAAAGAAACATGTTTTGTCTTTACTCATACTCGGAAAGTAGGTCTGAAGTTGCCTGAGGAGCGGGTTGAAAGTAATACTTTTCCGCCCTAGGGAGAATTGCTTGCAACTGTCAGCTGTCAATTAATTTAAAAAAACTAGTTTTATTTTCACATTTTTATGGAACCATGTTCCAACTTTATCTACAGTCACTCAATTACAGCGCGATGTAAAATTGAAATAACATGAAGTTAAGTATTAAATTCGCCTTCTAGCGAGAAAGAAACTACTTCTATTTTGACATTTCTACTGAACCAGGCCGGCCAACGGAAAAAAAAACCCAGTAGGCGGCAATCCGATCTTCATTTGTTTTTTGTAGAGTTGTAAAGTTCATACTTCCTTGTATTCGCAATGAAAAGCACAGTGTTTACCTCGGGTGAAAGACTTACCTTCACCCCTAGGGTATTAATGTACTATTCTTCCTATATTATGTCGTCAAGTGATGCCGGGAGGCAGTCACTAAAGAAGGGGTGGTCTGTAGGCGGAACCAAGTTCGCGCAAGCGCAGTGACCAGTATCAACTTAACGATATGTGGAAAAGAAAATTTAGTACAATTATATGATACTAGCTGACCCGCCAGACGTCCTGTCTTAACTTTGAATATTCAATTCGAATTGTTCCGCTCAACTTTTTGTTTTTATAAGAACCTTCTCCCGACAATAATATCACAACAAAAAAATAATTAGCGACATCGTTCCATCCGTTCACGCGTGATGCGATGACCAAGGAAATAGAGATTCGTTTTTATATACCACTAGCTGTGCCCGCGACTTCGTCCGCGTGTAATTTAAATTTCGGGATTATTCATCCCCTATTTTATCCCTTTGGGGGTAGAATTAAGCGAAATCCTTTCTTAGGAAATTGGAATCTATATTAAGATACGGCATTATTTTCTGGGGAAATTCAACAGATAAGGAAAGTGCGTTTAAATCTCAAAAAAGGTGCCTCAGATCCATGTTTAATCTAAAAATGACTGATAGCTGCCACCCCTTCTTTATAAAATATAAAATATTGACGCTTCCATCTATCTACATCCTGGAAATTGCTATGTTCGTTAAGTCTAATAAAAATCTATTTCCTCGTCTATCAGACGTAGCTCCGCAGGCGCGACGACAGTAAGCTTTGTCTTCACACTTCAAAAACTGCACTTATGCGTAAGAGTGTCTTTTGCATGGCTCCAATTATATTTAATAAATTGCCCAAGAGCTGGAAAGAGCTCAACAACGACGCATTTAAACAAAATCTTAAAAGAATCTTATTAGATAAAGCATATTATAATATTTCAGATTTTTTAAGTGATACATTTTAAATAATTGTGAATTTATCCATATTGTTACGAACTAATATCTATTTAATAATTGTTTTAATGTTTTTTCTTCCTAAATTTTTAATTTCATTGTTATTACTTTATAATATATTTTAATTAGCTTTTAATACTTACAATATTTGTACGCCATTTTCATGGCAAACATGAATAGAACATTTCATTTATAACATCTTGCATGCATTTGTATGTACACTCATGTTTGAACAAATAAATCTTATCTTATCTTATCTTATCTTAGCGGATGCCTACGTCATAACATCTACCTGCATGCCAAATTTCAGCCAGATCCGTCCAGTGGTTTGGGCTGTGCGTTGATAGATCACTATGCCAGTCAGTCACCTTTGAGTTATATATATTTAGATAAGTATAGATGTGTATTTTATGGGTGTGGTTAGAACTCCCTGTGGGTGTCCTGAAGGAAGCAACACCATTCGCCGTCTTATATGAGATGCACGTTCGCGCTGGGCTCGCCAACTACTGCTACGTTCTCCTACATCAATAATCTTGGAGAAAATACAGGTTATTGTCGGTGGTAGAGCCAAATGGACTACATACCGTGGCAGTACCACTCTCTCACAGAAGATCGGCGTTAAGTAGCATTGTAGCTGTGTTTCGTACGATGAGTGAGAGAGCAGAGAACCGGTAAACACAAGGGGTGTCAAATTGATTAAAACTGCGCAAATTTCAAACATAAAAACAAACAAATTAAGCAACAATAAAACAAATTGCACCCCGGCCCTGAACTTTGTAATCACCCCTAAATTGGAGATGACAAGCAATAATCGTCCTTATTGCAAAATGTATAAGGCTCATAGAATTAACATTAAATTTATACTTGCAAAAATCAACCTTATTTCCCTCTAAATAAGAGTCACACAATTATCTATTGAAGTTTAATGCGCTAATTTCAACTTAACTACTTAAATCATAAGTGTTAAAATATTTTCTTTGTTTTAATTATATGAAAAGATTAGTGTGTTACGCTTTATAACAATGGCATAATGATTGTTGGTCGATAAGGGTAAGTTTTAGGTGATAAGGATGGGTAATTGATGGGTCACCAAATACATAATAATATGATTTATAAATAAATATCGCCAGACTCAACACAGACACAGACATCAACCTGTATGGTCCCAAACTAAGCAACGCTTGTTCTATCTATGGGTACCGTACAATGGACTGGGGGCGATCCCAATGACACCCAGACCAGGGCAAATTACGAAAAGGCCATTTCAAAAATTTGCCCTGGTGGGAATCAAACCCGCAATACCCGATGCAGTGAGCAGAGCGGCCTACGCTCAAACCACTGCGCCAAGCGGTCGTCAACATTTCTTCACATTCTTAAATGAACTAACCATACGGAAAACTAAACTAGAAAAAGTGCAACCATAGACAAGTCTAAACAAGCCTTTATCCTGTCTATAAATCCGTACAATGTCTGCAAAGTATGTCCATTTGTCAGGTCGGTAGTACAAATAGATTCTTTCCTAGAACACTCAACTACCCATCCTAGTGATGCCACCCTTAACTACCGAATTCTATCGATACTATTATGGTGTGCTACGAAGATACCATATCCAAAATTTAGCACAGGGAGCGAGCGCTCTAAAAAACCAGAAGCTTGTTTTTAGGGTTCCGTAATTATGGTTTCTTCCCACTGCTAAAATGACTTCTCAAAATTCAGGATTTTAAAAATAATACTTTACGGGTTAATAGGTATCGGGCATAATAATAATGAAATAGTATACAAAAATTATCGAAATTCCGATTGATCGAATTAATAATGTAAGTATTGTGATCATAATCAATCGTCAATCTTATACAGATTATTAAGTGTATGTGTTTCGGAAACTAGTGTTTTAGAGTACAAAGCCCAGAGTATGATGATGAAAGATGGTCCATGGGATAACGTAGGATGGTTCGAGCGTAGGCCGCTAGGCTTACTGCACATGGTGGTTACGGGTTCGATTCCCGCCGGGCGAATTTCGGAAATGGCCTTTTCGTAATTTGCCCCGTTCTGGGTGTCACTGGGATCGCCCCCCGCCCATTGTACGGTACCCATAGTACAAGCTTTGCTTAGTTTGGGACCATGCAGTTTGTGTGTCAGTCTGGTAACTTTATTAAAATAATTAAAGAATATTGACTCCTCTCACGATGATTTTCCTTCACTGTTTAACAATTATTATTTTTTATCGATATAATCGTCAGTGTCGTCGCCAGTCCCTACTCTCGTCCGGCCCTACGTGGATCTAATTTGTTAAGGGCCCCTTTGTTTGCGAGCGCAAATTGCTGCCTGATAATTGGCTTAAGGGCCCCGAGGGACCCGAATTAGCTTGAGGTTTTAGTGACAGCGAGCGCGTGGGGCTCATAATTTTTTATGTATAAATGTGTTGCTAGTGTGATATCAAATTAGTTGTAGACATGTTTTAGTAAATAATGTAATATGTTTCAGTACCTTATACAGGTTGAAACAGAAAGGGTATTGTTTTTTTTCAAAACCCTGTAATTAAAAACATTATATAACTTGAAAAACATAAGGTGTTATAGGGATACAGCTGTTGACAGATTTCATAAGCCTACAAAACCTTGAGTACTTCAACTGTCGCACAAAGCCGGTGGTTTTAGATTTGCAAAGTAAAGTTGCAAAAAATATTATACCTTTTCTGTTTCACCTAGTATATTGACAGTTTGTAAGTGCCCCCGTAGGCCTAAACAAAATAAATGCTTTGAATTTGAATATGAAATGTATAGTTATAAGAGTTTTGATTTGGTTGTTTTAATATAACGTTATGATTAGTAACGCACCGAATGAAGATTAATACGTACCTACCCGCACTTGAGGGTCAGGGCTTTTGAGTTGGGGGTGAGGGGAGGTCACAAGTCGAGGTCCAGCCAGAACAGGCTTCTAAATGAGAATGTAAAATCTAAATAAGTAAAGTAAAATAAAATAAAATGATTAACAAAATCCATTTTTCTGTTAGGTATTTTTTTTTAATAAAGTCAATCTCTCCGAAATATTATCAGAGCTTGACCTAGACCCAGCCCAGTGGGGTCATGACCCCCGTGACCCCCTGTTTATAAATTTACAATTATAAACATGTCATTGTTGCCATTATAACGCCTACACTTGTGCATGTCCCGCTAGCACTGGGGCCACACACAAAATAAGTCCAAATTAAGTTTAAAGGGCGCACGGTTGATTTTTAAATCAAGTTTAAATTAATTACATACCGTTAAGACTCATCTAGTTAACTCGTTTGATAGTTGTAGCGAAAAACGCCGGCCTCCCTCGGCTTGTAAAGACCAAATTATCTTCAATGATAGAATTAGTTTTACAGAAAAAGCAACTGACTGACTCACTCACTCATTCGTCACGAAGTCTCTGATATTATGAGACTTGGCAAGTGTTCCTTGCAGCCTTTAAGGGTGTAATTCTAGGACGATTTAACCACTGGACGCGCGATCTAGGCCTTCTTAGTACACCCCGCTAGCCGCGAACCGAGACACATTAGCCTTGGTCGTTATAACGCTGCTTTCTCTAGCATGGCAGTATACAAGAATATGTCGTTTAGGTAACAATAGTGGGGAGAAGCCCCCGCAAATTTTGGTTAAACGTATTGTCATGCATTATCGAGTACAATTGATTCATAGGCTTTCAAAACAATCGATCTATCCATCGATTGACGGTAGATCTATTGGTGTTGCATCTGGTAACACCTTGCTAGAGAAAGGCTTTAACACTGCGCGCGCGGAGTCGTGGACAACAGATAGTTAACTATAAAAAAAAACAATGCTGTCTAGGGACGCACGAAAGTAGCGAAGGGAAAGCTTTATAGTAATCATTTTTTAATTATGTTTTATTAAATCAGTTAAAGTACTAACCTACGTTCTAATCTTCAGGCCAAATTAATAGTATTAAGCGTATGGCGCCGCAACTCTGACATTATTGACTCTGAATGACTTATGTAATTCTTGGTAATCTTAAAAGGCAACACACTGGAGTTTTTATAATGTATATTAGTACCTATCTACTTTGGAATTATTTAAGTTTTGTTAAAGTATTGTTTAAGTTTCTCATATTTAAGTGAACTTTGTATGTTCTTTTTGAGAAATATTATCTTTAAACCGAATTATCCTACTAATATTATAAATGTGAAAGTTTGTGAGTGTGGATTTGTGAGTATGTTTGTTACTCCTTCACGCAAAAACTACAGAACGGATTTGGATGAAATTCGGAACACAGATAGTTTATAACCGGGATTAACATATAGGATACTTTTTATCCCGATAATCCCGAAATTTTTGTTACGTTGAATACTACGCGAACGAAGTGGGGGCACAGCTAGTTGGTTATATAAGCAACTGGCGATTTTAAAAAAATATAACAGAATGTAAAAAGACAAGCCCGCTGATTTTCTTGCCGGGTCTTCTCAGTCGAGGTCGCGTTCCGATCCGGTTGTAGATATAAGAAAAAAAATTTAAATTTGACAATTTGTAAGTGCACCCGTAGGCCTTAACAAATAAACGATTTGAATTTGAATTTTAATTTGACGTCATCGTGTAACGCTACGTCATCTGACGATTTGCACAGATAGAGTGGCCGCGCGGCGAGCGCCCCGAGCGTCCGTATAGAAAAGCGCACACTAATCACCAATCAGTTTAATGCACCAATAAGTTACCCCACCGCTGGGCTAACAGCCCACAGTTTAATTCGCAACATTTAACGGGAGATTAGCCCGAACACCCCACAAATAAAAATCATTCAATTGAACTGGCGATAACAGGTCGCACCACCCGACATATGGGCTTGCAATAAAACCACTCACCCTACTTACTCCCCTGCGTAAAGGAGATTTTTATTCATAATCATTATTTGTCCTTTTTAAGCGACAAATAGGGCAAGTGTCGTTTATCTCTGCGTAAAGTTTGCACGTTAGTTACGTAAAATACGCTAGTTGCAAGCGTATATATACGTATGTATTTGTTTTATTAATTTAACATAGTAGGCTAACATGATGTACAAATAACATTTATCAAAAGAACTCAAGATCGCTTTCGGACTTGAGATTGAGTTATTAATACGGACCTTTAAGAATGAAATTACCAAAATCGCTCTCAGATTTGAAATCTATTTATTATCTATGGATATACTTCTTTAATTAAGTAGTGTTTCAGAACATATTTTGACGACCGCTTGGCGCAGTGGTTCGAGCGTAGGCCGCTCGGCTCACTGCACATGGTGGTTGCGGTTTCGATTCCCGCCGGGGCAAATTTCGGAATTGGCCTTTTCGTAATTTGCCTAGGTCTGGGTGTCACTGGGATCGCCCTCAGTCCATTGTACGGTACGCATAGTACAAGCGTTGCTTAGTTTGGGACCTTACAGTTGGTGTGTTGGTCTGGCGATATTTATTTATATTTATACTAGTTTCTGCCCGCGACTTCGTGCGCGTATACTTAAGTAAAGTATTCTATGTGTTAATCTAGGTTATAAACTATCTGTGTTCCAAATTTCATCTAAATCTATTCATTAGTTTTTGCGTGAAAGAGTAACAAATCTATACATCGATACTAACAAATTTTCGCATTTATAATTTTTAGTAGTATTAAGCCGGTTATCCCGATGTAAGAGGGAGAGTGTTGATAACAGGTGACTGACGTCAACACTGCATGAAGGATAAACAAACAATGGTTGATTAACTAGTGTCGGACAATGGAGGAGGTGCCATGACGGTAGGGTTGCCACCCCTAAATTCAACAGACTACCAATATTCGGGCAAAAAAAGTAGTCCTTGATTTATTTTTTAAATTACACTAATATTATGAAGAGGAAATATTTGATTGTTTGCTGGTTTGCATTAAACAGACTCCGAAACTACTGAACCGATTTGAAAAATTCTTTCACTGTTGGGAAGCTACACTATCCCCGGGTGACATAGGCTATATTATATATTTTTTAAATTGGGATCCTTACTAAATCTCCATTAATGTAACCGTAATGTAACCGTGCGAAGGCGGGGCGCGGCGGGCCGCTAGTCCTACTAATATTATAAATGTGAAAGTTTGTGAGTGTGGATGTATGTTTGTTACTCCTTCACGCAAAAACTACTGAACGGATTTGGATGAAATTTGGAACACAGATAGTTTATAACCGGGATTAACATATAGGTTACTTTTTATCCAGAGAATCCCGAAATTTTTGTTACATTAAATACTACGCGGACGAAGTCGGGGGACACAGCTAGTGATTCATAATTCAATAGCCATTTAGTTAAACTAGTGGTCGCCGTGGTCGAAATTCGACCATAATTCAATTAAATTTTAATATTAAACGTCATTAAGGTTCTACTCTCAAAGACTATTTGATACTGGCACGCAGAATGCACTATGGAAGTCCCGCCCTCCGAAATAAAGACAAAAAACTGTCACCGTTTGTCAGTCAGACAGTCAGTTACCAAGTGGAAGTTACAAATGTGTGTGTGTCAAACGCATGATAGTGTGTGTAATGTTTTATTTAGTGATTTAATGTATTTTTTATGCATTTTTTTTAAATTAGCATTCTTCACTCCGTCTCAATACAATCTATTATATGTGTGCCAAATTGCATACTCCTCCGTCCGCGCAATTTTCGTATTAAGCGATTTAAAGTTTTTGCTTCATGTATTAATGTTTAGATATCGGTTCTAGTTCAAGCTTTTGACAATTAGAACCGAATTACTGATCACCCCGCGTCACACCCCACCCATAAATAATATTATTTATTCACAGGGGTAGGTAAATATTACTAATTGAATCTATCACACATGTTACAACTTTGAAAGTAACACGCTTTTGAATGAAAAGGCCGCTCGGCTCGCTGCACCGGGGTGGTCGCAGGTTCGATTCCCGACGGGGTCTATTTGAAAATCGCCACCGTCTGGGTGTCACAGGGATGACCCCCAGTCCATTGTACGGTACCCATAGTACAAGCGTTGCTTAGTTTGGGACCATACAGTTGGTTGGTCGACACACACTATGGTCTGGTCGTTTCGATCAGTTTGAAACGACGGATCGCGCCGTGTATGGGGCCTTTAAAGTGTTGTATCTCGCCACTAGACTAGTGTTTTATCGTCTTAAGATTTCATAATGATTGACGTGTTATGCGTTAAATTTCCCAGTTTACTGATTGTCACAGATAAAGGGTATTTGTTTCATCGTGACAAAATGATTAATGTACCATTTGCAATGATATTTTGTGGTAAACTCGTCGCGCCCGCGACTTTGTTCGCATTTATTTATAGTTTTTCGTCTATTTCATGTGTCTATTATTCTATAATATGTTGATCCGGGATATTAGCAATCACCATGCCAAATTTTATTAAAATATGATTAGATGTTTACTCGTGGTTGGCTTTTAAACAGAAAGACGAAATAATACTACTATTATCCACTAGCAGTTACGGCATCGCCCGTGTGGTACTTCGATGAAATAAAAGTGGCCTAAGTTACTCCTTATAACATCAGCTTTGCAGCTTTGCAGCTTTGCAGATGCAAGCGCAAGTCTTGCCAAAATCGGTCCAGCCGTTTCGGAGATTATACGGGACCACATTTTTAAAATAGTTTTTTGTTATATATAAGTGCCGTATATACTGTTATATGCATTTAGTAAAAGGCTGTTATTATGACATTACAAACAGACACTTCAAATTTATTTATTTGTATAGTATAGATGTATAGAAGATTGGTCTGTGCCCAAAGTGAGTGCGTTGCTCAGTTTCGGACCATACAGTTGGTGTAATCAGTCTGGCGATATTTATTTATATTGTTAAAGTGTTCCACCGGTTCTTCTGCCTTCACAAGGTCTTGGGTTTGTCGTTTACTGGCAAAAAGGTTCAAACGCCCCATCTACGCTTTGGTTTGACAGGCCCTCAGTAGGGCCATTCGCCCTAGTTTAATGTTGTACCTTCTGTCATAAATACGGACACAAATTCCATGGATCAATGTGGATTTATTTCAAAATGATCGATTAAGCTTATCGATTTGATAGATTATTCGTATCGCTCGATCCAGCGTCCTATATATGTAACTACATCAGAAAAGTAGATATTGATAAGATATACCGAGATGAGTAATTGTTGCTCAATCATAAGAAGATAGGGACCTTTATTTCCATGAAACTAAGTTGGCTAAGAAGCATACAAACCGCGTGATGTTAAGTAGTTACCGTAGCATACAGATGCTGGCAATACCAAAGGCTTAACTCGCACGTTGTCTTGTCGACTTGAAGGGCTAGATGACTAAGACTATGCGATCCGATATTTTTAACCCCCGACGAAAAAAGAGGGGTCTTATAAGTTTAACATGTTGTGTCTGTGTGTGGCATCGTAGCGCCCAATCGGATGAACCGATTTTAATTTTGTTTTCTTTGTTAGAAAGGTATTCTGGTCGAGAGTGTTCTTAGATATGTTTCATGAAAATCTGTTCAGCCGCAAAATTATCAGCTGTTTTATAGTTTAAAATACCTTCGCATCGGGGGTTTTATTAATTATCAATTTAGAGTTATATTGCAAGATGTTATTTATAAATTATAATTGAAATACTTGAGTCCTTTTGACGTCCCACTCCTGGGCACGGGCCTGGGATTCAGGCCGTTTATTAAAAACACCAATTTCCTAAAAAATTGCACTCACCTCCTAACTCCGGTATTCTGTGATAGAACATGCCAGTTCTGGCCAGCCACTCTAACTGCATGTGATGGAGGACCCTGTCTCCGGGGTGGTGGAAGGCCGACGGCATCGGAGCCCCTGGGGGCAGACCCCCGGGCTGCAACTGCGGATAGTTGAACAGGGCTGCAGACTGTGCCGCCACGAGTGCTGGATTTTGTGGCAGGAGCCCGGGCTTTGGGATGATTCCTGTGGACAGTAAAATTGTTTGTAGTACAACAATGGCTTATAACTGAGCAATCAGTGGAGTGTTTACAAATCCCATCAGGATCATTATACAAGGTGAAACAGAAAGGGTATACTTTTTTTCAAAACTTAACTTTGTATTTCTAAAACTATCAGCTTTGGAGGAAACTCTCAAAAACTCAAGGTTATATAGCTAGCTAGAATACAGCTGTTGACAGATTTCACAAGTCCACAACACCTTTAGTACTTCAACTGTCCCACAAAGCCGATAGTTTTAGATTAACAAAGTAAAGTTGCAAAAAAAGTACCTAATACCATTTTTGTATCACCTAGTAATATTGGCGTGAACAATATGACTATTTGGAGGTCCCCCCGTAGGCCTTAACAATATAAACGATTGGACTTTGAGGAGGAGCAAACCAGTGCTTTTGGTCTAATGTGGAGGGGAATTTCCACAACATCAGGAATCTCCCGTAGGTATTAAGGACACGATAAGGAAGGTTGAAATATAAGTTATCATTAAAAATAACGGAAATAAGTCCTTCTCTATCGGGAAGAGGGAGCTAAGGAAACCCCCTCGAAATACGAGACATGTATGTAAATAATAATAATAAAAAGTAAATATCGCCAGACTGACACACCAACTGTATGGTCCCAAACTAAGCAACGCTTGTACTATGGGTACCGTACAATGGACTGGGGGCGATCCCAGTGACACCCAGACCAGGGCAAATCACGAAAAGGCACTTTCCGAAATTTTCATGGTGGAATCGAACCCGCAACCACCATGTGCAGTGAGCCGAGCGGCCTACGCTCGAACCACTGCGCCAAGCGGTCGTCAAATTGTATTATAAATCACTTACCAGGTCTATAACTCTCAAATTCTTCATTCCCCCCCTCAACTCCCGGAGAGATCGGCGGACTGTAACTCCCGGATCTGTTCCCGTCGTCCGACCCCGGACTTCCGCTCCTAGGGCTGCTCTGTCCGGACCTCGGACTCCGGACCATAGACCTCGGACTCTCCCTCCCTCCGCCACACTTATTAATCATGTTCTGTTCAATCTGCGAATCATAATTCTCCTGATACCTTCCTATGTAATTCTTATTGTAGATTAGATATTTTTGTTGTGCCATTTTTTCTTGCAAACTGCTCTCTGGTAGCTGCCTGGACAACAGGGCGTCGATGCAAAATGACTTCTTATTCTGATTCAGGATAGTTTTCTCCTCCATGTTATAGTATTTCATGTTCTTCGGGCTGTTGGACCTGCTCTGGCTCGAGTCCTGGTCGATTTCTAAAGGTCTATCTTGTGTGTCGGAGTCGCGACGGTAGATCCCGTGGGTAATTATTTGCGACGACATTTCGCTAACAAGTGTTTACATAATGTACCTGAGGGTGAAAATGTAATAATTAATTTGGTAATCCTTACTAAGTAATTTTTGAATGTGAAACGCTACTCAAATGTTTAAGTCTCACTCGGACGGGTATTCATAATTCGATCTCAAATCTGAGGGCGTTCTTGAAAACGTCATTCTTATGTCATATCAGTACAAAATGGCATGTTTAAAATACGATTTTTACTACAAATCGATTTATTAAAACTTACAGGTCTTAGCTAATTGAGAAGTCTATATTTATCATATTATTGTAGGTACATACCTATGGCGCGACTAAATTAAGCACTTCTCAAATTAGACCTATGTTCAAACATACAGTAGTGAGTATCTTGTGTAAATTTTGGTAGAGTATCTAACTGAGAATCACGTAAAAATATATGTACCGGATTGGGTAAAATAAATAATTTATAAATATATTCCAAGTGGAGGCTTGCAGCATTGATCAGAGTCTCATTAAATATTCAAACATTATTCCATATTCATTTTTATACCATAAAAATCAAAGTAGTCACTTGAGCGTTACTTTGCAAATATTTGTACGCGCCAACATTCAAATATCGAATATCCGGCTGATTGAGGACATTTACACCACCCGACATTTTTATTGTTTTAGGCGGGTATAATAAATCGATTTTAATAAAAATCTTAGAGCGATCTTGATGTTATCTGTACTGGATATCCAGTACATAAGAATGTTATTTCTTAGTAAAAATTCCAAAAACTACAGGTTTAAAATAAAAGTAAAAAGTTTAAATCAATTGTTATGTGTTATACTTCTTGAAAAGGCGGACGAACTAGCCAGAGCTGGAACCGACAACCCGCAGATCGGTCCTGAACCGTTCTGCGGCATCTCTAAACAGCGAGCCTACACAATCCTTAATACCCAATACTTATCAAGGGCAGTCGAGAGGTGGAAGGCCATACCAGGACTACACACAACACAACACAAAAGCTCTGATTAAAGGCTGCAACAAGAAAGCATCGAAAGAGCTCCTAGGGCTCAGTCGGTACAAAACATGCGCAGTAACTCGAATCTTCACCGGGCACTGCAAACTAAACACACATTTGTTCAACCTAAAGATGAGCGACAGCACAATGTGCAGATTCTGCCAAGAAGCAGAGGAAAGTGCAATGCACATCCTCTGCTCGTGCGGCTCACTAATGCGTTGCAGAAGTATCTTCCTAGGGCGGCACATCATGCATCCGGAGGAGATACAAACACTCACTACTCAAAGCATTTGGAAGTTCCTGAAGGCCTCGGGACTAGGCAGTGAACTATAACACTTCAGTGCTAGCTACAAAAGATCAGGAATGGTCGAAGCAGCAAGATGCCGCCCGAGCGGCTTAGGGCACAAAACTTAATAATAATAATATGTGTTATACTTAACTAGAAATCATTACGTAAAAATACAAAAAAATAACGAAAATCATTTTGTTATTATTTTAGAAAAAAAAACGTTTAGTGCCATTGTATTACAGGCATACCTGGCTATAAGCGTGAAATACATAATAAAATAAAATCCCTGTACATGGATATAAAGGCAGGTGAGAGGCTTTACCCGGGGTTTTATAGTTTTGTAAACGAGCACGGGGCCTGTCTCAAGGGTTGGGGTAATGTTGGAACAGTGGCGCTTATGTTTTATATGCTTATTTTATTGATGGTAGAGATTTTAAAGACACAGTCTATCTCCAAATGTATAAAAAGTTGTAAATCATTATCTACTAGCTTTTACCCGCAAATTCGCCCACTCGAAACGAAATATTCATACAAATCTCTATCCCCTATTTTAACCCCTTAGGGGAGATATTTAAAAAACTGCCTTAGTGGATACCTTCGTTATATAAAGTACTCACTAAATCTGTGTAAAAACTGCAATCAGTTTTTATACAGACTCTGCAATTACTTTTGCAAATGCCTTGAAGATAGAAATCTCTACAAATTTAGGGGTAGGCGGAGGTAGCTATGAAGTTATAACTATACTATCATAATTAAAGGGTAATTACGTAATGTGAATGATATAATGTGTATTTGTGTAATGTAGTTATATTATTATGTACTCTGAACTATAATTAAATTACGAATACGTACGGAAAATCCAATAACTGGGCCTAGTCATAATGGTCACGCGTCGCGACATCATTAAGCAGATAACAGTTTATTAATAGTGATAATGCGAACATTATCGTGCGAGCTTTTAATATCCACGAATTAAACCACTCCGGGCTTTAGCGATTATTAAATTCTATTTACACTTGACAGCGACTTGAGTAATTTGATTATTTATCTGTTTTATTAATTTTAGGTTATTATCTATAAATACTTATAAAGCAAGGTATTTATAACCTAGACAAAATACAACGAATTATCCCCTTCGTAAAAAAAAATACATTATTTTCTCGAATGTAACTCTTTCTACAAATTTAACTGTCTCTGTTGAATTAAGATGTTGAGGTATCTTTTAACGTAGGTACTTAATATCTCATACATAAATCAAATTGAATAAGCACATTTTGTTATTAAAAGATGTTTTTATGTAGGTACTAGCTGAGCCCGCGACTTCGCCCGCGTGGAATTTAACTTAACAATAAAGCCCGGTCCCGCGTTCTGAGCCCGCGCGACAGGACCCATTTTTTTATTTTGTTTTAATAAAAGTAGCCTCAGTTACTGCTTATAACATCAGCTATCTAACAGTGAAAGTCCCGTCAAAATCGGTCCAGCCGTTTCAGAGATACTCTTTGATTTCAAGTGTTTTAATTTTTTTACGCGGAACCCTAATTGATTTTCTAAAATTAAAGTAGCCTAAGTTACCCGCTATAAGATCAGCTATCTGCCAGTGAAAGTCCCGTCGAAATCGGTCCAGCCGTTTCGGAGATTACCCGGAACAAACACACAGACAGGCAGACAGATAGACAGACAGACAGACAGACAATTTTTTTTAAATTCGCGTTTTTGCTATAGGTATCGTATGTACTTTCATATGCATTTAGTGAAAAGGTGTTATTTTGATATTACAAACAGACACTCCAATTTTATTTATTTTTATTGATTATTGATGATATGGCCAATGACTGTACTTATTCAGTGTTGTTACAAATAAGTTAAACACGGGACAAACACGAGTTATGTCAAAATTTAATTGGGATATTGTAAATTATACACCAATTGTTTTCCGATAAGAAAACTGTAATTATATATTGACTATTATTGCAAAAAATCGAATGCTGAATGTTGAATGAATTTCGAAGCTTTTTTAAATCTGCCCTTATAATAAGTACTCCAATAAACCTAATAAAATTATGCTTTAATTATCGATTCTGGAAATAGTATAATTTAAATGTTTGCGGTTTGGTTAGAAAATGGTTCCAAGTTATAGGATCCGCTACGAACATCGGAAAGCTTTTACGGAAAGAAAGATAAGTCACGTATTAAAATATACTTACACAAACATCTTTGTAATCATTTATTGAACTAACACTTCCCACCATTGGACAAGAGCCTGTCCTTGATGCGTGGGGATTGACAGGATTTGTGGTAATAACATTTATAAAATGTATATTTAAATAGTGAGTGAGTGATGACAAATTTCATAAATTATATATGCAAACATCCTTAAACATAAGGGTCAGCGTAGAGGTCTACCTTAATCCCCGATGCCTTAAGGGGAGGCAGTCCCCATTATACTAGTTGCGTAAGGGTGACTTTTTAAAATAAGTAAGTACAATAATGCTGATTTTAATTTACTTAAATTGAATCCTCACCTTAAAAATATATAAATAATAGCACAGATAAAAAAAAAACACTTCACAAAGTATTTTTTTCAACAATAATTCAGGCACACACTATAACTTTAACAGCCACACGAATTATCGAAATTTAAATTCAAATATCGAACGCGTTCGAATACCCACCCGGGTAGCGTACTTACAAACAACTGAGTTATTTTATGAAGGCGTCGAGTAGCACCGATTATCATCATATTGTGCCGTGTGTGGGCCAAACGACTGGGCGGGGTAACCGTCTTACTTAGACCCCCACATTTCTATACTTTCCATCCTTATTTTGGAGCAGTAACAGGTCATCTTAAGGTGGTTTTTTCTACGCCCCACCCCCATTGTTCTCTCTTTCACTTTACTGTCTATGTGTCCCTGTCTAGCTTAGCAATTCACGCATGGCTCTTCTTATTCTAGCAGTTTAACTAAACCGCAGCAGATTTTATGTTTGAACAACGAATGTAGTGTTCTTTACCTTGCTTTTATTTTGTTTAACGATGCATTTGGATGAAGTTAGTAAGTAGTTTTATTTTTTGGCGAGCGAGGTAATTGAGTCAGCTAATCGTTGATAATATTTTAAACTATGCCTAAATAATTATGATTCAGATTATTTTAGAAACAGTAATCAGCCATTTGGTTGAACAAAGTTTTTGCAATCAACCTCAGAATAAAACAAGCATCTAAGTAGCTTAGTTGCGGCTGAACGCTAAAACGGCACTGAAATATTTAAGGCTGGTGTTAATATATCGATCTCAATTCTGAGTCAGCACGCTACTCTTGTAATATAGGTAGGTATCTATTAATGTAAGTACTGTAATATTTAGCCAACATTATTTAAACTTATATTTTATAATATAATTACTAAAATAGTATTCGAATGACAATTACAAGTCCGCTCTTAAATTTGAGATCGATTTATTTATGCAGCTAGTTCCTTAAAGCTATTTGAGCTGCGTCATCAGACAACGACATTATCTCGTCGAAATAAAAAAAAATGACGGGTTCCATTTTTTGTATAATTCGTTAAATTAAGCCCAATAAATTTTGGTACATATATTAATATTATAACAATACAAAATACTCATCAGATTTTGGATACCAATAATAACATATTATATAGGTATAATGAATAAGTATTAAATGGAATAATTAAATCTATAATCAAAATATCCGATTACCGAGTCAAAAAGACGGCGTTCTGCGCAAATTTTTATTTCCCGGCATTGTTTTGACAATGTAAGGCGGGAACTTGTTACCCAATCGCATACTGTGCGAAACAGAGACAGATATATGTCTGTTTAAGTGTAAGGAAATGTGTTTGATAGTGATTATTTTTCCGTTGAAATATTAAGAGTACCTACCTATATTCTTTAAAAGCGTGAAGCTTAAGCTACTATCATTTTTATAATATATAGGTAAGTAGGTAATATTTAAAACAAATTAGGTGGATGTGACACTTCTGAATTCGTATGTTATCTATGACACACACAAAAAGCTTCCAACATTTCGACATATTTTCCACATTTACGAACCACAGATTAAACAATAAAATATTTTTATGGAGTATTATGTTAATCAAGTTGCCATTTTATTTCATAATATTGATGAAGGTTCCGTATGAAGAAGTTATTTACCGTAGCATAGATGCTAGCAATACCAAAGGCATTGCGATCCTGAAGGAGGGTGGAACCACAGATATAGATTTACATAGATAACGCAAATGTATGTAAGTACTTAGCGTGTCCGAAAACCCCGACCAAGCGTCGAGGTTGGTCGCCGATAACTTACAGTCCTCGCGACTACAGATATAAAAATATGAGTATGAGCGTGATAATCACTCGAGGGAATCGTAGCGGGCGGCGGGCATCGGCGGCATCCGTGTCTTTGAAGCGGTTTGGGTTTCCCGTCACTAATGACGTCACAGTAGGTGTTAAAAATTCGGCACGCTTGGTTTCAATACAAATCGTGATACTTGCGTTGTCTATGTAAATACGCAGCTGTAATGGCTAGGTACTTTACGCCGATCTTCTGTTAGAAGGTAGTACTACATTAGTCGAGCTAGCCCGTTTAGTCAATTAGCTAACAGCTTTTTGTTTTTTTTTACGGGGAGGAAATCTTCCAAAGATTCCCAGGCCTCATGTGGGAAAGGCCTGGGGCATGTAGGATTCTTACCCACTAAAACCTCCCCGGTGGCCGCCTTCCGCACGTCAGAGGGACTCCGGGCCCTCCCGAAGAACTCGCCGGTGCCCCTCATGTGCAGCGCTCCCTCGCGGGAGCTCGCCCCGGGGGAGCAGATGGTCGCTCCCCCTGCACCCTCGCAGTGCACGGCGGCGGGGAGCCACGCCCGCCGCCGTCCTCCTCTGGGTCGTCGTCGTCAGGGAACGTCCGGGGCCCACACCCTGGACGTTCTCGACCCCAAGGGTAGCCCGTTGTTTTGGGCCCTGGGCATCAGGGCCGGTAGCTAACAGCTTGCGTCTACCACCGTCAACATTTTGTATGGCGAATCAAAATTGAGCGCTCAAATATGAGTAGCATTCTCATATTTGGCGGCGAGGATCTCTGACACGAGCAGGTGTTATCAGCTGTTATCGAGACGGCACTAATTGACGGTAAGTGACGGTAAGTGAGAACAAACACTACCGGTGCTGAGTGAGGACTTGTTTGTTTTAAAAAGGTATATCATTTATTGTGAGACTATTAGTTGCTTGCGGCTTCGCTTGCGCGTTCTGGTTTTTTTTGTAGGGTTCCGTTGTCCCTACGAGGATGCCTTATAAGATCATCCAGTCCGTCCGTCCGTCCGTCCGTCCGTCCGTCCGTCCCTCCGTCCGTTCCGGCCTGTCACAGGGTCATAACTTCTACAGTTTCTGACGGAAATATGGCACAACTATTACCTCGAAAGAAGATCTCAGTTAAAAAATATAAAATGTTGCTAAATTACTTTTTTGATGTTTTTCCCCAAATATTGATAGAAAGGATACAGTTTTTTTTAACCCTTTCATTTGCACTGGACTTGATATTCTCGCAATATAAGTTTATTTGTTGTCTTTATTTTATGGAAACAAAAACGAGAGACAAGATGTGTGAATGTTTAGTCCAGTGTACAAGTGTGGTCACAGAAATGTGGTCGATTTTCTTGGTTAGATTTTCAAAGATTTATACCGTCGCGTCAGTAGCTTAGTGGTACTAGCCTCAACAAAATAACAAGCAAAAAAAAAACAATCATTTAAGTTGTCACTTGAAAATCAAGTTTTAGAAATTAGGCCATTAATAAAAAAAATGATTTAGAAATTAAAACATCACCTTTTCCATTTCGCTTGCTAAGCGGTGAAGGCGAAGATAGTTAAGAAACCTGCATGTCGTGCAAACATACAACAACGAAAATCATTCTTTGTTATTAGATAAACGGCGTTTGCTACTGTATTTAGTTGTATCACTCAATTAGTGTGTTATCAGATAAAAATAAAACCTGAACAAGGATATCAGAGGGGCGCGAGTTCCAATCCCCCACCTACAGTGGTGGAGACTTAGGGAGCCGTATACGGACTGGCTTAACCTCGGTACTACACCCAAGTCACAGTAGATCGGCATAAATTAACTAGGTATTGTAGCTGTGTTTCGCACGGTAAGAGCCAGCCTAACAAAGGGCGGGGGTTATAAGAAAGTCTCAAACAAGCGTTCAACTCGCTCGATATTAAGCAATTAAATGAAATGAAAAATGAAATGAAATGAAAAATATTTCATCGGCACAGTACACACAAGAAAATAACAGCACAAAATTATAAAATAAGTAAAATAGAACGACATAAGGTAAGAAATCTGCATTTCCTACAGTGTGAGTTGTACTGAAAGGAATTTGGCTCAGCATGTGCTGGAGGGGAACGAGATCTCCTCCAGCGCTGATTTTCAGCCAATGCCTCCTCATGCCCTGTCTTACATACAGCATTTGCTACCCAAACAGCCTTTAGCCTTTTAGACTTCCCACTCCTGGGTACGGGCCTCCCCTCAACACGAGGGGGATTCAGGCCATAATCCACCACGCTGGCCCAGTGCGGGTTGGCGGATTTCACATGTCTTTCGAAAATTGGTTAAATCTTCTAAGATATGCAGGTTTCATCACGATGTTTTCCTTCACCGTAAGCAAGTGATAATCATATAGAAATTATGATTCGCACATAGATTTCGAAAAATCCAGAGGTTCGAGCCGGGGTTTGAACCCGCGACCTGGTAGCCCGCAAGACGCGTGCTTAACCAATCGGCTATCACTGCTACCCCAAACAGATATTACAAGTATTATTACAAGAAGTAGAATTACAAGTAGCCTATAGAGGCTTGCAATACTGAAGGCATCGCTGGTTCGATGCCGACTTGAAGGGGAGTGTGACAGGGGGAGGGGGGGCCTCATCGATCGTACGAAACACAGCTATAATAGCTACTTTACGCCTCTTCGTGTTTTACTTTGCGTTTAATACTATCGAGAGACTGACACACCAACTGTACGGTCCCGAACTAAGCAACGCTTGTACTACGGGTATGGGTACTGTACAATGGACTGGGGGCGACCCGGTGTCACCCAGACCGGGGCATATTAAGAAAAGACCGTTTCCGACGGAAATGGAACTTAGTTTAGTGAGCCTTGAGCCCGTGGGCATTCCTTCAGTTCGTACCAAGCGTTTCGCTTCCACTTTTATCGTGCGAACTGCCAAGGAATGGACCACCTTGCCGGCGTCTTTGTTCCCGGTTGACTATAACCTGGATGTTTTCAAGTCGAGAGTGAACAGGTACCTTCTAGGCAAGTATGCACCACCGTAGACCACATCGTCACTTACCATCAGGTGAGATTGTGGTCAAATACTTGCCCATATCGAAAAAAAAAAGCCGAACGGCTTATCCTCGAACCATTTCACCGAGCTGTCGTCGGGTAGGTATCTAGGGTAGAATGTACATTTCCAGGTAATTATTTTCCCACAGTGCGGCCGGTTATCGTCCTAATATGTTTGTTTTGTGTGTTTGCCGGCGTTCGGCGCGGTATCAGCTTTCACACGCGTACGCAAACAGTACGGCGGCCGGACGGCGGCGCGCGCCAATTCGCGATTTAGATAAATAAATAGGTACTGACACCAACTGTATGGTCCCGAACTAAGCAACGCTGGTACTATGGGCACCGTACAATGGCCTGGGGGCGATCCCGGTGACACCCAGACCTGGGCAAAATACAAAAAGGCCACTGCCGTAATTTGCCTTGGCTAGAATCTTACCCGCAAACCCCGGTGCAGTGAGTAAAGCGGCCTATGTTTAAACCACTGCGCCAAGCGGTTGTGGAATGTCACTCGGAGTTGGTAGTTGTCCTATTGATCCATAAATCCTAACTATATTATTAATGTGAATTTAACTCTGTCTCTCTGTGCAGGGCTCGGCGGGGCAGAGCCCTAGGGCCCCCAAGCTCATGAATGAAGTTCGAAAAAGTTTATAATATATTCTTAACTAGCGGCCCGCCCCGGCTTCGCACGGGTACATTGCGGTTACATTATTCGAGTTTTAGTAAGGATCCCTAATTTTTTTGAAAATATATTATTGCCTATGTCGCCCGGGGATAGTGTAGCTTCCCAAACAGTGAAAGATTTTTTCAAATCGGTTCAGTAGTTTCGGAGCCTATTCATTACAATCAAACAAACAAAGTTTTTCTCTTTATAATATTATATAAGTATGAATATCCCAGTTGAATAAGTTACAGTAGTAGTAATTAGGTTTCCTTTATTATGCCTTGCAGTGGGCGATAAGGAGCTGATGATGAAGTAGTTTTGCACGTTTATAGCAGGTATTTAGTTTTGTTTAAATAGGGCCCTAATTTCATTTTAAGTCCGGGGCACTTGGTTCCATAGCAAAGCCACTGATTAAAGCATGGATTTCTGGTTGTATCTACACTACAGTGTGGCCATTATCTGGGAACACTTTAAGATCGCAACACCGTCACTAATGTTAGATAGGATTTAAGCTATAGTGATGTCAGATGCAGATGTTTTACCCGCAACGAGTCCAGGGAAAAGAACAGATGAATAACAGAGCAATGGAAGGAAAAAAGACGCATTGTCATCATCTGCATAAGTAATTAATAATGAAGATCCGTCTCTTTTACGTAATGAGGGTAACGAGGCATAATGGACAATCCATTGTTTTATATATGAACAGACGGGTGGATACTTAGGTATACGTGAAATGCGTGAAAATGATAGATTTACTTAGCTAAATAGGTAGGTACGTTTACAACAGGATACAATATAATTCAGATATTCACACGACGATAAAAAAAAATTTTTTTGAAATAAAATACTTATCTGATTACCAATTCGTCAATAAATCGTGAAGATAAAAAATTGAATGACATTAAAAAGCAAATAATTCATACTTAGCGTGACGTTATCGCTGACACCTGTCAATTTGCCCGCCATCTCTGACATTTGGCACGGTGTTGCTAGCAGGAGCTGAAAAAAGGGCGGGATAGTTAGGTACTCACTTTTTAAAAGGCTATTCAAAAGTTTTTGATTTTCTCGTTGGATACCGCCGCGTTTGATAAAACAATATCAGCTATGAGCGTGAATTTGGAAATGTCATTGTAGTACACAATTTGGTACATTATTTTTTCTTTTTAATCCGAGATTCTCTATAGTTAAAAAATAAATAACATAAAAATCTAATTTTATTTACCTCCACAAGTGTTTCTTCTGTATGCTAGGATCTGGAGTGGTGTCCGATTGAGTGATAGACTAGTCTAAACGTTGTCTTGAAATTAATGAAAAACTTTACTCTTTTTCGTAGTAATAAATCGATCTCAAGTTTGAGAGCGATCTTGGAATTTGGAAATGTCATTCTTAAGTCATATGAGTACAAAATGTCATGTCAAAAGCGTAATCAAGACCGATCTCAGACTTGAAATCGATTTATTAATATTCAATTATTGCAATTATTTTGTATCAATAAAACCGTGGAACCTTCAAAAAACTCAGTTGAGTCTTCGTACGTTCGGTGTCTTTAGCTCTGGCAACACGAAGACCCAAATGATTTGGAAATTACGATATGATTCATCACGTCAATGTTGTCGAGATGCTGTTATCACGTCGATAACTCGGCGACGCGACGTGTTCCCGAACATATTTAAACAGGCTATGTTTGATCGGATAGCTTGTAATGATCTTGTTCCCATAGAATAGGGTTTACTAAACTGACAGGGCGTACGATCCGTGGTGCCTTACAACTGGTCTTCAATCAGCTGTAACAGTCTTGTTTCTATGGCAATCAGCCCATACCAGCTATTTTTGTCTCCCGCTTTGCACTGGAGGGAAGTGGAATTTTTTTCTTCCAACTCCTCCTATTATTTCTTTCGACTAAATTCGTGCGGGTTCCAAGACAATTTAACTTTTCCCCGGGACTCGTCAGGGGTCAAACCTTGACGTCTTTATTGGTCACCATTGTCGATCCTGGCTTGCAGGAGTTACAGTGGTGGGAGCTTGTGGCGGGACTAGTCCCAAAAAAAAAACTAACAGGTACCCTAACTACCTATGTTAATTTCATAAATTTCCATCCCGTTGGAAAACCATCGGTCATTAATACCTATTAAGTATTTTCTTGCCAAAAATCTGTAGTCCGTTATAGTTTATTGTTATAGCGACGCTGTCACTTTGACGTTTTGACGCACTTGGCCATTATAAAGTCACTACAAAGTAACGGCCATAAAATTATTAAATACTACATACGTAGGTACTTACAACGGCGCGTTGAGATGACATAGATGATCTATCGCAGCATCTCATATAAGTATTATGTCAATCGTACTTATGTCCTCCACAGAATGTTTCAAAAGTGTTTCAAATTTCAATACCTACATTAATTTGCCAGAGGCACATTCCAGGACTAGATAAAACAAAAAGAGTAACTTCGGAGAAAGCGCAGCACACCTCTCTACACCCCTGAGCCGCCCACACCCGTGTTGCCCCTAGCCGTCTTATGATGCTAATTTTAGGGGCCCATTTAGTGAGCGGCAAGTCACCACCTGCCGAAGATAGTTGGATAATACTGATTATGGCAGGTGGCCGATTTCTTTGCAATAGCCCAATCCCCGGTACATCCAAACTCCATCAACAGAACCTTTTTTCTCTTTCTATATTTGCAATAGTTCCTGCACCTGTTGGGGTCAAGTCGCTCTATATGTCCCATCACTTGCAGCGGTTGACCTAAACATATGCCTTACATGACAATAAACTTCTCACAAAGGGCCTCTACATGTTGGACCCATGTCCCCATGCAAGCCTTCCAAAGGACCGGGCAGAGCCCGTGATACAGAGAGACATACTAATAATAATATTTCTTTATTTTTAAATAATAAGCTGTCTCTAAAGGTTGCAGGCAGGACTCATAATAGTATTAAACTGTGCTATGAATTCAAGATCTACTGGACCGATTTTGATGAGATTTCTATGGGACCAATCTGTAAGCACGTCCTTTCCAATAAAATAAATGACGGAGGACTCTGATAACAAACATAAAAAAATAGAACCGAATTGAGAACTTCCTCTTTTGTGAACTCGGTTGAAAATAACTAAAAGCTACGTCTATGGTTTTAAATTCTAACCTAACTTCATCGTACATACATAATGTATTTATGTAAAAGAGTGCATTTAAACAATTAGAAATGTATATACGCCTGTGGTGTGTGTGCAGGGGGAATCACACATAACGGTAGGTGAGTACGATTAAAACAATTAGCACGGAATGAAACGAACAGTGTTTTGAGCGTGGACTAAGTTTTAAGCGAGCCACGATTTTCTTATCCCATTTAACACTAGCTTTTTGACCGGGGCCGATTCCAAGTCAGCAAAATGAAAACCAATTGAAAACCATTTGGCATTCATTAATACTATAATAATAATAATTTAGCCCTTTTGATGTCCCACTCCTGGGAACGGACCTCCCCACACTACAAGGGGGATTCAGGCCTGAATCCACCACGCTGGCCCAGTGCGGGTTGGCGGATTTCAGATACGTATTTATTTTAATAAGAGTTTACATACAACTAAAGACATTGCAATAATAAGATAAGAGTTCTAAGGCACTTAGTAAAAAATCAATCACAAGACTGGGAGTGGGCTTGAGCACGCGTTTGAAATGTCATTTTGTACTGGGGTGACAAGCTGAAGACAGGGCGCTATGGCGCTCATTAGAGGAGGCCTATGTCCAGCAGTGGACAAGCATAGGCTGATGATGATGATGATGATGACTGGGATGACATTAGGATGACATTTCCAAGATCGCTCGCAGACTTGATATTGATTTATTAATACGAGTCTTAGAATCTCTTGTTATTACAATTCATTTGTATATGTTTTGTACATCCACAGATATAGATTTAGGTACATAGATAACGGCAAGTATCACGATTTGTATTGAAACCAAGCGTGCCGAATTTTTAACACCTACTGTGACGTCATTAGTGACGGGACATCCAAACCGATTCAAAGACACCGATGCCGCCGATGCCCTCCGCCCGCTACGATTCTCTCGAGTGATTATCTCGCTCATACTCATATTGTTTATATCTATATTCGCGCGGACTGTAAGTTAGCGGCGACCAACCTTGACGCTTGGTCGGGGTTTCGTACACGCGATATTTCGCGTTATCTATGTAAATTTGTACTTTATATCTGTGGTTTCATCGCTGGCGCCTATGGCTTGGGCGGCCGCGGCGGGGGCGGGCGGCGGCAGTTTCGAGTGCGGGGCGGCTAATTTGCCGACTAATAGCTCCCCGGCGGCGTATCTTTAATCTGATAGCTAATTGGATGGGGCACAGGGACGGAGTGAGCCACACTTAGCAGGGTGTCTTTTTAACCCCCGGCAAAAAAAGAGTGATGTTATACGTTTAACATGTGTATCTGTGTGTCTGTATGTGGCATCGTAGCGCCCAAGCGGATGAACCGATTTCAATTTAGTTTTTTTTGTTAGATAGGTATTCCAATCGAGAGTGTTCTCAGCTATGTTTCATGAAAATCGGTACAGCCGTTTGAAAATAATCAACTCATTTGTAGTTTATATAGTCGTCGCATCGGGGGTTATTTGTATAAAACAAAGTCGCTTCCCGCTGTCTGTCTGTCCCTAAACTCCCTATATGTATGCTTAGATCATTAAAACTACGTAACTGATTTTGATGCAGTTTTTTTAATAGATAGAGTGATTCAAGAGGAAGGTTTATATGTATAATACATGCATAATATAGTAGATAAACACTGTTAAAAATACCCGTGCGAAGCCGGTGCGGGTCGCTAGTCTAAATATATATAACTCAAAGGTGACTGACTGACTGACTGACATAGTGATCTATCAACGCACAGCCCAAACCACTGGACGGATCGGGCTGAAATTTGGCATGCAGGAAATTTGGATGTTATGACGTAGGCATCCGCTAAGAAAGGGTTTTGATTCATTCTACCCCCAAGGAAGGGGATGAAAGTTTGTATGAAACTTTGTCAATTAAATTCCACGCGGACGAAGTCACGAGCACAGCTAGTAAAATATAATACACCCATTTTGAAATAAATCCTCTCGGCGCGATGGAGGCGCGACGCCGTCGGAGCGGCGCAATGAGAGGCAATTTTCACTAATTATCGCAATTAAGAGAGTGTTGTACGATCTGTAGATAGGTTTTGTGGTAGGCCGGGAGGTGGGCGCGAGTTTTCAAATAAATTTCTGAAAGAAAATTAAAGTGATTTTTGATGCGAAGCTTCTATACGGACGTTCGCGGCGCGGCCACTCTATCTGTGCAGTATCAGTATGGTTACACGAAATATACCTTTATAGGTATACAGAGTGGCAAAAGAGCGTTAAATACTTACGTACTTAAGGTGAAGGCGCCTGTCTAGTCAAAATTTTCGAGTATTTTTATAGTTTATCCAAAATCTGAAAACATTTAGGACAACATTTTGTGATTTGCGACATACACAGTATGCAGTGCAGATTTCTTTTTGCTACCTCATAGAAATCAAGCGCAATATAGTTTATTTATCCACGTTTACCGAATGTACATTATTGTGTAAGCAGCATACATTACCCCGCCTTTATTAATCGTACATGATTGAGCTTTGATTAGATCAAAAATATACCCAAAAAATATTTTATGTACCTATACGTGCAATTTCAAGGAAATATTTGGATTGTAAAAATAATCTAGAATATTATTGTAGAGGCAAGGGCGGCAAGAACTTTACCTAAACCTTGGTAATTTGTAACTCCGCCACTGTGAATTGTGCTGAAATCCTGAAAAAGTCAAGAGCTCCCGACTCCCGGCCTACAGCGGCGCGGGCAGACTGAAACGAACAAATTAAAGACGAGACACAACAGACGTTTATGTATAGCCACCCCTGTTAGCTCAGTGGATGAAACGGAACGGAGCGCAGGTTCGATTACGAGTCTTCTAAGAGCTGTATTAATAAATCGATCTCAAATCCGAGAGTGGTCATGGTACATTTTTGACGTGTAATTTTGTACTGGTGTGACGTAAGAATGAAATTTCCAAGATCGCTCTCAGATTTGAGATAGTTTTATTAATACGTGTCTCATGTCTGACAATGGGTATTGTAAAAATCAAAAGTTGACCATAATAGAAAGCGTGGACCACATTGCTTGTCATTTTCAAAGAAAATACTTATTAATCCAAAAATGAGTGATCCTTCCAAAGATGGTTTGTTGAATGAAACAGATTAAAAATGTAAACGCCGCCGATTGCTTTTCTACTGAAATGCTTAAGGTGAAGGCGCCTGTCTAGCCCGCGAGATTCAAAATTTTCGAGTATTTTTATGGTTTATCCAAAATCTGAAAACATTTAACACAACATTTTGTGATTTGCGACAAACACAGTATGCAGTGCGTTTATTAATACATTTATTTTACTCTAAATATTATCACGGTGGATATGATACTAGTAAATCATTAAATATACAAAAATTGCCAGATTATCTGGACAGCTGCCGTTCATGAAATGTTTTAGAGTAAGTTGGATATATTTATAAATGCACTGCACACGGTCTTTGTCGCGAATTACAAAATGTGCCCTTTATTATTGTCAGATTTTGAAAAATTTCTTAAAAACCTCAGAAAATTTGTACTTCGCGGGCTAGATGGGCGCTTTAGCCTTAAGTTGGAAGTTAAGTAGCTTTTATAGCTCTGTTTCATACAATGAGTGAGAGGCGGATACCTTCCCTGTGTCGCACTCCTCTTCAGGTCAGCTACGTGCAAGGAATGCCTTTGGTATTGCAAACGTCTATAGGCGACGGTAACTGCTTAACATCATGTAGATTATACGCACAGATATAGATTTACATAGATAACGCAAGTATCACGATTTGTATTGAAACCAAGCGTGCCGAATTTTTAACATCTACGTGACGTCACAGATGGCGGGAAATCCAAACCGATTCAAAGACACCGATGCCGCCGATGCCCCTCCGCCCGCTACGATTCTCTCGAGTGATCATCTCGCTCACACTCATATTTTTATATCTGTAGTTGCGAGGACTGTAAGTTATCGGCGACCAACCTTGACGTCGGGGTTTTCGAACACGCTAAGTACATACATTTGCGTTATCTATATAAATCTATATCTGTGGTTATACGCTTGTTCGTCGACTTTGATATGTAAAAAATACTGCTCACTAGTTTGGAAGGCCATCAGTATGTAATGGGAGTTTTTTTAAACACATCATTACACCTCTATTCCCCCATGAAGTAGATAGAGGAGTACCACTGCACTCAGATTGCAGCAATAATATTTATTGACATTGTTGTCAATGTAAAGGGCGAGTCCATTGCCAATATTTCAGTAAAACAATGGCTGAAATTAAAAGTGAAGCTACAACAGTGCGAGTGAGATAGATAGTTGGTGGTATACGTGTGGGAGAGAGACGTGGAGACTGTGACGTTAATCAGGAACGCGTTGTTGTGGAACACGGGCACGGACTCGGACTTCAGGTAAGACAAAAAAATTAATAAGTAATTACTTAATAAATGGATGCTAAAAATGTATCTTCAAAAACCTAGAATTGTCAATAACGAAATTTTTAGCATAACATATTGTTCACGCGTGAACATCGTCCGAGCCAAGAGTATCTCCGGAACGCTTTGCGGGAAGAGGACGGCACGCTGCAGCGGCGGACCTTGGCAAACTTCACTTCGTCTCTCAGACCGATCTACCTATGTCGTGTCAATTTGTACGTTTTATTTAAAAATTAAATATTGTTAATTACGAAGACTAAGGCTTTATTTTGCTCGCCCACACATATTTTTACGACACCAAAGCGGCAACCACGGAACCCAAAAAGTAATACTTATAAAATGTTGCTTAGCAGTTGTTTATCTACCTACTCTTCTTAAATGCCCAATTACTAATGTCAGAAGGAGGAAATTCGGTTTATAGCAAATTACTTGCTATATAACGTTCATAGTAAGGCGGTAGTGTATAAATATATGATTTATTTCGTTATTATTTTTATTTGTTGTTATTTTTTGTTTGCAAGAACATTGAGGATCATCATCATCTGCCTTACCATTATCCCATTATCTGGGGTCGGCGCAGTATGTCTTTTCCTTCCATTCATCGCGCTTTCCTGTCATACTCACAACCACTCCAAGAACATTAAGGATACTTTTCCATTTTCTCTCGCAAAGTATTCATAGAACCCTGATAACAACAGATTGTTCACTATGTAAACCCCAACCGCACTGAACTTTATTACTACTGCCATCTATGATCTTTGAATGTTTTGTGTTGAGTTGAGTGCCATCTATATTCAAATATATGTAACACTGTTAGTAGGCATGATGATAACATTTTAGAGTTAGTTTCAATATTTTCTACTAGATGCCTCTGTTATGAATATTCTATTAAATAATTTACCCCTGTATTCCGCGAAGAGAGGCAGAAGTACTACCTATTTTTTGAATCGTATTCTTTTTTATATATTTATTATTGTCGAACAATCGGAGATGTCTTCAAAAAGTCAAATCAAGCTAGAAACATGATTTTATCAGAATCGGCTCTATAGCTGTTTTATCGACCTCCCTATTTAGTACTTGTTTCAGCTATTGCCCGATCGACGTCGCTAGTTTATCTGTTTTACTGTTTTATCGACTGCTCCATTAAGGATGATCCAGCTTTTCCCCAACAGATGTCGCTAGTTTCCTTGCCTGGGGCCATCAAATCGTAACCCGACAATAAAACGCACATAATAGGCTAAAATCTTTATTATTAACAATAATATACTCTACATGTTACAATAAACTTTTATATAAACATTTCTACGACGTCCATTACACCCGCACAGTCTGTCTGTCCGTTTCGTGTTATTACAGCACTATTGTAACATCTGACAGAGTAGGACAGAGGTATACAAACGGATGAGACAACGATGTCAGTCTGTACCTACATATAATTTACCCCTCTAGCGGTGTCAGGCAAGGTTGAATCAGGACCAGAAAAACATTATTTCAAACATTCTCACCGATATTATTTCGTTAATTTCCTCGTGATTCAGCTCACGTCTGCTACCGCCATTATAAATTAAAACCATTACGCGAGGTCGGTAAATCAGGTATTCATAAATCAATCTCAAATATAACACCATATTTGAAATGCAATATTTTCATAATATCATCTTAATAATGGTCTCAGATTTAAGATCGATGTAAGTATTATATAGCCTTATTCTGTAGGACTAGCGCACCGGCTTAGACGAGACTCAAAAGGTACTTATCACATCGAGTCGCTTACTCTCCTAATTAATATAAGAATATGAGACAAACAATATATCTGTCCTCTTCACACATTACACCCGTGAAAAGGACAGCTATATATATTTAGTCCAGTTTACATTTTTAGATGAAATTGAAGATATATCAATATTGACTGCACTACCAATCGCAACGAAATAATCAAAATCAGCCCGGCATTTCACTCGCAAAGACGTAACAAACAGACAGACGAACATACATTTACACAGATTTACAATATATTATTAGTCGGGGATAGCATTTTATTTTTGTTTCCGGTAATTTGGGCACGTTCAGATTGACGCAGCATCAAAATACCGCACATGTCTAAACAAGCCTAGTACTGTTCAGACTGTCGCGAATAAGAGAGCGAACATTAGTACCGCCCGCCCTCTTAAAGTAATTCCAATCTGCATTGGAAACTTTTGCGACAGTATGAACCCACCATTATTCATCATTGTTAAGAACATCAAATTAATATAATAGAAAATCTTAAACACTATTTATTATGGGAAGAACGATATGCGAAATTGATTTTTGTATGTACGAAAACCCGACCTGGGCCAGCGTGGTGGACTATGGAACGAACCCCTCTCGCATTGGGAGAGGCTGGTGCCTGCCAGTGAGATAGTAATGACGACTTGTTGTAGCAGTGTCAGCGTAGGTTACTCGGCTCCTGCACCGAATAGTTGCGGGTTCGACTCCCGTTGCGACAAATTCGAAAACGGACTTTTCATAATTTCCCCAGGTCTGGGTGTCACCGGGATCGCCCCCAGTCCATTGTATGGTACCCATAGTACAAACGTTGCTTACTTTGGTACCATACAGTTGGGTGTGGTCTGGCGATAATATTTATTTGTTACAGCTAATTATTATTGTTATTAGAATATATTTTTTTTACATTTTCGACTGCCCGTAACTTGTGTCAAATATATTGGAATGACAGCCGGGAGTGACAGCTTAACTTGCCTTTCGGAGACACCTTAACAAGTGCTGTGATTAAACTCGTTTGCAAAAAACTTGAGTGCAAATATCGCTAGATTAACACCAACTGTATGGTCCCAAACTAAGCAACGCTTGTACTATGGGTACCGTACAATGGACTGGGGGCGATCCCGGTGACAACCAGACCGGGGCGAATGTTGATAAGGACATTTCCTTTGCCCTGGCGGGAATCAAACCCAAAGCGATGCAATCAAGCGGTCCTATCTGAAGTAATATACAGGTTGAAACAGAAAGGGTATACTTTTTTTTTCAATACTTAACTATGTCATTCTAAAACTATCAGCTTTGGAGGAAACTTGGAAAACAAAAGGTGTTACAGGGATACAGCTGTTGACAGATTTCATAAGTCAGCAAAACGTTTAGAACTTCAACTGTCCCACAAAGCCGATAGTTTTAGATTTACAAAGTAAAGTTGCGAAAATAATAGTATACCCTTTCTGTTTCACCTAGTATTACAGTCATTTCATATCTCGAAGACGCGTGAATTATTGCAAATTCAACCATAATGCCAGTTGCATAAGAGTCACAGCACGCCGGCTTTCTTAAAACGAACGTACTACAACCAATCATATACTATATCTCTGCTGTCCCATATCTAGGTATTAAGCGTAATACAAAACACAATTTCGGGTGAAAAAAATTAATAACTAAATTAAATTAATAAAGTTACTTAAACAATTTACACTTAGGTTTAGTTACGACCACGCTAAAGGTCGTCGCACACTCGGCGCGTTGGTATTGATTTTGCTTTAGTTTAGTTTGAAATAAATAATATTATTTTTGATAGCGGATTGGTTAAGCACGCGTCTTGCGGGCACCAGGTCCCGGGTTCAAACCCCGGCTCGCACCTCTGGGTTTCCGAAATGTATATGCGAATCAAAATTTATATATGATTATCACTCGCTTACGGTGAAGAAAAACATCGTGAGGAAACCTGCATGTTTCAGACAATCTAACCAATTTTCGAATGACATAAAAAAAATTATCCAATGTTTTTTTATGCTCCCAAGGAATTTATCTAAGTCTGACAAAGTAAAGCGACCATTTTAAACTAAGGATCTATGCTTACGGCACCAAATACATATTTTTGACATATCGACATATATTTTACACTGGAACTGTCTTCGCAGTTAGGACACAGGTGGTCTGAAAATACCGTAAAGTCGAAACTAAAGCCTGTAACTTCTTTGCCGGAACGTCGAGTGTGCGATGACCTTAAGCTCTGATCCAGACGCGGACCTACAGCTACAAACGCTACAAACATAGCTGTCACTGACCTCTATTGTATCCCTTTTTAAAACCTTTAATACTTCAACTGTGCCACAAAGCCGATAGTTTTAGATTTACAATGTAAAGTTGCAAAGAAATAGTATACCCTTTTTGTTTCACCTAGTGCATAGATTGTATTAGTTTGAATTGTCAACTAGTATACATATGAAATCCTCATTAATACCATAGAGCTTAGACTCCGCTGTTTTTAATATAGGTCAGTAGCAGGCCCTACGTCTGAACAGGGCCGTGTAAAGTCAAAGGAGTCGCGTTCAACTAAAGAGTTATAATTAACAAAAAAATATAAAAAATCATCAAAAATCATTCTAAAGACTACTTTATAAAGGACATAAAATGACTAGTTCCAGAGTGTTGAGATCCGCCGCGATCGTTCCTTTGACTTTGTGTCGCGATGTGTGTCTGTACTGAACATTTGAGACTCATATTAATAAATCGATCTCAAATCTGAGAGCGATCTTGGAAATGCCATGCTTATGTCATACTAGCTGTGCCCGCGACATGGAATTTGAATTGTCAATTAAGTGAAAATCCCGTCAAAATCGGTCCAGCCGTTTCGGAGATACTCTTGGATTTCATGTGAATTTTCTTTTAGACGCGGTACCCTAATTGTATTTTTTAAAAATTAAACTCCTATCCTAAGTTACTCCTTACAACATCAGCTATCTTCCAGCGAAAGTCCCGTCAAAATCGGTCCAGCCGTTTCGGAGATTACCCGGAACAAACATACAGACAGACAAACAAAAAAAATTTTTTATCGCGTTTTTGTTATAAGTGCCCTATGTACTTTCATATTATGCATTTAGTGAAAATCTGTTATTTTGATATCACAAACAGACACTCCAGTTTTATTTATTTGTATAGAAGACTACTACAAAATGACATGTCAAATGCGTCCTCAAGGTCAAGACCGCTTTCAAACTTGAGATCAATTTATTAATACGGATTTACATCCTCCAAATCTCCCCCGCCCGCTTGTGGGAGACGTCCGGGCTGGAACGAACGACATTAACCTTGGTTACTGTGACGTTACCTTCTCTACTCAGAAGCGAAGTCACTCTCTAACGCTTGTACTTGCTGTCCAGATCCCCCCTAGTTCGGAGGGGAGGCGATGGGATCTTCAACGCAGACACACACCGTCGTGTATTGCTATATGTATATATGTATGTACATTATGTATGTACGTGTGTTTAGCGGCGTCCGTTCCTGGTGTCCGGGTGCGGCCGCCGCGGGTGGTTTAATACTGTAACGGAAAACATGAATAATTATAAATAACTAGTATTCCCGTTGTAATGGTCGAAATTCGTCCATAGTTCATTTAAATTTAAATTTTAAACGTCATTAAGGTTTTATTGTCAAAGACTTTTTGATACTGGCACGCAGAATGCACTATGGAAGTCCGAAAATAAAACTGTCACCGTTTGTCAGTCAGACAGAGTCGGTGTGGAGGTTACAAATGTGTGTGTGTCAATTCATGGTGGTGTGTGTAATATTTTATTTATTGATTTTAATGTGTTTCTAAGTATTATAATAGAAAAACATTAGCAATCTGCACTCCTTCTCTATATAAACTATAAGTGTGCCAAATTTCATACTCCTCCGTCCGCGCAATATTCGTAAAAAGTGGTACAAAGTTTTTTCTTCACGTATTAATATATCTGTCGCCGCCAAATTGCTTAATTCGCCGTTCAATTAACAGCCTAGGCACTTAACTAAACAGCGCCGTTCAACTAACGGCCTGAATGATATTCAGCCGTATCGTCTATTACAACATTTAATAAACTGGCTGGCTAATGCTTAGGCAACTGGTTGACATTTAAGTACTACAAAACTTTTTCAAAATACTACCCAAGCAGAACGACCTGGATGGGTTTAGGTTAGGGTAATTTTTTTTATGACCCCACAGAAACCCCACCCGGCAAGTAGGTTCGGTGGATCTAAAAAAATCGTAAAAAACCTAAGTACCTAATAAAATTATTCCATCAAAGTTGTTTTTTTCCGACGCCATCTTGACCAAAGAGAATATAGAATATAGATATATTGACAGTTTGGTGAGTTTCGGCGCTAGGTGGCAGAAAGTAGAACTAAATTAAAATGAACAGGCTAGGCAGGTAATTAAACGGCTAGGCAAGTAGTTAAACGTCATCGATCCAAGTCATTTGCCTAGCTGTTTGATCAAATGGCTGAATATCATGCAGGCCACTAGTTGAACGGCGCCGTTTAGTTAAGTGCCTAGGCTGTTAATTGAACGGCGAATTAAGCTAGTTGGCGGCGAGATATCGATAATATCGCCAGACTGACACACCAACTGTACGGTCCCAAACTAAGCAACGCTTGTACTATGGGTACCTATAATGGACTGGGGGCGATCCCAGTGACACCCAGAACGGGGCAAATTACGAAAAGGCCATTTCCGAAATTTGCCCCGGCGGGAATCAAACCCGCAACCACCATGTGCAGTGAGCCGAGCGGCCTGCGCTCGAACCACTGCGCCAAACGGTCGTCAATATGTTTACAATTATTTAAAGTGGGGTTTACCTGGGTGAACTGGGGCGGGCGACCGCGCGCACCACGCGCCCGGCGACATCTGGCGGCAACGACAAATTCAAATCGTTAATTTTGTTCAGGCCTGCGGGGGCACTTACAAATTGTCACATTAACCTTATTTCTTTTCTTATATCTACCACCGGATCGGAACGCGACCTCGACTGAGAAGATCCGGCAAGAAACTCAGCGGGCTTGTCTTTTTACATTTGTTATATTTTTAAAAACTTTTTTTTATCGCCAGTTGCTTTTATACAGTAAAGACGATAATTTTCAAACGGCTGAACCGATTTTCATGAAACATAGCTAAGAAAACTCTCGATCAGAATACCTGTCTAAAAAAAAACAATATTAAAATCGGTTCATCCGCTTGGGCGCTACGATGCCACAGACACGCAGATACACATGTTATACTTATAACACCCCACTTTTTTCATCGGGGGTTAATAACCTGTCAAACGCTTACTTAAGACCACCGACCTCAAGTCCAGGAGCGAGCTTAAGTATGCTTTCGACATGTCATTTTATACTGGAATGACATAAGAATTACACTTCCAACTTCACTCTCGGACTTGAGATTAATTCATTAAAAAAATACGTACCTTAGAGCTTAAAATCTGATCAATTATTAAAAGGTACAACAAACGTTGTTGCTTATTATGATGTTTGTAATACAAAGTGTTAGAGACTTCGTAACGAAAACTGATGCCATGGATTCAACTCATGATTCTGGACCCCACAGAGATGGAAATATCCGTCGATATTTTCATGAATTATGCCCCAAATTTATCAACATTTTATAATTGATTTTACCATGAAAACAATATACAAATCTATCTTAACTTGATTTTTAAATATATACATCGATAATTAATACTATTTAAAACAAAACTGCAATGTAAAATAATTAACCTAAATTGAAAATTTAAAAACCCCCGATGCGACGACCTTTTCGTCAAATTTATACAATAATCAACAGAAAATCTGTGTAAAGTATGAGACATTATTTTGTTATGACATTATACTAATTGACATTAGAATAGACAACGAATCTAAATATTGATGCCACGGAGGATTAATTCCTAGTAAAATATTATCAATTATGATTCAATTTCATGTAATAGCTCTGGTTGAGGTGGACGGAAGCAGCCCAGGGGAAGAATTTTCAATAACGCTAAAATTATTTTAAATTAGATATGTTTTTTTATATTTATTCTCAATGGCGGAGCAGCGCCCTCTAGAATTATAATAACGTAATATTCCATGACTATTATCAAAACAAACAAAATTTAACGCATGCGCGTATCCATCATTTGACACGTGACTTATGGAACGTCTTTAGTTCATTCATACACAAATCTCATATAAAAATTGATAAAATATACATTTTTTCCAGAATCAGGGAAACTTTTCATATTTATAATATTGTAAAAAGCCGATTCAGACTATTACGATCATTTAAAAATAGAATAAATCTAAATCCAATAATCTCATATTTCGATTGGATTCGAGCCGTGGAAGTTGGTTTTGACCGTGAATGTGGTTTTTTAACCTACAAAAGAGCTGATGATCTTCAAACGGCTGAACCGATTTTGATGAAACATAGCTAAGAACACTCTCGATCAGAATACCTATCTAACAAAAGAAACACAATTGAAATCGGTTCATCAGCTTGGGCGCTACGTTGCCACAGACAGACACACAGATACACAGATACACATGTTAAACTTATAACACCCCTCTTTTTTCGTCGGGGGTTAATAAAATTCAATGCGCGCTAATAAGGAGGAAAATATATAGAGGTTGAAACAGAAAGGGTAAACTTTTTTTTCAAAACATAACTTTGTAATTCTAAAACTATCAGCTTTGGAGGAAACTTGAAAAACAAAAGGTGTTACAGGGATACAGCTGTTGACAGATTTCACAAGTTTACAAAACCTTTAGTACTTCAACTGTCACACAGAGCCGATAGTTTTGGAATTACAAAGTAAAACTTTGAAAAATAAAGTAGAATTTTTCTGTTTCAACCTGTAGTGGCAACCGACCTGTCTAAACAAATAGGGTTGTCTGTAGATCGGCAGGGCTCCGCCGCGCTGGGCGGGGTCTGCGGCGGCGGGCTTGTCGCGGGGCTCCCGGCGCGGCTCGTACCGCGGCTCGTGACGCGGCTCGTGACGCGGCTCGTGACGCGGCTCGTCCTCGCGCCGCCGCTCGCGGCTCCACTCGCACCGGTCCGATCTACGGCCATCCTGATCTGTACACACCAAAATAGATAGATATTGTTGCGACCTTGAAACTGTTTAGTCAAATATCTCGAAGAATACTTATCCTACCAACTTGAGACAAAAACGCATTGCTAGTCTAGATGTACTCTATGGATTCGTAAAGAAAAGTCTGGAAAATTCGACAAATGTTCAACCACCATAAACTCAAGCGTAGGTATGTAGGTATAAGGTCAACGCCCTTGCGTTATCGGCGGGTCGTCTCGAACGAACACAAAGGAAAGCCGACGATGTGCACCATTCTATTCCGATTATTATTACTTGCAAGTTTATTATATTTGAGCCCTTTTTTAACGTCCCACGTCTGGACACGGGCCTCCCCTCAATACGAGGGGGATTCGGGCCATAATCCACCACGCTGGCCCAGTGCGGGTTGGTGGATTTCACGTGGCTTATGAAAATTGGTTACATATTCTAAGACATGCCAGGTTTCCCCACGATGTTTTCCTTCACCGTAAGCAAGTGGTAACCATATAGAAATTATGATTCGCAAATAGATTTCGTACAACCCAGCGGCGCGAGTAGGGGTTGGAGCCCGGGACCTGGTGCACGCAAGTCGAGTGCTTAACCAATCGGCTATCACTGCTAGCTGTACAAGTAATGAAATATGCGCTCACTTGTATTCTTAGCTTGCATGTTCCTTATGGAGTTGACGATGGCGCGCGCCGCCGAGCTGAGCTGGGAGTCGTCGTTGGCGGGCCGCCTGACCACACATAATTATTGTTAATAAATAAGTATAAAAATACTATAAATGAATATTGCCAGACTGACACACCAACTGGTCGCTGGCTGGAGCGCACTTGCGCTCGCCCTCAGTCCGGGTGAAGTTGTTATGGCCACTCTGGCCAACAACATATAGTCAATTCAAAAAAAAAAAACCCAACTGGTCGGTCCCAAATAACTCCCCCCGACCACTCCCCCCTGCCGTTGTACTTGTGTGGGGGGAGGCAGCTGCCGAGCAGCCCCCCGACCACTCCCCTCTGCCGTTGTACTCGTGTGGGGGGAGGAAGCTGCCAAGCAGCCCCCCGACCACTCCCCCCTGCCGTTGTACTTGTGCGGGGGGAGGCAGCTGCCGAGCAGTCCCCCGACCACTCCCCCCTGCCGTTGTACTTGTGCGGGGGGAGGCAGCTGCCGAGCAGCCCTCCGACCACTCCCCCCTGCCGTTGTACTTATGCGGGGGTAGGCAGCTGCCGAGCAGCCCCCCGACCACTCCCCCCTGTGTACTTGTGCGGGGGGCAGCTGCCGAGCAGCCCCTTCCACCGCTCCCCACTGCCCCCGACTCACCCGGCCACCCTGCCGTTGTACTTGTGCGGGGGGCAGCTGCCGAGCAGCCCCTTCCACCGCTCCCCCCCTGCCCCCGACTCACCCGGCCACCCTGCCGTTGTACTTGTGCGGGGGGCAGCTGCCGAGCAGCCCCTTCCACCGCTCCCCCCTGCTCCCGACTCACCCGGCCACCCTGCCGTTGTACTTGTGCGGGGGGCAGCTGCCGAGCAGCCCCTTCCACCGCTCCCCCCTGCCCCCGACTCACCCGGCCACCCTGCCATTGTACTTGTGCGGGGGGGCAGCTGCCGAGCAGCCCCTTCCACCGCTCCCCCCCGGCCCCCGACTCACCCGGCCACCCTGCCGTTGTACTTGTGCGGGGGGCAGCTGCCGAGCAGCCCCTTCCACCGCTCCCCCCTGCCCCCGACTCACCCGGCCACCCTGCCATTGTACTTGTGCGGGGGGCAGCTGCCGAGCAGCCCCTTCCACCGCTCCCCCCTGCCCCCGACTCACCCGGCCACCCTGCCGTTGTACTTGTGCGGGGGGCAGCTGCCGAGCAGCCCCTTCCACCGCTCCCCCCTGCCCCCGACTCACCCGGCCACCCTGCCGTTGTACTTGTGCGGGGGGCAGCTGCCGAGCAGTCCCCCCCCACCACCCCTCCTCCTCCAGTCCTCGCGCCGCTGCCGCTCCGGGTCCCGCGTGTTAAGCTGGGCCATCTGGTTCTTGATCTGTTGTATCTTGGCGGCGATCTCGGCGTTTTTCTCGTCGTAAGGCACTTTCTCTTCCTGTTCAAAAGAAGAAGAAAATGGGACTTGCTAGACTTTAACGAACGACATTTTTGATGTTTCACATTGATTTGCGCATTTCGGCAGTAAAATCGACCAGTTTGCCGTCACGGCAAACGGCATGACGCTCTCTCATGCCGTCACGCGCCCTCTAGACCAGCGCTCTCGACCCCTTTACGTTGAGTGCGCGCGCGCATACTATACACTATACATGTTTTACATCTGCCCGGCGTCCCGTGACGGACAATTCTTTAATTTTAATAGTTTTACGAATGTTGCCCTCGGCTCCGCGCGCGTGTTATTACAATAAATAAAAGTAAGTCTAAGTTACTCCCTAGAACATGAGCCATCTGTCAGTGAGAGTTCTATCGAAATCGGTCCATCCGTTTCGGATATTAGCCGGAACCGGTACTGAAATGTAAATGTTTAATATGAACATATCATACTAATATTATTTCCGATCCGGTGGTAGATTTACCCTCGCCACCTCTCCTGGCAGCGGCCCAAGCCGAGGTCGTGTCCCTAGTGACGCCCTTGAGCTAGCTGCCCCCCTGCCCCTATGGCTGGAGCGCACTTGCGCTCGCCCTCTGTCCGGGTGAAGTTGTTATGGCCACTCTGGCCAACAACATATAGTCAATTCAAAAAAAAAAAAAAAAAACTAATATTATAAAGAGGAAAACTATGTTTGTTTGATTGTAATGAATAGGCTCCGAAACTACTGAACCGATTTGAAAAATTCTTTCACTGTTGGGGAGCTACACTATCCCCGGGTGACATAGACTATAATATATTTACAAAAAAATTTGGGATCCTTACTAAAACTCGAATAATGTAACCGCAATGTACCCGTGCGAAGCCGGGGCGGGCCGCTAGTTTATAATATGTCCAGTAGTGTTATTGATAATTTCCGGCGTGTTACCTGCGAGGGCGTGGCCCGGGCGGAGGCGGCGCGGTCTGGGCGGGCGGGCGCGGGGGCGGGGGCGGCGGGGGCGGGGGCGGGCGGCGGGTACAGCGCCCCGCACGCCCCGTACCCCGGCACCATCTGCGCGAAACATACGATGTTAGATCATCATTAATTTGAGAGCGATGCTCTTGTCGGTGGAGTTTTTTCCATTTACTGCGATTTTCTCCCAGTTCTTTGACCATTTGATACGACACGACATTCACTTTTTCCTTCACTTGGTCGAAATAGCTTCTCCTAGGTCGATTTTAGATACGATCTAGGATTTTGTGTGAAGATGGATGAGAGATAAGCTTTTTTGTTTTTTACGTCATTTTTAATTTTAATGTTTAAATTTCTTTATTTTTTACACACTTTACGACTTATATTTGTATGGAATTTCCTTGTTTTTTTATTATTATTATTACTTTGAACTGTACAACGCCTTAAATGTATATCTGTAAAGTCGTTCATGTACGTATAAATAAATAAATAAATAAATACGCTGATAAACTTCCTTTATTTCACGAAGACACGTGAAAAGCAGGGGAGGCTTTACAAATTTCCAAAGTATACGCTGTAATTTTTTTTTACCGCCCTTGCCTCAACAATTATCATTTCCTAGATTATGTTTACAATCGAAAAAAATCGTTGAAATTGCACGTCAAATAGTCACCGGCAAAATTTGTCGCAGAGTTCTATCTGGAAACATCAGAAAACCGTCATGCGGAAACCTTTTTGATTTCGATGAGGTAAAAAAAAAAATTGGTCCCCAAATTTGCCGCCATAGGCTCCAGCCTGCTCTGCCTGCTGGTAAATCCGCCACGGGTGAAAAGTTTATAAATATCGCCAGACTGACACACCAACTGTATGGTCCGAAACTAAGCAGCGCTTGTACTATGGGTACCGTACAATGGACGGGTAGCGATCCCGATGACACCCAGACCGGGGTAAATAACGAAAAGGCCATTGCCGAAATTAGCCCCGACGGGAAAAGTTCTCTGACAAGTGTTTTGGATGCACAAAATGTTTAGTTTTATTTTTAAAAACAGATTTTTACATTTTTGTTTACAATGAAAATGAAATAGTACATTGTTACATGAGTGGTGAAAGTTACTTATTTTGTCCCGAGACGGGGTTTGGCGCCCGAGCGTAGCGAGGGCGCTAATAGTTCGAGGGACAAAATAAGTCTTTCACCCGAGGTAAACACTGTGCTTTTCATTACGAATACAAGGAAAATAAAATTAAAAACAGGAATTGGCTAAAGAAATAATACAAGGAAGTATAAACAATACTCTACAACTCGAAAAAAAATCGGATTGCCGCCTATTTTGTTTTTTTTTTCGTTGGCCGGCCAACTTCATTATTTAGCCATTATTTTTCATTTTCATCTTTAAATATTTTGCCCAAATCTATGTTATTTTAAAGAAATTGTTGAAACTAAATTATAATGAAGTCATTTAAAAATATATATTCTTGAATTAATACTTAACTTTATGTTATTTCAATTTTACATCGTGCTGTAATTGAGTGACTGTAGAAAAAGTTTGAACATGGTTCCATAGAAATGTGAAAATGGAACTAGTTTTTTTTTTTTATAATTTGACAGCTGTCAGTTGAAAGCGAAACTCCCGGGCCTGAAAAGTATTACTTTCAACCCGCTTCTCAGGCAACTTCAGACCTACTTTCAGAGTATGAGTAATGAAAAAATATTTTTTAAATATAGTGGTTTTTATTTCTAACCTTGGAGTTCAAAAAATGTTCAATGGAATCGCACTATCCAGTCACCTGAATACCTCACTTACGAGAGAACTTTTTCACAGTGGACGTTACAAAGGGGTTTTTCAAAATAACTAACTCCTACCGCAAGCCACATTAAGGAGCTCCGTTCCAAACTAACGTAATGTACTAACGAGTACCGCAGCGGAATACCTGGGGGTAGACGATGTTGTAGTGGGGGTAGTGCTGCGGCTGCGGGTAGTGGGCGGGCACCACGGGGTAGAGCTCCGGCAGCATCACCTTGGCCGCGCCCACGCCCCCCCACGGCAGCGCCTCCTGGTACTGGACAGACTAGTACACTGTCTTACTCCTTGCTAGCACCCGGTGGAGCGTTCACACAAAACATGCAGGGTGTAAGGGGCATCGCGACGAAAACTGATGCCATGGATTGGATGCCCCAGAGTTGGAAATTTCCGGCGATGTTTTCCAGGAAGTTTTTTCCAGGAATTATGCACAATTTTTTTCAGAATTTTTATATTGATTTTAGCATAAAATGCACGCTCCAGCGTATTGTGTTTATATGTTAAATAGTAATGATTTATTTATTTATTTAAAATCACTTGACATAAATTGCATGCTAATCAATTTATAAATGCTGAAAATTTTGACCATAATTCATGAAAATTTCGATGGAATATTCCAACTCTGGGGAGACCAGAATCATGAGTTGGGTCCATGGTATCACCATGATGCTACTCTAAGCAACACTAATACCAATCATTACTTTTTTATGTATCTTAAAGATAGCAATACTAGTTCATAATATTATTAGTAGTCCCGTTAGCCTCTTCAGCTAAGCTAAATGTTTGCAATAGGAGTCTGCTCAGCAATAGTTCCTTGCCGGCTTCTCAGTGGAAGCGGCATTCCGAGCCGGCGGTAGATTCTGACTATTCATAAATGCTTTGTAGGGCCTACATGAATAAAAATGATGTTGAATAAGATTTGGTTAAGCTGTTACCGGGTACGGTTGTATGTGCGGCTGCGGCAGCAGCAGGCCGCCGGGGCAGGCCTGCTCCAGCGGGACGTACGGCGCGCTGTAGCTGGCACACAGACATAAACAATCATTAGCATATTACAATTATTATCAATAATTAACTTCATACTCCCGGACGCGAAATTGTATAAACAATAAAATATTAAGACTGAGACATATATAAAAATAAGCAGTGATAGCCGATTGGTTAAGCACGCGTCTTGCGGGCACCAGGTCCTGGGTTCAAACCCCGGCTCGCACCTCTGGGTTTTTCGAAATCTATGTGCGAATCATAGTTTCTATATGATTATCACTCGCTTACGGTGAAGGAAAACGTCGTGAGGAAACCTGCTTGTCTCTAGAAAATCCACCGGGTGTTAAGCGGTTACCGTAGTCTATACTAGGTGAAACAAAAATGGTATACAATTTTTTACAACTTATCTTTGTAAATCTAAAACTATCGGCTTTGTGGGACAGTTGAAGTACTAAAGGTTTTGTAGACTTATGAAATCTGTCAACAGCTGTATCCCTGTAACACCTTTTGTTTTTGAAGTTTCCTCCCAAAGCTGATAGTTTAAGAATTACAAAGTCAAGTTTAAAAAAAAAAGTACATCCTTTATGTTTCAACCTGCATAAAAAAAAAATGGGACCAGTCCCGCCATCACTCACTCCTGTAAGCCAGGATCGACAATGGTGACCAATAATGAAGTCGAGGTTTGATCCTCGACGAGTCCCGAGGACAAGTTAAATTGTCTTGGAACCCGCACGAATTTAATAGAAAGAAATAATAGGAGGAGTTGGAAGATAAAAATCCACCTTTATAAAAATATATTGATACTAGCTGTGCCCACGGACTTCGTCCGCGTAGTATTTAACGCAACAAAAATTTCGGGATTATCGGGATAAAAAGTAACTATCTGTGTTCCAAATTTCATCCAAATCCGTTCAGTAGTTTTTGCGTGAAGGAGTAACAAACATACATACATACATCCACACTCACAAACTTTCACATTTATATTATTAGTAGGATATAAAATCTTCCTTTGTTATTGTTCGACAAACAAGCGTACGCACCACTGGATGTTAAGCAGTTACCGTAGCCTATAGATGCTTGTAATACCAAGGGCATTGCTCGCACGTTGCGTTGCCAACTTGACACAAATGGACGGGTAGCTTAGGATTCCGTCTATCTCACTCACCACACGAAACGCGGCTACAAAATAACAACTTTACAACAATCTTCTGTGAGAGCTCGGTACTGCCCCAGTTAGCCAGCCCGGTATATCAGCTATAGGCTACTAACCTAACCTATCCCTTTCGCGATACGACTTACTAGTTTAAGAAATTATTTTGACATTAATCCTACTAATATTATAAATGCGAAAGTTTGTGAGTGTGGAATTGTAGATGTATGTTTGTTACTTTTTCACGCAAAAACTACTGAACGGATTCGGATGAAATTTGGAACGCACATAGGATACTTTTTATACCGATTATCCCGAATTTTTGTTAAGTTAAATACTACGCGGACGAAGTCGCGGGCACAGCTAGTCCTACTAATATTATAAATGTGAAAGTTTGTGAGTGTGGATGTATGTATGTATGTATGTTTGTTACTCCTTCACGTAAAAACTACTGAACGGATTTGGATGAAATTTGGAACACAGATAGTTTATAACCGGGATTAACATAAAGGATACTTTTTATCCCGATAATCCCGATTTTTTTGTTATGTTAAATACTATGCGGACGACGTCGGGGGGCACAGCTAGTAATTAATAATTGTAACCCCACTGAGGAGGGTTTGGCTGAAAATCAGCGCTGGAGGAGTCTCGTTCTTCCCTGGCACATGCTGAGCCAATACCTTTCGGCACAGTGTGTCGAATAAATGTTTATTTATTTCTTCCTATTAATATGTGTAGATAACGAATTCAAATTCAAACTCAAAGCGTTTATTTTGTTTAGGCCTACGGGGGACTTACAAATTGTCAATTTTACATATTATTTTTTTTCCTTATATCTACAACCGGATCGGAACGCGACCTCGACTGAGAAGATCCGGCAAGAAACTCAGCGGGCTTGTCTTTGGAATGGTTACAATGTTTGGTTGGGTGGTGGGTGGGTTACCTCCTCTGGTGCAGCGGGGCGGGGTCCGCGCAGGCGCCGCACGCCGACACGTACTCCAGCGCCGCGTACGGGTAGCTCGGGTCTGCGGACAAATCATATCAACTAATTAGCCTTGGCCCGGCGGCTTTACAACAAACAGACAGACAAAAATAGCACACTGTTACCCAAGGGGTGAAGGTAATTGACGACCGCTTGGCGCAGTGGTTCGAGCGTAGGCCGCTCGGCTCACTGCACATGGTGGTCGCGGGTTCGATTCACGCCGGGGCAAAATTCGGAAATGGCCTTTTCGTAATTTACCCTGGTCTGGGTGTTACTGGGATCGCCCCCAGTCCATTGTACGGTACCCATAGTACAATAGTACAAGCTTTGCTTAGTTTGGGATCGTACAGTTGGTGTGTCTGTCTGGCGATATTATATTATTTATTAATTCACCCGAGGTAAACACTGTGCTTTTCATTACGAATACAAGAAAAGTAAAAATAAAAACAGGAATTAGCTAAATAAATAATACAAGTATGAACAATACATCTCGAAAAAACGAATGAAGGTCGGATTGCCATTTGCCGCCTATTTTGTTTTATTTCCGTTGGCCTGGTTCGATAGAAATGTCAAAATAGAACTAATTTATTTTTAATAATTTGACAGCTGTCAGTTGAAAGATATTCTCCCTAGGGCTGAAAAGTATTACTTTCAACCCGCTCCTCAGGCATTCTTTAGACCTGCTTTCCGAGTGTGAGTAATTAAATACCCGGTACAGTGAACCACTGCGACACGCGGTCGTAAAACCAGTTACATAGTTCGTACTATATGTCATACCAATTCTGAATGTGTTGTCTGTGGCGTGGGGGGAGGGCGCCAGCTTCTGGTCCTCCGGGGGGGGCGCCAGGGGCTGGTACACCGGCTGGAGGGGCTGCTCCTGGGTATCATTCAATATCTATTATACTAGGTGAAACATAAAGGGTATACTTTTTTTTTCAAAACTTAACTTTGTAATTCTAAAACTATCAGCTTTGGAGGAAACTTGAAATACAAAAGGTGTTACAGGGATACATCTGTTGACAGATTTCATAAGTCTACCAATCATTTAGTACTTCAACTGTCCCACAAAACCGATAGTTTTAGATTTACAAAGTTAAGTTTCAATAAAATTAGTATACCCTTTTTGTTTCACCTAGTATTAGGTATAATATATTTATTTAGAAAACTCAACAGACATCCAACTCAAATTCAAAATTGTTTTTACTAATGTAAGCCAACAAAGCATTTCTGAATAGTCAGAATCTACCGCCGGCTCGGAATGCTGCTTCTACTGAGAAGAGCCGGCAAAAACTCAATGGTTACTCTTTTCAATGAATAAAAGATGGTGTACATTCTCAGGAACAGCAACAGAATGTGAGCGGGCAACACCGTTGACACTAAATAAGTCAATAGTAATCAAATCTTACTCAGATTTGGGTATTTCAATTAGAAAGCTAGTTTAATGAGGTGTGCATACCTACTCCCAACTTACATCAATTTAAACGTTTACAAACCAAAATAATAATAATAATAAATAAAACAGAGGTGGATAAGAAAATAATTGCTTTGGTGTGATGCCTTGCATGCTACATAAATGAATAGGGTTGAGAAGACTCAGTGGAAGCGGCATTCCGAGCCGGCGGTAGATTCTGACTATTCATAAATGCTTTGTTGGCTTACATGAATAAAAACAATTTTGAGTTTGAGTTTTGACAAAAGTCGTGACCAGATATTTGTTAGCTACCATGCCCAGTATTAGCCTTACAAAGGGTTACTGATAAAACACTAACAACCTTGCAGGATTGTATTACTAACATCATAAATACAACTTATGTTCTATAGACTTTAAAAAAAAAATACATTTACGAAAAAAACATACATTCAAGATGATCGAACACAATTATATACGTCCGAATTACAGAATATCGTTACAAAGACACGTGTGAGGCGACGCGTTCATAGACATCGTAATATTTAGAGCGTTGAATTTAAACTGAATTTAGTTTTGTATGTAACTTTGATGAATAGGTCATATTATGTGAACCAAAAAGGTTATACAATTTTTTTTGCAACTTAACTTTGTAAATCTCAAACTATCGGCTTTGTGTGACAGTTGAGGTTCTAAAGGTTTTGTAGCATTATGAAATCTGTCAACAGCTGTATTCCTATAACACCTTTTGTTATTCAAGTTTCCTCCAAAGCCATAGTTTTAGAATTACAAAGTTAAGTTTTGAAAAAAAAAAGTATACCCGTTCCGTTTCAACCTGTATATGCCAGAAGTTGTTGTTTATAATGTTAGTGGTAATACCCACAGTCCTGGGAGGTTGTTGGTGTTTTACCAGTAACCCCTGTGCATGTCCTCACCACTCTGTACTGGTATTGGTAGTTCTGCGGCACGGCGGTCGGGTACACCATGTTGGTCAACGACATTGGACCTGGTACAATACGACATACATCATATTAGCTGTTATCTATACTAATATTATAAAGAGGAAATATTTGATTGTTTGTTTGTATTGAATAAGCTCCGAAACTACTGAACCGATTTTGATGAAATTTCTATGGGGCCAATCGGGAAGGGCATTTTTTTTTCAAATAAACATGTAAATGAAAACTCAGTGCGCGTTCGAGCATATTAAGTTTTAGATTTACATTACAGATTTATGTCTTAAACAATAATTATTTTTTTTTATTTTAAATTATTTTAAGATAAATTTGTATAATGATATATTACAATAAAATCAATTTCAAAATGCTGAAAATAAGCATATATCATGAAAGTATCGAGGGAAAATTCCATCTCTGTGGGGTCCAGAATCATGAGTTGAATCCATGGCATCAGGTTTCGTTACGATGCCTCTTAGGGCCTGTGCATACCCACCATGTTTTTTAAACGCACCGTCGACCCGCGTTTTAGAATAGTGCGTCGATAGCGCTCTATTATCCTACAAAAGTCTACAGTCTAAAGTCGTCAGGCTGCGTCTGACTCGCGTGCGTATCGCGTCTGTATCGCTACAAACGCGAGTCGACGACGGCGCGTTTAATAAACGTGGTGTGCACAGGCCTTTACACCCTGAATATGTATTTATCCTCACGCATGTTGTGTTCAGGCGCGGGGCGGGGCGGCGGCGGCTGCGGGGGCTGGTACGGGTACTGCAACAAGCACACGTCATATACATCAAATACACCTCTCCAGACTCCCATTAATAAATCAATCTCAAGACAATAATCGGGGAGGATAAAAAAGGGGAGGCCTTTGCCCAGCAGTGGGACATAAAATAGGCTATAATTCTTTTATCTATACACTATAAAAATAACACCTTTTCACTAAATGCATATGAAAGTACATACGACACGTATAACAGAAACGCGATTTAAAAATGTTTTGTCTGTCTGTCTGTGAGTTTGTTCCGGGTAATCTCCGAAACGGCTGGACCGATTTTGACGGGACTTTCACTGGCAGATAGCTGATGTTTTAAGGAGTAACTTAGGCGAATTTTATTTTAGAACAAAAATAAATAATTAAACGGGGTCCTGGCGCGCGGGCTTAGAACGCGGGAGCGGGCTTTTTTGTTAAGTTAAATTCCACGCGGACGAAGTCCAGCTAGTTAAAAACAATATCGCCAGACTGACACACCAACTCTAGGTCCTAAACTAAGCACCGCTTGTACTATGGGTGCCGTACAATGGACTGGGGGCGATTCTGGTGACACCCAGGCCTGGGCAAATAACGACAAGGCAATTTCCGAAATTTGCCCCGGTGGGAATCGAACCCGCAACCACAATGTGCAATGAGCCGAGCTGCCTGCGCTCGAACCACTCGCCAAGCGGTCGTTCAAGTTTGTATGTACATTCTGTTCCGAGATCCACACGGACACAGTCGTGGGTAAAAACTAGTACATATATGTAGCTAGCGACCCGCCCCGGCTTCGCACGCGTATTTTTATTAGTGCTTCTCTATTACCTATATTATACACTAGCTGTGCCCCCCGACTTCGTCCGCGTAGTATTTAACGTAACATAAATTTCGGGATTATCGAGATAAAAAGCATCCTATATGTTAATCCCGGTTATAAACTATCTGTGTTCCAAATTTCATCCAAATCCGTTCAGTAGTTTTTGCGTGAAGGAGTAACAAACATACATACATGCATACATACATCCACACTCACAAACTTTCACATTTATAATATTAGGAGGATATAAACCTTCCTCTTGAATCACTTTATCTATTAAAAAATACCGCATCAAAATCCGTTGCGTGGTTTTAAAGATCTAAGCATACACAGGGACAGACAGACAGACAGCGGGAAGCGACTTTGTTTTATAATATGTAGTGATACGTACCTCATCCATCCTATATCCTTGTACATAGGCCTGCGGGTACTGAAACTCCTGGCTCTCCTGATTGGCCAGTTTCCCCGCTCTACTATCATTCCCCTGCCTCTGATTGGTCGATTCGAAACTCCTCTGATTTTCAAATTGCTTATTATTATATTGGTGCTCGTATACTTGTCTCTGATTGATCGTTTCGTACTGTCGTTGATTGGTCTCTGCGGGCTTGTGATTGGTCGCTTCGCATGGTGGTATCTGATTGGTCGTTTCCTGTGCGTGGTTCTGTTTTACATTCGGGTCGTATTGATCGTTCGGACTTTGTGGTTTTTTTATTGTCTCCTGAAAATTTAATGAATAAGTATTATAATAAAATATAATTTAGCCCTGATTGACGTCCCACTCCTGATATCGGGCGTACCCTCACCACGAGGGGGATTCAGGCCGCAATCCACCACGCTGGCCCGTACGGGTTGGCGGATTTCACATGTCTTTCGAAAATTGGTTAGTTTTTCTAAGATATATATTATTGGAAATAAATAAAATTAGAACTTTATGTTTGTAATGTCAAATGCTTTATTCTTTATGCATATGAACTTATTACAGTACATATTAATGACGATTTTTTTAGATTTTTTCGGTCTATTTATTCCGGCTAATCTTCGAAACGGCTGGACCCATTGCGACCGGACTTTCACTGGCAAATAGCTGATATTATAAGGAGTACCTTAAGCTACTTTTAATTTAGGCCATGCGGGCGGAGCGGCGTGCAACGGCTAGTAAACAAACAAAAAAATAAATAAATAATATCACCTTTTCCGTAGTGTTCCTGTTCTGGCTCGTGTCGTGTCGCCGACACTCGCAACAACACTTGCCGCGACACTCCTCGCTCGGCTGACACTCGCAATCTATTAATAAATATCACCAGACTGACACACCAACTGTACGGTCCCAGACTAAGCAACGCTTGTACTATGGGTAGCGTACAATGGACTGGGGGCGATCCCGGTGACACCCAGACCTGGGCAAATTACGAAGGGGCAATTTCCGAAATTTGCCCCGGCGGGAATCGAGCCCGCAACCACCATGTGCACTGAGCTTAGCGGCTAACGCTCGAACGACTGCGCCAAGCGGTCGTCCAAAATATGTAAAGATGACAATTTGTAAGTGCCCCGTACGCCTAAACAGAATAAACGCTTTGACTTTGTTTTTGTTAAGCCATGTCGGTGGCCGGGAATCTTCGACACCAGCTCATAAGGTTCCTAAGAGAGATGCAATATGTGAATCAGAATGGCGCCGGCTAATGCAGTAGTTAAGCTGTCCCCGAGGCCTGTAAACCCCGACATAATAGTGATGACAACCATCTCGTACGATCAAAGTAAACAGACTCACCACCATTGTCTATGAATGAATGTTGCTTTTCCAGCCTCCCGCGTCTCTTCTCATTGTTTTGATCCGTCTGAAAATATAGTATTGAAAGTAATACTTTTCAGCCCTAGGGACAATCGTTTTCATCTGACAGCTGTCAAATGATTAAAAAAAACTAGTTCTATTATCACATTTTTTTTTTATTCAACAATTTGCAAGCATTTGACAACGATCTCAGCCACTTCTTTACAGCGCGATTTAAAATTGAAATAACATAAAGTTAAGTATTCATTTAAGAATATATCTTCTATTACTCATATTCGGAAAGTAGGTCTGAAGTTGCCTGGGGAGCGCGTTGAAAGTAATACTTTTCAGCCCTAGGGAGAATCGCTTCCAACTGACAGCTGTCAAATTATTATTATAACTAGTTTCATTTTCAAATTTCTTTTGAATCAGGCTGGCCAAGGGAATAAATACAAAATAGGCGGCAATCCGATCTTCATTTGTTTTTTCGTGTTGTAGAGTATTGTTCATACTACCTTGTATTATTTATTTAGCGAATTCCTGTTTTTATTTTCACTCTCCTTGTATTCATAATGAAATGCACAGTGTTTACCTCGGGTGAATGACTTATTTTGACCCTCGAACTATTGGCCGTCTCGGGACTTAATAAGTTACTTTCATCCCTAGGTTAAAAATGTACTATTATGTGTTTTATAGTATAACAAGTCGACCGCGTAGTGACAACCGTAGCCTAGAGATGTTCGCAATACCAATGACTTCACTGGCACGTTGCCAACTTAATGGGTAGTGGGACAGAGGGAGGCGAAGGGAGCGGGGGGTGGACTTCCGGCTCTCTCACTTATCGTACGAAACGCAGCTATAATAGCTACTTAACGCCGATCTTGTGTGTGTGTGTGTGTGTGTGTGTGTGAACTGTAAGGAGGTCCATGTCGGCGCACTAGCCACTGGCGATAAGCGTTCCTGGCCGACAAGAATATTTAAATTTAAGAAAAAGATTAATTTAAAAATTAAAAGCTCTGCGGTGCGCTGGCAGTGACAACCGGGGGACCACTAAGATAGGAAGTGTATTTGAATATAAAAATAATTATACAATTAAATATATATAAAAACAAATAATTTGCAACCTGATTTTGTTAATTGAAACCCCCGTTGCTACAGAACTCACCTTCTGTTGGTCGCCGTGGTTGGTGGGGTCGTACAGGATGGGCGGGTTGGCGGGGTCGAACTGGTACACACTGCCGTCCGGGTTGGTGAGCGGCCGCCCTGTCTGAAATATGTATCATCATCATCATCATCACCCTATATCAGTCCACTGCTGGACATAGGCCTCCCCTAATGAGCGCCATAGCGCCCTGTCTTCAGCTTGCCGCATCCAGCATCTGCCTGCAGTCTATGTGTATATAGATAGGTAAATAATTATATTGAAGCGTCGCTTATATAAGGACGTTCGGGGCGCTCGCAGCGCGGCCACTCTAATAGTACTAGCGATTCAACTCAAACTCAAAATTGTTTTAATTCATGTAAGCCAACAAAGCATATATGAATAGTCAGTATCTACCGCCGGCTCGGAATGCCGCTTCCACTGAGAAGAGCCGGCGAGAAACTCAATGGTTACTACGTTTCTCCTAAACAGCTTGACTGACTTTGATGTCATTTTAGGGATCAGTTCCTCAACTTAAACAAAAAATTGAAATTCAAATGATCACCAAACCAAATGGTTTGCAAGATAAGGTCATGTGTTTTTACATTTCAGATTTATATTTTTAAATGTATATTTGGTAGGTATGAATTTATGAAAAAGTCGACAAGTATACTTCATACCTAGAAATAATTTATACTAGTTTATGCCCGCGACTTCGTCCGCGTAGTATTTAACTTAATCGGGATAAAAAGTATCCAATATGTTAAATCCAGGTTATAAACTATCTGTATTCCAAATTTCATCCAAATCCGTACAGTAGTTTTTGCATGAAGGAGTAACAAACATACATCCACACTCACAAACTTTCGCATTTATAATATTAGTAGGATTTAGTGGGCGAGTATACCTGCGGGTGTATGACGAGCGCGCCGGGCGGCACGGCGGCCAGGTCGGTGACGCACCACACCACGCACGCGGCGTCTGCCGCCGCACTTGCCGCCGGCTCGGGGCTGCCGCCGCCTGCCCACCACACCACAATACTATACTACTTATATCAGACGCTATTAGGTGAAGGCGCCTGTCTAACCCGCGAAATTCAATATTTTCGAGTATTTTTATAGTTTATCCAAAATCTGAAAACATTTAAGACAACATTTTGTGATTTGCGACAAACACAGTATGCAGTGCGTTTATTAATACATTTATTTAACTCTAAATATTATCACGGTGGATATGATACTAGTAAATCACAAAATAAACAAAAATTGCCAGATTATCTGGATAGCTGTCGTTCTTGAAATGTTTTAGAGTAAGTTGGATATATTAATAAATGCAATGCACACGGTCTTTGTCGCGAATTACAAAATGTGCCTTTTATTATTGTCAGATTTTGAAAAAAAACTAAAAACCTCAAAAAATTTGAACTTCGCGGTCTAGATGGGCGCTTTAGCCTTAACACCAATAATAGGATATACAGTAGACCCGCGGTAACCCGACAAACGTTTCGCACGGCAGTGTCGGACTATCGAATTGGTCGGATTATAGAGTACTGCCTAAGGACCCCCTATAGTCCGGATTTTTTTCACAAAAGAGTACCTTGTAATCCGACAATTTACAGATCCATACTTCATTATGTATGTCGTTTTTTTGAAACTAAGCAATCGGAATCAAACAATACCTACGCGTCGAGTGCCATAGTGGTGGCGCGTACAAGTTGTAATCTGATCAATCATGCATTATCTAAGTACATTAGCGAAGATTGACAAAAAAATAAAATCATCATACTAATATTATATCATACTAATATTATAAAGAGGAAAACTTTGTTTGTTTGATTGTAATGAATAGGCTCCGAAACTACTGAACCGATTTAAAAAATTATTTCACTGTTGGGAAGCTACACTATCCCCGGGTGATATAGGCTATAATATATTTACAAAAAAAAATTGGGATCCTTACTAAAACTCGAATAATGTAACCGCAATGTACCCGTGCGAAGCCGGGGCGGGCCGCTATATTAGATAGTAATAGACATACCGGATTACCGGGGGTCCACTGTAGTTTTGCAGAATGGAATCAACCCACATGCACTGCTGTAGACCAAAACCAACCTTGTGTTAGTGGTTCTAGGTTGGTTTTACACTAGTTTGCAGAAGTGTGTGTGGGTTGGGTCCATTTTGCAAAACTACGTCCAATTGGTGATGGTTTGTTGCCAGATCGTCGCCCACCGGTGGGTGGCGAGTTATTAATGAGATGTTTATAATGATACATCATTAAACTTTTAGTTGCAGCTTCCAGCACGTAAAAAAACATGGATCACAATAATAATTAGTGTTAGTTTGTTCCCAGATTGTCGCCCACCATTGGGTGACGGGTTATTGAGGACATTTTTACTATGATACACCGTTAAACATTCACTAGCAGCACGTAAAACACACGGATCACAATAACAATTTGTGTTCGTTTGTTTCCAGATCATCGCCTACCCGTGGGTGACGGCTTATTTAGGATATTTTTACAATGATACACCATTAAAGTTTGACATGCAGCTACCAGGATTACAATAATATAATTAATGTTAGTTTGCTTCTAGTTCATGGCTTGTAAGTTTTTTAAAAATTATTTGTCGCTATTAACTAGGCATCAAATATTCATCATATGAAAGGTGAATACATCGTTACAGCAGTGATTTTAAGTTTATAGTCATGAATAGCTCAACGAGCGTAAGTTATAGTGTCACCCACCAGTGGGTGACGGTGTGATGGAATCGGTGCTGCGGAGGCTGAGGGTCTTGTATCCAGAACTGGATGGAGACAGCCGCCAGCTGCTGGAGGCCAGGTCACCTGCAAACAATATGGATACACTGAATAATAGAGCTGCTTGATTTTGACGCGCCGTACAGAAAAGTATCGATAACAACGTCTGATTCAACTAAACACGACTTAACATTTCGCTAATTATGGATGTGACAGACAAGAGTTAGCCTACGAGCGGAACAACTACATTTCAATCTTACGAGTATATATTCCTAAAATTCACATGTTTTCTAATGAAAATTAGTTTTTCGAGGTTTGACTCAAGCCTGTCACCGCCATTATAAGCAACTATTCCTCAACTAGTATTAATGTTATTTGCCATAGTGATAGTTTATGACCTGGTTAAACATTTAGTACACCGTTTATCTCAGGAAATTGAAAAAATAACCTTGTCTGCTGAGAAGCCGGTGCGGTTGGTTGTGTTGAGCGGGCTCGGCTTGCGCGTAGCCGCCGAAGCTGTGGCTCTTGGAGACAGCGCCGCGCGCGCGCCCCGCACCACCCTCACCCAAACCCGCCCCCGCCCCCGCCCCACCGCTGCCCGAACTCTCTAGCGACTGGACCTACAAGGTAAGGACCACAGAATATAAATTTACATAGATAACGCAAGTATCACGATTTGTATTGAAGCTTTTAACACCTACTGTGACGTCATCCAATCCAAACCGATTCAAAGACACACAAAAAAGTAGAAATCCGTTAACAATGGTATTACGAAGCCATTTTCTTGAGTTAGTTCCAAATCGTCAGCCACCGGTGGGTGACGAATAATTCGTAATGCTTTATTTTTATTTTGTAAAAATACTTGAAGCACTTCCACAGAATAGTTATAAATTATATTTTCCATCGATTCGTTAATAGATATAACTAAAACATTCTGAATCATGTGCGGTTAAAGTTTAAAATTTTGCCAAGTTCCAAATCACTATATACATGTGAAAATATTATTAGTTTGTGAGGTCTGTGAAGGAGCCAGCTTACCTTAAGCAGCTTGTTCCGGCTAGTGTCGGCTGTGAGCAGCTTCACCGGCCCGGAGTTCAGCCACGGCCATTGAGATTCGTCTTGCGAACAGTTGTCCTGGACAACCATAGACCATTGGGTTACTGGTTTATTTATTAAAAATCGTTAAGCTAATTGGTTTTTTTTATCTGAATGGGTCGAGTTTCGATGCGGTTGTAGACTTAAGAATAATATGTCAAAGTGTCAAATTGTAAGCGCCCCCGTAGGCCTAAATAAAATAATAATAATTTGACTTTGCTAAATGGGTCACTTTTCTAAGTGGGTCTGTTTACTAAACGGATCTTTTTGCTGTATAAATCTCTGTAAACGGGTTGAAGCAGTTTTAAATAAAATCCAGTAACTTTCAACTAGCCGGGGGTATATTTTTCCAATTGTAGGTAGCAGTGACAAAACTAGGGCTCAGGAAGCGTGTGGCGAGCGGGCCAATATCTAATAGACTGGTTTGACTGACTGACGGTGGTGCAGGGCGTGAACCCCTCCCCTCAATTCGTTCCCCGCGCGCTTCCTCTTACAATATACGCATTTAAATTAGGTTACGCAGGTGTAATTTTATTAACTTTTTGTCAGTTAATTTAAAGTTTTTTTTAATTCTCCTATTTTTTTGGGGATTGATTTAAAGTCGATACCGCGTCGCAAACAATCTCCAAGATAAACGGTTTCGATTTCCTCCTAGATCTTCTTGCAAAATAAGTATGGTATTACTAATAATTGACTATATCGGAATTGGTCGTTTTGCTGAGACTTCAATTTGCATTTACGACCTTACAGGCACAATGTTCCAGTGTACAGGTTGAAACAGAAAGTGTAATCGTTTTTTTTCAAAACTAACTTTGTAATTATTAAACTATCAGCTTTGGAGGAAACTTGAAAAACAAAAGGTGTTACAGGGATACACCTGTTGAAGGAATTCACAAGTCTACAAAACCTTTAGTACTTCAACTGTCCCACAAAGCCGATAGTTTTAGATTTACAAAGTAAAGTTGCAAAAAAATAGTATACCCTTTCTGTTTCACCTAGTATATGGGTGGTCCTGGTCCCTGTAGTGTTCTTCACTTTTGTGTAGTCTCCCAAGGTAAATAATATGTTTTATAAAATAAACTCTTCAATAAATTTCATCGTTTATTATTTACTCGCTGTGCCCGCGACTTCGTCCGCGTGGAATTTAATTGCCAAAGTTTCATACAAACTTTCATCCCCTATTTTATCCCCTTGGGGGCTGTGCATTGATAGATCACAATGTCAGTCAGTCAGTCAGTCAGTCACCTTTGAGTTATATATATTTAGAAGATTAATATTTCAAATCACTAATTATTAACAACGCCTTGTCCTCGTGTCTCCCTTAATTATATTTCATCTTATCTGTCAGCTGTCAACGTCACCGCTTTGACAGCTGACGTGCTCACTAGAGTCCCTCACCGTGCTGAAGATCCTCCGGCGGACCCTCTCGTAGTCCCTCTCGCGCTGCTCCAGCGACCGGCTCCGGCTGGAGGCGAGCGCGCCGGCCCCCGGCTCGTCCAGCGAGTGCGTGTCGCGCTTCAGGATCGACCTGCCGACCACACACATACATAATCCCCCGAAATCCTTACAGATTCCCCCGAAATCCCCTATAGAATCCCCGAAACCCCATATAGATTCTCCCGAAATCCCCTATAGAATCCCCCGAAATCCCCTATAGAATCCCCCGAATTGCCATACAGAATCCCCTTTAATTTCCCTACAGAATCCCTCGAAATCCTTACAGAATCCCCTGAAGCCCCTACAGAATCCCCCGAAATCCTCTATAGAAATCCCCTTTTAAAACCTCGATTATTCGGGATTCTGTATTTTGTGGCAACAAAATACCTACAGAATCCCAAATAACCGAGGTTTTAAAAGCGTTACATTCAAAAACTATTGACTTTAAGAATCTGAAAAGAGAATGTGTATAAATATGGCTACATATTTAATAGTATTTCATCTATATTATATTCAAACATTTCCAACCGTGGCATATAAGTTATTTATTTCACGTTACTGTATCAAAAATATACTCAAATAAAGACCTTAAAACTATTTTGAAAACTACTGTCATTGGATAATTAAATCATAGCTCTAGAATGAAACGTTTACTAACATAATTTTGACTTTTCCTATTATGAAATTAAAGGTCTATTTAGAGGAGCTGGATTTTTAAACTGCGGCTACTAAAATAAATTCAGTTCATCTACATAGACCCATTTTAGGATGTGTGTGAGGATGTGTATGTATGGAGAGAGCATTATTGTGGTGTGGTGTGGTGTGGGTGTGGGATGAGTGGGGGTGTCGGGGTATATGTGTGATGTGAGGATGTGTGTGTGGGCATGTGTGTGAGGGCATGTGTGTGAGGGCATGTCTCTCTGTGTGTGTGTGTGTGTGTGTTTGCGTGTTTGTTGTTGTTGGTGTGTGTGTGTGTGTGTGCGTGTGTGTGCGTGTACTGACTTGGCGTGCGCGATGGGCGGATGCCGCTGCGGGCTGGGCGGCAGCGCGGCCACGCACCACTCCCTGAAGCTGGTGCAGGGGATGCGGCCGCCGCTCGTGCCTGCACACACACCACACTGTACCTACCAGATCCACACCGCGGCCAACGAGAAGCGATACCAAGTGGTAACGATGTTTGACCCAACTCGCTAAGACCGCTTGGCGCAGTGGTTCGAGCGTAAGCCGCTCGGCTCACTGCACATGGTGGTTGCGGGCTCGGTTCCCGTCGGGGCCAATTTCGGATATGGCCTTTGCGTAATTTGCCTAAGTCTGGATGTCACTGGGATCGCCCCCAGTCCATTGTACGGTACCCATAGTACAAGCGTTGCTTAGTTTGGGACCATACAGTTGGTGTGCCAGTCTGGCGATTAAATAAAAACCACGCGAAGAAAAAATAAATAGCTTTTTCCGTTGATTTCGTCCGCTTGAACTTGAGTAAAGTATCCAGGTTAGAAACTATCGATGCTTCAAATTTCATCCAAATCCGTTCAAGAATCCAAGAGTAGCCATTGAGTTTCTTGCCGGCTCTTCTCAGTGGAAGCGGCATTCCGAGCCGACGGTAGATTCTATTTACAATTGCTTTGTTGATTTGATTTGATTTCATTAAATTCGTGAGGTACCTCCTTAGACCTCCTTAGAGGGGGAACAGGTTAAAACCTATTTAGAGGGGAGGAGGGGTTAGAACCTCCTTGGGGGGAGGGGGGGTTAGAACCCCCTTAGGGCACTCACCGCTCTTGGAGACCAGCACGGCCGTCTTGTTGTTCTGGTCCAGATGGTGCGACAGCTGGAACAGCGACGCGCAGCGGTGCACCAGCATCCGCCCGTATGACGTCATCACCGGGAACCGCACTATGCACCGCCTGGATATCGGGGAGGGATGTTAAAATGATCGTTTATTTGACTGTCTGCAGAAAAAGAGGTAAAAGAGAGACGGCAGTAGATTATTAATAGTCTGAAGCCCCCCTAGTATTAACGGCGAGCGCGTCCGTTCGGTCGTTATTAAAATACGATCTGGAGAATCGGTCGTTCATAAAATTCGTCACTTATACAGGTTGAAACAAAAAGTGTATACTTGTTTTTGCAAAACTTAACGTTGTAATTCTAAAACTATAAGCTTTGGAAAGGAAACTTGAAAAACAAAAGGTGTTACAGGGATACACCTGTTGACGGAATTCACAAGTCTACAAAACCTTCAGTACTTCAACTGTCCCACAAAGCCGATGGTTTTAGATTTACAAAGTAAAGTAACAAAAAAAATTGTATAACTTTTTTTGTTTCACCTAGTATAATCATTCATTCATGAACTTCATCATTTATAGAATTAGTCCTCCATAAATTTCGTAATTTGTAGAATAAGTCGTCAACTAAACCGTATTTGAATGGCATGAGTCTAAATGTATCTCTATCTAATACTAGCTGTGCCCCCCGACTTCGTCCGCGTAGTATTTAACGTAACAAAAATTTCGGGATTATCGGGATAAAAAGTATCCTATATGTTAATCCCGGTTATAAACTATATGTGTTCCAAATTTCATCCAAATCCGTTCAGTAGTTTTTGCATGAAGGAGTAACAAACATACATCCACACTCACAAACTTTCACATTTATAATATTAGTAGGATAAATGAATCTCTATTTCCTTGGTCATCGCATCACGCGTAAACGGATGGAACGATGTCGCTAATGATTTTTTTGTTGTGTTTATTATTGTCAGGAGAAGGTTCTTATGAAAGAAAAAAATAAGAAAGTTGAGCGGAACAATTCGAATTCAATATTCAAAGTTAAGACAGGACAACGTCTGTCGGGTCAGCTAGTATAACAATAAATTTCATTTAGAGTGTGACTTAGAAACCTCTATCCGTCCCGTACTCACCCAGTGTCGTTGACTAGAGCGTGTAACTCTTTCTCTATCTTCAGCAGCGTCATACGATCTCTCTGATTCTTGTTCAGGGTGTCCTTTATGAAGTTCACCAGCTCTTGGCCACTTGGTTCTGATCTGTCACCTGAGAGATAATACTTACCTATTTATACATGCATAATTGAAACCTTGACAGCGCAGTGATCGAACCACAGATATAGATTTACATAGATAACGCAAGTACCACGATTTGTATTGAAACCAAGCGTGCCGATTTTTTTACACCTACTGCTGTGACGTCATTAGTGACGGGAAACCCAAACCGATTCAAAGACACCGATGCCGCCGATGCCCCTCCGCCCGCTACGATTCCCTCGAGTGATTATCTCGCTCATACTCATATTGTTTATATCTGTAGTCGCGTGGACTGTAAGTGGACTTGGTCGGGGTTTCGTACACGCGAAGTACATGCATTTGCGTTATCTATGGAAATATATATCTGTGGTACGAACATTACGCTTTGAAACACATGGTGTGCAGGATCAAGTCACGGCTCGCACCTCTGGGAATTTCGGCGTTCATATGCTAATCTCATTTCGAACAAGGATTATCACATGTTGAACGGTGAAGGAAACCATCGCGAGGAAATCTAGCGGATGCCTTTCGAAAGACGTGTTTCATTCGCCAATCCGCGCTGGGCCAGCGTGGTGGAATGTGGCCCTAAGCCCCCCTTGAAATGAGGGGGAATTTGCCTCCTATTTAGGACCAATATACTATCAACAAGTAATTATATAGAAGGGTTAGTTTTCCAGCTTTCTCTTAGTCCTCGTATAAATCGCAGTTATAATAGCTAACTAACTAGCTGAGCCCGCGACTTCGTCCGCGTAGAATTTAACTTAACTGCTTCCGCTCCCGCGTTCTGAGCCCGCGCAACAGGACCCATGTGTTTTTATTTGTTTTTCTAAAAGAAAAGTAGCCTAAGTTACTCCTTATAACATCAGCTATCTGCCAGTGGAAGGCCCGTCAAAATCGGTCCAGCCGTTTCGAAGATTACCCGGAACAAACATACAGACAGACAGAGAAAACATTTTTAAATCACGTTTTTGCTATAGGTGTCGTATGTACTTTCATATGCATTTAGTATAAAGGTGTTATTTTGATATTACAAACAGCCAGTCCAATTTTATATATTTGTATAGATTTATGCCGATCTTCTGTGAACGGGTGGTGTTACCCAGTCCAGCCAGGCCGTATATGACCTACAGTCACAGCATTGCTCTACAACCGGGAAACTTATGGTAGAGTCGCTACGTGTCTATGGAGACTAGGTTACCTGATTCGTGCTTACTTAGTGATATACTCTTTGGTCTCTCTTTCCGCTCTGGACATCTGGAAACAACGGAAATTATTATTATTATGTTGTCTATAATAATATAATAATAATTTTAGCCCTTTCGACGTCCCACTCCTGGGCACGGGCCCCCCCTCAACACGAGGGGGATTCAGGCCGTAATACACCACGCTGGCCCAGTGCGGGTTGGCGGATTTCACATGTCTTTTCGGAAATTGGTTAAATCTTCTAAGACATGCAGGTTTCATCACGATGTTTTCCTTCACCGTGAGCAAGTGATAATCATATAGAAATTATGATTCGCACATAGATTTCGAAAAATCCAGAGGTTCGAGCCGGGGTTTGAACCCGAGACCTGGTAGCCCGCAAGACGCGTGCTTAACCAATCACTGCTTTTTTTATGATGTTATGTTGTCTAGTAATCGCGATTTAGAACGGCACGTTAAGCTGGCTGGTGTTCCGGCTGTCATTCTCTAAGCATTATGAAAAAGAAGATCGGAAAAAGAAGGCCTAATTATATATTCTTATCAATCACAGATATCGATTTACAAAGATAACACAAATGCATGTACTTCGCGTGTACGAAACCCCGACCAAGCGTCGAGGTTGGTCGCCGCTAACTTACAGTCCGCGCGACTACATATACAAACAATATGAGTATGAGCGAGATAATCACTCGAGAGAATCGTAGCGGGCGGAGGGGCATCGGCGGCATCGGTGTCTTTGAATCGGTTTGAATTTCCCGTCACTAATGACGTCACAGGAGGTGTTAACAAATCGTGATACTTGCGTTATCTATGTAAATCTATATCTGTGTTATCAATTTTAATTTCAAATAATATAAAATTCCCGTCGGCAAAAGCTGTAAAATAGTTAAAAGGTGGTAGTAAGATACTTGCCTGCAATAATAAGTTTGGTCGTCAACGTCGAGGCTCCCGGATTTCCTCAGCAAGTCATTGTTGGATCCGTTGCCTGGGAAAGATATGATTTTTTTTAGATGTTCAATCAAATTCAAGTCGTTTATTTTGTTTAGGCCTACGGGGGCACTTACAAATTGTCAATTTTACATATGTTTTTTAATTAACTACCACCGGATCGGAACGCGACCTCGACTGAGAAGATCCGGCAAGAAACTCAGCGGGCTTGTCTTTTTACATTTTGTCATATTTCTTTTATTAATCGCTTGTTGCTTATCTAATTAATAATTACAAAGTAGATATTAATATAAATATTATAGATCCAGTGTGTTGCCTTTTAAGATTACCAAGAATTGCATAAGTAATTCGGACTAGTAGGGCAAGGCACGCTACGCTTTGACATTATTTTATTTATTTATTTATTTATTTGTACTCAGGCAACGCAGGCCCATAGATATATACCTTATAAATTAACATACATATTTATATTTTAACATTAACACTTACACTAAACTATGGGTGGTGGCGGCGGCAATCTCCCCCGAAAGCGCCTGAACACCACACCCTTCGGCACATTATTATTGACTGTCGAGATTTGAAATCGTCAGTGTACTATGGGTATCGTACAATGGACTGGGGGCGGCCCCAGGCCAGAGCAAATTAAGAAAAGGCCATTTCCGAAATTTGCCACTAAAGGGAATCGAACCCGCAACCACCCGGTGCAGTGAGCCGAGCGGCCTACGCTCAAACCACTGCGCCAAGCGGTCGTACTTTATTAATATTATTTTTACATTATTAATACCTACTACTATTTTTAATTATTAATTCTATAAGCTACTGGTGAACATTACAAAACATTAAAAGACAAGCCCGCCGAGTTTCTTGCCGGATCTTCTCAGTCGAGTTCGCTTTCCGATCCGGTTGTAGATATAAGAAAAATACGTAAAAATAACAATTTGTAGGTCTAAACCAGTGTTTTTCAACGTGTGGGTCGCGACCGCCTCGGGGGTCGTGAAGCCTCTTTAAGGGGGTCGCGAAGCTTCTATAGGGGGGTTGCAAAAGGTCGGGAAAGCCACTGCAGTAAAATAATAATAAAGTTTTAAAATATTTATCAAGAAAAATGTTAACTAAAGGACATAATCATCCAAAGATTCATCAAATTGCAAGGACACAAAAGCACTTTCTTTTATTTTTTTCTATGACTCATGTATTTATCCGGACTATGATTATGAAAATGAGTAAATACTTTGAATTGAATATTTGTCACAGAATAAAATACATGAAAAAAAGCAACGTGTCGCGAATCATTTCTTCATACTAAAGGGGCCGTGTTATGAAAAAGGTTGAAAAACACTGGTCTAAACAAATCAAACGCTTTGAATTTGACTTTGATTTTGACATATGCAGTGGTAGGCGGGCGCGTGTAGCCAGCTATGCGGTGTCTATGGCTTATTGGTCTGTGAACAGAGACAAACGTCCGGTACCTGATTGTTCCGTGTCGGACCAGTCCGCACAGTCGTCCGAGCACAGAATCCCGGAGTCTTGCTTCGTAGGACACTGGTATTTCCGCCTGCGACCCCTGGAAGCCAATATTCGATTCGTTGATAGATGTACGGACATATTTTATAACTAGCTGTTACGGGTGGAGCTTTGATAATATTAAAGTAGCCTATATTACTGCTTGTAACATCAGATAGCCGCCACCAACATTAAAATTACTTGAAATATTACAATTTATAAAAATCGGCGCCCACCGGTGGGCGAAAGTACCAACTACAAGGTCTATAGTCAGCCACCGGTGGGCGACATCAGCCCCTACGTGGGCGACAGTACCTGCAGTGCGGGCAGTTCGCGCACGCGCCGCACACGCACGCGACGCGCGGGCTGTTGGACAGCAGGTCGCGCGACGACTCCGAGTGGGCGTGGGCCAGCCACCGCCGCCCACCGCGCTGCTCGGAGTGGGCTTCCGACTCCCATGTACCTGACGTTATCTGCGACAAAGAAAGCGAGGTACTTGAGCCATGCGTTAAAACTTAATAATAATTAAGCCCTTTTGACATGCCATCCTGGGCACGGGCCTCTCCTCAGTACGAGGAGGATTCAGGCCATCATCCGGCGTCATAACATGCAGAATTTTAATAACACCGCAAGTGTCAGACAAGAATTTGGCACCCAAGTCCAATACGGACGGGAATATGGCACCCAAGTCCAATACAGAAGGGAAATTGGCACCCAAGTCCAAGAGTTTTTTTTGGCACGCAGGTTCAAGACTCCTACCGGATCTTGGCACTCAAGGGCAAGCAAGAATTGGACGCGCCAAGTCCAAGAATTGGATTAGAATTTGGCACCCAAGTCCAAAGCTTCAACTACTGGAAACTGACACCCAAGTTCGGACTTGAACCCAACATTTAGATCTCAATGCTTTTACTTTTATACCAGTGATGCCCTTATCTACCTACTTTAAAAAAGGAGGTTTATAATTTAACCGGTTTCTTGAAAGTACGATTTTTGGTAGTATAAAACAATAGACTCACCTGAATCTCAACAGGTTGTTTCTTCTTAAAATCATCACGATCACTATGTTTCACATCACTACTACTAATCACATCACTACCCCTACCGCTAAAATGACTAGAGTTATCGCTGGCATTGTCCGCAACGAACACAGTCCTAACATCACTGTCGGCTGTAACGTCGGTGGCTGTGTCGCTGCCTTCACTGTTGCAAGTGTTGTTGCACGTATCGTTGCATGTCCCGTCGCCTGTGTTGTTGCACGTGTGGTTGCTAGCAACGTCGTGCGCGGGCGAGAGCGCGCGCGGCGGCGATTGTGATTCGCGTATCGCCTGACTGCGCACCAGTTGTTTCGATTTGAAGCTCTGAAAGATTATAAAAAAATATACCTAACGACTTCAAGAAAAAGATGGAAATAACTAGAAACCTTGTGAGTCGGTGCCATTTCCAAAAAGATGGAATTTAGAGTAGGATTTGACAATACGAATGTCACGATATATCGATTGTCGTTGCTAAGAGTAGCGCACCTGACTACGAGGGCATGCAATGATTTGGGTTCCATGATGCCACGTCTTGTTTATCGTTCTGTCTACATATATCGCACGATCGCAACGGTCGGCCGCTTCGTGTGTGAGCAGCAATTTGAAGCGATCAAACCCGAACTCAAAATTGTTTTGTATTAATGTAAGCCAAACAAAGCATTTATGAATAATCACAATCCACCGGCTCGGAATGCCGCTTCCACTGAGAAGATCCGGCGAGAGACTCAACGGTTACTCTTTTCAATGAATAAAAGATGGTTTACATTCTCAGGAACAGCAACAGAATGTGAGCAGGCGACCATTGTCACTAAATAAGTAAATAGTATTCAAATCTCACTCAGATTTAGGTATTTAAATTAGAAAGCTAGTTTAGTGAAGTGTACCGTATTATGGAGACCTTTTTAACCCCCGACAAAAAAGAGGGGTGTTATAAGTTTAACATGTGTATTTGTGTATCTGTGTGTCTGTCTGTGGCATCGTAGGGCCCAAGGGGATGAACCGATTTTAATTATGTTTTTTTTTGGTAGATTAGATAGTTATTCTGATCGAGAGTACTCTTGGCTATGATTCACAAAAATCGGTTCAGCCGTTTGAAAACTATCTCTTTTGTAGTTTAAAGAGTAGTCGCATCAGGGGTTTTCTCAATTTTCAATTTTAGTAATAGATTTGTCTGTTCGCCGCTTTCGTGATGTGAAAACTGTATATATTCTTACCCTGTTTCTGTTGAGTTGGCTGGCGTCCTCGGAGCTGGTGCCCTTCTCCACTTCTTCGTTTTCCATTGCTTACTACGTCACGCTAAAATAGGAGCAGACGCAACATTTAAACTAAATGAAACAGAAAGGGTATACCATTTTATTTTGCAACTCTACTTTGTAAATCTTAAACTATCGGCTTTGTGGGACAGTTGAAGTACTAAAGGTTTTGTAGACTTGTGTAATCTGTCAACAGCTGTATCCCTGTAACACCTTTTGTTTTTCAAGTTTCCTCCAAAGCTGATAGTTATAGAATTACAAAGTTAAGTATTGAAAAAAAAGTATAAACCCTTTCTGTTTCAACCTGAATAAAACTGACGTTTAATAAATCCAAGCTTTGTTTAAAGATATACACGGCCAGTGAGAAGCGGTACGAAATTGTAGTAATGGCCGACTTTAAGTCAGTCACCCTCACCGCCGGGCTCGCAACATTCAGGCGAATATTTTATAAATGGTGGGGAAACGTTAAAAACCAATTTAATAAAATAATTTAAAAGCGTCAATAGCCTAGTGGTTAGAAGGGCCGTTCTCGTAGCTGAGCGGTTTCGGGTTCGATCCCCATTCTGACCATTAAACTATTGACGTGAGGCCACTCCTAACACAAGCATGAGCTTAGCTGGAGGGGCTAAAAGGAATACTAGTGATGTGATAAACACACATTGCTAGTTATCTTTTTGTTTTTTTTGTATCGCTTCTTATTGGCCAAAGGATATGTATAGAAAATTAAATTATACCAACCTTCGCAAACTCTCAATAAAATAGTTTCTTTCTAAAACACTATACAAGGGAAGAGGGGGACAAAATGTTACTTAGCAATTATTGAGAGGGGATTGGACCAACAATATTCTCTACAACTAGTAGTACAAGGCAACTATTATTTTTAGAATTTAATTAATAATAATTATAATTATGTTCCAATACAACATCTACGTCCAAAAAAGTATTAAAGCCTTCTTCGATAAAAACTTTTCTCTAATTATTAATATTATTATTTATCTTTTCGAATTTGGAACACAACGTTTTGACGTCTGTAAGCTCGTTTTTCTTTTTAATTTTTAACTTTTTTATTATCTTCGGCTTTGTTGAATGTGTTCGCGGACGGTGCTTGACGGAGTGCATTTTTTTTTAAATTTAGTTTATTGCAAGATGGCGGAAGAGGTGGCGGGTAGGTTCAATTGTTGGTTCCACGATGCGTTGGGCGCCATTAATCTGTAACAATCAAAGACTCGGATTAGAACGATTATTAGCAGGCATGGCAAAGATTGCTACTTTAATTTCATTTTCATTGAAATTATGTTTTTCTTCCACTGTAATTTCCCCTGTGATTTTTCACAGTCATCTATTTTATTCATAGTGAATTTTCACTACCATGTGGTATGTATGTAGTGGTATGTCACTTAGTCCTATGACGTCACTGGTCTATGATTTACCATGAAATCCGGGACGATACCGAACTCTGCGATTTAATGGGAATGATTTTTAATAGTTTCCGACGATGTCGGTAGCAGGTGCTACTTATGAAAACCTGTATAAAATGATTTTTTACACGCCACCTGTGAAATATTCCATCACTAATTATTGGAAGCAATTGACAGACATGCGATATATGTGTAGATCAATTTAATGGGGCTGCACGGCTCTCAACACTAAGCTATCTAAATAAATATAACTCAAAGGTGACTGACTGACTGATTGACTGACATAGTGATCTATCAACGCACAGCCCAAACCACCGGACGGATCGGGCTGAAATTTGGCATGCAGGTAGATGTTATGAGGTAGGCATCCGCTAAGAAGGCGTTTTGATTAATTCTACCCCCAAGGGGATAAAATAGGGGATGAAAATTAGTATGAAACTTTGTCAATTAAATTCCACGCGGACGAAGTCGCGGGCACAGCTAGTCAAACAATAAAAACCGAATCGAAATCAGATCACTAGTTTTGCGCAACACTCAGCCAAACAGACGAGTCTAGACTCATATTAAAAGATCGATCTCAAGTCTGATACCGTTCTTGGAAATGTGATTCTTATGTTATACCAGTACAAGGCCAATAGCTTACTCAAGACCGATCTCAAACTTGAGATTGATTTGTTAATATGGGCCTAAGTGATGAGATGCCAAAAGATGTGAATATTTTTGTATAGTTACAGCATTACATTTAAGCTCTTTTACCTCTTTAACAGTCTAATATTGCATAACTGCCTAGTAGGAATAAGTTTATGCCATGCCAATATTCTGGGCCTATTACATCATTTGTGATGCCTTATGCATTAACCTACATTGTCCTCACACCTCTAATTATACCTACTTTAACCGCAAAATTAATTTAAAAAAGAGAAAAGAAAAATGTGTCCATGGAGTTTCTTGCATGTTCTTCTCCATAGGATTTTGTTTTGGAACATGCACCTAGCTGTTGACTTTTTAAAAGTGCCAGTTAATCTGGCCTATTTAAAATATAAAGAAATTAATTTGAATTTAGTCTAGATTCAGCTTTTTTCCAGCATTATTAAAGCTATTAGTTTTTTAAGCTTTATTCCTTACTCTTTTCCAACCCTTGTTATTAGCTTGTTTCCAACCTTTTTTATAGCTTATTTTTTCCAGTTTACTTTATTTGTAAATCCGGTGTAACCTGTTAGTTTTTTCACAACGCCCTAAATTAGGTCACCATGACGTCAGCAACAATCAGATTAGCGGTTGAAACCAAAATTGCAATGTAATAAGTAGCTACTAAGCACTAATCACTGGCTTATGTAAAGCGAAACGAAACAGCAAGCGTTCAACGTTATCGAACCATCTTTGCTTGTTTCCAATGTTACATACGATACGGCAATTTATGAGTCGGTGTCTGTCAATGTTAACCTAATACGAGCTGTATGTTGGCGATTGGATGACCACTTGAGCTGATTCTCCTATATCTAAATTGGGTGAAAAATGTTTGTTTGTTCAACTTAACAACAACTACAATTTAAACTAGTTATAACAGCTATTGATATTGATATTTATGATAGCTGTTATAGGCAGAAGTAATCACTAAAACTAACAAAAAGACAAACATTTTAATTAATCTAATATGGATCATCAAAATCTACCATCAATTCGGAACACAGCTTCCACTAAGAAGAGCCGGCAAGAAACTCAATAGAAAATATTTTCAATAGAAAAATGATTGTGTGAATTCTCAGACAGCAACGCAATGTCAGCAGCAAAAGCAGTGATAGCCGATTGGTTAAGCACGCGTCTTGCGAGCTACCAGGTCTCAGGTTCAAACCCCGGCTCGAACCTCTGGATTTTTCGAAATCTATGTGCGAATCATAATTTCTATACGATTATCACTTGCTTACGGTGAAGGAAAACATCGTGAGGAAACCTGCATGTCTTAGAAGATTTAACCAATTTTCTAAAGACATGTGTAATCTGCCAACCCGCACTGGGCCAGCGTGGTGTATTCTGGCCTGAATCCCCCTCGTGTTGAGGGGAGGCCCGTGCCCAGGAGTGGGACGTCAAAAGGGCTAAAATTATTATTATTATTATTAACGCAATGTCACTATAAAATACTAAAATTTTATACGGTAGTAATTTAATATTATCAAACTTATCAGGATATTTATTAATAAATCGACCTCAACGCTAAGAGCCATCTTGGAAATGTCATTCTTATGTCATATCAGTACAAAATGTAATTTTACAAGCGTACTTGCTTTAAGCAAGTACGTAATACTAAGTAATACTAGTTTTTACGTACAGATTTAAGTATTGAAATTAGAAAGCTAGCTTCGTGGGGCATGCTTACCTACTCCCACTTTCCTGTAAAGTAAATTATATAAAACATAAACTAACAGGGGGCGCCTCCATTATACTGGGTACATTGCTATAAATCTTAAATAAAAAAACAACAACAAATGTTTGTATTAAGGTTAGCCTTCAGGCTACAACGATTAAGCCGCGGACGTCATTAGTATTAATATATTCCATGGCCAAGGTTTACCGTGTCGTGTGCGGCGGTGCAACGGAAACGCTCCGCCCGTGTTCAGCCCTGACCCTGTGCCCTTGTGATGTGATGCTATCAAATTCATATCGCGAATGCCTCTAATGGCGGCGATAGACCGCAGTCGAGCCGCGAGTAGGACGAATATACAAATATTTCCTGATTTTCAGTGAATACATTTTTATAAAACGTGCGTATCGCTTATATATTATTACATACATATTAGTATACTAGCTGTGCCCGCGACTTCGTCCGCGTGTAATTTAACTTAACAAAAATTTGGGGATTATTCATCCCCTATTTTATCCCCTTCGGGGTAGGATTAATCAAAATCCTTTCTTAGCGGATGCCTACGTCATAACATCTACCTGCATGCCAAATTTCGGCCCGATCCGTCCAGTGGTTAGGGCTCTGTGCGTTGATAGATCACTATGTCAGTCAGTCAGTCAGTCAGTCACCTTTGAGTTATATATATTTAGATGTGGTGTGATAATCAGGTGCTTAGATATGAAACAAAATTATAAAGAAAATATGCTACACATAGACCAATAAGTCATAGGCGCCGCATAGCTGAACAAAGTCTCCCCCCCAACATATGCATTGCCACTGCATATGTATGACCGCACCTGACATTTATAGGTCCATTCACATCTCGACTTGGAACAGACCAATCAAAATTCGCCGTCTTCGCCGATACCCCGCATACATTTGCAAACGAAATCGGATCGGCAGTTTAGGCGTTACGGTGGAACATAAAAATTATACATACATACTAAAAATAAAACCCTTCCTTTTGGCTTCGCTATAGTCAGGTAAAAAAAAATCCGGAATCTGCATGGTTACTAATTCAAAAACATATTGCAGGCAGACACAATAGATGATCTGCTAATATCAACACCCGGGTGAATATACCACGCGCCACCACCCGTTAAAGATTGATCGACCACCGTTTCACTGAGCTGCATATCCCGACCTGCAAGCTTGGGAACCGGGTCACCTGTCCCCCTCCCGGCAAGGAGGGCGTGGTATGCATATCGACCTATATACGGAGGGGACATTGACCCGCCCGGGACCCCACCCGGGCCTTAGTGCGGTGACCCAGTGATCTGTATACTCAATGCAGTGTGTGCAATTGATGTTATGTTATCATGTTATCTCCCACTTGTTGGGAGTGGAGGTAGCTCAAAGATACATATTAATTACCTGTAGTTCCTTCGACAATTTGTGGACATTCCTTCGGTTCGTACCAAGCGTTTCGCTTCCACTTTTATTGTGCGAACTGCCAAGGAATGGAACACCTTGCCGGCGTCTTTGTTCCTGGTTGACTATAACCTTGATGTTATCAAGTCGAGAGTGAACAGGTACCCTCTAGGCAAGTATGCACCACCGTAGACCTCATCGTCACTTACGATCAGGGGAGATTGTGCTCAAATACTTGCCTATAACTTTACTTACTAAGTAGTAATAATAAAAAAAAGTTATTATGGCAATAAAAAAAAATGTAAAATATAAAAAGCCGAAAAATATGTAAAAAAATATAATTTTTAAGTGTCCCCGTAGGTCTAAACGAAATAAATGATTTGACTTTGATTACACAAAATCTGATTCAGAAAGACATGTCATATTCACAATCACGCCCAAATTAGCCGAATCTCTGTCACATTGTAAATAGATAAGGAATACAACAGTACCTAACTCTGCCATGGCGAAAAATTTGCAAAGGTTGTTGTTGTCTCCAATTTTAACTGTCAAAACATAGTCTGAAAGTAAGAGACAGTCTGAACATGACAGTGTCAATGTCGTTCCACCGCAATATGGTATCCATTGCCCCAGTAGCAAAATAAATACTAGATGCCTCTGATATAGCTGACTGACTGATATAGTGATCTATCAACGCACAGACCAAACCACTGGACGGATCGGGCTGAAATTTGGCATGCAACATCTAAATGTTATGACGTAGGCATCCGTTAACAATGGATTTTGATCAATTCTACCCACTAGGGGATAAAATAGGGGATGAAAGTTGGTATGAAAATTTGTCAATTAAATTCCACGCGGACGAAGTCGCGGTACAGCTAGTCTAAATATATATAACTCAAAGGTGACTGACTGACATAGTGATCTATCAACGCATAGCCCAAACCACTGGACGGATCGGGCTGAAATTTGGCATGCAGGTAGATGTTATGACGTAGGCATCCGCTAAGAAAGGATTTTGATTAATTCTACCCCCAAGGGGATAAAATAGGGGATGAATAATCCCGAAATTTTTGTTAATTTAAATTACACGCGGACGAAGTCGCGGGCACAGCTAGTTTTGTATAAATGTGCAGCGATAGCCGATTGGTCAAGCACGCGTCTTGCGGAGGTCCTAGGTTCAAACCCCGGCTCGCACCTCTGGGTATTCAAAATCTATGTGCGAATCATAATTTCAATATGATTATTACCACTTACGGTGAAGGCCTCACGATGTTTTCGTGGAAAGCTGCGTGTCTTAGAAAATGCAACCAATTTTCGAAAGACATGTGAAATCCGCTGACCCGCACTAGGCCAGGGTGGTGGATTATGGCCTGAATCCCCTTCGTATTGAGGGGAAGCCCGTGGCCAGGAGTGGGCTGTTAAAAGGGGCAAAATTATAAATATTTAAAAATGTATGCAAGATAGCTTCCAAATCGACGCCCGTTCCGACGACTGCTTGGCCGCAGTGGTTCGAGCGTAGGCCGCTCGGTTCACTGCCCATAGTGGTTGCGGGTTCAATTCCCGCCGGGGCAAATTTCGTAAACTTTTTGTGATTTGCCCTGGTCTGGGTGTCACTGGAATCACCCCCAGTCCATTGTACGGTACCCATAGTACAAGCATTGTTTAGTTTGGGACCATACAGTTGATGTGTCAGTCTGGCGATATTATTATTTCTAGGTATGAATGAAAAATAGATGTTGACCGATTCTCAGACCTACCCGATATGCACACAAAGTTTCATGAAAATCCGTCGAGCCATTTCGGAGGAGTTTAGCAACAAACACCGACACGAGAATTTTATATATTTTTTTTATTTTTTTTTTTAAAATATTGCCGCTTTTCCTCCGACATGGTGGTCGGAGACCTTATTTAGTTTTAATTTTGTTTACTCTAATTAATTTTATTTATTACGTAAGTAGTGGTATATGTTCACATTCTTTGGGATTGCTTTTTAAATTGTTGTTACATGTTACACGTATTTAAAATTAAATCTCTCTAATTGTTGTATGTTTTCGTTATCGTATTGCTATTTGCGGCTATGTTTTGTTTAAAATCATTATTAACTTTGTTATATAATTTAGTTCCATAATATGTTTGGTCATTAATTTTGTATATTTGGAGATCTTTGGACGACTGATTTTGTTTAGTGTTTGCTGTAATTTAGGTTTTACTTGAATTTTAGATTCGGAAATTTTATTTTGATTTTCCCACTTTTATTTGAATTTAATTGGATTTGTTATGTATCTTTACTAATTAATAATTGTTTTTGGTTAAATTTTTATGTTTTGATGTTAATGATTTATTGGATGAGTATCTGACCTTTTTAAATAGTACTTGGCAACGCATTAGTGTTTCCAAGTTTTATTTAGAAATGTTTACTTAGTTTTGCACGAAGTTATCAGACTCGGCCAGGGTTCTCACCTGACAACATTGGTTTATAATGTTGAGGACAAATTTTATATTTGTATTGATTCCTGGTCGTGTCTGATTCCCTCGTGTTGAGCGTGTTCGACTAGCTTGATATATCGGTCGTCCTTTGATGCTTTGTTTTCCCCCCAGGTTTTACTCGCGACGCTAAAAATACGCCACGCTCGTTCTCGCCAACGCGTCCCATTTTTTTCGGATGGGGCAGACCCCGTCAAATGCCGTGTGTCCGATGTCCTGGTTTTTGGCTGTTTTACAATTAAGGCACGATGGTGTTTCGCCCGCGAGAAATCGTGGGCAGTCCTTCCGTTGGTGTTTGTCACCGCAAAAACCACAAAGATCAGCAAGATCTTTGCAGTGTTTGCGGCCGTGCCCATACCCAAGACACCTGGTGCACTGCACGAGGGGGGACTGATCCTCGACCGTCAACCTTTGCAGATCTATGTAGACCTTTCCCGCCGACGTCAACCTCATCCACAGCCTGGGAGACACTTGGAGGACGACGTGGTTTTCCGATGGATTCCTCGTCCTCCTCCGGTATCTCACAGTCGCTCTGAGGTCGCCGTCGGCAAGATCGGCCAACATGTCAGCATTTTGGGTCCTCAGCGAGATAATTATATCCTCATCTGTATTGAATGCCAGGACGTCCCTAATAATTATGAGCGGGTCTTTACTTTTGGCCTCCTCAACTTTTAAGTTTCTGTGGGCCTTAAGTTTCGTTGTCATCTTTTCCAGCTCTTCCCTGGTGTTACAGCTGAGTACAACTTTTTGGTCTTTGACCTTCCGGATTCTTTGTATCTGGAGGCCCGTGCTTCTTGCATCCAGCGCTTTCCGAACCTTGCCTAGCACCTCCTCGCTGGTGTCTTCCACCGCGTCCGATGACACTATGATGGAGTGACTGGGCTGACCTGGCGATATTGTTGGTGGGGGTTTGTTGAAATCAGGTCTCGACAGAGTTTCGGCGTATGTGGTCGCCTCTGCTCCAAAGGCCTGCCTGTCTCTTCCGAAACCTGACGCAACTCCCTCACTTCGCTAAGAAGTTTATCCGTCACTCCAGTCACTCCACTGTTGGTCGATGAGCTGCTCTGCAAGGTGGACAGCTTGTCCATTATATCCGTGGAGATTATTTGCCGAATAGATTTAACTTCGGCTAAGACCTCCATTACTGGTGCGCTGTTACTGTTCGCCTCTTCCTTGGCTCTCAGCTCCTCTTCCTTTCCTTTCCCCTCTCCACCTTTTCCGGTTTCACCCTCCTTGACTAGTTGATAAAGCCTTTCTATGGCCAGGATCACCCCGTTTTTTATGTCGGTCTTAAGGTTTCTAGAGTTGCCTAGATGCAGCTTAGCCTTATTTAGGCATGCACGCGCCTCGGCAACTCTAGAAACATAGACGGGTTTTGGTGGCGGGCTCCCAGAAGCGTCCGTGGACGATCCACCTGGGAACGGTGTGCTCTCATTGGAGAGTGTCGTCCCAGGTTTTTGCTTCTGGGGGGCCACTGAGGTTCCTGGCCCGGAGCATTTCGGGTTCTGCGGGGGATCAGTTTTTCCTGACTCCCACTCCCCTAAGCTCCTCCTGACTTTAGGGGCTGGAGCCGGTCCGGCCTGTTTGGCTTTTTCTGGGGAGGAGGAGACTCTCTTGCCTAGGGCACGGTTTGGAAGTCCTGATGTGTGAGGGGGGACCTCATCCTTCGAGGTCTGGATGGAGGATCGCTTGATGGGGGTACGGTGACCAAACATTTTAATAATTTAGTTAAATTTAGTTTAATTATTGATATATGAAAATGACTAGGTGTTTATGATTATGATTAGTTTAGATTTGTTAGTATAATTAGTTTAAAATTGTGTATAAAAATGTAAATTTGTATATATTGTATATAATTTAAGGTGTAAATAATTGTTAAAATTGTAAAATAGTAAATAGTAAATTGTAAATTTGTAAAAAATATTTTTAAAAGTCAATTCTTAATCCTAAATAAAATGTAAATATCGATCGTCTATGACGATTGTCCAGTTTGTCATTGAATTTTTCCGCTATGTTTTATAGCTCGGTTTATGTATTTTCTTCGTCGATGATGATTGTCGAATTGTCAGAAATAATTTTTTGGTTTTGACCAAATTTTGTCGCTGGACAATTTTAAGATAACTTAAAAACTATGCTGTTCTACGAGCTGTGACTCAACACAATCCCAGAGCTTGCCGTCAGAAGTCCGCTCCCACACACAGTTGTCCGATCAGAACGTTTAAATTTTTAAATTTTGTATGGGACTATTTGGATGATGGCTTGTTCACTACGAATCTAACGTAGTGAATGACAAATGGGTGGGTGGGGGGGGCGATTTTTTCGTTTTTTAGTGGGTCTACACCCTCGAGCGATACGTCGTTGGACGCGGGGCGACGAGGGGAGAGCGGGGCGAAAAAGTTGCGTCAGAATTTGGAAGAAAAAATTTAGAGGAGGACCAAGAAAGAGTAAAAATTTGTAAAATTAATTAATTTTATATGTTCCAGATATGAAATTTTCAGCGCAACGGCACTGAAAAGCAGCGGGAGCAGCTGACCAGCAGAATTGGTATGTAAAAATTTTAAAATAGTTGTAATAATGATCAATTTAACCAATTTTTTATGTTTGCAGAACAACGAATTTTATATATTAGAAATTAGAAGTTGTGATCGATTCGGCAGTAAGTAGGTATATGCGGTACGTGGTGTATCAGGCTTCCCCGCCTGTCCTTGGTGGAGTGATTCATTCAACCTTCACCTTGGAGGTGCCGCCTCGCGGGGGGTCGCGGGCGCCGCGACTATAGGATGGTAGGGTGACTCAGCGTCTTGGTATTTAAAGTATAATTAGTAAGAGTTTTGACTGGAGACGCTGCAGTGGCGTCTGAAAACATAATTTTCATTACTCATACTCGGAAAGTAGGTCTGAAGTTGCCTGAGGAGCGGGTTGAAAGTAATACTTTTCCGCCCTAGGGAGAATCGCTTTCAACTGACTGCTGTCAAATTATTAAAAATAAACTAGTTCTATTTTGACTAAAAAATAACTAAATAGGCGGCAATCCGAGCATACAAAATTTCCACTTCCACTTCCGTTCGGTCGGTCAAGTCGGTTAAAAATATGATGGTTACTTGTTACAGCCCAAACCCAAACTAAGCGACGCTTTATGGGTAGGTACCGTACAATGGACGGCAAAATAGGCGGCAATCTGATCTTCATTTGTTTCGAGTTGTAGAGTATTGTTCATAGTTCCTTGTATTATTTATTTAGCTAATTTCTGTTTTTATTTATACTTTCCTTGTATTCGTAATGAAAAGCACAGTGTTTACCTCGGGTGAAAGACTTTCACCCCTTGTGTAACAATGTACTATTAGTGGCTGGTATTATTATATCGATATCTTTCAGAGCCATTTCAGGCCCGTATAATAAATAAGGGCCGTAATAATTAATTGAGATCGGTCTCAAGTCTGAGACCGATCTTGGAAGTGTCATTCTTATGTCATATCAGTACAAACTTACTTGTCAAATGCCTTCTTAAGATCACTCTCAGACTTGAGATAGCTTTATGAATACGGGGCCTCAGACTAGCGTTTTTCGTTCTACAAACTGACATTTCAAGAGCGTACTCAAGTTCTCTCTCAGAACTTGAAGTCGAATAAATCGATTTCGCAAAACAAAATGACACGTCAAAAGCTTACTCAAGACCGATCTCGGACTTGAGATGGATTTATTATTCAATAGCTGTGCCCACCGACTTCGTCCGCGTGGAATTTAATTGACAAAGTTTCATATTCAATTCGATCTTGTATACTTATGTCATTCTTATCTTATACCAGTAGTACAACATGACACGTCAAAAGCGTACTCAAGACCGATCTCGAACTTGAGATAGGTTTATTAATAAGGCCCTTAGTGGATAAATACAAGGATTTATTCTTGAATCTTCAAATGTTTTCGTTCCAAAGAAGTATTAACGCGTTTTCTATGTTGCGCCGTACGTCCTGTATTTCATGGTATTCGATATGGTAACTCCACAAGAACCGTACAATGTTTATTTAGAATGTGGGGCATAGAAAGCGGGGCAATTATGAGGATGATAATTAATAAGATAATTAACATTGAAAAATGGTTTACATTAATTAGTTTCTGGGCCTCCGGTTCAGTCCTAGGCTGGTCCGGCATTGGGCACGGGTCACTCCTCAATGCGAAGGGGATTTAAAGAGGCCAATCAGGCCCAGTGCTGGTTTCCAATACTAGTCGATCTTTGCCTTAACCGTCCTCCAAGTTATACCCAGGACTCATTAATTATTAATAATAAATAATTATCGCCAGACGAACACACCAACTGTATGGTCTCAAACTAAGCAACGCTTGTACTATGAGTACCGTACAATGGACTGGGGGCGATCCCAGTGACACTCAGACCAGGGTAAATTACGAAAAGTCCATTTCCGAACACCCTGACGGGAGTCGAAACCGCAACCACCATGTGCAGTGAGCCGAGCGGCCTACGCTCGAACCACTGCGCCAAGCGGTCGTCAAGCGGTATCGCAGAGTGTGATTGCATTACACCCCCCTAAAAGTCATCCCCTTTTTCGCGACAGAGCGCGTGTGCGGTGTCCCAATGACCCGGTAACCGGTTAAAACCGGATCGTTCGGGCCGAGCCGACGGTTGCCGACGATTGCCGAAGCGCACCCTAGCATTGTCTTTGTATTGCATGCATGCATCCACAGGCTGCGGTAACTGCGTAACATCTGGCGGGCCATAAGATTGTTTTTCGACTTAGTTACCTATATAATAAACTAGCTGAGCCCGCGACTTCGTCCGCGTGGAATTTAACTTTACAAAAAAGCCCGATCCCGCGTTCTGAGCCCACGCGACAGGACCCATTTTTTTTTGTTTTTCTAATATTGAAGTAGCCTAAGTTATTCCTTATAACATTAGCTATCTGCCAGTGAAAGTCCCGTCAAAATCGGTCCAGCCGTTTCGGAGATTACCCGGAACTAACATACAGACGGACAGACAGACAGACAAAAAATGTTTAAATCGCGTTTTTGCTATAGGTGTCGTATGTACTTTCATATTCAATTAGTGAAAAGGTGTTATTTTGATATTACAATCAGACACTCCAATTTTATTGATTTGTATAGATGTATAGATTAATGGTGAAAGAACTTTTAATAACAACCTTTTTTTAGATTTAATGTGACGTTGTATTAGTATTCGTGTTTTCCTCAACAAGCCCTTTCATTTGATACCCATACTGTGGTAGTATAATGACTGAACTAAACCGGGGGTACAAAAAATAATTACCGACTTCAAAAAAACCTGGGTGCACAAAAAGCTACCAATAACTAGGGACCTCGTGATTTCTTTTATTTGGAGTCGGTGCCATTCAAGTAGGCGTAGGTACGTAGGTAACTAGCTAAGAAGTAAGTCCTAAAGTATGTAAAGATAGCGGAGACACGTAGAAACCATTTTTTGAAGCGAAGCTTCTTTACGGACGTTCGGGGCGCTCGCTGCCCGGGCACTAAAACGGTGAAAAGCGTAACGCGTAACGCGTTATTTTTATGTTACACTCTGCCTACCCTGTTTCAAAACCCTATGCACGCCACTTATAATATTTTTTTAAATCGGTCCCCAATTGATGGACATACATAATCGGTGAACAAACATAAAAAAACCTAAAACCTCATCCTTTTTGGAAGTCGGTTAGAAAAGAAAGTCAATTCATGCCATCTATATCTATATATATATAACTCAAAGGTGACTGCAAAAATTCAGTCCCGATCCGGCCGCCGTCAGCGACGCACGCTCCGCGCCAGTCCGCCTCACCGCACACGCGCTCGCACTCGCACTCGCTCGACGCTCCGCCATCTCAGGGTTTTTTCTCTTGATTTTGTGTTTAGCCCGTTGTTTTTACGGCAGGCTAAACACATTTCACTTGTGTTTAACCTTTGTTTTGTGTATTGTGTGATTCCAGCCACAGCCGCCCCCACTTCGCCACGCCGCCGCGCCTAGGCGCCGGCCGTCCGCCACCCGCTCGCGGCCCCTTGCCGCCCCCGCCCACCTCGCCCCGCGCGTCGTCAACTGTCGTTTTCACGACAATTATTGTTTCGAAATCGACGGAAATTTTTTCCGTCAAGAGTTTCACCTATCCACGGGAATACCTAACGGTGATAACAAGTGGATAGGGAGCGTGACCCAAGCGCTCGCCGTCCCCTCCTGGGGTAGGCAAACTTGGTTGGGCCTGGCACCACCGGCCTTGGGGTCTCCCCTAGCCGACGCCAGGTAGCTCCCTCCCACCCTACCCTATCCCTATTCCTATTCTCTGGGTGCTGTTTGGTGCGTAGTTAATTTATTGGCTACGTACCTCTGCCCCGGGGCTGTTAGTCACAGTTAGGTACTTAGGTACGCCGGTAGGCGTAGTTAGGTACTCACCTTACACAACCTTTGCCATTGCACCTAGGTAAAGGGACACCATAGGACTAGGACACACGCAGGCACACACCCTACCCCTCCCTGCCGGCAGGTGGGGCGGGACGATCTCACCTCTTAGGTCCACTATGGACCTAAGTAACTTTAAACTCACCGAGGAGCTCTTTCGAGAGCTCTTCGTACTTGTCCAGAAGCAGTGCCCATCCCTGCTGGTTGGCCTAGCCCAGCGTCATGCTGCGGACTCCCCTGCGTCCCCCGACCCCTCGCCTCCCTCCTCCCCTCTCGCCCCTACCCCTCCCTCTGAGTGCGACTCCGACCTTCAGTCGGAGATCGACATGGAGGTGGAGGCCCTTGCGCCCCCCTCCCCCCCCCTTCCCGCTACATCCTCCTCAGAGGATGATTTTATTCTCGTTGGCGGGAACAAGAGGGCGCGCAAGCAGCGCGACCTCCCTCCCCCGAAGGTGAGCAAAGCTGCTCCCTCTCTGGGGTCCCCAACCCCCTCCCCTACCCCCGCATCCCCTACTCCCCGCCAATCTGGCAGTAGCCCGTCTGCCTCGCAGCGGGCCTCGCCCTCCCCGCGCCCCGCGCGCAAGTCACCCCCGCCCCCTCCCCTTGTCATCCATGACAAGAGCGCCTGGGAGCGCATCTCGAAGGCGCTCCATGAGCGCCATATCCACTTCCTCTCTGCGAGGTCCACCTCGCAGGGAATCATGGTTAAGGTGCAGTCCTCGGACTGCCACCGTGCCCTATCAAAGTTTCTGCGGGATAATAAAATCCCCTATCACACGTACGCGCTCGAGGAAGAGCGCGTACTTCGTGCCGTCATCCGCGGCCTCCCAAAAGAGCTCGACACCGAGCTCATTAAGAGCGACCTTAAGTCGCAGTCCTTCCCGGTGCACGAGGTGCACCGGATGTACAAGGCCCGCACCCGGGAGCCTGTGATATGGTCCTGGTAGTGCTGGACCGCTCCGACGAAGGTCGGAAATCTTTAATCTTAAGGCCGTCTGCCTTATTTCGGGGCTCTCAATTGAGGCCCCTCACAAAAGTGGCACTCCCACGCAGTGCCACAACTGCCAGCTTTACGGGCACTCTGCCCGTAATTGCAACGCCCGTCCCCGGTGCGTCAAATGCATCGGGGACCATCCCACTAGTGGGTGCTCGCGCTCGAAAGAGACCGCGACCGAGCCGCCGAGCTGTGTCCTCTGCGGGACTCAGGGGCATACCGCGAATTATCGCGGTTGCCCTAAGGCCCCAAAGGGGAACGGCGGGGTGGCGAGGCGCGGTCGTCCTAGAGCGCCTGCACGGGCTGCCTCTCAGCCCTCTGCGCCCTCTGCGCCTCCCCCGGTGTCTTTTGCACCGATCCCTGCTGCGCCCTCTGCGCCCCGCCCCTCTCTGCTCTCAGCACTCCCCGCCCCCGCGCCCTCAGCGCTAAAGCCCGCGCTCCCAGCGCGCCCCTCCCCGCGCGCCAATGTATGGAGCAAGCCGCTCCCATACACGGCCTCCGCCTCCCTCCCGGTGCAGACCGCCCCTGCGCGCCCTGCTGCCCCCCGCCCTCGCCCCGCGCCCTCTGCGCCTACCACCGCCACTAGCTTGGCTAGCGACTTTGCGTTGGTGAGTGAATTTTTCAACGTAGTTAACGTTGAGCGAGTTCGCTCACTCGCGCACCACCTCCGCACAGCAACCAATCCTTATGAGAGGATTGCTGTCATGGAGTCGTACATGGATGTGTACGATTCCCTCTCCTCGTTTGACTCCCTCTTGCACCCGTAATGGATTTACACATCCAACGGACCAAACCCCATCACCTATCCCTAGCGTTTTTCAACGCTTTTGGCCTTTCCCAGCAGAGGGATCAGGTTGGTGAATTCCTTCGGGATCATCAGGTTGATCTCTTGCTGGTGCAGGAGACCCTGCTTAAGCCGTCCCGTCGCGATCCCAAAATCGCAAACTATAATCTTGTAAGGAATGACAGGCTCACCGCCCGCGGGGGTGGGACTGCCATTTATTACAGGAGGTCCCTTCACTGCATTCCCCTCGACCCCCCTGCGCTCACCAACATAGAAGCCTCGGTCTGTCGTCTGTCCCTCACTGGCCATCCTGCCGTGGTCATAGCGTCCATCTACCTTCCGCCTGGCAAGCTTCTGCTTAGGAGTGACATCGAAGCACTCCTTGATCTGGGAAGCGCAGTCATACTGGCTGGCGACTTCAACTGCAAGCATGTCAGGTGGAATAGTCTCCTCACTACCCCAAATGGGAGGCGTCTTGACGCCCTAGTCGACCAGCTCGACTTTGACGTCATCGCCCCCATGCACCCCACTCACTTTCCGAACAACCTAGCACATCGCCCTGATGTCCTAGACATTGCCCTCCTCAAGGGCATAACCTTACGGTTGCGCTCCTTGGAAGTTCTCCAAGAGCTCGACTCCGACCACCGTCCCGTTCTCATGCAGCTCGGACCTTCCCCTCCATCTCAACCGACCACGCGTTCTGTGATGGATTGGCAAAAGCTAAGTACTTCCTTAGCGGATGTCTCTTCTCCACACCTCGCCAGCATCCCTGATCTCCTTACGTCCCCTCAGGACACGTCTCAGGCTGTAGATGCCTTCTCCAACCATCTCCAGTCGGCCATTAGTCACTCGTCTAAGCAGGTCGAGGTAGGTGACTCTCACCGCTTCGTTCTGCCAGACGACATCAAAGCCCTGGTCCGAGCTAAGAATGCCTCCATCAGAGCTTACGATTCTTACCCCACCGAAGCTAACCGTGTTCGCATGCGCGCTTTACAGCGTGATGTAAAGCGTCGAATCGCCGAGCTTAGGGACGCCCGGTGGGGTAACCTTCTCGAAGGAATCTCGCCATCGCATCTAGCTTACTGGAAGCTGGCGAGAGCCTTAAAGTCCGACTCTACTGTCACAATGCCCCCCCTATTACGCCCTTCAGGCGACCCCCCTGCTTTCGATGACGACGAAAAGGCCGAGCTTCTAGCCTCCGCTCTCGAGAGCCAGTGCTCCCCTAGCACCCAATCCTCTGATCCCGACCACCTGGAACTCGTTGATAGGGAAGTCGAGCGCAGGGTTTCCTTACCCCTCACTACCGCTCTCACACCGGTTACCGAATCCGAGGTGAAGGATTTGATTAAAGGTCTCAACTCCAAGAAGGCCCCGGGCTCGGACGGCATTAGCAACAGAGTTCTCAAACTCTTACCCGCCCAGCTTATCTGTCTCCTAGTAGCTATCTTCAATGCCGCTATGACGAACTGCATCTTTCCCAATGCGTGGAAGGAGGCAATAGTCATTGGCATTCACAAACCTGGTAAGCCCCGCAACGTCCCTGCGAGCTACCGTCCCATCAGCCTCCTCAAGGCCATTGCCAAACTCTATGAGCGCCTGCTTTTAGCAAGACTCAAAGAGTATATCTTTTCCAATCATCTTCTCATTGACGAGCAGTTCGGCTTTCGGGCCGGCCACTCTTGTGTTCACCAAGTACACCGCATCACGGAGTACATTCTCAAAGGCCTCAACTCCTCCTCCGGCCGCCCCCTATCCACGGGAGCTCTCTTCTTTGACGTCGCTAAGGCGTTTGACAAAGTCTGGCACAACGGCTTGATTTACAAGCTGTACCTCTTAGGCGTGCCGGATAGTCTCGTGCTCATCTTACGAGACTTCTTGTCAAACCGTACCTTTCGATATCGAGTTGAGGGCACGCTCTCCCCACCCCACCCCATCAGGGCAGGAGTCCCTCAGGGCTCCGTGCTCTCCCCTCTTTTGTACAGTCTGTACACTAACGACATCCCCCGCACGAACAATGTGCAACTCGCCCTTTACGCGGATGATACCGCGCTCTATTTCTCCCATCGTAATAAGGCTCAGATCACACGCGTTCTCCAACGCGCTGTCAATTCTCTCGGAGAGTGGTTTAGGAAATGGCGAATAGAGGTGAACCCGGACAAAAGCGCAGCCGTGCTTTTTGCCAGGACCACCTCTCGACGCCCCTCCATACGCCACACTCGCTCCAACTTAGGTACTGTCTCTTTGTACAAGCAGCCTATCCCTTGGTCCAAGTCAGTTAAATATCTCGGGGTCACGCTCGATGGCTCCATGACCTTCGGTCCTCACATTAGAAACGTCCGCAATCGAGCCGCCTTTGTGCTCGGTCGCCTTCATTATCTCCTATGCAAGCGGAGTAAAATGTCCCTTAGAAATAAGGTGACACTTTACAAAGCTTGCATTCGCCCCATCATGTCCTATGCGAGCGTTGTGTTCGCCCACGCGGCCAACTCTCACATTAGTCGCCTCCAGGCCTTACAGTCCCGTTTTCTTCGCCAAGCCGTCGGAGCCCCGTGGTTCGTACGGAACGTAGACCTTCATTCTGACTTACGCCTCGATTCTATCCAGAAGCACTTCAAAATAGCGTCTGAACGCTATTTCATGAAGGCTTCTGAACACACCAATCCCTTAATCGTCGCCGCCGCCGATTATGCACCCGCACACGAGCCAGATACATGCCGCCGCAGGCCGCGGCATGTGGTGCTGGACCCCCCCGACCCACTCACCGCTCTCCTAGACTCAGATGTCGAGGAGAACGACACACGCACACTCCCCGCCAGACACCGACCTCGCCGGCGAGGTCGACGAACCCCCGCTTCCGCTAGAAGGTGCGTCTACTTACCTAGACGCACCTTGGCACCCGACAAGCCCGCTGAGTTTCTTGCCGGATCTTCTCAGTCGAGGTCGCGTTCCGATCCGGTGGTAGATTTACCCTCGCCACCTCTCCTGGCAGCGGCCCAAGCCGAGGTCGTGTCCCTAGTGACGCCCTTGAGCTAGCTGCCCCCCTGCCCCTATGGCTGGAGCGCACTTGCGCTCGCCCTCTGTCCGGGTGAAGTTGTTATGGCCACTCTGGCCAACAACATATAGTCAATTCAAAAAAAAAAAAAAAAAAAAAAAAAAAAAAAAAAAAAAAAAAAAAAAAAAAAAAAAAAAAAAAAAAAAAAAAAAAAAAAACAAACAAAGGTGACTGACTGACTGACATAGTGATCTATCAACGCACAGCCCAAACCACTGGACGGATCGGGCTGAAATTTGGCATGCAGGTAGATGTTATGACGTAGGCATCCGCTAAGAAAGAATTTTGATTAATTCTACCCCCAAGGGGATAAAATAGGGGATGAAAGGAAAGTTTGTATGAAACTTTAACAATTAAATTCCACGCGGACAAAGTCGCGGGCACAGCTAGTAACATATAAAAATGAATCTCTATTTCCTTGGTCATTGCATCACGCGTGAACGGATGGAACGATTTCGCTATTTTTTTTGTTGTGTTTATTATTGCTAGCAGAAGGTTCTTATGAGAGGAAAAAATAAGAAAGTTGAGCGGAACAATTCGAATTCAATATTCAAATTTACGACAGGACAACGTCTGTCGGGTCAGCTAGTCTTTTATATAACCCTCCACGTGAAAAAGAACATCTCGCACTACGTAAACAGATCGCGGCGGGCCGGCTCAAGAAAACATTTTGGATAACATCTGCCGGCATGTTTATGCCGTGGAAATAAAAATAATGTTGTTGCGATAGATCAGCCGAGCAGAGCCGCGTGTAGCGTGGTTTCATTCAGATGCTGTGACGTAAGCAGGGCTGTCACATCAATCTTATTATACACTAGCTGTGCCCCCCGACTTCGTCCGCGTAGTATTTAACGTAACTAAAATTTCGGGATTATCGGGATAAAAAGTATCCTATATGTTAATCCCGGTTATAAACTATCTGTGTTCCAAATTTCATCCAAATCCGTTCAGTAGTTTTTGCGTGAAGGAGTAACAAACATACATCCACACTCACAAACTTTCACATTTATAATATTAGTAGGATCTATGCAAATAAATACAATTGAAGTGTCCATTTGTAATGTCAAAATACTTTTTTAGTAAATGCATCATTATGAAAGTAGTTAATAAAAAAACCATTTAAAAATGTTTGTCTGTTTGTTCCGACTAATCTCCGAATCGACTGGCCCGAATTTGACTGGGACTTTCGCTGGTATATAGCTCTGATTTTATTAGGAGTAACTTAGACTACTTTTACTTTATCGAAGTCATATATTATTTGATGTAAATATACCTATACCTAATCCATTTATTATAACATTAGACAGTAGTTAAACAGAGGGTATTTTAGATCACACTTTTTTACAAAAGCTCAATTAACATCCAACAGTTACTTTCAACATGAATTCAGCCGTGTAAAACTGAGGAAATGAAGTGATCCTATTGGTTGAAGCGGGCGGGGCCGCTTCACAGCACAATCAAGTGGTCAGCCACGCTGACAATTGTCAAGCGGGTTTTGGAGTAAGCAGACTTACGTAAGCTTAGATTAGACAACGTAAGAACTTTGTTCGACATTCGCTTTGTTCCTGAGACATGTTATATGAAGAGGAAGTCAACAACACACTGGAGCTATTATTTTTACCAAAATACCTACTCTTTGTGCCCATTAATTGAGGACCGCTTGGCGCAGTGGTTTAGCGTAGGCCGCTCGGCTCACTGCACATGGTGGTGGCGGGCTCGATTCCCGCCGGGGCAAATTTCGGAAATGGCCTTTTTTATTATTTGACCAGGTTTGGGTGTCACTGGGATCGCCTCCATTCCCTTGTACGGTACCCATAGTACAAACGTTACTTAGTTTGAGACCATACAGTTGGTGTGTCAGTCAGTCTGGCGATATTTATCTATACAAATAAATAAAATTGGAGTGTCTGTTTGTAATATCAAAATAACACATTTTCACTAAATGCATATGAAAGTACATACGACAAAAACGCAACAAAAACGCGACTAAAAAGTCTGTCTGTGTGTTTGTTCCGGGTAATCTACTAAACGGCTGGACCGATTTTGACGGGACTTTCACTGGCAGATAGCTGATGTTTTAAGGAGTAACTTAGGCTACTTTTATTTTAGAAAAACAAAATGGGTCCTGTCGCGCGGGCTCAGAACGCGGGAGCGGGCTTTTTTGTTAAGTTCCACGCGGACGAAGTCGCGGGCTCAGCTAGTTTAATTTAAAGCCAAAACAAAATAAACGATTTAACTTTGACTTTGAAGAATATAAAAACTACGAGTTAGAAATATAATAAATTATTGTACAGCCTGTATGGCAACCCTACGTATTACAGTGGCCTTGCGTAGGCACATACACATACACATATGTAGGTAGACACAGCGGCATTTCCTGCGCGCACGCAGCTTTGGAATTCACTACGTAACCAGGAATTATATTAAGCTGAAGTTCCAAGAGACAATCTCCAAATATTGTATCGTAGCCGACGTAGAGTCTCTCTTGGGGGTATCCTGGGAAACGATAGCTTCCATCCTTCTTTTACAAATGTATTAAATGAGACAGAAGACACGGAAACTTTCCGCCGTTTATTAATGCAACCCTGGTGAGTCCGAATCCCGCGAAATCCAAACGGATGCACTTTCTAGTTGAAGTCAGTTCAGTCGTTTTATGTTTTAACACCCGACGTAAAAAGAGGGGTATTGTAAGTTTAACACGTGTGTCTGTCTGTGGCATCGTAGCGCCCAAGCGGATGAACCGATTTTAATTTTGTGTATTATGTTAGAAAGGTATTCTGATCGAGAGTGTTCTTAGCTATGTTTCATGATGATCAGCTCTTTTGTAGTTTGAAAAGTCGTCGCATCGAGGACTTTTTTAATTTTAAATTTTTTTACAACAATGTCAGCAAATTATTAAATGTTCAATTTATTTACAACTAGCTGAGCCCGCGACTTCGTTCGCGTGGAATTTCACTTAACAAAAAAGCCCACTCCCGCGTTCTGAGCCCACGCGACAAGACCCATTTAGAAAAAATTGTTTTTCTAAAATAAAAGTAGCCTAAGATACTGCTTATAACAGCAGCTATCTACCAGTGAAAGTCCCGTCAAAATCGGTCCACCCGTTTCGGAGATACTCTTTGATTTCAGGTGTTTTTATTTTTGTACTTGGAACCCTTATTATTTTTCTAAAATTTTAGTAGCCTAAGTTACTCCTTATAACATCGGCTATCTGCCAGTGAAAGTCCCGTCAAAATCGGTCCAGCCGTTTCGGATATTACCCGGAACAAACACACAGACAGGCAGACAAAAATTGTTTTAATCGCGTTTTTGCCATAGGTGTCGTATGTACTTTGATATGCACTTAGTGAAAAGTTGTTATTTTGTTTAATTTTATTTATTTGTATAGACAATGTCAGCAAACAAACAAGCGTACGACCCGCCTAACGTTAAGCAGTTACCGTAGCCTATAGATGTTAGCAATGCTAACGGCATTGCTCGCACTTTTCCGACCTGTACGGGAATGGGACGGAGTGAGCGGGAAGGTGTCGGCGTCGGGCTTCCACTTCCTCACTAATCGTACAAAACACAGCTATAATACCTACTTTACGCGGATCTTCTGTGAGAGGGTGGTACTTCCCCGATCGACCCAGCCCGTATGGCTTCACCTTAACTCTAATAATAATAAAAAAATATTAAAGCCCTTTTGACGTCCCACTCCTGGGCACGGGTAGGGTTACCAGATGTAAAAATCAAAATACCGGAGATAAGGCCTGATTACCATGGAAAAGTCCTGAGATTTTATACAGTTTGAGAATTTTCTCTCAAAAACGTATTAGGTATTATCGTTTTATACACTGCGGATCTAGCTCACCCGTTACTTAGATAAATAAGTATTGATTTACCTGTTTAATTGTTACCAAAAGAAGATTATTTTAGTTGGTTTAACTTTTAATTAAAGAGATCTTTAAAATGTAACCTGTGTTTTATTGAAAATCCTGAGATTTCACGAGATTTGCAAAATCCGGCCGCAATCCTGAGAAAAGTCGAAAATTCCTGTAATCTCAGGCCAAATCCTGAGATATGGTAACCCTAGGCACGGGCCTCCCCTCAACACGAGGGGGATTCAGGCCATAATCCACCACGCTGGCCCAGTGCGGGTTGGCGGATTACCTTACCTCTACCACAGTCTATGGTTCTATCTAGCTACAAATAATTTAGTAGCCACCCTGAATATCATCAGGTCCTTACCCCCAGTTAGACAAAGCGCGCTGTTCATATTTCTCGCTCAAGCCGCGTTGTTGGCACGGGAGCGGCCCGTGCCAGCGTTAAATGGCCGCACTAAAAATAGACTCGCGAAATGTGAGCACTATGGTCAGCGTCGTGAATTCGTGACGTCACAGGCGTAGATAAATGTCAACTAGGTACCTATCGGTAAGATATTGACTTGTGATTCGTCCCAGGGAAATAATGAAAATGGAGACTGAATCACCCTCGCGTAGTTGGTCAATCCGTGACGGAAAAACTTTGTACCGCTTTTAACGAAAATTGCGCGGACGGAGGAGTATGAAATTTGGCACACTTATCATACTATAATCATCATACTAATATTATAAAGAGGAAAACTTTGTTTGTTTGATTGTAATGAATAGGCTCCGAAACTACTGAACCGATTTGAAAAATTCTTTCACTGTTGGGAAGCTACACTATCCCCGGGTGACATAGGCTATACTATATTTTCCAAAAATTTAGGGATCCTTACTAAAACTCGAATAATGTAACCGCAATGTACCCGTGCGAAGCCGGGGCGGGCCGCTAGTAGTTTATATAGAGAAGGAGTGCGGAATGCTAATATTTTTTTTAAAATTATGCATAAAAAATACATTCAAACAATAAATAAAACATTACACACACTACCATGCGTCTGACACACACATTTGTAACTTGTACTTGGTAACTGACTGACTGTCTGACTGACAACCGGTAACAGTTTTCTTTTCGCACTTCCATAGTGCATTCTGCGTGCCAGTATCAAATAGTCTTGGGCAATAGAACCTTAATGACGTTTAGAATTACGACCACGGCCGACCACTAGTAATAATAAATATCGCCGGACTGACCCACCAACTGTACGGACCCAAACGAAGCAAGGCTTGTACTATGGGTACTGTACAATGAACTGGGGACGATCCCAGTGACACCCAGACCAGGGCAAGACCATTTCCGAAATTTGCCCCGACGGGAATCCAACCCCCAACCTCCACCAGGGCTTCCCGCGACCTTCCCTTCCACCTTGTGGGGGGCCTGAGCGCGCGGCGTCTTCCGGTGCGTGGTCACCATTCGAGAACCTTTCCGCCCTAACGGCCATCGGTTCTTCGGGCTACGTCCGCCCGCCCAGTCACTTCAAGTAGTGTACTACTTGTCAAGGCCACCGGTAGATGTCGCTAATATCGATATAGCGCGCGGTGTTAAGGTTTTCGTACAGGTACTTCAAGTATTCGGGAACATCTCGCGCTTACGTTCCGGCGGTATAGCGAGATAATTTACGACTTATCTATTATTAACCCAGTGTTGTGATCACGTCAGTTCCATTAGGAACTGGATATGTGTTACATCACTGGGGGCATCTGTGGCGGTCAATGTCGACTGTGACGCGCTAGAGATGGGGAGGTGTCGATAAAAATAATATCGACATAATTACTTATATTTTCTCGTGTGTAGTGACGCAATATTAGTATTGATTTATGTTGTTGTTTCTTTTTTGAGCGTTTACAATGATTGATATTTGTGTACTGCGTCTGTGGACGTCGTAAACGGCTTCTAAATAAATTAAAACATGGATTATCCAATGGCGGTCACCGACATGAGCTGAATTACGAGCAGAGCAACGAATTTGATTTTGATGTGAAACATCTTTGGCGTACTTTGGCAGTAAAATCGACCAGTTTGCCGTCACGGCAATGGCATGACGCTCTCTCATGCCGTCATGCCTCCTCTACGCCATCGCTCTCGATACCTTCGCGTGTGTGCGCACGCATACACATGTTTCACATCTACAGGGTGTCCCGTGACGGCCATCATGTTTTTCAGTTGTTTTGCTCGTCCTGTGTATTCAGCGTAGGTCGCCTCACCACCACGTTGGATAGTTGAGTGTTTCACAGCTAATTACAGCAATTGCAAAGCTAATTACACGTTGCTTAGTACAGGACCAGGACACTCACGGTAGGGCTGGTCCACCAGTTTAAGGTCGCTCACCGAGCCATGGAGAGAGCTATGCTCGGAGTTTCTCTGAAGGACAGGATTCGTAATAAATACATCCGACGGAGAACCAAAGTTATCGACATAGCTCAAAGAATTAGCAAGCTGAAGTGGCAGTGGGCTGGCCATATCTCGCGAAGAACCGACAACCGCTGGGGTAAACGTGTTCTTGAGTGGAGACCTCGACTCGGCAAGCGTAGTGTAGGACGCCCTCCGACCAGGTGGGATGCGGCAAGCTGAAGACAGGGCGCTATGGCGCTCATTAGGGGAGGCCTATGTCCAGCAGTGGACAAGCATAGGCTGATGATGATGATGATGAGTACAGGACCATATTATGACTTATATTTTTCGATATAAGTAATTATTATTGCGCATCACTACAACACACGTCGGACAGTGTGCGTCGTCTGTACATCCATCGTCGGATCCGTCAATCCGCGCGAACTAATCTGAGCTCAAACTTACATTGTTTTATTGTTATTACTGAACATAATGCAGAATACATAATTACTTACATAAATATATTCTGAACGAAATATGAATCGGAGACGACGGGCGTTTTCACATAGGCCGACACTATATCAACGGACAAAAGGATATAAAAAAAATCTCCAGACGAACACACCAACTGTATGGTCCTTAACTAAGCAACGCTTGTACTACGGGTACCGTACAATGAACTGGAGGCGATCACAGTGTCACCCAGACCAGGGCAAATTACGAAAAGGCCATTTCCGAAATTTTGCCCCGCGGGAATCGAAACCGCAACCACATCGGTGCAGAGAGCCGAGCGGCCTACGCTCGAACCACTGCGCCAAGCGGTCGTAGGATATGGATCCAATCGCCTATATTTCTGCAGACTAAAACCAACCTACAATCACTTCTGCTGGGGTTGGTTTTAGTCTGCAGGGTAAGTGTGAGTTGGTACCTTTTTAAAAAACTATCTCCAAATAATCTGGTGAGGGTCGGGTGGTTGCGGGCTCGATTCCCGTCAAGAGGTAAAATCGGAAATGCTCTTTTCGTATTTTGCCCCGGTCTGGGTGTCACTGGGATCGCCCCAGTCTGTTTTTTTTTCATACGAAGTCTAAAGCAATGGAGTCGGGAACCTAGCATAGAAATGATTGCTACTTCCAATTATTTTTCATAGGTGAAGTAATCATTTCGTCTGTAAATTTTCATATTCAATGATTTTATTAATGGTGATTTTTCACTATATAATTTCCTAACCCATATACAAGGTTTTACAAGTAGGCAGATACCTACACTATGCTATAACAGGAAACAAAAGTTGTATTGGTTTGAGTTGAAAAAATGTTGGCAGTTTAATGGAGTTTGCGAAAGAGCTTTGTATGATATGAATACATTTTTTTGCCAAGTACCCACATAGTAAGGTTTCCGTGGCTCCACCGTGGGTTTTTACGTACGATAGCCGTTAGCGCCTGCGTTAAATACATATTGTACTAAAGGTGACCGAAGTTTTGTACAATATGTTATACAATTTAGGGGCCATCCGTAAATTATGTCACACGAATTTCATGATTTTTTTACCCCTCCTCCGTCCTTGTCACTGCTGGTCACATTTATCACACAACCTAGTGTGTCGTCGCATATTTAGAAATGAAAACAGCAATTCCGAAATTATTTTTAATTCCATTTAAATTATTTTGCAATAAAATAAATTACAGAAAAATGTGATGTCACATAATTTGGGACCCCTCCCCACCCCTTGTCACACAATGTCACACTTCGTCGACCCCCTCCCACCCCTTGACGGGTGACGTAATTTATGGATGGCCCCTTACGTAGACGAACGCGACTGGACGCCGGATATGGTAGAGATTATGAGGCTTTTTCAACGACCGCGTGGCGCAGTTCGAGCGTAGGCCGCTCGTCTCACTGCACATGGTGGTTGCGGGCTCGATTCCCGCCGGGGAACATTTCGGAAATAGCCTTTTTGAAATTTGCCACGGTCTGGGTGTCACTGGGATCGCCCCCGGTCCATTGTACGGTACCCATAGTACAAGCATGGCTTAGTTTGGGACTATACTTGGTGAAACAGAAAGGGTTTACTATATTTTTGCAGCTTAACTTTGTAAATCTAAAGCCGTTAGCTTTGTGGGACAGTTGAAGTACTAAAGGTTTTGTAGACTTGTGAAATCTGTCAACAGCTGTATCCCTGTAACACCTTTTGTATTTCAAGTTTCCTCCACAGCCGATAGTTTTAGTTTTACAATGTTAAGTTGCAAAAAAAATAATATACCCTTTACGTTTCACCTTGTATGTAGTTGGTGTGCTAGTCTGGCGATATTTATTCATTTTTATAAGAGCCCTCAAATTTGAATTTCTCCGTTTGTATATTTGCAGATCATTCGCGAATGATAGTATCCACATAACCGTTGCTTGATGGCTCTGAATACATATTGCGAGAGTTAAAAGTAATTTTTTCATCAATAAAAAGGTGCTACGCTCCGTTTAAAAATGGCTCGCAATCTCTGTGTTGGAACACTGTATTGTAAACAGTTGCTAAACAGATGGTAGCTTTGGCAATAAACTAGAATTTAATATGTTCCATGCAGGATTGGGTTAGAAAGGCCCCAGGTGAAATTCAATCATTAAAATAATTGTAAATTAAAAATATGTTAAGGTCGATGGGGCGATCGTGTTCTCCATACATATTTCATTCCGAATGTATACGAGACACACAAAGTTTTTCCTTACAACAATGGATTTTATCACTTCTAAATAAATTATTGTATTCGCATCTAATGATTTCAGGCATTTAAAAATAAATTAACATAATTAAAATCGATCGTAAAATTTGTTAAAATTTACGCCTGTGTGTGTGAATTTGTCAGCGCCATCTGACTAAATTAGGCCATTATTAACATAAAATTTGTACTTTGAGTAAACTGCGTGCTAATAGTGTACTAGTTGAAATGACAGATGGTGGTGACCAAATTATTATTGCAAATATGTATATCCCTATATTGCGCCATCTATATTAATATTTCCGTCAAGGGGTACGCTAAACTCGATTGAAACGTTACCAGAATAATAACACTTAAAAAAATAATGATTTCTAGTCGACAACATATATCCGCAAAATTCGGATTGTCGTGATAAAAAATATTATAATTATAATATTCGGCACAGTACCGCCATATTTTCTATGAACGCATGTCAGTCAGTGTCAGTGATGACTGCGCCAGTGTTCTCAGTTGGTGGGCCATATTTTTAAAGAAAGAAGAAGAAGAAGTGCATTTATTGATGGAGCTGTCAGAACAAACAAATTCAGTGTTCAATGTTCATGATGTTTCCGTACGAGTATTCATTTCATTTAGTTTTACTTTGCATAGTGATTAACTTTCATCATCATCAGCCTATGCTTGTCCACTGCTGGACATAGGCCTCCCCTAATGAGCGCCATAGCGCCCTGTCTTCAGCTTGCCGCATCCAGAATCTGCCCGCAGTCTTTCGCAGATCGTCATCCCACCTGATCGGAGGGTGTCCTACACTACGCTTGCCGAGTCGAGGTCTCCACTCAAGAACACGTTTACCCCAGCGGTTGTCGGTTCTTCGCGAGATATGGCCAGCCCACTGCCACTTCAGCTTGCTAATTCTTTGAGCTATGTCGATAACTTTGGTTCTCTGTCGGATGTATTTGTATTTCTATTAACTTTGTTTGGATGTAAACACATCATGCCGAAAATTGTAATTAGTCACATTTCACCCGAGCGAAGCCGGGTTTTCATCTTTTATTATCATAATAATAACATTCAATAAAACAATGAAGTAACGAGCTAAGTGTTTTTAATATTTTCCGGACATAATACAAAGTGTCTAATAAATAAATTAATGTATCGCTGACATGATAGGTATCAGATATATAAATAAATATCGCCAGACTTACTCAGCAACTATATGGTGCCAAACTAAGCAACCCTTGTACTATGGCTACCATACATTAAACTGGCGATCCCAGTGACACCCAGACCTGGGCAAATTACGAAAAGGCCGTTTCAGAAAATTTCCTTTGTCGGGAATCGAACCCGCAACCATCCGATGCAGTGAGCCGAGCGGCCAACGCTCAAACTACAGCGCCAAGCGGTCGTCAATACGCCACACGAGGTACTACGTTTTTGCAGACGCGACGTTGCCAATTGGTAGAGAGCGGCGACTTGACAACGTCGGATGTCTATTATAAAAGCGTTTGTTGTCGGAAATATTTTTTTCGTTTAGTGTATTATAGGTACGATCACAGATATAGATTTACATAGATAACGCAAGTATCACGATTTGTATTGAAACCAAGCGTGCCAAATTTTTAACACTTACTGTGACGTCACAGATGGCGGGAAATCCAAACCGATTCAAAGACACCGATGCCGCAGATGCCCCTCTGCCCGCTACGATTCTCTCGAGTGATTATCTCGCTCATATTCATATTTTTATATCTGTAGTCGCGATGGACTGTAAGTTTTCGGCGACAAACCTTGACGCTTGGTCGGGGTTGAGGGTTTTCGGACACGCTAAGTACATACATTTGCGTTATCTATGTAAATCCAAATCTGTGGGTAGGATAGTGTTGCCGCTGGCTTAGGATTACCGTATAGGTTATAAATAAATACCGAACCTGGTATATACAAACCATAGATCCTACATTATATATGTACACAGGTACTAGGTAAGTACGTAATAAATATTGGAACGAAGTTCCTTATCGCGCGTTGCGAAAGGGGTCTAGACGGAAAAAATTAAGACCAAAAAATGTGTAACGTAACGACACTTTTTTCCCTTTCCCTTTTCCTTTCCCTTTTTCTTTTCCTTTTCCTTTCCCTTTTCCTTTTCCTTTTCCTTTTCCTTTTCCTTTTCCTTTTCCTTTTCCTTTTCCTTTTCCTTTTCCTTTTCCTTTTCCTTTTCCTTTTCCTTTTCCTTTTCCTTTTCCTTTTACTTTTACTTCCTTCCATTGTCCAAGCCTTGCTTAGTTTGGGACCATACAGTTGGTATGTTTGTCTGGCGATATTTCTTTATTTATTAGTATTATTTTGATTGAGCTGAAGCTGTGATAGCCGATTGCTTAACGCACCAGGTATTGGGTTCAAACCCCGGCTCGCACATCTGGATTTTTCGTAATCTATGTGTGACTCATAATTTCTATATGATTATCACTAGCTTACGGTGAAGGAAAACATCGTGAGGAAACCTGCATGTCTTAGAAGATCTAAACCGTTGTTGATGTTGAAACCTACGTGGTGGAAATCATCAAAGCACTGGCCTGTTTATAATTAGTTTTTAAATTCCGTGTAATTTATATTGACATTTGTTTTTACATAGAATTCTATTCTGTCTGTCAAAATACGCTGTACATAAATATCTTATCTGGCCTACGTATATGTTTTATTAATCTGCTGAGCTTCGCAAAATTAAACGGAAGCGTCAACTACGCGACTTGGAGCTTCGCCATGAAGATGTACTTGATCGACAGCGAACTATGGGACTGCGTCATGAAGCCTGCGGAGGAAGTTGACGACTTTCAACGCAAAGATGCCAAAGATCCAAGATTTGCTTGAGTCTAAGCGAACATCTATATCTCATCGTTATGACAGCTGAAACTTCGAAGGAAACATGGAAGCGACTTCGGGAAGCCTACGCTGACAGCGGGCTTGCTCGACGCTTACAACTTATGAAGAAATAGCTTGGTACTAAACTTGTATTGTACTCGAACATAGAAGCCTATGTGAATGACATACGGCATGTGCAACAACAACTGATTGCCAATCAAGCTGGCCTGGAAGATGAACTTGTTGGTGTGATTATGCTGGCAGGACTTAACGACAGCTACAGCCCAATGGTGATGGCAATAGAGCATTCCGGCACCTCGATATCTACAGACTCGGTTGCATCGATCCTGCTGAAGGAAGAACGCCGAGATGCCTCTGCTACATCTAGTGCCTTTTCGTAGTCTAGTGTAAATAGTGTGCCTAAGGTGTCGTACATATTGCAAAAAAGTAGGCCACGTAGTGTCTCAATGTAGGAAACACTACTAACGCTACTCTGTATAGGACTCTAGGTCCTATAATTTTGATTGTGACACGATTTTTATGTTGATTTCTTGTAATTATTGTTGTTGTTATAAATAAAAATATGTTTACATGGAAAACCACATCTATTTCTCAGTAATGTATCTCATATGTTAGAAAAGTGGAATACACTAACAAGTGTATTACAATTATATTTTCACTATATTTAGTAACATCTAGATATATATAACAACTCAAAGTGACTGACTGACTGACTGACATACTGATCTATCAACACACAGCCCAAACCACTGGACGGATCGGGCTGAAATTTGGCATGCAGATGTTATGACGTAGGCATACGCTAAGAAAGGATTTTGATTAATTCTACCCCAAGGAGATAAAATAGGGGATGAATAATCCCGAAATTTTTGTTAAGTTAAATTACACGCGGACTGTCGCGGGCACATCTAGTCAGACAATAAAATTATTCTATAACAGATGTATATTTTTATCGGTTTTTTAGAATGATGAATACACATACAATAATGTATTTTACAATAGCAAAAATATAATATTTAAGCTATTTATTATAAAATAAAAAGGCCGCAATTAATATAAAAGTACGCCCTCTAGTGGCTAGTGGCTAAAATACACCTTTTGTCAATGTGTGCGTGTATGTATTACAATAAAAAGTGACAGAAGTTTTTTATCGGAAAACGCTTAGATTATGAATGATTTTAGGTTGATATTATTGCATATGTCAATGCAGTATAATAAGTCTTAATCGCAAACAATAGTATTATAGCTTAGAAATGCTCAAATTTTGCGTAAAAAATAAATAAGTAGAATCTGTTGACTACAGCGTCATCTTGAGAGAAACTGCAATAAACCCGACCGACGCTTTAACCTTAAGGCTAAAGCGCCCATCTAGCCCGCGAAGTTCAATTTTTTTGTGGTTTTTTAGATTTTTTTCAAAATCTGACCATAATAAAAGGCACGTTTTGTAATTCGCGACAAAGACCGTGTGCAGTGCATTTATTAATATATCCAACTTACTCTAAAACATTTCAAGAACGACAGCTATCCAGATAGGAATTTTTGTATATTTAGTGATTAACTAGTATCATATCCACCGTGATAATATTTAGAGTAAAATAAATGTATTAATAAACGTACTGCATACTGTGTTTGTCGCAAATCACAAAATGTTGTCTTAAATGTTTTCAGATTTTGGATAAACTATAAAAATACTCGAAAATTTTGATCGCGGATCGATTCGCGGGCTAGACAGGCGCCTTCACCTTAAATGCAAATCAATCTCGAAACGCTAACGCGGTCGCCATTTGATAAGATTGAAAGCAACACTAATATCGTATAGGTATATTATAATAATTTAGCCCTTTTGACGTCCCACTCCTGGACACGGGCCTCCCCTCACTACGAGAGGGATTCAGGCCGTAATCCCTTTAAAGACATGTGACATGTCACATGTCTTGAAAAATGGTCAGATTTTCTCACGATGTTTTCCTTCACCGTAAACAAATGATAATCATATAGAAATTACGATTCGCACATAGATTTCGAAAAACCCAGTGGTGCGAGCCTTTGAACCCAGGACCTGGTGCAGCAAGACGCGTGCTTAACCAATCGGCTATAACAGCTATCTGTATATCAAAGAGCTGTTTTAATTGGCCACAGTTTGACCCTACCGTTATGTTGGTACACCAATATACTGCCGGATGACGTCAGACCGGTACCTACCTATATGTACCTATACGATTCCCGCTCTGATCCCGGCGTGAATCGGTCAATATAAGGGCCTACGCACACCACGTTTTTAAAACGCGCCGTCGCTCGACGCGCGTTTGTAGCGATACAGACGCGATGCTAACGCGCGTATCGATATATCGCAGCCAACTAGCTTAATCCGCCGTTCAATCAACAGGCTAGCCACTTTCAATGAATAAAAGATGGTGTACATTCTCAGGAACAGCAACAGAATGTGAGCAGAGGTGTTACTCTGCAAATCGACAACCATACATTCGAAACGATACGACATTACTTCGAATATATCGACCTGACCCTACTCTAACAAATGTTCGAATTCTTTGTCGTGTATCGTATCCATAGACTATGTTCGGAGTGAATGATACGAATAGTAAATGCAAAGTTTGTTGAAAATCTGAATATTCTCTATGGCCTCACTTGTTTTATCTATGGGGCAGAGACACAAAAATAGATAAAGAAACTAATATGTATATATAAGACTCGCTAACTCTTTCACGCTCTCTGTTTTTTTGTATAACGCGGTTTCACTTTATCCATCGTCTTATCTATAGACTTTTCTATGTACGGTCACAAGCGTATTGAGTTAATCTGTGGTCATAAATCCTAAACAAAACGTGATTTTATTTTTATTTTATCCCTTCTTGACAAATTCATCATCGGGAATGGTTATATAATATTGAAATGTTCCCGCATTTGCTGCCTCCTCCTTCTACGGGCAATATTTTCTTCCCTGATGGCTTCCAAGGACAGGAAAAATCATGACATTATAATTGAAAACTTTTACATAAGTCAGCAGAGGAACTCATGACTACACTGATAAAAACATCGATGCAACATCTCATCATGCAACTGTTTTATTCATTTATTATTTATTTTTCACGAATTTAAACGGCATTTTACACCGAATTGCTATAAAATTAACCAAACGATAATGCCGACGACCACCCTAAGAGGTGTCGTTGAGATTATCGCAAAAATTACGTGTTGGTCGTTGTCAAATTCGAATATTCGTGTCTGACATTTAAACCTAAGAGTAGGGTTAAGCTCGATATATCGGATTATGAATCGTTCGTTCTATCATCGATACGACATTAAAAACGATGGAACTTAGAGTAGGATTCGACACGACAAATGTCACGATATATCGATTATCGTTTTCAAGAGTAGCACCCCAAACGCGATGGTAACGCGCGTATCGATATGTCGCAGCCAACTAGCTTAATCCGCCGTTCAATCAACAGGCTAGCCACTTTCAATGAATAAAAGATGGTGTACATTCTCAGGAACAGCAACAGAATGTGAGCAGGCGACACCGTTGTCACTAAATAAGTAAGTTAATGGCACCAATATTAGTATTACTTTGAAATCATACAGTTGCAGAAAGAATATTAAAGGCTGTTTGCGTTGACGGGAATCGAACTGCAACCACTGAGCGCAATGAGCCGCCGGCCAACGCTCTAACCACAACGCCAACCGGCCGTCAAAAAACCGCAAACCGCAAACGAGTTAGTAGTAACTTTGTAATTTATTATTCTGTGACTATACCTACTCCCCCTGAAACTCATGCCTACATAGGTACAGTCAGGGAATTAAAAGGTTAACCACCTTAGAGTCGACTTTTGCTTACACGAGCGCAAGAAACAGTAATGCCAACATTCCAGTGCAGCAAGCAGTGCTGTCAACATTTTAATAATATTTACAACTTAAATTATTTTCTTATATTTACGCGAACACTACACATTGAAATAAAACTATTTTACGTATTTTATTGCATTTATTTAACGTCGGGAACGTAACAAACTAAATAAACGCGATAAAATCCGTAAAATAGTTTTAGTTCAATTGACAACTTATAAATTGTCACCATGTAACGTGTTTACTTTCGTGTGTAGTATGTGACATTGACAGGCAATAACAATAGTTTTAATAAACATAAAAATGAAGAAGTGGAGTCATAGTGCTAAAGTGCTTTTCAACAAAATCACCCCAAGACTGGTTACCGCCACAGGTGACAAGAGGGCTGGCTCTTTCCTCGCTCAAAAAATTAGCTTATCAATACAGCGAGGAAATGCAGCCAGTATTCTTGCCACCATCCCACGCGGACGGGATTTGTTTGATTAGGGGTAGGTTTGTATTTTATTTTATCTTAATTTTAATTTTATTTTATATAATTGGTATTTTGATTTCTTAAGGAAAGTCGGAAATATAAATATCAATAATATATCATATTAAATTGTTTAGCGCAGAAAAAAAAAATAAAATAAGAAAGATGTAATTACTACGTATATCCTACTATCCTACTAATATTATAAATGCGAAAGTTTGTGAGTGTGGATGTATGTATGTTTGTTACTCTTTCACGCAAAAACTGCTCAACGTATTTGGATGAAATTTGGAACACAGATAGTTTATAACCGGGATTAACACATAGAATACTTTACTCAAGTCTACGCGGACGAAGTCGCGGGCAGAAACTAGTCAAACATAATTGGCGCGTCAAATTATTAGACAAACAAACAACTTTGTTCTGTTTAAATTTAAACTTATCGAACATTTAGAACATCATATTCTATGCAACTATCTGTTCTATGACTTAGTTTTAAAACGCAATATGTGCCCGCAACACGACAAATCAATCAATTTGAAAACTCGTTAAGGTTTTCATACCCCAACTGTACATAAAACCCTACATAATGTCAGGGTCGATTGAGTCACTACACCACCGTAAGGGCTGATTCATTTATGGTACGTTAAAGGGTAGAGTCCACCCACTTCCCCCTAAGCCGTCCCCTTGCTAGAACAATGAGTCAACATATATATTACTAGCTGTGCCCCCAGACTTCGTCCGCGTAGTAATTAACGTAACAAAAATTTCGGGATTATCGGGATAAAAAGTATCCTATATGTTAATCCCGATTATAAACTATCTGTTTTCCAAATTTCATCCAAATCCGTTCAGTAGTTTTCGCGTGAAGGAGTAACAAACATACATCCACACTCACAAACTTTCACATTTATAATATTAGTAGGATTAGTAGGATCTGCATCGTATACATACCTGAGTAGGTATGCAGACCCCACTAAACTAGCTCTCTCATTTTATTTAAATACCTAAATCTGAGTGAGATTTTATTATTATTTACTACTAGCTGAGCCCGCGACTTCGTCCGCGTGGAAATTAACTTAACAAAAAAAGCCCGCTCCCCCGTTCTGAGACCGCGCGTCAGGCCCCATTAAAAAAAAAATGAGTTTCTAAAATTTAAGTAGCCTAAGTTACTCCTTATAACATCAGCTATCTGCCAGTGAAAGTCCCGTCAAAATCTGTCCATTCGTTTCGGAGATTACCCGGAACAAATACACAGACAGACAGACAAAAAATATATGCGTTTTTGCTATAGGTGTCGTATGTACTTTCATTTGCATTTAGTGAAACGGTGTTATTTTGATATTACAAACAGACACTCCAATTTTATTTATTTGTATAGACTACTTATTAAGTGACAATGGTGTGAGCTGCTCATATTTTTTATGCTGTTCCTGAGAATGTACACCATCTTTCAATCCATTGAAAAGAGTAAGCATTGAGTTTCTCGCCGGATCTTCTTAGTTGAAGCGGCATTCCGAACCGGTGGTAGATTCTGACTATTCATAAATGCTTCGTAGGCTTCAATAGTATAAAAAACAAAGTCGCTTCCCGCTGTCTGTATGTCCCTATGTATGCTTAGATCTTTAAAACTACGCAACTGATTTTGATGCGGTTTTTTTAAATAGATAGAGTGATTCAAGAGGAATGTTTGTATGTATAATACTAGTAAAATATAATAGAGAAACACTCGTAAAAACACCCGTGCGAAGCCGGGGCGGGTCGCTAGTCAGTAAATAAAAACAATTGTGAGTTTGTGTTTGGACCTAAATGTATGTGAAAATTTGATTGAGTACCACCCTGTCATAGGAGATCAGCGTTAAGTAGTTACAACAGCTGTGTTTCGTACGATGGCACGGTTCCCCTCCCTCTATCCCAATTCCGTCACGCATTCAGGACGGCAGCGTGCGAGCAATGCCTTTGGTATTGTACGCATCTATAGGGTACGGTAACCGCTTAACATCAGGTCATTCGCTTGTTTGCCGACTTTGTCATAAGGATACAAAAACATCGTTTTAAGTCTGTATTCTCAAGGTCCTGATATTAATCAGGGTTGTAACAAAAAAATAATTTTGTTTTAATCACCTTGTTTAAAACATGTTTTGATCATTTTGGAAAAAAATCATTGATTTTTTCTCCTGATTTAAATCAATGTTTTAAACAAAGTTTTAAACATGATTTAATCAGTACTTGATAGTCAAATAAAACATGTACATGACGCTGTTTTATTAGTAAGTACATGTAGCAAATAAACGTTTTATTATTTTAATTTTTTTATATTATCAAGGGCCTGCATCAGAATCGTCAGATAAAATTTATCAACCAAATAAATATAGGGTATTGACATGATGTTCTAAGGAAAAACTGTCATGGCGCCATATTTTATGGATTAAACTTATTTAACCACGTGAGTTGTCTGATATTGTGGTGACCGTATGGTATTATTTTCAATACTTTTGCAATTTGCATAATGTGACTTCATTCTTGCCACTAGCTTATGACCTCCCTTGTTACATATTTTGCACTAACTGTGCCCGCGAATTCGTCCGCGTGGAATAGTGTCTTTGGGTAGCAATTTTAATTATTTCACAAATAAGACACATACGTATAAAAACTTTAATGAGCTATTTGCAGTGTTTAAGTATGTAGGTAGTAGGTAGGTTTGTAAGAGCTATATTTTCATGCAGACTTTCATCCCCTATACACTTTTGTTATTTTACACCCTTGAGGGTTTTTTTTTTTTTTTTTTTTTTTTTTTTTTTTTTTTTTTTTTTTTTATTTTTTATTGATTGATTGTGCCCTTAGTGTGCACAATCTGCCGCTTCTCCTCTAACAGAGTCAGAGACCTTGTTAATACTTTTAGTTTTCTATGAGAATCTTTTAATTTGATATGTTCAGTTTCCTTTATTTGTTTGTTGTTATTTATATTTCCATATTAAGTTTCATTCGTGTATTATCATTATTTTCTTGTTTGTATATTTATCACACTGCGGCATGTATATAGAATCAGCGATATTTAATTTATGGTTTGAATTGTATTTGCTTTAAATCAGAGATAAAGTAAAAATTATTTGGTATTATTGTTTGTATTGATTGTAAATAATGTTTCATTTGTTATTATAAATTTGTATAAGTTAAAATATGTATATTTCCATTTAAATTCTTACAGCTAACATTGTATAATATAATAAATTGTTGCATAAACTGTAGAATTAGTTGTAAATTAAATTGTTCATAAATTGTAGATTAAAATGTAAGGTATTATTTGGTTTTTTAAAATTTAAAAAATTTAAAATTGTAAAAGTTGTATAAATATCAGATTGTAAAATTATAGTTTTGTATAAACGTGGAATTATTTCACCCTTGAGGGTTACCCTCAAGGGTGTCACTTTAAATGTCATATTTATTAATGGCGTACAATCAACAGCCTAAAAATAAGTTTAAAGCTTCTAGCTCTAAAAATGACGATACCTCCATACAACTTTTCATCCCCAATTTCAACCCCTTACAACCTTTTTCGCATTAAAAAGTAGCCTATGTTTCTCAGGCTTTAGTCTATCTGTTTTCCAAATTTCATTTAAATCAGTTCAGTAGTTTTGGCGTGAAAGACAGACAGACAGAGTTACTTTCGCATTTATAATATTAGTAAAAATATCAAAATCACTTTTAAAAATTAAAGGTTTTTGACACTTTGTGTACAACAACAAGTTCTGAAGGAACGAAACACACAATCGAGATGTCAAGTGTCAATGTCAAAGACGCGATCTGTGTAGAATGCGTACCGAACCACGCAATGTCCGCTAATAAAAATCGAAAAAATCAATTTAAATCAGTGTTTTAAACATGAATAAATCATAGTAAAGTAATCAAAGCATGTGAAAAAAAACATGAATTAAACACCAAATCATTGATTAAAACGAATAAAACAAAAAAATCATTTAATATTTAAATTTTCCTGATTTTTTTGCAACCCTGATACGAGGCATGCCTTTTAAGTTCTTTCGTTTCCATAATTCCCGGCAATTTTGAATTTGGAACTGTTCTATATTCGAATGTGTTTAAATTTCGAATCTCAAAACAGTTGAATGTATTAGGATTAATGTTATTGTTTAGTCACAGCGTCGATTAGAATCTGTCAGGTTACGTACGAAAATGAATCTTTCTAAGGAAAATGTTCGTGCAATAATTTTCTACAACTTTAGAAGAGGCCTGACACGGCTTCAGTGTTTTGAAGAGCTAATATCTGTGTTCAGGGATGAAGCCCCATGTCTGCAGACTGTCGAACGCTGGTATTTAGAATTCCAGCGTGGACATACTAGTGTTAGTGACAAATCTCGCGAAGGTCGCCCAAAATCTGCATTCACTGAAGATAACATCATTGGAGTGAGACAACTAATTCTCGAAGATCGTCATGTGACGTATCGAGAGATAGAGGCTCTATTAGGCATCTCAGGGACAACCATTCAGAAGATCTTGCATGAAGCGCTTGGTGTAAGAAAGCTAGTTTGCCGTTGGATACCGCATCTGCTTTCCGACGATCACAAGGCGGCCCGCGTCAGATGGTGTAAGAAAACTCTGCAAAGGTTCAACCGAGGAGAGTCAAATCACGTCTACGACATCATCAGTGGTGACGAATCTTGGATCTATGCCTACGATCCTGATTCCAAACAACAATCTACAATCTGGGTCTTTCAAGACGAGCCAAAGCCGACTAAAGTTGTTCGTTCTCGAAGCACTTCAAAGAAGATGGTGGCCACGTTCGTTAGAAAAACCGGCCATGTTGCGACTATTGCACTTGATGATCGTAGAACGGTTAACGCAGAGTGGTATACCACAGTTTGTTTACCACAAGTCATCGCCGAACTTCGAAAATCTAACTCAAAGCGACGCATCATCCTGCACCATGACAATGCAAGTTCACACAGCGCTCGTCAAACGATTGAGTATTTGAAGCAGGAAAAAGTAGAAATTCTTGACCATCCTCCATACAGTCCTGACCTAAGCCCTAACGATTTTTTTACATTTCCTAAAATTAAGAAAAGTCTTCGTGGTCAAAGGTTCCAGTCCAGTGAAGAAGCAGTCGACGCTTTCAAGTCAGCCATTTTGAACACCCCCACTTTAGAGTGGAATAAATGTTATAATAACTGGTTTGAGCGAATGGAAAAGTGTATTAAGCTACGTGGTGAATACTTTGAAAAACAATAAAAAGTACTATAAGATTCTAGTTGTGTTTTTTTCTTCAAACGACAAAACTTAAAAGGCATCCCTCGTATTAATTAGTAAAGTATCTTAGTAGCTATCGCCAGACAAACTCACCTACAGTATGGTGTTAAACTAAGCAATGCTTGTCGGTACTATGTGTACCGTATGTACATTACACTAATAGCGAACCCAGTGACACCCAGACTGAGGCGAAATACGAAAGAACATTGTCGAAATTTGATGAGACAAGACTCGAACATGTAACTATTGATAACATCCGCTTGGCGCAGTGTTTTGAGTGTAGGCCGCTCCGCTAACTGCACATGATGGTTGCGGGTTCGATTTCCGCCCGGGCAAAGTTCGGAAATGGCCATTTCGTAATTTGCCCTAGTCTGAGTGTCACTGGGATCGCCCCCAGTCCATTGTATGGTACCCATAGTACAAGCGTTGCTTAGTTTGGGGCCGTACAGTTGGTGTGTCAGTCTGGCGATATTTATTATTTATTTATCTATTATCCATACAAATAAATAAAATTGGAGTGTCTGTTTGTAATATCAAAATAACACCTTTTCACTAACTGCATATCAAAGTACATACGATACCTATAGCAAAAACGCAATTTAATTTTTTTTTGTCTTTCTGTCTGTCTGTCTGTGTGTTTGTTCCGGGTAATCTCCAAAACGGCTGGACCGATTTTGACGGGACTTTCACTGGCAGATAGCTGATGTTATAGGGAGTAACTTAGGCTACTTTAATTTTAGAAAAACAATTAGGGTTCCGCGTAAAAGAATAAAAACACATGATATCAAAGAGTATCTCCGAAACGGGTGGACCGATTTTGACGGGACTTTCACTGGTAGATAGCTGATGTTATAAGCAGTAACTTAGGTTAACTTTAATTTAAGAAAATCAAAATTAAAAAAATTGGTCCTGTTGCGCGGGCTGAGAACGCGGGAGCGGGCTTTTTTGTTAAGTTTAATTCCACGCGGACGAAGTCGCGGGCTCAGCTAGTTATTTAATGTAATTAGCCAAGCAGTCCACACTTAAACCATAGAAAACATTTATCCTGAAGGGCACCTAGTCTGTTAGGTCCAGTACACTGTTATAACAACAAATGTTTATAAAATATTTGTACAATTGATTAACTAATTGGACTTAGATAACCTTTATAACAAAAATAAAATATTAATTAACAATATGTTTATAATATAAAAAATCCAGCTCCTCCTAATTGGCTGGACCAATTTTGAGCATATTTTTATGTACTTATAGAACGGTTCTTAGGTTCTTCTATAGGTGTTGAAAAATTAAGTGATCCTAAGTAACAGTATCTATGTCTTAGAATATGGAAGTCATTTTCGAAAGAACTAACCTTCACTGGACTAGCATGGTGGCTTTTGGCCTGACTCCCCCTAGTATTGGGGAGAGGCCTGTGCCCAAGAGCGGGCTTGTCAGAGGACTAAATTATTCATATTATTTTTAAGTAACAGAATAATTTTAAATCATAAAAAAATAGATTAAGTGGGAAAGAAAAGCTACATTACTATAGATAGATACTTTTAAATGTAATAGAAGAGTAGCGGTGTTCTGTGGTAAACCCACAGTTTGGCTATAGTCTCTTGGTCCCAAAGGACGCAAGCCTTTTGCCATATTACCTACTTATATTATATCAATTATGATTTATTAATTTGACGACCACTTAGCATAGTGTTTTGAGTGTAGGCCGCTTGTCTCACTGCATGGGGTGGTTACGGGTATGAATCCCCTTCAGGGCAAATTTTGGAAATAGACTTTTCTCAATTTGCCCAGGTCTGGGTGTCACTGTGATCGCCCCCAGTCCATTGTACCGTACCCATAGTACAAGCGTTGCTTAGTTTGGGACCATACAGTTGGTGTGTCAGTCTGGCGATATGTATTTATTTATTAATGAATGATAATGTAGTAACATAGCACCAAGCCGATCTTACACCTGATTAAGAGAGACAGCACTATAGACAAATACAATCAAATGACAGTGTGTCTCACTTATTTGTATAGCTCTGTCTCTTTCCCTCATCAGGTCCATCCGTGTGGGGCGACTGTAAAAACATTTCAAAGGTCTTATCCTGGTTGATTGTTATATTGGTAAATAAAAACAGCCAACTAGTTTTTTGTGTTGTTTTTTCACAGTTAAATAATTATACTATGTTGAAATCAGTTAATAACGATCTGATAGTGTATAAAATATAACTAATTGTTAAACTTACGCAATTTCTACGCCTGCCGCTGGGTGTAATTCATCAAAACGAATTAACATAGCCGATTAAATATAGATCTCCGAGTCAAAAATAGATAATAAGTTACACACTGAACACAACACCGATAAACCAGTCACATCATGTCCAGGAATCGAGGGAAACACGAGAATTCATATTGGTTATTAGAGAAGAAGTTTTAACGTTGAGAGAGGGAAAATAATGTGAATTTTCCTTGCGAATTTTTCGACCACCATGCAACACTCGACTTTCGTCCACAATTACATTATCAAATTGTTATGAATTATCACAATTTGTTCGTTTGTAAACGGCATGCGTGCCAGAACACAATGCGTCCGTATATTTTCACAAATTCAACTCGTTTTTACGATATCGCTAAATAAAATGATGTGTGAATGACATGTATTTTTGACATGCGCACTCCATTTGTGTGAAACTAACGCCATCTGTTATAATAACTAAAGATGACTTGGTATAGTAAAGTTTTACTCTACGAAATAGTACTGTCACTTGACAATAGATGCCACTAATACAAATTTGTTTAAGCGCCATCTATTATCGAGTAGCTGACTTCTGTGAACATTGATTTCGCAATAACTACAAAATTATGAATATTTTTGTAATTGCACCTCAAGATAATTATGATTACTCCGCTTTATAGAATATAAGTAAACTACAGATAATTAATTTATTATCTCAAAGAAAACCAGTGTCTATCACAACAGCAGATCAAACGTGCATATTTTGTCCCAAAAATAAGAATGATCCAAGAATGCGTGGTCGGACGAGACTTCGAGCCGCGAAATTGATGGATGTGGTTTTTTTCCATATTATTATTTATCTTTAACAAAATCTACTTTGTTGAGCATTTTAAAGGCAGGAAACTTGTTTTAAGACACCATAAAAAAGGCTTGTAACTGTATCCACTAAGAACGCTTCGATTTTACCTAAATGACGATTTCATTTTATTTGTAAGCGACCTTTACCTATTACGAAATCACAGTAGTGTCCCAGTTTAAAGAGCCCTGTCCCTGTTTAAATCTGTCCCAGACGCCGAAATCATACCAATATCCCACGAATTTGAATATGCCACAAGAGCCCTGCATCATGTGCCCATCACTAGAGTATAATAATATCTAGTTCTTTATACGTGAATGTACGCCACAGGTCTAAGGCCTTCTACGAAGCGGACTGAACGGGGCAGGTACTCATGACGTAACCGACCCAAGCTCAACATTCTACGACCAAAATGTTGATCCTTACAAAATAACAACCTTGTGTAGTCTACGTGGCTAAAATCAAAATTACCAAATAGAACGTCCATTTCGACGGGTTTGACAAATTGATCTCAAGTCTGTATGCGAACTAGAGTACGCTATTAACATGGTTTTTGTACTGGTGGTAAATTATTGGACTATTTAGTCTGTTACTCTTATAATCAACAATGGTGTCCAATAATGATGTCGAGGTTTGACCCTCGACGAGTCCCGGGGAAAAGTGAAATTGTCCTGGAACCCGCACGAATTTAATCTAAAGAAAGCATAGGAGAAGTTGGAAGTAGTTTTGTACTGGTATAATGATTGTTTGGATGATATGATGTAAGACTAGAATACAAACTTTTAATTGTAGGTACAACAGAAGTTACAGTTCATTAAACGTATATTTAGATCTACTACTCTAACACACAAATACAATAATTATTCTTATAAAAACATAATATGTTTTTCACTGCTGATTATCGCAGAAACTAGATTACTAGACTCTCTGAAAGCCAATTGTGAATGTGGATTTCTAAATTCGCAATTTATTAATATTTCTAGGGCGCTTCGATTAGGATGTTGAGACAACGACATTGTCGATAAAAGGGGAAAATCCCAAGGCTGTATTTAGACATTACAGATGAGGAAAACTAATGCTGTGACAAATATACACGTGACCAACCACACACATTTTGTGTTTTGCAGTTTGCAACAAGCAGATTTGAATAATCTGATCCAGCAAAACAAATATTTTCGTGTAACATGTTTTTAAGCCCGACGAAAAATGAGGGTTGTTATAAGTTTAACACGTGTACCTGTGTATCTGTCTGTGGCATCGTAGCACCCAAGCGGATGAACCGATTTTAATATTTTTTTTGTTAGAAAGGTATTCTGATCGAGAGTGCTCTCAGCTATGTTGCATGAAAATCGGTTCAGTCGTTTGAAAGTTATCAGCTCTTTTGTAGTTTAAAAAGTCGCCGCATCGGGGGTTTTCTAAATTTAAATTTTAAAGGGAATTATTTGTTGGGTTTCATTTTGTTGCATAGAAATAATATTAATAATATACAGCTCATTTACGCTAGTTCAACCAGGGTAGTACCCGCTTAAAAAAGAAGCTATAATAGCTGCGTTCCGTGCTCTGAGTGAGAGAATCGGAAGCCCCAGTCTCCTCTCTCTATCCCAATTCCTTTATCGGCAACGTACGTGCAATGTCTTTAGTATTGCAAGCATCTATAGGCTACCGTAACTGTGTCTGCGCGCAGTTGAAGTCCTCCGAGGCGAAGATGGGGGTTTACGAATATTCTTATTACATGAGTTTTTGGAGTTAAAAAGAAAAACGATGATGATCGTCATGAGAAAGAAAAATAATAGAGATACTTTTATTTGAAAGAAATGCACCACAAGCCAAGGAAATTGTCACCATTCACGCACACACGATGTTAATAAGATGGCTTGTACAACTGCTTAACATCAGGTGGGTCGTAAGCGTGTAGAAAATAGTTGTGACGACTTCTCGTACCATAACGATCAAGTCTTTTTTCTCAAAATGTTCTAAGTTTTTTTTAAATTAATTAAGCTAAGCTAATGCTTGTGTTAGGGGTGGACTCACGTCAATAGTTTAATGGCCAGGTTGGTGATCGAACCCGAAACCTCTCGGCTACGAGGGCAGCCCCTCTAACCTTTAATTCATTGAAAAGAGTAATCCTTGAGTTTCTTGCCGGATCTTCTAAGTGGAAGCAGCATTCCGAACCGGTGGTAGATTCTGATTATTCATAAATGCTTTGTTGGCTTACGCGAATAAAACAATTTTGAGTTTGAGTTGAGTTTAAACCACTAGGCGATTGATGCCTTAAAATTAATTCCCATTAATGTTTAAAGCGAGCTGGCAGCGACCGAGTCCGAAGGCAGATCTAAACAGCTGAGTGCGACGCCTCATGCATTATGCATGGCCCGCGACCCGGATGTCTCTGCGATGTAGGAGCTGGACCGGCTCGTGTAACGACATCAACTCGTCTCATCGACTGATTGAATATGGTGCCTATACTAGGTGAAACAAAAAGGGTTAGCCAACCCGCGCTGGGGCAGCATGGTGGACTATGACCCGGATCCCAATCTAAATATATATAACTCAAAGGTGACTGACTGACTGACTGACATAGTGATCTATCAACGCACAGCCCAAACCACTGGACGGATCGGGCTGAAATTTGGCATGCAGGTGGATGTTATGACGTAGGCATCCGCTAAGAAAGGATTTTGATTTATTCTACCCCCAAGAGGATGAAATAGGGGATGAATAATCCCGAAATTTTTGTTAAGTTAAATTACTCGCAGACAAAGTCGCGGGCACAGGTAGTATAATATAAATTGGCTTCTTCCTAAAACATTACAAAACCCGAGTGAACTACAGTGAACATCACTAGGTACTATAACAAGAAAAAAATGTCAATTTGTAATCGCCCCTGTTATAGGCCTTACAAATTAAACAATTTGACTTGAATTCGTCCATTTTTTTGCAGTCAAAACATAGCGCCGTTTACTTAAATCGTTGCTCGTTAAATTGTATCAATAGTCTGCCTCCTAGGCTATAATGGCGTTTACGCAACGGTGTTTCAACGGCTCGGCTCCACGCAAAAACTAAGCTCGTCAATGTCTATGACGTCACTATATAACAATTTGAACCACTCGCTATGTCTAACGGCTTTTGTTTTATAGGCACTTGCGAGTTTTTCACACAGTTGGTTGACTTAACTACACAGTAACAAAAAAGTATATTATAAACTAGCTGAGCCCGCGACTTCATCCGCGTGTAATTTAACTTAACAAAAATTTCGGGATTATTCATCCCCTATTTTATCCCCTTGGGGGTAGAATTAATCAAAATCCTTTCTTAGCCTACGTCATAACACCTACCTGCATGCCAAATTTCAGCCCGATCCGTCCAGTGGTCTAGGCTGTGCGTTGATAGATCACTATGTCTGTCAGTCAGTCAGTCACCTTTGAGTTATATATATATTAAGATATTTGATATTTTGCTCGAGGAGCGTGTTTATTGGCAATATAGCGAGCACATTTAGCTTAGTTAAAGGCGCTAATATGATAAACTAACATAGTTAGTGATCTATATAATATGCTGACCCGGCAGACGTTGCCCGGCCCTACCCAGAACCACTTCCACTAAGAAGATCCGGCAAGAAACTCATTGGTTACTCTTTTCAATGAATAAAAGATGGTGTACATTCTCAGGAATAGCAACAGAATGTGAGCAGGCGACACCGTTGTCACTAAATAATAATCAAATCTCACACACTTTATCTGGTGACACCCTCGATCGCACAGGAAAAAGCATTCCCACAATATGTTGTTGTGTCTTCTTTATCTATACTAATATTATAAAGAGGAAAGAATTGATTGCTTGTTTGCATTGAATAGGCTCCGAAACTACTGAACCGATTTAAAATATTCTTTCACTGTTGGGAAACTACACTACCCTCGGGTAACATAAGCTTATTATCTCAGATTAACGAATACGCAGATGACGCGCCTAGAACACAAAAGTGTGTCCACCAAAGCAAATACAAATTACAAAGCGAATACAATCTCGCGTCGGTACTGAACTTCGCGTCACAGCGCTTACACGTCAAAGGTGGTTAGTTGTTTTATTTTGAAAATGCCGTCTTGCATAATTAAAAAATGTAAAAGTTGTTCACAAAAACAAAAGAAAGCAGATGGCATATCTTTCCACAAGTAACTATTGTTTATTTTATAGTTTTGTAATTTATTTACCCACAATTTGATATCGCTCACTCGGAACACAAAATTTTGATAGTAATTGGTTGGTGTTGCCAATTTACATCGAAATAAGTTTCCTTGAATTAGGGAAATGTGCATGGGGTGTAGAAAGATGATTAATTTATACATTTATATATTATGGAAATAATATATGGAAATAACTTTTAATTTGTAATAAATATTTTAAATTAATAACTTTTTTCAATTTAATGAACCTAATTATGCTTATAAAGACATCCAAAAATCTTTAATGTTATAATGTTCTTGAGTGATAATGCAGAGATCTTCAAATATCGATTTGCAGTAAAAATAAATACTAAGTTTATTTTATTTTATTAGTATTATTCTGTTCAAATACCTACTACTTAAGTACCTAAATTGCGAAAGACCATGTCCAATTTGTAACATTAGTACTACTGAGAACAATCGGAAAAGTTATGGGAGTTCGTTCCCCAATATCTGGCAACTTTACACGCACACAGATGTACGTGTCCCTACAGTGCCGCTCCTAGTTGTCACGCACACATTTAATGCTATGCGGCTTCACATCGTTTGTTGCGTTTGCTCCATCTGCGTTAATCTGAGCTTATTATATTGAAAAAATTAGGCATCTTTACTTAAACTCCAATGCGAAGCCGGGGCCGGGCCGCTAGTGTTATCATAAAATGGAGACAGCAACATGTTTCGTCCAGAGCAAACGTAGACAAAGTTGATGGTAACTTGCTGTAGAATTTGCAATAGAGATATTTTTACGCAGACGCCAGCGGCTAGCGACCGTAAATGCCATGGTGACAAATAGTATTATTTATATTAGAAATTCACGAAGGTTGTATGACTAATGCGTTAATACCTATTATTGAGAAATCATGATTTCACATACCCCGGTGACGCCATTGACTTTGACTTCAAAGATTTCAAATATTCACAGCAACGAAGTCCGCTGCTGTACTTTGGCGTTCTTAAATAGGTAAGGTACTATACCTACAGTCAAATGCAAACAAATTTAGGTACCTAACGATTACAATTAAAATCCACAAGAAAAAATTGAAATAGGGTATAATAGAATAACTCTATATTGCACACTAAAGTTCGGAATATATCAAATAACATAAAAAAGCAATGGTGTACATTGGGTGGTATTAATCTATCGAACAACCATAGCAGACATGATGGATATTCTATTGTTCAATATACACCCCGTTGTATATACGCGTTTCGGATGAATAGTTAAAATTAATTGTAAATTAAGTACTTACATAGTCCAGAATATCAATTCCTTGATATTTTTAAAGTATGGATACCTATGCTGTGTGGATTTTAAGACCAGTATTAATAAATTGATTTCAAGCCTGAGCTCTGTCTTAGAAGTGTCATTCTTATGTCATATCAGTAAAAAATAACATGTCAAAAGCGTACTCAAGGTAGCTTCCAGACTTGAGATAGATAGATAGATAACTCTTTATTAATCCACCACTAGAAAACACAAATTTACAAATTATTACATAATTTACACAGAAAGTGGAAAATGGGCGGCCTTATCACTAAAAGTGATCTCTACCAGGCAACCTTAGGATGGAGAGGATCTAAAGAAAAAGAATGCAGGGGTGTACTTACATAAATTAACTTATAAACATATACATTATAATAATAATAATAAAGCCTTTTATTCGGACAACAGATATACAATTATGAATCTTATACATTTATGTTTCTTATTCTACTGAACTATTATATAATATGTATTTTAGACTCTTAAGATTATTCGCGTATTTGTTGCTTCTTTACTTTCTGCAAGTCCGTTTACCAGTTGGCTAAGGCCTCCTCCAACCTACTCCATTCTGGTCTCTCTCTAGCTATTCTGCTCCATGTTATGCCTGCAACCTGCCTGATATCATCGTCCCATCTAAACATATACATTACAAATATATTTCTTAATACGGCCTTAAGTCAGAAAGGATTTATAAGTACATAATTTTGCCATGAATTGTCTCTTTGATAAGATTTTATTGTACAGCGTAATAAAATTTTCATCGTCGACATGCTGTCACTGTCATTCTTGCTTATAAATCTGTGATTTGAGCGAGACGGAAAACTCTTACGGTCAGGAACAAAGTCGTTGGTGCGAGCTGGCACTCCTTTTACATGTTACAGTACACTTACACTTATGTTCCTGTGTCCCCTAGCTGGGGCAGAGGGCTTCCACAATGCGCCGCCATCCCGTTCGGTCTTGAGCTTCACGCTTTAATTCGCTCCAAGTCTTCCCTAAGTTCTTCGCCTCTGCGATGATCGTCCGCCGCCAGGTTTGCTTTGGGCGGCCACGCTTACGCTTTCCTTGGGGATTCCAGTCTAGGCCTTGTCTCGGTATATGATTAGAGTCCCTTCGGAGCGTGTGGCCGATCCAGTTCCACTTGCGGCGTTTGATCTGCTGGTCGATCGGAGTCTCATCGCAGCGTTTCCACAGCTCTATATTGGAAATTTTCTCGGGCCAGTAAACACCAAGAATACGGCGAAGACAACGGTTGGTGAAGACCTGGAGCCGGTGCAAGATGTCCTTAGTAACCTTCCACGACTCACATCCGTACAGCAACACGGTTTTCACGTTGGATCGGAATATCTTGAGCTTAAAACTCTCCTAGTCAGCTTCCGTGATAGCCATACAGAGCGCAGCCGTGCGAAGGTTGCTTTTGCCTTGGCGATTCTCGAAGCGATGTCCTCTTCGGTCCCTCCAGTTTCCGACACTACGCTACCGAGGTAAGTGATTTTGTGGACCCTTTCCACAGCCTCTGTATCATTGAGCAACGGCAAAGAGCTGGTCGCCCCGCACCTCATTTCCTGGGTCTTCCGGGTGTTGATTTTCAGTCCCATCTCCTTTGCCTCTCGTCGTAGGTCGTCCAGCTTGTCTTGCATGTCGGTTCTTGTGTGACTCAGCAGGCATAGGTCATCGGCATAATCCAGGTCTTCCAAGACGCTGGATAGTTCCCACTCTATGCCGTGACGCTTGTTACATATTGTATTGCACATGACGCCATCGAGAACAACAAGAAATAGGAGAGGTGAGAGAAGACACCCCTGTCGTACGCCCGCATGTACCGGGATATCCTCCGAGACGAGGCCGTCGTGTGTCACTCTGCAGGAATACTTCCCGTAGATGGCCTTGATCATATTGGTAATTTTCTCGGGGACCCCAATTTCACGCAATCGGTCCCAGATGCAACACCAGCTCAGCGTATCAAAGGCTTTTTCGAAGGTCACGAACATGTTACAGTGACATCTCTTATAAAAATAAATATTGTTTTCTAGGTCTTAAAGACCTCGAGACACTGTGAGCACTTTCTGCGTGGATATTAACTATGACATCAGGACGTCTAACACCTCAGTCCCTCGTGATCATGGTTGCTGTAAAGCAGCCGAAACGTCGGGAACATAAACAACTAAATAAGCGCGATAAAAACCGTAAAATAGTTTAATTTCAATATTTAAAGAAATGTTCATCTCCTATTCACCAACAGATGGCGTTATTATCAACTAAGAAATCAAAAGTACCCAGACAAAGTTCTAAAACCCAGTTAACCTTGACATAACCTTGGTTGCCTTAAATGGTAAAAATGTTAGGTAAATTTGATTATTTTACATAACTTTTGGCGGTCAGAATTTAAAATTAAATTTTGTAACATCATACATTAATATTCTCGTTTCTATGCTAATTCTGTATAAATTAAAATTATTCACTAAGTCTTTAAAATTCGGCCGCATTGATTGGTATTACCTATATCAAAGATGGTGTCAGATCGTCGGATCACACATTGTACGAAACACATATATAATGTTCCAATATTCGTTAAACTAGGCGTCTATAAAACTAAATTTATAAGCTACATTTTTTAAGACTATTGCATAACCAGACATCTTGAAATTTAATATAATTCTTATTAAATTACCTAATCCTATTCCGGTTTTGTGATATTAAAATACATTTATGTTCTAAAACAGGTAGGAAACCCTGAAAATCAACTTCTATTTGACTTTTAAATATCACGGGCTCTCAGTGAGACGGCGAGCGGGCACGGATTATTAATATGAACTAGGGTTGCCACTACGAACAACCATTTTATAATCGACTAGTTGCTGCCCGCGACTTCGTCCGCGTAGACTTAAGTAAAGTATTCTATGTGTTAATCCAGGTTATAAACTAACTGTGTTCCAAATTTCATCCAAATCCGTTCAGTAGTTTTTGCGTGAATGAGTAACAAACATACATCCACACTCACAAACTTTCGCATTTATAATATTAGTAGGACTAGCTGACCCGACAGACGTTGTCCTGTCTTAACTTTGATTATTGAATTCGGATTGTTACGCTCAACTTTCTTATTTTCTTCTTTCATAAGAACTTTTCCCTGACAATAATAAATACAACAAAACAAGAATTAGCGAAATCGTTCCATCCATTCTCGCGTGATGCGATGACCAAGGAAATAGAGATTCAGTTTTATATATATAGACTAGCTGAGCCCGCGACTTTGTCCGCGTGTAGTTTAACTTAACAAAACTTTCATCCCCTTTTTTATCCCCTTGGGGGTAAAATTAATCAAAATCCTTTCTTAGCGGATGCCTACGTCATAACATCTACCTGCATGCCAAATTTCAGCCCGATCCGTCCAGTGTTTTGGGCTGTGCGTTGATAGATCACTATGTCAGTCAGTCAGTCAGTCAGTCACCTTTGAGTTATATATATATAGATAGACACTGATGTATAGTCAAGCGGTAGCCATTTGACGACAGCCCGTATATACGGGCTAACTCGACTTGGGCAGTACCACACTGTCACAGAAAATAACGGCGTAAAGCAGTGTGGCGACCTCACATTCACGTCGCCAACAGAAATAGACAGATGGCGCTAAATGCAGCGCCTCAATACAATGTACGGATTCTTCATAGAAAAACTGAATCACGATATTAAGAATCGCAAGCATCGTGACTATATATACAGAGAATAACCAGCGGGGGGGGCCCCCCCCCCCCCCCCCGACTCACTCACCGCTCTCCTAGACTCAGATGTCGAGGAGAATGACACACGCACACTCCCCACCAGACACCGACCTCGCCGGCGAGGTCGACGAACCCCCGCTTCCGCTAGAAGGTGCGTCTACTTACCTAGACGCACCTTGGCACCCGACAAGCCCGCTGAGTTTCTTGCCGGATCTTCTCAGTCGAGGTCGCGTTCCGATCCGGTGGTAGATTTACCCTCGCCACCTCTCCTGGCAGCGGCCCAAGCCGAGGTCGTGTCCGTTGTGGCGCCCTTGAGCTAGCTGCCCCCCTGCCCCTCTGGCTGGAGCGCACTTGCGCCACTCTGGCCAACAACATATACTCCAGATCAAAAAAAAACCAGCGGGGCATAGCGGCCGCCCCGCCAGGCATAACACCCGCCTGTCTGGAAGATTTTCCCTTTTCCGCTAAAGTAGCTATTATAGCTCCATTTATTACGATGAGTGAGAGAGCCAGAAGACCAACCCCTCCTTTCTTCAGCTTCAGGTCCATAACCAGCGAGCAATATGTTTGGTATTGAAAGCATCTATAGGACGATAACTGTTTAACATCTTCGTTCACTCGTCGTGAATGTTCGTCGGCTCGTTCTTCGTTCTATAAAAAACGGCGATCTAAGTAACATTCGTCCATCTTCTTCATGTTCTTCGCTATTGTTGAAGGTTGGCAAGCAGCTCCTTGAATTTTGTAACATAATTTAGTAATGTATAGGTAGCTGGAGTGTGTAACGCTCAGTGGCGGATTTACAAATGTTCAAGGTTTACAGCCTACTGTAAAGCTTTTGCTGCACTTGCCTCTACAATTGTCATGTCCTACCAAGATTATTTTTACAATCCAAAAAAAATGTGGAACTTGCACGTGAAATAGGTGAATATCGCCGGACTCACACACTAACTGTATGGTCCCAAACCAAGAAGCGCTTGTACTATGGGTACCGTACAATGGACTAGGGACGATTCCAGTGTCACCCAGACCAGGGCAAATTACGAAAAGGCCATTTCCGGAATTTTCCCCGTCGGGAATAGAACCCGCAACCACCATGTGTAGGGAGCCGAGCAGCCTACGCTCGACCCACTGCGCCAAGCGGTCGTCATGAAATGATTTTTGTGTTTATTTTTGAGCTAATCAAAGTTCAATCATGTACGATTAATAAAGGCGGGGTAATGTATGCTACTTACACAATAATGTACATTCGGTAAACGTGAATAAATAATATTTTCATTACTCATACTCTGAAAGTAGGTCTGAAGTTGCCTGAGAAGCGGGTTGAAAGTAATACTTTTCAGGCCCGGGAGTTTCGCTTTCAACTGACAGCTGTCAAATTATAAAAAAAAAACTAGTTCCATTTTCACATTTCTATGGAACCATGTTCAAACTTTTTCTACAGTCACTCAATTACAGCACGATGTTAAATTGAAATAACATAAAGTTAAGTATTAAGTAATTCAAGAATTTTTTTTTTTAATGACTTAATTATAATTTAGTTTCAACAATTTCTTTAAAATAGCATAGATTTGGGCAAAATATTTAAAAATGCAAAATAATGGCTAAATAATGAAGTTGGCCGGCCAACGGAAAAAAAAAACAAAATAGGCGGCAATCCCTTTTTTTTTCCAGTTGTAGAGTATTGTTTATACTTCCTTGTATTATTTCTTTAGCCAATTCCTGTTTTTATTTTTATTTTCCTTGTATTCGTAATGAAAAGCACAGTGTTTACCTCGGGTGAAAGATTTATTTTGTCCCTCGAACTATTAGCGCCCTCGCTACGCTCGGGCGCTAAACCCCGTCTCGGGACAAAATAAGTAACTTTCACCACTCATGTAACAATGTACTATTTCATTACTCATACTCGGAAAGTAGGTCTGAAGTTGCCTGAGGAGCGGGTTGAAAATAATACTTTTCCGGCCCGGGAGAATCGCTTTCAACTGACAGCTGTCAAATTATAAAAAAAAACTAGTTCTATTTTCACATTGCTATGGAACCATGTTCAAACTTTTTCTACAGTCACTCAATTACAGCACTATGTAAAATTGAAATAACATAAAGTTAAATATGAATTAAAGAATATATATTTTTAAATGACTAAATTATAATTTAGTTTCAACAATTTCTTTAAAATAACATAGATTTGGGCAAAATATTTAAAGATGAAAATGAAAAATAATGGCTAAATAATGAAGTTGGCCGGCCAACGAAAAAAAAACAAAATAGGCGGCAACCCGATCTTTTTTTTTTCGAAATGTAGAGTATTGTTCATACTTCCTTGTATTATTCCTTTAGCCAATTCCTGTTTTTATTTTTACTTTCCTTGTATTCGTAATGAAAAGCACAGTGCTTCTTACCTCAGGTGAAAGACTTATTTAGTCCCGAGACGGGGTTTGGCGCCCGAACATAGCGAGGGCGCTAATAGTTCGAGGTCACTTTCACCACTCGTGTAACAATGTACTATTATTGCGCTTGATTTCTATAAGGAAGCAAAAAAAAATCAGTTCCCAAATTTTCCGCCCTAAAAAACTGCCGCCCAAGGCTCCAGCTTTTCAGCCAGCCGGTAATCCGCTACTGGTAACGCTAGTACCTACCTATCTAATCTATATATTTAAATACTTTTACTTTCAAGTACTTACTTTCTATATGACAATGGTTTGGCCTGCTCACATTATGTTGCTGTTCATAAGAATGTACACCATCTTTCATTCTATTGAAATGAGTAACCATTGAGTTTCTCGGCGGCTCTTCTTAGTGGAAGCGGAATTCCGAGCCGGCGGTAGAATCTGACTATTCATATGTGCTTTTTTGGACTATCTTATTATTTTTACTTGAATAAAAAATATGTTGATTTTTAATAGGTGAGCGGTTAGCGCAGTGGTTCGAGCGTAGGCCGCTAGCTCACTGCAGATGGTGGTTCGATTTCGACTGGGATAAATAACGAAAATGACCTTTTCATTACTCATACTCTGAAAGTAGGTCTGAAGTTGCCTAAGAAGCGGGTTGAAAGTAATACTTTTCAGGCCCGGTAGTTTCGCTTTCAACTGACAGCTGTCAAATTATAAAAAAAAAAAACTAGTTCCATTTTCACATTTCTATGGAACCATGTGCAAACTTTTTCTACAGTCACTCAATTACAGCACGATGTAAAATTGAAATAACATAAAGTTAAGTATTAATTCAAGAATATATTTTTTTAAATGACTTAATTATAATTTAGTTTCAATAATTTCTTCAAAATAACATAGATTTGGGCAAAATATTTAAAGATGAAAATGAAAAATAATGGCTAAATAATGAAGTTGGCCGGCCAACGAAAAAAAAACAAAATAAGCGGCAATCCGATTTTTTTTTTTCGAGTTGTACAGTATTGTTTATACTTCCTTGTATTATTTCTTTAGCCAATTCCTGTTTTTATTTTTATTTTCCTTGTATTCGTAATGAAAAGCACAGTGTTTACCTCGGGTGAAAGACTTATTTTGTCCCTCGAACTATTAGCGCCCTCGCTACGCTCGGGCGCCAAACCCCGTCTCGGGACAAAATAAGTAACTTTCACCACTCATGTAACAATGTACTATTTCGTAATTTTCCCTGGTCTGAGCGTCACTGGGATCGCCCACAATGAAATATATTTATTATAAATAAAATTGGTAATAAAATATTTGATTGTGGCAACCCTAGTATATTTATGTGCATAGGTGGTTAGATCAAGGCAAGGGCGCCAGGCGATGACGTCAGCGGCTCACATCTCTGCACACACACACACACACACTCCGCTATATTGTCTATGATACTTCTATTTCATGTCTTCAACACCTACATCCAATAACGCCTATATTTATACAAGTTGTCACCTTGTTCTTAAGTAAAAGTAATAACTTAAGACACCAATTTCATTATATATACTTTCTACAGAAAATGTCAAAGCGGGTACTTACGGTTGGTAACACCCTCTAGAGACACACCACAAAACTCAAAAACTCAAAGTTGTTTTTATACATATAAGCATTTATGAATAGTCAGAATCTACCGCCGGCCTGGAATGCTGCTTCCACTGAGAAGAGCCGGCGAGAAACTCAATGGTTAGTCTTTTCAATGAATAAAAAACGGTGTACATTCTCAGGAACAGCAACATAATGTGAGCAGGCAACACCATTGTCACTAAATAATTAAATATTAATGAAATCTCACTCAGATTTAGGTATTTAAATTAGAAAGCTAGTTAAGTGAGGTGTGTACCCACCTCACACAGTTTCGTACGATGAGTGAGAGAGACAGAAGCCCAACCCTCCCTTACCTTCCCTCCGTCGCACTCCTCTTCAGGCCGGCGACGGCGAGCATTGCCTTTGGAATTGCAAGCATCTTTAGGCTATATAAACTGCTTAACATTAGGCAGGATATGTCTTCTGTACTGCAATGACGTAAGAATGACATTTCCAAGATCGCTCATAAGAGTTTTTTCTTAGATCACAAGAACAGTTTTTTTTTTTTTTTATCTGGACTATATTATTATCTTGTTGGCCAGAGTGGCCATAACAACTTCACCCGGACAGAGGGCGAGCGCGAGTGCGCTCCAGCAGAGGGGCAGGGGGGCCGCTAGCTCAAGGGCGCCACAAGGGACACGACCTCGGCTTGGGCCGCTGCCAGGAGAGGTGGCGAGGGTAAATCTATCACCGGATCGGAACGCGACCTCGACTGAGACCCAAGAACAGTACGACAGTACAGTATTATTGCGACCTTAAGTATTGTAGTAAGTATGACTATGCTTTTGGGGTATCACTCCAGGCTGTAACTCAGCTTATACTTAACTACCACAGGCTGCAGTACTCCATTGTACGGTGCTCTTTTTAACTAACGACGAAAAGAGAGGTGTTATAAGTTTAACCTGTGTATCTGTGTGTCTGTCTGTGGCATCGTAGCGCCCAAGCGGATGAACCGATTTTAATTTAGTATTTTTTGTTAGAAAGATATTCTGATCGAGAGTATTCTTAGCTATGCTTCATGAAAATCGGTTCAGCCGTTTGAAAATTATCAACTCTTTTGCAGTTTAAAAAGGCGTCGCATCGGGGTTTTTTAATTTTCAATTTAGAGTTATTATGAAATAAACAATATTCAATTCTATTCTAGGACTAAAATGTGTTAAGGTAGGTATAGTGATTGATGTACATTTTAGGATTATAATTTAGGATGTAAACACATAAAACTGCCCACAACAAACCAAATAATAATTATTATTATTATTTATTATCATTTAAACACATGTAATATTGTCTATCTATATAACATACAAAAAACCACTCAGGTTTAGAAATGATGTTATAACATCTACATCAAGAGAATAGGTGTATGTAAGTCTAATTATATAATATAATGCGAAGGTGTAACAATAACTAGTTTATTATTTTAAATTTTAAATGGAACTAGGTAAACGCATTAACTTAACACACCATGGTGCTTAAGAAATGAAATTAACTTGCTATACAATGATCCACTCAGTTCTTTATGAAGAGCTGTTTTTTTGACCTGCCATTTAAAAAACGACTACGGACCGTATTAATAAATTGATCTCAAATCTGAGAGCGGTCTAGAGTACGACTCTGACATGCTATTTTGTACTGGTATAACATAAGAATGACATTTGCAAGACCGCTCTCAGATTTGTGATTGATTTGTTAATATGGCCAACGTTCAAACATACCAAATGGGAAACAATTCAGTAGCGTCTAAGTATTCAGCATAGTATCATAAAAAGCAATCAAAATAATATAAACTAAAATGCTGCGCTCCAATCGGTGTAATTCTTCACAATCCATCGTTGAGAAAAAGGGATAAAACGTAACCTCTATCAGGCTATGTCTGAAACATCATTTAGATACAGACAAAGCCAAGGAGAGGCTAGGTCAACATCCCGCGGAGACCCGAGGATACAGCACCAATCTTCCAGGACAGAACAGGATGCAAATTACAAATTACAACAGGATACAATAAGCATGAGTAATTACAAAATACATGACTAGTTACAAAACAACTTTCAAGTACCAAGACATAAATAATAGTACTATATCATGACGCCCTGTGTTCCCCGAAGGGGTAAGCAGGGGTGCTTTGCAGTTTACCCTCATTCACTGAGAAAAGAAATGACAGCCAGAAATGATTTTTGTAGTTCCTAATATTCATTTTAGTAATTTTTACTCAGTATTTTGTAATTATAACAGAGATTAATGTAATGCCTCGTATTGCTGTCATTACAAAACGTTTAGTAAACAAAATAAAGGGGAAAACTAGGAACTACCGCAGTAATATTTTTTTGTCAGTGTTTCGTCGAAAGTTTATTTGTGATAAAACATTTTTCATTTTACAACAGGAACTAAATGAAAACACTGTCTAGTTTATAGTTTAAAAACATAGCTAAATTAGATGCTCCGTTGGTGTATATACCATACAATTAATAGGATCCCATACAAACACTTGCAGAAAAATAAAACAGTTTTTTTATGAAAGAACTGAACATTCACTTTCCTCCATTTTAAAGATATCAACGCGCGCACATTTTTTTGTTACAATTCCTTATTTCTATATTATACAAAAAAGGTATTATAAGTATATGGAACATAGAGTTTACGGTGCCCTCCAAAGGACGGAGGAGGTTACATGTCATATTTCAGCCACCCATCCAAGTTAGGACCGAGCATACATACTTTAAAATACCAAAAACCATTAGTAAACTATCTTTACAGATAAATAAAATTGAAGTGTCTGTTTGTAATATCAACATAATGGCTTATTAGTAATTAGTAATGCATATGAAAGTATAAACGGTAATCATAACAAAAAACATTTTTAAACATTTTCTCTGTCTGTTTGTTCCGGCTAATCTCCGAAACGGCTGGACTGATTTTGATGATTTTTTGTGTAAGTATTTAAGTGTGTCTCTTGATGGTTTGGATTCAGAATTGGACACGGCAGCTGACGCTGCAATCGGGTCCGCTGGTATTAATAATAAAAATGTCGCTGTCCCTTTCAAACAAAATGATATTGAAAAGGAGGAGCAACACAATACATTGTAGTCACAATTCATTGTGTGGCAATATTCTGGGCCTATGACTTCATTATTTGTGATGCCTTATGCATTAACCTACATTGTCCTCACATCTCTAATTATACCTACTGTAAACGAAAACATAATTTAAAAAAGAGAAAAAAAAAATATCCATGGAGTTTCTTGCATGTTCTTCTCCATAGGATTTTGTTTTGGAACATGCACCTAGCTCTTGTCTTTTTAAAAGTGCCAGTTAATCTGCCTATTTGATATAAAAATATTTGAGTTTGAGTGGACTTTTTAAAAGTGCCAGTTAATCTGCTGGCCTATTTGAAATAAAAATATTTGAGTTTGATTTTGAGTCAAGTAATATGTACCAACAGATTAGGGCCATTGCCTAATTAACAAATGTGTGTTCTGTAAAAGCCTTCATTCATTCAGTCACAGATGTCGCAAGGTTCGTTCACCCACGTGTCTTCTTCAATATAAGTATATATTATGTATTTGAACAGATGCGATTAATTTTCAACAGATTTCGTCATTCTTTATCTGTGTGCTGTTTAAAAACCTACAACCGGAGTTCGTAGTCTATACTAGGTGAAACAGAAAGGGTATACTATTTTTTTGCAACTTTACTTTGTAAATCTAAAACTGTGGGACAGTTGAAGTACTAAAGGTTTTGTAGACTGAAGAAATCTGTCAACAGCTGTATCCCTGTAACACCTTTTGGTTTTCAAGTTTCCTCCAAAGCTGATAGTTAGAATTACAAAGTTAAGTTTTGAAAAAAATAAGTAAACTCTTGCTGTTTCAACCTGTATAAAATTTTTGGACACATTTTAGCAAGGTTCTAACTCGGATGGGTGTACAACACGATTGATTTTAAGCAGTAACCATAGCCTACAGGTATTGGCAATACCTGTAGGGCCAAAGGCATTCCTGGCACGTTGCCCTCCAGAAAGAGAGTGGGATAGAGGGACTCTCGTGCTACTCTTAGCAACAATAATCGATATATCGTGACATTTATCGTGTCAAATCCAACTCTAAATTCCATCTTTTTCCATCATATATCGTCTGATCGAACGATAATTTTGTATCGTTCGTTCAGACGATATACGATGCCATAAAATATGTAATTTTGAGTGGTATTTGACACGACCAATGTCACGATATATCGATTATCGTTGCTAAGAGGAGCACGCCTTGCTCTCTAACGTATCGTACGCAAACGCAGTCGTAATAGTTACTGTATGTCGATCATCTGTGAGAGTGTGGTGCTACCCCAGTCTCTAGCATCTGATGTTAAGCTGTAACCGTCGCCCAGGAGATCTGCAACTTAACCTTTTAGGAGCCTGTAGAACTTAAAACCCAAAACTCAAAATTGTTTTTATTAATGTAAGCCAACACAGCATTTATGTATAGTCAGAATCTACCGTCGGCTCGGAATGCCGCTTCCGCTGAGAAGATCCGGCGAGAAACTCAAAGGTTACTGTTTTCAAGTAACAAAAGATGGTGTACATTTTTAGAAACAGCAACAGAATATGAGCAGAAAACGTAGACTCCTGCCTACCCATTTACAGAACATAGGCGTGATTATAACCTTTATAATGGAACTCAGTCATAAAACATTTTCAACTATAACCAAGTACCTATTTCGTTCTAACTTAATTACCATAATGTTAATAATGTCCATTATAACTTGACATTTTGCGCGCCGCCGTGCCCCCCCGCGGTCGCCGCGCGATGTGCCGACCACGAGAGGGGGGGTGGGTCCTCATTAACTGGTTTTAGTCTCTAAGCGACTATTACAAGGTCGTTTAGTATTTTTCCATTCGAATATAGTTTTTTTTTTAATATATAATATTATACGTCTTGACTTATCTTACATATATGTGAGTTGGCCTTCCGATCCGTGCTGGGTTCGTTTCCAGGATCGTTCAATGGTACATGAAGGGTACACTGCTACGGATGGTTGCAGGTTCGATTCTCGTCGGGGCAATTATAGCAATAAGCTTTCGGTAATTTGTCCTGGCAAGGGTGTCACTGGGATCGCCTCCAGTCCGTTGTACGACATATAGAAACTAGCATAATATATTAAGCTACAATAATACGATACAATATCTTTAAAATACAATTCTTCTATATGTGTGTTTGACACTGAACTACTCCTAAACGGCTGAGCCGTTTTTGATGGAATGTTTTGTGAGCGTGTTGAGCGAGTCCCTGTATGGTTTAGATTCACAATTAGATACCGTAGGTGCTGCGATTTTATTTTGAGGGTTGGATCCGCTTGTATAGATTTTGCGAACGCCTCGGCTAAGTATGGAATTTCTCAAATTTATTTATTTATTTAAAATCTATTATAAACTCTCCGGAAGAAATTTCACTAAGTGAATATCTTATCAATATCAATTATGTAGTTTATTAGAATTAAACGGACAAACAGACAGACGCCGATAGCGACATTGTTTTAAAATAGATTTATATTGAGGCTTATCCTCCTTATTAATACACGTGGTTTAAGGGTTGTATAGTTACACCATGCTTTGTCTTCTTCTTTCGAATATCATATTGCTGATGCCAAAAAGAGATAGTTCGGTGTGTAACTGTTCCCCCGGTACACCACGTTCATTAAAAGACGGCTCGTGTCTTATTACTAAAATAATTATCGAAAATTACCAATCTTCACGGCCACATGACGACCGCTTGGCGCAGTGGTTCGATCGTAGGCCGCTCGGCTCACTGCACATGGTGGTTGCAGGTTCGATTCCCGCCGGGGCAGACATCGGAAATGGCCTTTTGCAATTTGGTCTGGTCTGGGTGTCACTGGGATCGCCCCAGTCCATTGTACGGTACCCATAGTACAAGCGTTGCTTATTTTGGGACCATACGGTCGGTGTGTCAGTCTGGCGATATAATATTTACACACGGCAAAGCATCGCACGTATTTTCCACCAATCGCGATCGGTTTCCGCACAAATTGGGGTTGAATTTACTTCTAAATTACGTGCGGTCACTATGAGTCCGTGGAACATTGTATGCCTTTTCTTTTTATACTGAAACCGACGACTACTTAAAAAAAACTAGTATATTTGACCTGTTTGTTAGCACGACATTGCCGCGGCCTCCTACGACTCCATGATGTCATACGCCGGATCCGGATTGTTAGAACGATTGTAGGTATCGATGTAGGATCGATTTGAATCGATTATTTCGTTCTCGGGTACACCGGTGGGTGTCTGCCATGAGTATTAAGTGCGTTAATCGCTGGCGTCGGCGTGAAATATTTGTACAGCTCTTCTCACGTCTCGAGAATCCAACAATTTGTTATTTGGTATACTATTTTTTTATACAACAACTAGCTGTGCCCGCGACTTCGTCCGTGTGTAACTTAACTGAACAAAAATTTCGGGATTATTCATCCCCTATTTTATCCCCTTGGGGGTAGAATTAATCAAAATTCTTTCTTAGCGGATGCCTACGTCATAACATCTACCTGCATGCCAAATTTCAGCCCGATCCGTCCAGTGGTTTGGCTGTGCGTTGATAGATCACTATGTCAGTCAGTCAGTCAGTCACCTTTGAGTTATATATATTTAGATGTCAGCAAACCATCGTACGACCCTATAGCCTATATTATGCCTATATTATAGCCTATATTATGCTTGTCATACCAATGGCATTGCTCGTCGGTACAGAGGGAGAGAAAAGGAGGAACGGGTCGGGCCTCCGGCTTTCTCACTCTTCGTACGAAACACAGCTATAATACCTACTTAACGTTGATCTTCTGTGAGAGGGTGGTACGTACTACCCCCGTTCGAGAGTTTGTATTCGTACTGCTTGGCTCTCCTACCATATTCTACGTAGACATCAGTGACATGAGACTCAAGCTGTCGTATTAATTGATGGTAGATTTTGTACTCTCTTTTATTAGTAACTAGCTGTGCCCACCGACTTCGTCAGCGTAGTATTTAACTTAACAAAATTTCGGGCTTATCGGGATAAAAAGTATCCTATATGTTAATCCCGGTTATAAACTATCTGTGTTCTAAATTTCATCCAAATCTGTACAGTGGTTTTTGCGTGAAAGAGTAACAAACATACGTCCACACTCACAAACTTTCGCATTTATAAGTATTTATAGTAGGATAATGATAGCGTTAATATCTCAATGAGCAAGATGTACGACATTGAGTTTAGTGTATTGAAGCGAAGCTTTTACGGACGTTCGGGGCGCTCGCCGCGCGGGTACTCTATCCGTGCAAAGCGTCAGTAGCGTTACACAATAAATATATAGGTATACAGAGCGGCAGCTGCGGCGTCCTAAGCTTTACACTAAAAAGCTTCTTTGTCCTTGGACGGCACTGTTTTTTATATTGACTCTTAGTACCTACCGAATCCTTTTAGACTAATTGCGCAATAGTTTTTTTAACAATATTAAAACAGTATTAAATTTTGCTAAAACTACTTTTACTTATGACATCATACTACATTATCTAATATTGTTTTCGATACATTAAAAGTGTTTAGCTTTATTCACATAAATTATTTATCTGGTAGTAATATTAAGACGTTTATATCTACATATAAAATTCTTGTGTGGGTGTATTTATTCGTAATTGTTCTCCTCCTAAACGGCTTAACCGTTACTGATGTTTTTTTTGTACCTATCGGAGTCATCTGGATGGTTCTTAGCTCTTGAACCCGGTAGGTAGCGCTTGGTTCGAGATTCGGAAAATAAAATCTACCATATTTAAACCGCAGGCAGAAATTATGCAATAAAAAATGTCATCTCAAGTTTGTTCAGTCCATCGACACCTATTCCATCTGGTATCAGAGTTATCGATTCAGTTAACAGTTACTGAATTACTTATAGAAATTAAGAAAAACATTGAATTATAGTTTTCTTTCAATATTTAACTTAATTTTGACGTCATAACAAAGTGGTAAAATAACTTAACTAATAACTACGAGGGGAATTCAGGCCGTAATCCACCACGCTGGCCCAGTGCGGGTTGGCGGATTTCACATGTCTTTCGAGAATTGGTTAGATCTTCTAAGACATGCAGGTTTCCTCACGATGTTTCCTTCACCGTAAGCGAGTGATAATCATATAGAAATTATGATTCGCACATCGATTTCAAAAAACCCAGAGGTGCGAGCCGGGGTTTGCGGGGCCTGGTGCCCGCAAGACGCGTGCTTAACCAATTGGCTATCACTGCTTTTAAAAGGCGGTATTTAAACATTAAATATCCAAAAATATCTAGCACTTAAACGTTATGTCAGAATTATTTTGACGAACACTTCGACCACAAACTTTGAAAAAAGTCTAGAAAAATGTACTTATTGAATTTCGTAAAACAAAGTGGTTGAATCAAAATTGTTGCATTTTAGCTCTTCTGTCACACGCTTCAAGAATTACATTAAATTGCCAGCAACCCTGGATATGACTTGCGTTTAAGTAAATGGTGATTAATATCAATGTGGTATTTATAATGATAGCTGAGTTGATTGAAAGCCTATCTAGGAACCAGGGGTCATTTGGTATGTAGGGGCTGATGCGTCTGGTGCCCTAGACACAACCAGAGGATTACCAATAAAGATTCATTCCAGAATCACGTCTGAAAGCTCGTTAAAAGTGTTATAGAAACGTCAATAGCCTAGTGGTTAGAGGGGCCGTCCTCGTAGCTGAGAGGTTCCGGGTTTGATCCCCATCCTGGCCATTTAATTATTGACGTGAGCCCACTCCTGACACAAGCATTAGCTTATTTGGAGAGCCTAACGGGAATATTAGTCATGTGATAAACACACATTGCTTGTAATTTTTAATTATAAAAAAGAAAAAATAGCTGTTAGAATGACAGCCGGGGCCCGACAGCTTAATGTACACGATACACAGAGGTCAGATGTAAATCTAAAACGCGCACTGATCTAGAAGGCTGCGACCCCATTGAAATATTTTTTTAATTATGTGGGTACCAACCTTAATAATTTTTTTGCATAAGATGTTGTCCTCAGTAAGCGTATAATGAAAATAATAATTACATTTATGTCAGAGTACTTAAACGATGCTCAAATGTGTTTTGGAAATAATTATGAAATCTATTCTGTGTTCAATATCACCATTACTTACTTATTTGTACACTACTTAAATTGGATCAACCTTAATTAAATAAATGCCAGATTAATATAAATTTCATTGACAATACCCACAGCAAAATAAATTTCGGATTTGTTGAAAACGTAATTTTCATCTTATATAAGTAAATATAATAAATTAAAAATACAATATCAATACGAAAATTATAAATAAAATAAATTATTAACGAATTACGAAAGCTAAAAAAAAATACTTATAAAAAAAACTCACCTGTCCATAACCAAAATGGTGTTAAAAAACTACCATCGACACGAATTAAAAAAATATAATATATATTTTTAATAAAAAGCCCAGACAACACGTCTCTCACACACAAACACAGAAATCGTACTGAGATAGTCTAATCAGAAATCGAGTAGCGAAATATCGATATGAACGTTCGCGGATCGATTAAGAATATCGAAATCGAATAAAAAAAACTGGTGGTCCGCATAATATAACTACTGGCGCCGAATGGATGTGCCAGACGGACCGTTGGCGGATTCTAAAATGATGTTTAAAAAAACACAGACAAGTTTCGGTTTTTGGGAGAACCGTTTTTACAGACTTGGGTTCGGTAGGTATTTCGGAAAAATGAACTAGTTAATTCTCACTGTAAAAGGATCACAATAATAAATAAATGGTTTGTTGTGGTGAGTTATACGAATCCTACTAATATTATATGCGAAAGTTTGTGAGTGTGGATGTATGTTTGTTACTCTTTCACGTAAAAACTACTGAACGGATTTGGATGAAATTTGGAAAACAGATAGTTTATATCCTGGATTAACACATAGAATACTTTACTTAAGTCTACGCGGACGAAGTCGCGGGCAGAAACTATTAAATTATAAAGTAACTACTTACTGAATGTGTTTCATGCTTATGACTCTAAATAGGTCTTTATAGATCATCGGATATTGCATCACGGTCAAATAAATAAACCTTTTCTAAAGGGACTAGGGACCACACTCCCACCACTGTTACTCCTGTAATCCAGAATCGACAGTGGTGTCCATTGTAGATGCCAGTCGCGGTTAACCTCCGACAAGTCAGGGAAAATGCTAAATTGCAGAACCCGCACGAATTTAAACTAAAGTATAGGAGGAGTTCGAATTCGAAGAAGATTAACCACTGGGTTCACAGCCTTTATTGTAATCAATGTTGGCGAAGAGTGTATACAACGACAAATAATAATAGGTCCTGGGGAGGGGGTCTAGCAGAACCTGACACGGTATTAGGAAATAACACACGTATGTAGGTTGATCGAAATCCAGGTTTATTCAACAACCACCCTTATAGAACACAGTACTTACGTAAATGTAATGCGAACAAATAATCGCGATCTAACTCGACGGTAGTGACATCTAGTTATAAAAAATGCAAAATAAAAATAAAACTACTCAAACAGAGTGTGCTTCTAATCTATTCAACTGTGCGGAATGGCATTGACCAAAGGTTGTAATGGAACCAAGATACAACCTATTGACTTCTGTTCACATACTGCTTGGCTTGAACGGGGTAGTAACAACTTCTCACAGAAGATCGGTGTCTAGTAACTATCATAGGTGTGTTTCGTACGATTAGTGACAGTGCTGGAAGCACAACCCTCTCCCTTTTTCTCCCTCTGTCTTACTCCCCTTGAGGCGGCCACGCGCGGGAAAAGGCTATGGTTTGCAAGCTTAAGCTATAGGCCACGGTATCTGCTTAACTTCAGGCTGAGATTTGTAATAAGTATAACTGTATAAAAAGTAACATTCCTAAGATATTCAATGCTGGGCTGATTTTATGAGTGTGGTTTTTACTATCGCTCTGCGGACCCCTAAACCCCTTCTCGGGAATGTCAATGTTCAAGGTTGCGCGCGAGACGCCGAAATGTCAAATGTATTTATAAAACGAATAGATGTTACTAAGTTAGCGAATTTGAGGTTATGACTTTCTAATTAACCTAACACTGGATAGATTTAAGACACACACATAGAACGGTGAACGGCAACGTCGTGGAGAAGCCTACAGGTCCTTTGAAAGGTCTGCGAAGTTCGCCAACCACAGTAGTGAAGTGACCTAAATCCCCCTCGCAATAGGGAGGGTTGTGTGCGGTACAATGACAATAGTCTCGCCCAGGTTTCATCACTCCTATATATTGAGACTAAAATAGATACCATTAGTGAAATGTGGGTGGACTGCAATGTAACTCTGTCTACCCTTTAGGGTAGCACAGGCGTGAGAGTAGGTATCCATGGTCAACGATAAGCGATACGAAATGAATCGATTATTATTACATAAGTATTTTTTGTAACATATTACTTATCACTATACAGGTTGAAACAGAAAGGGTATACTTTTCTTTCAAATTTAACTTTGTAATTCTAAAACTATCAGCTTTGGAGCAAACTTGAAACAAACGGTGTTACAGGGATACAGCTGTTGACAGATTTCATAAGTCTACGAAACTTTTAGCACTTCAACTGTCCCACAAAGCCGATAGTTTTAGATTTACAAAGTAAAATTGCAAAAAACAATGTATACCCTTTCTGTTTCACCTAGTAAAGATACGAGTAATTACGATTAGTTTTTCTTTTGCAATGGGGTTTTTAAATCTAATTTTGAAGTATCTCCTGCCTGGACCTTGTCTTTGTGACTTCCCCTCCCTTCTTACTTGATGACTGGAAGTGCCCTTGATATCAAAGTTACGAGTTACAACATAAAGCATCGCTCGCTGTCGACTACATTCGGACCTAACGACCTAGTCTAACAACTGACCTTTGTTTAATAGTTAGACTTCAGACTGGCTCAGCCTTGTCTAGATGTAAACCTAGGTTCACTCGTAACCTATTAAATTGCTATCTGCCTAACCAATTAATTCATATTGTTCCTTATACACAGTGAAACATAATGGGTATACTATTTTTTTCAAAACTTAACTTTGTAATTCTAAAACCATCAGCTTTGGAGAGAACTTGAAAAACAAAAGGTGTTATAGAAATACAGATGTTGACCGATTTCACAAGTCTACAAAACCTATAGTACTTCAACTGTCCCACTAAGCCGATCAAAGAATTTGTAAATGTCTTATTATTACAAATTCTTTGAAGATAGTTTGAGATTTACAAAGTTAAGTTGCAAAAAAGATAGTATACCCTTTTCGTTTCACCAAGTATAAGCAATGAGGCTGTTTATATGTAGGTACTTACCTATACAAGTTGATAATTAAGTAAACTAAATCGGAGTTCTTTGCCATATCATTCCACAAAAAAATTATCCCAAAGCATGAAACGATTAGGTACGGAAATAAAAATAAATACATGTTTTTCACAATTTTCATCCCTAGGGGCCTGTGTACACCACGTTCTTTGATCCTACAAAGGTCTACAGGCTGCGTCTGACTCGCGGGTTAACGGATTACACATGCAATGCCTAGTTTAAGGGTCACAAGTTTTTAAGCACTCTTACATCATTTATTTTTCTGTTGCTCAAGTCTACGGAGATCATTTGTAAACGAATTAACCTGCAAACATATAGACTTAGAGATAAATATACACTTTAACATTTTTCATGTCTTTCGAAAATTATTTAGATTTTCTAAGACATGCAGGTCTCCTCACGATGTTTTCCTCCATCGTAAGCAAGTGTATTGTATTTTTTTATGATTCGTACAAAGATTGCGAAAAATACAGAGGTGCGAGCAGGGGTTTGAACCCAGGATTTGATGCCCAAGACGTTTGCTTAACTAATCGGCTATCACTGTTAGCGTGTCTTGCCCTACTAGTCGGAATTACTTTATGTAATTCTTGGTAATCACAAAAGGCAACACAACTTTGTAATTATTAATTACATAAGCAACTGGGAATAAAAAAAGGAATATAAAAAGGCAAACCCGCTGAGTTTCTTACCGGATCTCTCAGTCGAGGTCGCGTTCCGATCCGGTTGTAGATGTAAGAAAAATATGCAAAAATGGGAATTTGTAAGTGCCCCCGTAGGTCTGAACAATATAAACGCTTTGACTTTGCTTGATAAGAATATCAAGTAGTATATAATATATATGGTTATCATTAATGAAACACATTGGTACCTACATACAAACCAACATTCCACAGGCATTCCCTTAGGTAGTATGTATACGGATCGTCCGTGACTGGCACGGCCTTGCATTCCGCTGCTCTTGGATTAGAAAAATATAATAACATATTTTTAACATGGCAAACAAACTCTTCAACGGATAATTTTTATTATTATTCTTCATTTGGGGACATAGGTAGATCCACTCCAAACACTTTTACTCCTGTAAACCAGGATCTGCATTCTTTACCTGAAAACGCCAAGGCAAGAGTATGATAGCCAATTCAAATTTAACTACCAAAGATCTAGTAGAAGTTGATAGTGGCACACACTCCCAATGAAACAAGTTACAAGGTCTCTAGTTATTCCTAGTTTGTTAGTGCACCTAGGTTATTTTGAAGTCAGTCAAATTATTGATAAATTTTTTTCATGGTACGATTGCAATTAATGAAGACCGTACATTTTCCGTATCTCTCAAACTACTGGACCGATTTTAATAAAATTTATATGGGACTACCTGGAGTACTACCCACTATCCTCTACCTTTTCAAACAAAAACAAGAATGATCAAAATCGGTCCACTATTGACGAAGTAATCGTCGAACATAAATACAAAAAACACAAACGTATAAACATTGAACCTCCTCCATTTTTGAAGTCGGTTAAATGCGGCGTCTATGGCTTAATGGTCTGTGTCAACAGCTAAGGAGGATCGGCGAACAACTTGATAACCTTCGACAGTCGTCATTAGAATTTCCAGTTCAAGTTAATACCGTGGCCGCGGTCTATTGATGTCTTCCGCGCTAATTGCTATTGATCGAGGCTGCAGCTAATTAGTTCGACTTGATTGGTGTAATTAACTAGCTAGTACCTGTATCCATCTAAGATTATCACTTGTTGAAACGGTGACGGAAAACATTGTTAGGAAACCTGCGCGATTTTCGAATAGCGGTTGAAGTTGAAGCATTCACTTCGGCGTGGCGGACTATGGCCATATGTTCTATCTCTGTAATTCTAATATAAATATCATTCTATATTTTTTTGATAAGCAATGATAGCCGATTTATTAAGCACGTGGGCACCAGGTCCTGGGTTCAAACCCCGGCTCGCACCTCTAGGTTTTTCGAATTCTATGTGCGTATTTCTATATGATTATTACTTGCTTTCGGTGAAGGAAAACATCGTGAGGAAACCTGCGTGTCTTAAATCTAACCAATTTTCGAAAGACATGTGAAATCCGCTAACCCGCACTGGGCCAGCGTGGTGGATTATGGCCTGAATCCCCCTCGTGTTGAGGGGAGGCCCGTGCCCAGGAGTGGGACGTCAAAAGGGCTAAATTATTTATTTATTTTATATACCTATGTATATTTTTTTTATTATAATACTTAATTATAATTTTAAATAGATGTAAAATCAATATATTGCCATTAATATCAAAGCCACCGTAATCAATTCTAATTCTGGCGATTGCAAAATGATATAAGCGTGGTATTATATGACTGTGGGATCGGTCCGATATTCAAAATTCCACCGGTGGCCACCGGATGTGTCCGAATACCAGTGTCGCGACTTTTTGGGGGTTTAGGGGTCCTCGAGAACGATATCAAAACGCCAAATCTTTTACAATGTAAAGGCGAAACCAATTGACTGACTTTTTTTAAATGGAACTGGTCCCGTCACACATTCCCACCGCCGTAACTCCTGTAAACCAGGATCGATAATGGTGACCAATAATGACGTCGAGGTTTGACCCTCGACGAGTCCCGGGGGAAAGTTTAATTGTCTTGGAACCCGCACGAATTTAATCGAAAGAAATAATAGAAGGTGTTGGAAGAAAAAAAATCCACTTCCCTCCGGTGCAAAGCGGGGGACAAAAATAGGGCTGATTGCCATAGAAACAAGACTGACTGACCAATTGATTGACGGTGTGATTATTTTGCTCTTTTTCCTAGTCTTCCCTTACGAATGGACTTCGAACTTCAAAGAGTCTTCAAGAATTCTTGTGGCAATCCGCCTCATACAGTCATTTTTTCCCCATTTGCAGCGGAGGGAAGTGGATAAACATCGTCCAATTCCTCATAGTCGTTCTTCCCATTGAATTCGTGCGGGTTCCAAGAAAATTAAACTTTTCCCCGAAACTCGTCAAGGGTCAAACCTCTGCCTGTTTTTGGACACTGTCGATCCTGGCTTACAGCAGTAACAACAGTGGTGGGTCTGGTTAAATTAATGCCTGAAAAACTCACTTACTATCAGGATATCACCAAAACTATGACACGCATGGATTTTAAATTGGGAAAATTGGTGAATACCTGTACTATTAACAAGACAATACTAATAGAGAAAACAGCTAGGAACAAACAAATATTTTTGTTTACTCATACTTACAGAAGTTTTATTATGACTGTATTAGAGTCATGCTATTGCTAGGGCCAATTGACCTCACATTATAACAGCTTTGTCTCCTCCCTTTATCCTAATTCTCACTCCTCTTGCGTGTTACACACTTATTTGACGACTTGGTAATAAAAAAAACTCATTCAAACTATCATACGGAACACGAATATATTGCACAACTTTCGCGCTTGACGCATTTTTTTTGCGAACGCAAGTCACTCTCACGTATTTGAATGGTCGTACAATATTTACTTGTATGAAATAAAACCACAAAAAGTTTAGAAGTCAAATGTACCTAACGATGTACCTATGTTTACTGTTGTATGTGTTTTGGTGTTATATGTACCTTCTATGCTCCTATATCTAAATATATATAACTCAAAGGTGACTGACTGACTGACTGACTGACTGACATAGTGATCTATCAACGCATAGCCTAAACCACTGGACGGATCGGGCTGAAATTTGGCATGCAGGTAGATGTTATGACGTAGGCATCCGCTAAGAAAGGATTTTGATTAATTCTACCCCCAAGGGGATAAAATATGGGATGAAAGTTTGTATTAAACTTTGTCAATTAAATTCCACGCGGACGAAGTCGCGGGCACAGCTAGTTGCAGTTATATACCACGTCTTTGTAAATGCTAAAGATGAAATATCTACCGCAAAAAAATCTAATATATAAAATTCTCGTGTCGCGGTGTTTGTTGTCAAACTCCTCCGAAATAGCTCGACCGATTTTCATGAAATTTTGTATGCATATCGGGTAGGTCTGAGAATCGGTCAGCATCTATGTTTCATACCTAGAAATAATTAACATGACAGAACAACGTTTGCCGGGTCAGCTAGTAACCTTTATAATAATACAATTAAAAAACTAGCTTTTGCCCGCTGTTCCGCCCCCGTGGTATTTCGGCAAAATATAAAGTATTTTCTTACTCCTTATAACATCAGCTATTTGTCAGTGAAAGTCGCGTCAAACTGGGTTGATCGGTTCCCGTGATTAACCGGGGCAGACAGACAGACAAACATTAAGTATAATATAAGTCCCGTACTGTCAAATGCATTTAGTAAAAAGCTGTTATTTTGACATTAGAATCAGTCACTTCAATTTTATTAATTTGTGTAGATTCCGGTGTAAGCACCTACATTGCGATTCTGATTCTTCTCCTTCTACTCCTAAACGGCTCGACCGATTTTGATGTTTTTTTGTACTTACGGAGTCACCTGTGTGATTCTTAGCTATAGTAGGAAAATACAATAAAAAAACACTTAGGTACTACAGAAAATGCTCGAAGCTGCAACCAGAAGTTAGTCTATATAATAATAATATAATTTAAATGATAATAATAAATCATAGAGGATTTTAATAAAAGTACGTTGTTTATTATAATTTATTTATTTTATTTTTAAGGTGCTTAAATAAATAAGTTAAAGGTGCTAAATATAAATAATACTTAAGTAGTACTTAAACAACACTATAATTATTAAATTACCGGTAACTTTATACTCGTAAGTTTTACAGTATAAAGGTAACCGTCCACTTGATTGAGCTATGAAGCAGGTCCGCTTCGACCTATAGGAGCGCTTTATTTCCTACAACTTGAGTTAAGCTGAGGAAATGAAGCCATCCTATTGGTGGAAGCGGGCAGGCTTGTTTGAAAGCACAATGAAATGGACGGTCAGCCTTAGCCTCTGGGGATAAACAGAGCTGTTAGTATTCCTAAACTCAAGCGATACAGCGATTGACAATAGAAATTACTTAATAATCTTAACGCCATATAATATAATTAATTTCCTTGTAGTTCGATAAAATAAAAGTAGTCTATAATTTACTCCTTATAACATCAGCTCAATGAAAGTCGATCAGTCAAACAGTGGAAGTCCCGTCAAAAACGGGCCAGCCGTTTCGGAGATTAGCCGCACCAAACTTCACAAATAATACTTTCTGTTTTATTTATTAGTATAAATTATTATTTCGTGGCGATAAGAGGTCCATTAGAGGTCCAACATTTAAGGGTTGACAAAGGCCACAAAGGCTGTATTAGTAAAGTACAGCTACTGAACGATAGATGTCACTTTTTCAGATTTTTCTCTTATTATACCAAGCTATAATTAATAATAATATCGCCAGCCTGACACACCAACTGTATAGTCCCAAACTAAGCAATGCCTATACTATGGGTACCGTACAATGGACTTGGGGCGATCTCAGTGACTCCCAGACCGGGGCAAATTACGAAAAGGCCATTTCCGAAATTTGCCCCGGCGGGATTGAACCTGCAACCACCATGTGCAGTGAGCCGAGCGGCCTACGCTCGAACCACTGCGCCAAGCGGTCGTCAATTATTTATTATTTTGTTACAGCGGTTGCGGGGTCTATTTTGACGTAATCTCCGTATGGTGTGTGTATAGTCTGTGGGCCGCCCGCGTACGGGTTCACGATGTAATTGACATTCTTGGTATCAGCGGCTATTGGAGACCCGTCCCTGTTCCATGGAGCTGAAATAAAGTAATAAACAATAATCCTACTAATATTATAAATGTGAAAGTTTGTGAGTGTGGATGTATGTATGTATGTATGTATGTTTGTTACTCCATCACGCAAAAACTACTGAACGGATTTGGATGAAATTTGGAACACAGATAGTTTATAACCGGGATTAACATATAGGATACTTTTTATCCCGATAATCCCGAAATTTTTGTTACGTTAAATACTACGGGGACGAAGTCCGTGGGCACAGCTAGTAGTATTATATAATAGACTCAAATGGCTGGCCCAAATGGGGTAGTACCACTCACTAACAGAAAATCTGCGTTAAGTAGTTATTATAGCTGCGTTTCGTACGACGAGTCGCTTCCCCGCTTCCCCTCCCTGGGGCCCAGTCCCCTTTAGGTCGGAAACATGCGAGCAATGCCTTTGGTATTGCAAGCATCTTTAAGCTACGGTAACTGCTTAACCTCATTCATATGAATTTACTAAAAAGTTATTAAGTACTTCGATATTAAAAACAGACACTACTATCTCATTTATTTGTATAGTTGTAGACTTCGATAATATTTTTAACTAGCTGTGCCCACGGACTTCGTCCGCGTAGTATTTAACGTAACAAAAATTTCGGGATTATCGGGATAAAAAGTATCCTATATGTTAATCCCGGTTATAAACTATCTGTGTTCCAATTTGGAACTTCCAAATTTCATCCAAATCCGTTCAGTAGTTTTTGCGTGAAGGAGTAACAAACATACATACATACATCCACACTCACAAACTTTCACATTTATAATATTAGTAGGACTGCTGTGTAGCGACATCTGTTATTCGTATATCGAACTAATAGTACTACAATTGCATTAGTACTGCTATTCGGTAATAGATGGCATTCGTATCGTAAATAAGGTTTTTTTCTTCGAAACCTGTCTTCAGGAAACAACTTTCACTATGAAAACCATTACTCTTACACATGACACAGTTACTTTTACAGCTATTTATTTGAACTGGAGGCAACACTAATGAGACTAGTCCCCCCACCACTGTAACTCCTGTAAGCCAGGATCGGCTATGGTGACCAATGATGACACCGAGGTTTGACCCTCGACGAGTCCCGGGGAGATGATAAATTGCCTTGAAACCGAAGACAGTGGTAGTCACAAGCTGAAGCCAATTGAAAGATGAAACAGAAAGGGTATACTTTTTTTCAAAACTTAACTTTGTAATTCTAAAACTATCAGCTGTGGAGGAAACTTGAAAAACAAAAGGTGTTGTAGGAATACAGCAGTTGACAGATTTCACAAGTCTACAAAACCTTTAGTACTTCAACTGTCCCACGAAGCCGATAGTTTTAGATTTACAAAGTAAAGTTGTTATAAAAATAACAGTATAGGCTAGTTCGTCTGGGGCGGGTACCGCCTTCTCACAGAACATTGGCGTTAAGTAGCTGTTGTGTTTCGCACGCCATAAATATCGCCAGACAGACACACCAACTGTACGGTCCCAAACTAAGCAACGCTTGTACTATGGGTACCGTATGGACTGGGGGCGATCCCAGCGACACCCAGACTAGGGCAAATTACGAAAAGGCCATTCCGAAATTTACCCCGGCGGGAATCGAGCCCGCAACCACCATGTGCAGTGAGCCGAGCGGCCTACGCTCGAACCACTGCGCCAAACAGTGGTCGACTATAACTTGAACACCGAGTTCCTTAATCCCGCCGAAACCGCTGTAGAATCACTAGATCACTAGAATATTCAATTCGTATCTACTTACAAATAGGATAGTGTTCGTCCGTGGATACGTGATGTCCGCCGTGTATGTGTAGATGAATATCCTTCTGGGGCTGCTGCCAGCCGGTGGGCGCGTGGGCCTGTGCCTTCTGACCGAACAGGGCCCCCAGCTGGAAAATAAATAATAAAATAGTAATAATAATAGCCTTCTTATCGTCCCACTCCTGGGCACTGGCCTCCCCTCACTACGAGGGGGATTCAGGCCGTAATCCACCACGCTGGACCAGTGAGGATTTCACATGTCTTTCATGAAAATTGGTTAGATTGTCTTAGAAGAAGAAGCAGGTTCCCTCGCGATGTTTTCCTTCACCGTAAGCGAGTGATGATCATATATAAATTATGATTCGCACATAGATTTAGGAAAACCCAGAGGTGCGAACCGCAAGACGCGTGCTTAACCAATCGGCTATCATCATGCTGTACTTGTGTATCGTGCTGGAGATTCAATAAATAAATAAATATCGCCAGACTGACACACAAACTGTATGGTCCCAAACTAAGCAACGCTTGTACTATGGGCACCGTACAATGGACTGGGGGCGATCCCAGTGACACCCAGACCTCGGCAAATTACGAAAAGGCCATTTCCGTAATTTGCTCCGACGGGAATCGAACCAGTAAGTACTCGGTGCAGTGAGCGGAGCGGCCTACACTCGAACCACGGCGCCAGGCGCTTGTAAGCGTTGCTTAGTTTGGGACCATACAGTTGAGGTGTCATGTCGGTCTGGCGATATTTATTATTTAATATATTACTTATATTATTATAGTAAGAAACCCCATAAATATATAAGGCGTGATGATTATATAGTTTTTTCTCGAATACCACGCAACATTGCGCATCAGAATCAGATAGGAAAAGTATGGGATGTCTCGCTCTAGCTCATCCTAAATTTGATGGCATCCCTTTCTCGCGGCGAAAGCCACTTTCACTTCGTATCATGTCCGCAAATATGGTTTATTAACCGACTTTAGAAAGACTGAAGGTGGTGTTACGACTTTGAACAATGATGACTCATTTACCATTCAAATTAATCTATCTATATCCTTAATTAATATGATAAATGCGAAAGTAACTCTGTCTGTATGTCTGTCTGTCGCGCTGTCACGCCAAAATTACTGAACCGATGTAAATGAAATTTGGTACACAGATAAGTCTCGAGCCTGAGAACGGACATAGGCTATTTTTTATGCGAAAAAAGGGTTGTAAGGGGTTGAAATGGGGTGGGATGAAAAGTTGTATGGAAGTATCGTCATTTTTACAGCTAAAAGCTTGAAACTTATTTTTTAGGCTGTTGATTCGATATAAATTAATATGACAATCAAAGTTTGTAAAAGTTTTACCCTGAAGGGTGTAAAATAACAAAAGGGAATAGGGGATGAAAGTTTGTATGGCAATATAGCTCTTTGAAGTGAAACACTGCATGTCTTATTTGTAAAATAATTCGCCTATATAATTAAAAATGCCACCCAAAGACACTATTCCACGCGAACGAAGGCGCGGGCACAGCTAGTACATATATAAAATGAATCTCTATTTCCTTGGTCATCGCATGACGCGTGAACGGATGGAACGATTTCGCTAATTATTTTTTTGTTGTGTTTATTATTGTCAGGAGAAGGTTCTTATGAAAGAAGAAGAAGGTCGGTGGTAAATAATGCAAGTAGTTCCTTGGGCTCCAAGTCTGCTAATTTTAAACCAGTTGAAAACCAGTGGTTATTGTTAATGCATTCCTAGAACTATTTAAACCAATAGACTTGAGATGTATTCATTAAAGTATGAAAGAACCGAGAACGATGTATTCGCATGAAATACCGGAAAAAAAATGGCGTTAAGTAATTGAAACCGATGCGTATCATACGATAAATAAATAAATAAATAAATATCGCCACATTGAAATCAAACTATTTTTCGGATTTTATCGCGTTTATTAAAATTTATATTTATGTTCCCGACGTTTCGGCTGCTTTACAGCAGCCATGGTCACGGGGGGACTGAGGTGTTAGACGTCCTGATGTCATAGCGAGTAGCTGGGTACCCTCATATTAAGTTGTTGTTTGCGGTCCGATCCACGCAGAAAGTGCTCACAGTGTCTCGAGGTCTTGCAATGGTACACTTGGTTTTGGATTTAATTATATTAATTACTGGATCCCAAGTTGGTGGTAGCACCCAGCCATCTTCCCTATTGAAATTAGGATGTTTTTTAATTTCAATGGCCTCACGTATCATCCTTGGTCGGAATCGGTGTTCTTTTGCGAGGATCTGTGGTTTATCAAATCTGATATAATGGCGGGTGCGGTCCTGTACATGTTCACAGATTGCAGACTTCGTGGAGCGCCGGTGTTTCACATCAGCTATATGTTCTTTTACGCGGTTCTTTTACCGGCGCTCCGCTCTCAGGGCACACGATATGCCGCCCTAGGAAGATACTTCTGCAACGAATTAGTGAGCCGCGCGAGCAGAGGATGTGCATTGCACTTTCCTCTGCTTCTTGGCAGAGTCTGCACATTGTGCTGTCGCTCATCTTTAGGTTGAACAAATGTTTGTTTAGTTTGCAGTGCCCGGAGGTAGTATATCTATTAGTATTAGTAGATATTAGTATTTGTTTTCTTATCTCACCTTTACAGCACCAGCTATTAACAGCAGCTTCAGTATCACCAGCGTAACGCCGAGCGTTTTGACGCCCACTAGGGCGGCCACCACCGCCCAAGTGGACGCTGCCCCTATCTGGAACGCGAGCGGAATCAGCGCTAGCATCATCTTCTTGAGTGGACGGCCGAAGGTTCTGCCTGGAAGATAGGAGGGAGGGTTTTAAGCAGTATTTTAGTAGGAACCACAAACAACCTTCCAATTCCATCATCAATTATCCATCTCTCCGTTCGCGTTAGTTTATATTTTTCACATTGAGGTCACCGTGGTAGTTTATTATAATGACTTGGATATATCATTAGATGGTACACGAATAGAATCGGGGGGTATATATGTCGCAGCCAAATAGCTTAATTCGCCGTTCAATTAACAGCCTAGGCACTTTACTAAACAGCGCCATTCAACTAGCGGCCTAAATGATATTCAGTCGTATCGTCTGTTACAACATTTAATAAACTGGCTGGCTAACGCTTAGGCAACTGGTTGACATTTAAGTACTACAAAACTTTTTCAAAATACTACCCAAGCAGAGCGACCCGGATGGGTTTAAGTTAGGGTTATTTTTTTATGACCCCACAGGAATATCACCCTGCAAGTAGATTCGGTGGATCTAAACAATTTTGTAAAAAAAATACCTAAGTACCTAATAAAATTATTCCATCAAAGTTGTTTGTTACCGAAGCCATATTAAACAAAGAGAATATAATAGAAATATTGAAAGTTTGGTGATTTTCGGCGCTAGGTGGCAGAAAGTGGAACTAAATTGAAATGAACAGGCTAGGCAAGTAATTAAATGGCTAGGCAAGTAATTAAACGTCATCGATCTGTCGCCACCAACTAGCTTAATTCGCCGTTCAATTAACAGCCTAGGCACTTAACTAAACGGCGCCGTTCAACTAGTGGCCTGAATGAAATTCAGCCATTTGATCAAACAGCTAGGCAAATGACTTGGATCGATGACGTTTAACTACTTGCCTAGCCGTTTAATTACCTGCCTAGCCTGTTCATTTCAATTTAGTTCTACTTTCTGCCACCTAGCGCCGAAACTCACCAAACTGTCAATATCTCTTTATTCTATATTCTCTTTGGTCAATATGGCGTCGGAAAAAAACAACTTTGATGGAATAATTTTATTAGGTACTTAGGTTTTTTACGATTTTTTTAGATCCACCGAATCTATTTGCCGGGTGGGGTTTCTGTGGGGTCATAAAAAAAATAACCCTAACCTAAACCCATCCAGGTCGTTCTGCTTGGGTAGTATTTTGAAAAAGTTTTGTAGTACTTAAATGTCAACCAGTTGCCTAAGCATTAGCCAGCCAGTTTATTAAATGTTGTAACAGACGATACGGCTGAATATCATTTAGGCCGTTAGTTGAACGGCGCTGTTTAGTAAAGTGCCTAGGCTGTTAATTGAACGGCGAATTAAGCTATTTGGCTGCGACAGATCCAAGTCATTTGCCTAGCTGTTTGATCAAATGGCTGAATATCATTCAGGCCGTTAGTTGAACGGCGCTGTTTAGTTAAGTGACTAGGCTGTTAATTGAACGGCGAATTAAGCTATTTGGCGGCGACAGATCCAAGTCATTTGCCTAGCTGTTTGATCAAATGGCTGAATATCATTCAGGCCGTTAGTTGAACGGCGCTGTTTAGTTAAGTGACTAGGCTGTTAATTGAACGGCGAATTAAGCTATTTGGCGGCGACAGATCCAAGTCATTTGCCTAGCTGTTTGATCAAATGGCTGAATATCATTCAGGCCGTTAGTTGAACGGCGCTGTTTAGTTAAGTGCCTAGGCTGTTAATTGAACGGCAAATTAAGCTAGTTGGCTGCGACATATGCACAGACGACAGACAGTTTCCACGATTAATGGTGTAATTTCGCTGGAATATTATACCGTCTTTTTATATAGGTACCTATACAGGGTGTAAGGGGCATCGTAACAAGTACTGATACCATGGATTCAACTCGTGATTCTGGACCCCACAAAGTTGGGAGATTTTCGTCCATATTTTTATGAATTATGCTCAAATGTTTCAGCATTTAAAATGGATAACGAAGAAGATTAGTGTGATTGGACAATGCATTGATTTGTGCGTGTGTCCGCAAGGTCAAGACCCTCACCCGAGTGGAGGAAAACAAATATTATTTCACATTGTCTCTGACCTTTCAATTCATATTTGGAGGTCAATGGTCATTGACGTATTGAATTTGTTTATTTACAATTAATATTACCATTATATTCATTATTGTTTGGGTTTTGGCCTCGCTTGTAGCTAGAGCTAGTGCCAAGTAAAATCATATTTCCAAGATTAGTTATTTGTCGAGCACAAGGAACTAGTGTTGCCCCGTTATCGATTGTCTATCGATAGTATTGTAATAACTATGGATAGTAAGGCAAAGCTGCATGGAAGCCTTTAGCTAGACCTATACCCTCTCTCAAACCGTATCGTTCACTATCAGCGACGTGACAGTTACTTGACTGAAAAACATTGTATTTAATACCTACCTGGCTACCTATAGGTACTTAGATGGATCCATCTAAATAAGAATCTGGATCGATGCTATTTGGTAGAATTTTTGCAAGCTTATCACACTAATGAACGTTATTATTTTCCTCTGAGAGCGCCAAAAGCTGAGGTGCTACTATTAGCAACGATAATCGATATATCGTTACGTTTGTCGTGTCGAATTGTACTCTAAATTCCATATTTTTACCGTCGTATTGATTAATTATTGACAAAATTATTGTTATATAGCAGTGATAGCCGATTGGTTAAGCACGCGTCTTGCGGGCTACCAGGTCTCGGGTTCAAACCCCGGCTCGAACCTCTGGATTTTTCGAAATCTATGTGCGAATCATAATTTCTATATGATTATCACTTGCTTACGGTGAAGGAAAACATCGTGATGAAACCTGCATGTCTTAGAAGATTTAACCAATTTTCGAAAGATATGTGAAATCCGCCAACCCGCACTGGGCCAGCGTGGTGGATTATGGCCTGAATCCCCCTCGTGTTGAGGGGAGGCCCGTACCCAGGAGTGGGACGTCAAAAGGGCTACAATTATTAATTATTTGTAAATTATTGTTCGTTCAGCCGATATACGACGGCAATAAACATGGAATTTAGAGCAACATAAGTATATCTCGACAATACAAATGAAACGATAATATCGATTATCGTTGCTAAGAGTAGCACCCCCGAACCAAGAGCAAAATAAATTAATAAATAAATATCGCCAGACGAACACACCAACTGTATGGTCCCAAACTAAGCAACGCTTGTACTATGGGTACCGTACAATGGACTGGGGGCGATCCCAGTGACACCCAGACCGGGGCAAATTACGAAAAGGCCATTTCCGAAATTTACCCTGACGGGAATCGAACCCGCAACCACCCGGTGCAGTGAGCCGAGCGGCCTACGCTCGAACCACTGCGCCAAGCGGTCATCGAAACATCATCAAAACATCGTTACGGTTTGATAAGCTAGAAATGATGCCTAATTAATAAGTCAAACAAAAAAGTGTCATATTACCGCTTCAACATGGCGACACACTCAGTTTTTTTTATGTAAGTAAAATCGAAATCGAATCGTTCTCGCTTTCTAGCCACCAACGTTGAAGTAATTTAAAATACAAGCAATTAAAATCACGCATGACAAGATGGCGTCGTTACGCAATTATGGCGCCAAAACGTGAATCGTATTGTTAAGTATCTGATAATATAATAATTATGTAAGTAGCTAGTGTTATGTGAACACCATATTATCTTCTATACAAATAAATAAAATTGGAGTGTCTGTTTGTAATATCAAAGTAACACCTTTTCACTAAATGTATATGAAAGTACATACGATACTTATAACAAAAACGCGATAAAATATTTTTTTGTCTGTCTGTGTCTTTCTGTCTGTCTGTGTGTTTGTTCCGGGTAATCTCCGAAACGGCTGGACCGATTTTGACGGGTTTTTGACTGGCAGATAGCTGATGTTATAAGCAGGAACTTACGCTACTTTTATTTTAGAAAAACAAAAAAAAAACTAATGGGTCCTGTCGCGCGGGTTTAGAACGCGGGAGCGGGAGCGGTTAAGTTAAATTCCACGCGGACGAAGTCGCGGGCTCAGCTAGTTATACATATAAAACTAGTTGAACCGGCAAACGTTGTTTTGTCATATAAATAAATTCTATGCATGAAAGAATCTTTACGACCTATTCTCAGACCTACCGATTTAAACAAAAAAGATAATAAAAATCGGTCAAGCCGTGTGTGCCCCGTGACTCCGTCTGCGTGGAATGTGGACAACCCTTAACACTTTGGGGTATGAAAAATAGATAGTAGCCGATTCTCAGACCAACCCGATATGCACTCAAAATTTCATGAAAGCCGTTTCGGAGGATTATGGTAACTAATATACAGGGTTATAGGGTAAGTCGACCTAAATCCTTTAAGAGATGGTAGTTTCCATCATTCCTGACAGATTTGACTAGGAAACCCCATATACCAAACTAAACCGTTCTCAAGTTATCGGCCTTTGAATTTATTTTATAAAAATTACAGATTTTTTGTCGATTGCCCCCTTCTTTTGTGTTTTGTGTTTCAATTTGTTTTGTTTTTGCTATTTTTGTGTAGTAGACTAGTTGCTTTATTATTTTAAACCATAAAACTGCAAGTAACTGTACCAAATGAGTCATAGTAGACAGTCAATTGATGAAAAAATTAAAAAAATTGAAAGAATTTATTTTTCTTTGTAAGATATTTTAAAAAAAGTCTATGACAGATGTGCTGCAGATGTACTATAAAATATCTACGGTTCTTCAGCTTTCCGATAAGGTATAGCATGCTAGGGTATTGTTAGGATTCTCGGAAAAAACTTCAAACAAAGACGCCCAAGTAGCAAACGTTAAGTTGCTCGCAGCGCCTATTGTCCAGCAATGGGTGCGAGCGGGACATCTTTCAATGTAAACAGGTACGAGTGAGACAAGTTATTCCATGTAAAAACTATTTTGTTGTTATTGTGTGTATTTTTTAGTCAGTCTGCTTACGCGATTCGTCCGTGGTAGATGCGATACTTGGTGTTCTTTGTTTTTTATTCGATTTGGCTTGTTTTCTGGACTGTTTCTTCCTATTCGTGACTGTGCTTGTTAACTGGACCTTGATTTGTGCTTCTGATTTTGAACTGTTGAAGATGACGACCTTTACGAACGAAGAATATGCTGATATTTTGATTTGTTATGGGTACTGCAACTGTGTATCTTTACGAGCCCGTGAAGAATACATAGTACGTTATCCTGGCCGCCGAATACCGGATATTAGTGTCTTCGACGGAGTTTACCGACGACTTAGAGAGACTGGCTCTGTTTCAAGGCGACGAACAGACCTGGGTAGACCACGTATTAATGATGACGATGAAGAGCAAGATAATGAGATAGTTCGACGATTTCGACAGGATCCGACTACGTCAACCAATGTTGTTGCTCGGGAACTTGGACTCTCACAGTGGAAAGTGTGGTTTACAGTGCATACTGCCGGTCTCTACCCCTACCACTACACGCCAGTACATGTCATCGAAGAAGGAGATCCTGCGAGGAGGCTGGACTTCTGTAGATTTATGCTCAATGCAGATTTGGAAGATCCATCCTTTTTTAGAAGCATCTTGTGGACTGATGAATCGAAATTCGATCAAGACGGGATAACTAATTATCACAACGCACATTATTGGGCCCCAAAATCTCAAAGAAATCCCAATAAAAAAAGGATAAAGGGTTCACAGAGACGTTTCAGTCTTAACGTGTGGATGGGAATAATTTCCAATCATTTGATTGGGCCTTACTTTCTACCCCAAAATTTAAATGGAGAAAACTATGAAAATTTTTTGAGACAAGATTTATCTGGTTTGCTCGACGATATTCCATTAAACCTCATCCGTGACATGTGGTTTCAACACGATGGGTGCCCCGCGCTCTTCAGAAGGAGTGTCAGAGAGTGGCTAGACACTAATTATCCCAATAAGTGGATCGGAAGAGGTGGACCTATACCGTGGCCAGCCAGGAGTCCAGACTTGACCCCTATGGACTTTTATGTGTGGGGACACATGAAAAGTTTGGTGTACCATGAACCGAACCCAATACAATCGATTGAGGTTTTAAGACAAAAAATTATTGATGCCGCTAACGAATTAAGAAGAGGACTAACGACTGGTGTTGTAAAAAGTGGCCTAAGACACAGAATGCGTGTATGTGTGCGAAACAGAGGAGGGCACGGGGAACATTTTTTATTGTAAAAAAGACCAATAAACAAAATTTGATATGTATTTGGATTGTTTTATTTTGTTTTCTGACTCAAAAACAACGCTTGATTATCGTTAGTATTTACTACTACCTGGTAGTATTTCATCAATGTTTTTATTAGATAAGTCTAATAATACCCTATGTTATTATACCTTATCGGAAAGCTGAAGAACCGTAGATATTTTATAGTACATCTGCAGCACATCTGTCATAGACTTTTTTAGAAATATCTTACAAAGAAAAATAAACTCTTTCAATTTTTTTTATTTTTTTTGCAATTGACTGTCTACTATGACTCAGTTGGTATAGTTACTTGAGGTTTTATGGTTTAAAATAATAAAGCAACTAGTTTACTACACAAAAATAGCAAAAACAAAACAAATTGAAACACAAAACACAAAAAAAGGGGGCAGTCGACAAAAAATCAGTAATTTTTATAAAATAAATTCAAAGGCCGATAACTTGAGAACGGTTTAGTTTGGTATATGGGGTTTCCTAGTCAAATCGGTCAGGAATGATGGAAACTACAATCTCTTAAAGGATTTAGGTCGACTTACCCTATAACCCTGTATATGTCACAACACGAGAATTGTATATATATATATATATATATATATATATAAGTTATATTTATAGACGAGCTGTGCCCGCGACTTCGTCCCCGTGGAATTTAATTGACAAAGTTTCATTCAAACTTTCATCCCCTATTTTATCCCCTTGGGGGTAGAATTAATCAATATCATTCAGGCCGTTAGTTGAACGGCGCTGTTTAGTAAAGTGCCTAGGCTGTTAATTGAACGGCGAAGTAAGCTATTTGGCTGCGACATATATATTTAGATTTCGGTGGGCGTGTGTTCGTCATTCATTCCTCCTAAATGGCTTGGCCGATTTTGATAGTACATAGCTATATTAAAACCCGGTAGGTGGCGTTGTTGTCGACATCCATAAAATAAAAACTACGCTAACAAAGTAGAGTACAATCGAGCTAATCTTTTTTCACTTTCGCTACAATTATTTAATTACTTATTTATATTTCGCTTTCGTTCAGAAAGTCGGTTGAAGATGGAAATCTTCACGAGACAATAAATGAATTTAAGTAATTAAGTTATTTTGTAGACAAAATAAATAGTAGGTAAGTAAGTGCTAGTCTAGAAAAACCAATAGTTACTATGCGTTTTAGGGTAATCATTAAAGTCTGGGGTAATATATTAATACTATGCATCATCACGCCTTTTTGTGGCGGATGTAGGCAAAAGCGGGTGTATTTTTTTTAAACTTAGTTATACAACATTTTTCTTTGGTTATTCTATATTAAAACATCATATTAAAAAAACCTAGGAAAAAAGATACGTGAACATACCTCTAGTAAAAGTTAGATAATATGCAACATTTTAAAAATAAAATAAAGAAAGTATTTGTTTTACTTACCAACAGATGTATCCAAACTTCTTTTTTCGCTCACCATTTTAATATCTTCAATAATTTCACTTTGGTTATATTTGTTATCATCTAAATAATTTAATTCAACTACATTTTTGGTTTCACTTAGCTCTAAATTATTGTTTACATTTGCGCCGTAACTGGGGCGCGAAATAAAAAGTAAAAACAAACAAATCCACATCAAATGAGCTTTCATTTTAATTTTTTTCAATAGCAATATGTGAAAACACGGTATAAACCATTTGATTATCTCTTTTATATCCATCATGTTAATTTTCAAGCGTATTTAACACGATATTTTGTTTAAAATCACACGCGGCGTGGTAAAAGTTGTTAAAAGCGTCATTTCGCGCCAACCGCCATGTTGGCACTGGCGCGCGGCAGAGGTCGGCAACCCATTTCTTCTTTCACTCAACTAAAGCTGACTACACACTAATTTAAGTCGATAAAGGCATTGGCCCCCGACTTTCATTTTCCATTGATATTCAAGTCCTGCCTTTTTACTTCAACATTGTGCCAAAACGCACTTTTATGAAAATTTGACATAGAAAATGTTAGAAAGTTTTTTTCCTAATTTAGAACGCGTTCATGTTAACAATGGTTTTTTTATGTGTGTTTAAACAAAGTACCTTTGTTTTAGCCCCGGTTAGTTAAACACATTCTGTAGCACTCTTGAATAATTACAATTAGTTAACATTAGAAAGTTACCGTTGTATAAAAACGTAAAGGTTTGTACCTCTATACTAAATCCGGTTTGGAAAAATATATCTCATGTTAGATAGGCACCATGCCTGCAAGTGTACGCACCTGACTAGAAAAGTAGGTAAAATCATTAAAAAAATTGAGTTTTATCAAAAAGTGGCTACTTATAAAATGTGTCTAATATGTTTTAACCTAGATACATGAGATCCACGACCAATGGCGGTTAAAATACCGTTTTAGTTGATGAATCGTAATTATTTGCAATAATGAAACCAAAAAGTGCCATAGCCTATTACAGAACCGTATCCGGCCGATAAACTACCTACTGACTTAACGCACAAGTATAATATAATCCCATCAAAAACAAAACTTGTAAAAAACCAAGTCTCGCAACTCTGTTCTTCTACCGTAAAAAGTTGTGAGATCTATGTAATACCAAGTCAGTTACTATATTAAGTCCCCAATAAAGGGACCTTCTGTCTTAAGTTATTTTAAGTAGGTAATTAGCTTACCTAACAACATCTTATAGTGACAATATCAACAATATTAAAAATATTTTATGTTTTAAATTAAATAGATTGGCTTGGCCATCGCATGAAAACACAATGTATTTAGTTTAGTTTAATAGTGCGATTGCCAAGTCAATCTATTTAATTTAAAACATAAAATATTTTTAATATTGATATTGTCACTATATAAGATGTTGTTAGGTAAGCTAATTACCTACTTAAAATAACTTAAGACAGAAGGTCCCTTTATTGGGGACTTAATATAGTAACTGACTTGGTATTACATAGATCTCACAAGTTTTTACGGTAGAAGAACAGAGTTGCGAGACTTGATTTTTTAAAAGTTTTGTTTTTGATGGGATCTCATTTCTTTTTGTAGATATTGTTCTTTCTTTCATAGAAATTTCGGGCAATTTAGTCTACTTAATACTTTATTGAGGGATATTGGTACAATTCATATCATAAGTAAGACATGTCCCATTCTTGCTTTTTCATTCCGTTGACCATTTTACTAGTTACTTTTCAACATAATTATATCTAGGTACCTATTATTGCATTCCATTATCGTATTATAGGTACATAATATGTACAGGTACACCGATACAATAACTGCATATGTAAATTTGTTATCCTATATATTTATATAGGATTACAAAGTTATTTATGCAGTTGGTGTAACTAGAAAACTGGACCGAAATTATAAAATATTTTAGTTTTCCCTTGATTTATACACTAAACACTAACTGTATTCTAAATTTGAAGCTTCTATGTCTGCTAGAAGTGCCTTAGAGTTTTGATGATCGGTCAGTCAGTCAGTGAGTGAGTGACAAAATTAAGAATTTTGACTAGTTATAATTCTTAAACTACTGGTTCAATTTGAATGAAATTTGAAATATACCGTGTTTATACAATGTCTGCTTGGTTACTGAAAATTCAGGGTTCTAGTTTTATCCACAACGAAGTTATAGGGGGTCGAAAATGGCCCGAAGTGCTTCGAGAAAAGATGGTACGGCCGTGCCGCGCTCGACGTGCCGTGCTCGACTTGGGGGGGCACTGCCGTGCCCCCAGATAGCTATCCCATTACATTGCAAGTACTTATCCTTTCAAAAAAACGTTAATTGTGGCAGACAAAACCTATTAAAATAAAAAAGTACTTACTTATAATATGGTGTTGTTTATGGTATGACTTATGTTTTTACTTGAAAAATAAATGAATATGTTTGGCAAATAACACACCGTGTGACGCCATAAAGAAAAAATGAATAAAGTTTGACACGTATTTTATTTGAAGAAAATAATAAATGTAAGAAACAAAGTAAAGTACCTTTTCATTACTCATACTCTGAAAGTAGGTCTGAAGTTGCCTGAGAAGCGGGTTGAAAGTAATACTTTTCAGGCCCAGGAGTTTCGCTTTCAACTGACAGCTGTCAAATTATTAAAAAAAAAACTAGTTTAATTTTCACATTTCTATGGAACCATATTCAAACTTTTTCTACAGTCACTCAATTACAGCACGATGTAAAATTGAAATAACATAAAGTTAAGTATTAATTCAAGAATATACATATATTTTTAAATGACTTCATTATAATTTAGTTTCAACAATTTCTTTAAAATAACATAGATTTGGGCAAAATATTTAAAGATGAAAATGAAAAATAATGGCTGAATAATGAAGTTGGCCGGCCAACGAAAAAAAAAACAAAATAGGCGGCAATGGGATTTTTTTTTCGAGTTGTAGAGTATTGTTCATACTTCCTTGTATTATTTCTTTAGCCAATTCCTGTTTTAATTTTTACTTTCCTTGTATTCGTAAAGAAAAGCACAGTGTTTACCTCGGGTGAAAGACTTATTTTGTCCCTCGAACTATTAGCGCCCTCGCTACGCTCGGGCGCCAAACCCCGTCTCGGGACAAAATAAGTAACTTTCACCACTCATGTAACAATGTACTATTATAATATGTTTATTAGATAGCCACACTAGGAAGTTTTGTAAAGCGAACCGTAAATCAATCGCAAAGAAATTTCATGAATACTGATTAGTACTGACTATTTGCTACCTTTTTAGCGAACACAAAGTTCCGTGTTGATGTACAATATCCATAAATAACATAAACTCTGTATAAAGTATAGAGTTCTAATAATATATATAAAGTTAGGAAAAAATCTAAAAAGCCAACCACAAGATCAATGAGAAAAGTACTTATATCCAGACCAGAGACCTTGACAGTTCTCGCTTCAGCCAGACTAACAGACCAACTGTATGGTCGTAAACTACATTCTATTTCACAGAGGAAGTCCCACGTAAAAATCGTCTCCAATTCAAATCCCAACGAGTATTAGGCCCCATTGACTACCGATGATTCTAGCAACGAGTTTATGGGACAAGTTTGACGACCGCTTGGCGCAGTGGTTCGAGCGTAGGCCGCTCGGTTCACTGCACTGGGTGGTTACGGGTTCGATTCCCGCTAGGTAAATTTCGGAAATGGCTTTTACGGAATTTTCCCTGATATAGGTGTCACTGGGATCGCCCCCAGTCCATTGTACGGTAAGTACCCATAGGACAAGCGTTGCTTAGTTTGGGACCATACAGTTGGTGTATTCGTCTGGCGATTTTTATTTAGTTAAGTATTTGTATATATGTATAAATAATTAATAAAAATCTACTATATAAAATAAGTCGGGTTTTCCTTCCTGACGCTATAACTCCAGAACGCACGAACCGATTTCCACGGTTTTGCATTCGTTGGAAAGGTCTCGGGCTCCGTGAGGTTTATAGCAAAGAAAATTCAGGAAAAATTTCAACAGAACGCGGACGGAGTCGCGGGGCACAGCTAGTTGTGTATAAATATAAATTCGATTACATTACATTGAGTATTGTTCATACTTCCTTGTATTATTTCTTTAGCCAATTCCTGTTTTTATTTTTACTTTCCTTGTATTCGTAATGAAAAGCACAGTGTTTACCTCGGGTGAAAGACTTATTTTGACCCTCGATCTATTGGCGCCCTCGCTACGCCCAGGCGCCAAACCACGTCTCGGGCCAAAGTAAGTTACATTCACCCCTTGTGTAACAATGTACTATTTCATTACTCCTATTCGGAAAGTAGGTCTGAAGTTGTCTGAGGAACGGGTTGATGAAAGTAATACTTTTCAGCCCTAGGGAGAATCGCTTTCAACTGACAGTTGTCAAATTATAAAAATAGAACTAAAAACTAGTTTTAGTTATATTTTCACATTTCTATTGAACCATGTTCCAACATTTCCTACATTCACTCAATTACAGCGCGATGTAAAATTGAAATAACAAAGTTAAGTATTCATTAAAGAATATATTTTTTAAATGACTTTATTATAATTTAGTTCCAACTATTTCTTTAAAATAACATAGATTTGGGCAAAATACAAAATATCTACCATTTTTTCCATGAAGAAAATGAAAAATAATGGCTTAATAATGAAGCTGGACGCCCAACGACAAAAACAAAATAGGCGGCAATCCGATCTTAATTTGTTTTGTCAAGAAGTAGGGTATTGTTCATACTTCCTGTTTCACTCATTTTTTCTTTAGCTAATTCCTGTTTTTATTTTTATTTTCCTTGTATTCGTAAAGAAAAGCACAGTGCTTACCTCGGGTGAAAGACTTATTTTGTTACTTTCAACCCTAGGGTAACAATGTACTATTTTGTTTATTGGACTGGTCCCGCCACACACTCCGAAGTCCCACAACTGTTACTTCTGCAAACCAGGATCGACAATGGTGTCCAATAATGGCGTCGAGGTTTGACCCTCGGCGAGTCCCGGGGAATAGTTAAATTGTCTTGGAACCCGCACGAATTTCATTGAAATAAATAAATAGGAGTTGGAAAAAAAACATCACTACCAAATGTCATGTCTAAAGCAGACTAAAGACCGTTATCAGACTTGAGATCGATTTATTAATGCGGCCCTAAAATTGTACACATTAATAAATAATAATAAATATCGCCAGACTGACACACCAACTGTATGGTCCCAAACTAAGCAACGCTTGTACTATGGGTACCGTGCAATGGACTGGGGGCGATCCCAGTGACACCCAGACCAGGGCAAATAACGAAAAGGCCATTTCCGAAATTTGCCCCCAGCGGGAATCGAACCAGCAACCAGCATGTGCAGTTAGCAGAGCGGCTTACGCTCGAACCACTGCACCAAGCAGTCATCAACAGTGTAAATTACTACATAGTATAAAACAAAGTCGCTTCCCGCTGTCTGTCTGTCCCTATGTATGCGTAGATCTTTAAAATTAGGCAACGGATTTTGATGCGGTTTTTTTAATAGATAGAGTGATTCAAGAGGAAGGCTTACAAGTATCATGTAATACATGCGTAATATAGTAGAGAAACTCTTTAGTATCAGCGGTTATAGATTTACATAAATAACGCAAATGTATGTACTTAGCGTGTCCGAAAACCCCGACCAAGCGTCAAGGTTGGTTGCCGATAACTTACAGTTCTCGCGACTACAGATACAAAAATATGAGTATGAGCGAGAGAATCGTAGCAGGCGGAGGGGCATCGGCGGCATCGGTGTATTTGATCGGTTTGTATTTCCCGCCATCTGTGACATCACAGTAGGTGTAAATAATTTGGCACGCATGGTTTCAATACACATCGGGATACTTGCGTTATCTATGTAAATCTATATCTGTGATTGCACCCGTGCGAAGCCGGGGCGGGTCACTATTACATGCAAATAAAATAAAATAAAATAATGAATTCGGTACATGTCACAAATATTTATTTTTCAAATATAATTTACAACGAAACATGGAAATAATAGTTTATAACTAAACTAGAAAACTAACCTAAAGATTTTAATCATAAAATTTCGTTCAAAATTTAATAAATAATAATCATAATCAGTTTAATTGGATTTAATAGCATAACAACAATAATAAAAAAATCTGTTTGTGTGGTATTTTTTATTTAATAATTTTTCATTTTTTTCTAAATACATTTTTTGGTCGAAAAACACGGTTATTCAAGTTATATTTATTAAAAAGATATTTTTAGAGTAAATTATGTGTATGAATACTATTCCATTTTTAAGTTGTTATAGTCAAATTCCAATTTTAAGTCTGCACTATTTATATCACGAGGCAATTTGCAGAGTTCGAAATAAAATCGATTTTCCAAATGTGATGACATTATAACTATGAATTGATGAGTTAAGTATAATTGGTGTGTCAACATTTATTACACAAAACATTAAATGCTGTAGATTATAACGCTAAGCCCCATTTAAAGTTTATTAACACTGATTTAACATTTACACAATAAATCAAATGTAATTTGCAGACTGCTATCGTTTAATACATCCAAATTATTCAAATTACAGAACATAAACGAAGCTATTTTTACACTATAATATTGAAATTGTACAAACCATCTTCGCATTGATCCCGATTACACCAACATTAAAAATCCTCGCATAACTGAAATTGCAGACTTTAATCGCATTGCAGAGTGTCCTAATCATCATTCTCCCTCTATTACCATACCATACAATACCATTCCAACAACACAAAAACTCTCATATCAATTTTATTGCAGAGTTTTTCCGACATTGCAGAGTTACTACATCTGCTGAGTCGAGTTGCCGTTCCACGTGTTGTTCTCATCATCGCTGGTCCTGTCGTTGGGCAGGTGGTGTATGTTGCCGCGGCGGCGCAGGCCGGGGCCGGGCGGCGGAGGGTGCGGGGCGGGCGGGGGGGCCGCGGGGCTGGCGGCGCGCGGCGCGGGGGGAGGGGGGAACAGGCGCGTGCGCAGCCACGCGAAGATCTGGTGCGACGGCCCGAGGATGAGCGACGAGAAGATTTGCGTTAAGAATGCTGTGGGAGAAATCGTTTTTTCATTACTCGGAAAGTAGGTCCGAATTTGCCTGAGGAGCGGGTTGAAAGTAATTCCGGCCCGGGAGAATCGCTTTCAATTGACAGCTGTCAAATTATTAAAAATAAACTAGTTCTATTTTGACAAAAAAAACTAAATAGGCCGCAATCCGAGCATATTAATATACAATATATATAATATATATTAAATTTCTACTTCCACTTCCACTTCCGGTCGGTCGGTCGGTCAAGTCGGTTAAAAATATGATGGTTACTTGTTACAGCCCAAACCCAAACTAAGCGACGCTTTATGGGTACCGTACAATGGACGGCAAAATAGGCGGCAATCTGATCTTCATTTGTTTCGAGTTATAGAGTATTGTTCATACTTCCTTGTATTATTTATTTAGCTTATTTCTGTTTTTATTTATTACTTTCCTTGTATTCGTAATGAAAAGCACAGTGTTTACCTCGGGTGAAAGACTTATTTTGTCCAACTATTGGCGCCCGAGCGTACGTCTCGGGACTAAATAAGTCACTTTCACCCCTTGTGTAACAATGTACTATTGAAATTCCTGTAGGTCACTCAATATTAAATGTTTTATTAAGCGACCTTTACGTGACTTGCTATGCGACCCTTTTGGGTAGCGGCGGGGCCTGTAGACTGTGTGTACTGACCGAGAGCGGCGGCGAGCGCGGCGGGGCGGGCGGGGGGCGCGGCGGGGCGGGCGGGCAGCACCAGCAGCGCGGCGGGGCGGGGCCTGTAGACTGTGTGTACTGACCGAGAGCGGCGGCGAGCGCGGCGGGGCGGGCGGGGGGCGCGGCGGGGCGGGCGGGCAGCACCAGCAGCGCGGCGGGGCGGGGCCTGTAGACTGTGTGTACTGACCGAGAGCGGCGGCGAGCGCGGCGGGGCGGGCGGGGGGCGCGGCGGGGCGGGCGGGCAGCACCAGCAGCGCGGCGGGGCGGGGCCTGTAGACTGTGTGTACTGACCGAGAGCGGCGGCGAGCGCGGCGGGGCGGGCGGGGGGGCGCGGCGGGGCGGGCGGGCAGCACCAGCAGCGCGGCGGGGCGGGGCCTGTAGACTGTGTGTACTGACCGAGAGCGGCGGCGAGCGCGGCGGGGCGGGCGGGGGGCGCGGCGGGGCGGGCGGGCAGCACCAGCAGCGCGGCGGGGCGGGGCCTGTAGACTGTGTGTACTGACCGAGAGCGGCGGCGAGCGCGGCGGGGCGGGCGGGGGGCGCGGCGGGGCGGGCGGGCAGCACCAGCAGCGCGGCGGGGCGGGGCCTGTAGACTGTGTGTACTGACCGAGAGCGGCGGCGAGCGCGGCGGGGCGGGCGGGGGGCGCGGCGGGGCGGGCGGGCAGCACCAGCAGCGCGGCGGGGCGGGGCCTGTAGACTGTGTGTACTGACCGAGAGCGGCGGCGAGCGCGGCGGGGCGGGCGGGGGGCGCGGCGGGGCGGGCGGGCAGCACCAGCAGCGCGGCGGGGCGGGGCCTGTAGACTGTGTGTACTGACCGAGAGCGGCGGCGAGCGCGGCGGGGCGGGCGGGGGGGCGCGGCGGGGCGGGCGGGCAGCACCAGCAGCGCGGCGGGGCGGGGCCTGTAGACTGTGTGTACTGACCGAGAGCGGCGGCGAGCGCGGCGGGGCGGGCGGGGGGCGCGGCGGGGCGGGCGGGCAGCACCAGCAGCGCGGCGGGGCGGGGCCTGTAGACTGTGTGTACTGACCGAGAGCGGCGGCGAGCGCGGCGGGGCGGGCGGGGGGCGCGGCGGGGCGGGCGGGCAGCACCAGCAGCGCGGCGGGGCGGGGCCTGTAGACTGTGTGTACTGACCGAGAGCGGCGGCGAGCGCGGCGGGGCGGGCGGGGGGCGCGGCGGGGCGGGCGGGCAGCACCAGCAGCGCGGCGGAGGGCGCCAGCTGCAGGGAGCGCAGCGTGGCGGCCGGCGCGGTCAGCTCGCGCCGCGGGAACGCCGTCCACAGCGAGAACGACGACGCCGACATCTAGTATATTTATTTATATTTATTTTCATTACTCATACTCGGAAAGTAGGTCTGAAAATGCCTGAGGAGCGGGTTGAATGTAATAATTTTCAGCCCCAGGGAGAATCGCTTTCAACTGACAGCTGTCAAATTATTAAATAAAACTAGTTCATTTTCACATTTCTATATGTTCCAACTTTTTCTACAGTCACTCAATTACAGCGCGATGTTAATTTGAAATAACATAAAAGTTAAGTATTTATTAATAATATATATATTTTTTAAATGACTTAATTATAATTTAGTTTCAACAATATCTTTAAAATAACATAGATTTGGGTAAGATATTTAAAGATATAAATGAAAAATAATGGCTAAATAATGAAGTTGGCCGGCCAACGAAAATAAAACAAAATGGGCGGCAATCCCATCTTCATTTATTTTTTCGAGTTGTTGAGAGTATTGTTCATACTGCCTTGTATTTTTTCTTTAGCCAATTCCTGTTTTTATTCTTACTTTCCTTGTATTCGTAATGAAAAGCACAGTCTTTCACCCCTCGTGTAACAATGTACTATTTCATTACTCATACTCTGAAAGTAGGTCTGAAGTTGCCTGAGGAGCGGGTTGAACGTAATACTTTTCAGCCCTAGGGAGAATCACTTTCAACTGACAGCTGTCAAATTATTACAAATAAATTAGTTCTATTTTGACATTTCTATTGAACCAGACCAACGGAAAAAAAAAATAGGCGGCAAATGGCAATCCGACCTTTATTCTTTCTTTTTTTTTTTCGAGTTGTAGAGTTTTGTTCTTACTCCCTTGTATTATTTCTATAGCTAATTCCTGTCTTTATTTTTACTTTCCTTGTATTCGTAATGAAAGTCACAGTGTTCACCTCGAATGAAACACTTATTTTGACCCTCGAACTATTGGCGCCCTCGCTACGCTCGGGTAATAGTTTCATACCTATAAATGGGGGCTGGTAATAAGCAGTTTTTGTTGATTAAGTGTAATTTTTATGTCACTTCTAAGCATTCTACGGCAGTAATAAATTATAATTAATAATTAAATAAATGACCTGCAAGTTCTCGGCAACATATGTATGTACGGTGGAGAGTGCGGCATCGGCGTGGAAGTGGGCCGTGTGCGATGTACCGTCCGGGAGCTTGAACTGGATGCGGGCGCGGGACCCGCCGTCACCAGACGCTGTTGGAGACAACACAATCATTATAGTACACTAATCTACAATACCGCCATCTACCGGGTCCAATAATCACTGCATCCTACTAATATTATAAATGTGAAAGTTTGTGAGTGTGGATGTGTGTATGTTTGTTACTACTGAACGGATTTGGATGAAATTTGGAACACAGATAGTTTATAACCGGGATTAACATATAGGATACTTTTTATCCCGATAATCCCGAAATTTTTGTTACGTTAAATACTACGCGGACGAAGTCGGCGGGCACAGCTAGTGACAAAATAATTTTGTTAGGTCGCTGGTGGCTTTTTAGGCGTTTTAGGATTTTCTTGCGAGATCTGAGTAATTCACGTTTACCCAAGAGAGGGATTTATTTTTAAAAACCAAAGACAAAATATAAAAAGTCGATAGACTTAAAAATAAAACATAAGGACAAACATTTAAGAATGTTATACATTTACCAATGTCTTTGAATTTTGTTTTTTTAGGTTAGGAATAGGTACTTACTCGGTGGAGGTGCTGGTGTTGCCGCCGCGGAGTGCTGCGGCTGCGGCTGCTGCGGCTGCGGCTGCGGCGTGTCTCTGGCCTTCCTCTCCGCGCGGTCCTGCGCTATCTGCTCCAGAATCCTCTGTCTGGCCAAATTGTTCTCCATCTTCTCGCGTTTCCGTTCCTCCTGGACCAAAGAAAAGGAATTTATTGGACTAAAGTCCACTAACGCGGCTTGCGGTGGGAGTTAAGGGTAGTTTTGTGAGTGATTATCGATAGTATCGATAGTTTATAAAACTATCGATAAGTATAAATAGCGATTTTACTAAAACGCGCTATAATAGTGATGATACTGTCGATAGAATCAGTCATCATCATCTGCCTTACCTTTCCCCATTATCTGTGGTCGGCGCAGTATGTCTTTTCCTTCCATACATCGCGCTTTCCCGTCATACTCACATCCACTCCAACCTCGTTCATATCATTCTTAATACAATCCATCCATCTTTTCTTGGGCCTTCCTCTCGCACTGTATCCATCCACATTCATATTCATCATTCATATTGTCGATAGAATCAGTACTCAATAGTATTGATTATGATTTTCGATAAATACTATCGATAGCCCTATAGATATGATGACCACTTTTCGAGGTGAACTATCGATAGGCAAAACTACTTCCAAGACAATAAAGCTTCTTCCCGGGTATTGTCGAGTGTCGAATTGGCGTCATCATTGGTCACCATTGTCGATCCTGGCTTACAGGAGTAATAGTGGTGGGACTGTGTGTTCTAGTGTACTGCTAAGAGAGTATAAAAGTATGTAACCTGTATGTGTTTCAGTTCCTGGTCAGCCTGCCACCTCTTCAGTTCGGCGACGCCTTTCCCTGTGGTGCGTCGCTCTACTTCCTTCTCTCTTTCAGCCTGTCACGGGACAAAATAATAAAGTTTAAAGCAGTATATTTATCAGACAACACACAATAATATATAATATAATATATTAGCCCTTTTGACGTCCCACTCCTGGGCACGGGCATCCCCTCAACACGAGGGGGATTCAGCCCATAATCCACCACGCTGGCCCAGTGGGGGTTGGCGGATTTCACATGTCTTTCGAAAATTGGTTAGATCTTTAAGACATGCAGGTTTCCTCACGATGTTTTCCTTCACCGTAAGCAAGTGATAATCATATCGCCAATCGGGCCCAGTGGAAGACGCTGTGGACGCGCTGGTTCTTGTCAACCAGCACATGCTGAATTGGGTGCGGTTGTGGCGAGCAGATTTTTTTTAATTATTGTTATTTCCTTTTTTATATATATTATTTTATTCTATCTGCTAGTCACAATAAAGTTTTTCTTTCTTTCTTTCTTTTTTTCTTTCTATATAGAAATTATGATGCGCACATAGAATTCAAAAAATCCAGAGTTGTTAGCCGGGGTTTGAACCCAAGACCTGGTGCCCGCAAGATGCGTGCTTTAACCAATCGGCTATCAGCTAACACAATAATAATCTTTAGAAAAATTCGCCAAGTGCTTTTCGAGCCATGCACAATGAAGGGTACCGGGTTTTTAAAGGGAATCTGTTTAAAATTCCATCGCAGGTTGAAATACTAAAGTTGTTTACATACTACTACCGACATCTATCGACACCTTTACATACTAAGAAATACACTTATTAACATAAAACATAAATTTATTGCTGTTGCACTACGTGAAACAGAAAGGGTATACAATTTTTTTTGCAACTTAACTTTGTAAATCTAAAACTATCGGCTTTGTGGGACAGTTGAAGTACTAAAGGTTTTGTAGACTTGTGAAATCTGTCAACAGCTGTATTCCTGTAACACCTTTTGTTTTTCAAATTTCCTCCAAAGCTGTTCGTTTTGAATTACATAGATAAGTTTTGAAAAAAAAAGGATACCCTTTATGTTTCACCTTGTATAATTGGAACTGGTAAATAATGTATCCATTTTCGGCTGCATAGATAGAATAGAAAAATGTAAGAAGTGTCGGAATTCATTACGTCAATTTTGATTAAATCTTTGAAAGTAAAAAAAATCAAACGGACTTTTTGATGATAAAATGGTGTATGAAAACACCATTTTATTTGAAAAGACCTTTTCAACGACACCCCACATGATGGCGTAACTAAAAAAAAAATATCCCCTCTTTCGATGTTCGGGGAGGTACCTCAAAAAAAGTAAGTTTGCTACATTTTATATTTTTGAAAGTGAGATCTACTCTTGAAGTATTTTGTATCAAATCACATCAACTTCCATCAGAAACTGTAGAAGTTATGACCCTGTGACAGGCCGGGACGGATGGAGGTACTGCATGATCTTATAAGGGTTCCTCTCCTCGTAGGGACTACGGAACCCTAAAAAATCAGTCATATGTGTGTCCGGCCACCCACAATTTAGGGTTCCGTAGCAATTTCAATAACGCAATCATGCTTTATCATAAACCACTCACATAAAAAGGGCTACTACAGTGCAACCTTAATATAACGTACCTCAATATAACGACTTCCTCGATTTAACAAATTCTTCGTAATCCCCTTGAATTGTCCATAAGAGTCAATATAAAATATACCTTTACATTGCGAACATTCTTTGCGTACAACCTCTTAATAACGAATTTTCAACTATCAAGAAAAAGTATTCATACCTCTAATTAACGAATTTTGCCAACCCAAAACCTTTATATAAAGTTTCCACCAATAATATAACTCTTAATCTTATAATGTGATTCATGTCTCGACATGTTTCGACACGCTTTTGTTTGTAAAGTAATCATTGTTGTTTTGATGGAAAGTAATGTAAACACCTCTGCTCGTCACTATTGTTAAAGATTTAAGTTAAAATGGCTCAGAAACGTAAAAGGTGTTCCTTATCGGTCGCAGAAAAGCGAAACATCATTAATTATGCTGACCAAAATCCCATGACGAAAAAATTAGACATAGCTAATAAGTTCGGGATTCCCGCAAGTATATTGGCTACAATTTTAAAATTTAAAGATAAGTTTTCAGAAGAAAGTGGTGTGAATGTAAACAGTAAAAGATTAAAATCATGCGAGTTCAAGGACGTAGAGGAATGTGTGTTAAAGTGGTTAAACCAGTGCCGAGACAAAAAAATCCCAATCGGAGGCCCTATTCTTCAGGAAAAGGCTCAGCGGTTTGCAGTAGAATTGGGACATGAAGGGTTCCGTGCTAGCAACGGGTAGCTTCAAAATTTCAAAAAACTAAATGAGGTTGTTTTTCGAAAAATATGCGGTGAAAGTGGTAGTGTTAATGAACAAGTATGTGATGATTGGAAAGACAAACTGGCAGAGCAAAACTATTCTTTTACCTCTTTATAACGAATTTTAGACCAATCTAACCTCAACATAACAAACCTCAGTTCAACGAATTACTTGATATTACGAATATTTTCTTGTTCCCCTCCGATTTGTTATATCGAGGTTGCACTGTATTTAGAATTCAATGTTTCGTAAACGGGAATTAATTTGAATTAGAATGATTTCGCTTCCAATATTTAAATACACAGTTTGGTTATGGTACATTCAACTCTATTTTAGTGCCAACTTGCGACTGCAAGTTGGCATGGCATTGGCATTGGCATGGCTAGACGACTGTCTAGCCTTAATAGTCTCTGAATAAAATGACTGTGGCGTCGGACAGACGAACAGATTTATTTGTTTCTTCCTTAGAAAACTACAAGATGGGGAGGAACCCTGATTACCTCCTTCTCCTTGTCAGCCAGCTCCAGCCTCCTGGCTTCAATCAGCTCCTTGGCTCGCAGCATCTTCTCCTCGATGCTGGCGGCGCTCTCCGTTGTCTCCACTTCCATATCCTGAATCATGACATACTTCAGACTTCATACTTATAGACTCAAAATTGTTTTAATTCACGTAAGCCAACAAAGCATTTATGAACAGTCAGAATCTACCGCCGGCTCGGAGTGCCGCTTCCACTGAGAAGAGCCGGCGAGAAACTCAATGGTTACTCTTTTCAATTAATAAAAGATGGTGTACATTCTCAGGAACAGCCACACAATATGAGCAGGCAACACTATTGTCACTAAATAATTAATAGTAAATAATAATCAAGAGACTAGTGATGTAATGAATATTCGCATTCGCATTCGCGAATATTCGCATATTTTTTGACATTCGCATTCGCAAGAAACTATGCGAATGTTTGGCGAATGTTTTTAACAAACAAAAACGAAATTATAATATACAGGATAAAACAGAAAGGGTATACTTTCAAAACTTAACTTTGTAATTCTAAAACTATCAGCTTTGGAGGAAACTTGAAAAACAAAAGGTGTTACAGAGATACAGCTGTTGACAGATTTCACAAGTCTACAAAACCTTTAGTACTTCAACTGTCCAACAAAGTTTTAAATTTACAAAGTTGCAAAAAAAAATTGTATATATATACCTTTTTGTTTCACCTAGTAGAGACAAATACTTAGTTCCGTATTACTAAATCGATCTCAAATCTGAGAGCGCTCTTGGACATGTCTTTCTTATCTCAAACCAGTACAAAATGACACGTCAGAAAAAACTGAATTAAGGCTAAAGCGCTCATCTAGCCCGCGAAGTTCAAATTTTTTGAGTCTTTTTAGAAATTTTTCAAAATTCTGACAATAATAAAAGGCACATTTTGTAATTCGCGACAAAGACCGTGTGCAGTGCATTTATTAATATATCCAACTTACTCTAAAACATTTCAAGAACGTCAGCTATCCAGATAATCTGGCAATTTTTGTATATTTAGTGATTAACTAGTATCATATCCACCGTGATAATATTTAGAGTAAAATAAATGTATTAATAAACGCGCTGCATACTGTGTTTGTCGCAAATCACAAAATGTTGTCTTAAATGATTTCAGATTTTGGATAAACTATAAAAATACTCGAAAATTTTGAATTTCGCGGGCTAGACAGGCGCCTTCACCTTAATAAAACCTGGGTCCACTAACAAAGCTAGAAATAACTAGGGACTTTCATTTGGAGTTGGTGCCTTCTTTTGTTATACTAGGTCAAACAGAAAGGGTATACTATTTTTTTGCAACTTTACTTTGTAAATCTAAACTATCCGCTTTGTGGGACAATTGAAGGCAGTTAAAGGTTTTGTAGACTTGTGAAATCTGTCGACAGCTGTATTCCTACAACACCTTTTGTTTTTCAAGTTTCCTCCAAAGCTGATAGTTTTAGAATTACGAAGTTAAGTTTTGAAAAAAAAGTATACCCTTTCTGTTTCAACCTGTATTTGAAAAATACATCGTATTTTATAAATATTTTGGTACTTGAAATTGGCTGACAACATATCTACACAAAGATTAGATTTATGACCAAAGATTTTCAATTGGTTTGAATTGGCAGACTGAGGGGCCCTGATGACAAAAAGAGCCATCTCAGAACCATTTGACGACCGCTTGGCGCAGTGGTTCGAACGTAGGCCGCCCGGCTCACTGCACATGTTGGTTGCGGGTTCGATACCCGTCGAGGCAAATCTTGGAAATGGCCTTTTCGTAATTTGCCCAGGTTTGGGTGTCACCGGGATCGCCCCCAGTCCATTGCACGGTACCCATAGCACAAGCGTTGCTTAGTTTGGGACCATACAGTAAGTGTGCCAGTCTGGCGATATTTATATTTATTCAGACTTCCAAAGGCCCACCTTTCGTTCTGCGGGCGTGGGCGGCGTGGGCGCCGAGCTGAGCCCCGAGGTGGGTCCCGAGGTGGGTCCCGAGCTGGGCCCCGAGCTGGGCCCCGAGCTGGGCCCCGGCTCGGATGTCGCGCTCTTCGGCCTGCGCACACACACGTCCCCCTCGCACACCACCTCGCACCCCTTTTCTTCTTCCATTTTGGACACTTTCGGTGGGGTTGGTGATTCTGGGGTAATTGTGATTATTAATTTATGGTAAAATAAAAAATTTTGTAGGGGGCGCTAGAATATAAATTAACTCTCAAAGTGGGCGGTAGACACAGATATAGATTTACATAGATAACGCAAATGCATGTACTTCGCGTGTACGAAACCCCGACCAAGCGTCAAGGTTGGTCGCCGCTAACTTACAGTCCGCGCGACTACAGATATAAACAATATGAGTATGAGCGAGATAACCACTCGAGAGAATCGTAGCGGGCGCAGGGGCATCGGCGGCATCGGTGTCTTTGAATCGGTTTGGATTTCCCGTCACTAACGACGTCACAGGAGGTGTTAAAAATTCGTCACGCTTGGTTTCAATACAAATCGTGATACTTGCGTTATCTATGTAAATCTATATCTGTGGCGGTAGACTAATTCAGTTTGATAGCCTACCTGTGTCGTCGTCGGGGTCGGGTTTCCCCTCCTCCTGCGCAGGGGCAGGCGGCACCGGCGCCGCTTCAGACTGCAGGAAGCTCACCGTCTGCTCTTTGATGTGTTGGGATGATGATGATGGCTGCATATGGCCGCCGGGGAGTTTGTCTTTATCTATACAAATAAATAAAATTGGAGTGTCTGTTTGTAATATCAAAATAAGAGCTTTTCACTTAATGCATATGAAAGTATACATGCCACCTATAGCAAAAACGCGATTTAATTTTTTTTTGTCTGTCTGTCTGTGTGTTTGTTCCGGATAATCTCCGAAACGGCTGGACCGATTTTGACGGGACTTTAACTGGCAGATAGCTGATGTTCTAGGGAGTAACTTAGGCTACTTTAATTTTAGAATAACAATTAGGGTTCCGCGTAAAAAAATAAAAACACATGAAATCAAAGAGTATCTACGAAACGGCTGCACGGATTTTGACGGGACTTTCACTGGTAGATAGCTGATGTTATAAGCAGTAACTTAGCATACTTTTATTTTAGAAAAACAAAATTAAAAAAATGGGTCCTGTCGCGCGGGCTCAGAACGCGGGAGCGGGCTTTTTTGTTAAGTGAAATTCCACGCGGACGAAGTCGCGGGCTCAGCTAGTCTTACACGGCCACAATAATAATACACCGTCACGGCTACATTCCCATAAGGGGCCATCCATAAATTACGTCACACGGAAGGAGGGCCCCGACGAAGTGTGACATTGTGTGACAAGAGGTGGGGAGGGGTCCCAAATTTTGGGACATCACATTTTTTTTTTTAATTTGTATAATATTTTATATCTAAGTATTACAGCACTAAATTTAACCGACATACTTACTTTCTAAAGAAAAACATGAAAATAGTTGCAACTCAGTCTGCATGACTCTAAATTCTTCGTTTTTTTAAGGTTTTGTAAATTTTCATGCCTATGATTTTATGGAATATATTTAAATGGATATAAAAATCATTTCGGAACATTACTATTTTAATTTCATAAAAATTCTAAATGTAAAATTGCAAATTATGTGACATCACACTAGGCAGGGTCCTCACAAATATGACCAGCTGCGACAAGGACGAGAGGGGTCAGAAAATCATGAAATTCGTGTGACGTAATTTATGGATGCCGCCTAAGGTGTAGGATCCTTACTAGCGACACTATCGAATGGTGTAATAATTAAATGGTTTTTTGTTTCCAAAATCAATAGGTTCAATACCTGGCTAGGCATATTGTTTTTTTCAAAAATCCAATGATACAGTTACTGTGCTGCAAGTACAAATACTCACAGTGTTCTTCGAGTATCCTGTCGATCCTGGTGGCCAGGTTCTGTGGCTGCACCCCCGCGCAGACCACCTCCAGCGGCGTGCCGTTCCTGCCGATGAAGAATAGTGACGGCACCGGCACGAATTGATCTGGTCTCCGTGAGTTAAGTCGTATGTATTGTCCAATATGTACGCATAAATAAAATTGAAATGTCTGTTTGTAATGTTCCAATAACAGCTTCATACTAAATCTAAATATATATATGTCGCCGCCAACTAGCTTAATTCGCCGTTCAATTAACAGCCTAGGCACTTAACTAAACGGCGCCGTTCAACTAGTGGCCTGAATGATATTCAGCCATTTGATCAAACAGCTAGGCAAATGACTTGGTTCGATGACGTTTAACTACTTGCCTAGCCGTTTAATTACCTGCCTAGCCTGTTCATTTCAATTTAGTTCTACTTTCTGCCACCTAGCGCCGAAACTCACCAAACTGTCAATATCTCTATATTCTATATTCTCTTTGGTCAATATGGCGTCGGAAAAAACAACTTTGATGGAATAATTTTATTAGGTACTTAGGTTTTTACGATTTTTTTTAGATCCACCGAATCTATTTGCCGGGTGGGGTTTCTGTGGGGTCATAAAAAAAAATTACCCTAACCTAAACCCATCCAGGTCGTTCTGCTTGGGTAGTATTTTGAAAAAGTTTTGTAGTACTTAAATGTCAACCAGTTGCCTAAGCATTAGCCAGCCAGTTTATTAAATGTTGTAATAGACGATACGGCTGAATATCATTCAGGCCGTTAGTTGAACGGCGCTGTTTAGTTAAGTGCCTAGGCTGTTAATTGAACGGCGAATTAAGCTATTTGGCGGCGACATATATACCTCAAAGGTGGCTGACTGACTGTGATCTATCAACGTACAGCCCAAACCACTGGATGGATCGGGCTGAAATCTGGCATGCAGGTAGATGTTATGACGTAGGCATCCGCTAAGAAAGGATTTTGATTAATTCTACCCCCGAGGGGATAAAATAGGGGATGAATAATCCCGAAATTTTTCTTAAGTTAAATTACACGCGGACGAAGTCGCGGGCATAGCTAGTGCATAATATGAAAGAATATAATATGGTACTTTTTACAAAAATAAATTTAAAACATTTTTTGCCTGCCTGTTTGTAGCGGGTCATCTCCGAAACGCTTGGACCGATTTTGACGGGACTTTCACTGGCAGAGAGCTGATGTTATACGGAGTAACTAAGGGTCGTTTTATTTTATCGAAGTGAACAGAGTTGGGTATCTGCTGTGAACATGAAAGGATACAGATTTGCGCGAAGTGTGTGTAGTTGGTGGAGCCACTCTTAAGCTTCACAGCGAGGAAGCTGGCCTGGTCGGACAGCCGCGTCAGCACCGCCGCGTCGTCGATGGTGGCTGACATCTCCGCTGACAGCTCATTGTCACCTATAATCATAAAAAAATTAGCCCTTTTGTCGTCCCACTCCTGGGCAGGTGCCTCCCCTCAACACGAGAGGGTTTCACGCCATAATCCACCACGCTGGCCCAGTGCGGGTTGGCGGATTTCACATGTCTTTCGATAATTGGTTAGATCTTCTAAGACATGCAGGTTTCCTGACGATGTTTTCCGTCACTGTTCATTGTCAGGTTGAAACAGGAAGGGTATACTTTTTTTTCAAAACTAAACGTTGTAATTCTAAAACTATTAGTTTTGGAGGAAACTTGAAAAGCAAAAGGTGTCACAGGGATACAGCTGTTGACAGATTTCACAAGTCTACGAAACCTTTAGTACTTCAACTGTCCCACAAAGCCAATAGTTTTAGATTTACAAAGTAAAGTTGTATACCCTTCTGTTTCACGTTGTATAAAATTCTTAATTCCATTTTCATTTAATTTTCATTTCGTTTTCGTTAAATTTTTATCCAATTTTCATTCAATTTAAATTTAATTATATAATGGATTTTTTTACCTCATGAATATCAATAAACCCAACTGTCACTTTTAAAGAACAGTGAGACAAAAATTCTCTAATTGTTTGTCAAACATTTGAGCGAATGAAAAAAGTATTATACGGATTCTATCGCGTTTATTTACTTTTTTATGTTCCCGACGTTTCAGCTTCTTTACAGCAGCCATGGTCTGCACTTTCATGGTGAGCATTTTCTGCGTGGATCGGACCGTAAACAACCACTAAATATGAGGGTACCCAGTTACTAACTATGACATCAGGACGTCTAACACCTGCATGGCTGCTGTAAAGCAGCCTATACGTCGGGAACATAAAACAGTAAATAAATGCGATAAAATCATATAATAGTTTTATTTCAATGTATAGTATTCGCGTAAATATAAGAAAACAATGTGAGAGCTAATTTTAATATCCATAATTGAGTCCTAAGTTCCATTACAATCCTATGTGTTAATTACTGGACTAGCAACATTAACAGGAACTCTAAAAATACTTAACCTACTCGCAATGTAAATAGCCCAGTTCAAATTTAACCACATCCAAGTTTATCTCTCAAAATTCTTTTTTTTTATCACACCATCAAGGCCACCCTCCGATTGCCAAATGTCATTGTACAATGATGCATACTGGCATCATGCCAATTAGTTTCTTCAAGTTGGTAATGCATTCTATATTTGAAAATTGTATGTTGAGTCATAAACAGGTGGTATTCTGTTTTTGTGTGAAAAAATGTGGCGCATTGGCGGGAATTTGGGAAATTGACTGGTATTTTTTTATACCAATACATTAAATATGTTATTTGAATAAGAAGTGTGTGATGTTGATGGAATATTAATTATCATGTCTTATTATCACTGATTGGTGACAGCAATCGTGATAACAATGTGAAAGAGAAACTAGATTTTTACCTTTCCCAGTTTGTGATTTTTCCCATAGAATGACCACCATTTTTAACTGGTAAGGTTAGGACAACAATATAAGTGTATAATTAGAATCCTAAATAATAATTGTTTAATAAAAATGACAGTATTTTCATTTCAATGCCTCAGAAGATTTACAAACCATTCTACACTTTCAATTAGCATACAATGGAGCAAGATAGATTAGGTCATAATACAATACAAACAAGGGATTATTACGCTATCATCATTATGTGTAGGCAGAAACTAGGGACCAAAGTCAATGTGATTTATTGACAAATAATTACATAAATTTTGCCCAATATATACAGTCGCATAGGTAATCTTTGTGCCAAACGTGAAGTTTAAAAGGTAATTAAGGTGTTATGGACGAAAATAAAGGGTTACCTTCAACGAAAACTACAAATATTGCATTTTTTTGCTTCGACAAATTGACCGCCTCGGCTATGCTCCCCCCGTACCAATGCATGATGGCGGGCTAGGTATTACAGTTTTCTAGCTCAGTTACAAACTATTAACGTAAAATTGTTATATTTAGGACGATTTCACAGTGTTAATAATTAACAAAAATAATACACCGACATGACACAACAGATTTTGACAGCTGACGTGTTTTTATTTTGTTTTTTTTTTCGTAACACACTGCGGTATGTTTGCGTTCGAAAATAAGCGCATTACAAAAAAAAAAGATTAAAAATATATTACGTCGCGTCGCGTCGTGATTCCGTCAACTTATTATGTAGACTTTAACGATTTGAAGTAGGTTATTATTTTTTTCAACTTGCCTTGAAAAACGAAATAAAAAATGCGTCAAAATGAAATCAAAGAACAGGTAAAGAATTTTAATAAACATCCAAAATTCTTGTTTTCAAACGCACCTTTTCGCAAATTAGATATTATTCGGCACAATAGTAAAACCTCTTCAGTACATTCACTTTGTTCGCAAGACCTTGCAATTTAATTTAGCAAGATTACAAAGTCACCTAAGCGAATGATTTATGAGATATCTATGGTCTTCTACATGTGACCTTGTAAATTTCTACTCGACGACAGATGGCAGGAGTAATCGTTTTATTTAAATTCAATTCTAACTATTCATTAATAGATGTCGCTAGTAGAGGGTAAACTAAGGCACCAGAGTCGTTCGTTTAGTGCGGGTTCAAACCTCATCAGCGTTTCAGTACAAATTTAAGAATGGTTTTTCATATTCAAAAGGCAACACACTGGAGCTATTATAATATTTATGTTAATATCTACTACCCTTTGTAATTATTGAATATAAGCAACTGGCGATAAAAAAAAATGTCATGTAAAAAGACAAGCCCGCTGAGTTTCTTGCCGGATCTTCTCAGTCGAGGTCGCGTTCCGATCCGGTTGTAGATATAAGAAAAAAAAAATGTAAAATTGTCAATTTGTAAGTGCCCCCGCAGGCCTAAACAAAATAAACGATTTGAATTTGAATTCATTCCATCGTATTGAGCCTTTTCTGTGTTATGTAAGGTGCGCTCAGGGAAGATCGGACTAACATTTGAGAATTTGAGGGAACCTGACTAGATTTTTTTTTTTCCCAACTTCTATATACGTCAGATTATTCAAACACGGTGCTAATTGTTAACGAATATACGTAGTTTAGCCCTGATTTTTTTTGTGTTTGTAAACTCATTGGTTTCCGACTTATACGTGAGCAAAGACAAGACATTATTTTTTTGGGCATGATGAAAAATTTACCCTCAAAGGGCAAGACCGGACAGCAATTTAAAGTTGCTTCTAGTGCTTGGAGAACAATGTCCATAAAGGATTATATCCAAAATTTATCCTTTTAAAACATATTTAAAATATTACCTTTTATTCCAAGAAACACACATGTTCTGATCGATTATCCGAATTATTCGTTTTTGGCATCCGATCTTGCCCGTGATGCAAAAATTTTGTGATTTTGTGATTCTCAAACTTTGTAATGCGTCAAAAAGGTATAACCTAGATATGAAAAAAATGATGTTGTACTATGTAACCTAAATGGTTTATATTAAGAAAATTAATCTGAATCTGATTTATATATTATGAACGGTGTAATGTGAACCAAATCATTTAATTTGAATGGCATTCAAGGCGACATATAATAAAAGTTTGACAGCCACTGCCCTTTTTTTGAACGCGTAAATTTTATCCGATCTTGTCCTGCCCGGGTGAACACCGGATCTTTGCCTACAGTTACCCTAGGACTATTTGGATCAGTTCTATCTAGCTATCAGCCCATACAACACAGTATTCAGAGAAAATAGTAATAAAACGAGCTTTATTCTCGCCAAAATATGCAATCAAAAGTCAAAGGGGGAAGATCGGAAGACCGAAAACTATCAAAAAACCCTTTTTTTGCTTTTTGGCGCGTAGCACACGTCCAACTTGTCGGAGCGACTAGCGGGAACTACTGGTCGCGGCAGAATAAAATGGCGTCTTGTAAAATGTTGACAACATTATAAAACATGGCCAAATTCGCCGGGAATTAATTTCATCCGGTCTTCACCCATGTCCGATCTTACCTGAGCTCACCTTAATTAATATGTAATTAACATTATAAGTTTCATTGGGTAAAACTAAACAGGTAAGTGGTCAACTTTTGGAAATATCAATGAGAGCTAAGGTATAGTATACCCGCGCTGGGAGGAAGGGGGCGTGCAAGTAAAAAATAGGTAGTAAAAATATACTAACAATAAATAGTAAAAAAATACTCAATATAATAAAAGAAACACAATTAATAGTAATAAATATTGCGTCTATTTAGGTTGAGACCTATTTCATAAGTCAATTTAATTATAGGTACTTAGATATTATGTGGATGTTTGACCAGACATTATTTATACAATTATTTATGGATTTTATTGACGTTTTTATGAGTGCTCCGCAGAATCCGGAATTCTTGGGTGTCTTAAGGTAGCTACCTAATTTATTTTTATGGACTAGACACCAGGGCCCTAACCACGCTAGCTACTCGAAACGTTAGAGAAAAGCAAACGCTCGCTATTACGTTTCAAACGCTCCGTTTTTGACGTTTTGCTGACACCATACCATATCAATGTCAGTAGAAATCGTGAAGCTCGTGTCAGCAAAACGTCAAAAGCGGAGCGTTTGCAACGTAATCGCGAGCGTTTGCTTTTCTATTACGATTTTAGTAGCTAGCGTGGTTAGGGCCCTGTTAAGGGCTATTATTTTTATTATTTACTAGCTGTGCCCGCGACTTCGTCCGCGTGTAATTTCATCATCAGCCTATGCTTGTCCACTGCTGGACATACGCCTCCCCTAATGAGCGCCAAAGCGCCCTGTCTTCAGCTTGCCGCATCCAGCATCTGCCTGCAGTCTTTCGCAGATCGTCATCCCACCTGGTCGGAGGGCGTCCTACACTACGCTTGCCGAGTCGAGGTCTCAAATAAGGCGTGTAATTTAACTTAACAAAAATTTCGGGATTATTCTTCCCCTATTTTAACCCCTTGTCAAAATCCTTTCTTAGCCTATATTTACTTTATGATGCCTACGTCATAACATCAGGATCTTCTCAGTCGAGGTCGCGTTCCGATCCGGTGGTAGATTTACCCTCGCCACCTCTCCTGGCAGCGGCCCAAGCCGAGGTCGTGTCCCTAGTGACGCTCTTGAGCTAGCTGCCCCCCTGCCCCTATGGCTGGAGCGCACTTGCGCTCGCCCTCTGTCCGGGTGAAGTTGTTATGGCCACTCTGGCCAACAACATATAGTCAATTCAAAAAAAAAAAAAAACAAAAAAAATACGTCATAACATCTACCTGCATGCCAAATTTCAGCCCGATCCGTCCAGTGGTTTGGGCTGTGCGTTGATAGATCACTATGTCAGTCAGTCAGTCAGTCATTCAGTCACCTTTGAGTTATATATATATTTAGATATAAGTATCGTTAGATATAAGTAAGTGCAGAAGAAGAAAACACAGAATAAAACTAACATAACAAAGTGAAATAAATGAAATCTAAGTTAACTAACCCATTAACACATACCCACTATAAAATAAGATAACCATGCACTTTTTATTTATTTATTTTTTGCAAGGAATAAAAGGCTTTTTGAAGCGAAGCTTCTTTACGGACGTTCGGGGCGCTCGCTACCCGGGCACTAAAACGGTGAAAAGCGTAACGCGTAACGCGTGACGCGTGACGCGTAACGCGTTAATATAATATATCTAATATCTACTGCAAAGCTTCGCTTCTTTCGGGCGTCCCTAGACGGCACTGATTTTTTTTTATTTAAGTATTTTATTTATTTATTATTTACTTAGATATAAGTATCAAGGTCGGCAACAGGCGTACGACCCGCCAGTTGTTAAGCAGTTACCGTAGCCTATAGATCCTTTCAATTATAATGACATTGTTCTCATGTTGCCGGCCTGAAGAGGAGTGGGACAGAGGGAGGGGAAGGGACTTCCGTCTCTCTCACTCATTGTACGAAACGCAGCTATAATAGCTACTTTACGAACTTTTTCTGTGTGAGCGTGGTACTACCCGGTCGAGCTAGCCCGTACATCTATGAGCATCACAGATATAGATTTACATAGATAACGCAAATGTATGCACTTAGCGTGTCCGAAAACCCCGACCAAGCGTCGAGGTTGGTCGCCGATAACTTACAGTCCGCGCGACTACAGATATAAAAATATGAGTATGAGCGTGATAGTCACTCGAGAGAATCGTGGCGGGCGGAGGGGCATCGGCGGCATCGGTGTCTTATGCGGTTTGGATTTCCCGTCACTGGTGACGTCACAGTAGGTGTTAAAAATTCGGCACGCTCGGTTTCAATACAAATCGTGATACTTGCGTTATCTATGTAAATCTATATCTGTGATGAGCTGTAGTCGGTTGTATAGCACGGCTCTGCCACCGTTATGGTAACCTTGGGTTAGAATCTTGATTAAGTATATGTCAAACTAGCTGTGCCCCCGACTTCGTCCGCGTAGTATTTAACGTAACAAAAATTTCGGGATTATCGGGATAAAAAGTATACTATATGTTAATCCCGGTTATAATCTCATCACGTGGTGCACTGAAGCCTAAGAAAGTTTTGGGTTGGAACTATCACGTGAAGGACTATCACCTAAGAGCGAAACTTTGCTTTAATTTATGGAATTGTAATGGTAGGCCGGGTACAGGCGAACTGTACACTAACATGATTGTAAGCCGCAAGACTTTTAAGAATAAACTGAAGTGGTGTCAAAACAATGAAGACAAGATTAAAATGGACATCTTAGCAATGCACCAAAGGGATAAGAACTTTGCTAAATTCTGGCGTGCGACGAAATCGATGAATTTTAAACCGAGTGTTCCAATGACCGTAGAAGGCGTGCATGATCGCAAAGAAATTGCCCATTTGTTTTCACGTCACTTCAGCGTAAGTCCTCTGCCTGCCCGTGAGGTTTCCGCGTCAGGGGGGGTGCTGGCTCCGGATACCCCGGAACCAGTATCTTTTACGGCTGCTGACGTGGCTGCGGTAGTTCAGAAAATGAAAAGAGGTAAATCTCCGGGTTTTGACGGGTTAAGTTTGGAGCATGTCTTGTTCGCCGGTGAGGAATTGTATGTTGCCTTGGCGAAACTTTTCAATGTTTGTATAAACTTTAGTTACTTGCCGAAGCTGCTCATGAAAACGTTGGTGGTTCCCGTACCAAAGAATAAAACGGGTGATCTTTCCATTCTCAAGAACTATAGACCAATTTCCATCGGGTCCATAATAGGTAGAATACTGGAGAGGTTGATACAGCCCGAGTTAAAAAACTTTTTGAAAGTTGACGATGCTCAATTTGGTTTCAGGCCCGGGCTCTCAACAGATTCCGCAATCTTTAGTTTGAAAGCAACAGTTGACTACTATGTAAAGAAAGGCACATCAGTATATGCATGCTTTCTGGATTTGAGTCGTGCTTTCGACCTGGTAAATTATGATTTACTTTGGGAGAAATTACACGCCTCAAATGTTCCTGTAAGAATCGTGAACCTGTTGAGATACTGGTATGGAGGCCAAACAAATAGCGTGCGTTGGGGTGACGCGACTTCTAGCGAATATAGGCTAGAATGCGGTGTTCGCCAGGGCGGGTTGACTTCACCCGACCTCTTTAGCCTATACATGAATGACTTGATTGGCGAGCTGAGGAGCACCAAGATCGGTTGCCATGTCGGTTCCACATGTATGAATAATTTCAGCTACGCAGACGACATGGTGTTGCTCAGCCCGTCAATAAAGGGCCTTCGCAAGTTGTTAGCAGTTTGTGAGAGGTACACGGCTGAGCACGGGCTAAAATATAATGTTAAAAAAACTGTAACCATTGTTTTTCGTGCAGGCAAAGGTCCGGAGAATGTTCCGCCGGTTTATCTCAACGATGAGTGTATTGAGAGGGTGGAGCGTTTCAGATATCTCGGGCATATCGTAAATGAGAACATGGTCGATGATGATGATATTGAGCGTGAACGTCGGGCTCTGGCGGTAAGATGCAACATGCTTTCACGTCGTTTCGCTAAGTGTAGTGACAATGTGAAGGTGACACTGTTTAGAGCATATTGTTTATGTTTCTACACATGTCAACTATGGGTAAATCTCACTAGGCGCGCAGTTCATACCATTAGGGTTCAATACAATGACGCGTACAGGATCCTAATGAAATTGCCAAGATACTGCAGTGCGTCGAGCATGTTTGCCGCGGCCAGGGTTCCCGACTTTTTTGCTATCATCAGATCTCGCATAGCGAATTTTTGGAGTCGCTTACGTTCCTCCGAGAACACGATCCTGTCCACTCTTGCCGAGTGCACAGACAGCTCTATTTACAAGTTCTGGCTCACCGTGCATCTTGCTCCAAATAAAAAGTAGTCTCAAGAGAGCATATTTATTGTGATTTATACATGTACATACTCCCTTACACATGTGTGTAAAAGGAGTGCAATTAAGACTCTACTTTGCATTTTTGCATTTTATGTTATCGTATGTTATATTATATCATAATATCGTATTTTATCTGTACTATGGTAATTTTGACTGTATATTGTACATTGGGTTTTTACCTTGAAATAAAGAAATTATTATTATTATTATTATATTATATAAACTATCTGTGTTCCAAATTTCATCCAAATCCGTTCAGTAGTTTTTGCGTGAAGGAGTAACAAACATACATACATACATACATCCACACTCACAAACTTTCACATTTATAATATTAGTAGGATAATGGTTATATTCGCGAGCCCCGGTCTGGGTGTTACTGGGATCGCCCCTAGTCCATTGTACGGTACCTTTAAAACAGTTCTTAAATTGGGACCAATCACTTTTGTGTTTCTGCCGATATCATAAGCCATGTTCGATCACCCATCCAATTACCAACCGAAGGTGTGAACGTTTGACATCACTCATCAAATATAATTATACCCCCCTAATGAACAGTTAGAAATAGACATTAATTAAGTCGTAGAATGGAACGTCCCCACCTCAAGTTTTTTTTTACATAATAAAGTAATTATAATAATAATATATTTCAAACAGCGTGAAACAGAAAGGGTACCTACCCTTTGTATTTTCAAAACTTAACTTTGTAATCCTAAAACTATCAGCTTTGGAGGAAACTTGAAACACAAAAGGTGTTACAGGGATACAACTGTTGACAGATTTCACAAGTCTACAAAACCTTTAGTAGGTACTTCAACTATCCCACAGAGCCGATAGTTTTAGATTTACAAAGTTATTTTGCAAAGAAATAGTACGTATTCTTCTGTTTCACCTAGTATTATAAAGGAGAAGCTTTTACCGGGCACTGTTATTTAAAAAAGTTGACAAGCAAGATTAATGCCCGCTTGATTTTAACCGAATACCGTAGCCTATTAGATCCTTGCAATACCAAGTACCGGGTAGGTTATATACAGGCGTCAAGGCGGGGGGGATTTGGGCCAGAGTCCATTATGCTGGTCCACTGTAGAACGTCGATGTTCACACGTCTCTTCGAAGACGTGCAAGTTTCTTTCCGATGTTTTCCTTCACCGTTCAAGAACTGATAATATTTATTCCTGTATTTATTTGTTAAAAGTTTTCTTTCCCACATTGTATCTGAACTCGCCTTTACGAAAGCAATTAACCAATTTGTTTTTCGAACTGGCAACACGCTTCGTCTCACATATTTTATTACTTGGCAACATTTTACGGCTGCCTTTGACGACGGCTCGTGAATAACGTTCTAAATATCAATGGCGCGTGAAATGAAACGGTTTTCGCGCCTTTGAATCTAAATATGGCCGACGTTGACAGCTGGTGATACAAAGACGGATGTTTTAAAGTTTTATTGGTTCAGTTTTAGTTGCTTTTGCTTGCGACTTCGTATGCATGGAAGAACATTATACCTAATGATGGACTCCATACAATATTATATACTTTTTAACCACAGTGATAGTTATCTTCGGAACACAAGGTCAGATTAGTATGCCTGGTATTAGATAAGTTAGAATATTATTGCATTTTGAGACCATAGACATCATTTATTATTTTAAACATCACAATAGAGATGACCGATCTCGTGCTTATTTACCCTTTCAGAGATACAGGCGCGGTGGTAGTTTCATGAAACGCATCAGGAGACGTTGTTATGTGAACGATGAGCTTGTTTTACAACAAAATTGACGACCATTTGCATAAATCACTGTCGGAGCGACGTAGGGCTGACACTTCAGCTAAATACCGAATTAATATTATTATTAAAATAGCCAAGTGCGTGTCGGACCACGCATAGTAGATACCTACTAGGGTTCCGTAGACATCCCGCCCCTTTTCAATAATAATAAACTTGATGGTTCAATTTAATTATTGATTTATAATGTGGTTCAGGAGGCACGTAAAAAAGCCACTTTGGAGCTTAATATTTTGTTAACGGGAACTTAATTTTGATTTTCAACCTCATTCCCAAGTACGGAAGGTACACTAGAACAAATTTTGCTTTCACTATATCAAATACACAGTTTTGTAGCACTACTAACAATAATTTTTTGTGCATCTAAATATATATAACTCAAAGGTGACTGACTGACTGACTGACTGACTTAGTGATCTATCAACGCACAGCCCAAACCACTGGACGGATCGGGCTGAAATTTGGCATGCGGGTAGATGTTATGACGTAGGCATCCGCTAAGAAAGGATTTTGATTAATTCTACCCCCAAGGGGATAAAATAGGGGATGAAAAATCCCGACATTTTTGTTAAGTTAAATTACACGCGGACGAAGTCGCGGGCACAGCTAGTTTGTGAAAAAAATGACTATGACTTCAGACATAGCGAAACTAGAAGGGTTCCTATTTTGACTGCGGAGTGTGTGGCGGGACTAGCCCCATTTTATTCCACTACCTATTATTTATTGGGGCTATTGCTTTTGGCAAAAGCTGTGTGTACTACTGTGCACCTCTGCTAACCCCTTGGAATACAGGCAGGGACGTGGTGTCTCTCAGTGCCAGCCCTACTCTTCTTCTTTCTGTATAAATATGGCCCACCCAGGTTAATAGGTATTTCGCCAGTGAGACCTAACAAATAGCAATAACAAACACATTTAATAACAATGATGATGATGATGATGATGATGTAATCCTGTAATCCCGCATCAGGGACATAGGGCATAGCCGAGTCCAGTTGATGCAGCCTCTTTTTCAACTAAGCGCCTCCAGGTGATACGGGGGCAATACAATACAATACACTACAATACAATACAATACAAAAATGTGACCGTCCACTTTGGATAACCAAAATGGAGGCCCCCACCCCTACTCATCCCGACATCTCGCTAAACACTCGGATGATTCCGTTAATTGTCATCCGACACGGAATTAGATTCGAACGTTTCAAACGACGTCGGAATTGATTGCCAGCGTCCTTAAATATTTTAATTTGAATTCTTCGGGCGCTGGCAACACCGTGGTTTTGTTTTTAATGCAGTCGCCGCCGCCACTTTGTTGCGGTTAATTTGACATTTCGAGTGAAGAGGATTGACATATTTGTTTATTAAATTGTTTAATTACTTCTAAAGTGTATTTTTTCTTATCGCACGTAACCTTGGTACGAATTTCTTTTAACGACCGCTTGGCGCAGTGGTTCGAGCGTAGGCCGCGCGGCTCACTGCACATGGTGGTTGCGGGGCCGATTCTCACTGGAGCAAATTTCGAAAATGGCCTTTTTCTAATTTTCCCAGGTCTGGGTATCACCCAGACCTGAGCAAATTACGAAAAGGCCATGTCCGAAATTTGCCCCGACGGGAATCGAACCTGCAACCACCCGGTGCAGAGAGCCGAGTGGCCTACGCTTAAACCACTGCGTCAAGTGGTCGTCAATTACCACAGATATAGATGAAAATCTATTTCTGTGTCAATTACTCACATTGTTCTCGTGAGGACGAAGACTGCAAGTTTCCAATGGGTGTGGGCTGGTCACATACCACGTATGACCAGCCCACACCATCAAATGGACACCAGGCGATGGCCGCCGCAGCCGAGGCAGACCCAATAGAAGTTTTTAAAAAAAAAGATTACTAGCAATGTGTGTTTATCACATTACTAGTTGTTGTATTTAATATTGTCTATCTACAAAATGCATGCACATTGCACCAGTCGTATTACAAACTTGCTAAAGAACACACGTCTTTTTAATTCAAACCACACAACCCACAATATAAAGTGAACCTTAATACAAGCATCATATGGTCGCAATCTACGCCGGATAAAACCAGACACCTGCGGAGCGGCCGGACCTCGAGTTGAAGAACAATAGATCGCATTCCAGAGCGATAAGGAACCGGCCGTCGAGAGTGATTTTAACTAGTAAAAGATATTAATTATTGCGTCGTTATTGAAACTGACTGTTTTTAACCAATTGAACGGTTAATGTGGTTAATTTGTTGTTTACGTTTGCCGTCAAAATGTGTACTACTCAAGAACAACAACAACTCATTTCCGTGTTAGAAGATACTGCAAGCTTGTTTCAAAAAACGCAAATTAACCTTAAAAAATGTCCTAAAGCAAGACTAACCAAGGGATATATCGAAGCGCGAATGAAAATTATTGACGAGTATTGGGACATTTTCAAGACAAAGCATCAAGAACTAGTTAAGGTTACACCAAAGGAACTAAAGGGTTCATTACCGTATTTTTTAAACGAAGAATTCTTTATCTATGAAGATTTATACAATGTTCTACAAGGCGACTTAAAAGATATGCTTACAACAATAACAGAGTCGTCGGCAAATACGGGAACGAACCTAACACCAGCAAGTAGTAACATCCATCTACCAAGGATACAACTACCCATATTTAATGGTTCTTACGAAGCGTGGCCCGCATATCGAGATTTGTTTACTTCATTGGTACATACTAACGCGACACTTAGCGCAGTTCAGAAGCTCCATTATTTGAAGACCAGTGTCACTGGAGAAGCTGAGACCCTGTTAAAACCAATACAAGTCACGTCTAGTAATTACACGAAAGCATGGGAAATGTTAAAAGGAAGATATGGCAACAAACGCTTAATTTTGAACAGTATACTGAAGAAACTAGTTAACCAAAAGAAAATGACTACGCAATCAGCTGTTCAGTTAAAGAGCCTGCTGGATACTACAACGGAGTGCTTAAATAATTTGCAAAATTTAGATGTTCCCACCATCTCTTGGGATCCATTAATTATATATCTTCTATCACAGAAGATGGACCCAGAGACCAACAAAAATTGGCAAGATTTTGCTTACAAGGAGGAATCAGAAAGATTACCTACTTGGTCTGAATTCAAGAAATTTTTGGAGTCTAAATTCCGTACCTTAGAATTAATAACAACCAGCACGCGTGAGCCGAGAACTATCAACGAGCGTTCATTTCATGTTGCCACATCAAGCCAAGAAAGAGTGTGTGTTATGTGTAACGGTAGTCACACACTGTGTCATTGCAAGGAATTTACAAAATTGGAACCTAATGAAAGAAGCGAGTATGTAAAGAGTAAGCATTTATGTTTCAACTGTCTTGTGCCTGGACATTCCGTATTCAAATGCAGATTACCTATGTCCTGTCGAATTTGTCGTAAGCGCCATCATTCTCTGCTACATGTAAACAAAGATGTACAGCCTCCGGCAACACCGAGTATTGCACAATCACAACCGCTGGCTTCAACACTTGTAGTAGAAGAGGAAGAAGTTCAAGTTAACACAATGATAGCATCACATATCAACACAAGACAGCAAATAGCACTACTAGCGACTGCAGTTGTGGAAGCAACAAGCGAACACGGTATTACCATTCCACTACGGGCGCTAATAGACCAAGGTTCCCAAGCAACATTCATAAGTGAGAAAGCGACTCAGTTATTGAAACTCAACAGACAACCTATTAAAGGAAATGTAATAGGTGTGGGATCTACGAAGACTGAGATTAAACATGTGGTTCAACTAGAAGTAAGATCACAGTGGGACCAAACCTTTAGTCTACCCATCAAGGCCTACGTGATGTCAAAACAATTGACCACAAAGATTCCCGCAAAAACAATTACTACAAAACCATGGCCTCACCTCCAAGGGCTCAACCTGGCTGATTCAACCTATTTCATGCCAGGGTCTATAGATCTACTCTTGGGAGTCAAGGAATATGTTCAAATTTTAGAACAAAACTATATCAGGGGTCCGCAGGGCTCACCTAGTGCGCAGAAGACGAAACTAGGATGGATTCTTTTTGGAGAAATTTCTACAAAATCACAAGAAGATTCACTGATTGTAATGCATCATCAAGTAAATGTTGAAGATATGCTAAAATCAATCTGGGAGATAGAAGAAGACACAAAAAGAAGGTTAACAAAAGAGGAAGAAATATGTGAACAAATTTACGAGAAGACAACCACTAGAAACAAAGAAGGAAGATATATAGTTAAACTGCCATTCAATACAGACAATCCAAAGTCGCCCCAGGGAAATACAAAAGAGATAGCTAAACAGAGATTCATGCAACTGGAAAGGAAGTTCGCAAAGTCAGCAGAATTGAAGATAGAATACAACAAGGTTATAAGTGATTACATTGAACAAGGACACATGGAGAAAATACCTGAAGTAGAAAGGGAAGAAAGTGGTTCGGTTTACTTACCACACCACGCAGTAGTCCGTAATGATAAAGAGACAACAAAGACACGCGTTGTTTTCGACACCTCCTGTAAGGGATCAAATAATATTTCACTAAACGACGAGCTGCTTGTTGGCCCCTTACTACAAGAAGACTTACGAAATCTCTTGATGAGATGGCGAACGAAACGTATATGCTTTGTGGCTGACATAAAACAAATGTATCGTCAGATATTAGTGACAAAGGAAGACGCAGACTACCAGCGCATTCTCTGGAGACCTGATGAATCCAATGTGGAAGAGTATCGCCTTCTCAGAGTTACCTTCGGTACAGCTCCTGCGCCATACCTGGCTGTTAAAACTCTTCAGAAAGTAGCGAAAGACCATGGTAATGACCACATGCTTGCTGTCAAAACAATAAGAGAAGACTTCTTTATGGATGATGTGCTCTCTGGTGAAGATTCTGTAGAAGAAGCCATATCCTTAGCCAAGGACATCAGCAGTATACTACAAAAGGGCGGTTTTGAACTCACCAAATGGTCATCAAACAGTATAGATTTTATGAAGTCAATAGAGAAGAATAAAAGATCTGCCAAGGTACAAGTAGATTTAAATCTTGATGGAACAATCAAGGCGTTAGGTATTGTATGGAACCTCAATACAGACATGTTTCAGTACAATCTATGTTTGCCACCGATCACCAATCATATTACAAAACGTAGTATCCTCTCAGATATACAAAAGATTTTCGACCCTCTTGGTTGGATATCACCAAGCACTGTCATGGCAAAAATCCTAATTCAAAAGTTATGGCTCGAAAGGGTTGGTTGGGATGATAATGTCAGTGACAATTTAGAACGAGAATGGCGACAAATCAGATCAGACTTTGCTAATATCCATGAAATACGAATAAGGAGATGGATTGGTACAACAAATATAAACAGAGAAAAAATACAAATTCACGGATTTAGTGATGCCTCCATACTCGCATATGGAGCAGTTGTCTACATTCGAATGGAACACCCAGATGGTATTGAGACAAATTTAATCGTTTCCAGAACAAGAGTAGCTCCGCTTAAAACTATATCGTTGCCTCGTCTAGAGCTCTGTGGAGCGTTACTTTTGTCTAAACTTATGAAACAGGTTGGACAGGCTATGCGAATATCAACCTCGCAGATGTTCGCGTGGACAGATTCCTCCGTTGTTATAGCATGGCTCTCCGGTGAACCTAATAGATGGAAATCCTTCGTAGCGAATCGGGTGGTTGAAATTATTGAAAACCTAAACAACAACCACTGGTACCACGTTCAATCTAAGGATAACCCCGCTGATGTAGCCTCACGAGGAATGCCGCTATTAGAATTGAAGAAATGTAGATTATGGTGGAAGGGGCCGAGCTGGTTATCTGAAACAGAAATAAAAATTAGTAAACAAGAAGTAATAAAAACAGACATGGAATTGAAGACAAACAAAATTCATACTTACCTTATCACAGAAGAACCTAAACAAAACTTAACTAAACAATTCGAAGATTTTGAAACCTTACCAGAACTAATCAAAACCATTACTTACTGCAGAAGATTTTTAAACTATAAGAAAGATGAAACACATAATGATTTAACAACACAAGAGCTAGAACAGTCATTAGAGATATGTCTAAGAAAGGTCCAAGAACAAGAATACAGCGAAGAGATAGCCCGCTTACAGATAAATAAACAAGTACAGAGAAGAAGCCCGTTACGATCACTCAATCCTTACCTAGATGATAAACACATACTCAGGGTGGGCGGTCGTCTCCGGCATACAAACTTACCCTGTGAAAGAAAAAATCCAATTATTTTGGGAAATAAAAATACACTGGTACCTTTGATTATTGCGGACGCCCATAAGCGGACACTTCATGGCGGAGTACAGCTTATGTTAGGTTACTTACGGTCGAAGTACTGGATTGTGAGAGCTAAACAAATGGTCAAAAGATATATACATAGATGTATGACATGCGCCAGGCACAATGCCAGTGCCCGAGTCCAAATAATGGGAGATTTACCTCAAGAACGTGTTACACCTTCGAGGCCGTTTCTACACACTGGCGTCGACTTCGCAGGACCCTTTCAAACATTGATGTCAAAGGGCAGAGGGAATAAGACAGTAAAAACATATGTGTCAATATTTATTTGCTTAGCAACCAAGGCCATACATATAGAGTTGGTCAGTGACCTCAGCTCAGAGGCGTTCATAGGTGCTTACCGTCGTTTTGTCGCTAGGAGAGGAAAGTGCAGCCACTTGTGGAGCGACCAAGGTAGAAACTTTGTAGGAGCAAACAGGGAGCTTCACGATGCCTGGACTCAAGCAAAGTTACAGTTCACTGGAAAAATAGCGACAACGTTGGCAATCGAAGGAACACAATGGCACTTTATACCTGCTTATAGCCCGAACTTCGGTGGATTGTGGGAAGCAGGTGTGAAATCAATTAAATACCACCTGAAAAGGATCCTCACAACTCATCTTACATTTGAAGAAATGAGCACCGTGTTATGCCAAGTCGAAGCCTGCCTAAATTCACGCCCATTATGCCCGGTTGATGATACGGACCCAGAAGATATAAACCCACTCACCCCCGGACATTTTCTTATTGGCGAAGCACCCATCATCGTACCATCACCCGACCTAAAAGACCTAAAAATCCACACCTTGTCACGCTGGCAACTTACACAGAAATTAGTACATGATTTTTGGCGCCGATGGCAGGACGAATATTTGTCGAGACTCCAACAACGTCCCAAATGGCTAAAGAGAGAAGAAGAATTTAAAATCGGAGATATAGTACTGATTAAAGGTGACAATTTACCACCAGGAAAATGGTCTTTGGGACGCATTATGGACAAACATCCAGGAGCCGATGACGTCACTAGAGTGTACAGTGTCAAGAGCAGTGGTTCTATCACGAAAAGGACAATTACTAAATTGTGTGCATTGCCTGTTGAATGCCCTTGACTATTATTATTTATTGTTTACACTAATTTCATGAATGTAGTTTTCGTATTTTGTTGATATTTTACAAGTTGTTTGTTAAAAGGCCCTAGAGCCCTTTTGGTGGGCGGTATGTTGTATTTAATATTGTCTATCTACAAAATGCATGCACCAGTCGTATTACAAACTTGCTAAAGAACACACGTCTTTTTAATTCAAACCACACAACCCACAATATAAAGTGAACCTTAATACAAGCATCACTAGTATTCCCTTTAGCCCCTCCAACTAAGCTAATGCTTGTGCTAGGAGTGGGCTCACGTCAATAATTAAATGGCCAGGATGGGGATCGAACCCGGAACCTCTCAGCTACGAGGACGGCCCCTCTAACCACGAGGCTAGACGCTTCAAGATGGCGAACCATTTTGGTTACCTTTGCGGTAGATGCTTCCGGAAACACCACAGGGCTGTATTTCGAGAATAACGATTTGCTTAGGAGTGGGACCCACACAGAGACTAGTTAAAAATAATCGGTGATTTTTATTAAGTAATGTTTAGTTGGAAGATACTTTGTTTAAGACACAATAGCTCTAAATAAGTAACTACGTAAGAAAATAAAATCCTACTAATATTATAAATGTGAAAGTTTGTGAGTGTGGATGGATGTTTGTTACTCTTTCACGCAAAAACTACTGAACGGGTTTGGATGAAATTTGGAACTCATATATTTTATAACCTGGATTAACACATAGAACACTTGACTTAAGTCTACGCGGACGAAGTCGCGGGCAGAAACTAGTATACATATACAAAGCGCACTCAATACCCACATCGCGCATCAGTCCTATAATTTCCAACATAATTACCAATTATTAAACTCACAAATTCACAAATATGAGTAACAAAGTATCCATTACTTAGTATCATGAGCCGATTCACCCCTCACCCCGAAATAACACCCTCGTATAATTTTATTAGCGATGTTGTTTTGATAATTTTGTGATCGATTATTTCTACACATTTCAATGTTGAAGGGCGCTGTTGTATAGCATTGATTGATCATTATTGGAACAGGTCCTCTGTTGGGCACAGGCTCCCCCTTAAGACAGGGGGGATTGGGCCCGATTGCCCCGATTTAAGCCCAATAGGGTTCGCAGCACCTAATGGTCATTTTCGATTCCTGTCTGGGCTAGTTCCGGAAATGTTGTCCACCTTGGTCTGGGGCCGTCTGGGTGTCACTGGGATCATCCCCAATTAATTATTGTGTTTGTCATTAAAAAAGGTAAGTTACAGTAAGACAAAGTTGAAAATAATCAATGTTTGTTGAACCCTAAACCGATGCTTAAGCTCGCGACGAAACTAGTCATTATAAAATTTAATAATTAATTCATAGTCATCAGTGCCATAGACTTAAGAACATGAGTAGAACTGATTGTACAGAAAATTCAAAATAATAATTTTATTTGTAGGTACCTACTGTTTTTGAGGGTATGAATTGTTTAATATATCCTTCTTAAACCGATACTTACCGAAGTATTATATTCGTTTTTTGACATTAATTTTAATTCAAGTAACTGATAACTGGGAGGCAAACCCCTATCTGAGTTTACGTCAGCGAAACTTCTATATGGACGTTCGGGGCGCTCGCCGCGCCGCCACTCTATCCGTGCTAAGCGTCAGTAGCGTTACACGGTATATATAGGTATACAGAGTGGCAGATGGGGCGTCCTACGCTCTATACTATAAAGCTTCGCTTCTTTCGGACGTCCCTGTTTTTTTTAGTATTGTGGCGACCTCACATTCACGTCGCCGACAGAAATGGACAGATGGCGCTAAATGCAGCGCCTCAATACAATGTACGGATTCTTCATACAAAAACTAAATCACGGTATTAAGAATCGCAAGCATCGTGACTATATATACAAGACCCCGAGAATAACCAGCGGGGCATAGCGGCCGCCCCGCCAGGCATGACAACCGCTTGGCTGGAAGATCTTCCCTTTTCCGCTAAACTGGTGACCCCGACGTGATTCAGTTTTTCTATGAAAAAAAGTATTTAAACTAAAGTATTTAACCTTTTTAAAAAAAGTATTTGAACTGAAGTTAAATTTAATAGAATGATGTCTTGCTCTTAGGTACTTATAGCATCAGCCGTTACTGATGATGCTGATCATGCCTATACGTACCGTGGCCAAAGAGAAGCGATATGAAAATTAACAAATTTATAAAATGGCCGCCCGAATGTTGTCGAGCCCGTGGTGACCAACTGGAACTCTAACAACATTATAACCATTTCGTATCGCTACTCTCTGGCCATGATATAGTTTGTTTATTAGTAAAATAAGATTGGTCTACAGTTTTGTTCAATCTACATGTTATAAAACAAACATCCTCGTTCCCGGGTTCAGTTCGTGGCCACAAATAACAGGAATCGCGCAAATGAGCGGGCTTGTGTCGTGTACCCATCAATTACCACTTATGGCTTGTTTGTACCAACGTTGGATGTTGGCCGGCAATAATGGGCCATTAATTCATTTATTGAAAGTCAGATCACTATGTCAGTCAGTCACCTTCTAAATATATATAACTCAAAGGTGACTGACTGACTGACTGACATAGTGATCTATCAACGCACAGACCAAACCACGGGACGGATCGGGCTGAAATTTGGCATACAGGTAGATGTTATGACGTAGGCATCCGCTAAGAAAGAATTTTGATTAGTTCTACCCCCAAGGGGATAAAATAGGGGATGAATAATCCCGAAATTTTTGTTAAGTTAAATAGCTAGTTAATGTATATATATGAGAGTCAGTAAACAAGCATACGATCCGCCTGGTGTTAGGCAGTTACCATAGCCAATAGATAAATAAATAAATAAATAAGTAAATATCGCCAGACTGACACACCAACTGTACGGTCCCAAACTAAGCAACGCTTGTACTATGGGTACCGTACAATGGACTGGGGGCGATCCTAGTGATACCCAGACCGGGGCAAATTACGAAAAGGCCATTTCCGAAATTTAGCCTGGCGGCAATCGAACCCGCAACCACCATGTGCAGTGAGCCGAGCGGCCTACGCTCGAACCACTGCGCCAAGCTTTCGTCCAAGATGCTTGCAATACTAAAGGCCTTACTACGTTGCCAGTCTTGAAGGGGAATAGGTATTTCATCATCATCATCTGCCTTACCTTTTCCCATTATCTGTGGTCGGCGCAGTATGTCTTCTCCTTCCATTCATCGCGCTTTCCTGTCATACTCACATCCACTCCAACCTCGTTCATATCACTCTTGATACAATCCATCCATCTTTTCTTGGGCCTTCCTCTCGCACTGTATCCATCCACATTCATATTCATCACTCTTTTAGTCATGTGTTTCTGATCCCTTCTCATCACGTGTCCAAACCATTCCAGCCTCCTACCTCTTACTTTATCGGTTATTGGCGCTACCTTGACACTGCCCCTTATGTACACATTCTTCACCTTATCCATTCGCGTCAGTCCACACATCCATCTCAACATTCTCATTTCGGCAGAGTGGAGACGTTTCGAGAAGGGGAATAGGTATTTATTGTTCCTAATTATTTAATCATTTTCCATCCTACTAATATTATAAATGTGAAAGTTTGTGAGTGTGGATGTATGTATGTAGGTATGTATGTATGTATGTATGTTTGTTACTCCTTCACGCAAAAACTACTGAACGGATTTGGATGAAATTTGGAACACAGATAGTTTATAACCGGGATTAACATATAGGATACTTTTTATCCCGATAATCCCGAATTTTTTGTCACGTTATATACTACGCGGACGAAGTCCGTGGGGACAGCTAGTCCTACTAATATTATAAACTAGTTTATGCCCGCGACTTCGTCCGCGTAGACTTAAGTAAAGTATCCTATATGTTAATCCGGGTTATAAACTATCTGTGTTCCAAATTTCATCCAAATCCGTTCAGTAGTTTTTGCGTGAAGGAGTAACAAACATACATACATACATACATACATACATCCACACTCACAAACTTTCACATTTATAATATTAGTAGGATGTTAAAGTTTGTGAGTGTGGATGTATGTATGTATGTATGTTTGTTACTCCTTCACGCAAAAACTACTGAACGGATTTGGATGAAATTTGGAACACAGATAGTTTATAACCGGGATTAACATATAGGATACTTTTTATCCCGATAATCCCGAAATTTTGGTCACGTTATATACTACGCGGACGAAGTCGGGGGGCACAGCTAGTAGACAATAAATTATTGAGCTCCGAATATCGCCAACGTGGGCCACCAACATTGGCTGTAGACCAGTGCCAACCAATCAATATTTATTCGATAATTCACAAATTGCTACCAAAGTAGTAAGCTATAATTTGTAACTACGACCCCAGTTGTGTTTTGTAAATGATCAACTGAACATACATTCAATTTATTGGTGGAATAGATACATTTGTTTTAGTTTAATTCTAATCAAACGAGTACCTATTAGATACTAGCTGCGCCCCCCGACTTCGTCCGCGTAGTATTTAACGTAACAAAAATTTCGGGATTATCGGGATAAAAAGTATCCTATATGTTAATCCCGGTTATAAACTATCTGTGTTCCAAATTTCATCCAAATCCGTTCAGTAGTTTTTGCGTGAAGGAGTAACAAACAAACATACATACATACATCCACACTCACAAACTTTCACATTTACAATATTAGTAGGAAGTAGGATTTGTGAAACAATTAGTTCGCTTTTTTGGCCATGACGACGGTTCTAGGAGACTTTAGGCAGGTAATTTTAATGACAAAAAAGTTAACTATGTCAATATTTTTAAGTATCATCGAAATTAAATCAAATCGTAGTACTTACATCAAATCGAACCGTCATCAGTCAAAACTGTGTCCGTCCACTAATTTGGCGCGCTGTCACGATGACAGTTCAGCGGAAGGGGCGTGGTTTCCGGTCGCGTTCCGTTTTTCATGGCAGCGGTCGCGAAATGACACGATCCATTATGCCAACCAGTGTATCTTGAACCCCCCTCGTTGGTGGTGGAACCTTTGATCCTAAATATTGTGACAAAGTTTTGGCGGTTGGGATTTTATTGATTTTGGACGAATTAGAAATGGATATACTTATTCCGTTTGCGGATACACCCGCTTCCGTGTCCCTTGTCTTAGTTAACCACAAACGTAACGATCACGTTACGTTTACGCTGTTCTTAAAATGTCGCCGCATCGGGGGTTTTATAAATTTTCAATTTTAGTTATGAAAGATGCCTGCCACCTAGTGATGGAATATCTTCATAAATTCAGCAGTAAAGCTACACGTTTACGCTAAGGGCACCGCTGTGGAAAGTTTCGACCACTCAATCGATGCCGCCAAAACTTATACGAGGTCTAGGTGTCACTGGGATTGCCCCCAGTCCTTTGTACTGTACCCATAGTACAAGCGTTACTTAGACACGTATTAATAAATCGAACTCAAGTCTGAGAACGCTCTTGAGTACGCTTTTGACATGTCATTTGTACTGGTTTGACATGAGCATGACATTTTCCAAGATCGCTCTCAGACTTAAGATCTATTTATTATAACGGGGCTCAGTTTGGAACCATACCTACAGTTGGTGTTAGTCTGGCAAAATTTATTATGTTATGTATGTACAATCAACAAACTCGACGCTTGATCACCTTAAGGTTGCATTTCCAATGCAGTGACCAGCAGCCACATGCGACTAGCATGGTCATAAAAACAAATAAAACAAATGACTTCCTAATGGTACCATCAACAAAGTTGACGCTTGATCAATTTTTTACACTTTTCCCTTGCAGGCAGTAATCATAGGATGCCTCGCCCATTATTTTGTTGTCCAATGAGACGAAAAGCGGCCGATGAGACAAAAGCTCTTTGTTTAGAAAGCCATTTGTTTTAATTGTTTTTATGACCATGCTAGTCGCATGCGGCTGCTGGTCACTGCATACAAAATGCAACCTTAAGGTGATCAAGCGTCGAGTTTGTTGATTGTACATTGGTTCATTACACGCCGCATATTATTAGTGTGGCACAGGCCTTATCCAGTGTTGTCTGCATTGAAAAGACCTCACAAAGAGTGCATCTAAATGTCAAGAGGGCGTCCGAGGATATAAATAATTTTCCACAATACGCAGGGCTCATCTTACGATGGGCGAGTTAACCTAATGGCATAATTAATAACGCTGAGATTTATCGCGTGGAACGGAACGGAGACCCGCCATGTTTGCTACTTGCGTTGTGGGGACAAGTTGAAGTATAAAGTTATTTTGTCATAGAAAAATGTGACAAAATCGATTACATCTCTTCTACTTACGAATTAGGTAAAATGTCCTATAATAAATAACAAAATCATAGGTAATATACACATACCTACCTAACTAAATAATAACACAAACTTATTACACGTATGTATTATTCGAGGTCACAAAACTGCTGAAAAAGAAAAGAATCTTCCAATTTTAAAAATGAAAATGTCACGCAAATTAATTAAACATTTTTTTTTATTTAGGCCAACAAATCACTTAGGAATCTACCACTGCCGGGAGGAACACCGGTTCCACTTAGATTACTTAGAACAACCGGGGAGGAACTCAATGGTTTATAGACATTTTGTTTTATCCTATAATCTGAAACATAACTCTTGTTCTTTAAGAATGTTAGGCCGTCGCTATCGTTTACAACAATTTTTAGCTCCATTATTTACTTTACTTCTAGTTAAATGTCTACTACGTGAACAAGCCTATAAATAAACTAATTATGGACTTTTAATTATCATCATAGCACTAATGAGGTGTCGCGGCGATCAATCAACTAATCAACACTAATTAATGACAGTTATTAATAAACACGAGCAGTCTCCAGAATTACTATTTGTCCTCCGTCACACAAATTGTTTTTGGCTGCCAAATAATGCCGCAACAAATAATTAATTACCTATTCATTGCATGCCACTGACGAGGAAATTTTTTTTGACGGCATTTTTCTCGATCTGAACAAATCGATCTCAAGTCTGAGAGCGGTCTTGTTAATTTCATTCTAATTTCATACACACAGATATAGATTTACATAGATAACGCAAATGCATGTACTTCGCGTGTACAAAACCCCGACATAACGTCAAGGTTGGTCGCCATTAACATAAAGTCTGCGCGACTACAGATATAAAAAATATGAGTATGAGCGTGATAATCACTAAAGGTAATCGTAGCGGGCGGAAGGGCATAGGCGGCATCCGTGTATTTGAATCGGTTTGGATTTACCGTGATTACTGGCGTCACAGTAGGTGTTAAAAATTCGGCACGCTTGGTTTCAATACAAATCGTGATACTTGCGTTATCTATGTAAATCTATATCTGTGGTCATACCAGTACAAAATGCCATGTCGAGGCATACTCGAGACCGTTCTAAGACTTGCAATTGTTTTATTAATACGGGACTGAGTAAGTACCTACGTTTCAGAAAACGCTGAAAAAGTTAGATTTTTACATTGGTAGGTATTCTATAACTAGTAAATGGTGATAATAATTATTACAATATTAAAAAGAATAGCAATCCAAATCTTAACATGGTCTATTGGTAAATATTCTATTCGTATTGGTAAGTACAAAGGAAAGGGTAAGCCTGATTGTGAATACCAATAAGTTTATTGGAGTTATTTTATTCTCTATCCACAACTTGACTCCCCCGTCCCCTTGAGACACAATGGGTACCTAGGGGAGAGTTTGCCAAGGGATTTGTATTAAATAGATGTTTATTTTGTTATAGTTTAACTCGGACTAGTGAGTATATCAAAGAATTTGTAATAATAAGACATTAGAAGTGGTATTGACGTATTATTTCATATAAAACCAGTGTCGCCACTTCGCGCCGCTTTCGCACTGCGCAGACAGCAATTTATTTGACGTAGAGTAGTTTCGGGAATATAGCATACTATAAGCCTTTTTGAAAATTTAATTCGATATAATATTTGAGATCAATTTTTATTGTTTATAGGCAGCGCTTGTGATAAAAATTTTTTGCTGTTCTAAAATAAGTTACTCCTTATAACATCAGTTTCTGCCCGTCAAAATCGGTACAGCCATTCAACAGAGGATTTTTTTAAAATCGCGTTTTTTATAAGTACCTACATATGCATTTAATGAAAACGTATTATATTGATATTACAAACAGACACTCCAATTTAATTTATTTGATTTATTTTATACATTAATTCGTTTAAAATATCAGTAATCAATAACTAGGAGCTTAAGGCAATATTCAATACAGTAAAACCCGTTTAAGACGATTTCACAGGGAACCAACCAAAAACGCGTCTTGAGCGAGAAAGCGTATTATGCGGGATACGGAAAATAAAAGCTACTATTATTATGTATGTATTATGTTCTAATTTCGTATATGTATTAGGTAGGTATTAAATGAAACATTTATAAATTACATTAAATACATAGTGTAATAATAATTACGTTATTTAATGTAATCACTTATTTTGGTTTAAAGATTTTTAACAGGTGACAAGAGAGCTGGCTCTATTCTCGTTCAAAAAATCAGCCTATCCATACAACGAGAAATGCAGCCAGCATTCTTGGCACCATCACACGCGGGCAGGGCTTATTTTAATGTAATTTTATTTTTAAAGTCTTTCTGTTCTAACATTTATAATAAACGAAGGTACAAAATAAATAACTAGATCTATAATTTATTGAATTTCGTACGGTGCCACATTGTAATCAATGGAAGAATATCCAGGAAATCCCTGCAGTATTATGGGTTCACCTTCTTCTTCCAACACGATGTCAACCACTTGTGAGCCATATTGGCCACTATAGAAAATACTGATACAAATAAATTACCTATACGTCTTCAGCATTGTGTCAACCTGGACTGGAAATTGACTTACTTGGAGCCGTTGAAAAAATTATAATAGGATAATACAATTGACACTAATTCAGCTAATATTGCCTACCAGGTTAATAACGCAACGTTCGATAAGTTATATATATCTCCAAATATTTGAACAATGTCTCTACAAATCTATCACCACACTACAGATAAAGGTTTTTTTGAACCCGAGACTTGGTAGCCCGCAAGACGCGTGCTTAACCAATCGGCTATCACTACTTTTCCAATCGGCTATCACTGCTTTTGTACTTACTAATAATTTTAAAATATTTGGAAATACCCAATTTCAGTTCGTTGCCTGCCAAGGACACACGCGCAGTTACAGCGGTAGGCAGTGGCGAGAGTGTAGACCAAGTAGGAATGTTAAACGCTAAGAGTTGGTTTGTTTCGGAGAAATAGTAGTGGGCCATATTGGCGAGCTAGGTTATAAATACCCGAACATACTCTAAATAGCTAGTGATTGAATCAAATATAAAGTTGTCGATTTGGTATCGATATTATGGTAATAAGTATGATATATGTTATAGCTAATTATATTCAAAACCTGACGTACCCAAAATAGTTTATTTTCATATTTTTATTTAATTGAGGAGATTGTAAAGTGTGTTTAAGTAAAGGCTTTAATGACGTATAGAATGTGGATTCGTGAGTGGATGTTATTGGTATAGTGTGCCCCAATGGCATACTATCTGTTGACAAAAAATATGCTCATATCATAATTTAGCAAATAACGACATCTTAATTTATCTATTGAAATCCTACGTCTGTAGTGCCTAAATTCCACACATTAATCGTGAGTATGGCTGATTTAATCAAAAACCGTATTTTTGGCGTGGGATTTGAATTATCTTCTTTATTGTGGACTGAAAAAAATGACTATAATTTGTAGGAAACCAGTTCTCTTTGTCTGTCATTGTTATCATTTTTTCCTTGATATCTGTATTTGAAGGGAAACTAAAAATCATCACGTAAATAAGTATATAGTAAGAAGGTAACAGGGAGGGCATAAAATTAAAAAATCGCTTTTATTCAACTCAGATGATACACTAAAAGCTAGAAGATATTTATGGGCGGGAACAATAAAACCGTTCATTTTTTTATTTTTATTTAGTGGTCCTACTGCTTTAAGGCTGAGGAATTGGAACCAAGAGTTTAACAGCTAAGTTTTTGTTTGATACGGACAATACTTCTTTAAAATCAGCAGTAGCCACAGACTCACGGTTTAGGTGGGCAGTACTTGCAGTATCAGGATTTAAAGATCGGAGGTTTAAATTATGGTAATATTTTACTGTTATGGGAAGCCGAATACTATAGAAGAAGTGGTTGAAAAAATCACTGCAAGATTAAAAGCAAATAAACAAACAAATATACGAAGTCAAGCCAAATAAACTGTTTAAAAAGCTTTTTTATTGTTGGTGGCTTTTAATTACTAGTGGAAATTATGTTAAATAAATAAAGTCAATATTTCTTACAAAAATATCGATACAATACAAACATTGTAACATCACTAACTCCCGTCTGATGTTGTCACAATGACACCGCCGTACTAGTCAAAGTTCATACGCTCGAGGATGTCGTAGGTTTCGCATTACATTGATTTTTACGGTTCGTCGCTATGCCGTACGTGTGATTACGCAAGCAGCAATGGAAATGGGGCTAGTGAGATCATAGTAAATATTGATATTCTTGTGGTAAAGTATATATGTTGGTTTAAATTAGCAAAAAACCTGATTATTACCATATATATCTACTTACCGATGAAATGTAATCCCTTTATTTGTATAATTGCAAGTTTCTGAAAAAAATCCGCAATTAAAAATGCTGCAATACACCATTTTTACTAGATGTTTTTCGTACAACGTCTGGTGTCGTACTGAATGCATACACTGGACACTGTGTCCAAATGGACATAGACATAGTGCCAAAATTACGCGGACATGCCACTTCTAATGTCTTATTATTACAAATTCTTTGGAGTATATCGTGAGATATTTCGATTCCCGGGACGCGACTTTCTCTCCTTTTGAAAATCATATTTTTTTGACAGCTGTCACAAATGTCAAAATTTGTATTTTTTTCGGCCAAAAACAATTCAACAACTGATTGTGATTAAAAGCTTGATTTGTTGGAGTTATAGTTCAATTTTCAAAATTTAATTTTATAATAAAAATGTTCCGGTAACCTGGTATCAGTCGAATTTAAACTATTTGCCATTAGAATTAAAGTGCACATTTGTGTGACAATGTTGTCTGTCACAATTTTGTCACGCTTGTTGAGTGCACTCCACTGATGTGACGTTTTGATTCGCGTGACCGATGGATTATGATTTCGCACCCATCGGGAGTAGCGTGAAGATGGGTTTGGAGAATTTGCAATTCATATTTGAGTTTTTGAATGCTTTAATAGTCGGGGGAATTCATTTTTGAAGTGGAGAAGTAAGTAGATATTCATGTACGGAGTAGACACGACTGCATTAAAAGTTTAAAAAAATTGTGAGTACTAATAAAATAAAATGTAAGTGCCGTAACTAAGACCAGTATTATTAAATCCATATTAAGTCTGAGAACGATCTTGAGTACACTTTTGACATGCCATTTTGTACAGGTAGGTAGGTACGACATAAGAATGACATTTCCAAAATCGGACTCAGACTTGAGATCCATTTACGGGCCTTAGTGTGAATAGGTGCCTGCTTGGGGTAGACTCACGAATAATAAAGGGTTAAGTATCCTACTAATATTATAAATGTGAAAGTTTGTGAGTGTGGATTGTATGTTTGTTACCTACTCCTTCACGCAAAAACTAGGTACTGAACGGATTTGGATGAAATTTGGAACACAGATAGTTTATAACCGGGATTAACATATAGGATACTTTTTATCCCGATAATCCCGAAATTTTTGTTACGTTAAATACTACATACGCGGACGAAGTCGGGGGGCACAGCTAGTATTGAAATATAAAACTAAGTTAAAAGAAAAAATACACTTATGTAGGTACACCTATGGCGGTGACTGAAACCACTTTTATCTATGGAGGTAACAGCTTGAGCAGAATTACCAGCGGAGCAACGTTAAATTCACAATTTTTACAATATCCAGATATGAATATTAAATATTTAAGGAAATTAATATCTAATTACTCATTCGTTAAGATGCGCATTGTTCGACTCACGTCAGTCGCCGCCGCCATTACTAAAGTGTACATTTTTATTCCCGCAAATACCTACCTAATGTTACCTATCCATTCTGAGACGTAATAAAACACAATAAACTCCGTCGGTAACTTATTCAAAATTAAATTATCCTAAATAATTTTAAGTACCTATCTTGTCTATTTCCATAATCCAAGCAACAATAAAAATAAAACAGGATTAAAAAATTTGCCGTCGGCTGAACGCATCATTACCGCGCGCTAATGAACGAAAATTACGCGCCAAAAAAACGAATCATTTCAAACTTCGAACCCTATTAAACGACCAATCAGAACGCGCGGATTTGATTGCGGGGCGTGACGACGCTCATTACTACAGAACAACGCTTACAAACGTAACAGCAAACATATATCTGTCTCCTTCTTTTTTATTGGATTTAGAGGGAGCTCGATATAATTTGATTATAAAAGCAATTTGCTGGGTCCGTTGAGTATACAGCGTGTTTTAATATTTAATTTTATGGCCATATTAACTTTGTTATGAATAAGTATTATTATATTATTGTTGATTTATGTTTGGGGCGCGGTAATGGCGCGCTCCCGATTCGGATTAATGTTTGGTAATATAATTTGTGTAATACCGTTTAGAATTGTTTTATTCGATTAGTTTGAGTTACGCTTTTGATGTTCGTCGCTTGAAGTATTCACGTGTATTATTGTATTTTACTATTTAGTGCAGGATTTGGCAGTGTGCCCGCGAAATGACAGTTAGCAGCAGAAATGGCAGTGTGCAGCTACTCGCCTACTATTTTTAACGTGAGACGTAATAAATAACATCGTTGAGAAGTAGGTAATGTACCTTCCTAGGTAATTAATTATTATTACTTACCTATTTTATGGATTTTGTGTTAATTTCAGGTTCTACTTCACTTGAAGATAGGCAGGCATACCTACTTCTAGATACTACTAGTTCCAAAAAAGTTCAAGACTTAGTATCATTATGAACTTTAGAGTGGGGTAAGGCTGTGGTATAGGCTTGGTAGATATAACCTGTTGGGTTTGGATACTACCATGAGGTGGTAAAATGGTTTTAGTTATTTTTATTGTTGTCAAGGTGAATTATTGTTATATGGTTTAGACTCCTAAACAATTTGGAGATAAATAAATAATTAGAATTGAAACCCTTATTTGACGCTTCAGTGTTATCAATTCTGAAGGGCAAAACCGGTATTTGAAAAATACCGTAAAAATCACACGAGTAAAACCGATAAGCTTATATCTATGATTGAAAAAAAACTACCTATAGATTGAAGTATATTAATGATCTACCCAGAAACGGCATTTAAAATACCTTTAATGCGTTACTTCCTCATAGTTTAGGTCACAATTAAAGTCTAGTCTCGTGCTGAGTTCCCACACATCAATAGAGACCAAATTAGCTTGCCTAATGTATCTACGCGCTATGAATTCGTACGGGGATCGTAAATTTGTGACAATGGATCGTTCATTTCGATATAATAAACGGATGCAGTGGTATTGTCAGTTTGTGAGTCACTCTGCCAATGACAGGATTGATGGATACTGTTAATGGAGTTGGTATTTAATGTGGTTTGATTTTGATACTTAAACAAAAGTTATATAAATATTATTATTTATAGCGTTAATAGCCCAGTGGTTAGAGGGGCCGTCCTCATTGCTGAGAGGTTCCGGGTTCGATCTCGGAACGTGAGCCTACTCCTAGCACAAGCATTAGCTTAGTTGGAGGGGCTTGAGGGAATACTAGTAATTTGATAAACACACATTGCTAATCTTTTAAAAAAATAGTTTTGTTTATGAATAAAACATGGTCTTCAGAGATTTTTGAACGAGGAAGTACTATAGTTAGATATAATCCGTAAAAATAGTTTTATTTCAATGAGGAAGTACTATTTCGTTATGCCTTGTATGATCTTGTAATGGTTTCTAATTCCTAGGAGGGACTACGGAATCACTAAATATTAATAGAGCTACGTAGTAATGTTTTTGTCAACGGCAGTACGTACATAATAGTACACTTTTTTTATTAAAAAATAACCTATTATTATCTGTACCTAATTAAATTTGATGAGACGACTTCTCATTCGCTATTTCGACCCACGGGTTGAAACGGAGTATGTAATATATTTTTTTTAACCCTAAGGATATGTTAGTGTTGGATGGGATGACATGAAGAGGAACGCAAAAGCTAAATAAATCGGAGAATTAAGGTTACTCAGCTGCATTGTGAGTAGCCCTATTGAGGTCGTCATCATGATGATATCGTTTTCTCGAAGACACCACTGCCCTTAGATGGGTCCATTACCTTCGCAAAAGTTGACTAACATAAAAAAGTTTTAAAAAAAATAAGTACATCTCTAACAAAAAAAAAACACTGTATTTCTACGAGTTTTACATTAAAACCGGTATTTTATCCAAACCCGATACATTATTATAGCCGCTTGATTTCCTACAACATATTTAGGCTTGACTAATGTTTGGAAAAACATTCTATGTTCAAAGGAATTGGTCAGACAAGCGGTTTCCCTATATCTTTAATAGCCCATCTTAAGGTTACCCATCAAACAAGCCATACATAACACTCCAAACCTCCATAAATAATGTTCATACCGAACATTAGCGGTTGGAGACACAATCAATTTGTGGGGGGTAGGGGCGCTAAGTGATGGCGGGAGGGGACAAATTGCTCTCTAATGATAGCTAGGCGAGCGATGCTGGGTTTAGACATGCTAGTGCAGTGGTTTAGTGAAGTACCTACTTATCTTCACTTTTCACTGTTGTCCGCTTCAAGATTACCTACTGATAGGTATTTATGATAAGCAACTGCTGTGAGTATAGCTACCAAAATCTGATTTGTGGGACTCCCAGTATATTTTAGATGGTATTTTAAGTGGAATAGTACATGCAAGATTTTTAGGAAAAAAACAAGAAATATCAAGGGATATTCGCAGTTCTTCTCATGATTCGTCCTCTGGGAAGGCAGCCTGTCTCCTCAAATGACTTGTATTTGAATACGGAAGTCGGTAAATATCAAAATGTTGTACATCTATTTACCGATCTAATGTCTCATAACACAGTTGTTGGCGAAATTATCCAGAAAAAAGGTTTTGTTTCTCTCACATTACGTGTGCACATTACGTGACCAGCCCACCGATCAGTCGAAAAAGCATTTAATCAATCGATCCAATAGATTACTTATTATCTGCTTCTTTATCAATGCGCAGTATTCACTTATCGGTCTGATTTATATTTTGTACGTGGTTTAACATCTTAAATTTTCCTAGTTAAATGGAAGGATGTTTAGTTTAATATTGATCCAGAGATTATTGACCTATTAGCTTAGAAATATATGGGACTAAGGCTTATAAAAATTGCATTCAGTTCTTTTCAACTTTAGGGTTTTTCTTGAAATCAAACGATATGCATTAATATGCACTATTATAATTGGTTATCTCGTGAATAAGCAGAACAATCGCTTCTACTTTTTCAAAAGCTATGAGAGGGGGATCTTTTGTCGCAAGCATATTTTAACGGTAAATAATTATTTTAAAATATACAAATGATTTCTAGGCATGCATTAATTAATCGAGCAATCTTGATCACACTTTTGCCATTTAATTTAGTAATGGAATGACTATTTCAAAGATCGCTCTCAGACTTAGGTCGATATTAATAAGGTCCTTTACATTTTAAGTCATTTATAAACACAAAGTTATGGTTGAAAAGAAAGAAATAGGGTGTTTAAAGCAAGTCGTTAATGTCCATACCAAACGAGGCACGAAGCGATGAATTCGTACAAACCGCTGACACCGGCAAAACATTCAGATCACCAATTACTACTGCACACTGCCTCCACAAATATCGCTATATCTATCCCTCTCTAACGCCCCAAACCACTTGACTCTATCCCTTACCAACGTCACATAAAAGTGTTCTTAATCATTTGAAATTCGAACTCGAAAAGCTTTATTTGTAATTTGAGTTGCATGAATTTGAACCTTGTTCTTCAAGATTCATGTTCTGTTTTCGATTGGTAAACGGTTTTTTCTTTTAAAAGTTACACGGTTAGTCAAAATGAGTTTTATGGCTACGAAAATAGAGGTTCATTTTGAGATGTATAACAATGATAATAGGCTTGTTAACCCATGTTAGAGCCTGCTAATGACAGTGCTTATTTTGTCATAGCGATAAAGGCTACATTTGCTTGGCTAAATGTTATTAATAAAATAACATTTTGACTACACCCCGTGTGTGGGCGTGGCGGGCAAGTGAGCGCGCGATCGTCGCGGCTGACGGACGTGTCTAAAGACGTTCGAAATTTAAATTTGGAACCATGATTTTTTGACACTGTGTTTTATAAATATGAAAATTTAAAATAATGAGTGATATTTTATGAATTATTTAAATGTCTAAAACATAGTGTGTGGACCATGTAATTAGTAAATTATCTACGTACTTAAATTCTGTGTTATTATTTTAAATGAGACTGTTCCTAGCAAATCAAATTTTAATATTTTACCTAAGGAATAAATAAAACTTACTTATCAGCCGTAACTATTCCTAAAATTAATATTTTAAAATAACATCACTAAACATTTTCGGTGCCATATATTATTTTAAAAAAAACTTTTTAAATGTGCCAAATTATCAGTGCCTAAGAACCAAGTGTCAAAGAAAAGTGAAGTTCAAAATGGAATCCCAAATCCGCGAAACACAGACACAACAGAAAAAGACCCCGAGACCGTTCACGATCGAATCATTGATCGGAACCGATCGCAAATCACCGGAAATCGATATAGAAACATCGGAAAACTCCAGAAACTCTGACGAAGACGAACACGGATTAGAGAGAATGCGGTATTATGCACCGTTCTTACAACAAAATGGATTCCCGTTTTTGCTTGGATATTCGGAGCCGTGGTTAAGTAGGATGCTGGGGAGTGTACCAGCTCCTCCTGAGAGCAGAGAAGAGAAGAGAGACAGTCCTGTGAGTGTTGGGAGTGAAGCAGAAAGCGATGGAGGGGAGGAAAACAATCAAGGTTTGTGTAAAACATTTTATAAGATTGGTATTTAGGTGTTTAGGCCCGTTTGATATGTCATTTTGTACTGGGATGACGTTAGGATGGCATTTCCAAGATCGCACTCAGACTGGAGATCGATTTCTAGAGATCTAAGAAGATAGTCGAGGTCGCGTTCTGATCTGGTTGCAGATATAAGAAAAAAATGTAACATCGACAATTTGTAAGTGCCCCCGTAGGCCTAAACAAAATAAACGATTTGAAGTTGATAAAAAGTATCAATATGTTACCCCAGAGCATAACCGACCTCAGTGCCGAATTTCATTAAAATCCATTTAGCCATTACTGATGATGCTCAGTCAATCTTAAAAACTTGATATTAATAATAGGTAATTAGCCTTTTTAATGGCCCGCACCTAATACACAGGGCCTTGACACAATGCGAAGGAAAGGCCATAATCCACCACGCTGGCTTAGTAGGTACGGGTTGGCGAATTTTTAATTATCTTTTGATAATTGCTTGAGAGTGTCTAAAGCCCTTATTAATAAATCTATCTCAAGTCTCACAGCGGTCTTAAACACAGTTTACACAAGTTATTATGAACTGGAATTTACAAAAATTATATTTCTAAGATAGCTCCCAGATTTGAGTTCAATGTACGTTTTAATACAGGTGTAAGACATGCAGGTTTCCTGGCTATGTTTTGCTTCACCGTAAAACAAGTAATAATCACTTATATTGAAACTAGCGACCTGCCGCGCCACCGCGAAATTATCAGTGTTTCTCTACTATATTATGCATGTATTATACATAGAAACCTTTCTCTTGAATCACTCTATCTATTAAAAAAAACCGGATCAAAATCCGTTGCGTAGTTTTAAAGATCTAAGCATACATAGGGACAGACAGCGGGATGCGACTTTGCTTTATACTATGTAGTGATTATCATACGCATATAGATTATACTAATAATGTTAGTACTATAGTTAATCGTAAAAATTCTATACGAGTATTATCCCGACGGGAATTATAACCGCATTTATCTGATGCAGTAAGTCGAGCCTCGTACGCTCAAGATAGTGTAGCTGTTTTTGTCTGAGATCTATCACTCTATAAGGTTAATTTATGATAAATGGTCCGGATAGTCCTTCACCGGTCCGTATTTCCACTAGTTGTTTCTTGTTAAGCCGAAGTAAATAACCACAGTCAAATAGTAGACTGGAAACCGACCCTTACATAATTTAGGAAAAGATTGGAATAACTCTAAATTGAAAATTTAAAGACCCCCGATGCGACGACCTTTTCATGAAATGTATACAATAATCAACAGGAAATCTGTGTAAAAGTATGAGACATTATTTTGTTATGACATTATAATAATTGACATTAGAATAAACAACGAATCTTAATATTGATGCCACGGAGGTTTCATTCCTAGTAAAATATTATCAATTATGATTCAATTTGATGTAATAACTCTGGTTGAGGTGGACGGGAGCAGCCCAACGCTAAATTTATTTTAAATTATATTTGTTCTTTTATATTTTTCGCAATGGCGGAACAGCGCCCTCTAGAATTATTATAGCGTAATATTCCATGACCATTAACAAAATTTAACGCATGCGCGTATCCATCATTTGAAACGTGACTTATGGAACGTCTTTAGTTCATACACAAATCTCATTATAAAAATTGATAAAATATACTTTTTTTCCAGAAACAGGGAATCTTTTCAAATTTATAATATTGTAAAAAGCCATTTTAGACTATTACGATTATTTAAAAATATAATAAATCGAAATCCAATCATCTCAAATTTTGAATGGATTCGAGCCGTGGAAGTTGGTTTTGGCCTAGAATGTGGCTTTTTTACCTACAAAAGAGCTGATGATCTTCAAACGGCTGAACCGATTTTTATGAAACATAGCTAAGAACACTCTCGATCAGAATCCTAACCTAACCTAACCTATCTAACAAATTAAACTAAATTGAAATCGGTTCATCAGCTTGGGCGCTACGTTGCCACAGACAGACACACAGATACACAGATACACAGATACACAGACACACAGATACACATGTTAAACTTATAACACCCCTCGTTTTTCGTCGGGGGTTAATAAAATAAATACTAAAATAATTAAACTTGAATCTAATATTGATACAATATCATCCATGTAAGGTTTAGCTAAATGCCCATTAACCTTAAAAAGCGCTGCCATTATAAAACTAGACACCTTATTTAGTTCGTGTTATCTATTTTATTATGGTTTCGGCCTGAAAATTGCCCCTAGCAATGCGTTTTTGTAATTAACCTTCTTGGTCACTGTGAGCGCCCCCAGTCCATTACGGCACCAACAAGCGTTGCTTAGTTTGGGACCATACTACAGTTGAGTGCTATAGTCTGGTGATCTTATTTATAAAGTGGAAATATTTTTCTTCCAACTCCTCCTATTATTTCTTTCGATTAAATTCGTGCGGGTTCCAAGACAATTTAACTTTTCCCCGGGACTCGTCGAGGGTCAAACCTCGATGTCATTATTGGTCACCATTGTCGATCCTGGCTTACAGGAGTTGCAGTGGTGGGAGTGTGTGGCGGGACTAGTCCCATAAAAAGATCTTATTTATAATTATCATCATCATCAACTTAAGAGCGATGCTCTTGTCGGTGGAGTTTTTTCCATTCACTGCGATTTTCTCCCAGTTGCTTGGCCATTTGATACGACACGACATTCACCTTTTCCTTTACTTGGTCGAAATAGCTTCTAAATTTATAAGTATATATTTTTTAACATTATTCTATTAGATACTAAAATCACAAGAGGTCACCTACTTAAATTCACTCTCAGTTATCCCATTTATAAATTTGTGAATACTGGCCTGAACGAAATCGATATTGTAAAATTTGTAGAGATTTGTCAACCGATAAATGGGAATGTCTATTGACTCCCGTCCCCAACAAACGTTGTTGAATACAACAAATATCCAATTAGCGACGGCCGCTTGACGTTTCAAACAGATCCATTTCACGGCACTCGATGGCATCTGTACCGTGAAATCGATGTTTTAGGAGCGTGTATCCGAACGGTGTGAGTTTGCCGCGAAATTCTAATGACAGCTGTCATTTTTAGTTTTTGGGACAACATCAAAAGTTTATGCGCTTTATTTGATATTCTAGTTGGCGTGACAGCACTACTGTTTGTTGCTATTGAGGTCTTAGTTTTCATTCCATAGCGGAAAAACTAATTGTTATTGAAAACTTGAGAACATTACAAATTAATTTTTAAATATTTGTTGATCTGCTCGTCGTTCATCGCGAGTCTGTTTCGGCCGTAAAGTAGAATCTCAAGTTTATTTTCTTCCTAGACTGCATCTCATGTTGATTATGTCCTGTTTGTGAGAATTCTAAGGCTTCTGGCTATCCTTAATACAGACAAAAGCGTAGACGGAGCTTAAAATCAATTAATAACATTATCCTTTAGGTCGATTTATAAACATTTAATTTTTAATTTGATTTATTTGCCATCATCATTTATTTAAAAATTATCTATGTATCGGATACTTATAAGAGTAATTTTATGAAACAATTTGTTATAGGTACACGTCTGCTATGATCATAGACTGATTAGGTTGGTAAACTATTCACTTGACTTACGCGCGGGTTTTATAAATGAAATGGCAGGTCTAATTTGCATTCAACCTTTGCATAAGATTATAGCTTACACTACTTATTTGTTATAAGATTATATAATACAGAACCCAACGGCAAATACAATATGCTAAACTGAACTCTAAACAGATGCTTAATTTTAATTTTACAGCGTTCTGCAGTACCTACCTTTTTTATTTATTATTCACCTACAGAAGGTATTTATTTACTCAAATACCTACTTAATTAAACAGGCAGGCCTTGTGTTATTCCAAGTTCAATCGAACCAATAACATTGAACAAATCACAATAAAAGTGCATTTTTATAGCTGCTAAACTCATTTTTGCGAAAACCGTTCAAATACCGAAAAACAAAATATAAATTCAACAATTTTATTACAAATTTCTACCATTTATCAATCACCGTTCAAGGAAAACGGGCGAACAGACAGTGTGAAAATTTAAAGTAAAATATTACGTGACCGCCATTTGATAGTGATGTCCTTTATCACATCGATATATCTGAATCGAATGGAACTGCATTCGAGTTCACGATCGATTTAACTCGCCGCCTCGGTCCGTTTACGAATGCGTTCCAAATTCTATATTTAAAATTCAAATCGCGAGCGCGGCGGGAACTTTGGCGTCCACAAAAATAACGTTTATCGGTATTTGGAGCTTTATTGTGTTCGTTTTAAGGTTGGTTATTTTGTTTGCAAACTGCAAATCTAATTTGGTCGACGTTTACAATTCATTTGGCGCGTTCGATAACTGTCAATCTGTGTTGGATATGTCGTAAGAAATAAATGTATTTATTTGCTAAAGGGATCCGTTTATGGATCTTGGTTCATGGAAACTGGCGTTGCATTATGTTGGTACGACTGCTTTTGTGTGGTTAGAAGAGCAGCCACAATTACGGAAAGGAGGTGGACAATGTCATGCGCCAACAAAATCTGTGCCTCCACAGACTTCTTCCGCGTAGTATTTAACTTAGTAAAAATTTCGGGATTATCGGGATAAAACGTATCCTATGTGTTAATCCCGGTTATAACCTATCTGTGTTCCAAATTACATCCGAATCTGTTCAGTAGTTTTTGCCTGAAAGAGTAACAAACATCCACACTCACAAACTTTCGCATTTATAATATTAGTAGGATTTTGGCCTGTGACTTTCACAATAAGATCTTTTGAAGGTAGAGAGCCAAGCTGTAGCCAATTGGCTACAGCTCATAAACTGGCTAGCTCGACCAGGGCAGTACCACCGTCTCACAAAAGATCGGCTAGACTAACTGTTATAGCTGCGTATCGTTCGGTGAGTGAGGGAGCCGAAAGCCCAACCCTTCGCTCTTTCCCTCACTCTGTCCCCATTGTCCTTTAAGGCTAAAGCGCCCATCTAGCCCGCGAAGTTCAAATTTTTTGTGGTCTTGAAGAAATTTTTCAAAATCTGACAATAATAAAAGGCACATTTTGTAATTCACGACAAAGACCGTGTGCAGTGCATTTTACCCTTTGGCACCCGTGATGTTTAATTCGCGCACATCCGAAGTCCCGCGGTCATATGCCGTATTGCGGCGTCAAATTACAAGTGTCGTAAAAAACCCTCTCATTCAAATTCTATTGGCACTATCGCCTTTTTGATGACTGTTTTAGTTTCTTGAATAAAGGGGCCGTATGTTACAAAGTAAACAATCATATTATAACCACTCATAAATTCATTAAAAAAAAATCAATAAAAAGTCGGGAGGCCGTGCGTTCACTCACCAAGGCGTTAGTTACTGATGAACGAAGTATGATTTCTTTATGATACAAGCCAATTTTCTTTTTATTACTGTCTAAGTACGTGTGGAATATAATGCCAAATAATAATAACATTACTTCAACCAAAAATATACCATAGCTTTTTAGAAAAACGGTTTTAATTAGCCTGCGTCCTGCAAACACAGTACAGCCACCGCACCTTGCCGATAGATAATAAAACTAGCATTAATGTGCCACCGGGAATCAAAGTGTATCCAACTTACTCTAAAACATTTCAAGAACGACAGCTATCCAGATTATTTGGCAATTTTTGTATATTTAGTGATTAAGTAGTATCATATCAACCGTGATAATATTTAGGGTAAAATAAATGTATTAATAAACGCACTGCATACTGTGTTTGTCGCAAATCGCAAAATGTTGTCTTAAATGTTTTCAGATTTTGGATAAACTATAAAATTACTCGAAAATTTTGAATTTCGCGGGCTAGACAGGCGCCTTCACCTTAAGTCGGCAACATGCTAGGGATGCCTTAGGTATTGCAAGCATTTGTCCGCGGGTGGGGTACCCGTGCGCAGGAGGGTCTGCTTAAGTGGACAGCCGCTGGTGGGTTGCGGAAGAATTTCCACAGAATTTGGTCCACCAACCAGCGGAGCGATGGAACACCGTCAGGTTTTTAGTGTGTAGAAGTCGCACATACCCAGTCTGCCACCCCGTGGAAGACTGGGTGGGACCCATGATGGGTATTCCTGACGAAAAAATAAAATAAAAGGGTATTGCGAGCATCTATAGCCAAAATAGAAACAATAAGTAATCCATATCAATTACAATTTAATTGTAACAAAAATAATTCTGATGGTCATAGACGATTTATTATTTTGCCGCAATGTATAAATAATGACCCAAATAACATAATGTTGTATAACTGTTACATAAACCTTAAAAATATCATAGATACGCTATACAGATAAATGGAAACTAAGTAATATAGTAAAATTAAGAAAGAAACATAGATAACTAACTATAACACTAAGGGCTCTGACTCCATCAGAGGAGAAGTGGCAGATAGTGCACCCTTACTGCACAATCAATAAAAAAAAAGCATCTATAGGCTTTAGTAACTGAACTGCCAAACATCAGACGGGTCCGACGCTGGACTTTGACATATAAAAAGCTAGTCTTCACTAGCTTTCACCCCAAAACAGATCTTGTCAAATCGCCCTCCAATATGTGGCGTCATTAAATTAGCTAGCGTCGGACTCGCCTCGGGCGTGGCGCTGACGAAGCGTGGTTTTTTATTGACCATTTGAGCGACGGACCTTTGACGATCCGCCTTCGCAGAGGGCAATGGATGATGGAATCGGAATTGGGATGAAAAGAATGATTCTGCAATAAATGTGGGACAATCCGACCGTTTTACACCCGGTTGTATATCGAACAATTGTCTCTTGTAGGTTGTAGGTAGCTGCTTTTGATCGCTCGTTGTAGACGGTGGCGGTGACGGATATAAATAAAATAAATAAAGCCAGACAGACACACCAACTGTATGGTCCCAAACTAAGCAACGCTTGTACTATGGGTACCGTATAATGGACTGGGGCGAGCCCAGTGACACCCAGACCTGGGCAAATTACGAAAAGGCCATTTCCTAAATTTGCGCCCGCGGGAATCGGACCCGCAACCACCATGTGCAGTGAGCCGAGCGGCTTACGGTCGAACAATGAAACCAAGCAGAAGTTAGTTCCGCAGCCAAAACTATTATTGGAATCAAGTACCTATAATCAGATTACAAGCTTAGGTCTACTTACGACCCGTGGTACCTTACAACTGGTCTTAAATCAGCTGTAAGTTGTATCAATCTTACTTCTCTGACCATCATCCTATACTCAAACTCAAAATTGTTTTTATTCAAGTAAGCCAACAAAGCATTTATGAATAGTCAGAATCTACCACCGGCTCGGAATGCCGCTTCCACTGACAAGACCCGGAAATAAACTCATGGTTAATCTTTTCAATTAATTAAAGATGGTGTACTTACATTCTGAGGAACAGCAACTGAATGTGAGCAGGCAACACCGTTGTCATATAGGTATACATTATCTTTGTCTTGCGCTTAACGGAGGGAAGTGAATAATGCTCTTCCAACTCCTCCTATTCTTTCTTACGAGTAAATTCGTGCGGGTTCCAGGCAATTTAGCATCTCCTCCGGAGTCGTCGATGGTCAAACCGCGTCATCATTGGTCACCATTGTCGATTCTGTCTTACAGGAGTAACATTGGTGGGAGTGTGTCGCGGGACTAGTCCCATAAAAAGCCACGTTTTTATTAGCCTTTTTGTGTGTCCCACTCCTCTGGAAAGGCCTTAATTCTTCACAAAATATGGTTCTGTGTTGTTTCCCCCAAAGGTGACAATCATCCCGACGTCTTCTCTTAGGTCTGCTCTGGCTGTCGTCTGCAATGCATTTTGTTATAGCAATTATGAGACCACTTGCTTGAACTTAATAAAGTTAATACGTAGTTGCGATTTCCCCCATAAATTTCAGTATACATTAATAATGTCTATAACCTTTTTCAGGCACATTACTTTTTCCAAAAAAGTCATAAATCTATTATAACTAAATCCACTGTATCTGTCAACACGGCCATTTGTCATTGGCTCCCCATTTCCCGCGGTTTTTGCCATCGTAATGGCCGCCATTTCATTGGCAGTTTATCGACGATTTTATTAATGCGGTTAGCTCGTTATGTGTGAGATTAATAGAGCTTTGATATGTAGCTTTTAATGATAGCGATCTTGTAATTATCATGGTAATTCCACTAATTGAACTATTATTGGGTCAATTGAGTGTTTCCATTTTGAAATTAGAAAGATCTTCTCAAAATATTGGTAAATTTTAAGAGTCCAAACTACTCACTAGCAGAATTGTGGCAAATAGCTACAAACGCCACTAACAAGGAAGAAGAAGAAGAGTCCAAACATTTTACCCCTTATTAATAAACGCGGGCGAATAGTTAATCTCCGAATTATCTCATCCTGTCATCAGTAATTTGACATTCGAAAGAAGAAGAAAAAGCGTGGTGTAACTAACAACGGCTAAAGTTTAGGCACAAATTAATACGTTTTGTACCTACTTATGTTTATTTAAGTAATTTAATTCGAATATAAGAAGACGGTGGCGAGATGACTGAGACACCTTTGCGGGAAAGACGTGGCCGGAAATTGCCCTGGACAGAGCTGCGTGGAAGGTAAACGGGGAGGCCTATGCCCAGGAGTGGGACAGCATTACAGGCAAAAAAAAAAATTTACTATAATTTTTTTAATCCGACATTTTCGAAAAATCCTATAGCCGATTAATTCTAGACAGATGGCCGAAAACCAGGCCATGTCTAGTGACAGGGATTGATTAGGCAACTTTAAAACCCGTCAAACGCTTTATTAATTTTAAGCTTTACTAATTTATTTAATTTTAAGGAATCCCAACTGGGTATAGAATATTACATTGGAAAGATATACTAGGTGAAACAGAAAGGGTATACTATTTTTTTTGCAACTTAACTTTGTAAATCTAAAACTATCGGCTTTGTGGGACAGTTGGAGTACTAAAGGTTTTGTAGACTTATTAAATCTGTCAACAGCTGTATCCCTGTAACACCTTTTGTTTTTCAAGTTTCCTCAAAAGCTGATAGCTTAAGAATTACAATGTTAAGTTTTGAAAAAATAGTATACCCTTTATGTTTTAACCTGTATACAAACAAAATAAATATTCTAACAGTTACCCTAATGACAGGAAGCCACAGCTTGCGCCAAAAAAAACAAGTTAAATTTATTAAAACTACACATACAATAACACTAAATTAGGATTAATATTGAATGGCAGTGACACAGGAATTTAATAAAATTTACGAAAAGAAAAACTATCCTAACCTTGTCTCCCACCAGGTAACGACTCGGAAGCCGATCCCGAGGACCCGGGAGACCAGGGTCGGGAGAGCAAGGCGCGCCGCCGCCGCACCGCCTTCACCTCGGAACAACTCCTCGAGCTGGAGAGGGAGTTCCACGCCAAGAAGTACCTCAGCCTGACTGAGAGATCCCAGATCGCGTCTGCGCTGAAACTTAGTGAAGTACAGGTATATATACACTTGCGATATTATTACAAAAATGTTAAGAACGCGATAAATCCAAGTTAGGTCAAATTTTGTTTAGTAAAATTGGACTTAAGTCGTGTTTATAACTTGATTAACTTTAAATTTAGGTTTGTATTAATAAATCCATCTTAAGTCTGAGAACGATCTTGGAAATGTCATTCTAACGACGACCGCTTGGCGCAGTGGTTCGAGCGTAGGCCGTTCGGCTCACTACACCAGGTGATTGCAGGCTCGATTCCCGCCGGGCTAAATTTCGGAAATGGCCTTTTCGTAATTTTCCCTGGTCTGGGTGTCACCGGGATCGCCCCCAGTCCATCGTACGGTACCCATAGTACAAGCGTTGCTTAGTTTGGGACCATACAGTAGGTGTGTTCGTCTGGCGATATTTATTTATTTATAACGTCATACCAGCACAAAATGACGCGTGACTAGCGTGCTTAAGATCGCTATCAATCTCGATATAGATTTATTAAGACGGTCCTTAGATTCCAGACTCACTCAACATACAGTGCTTATTATTTTTAGATTTGTTCATGTGTTTTTAATTTTTATGACGACGCTTTCAATACGCCATAAAACAATAATTAAAGTCTGTCTCACGAAAGAAGACCTACGGCAATAAGTAGAACTAATTTTCGCTACGACGTCAATCTATTATATTTAACTGTTTTCATTTATATACATTTCAATAAATTACTGTAATAATAAAATTGGATTCATCCTGAAGTGATAAAACATTGAGTTTTTGGGGAGTCGAAAATAATGGAGGTTAACAACATTTCGTCGCATGACTGTGGCGCCGCGTCTGCAGGACTTCTTTCGTGAGACGGACTTAAGATGTTACATCTAATAACCTACATCATACGTTTAATAATAAGGGGGCGTCCATTAATTACGTGAGGCATTTTCGAGAATTGTTCGACCCATTGGTAGTTTTCTTCAACTCCTCTCACTCCTACTCTAACCTCACGCGAGATTCTTCAAAATTTATGTTTGACTGTAAACGTTTTGGATTATTGAGAAAAAAAAATAGGAAAACAGTGACCCTGAAGGCCATCCGTGCAATTTCCCGCTAATTAGCTGCTCTGCGGGGTTCGGACGAACACGACAAACACTATTGTCTCAAATTTAGCGTGATCCCCTCCCCCCCTAGGACACCTTACGCAATTAATGGACGCCCCCTAAGCACGCTAGAGATTTCGGGCGGGCAATGAAAAGAAAATCTGGATTGTTGCTATTTGAAACTACTTTTGCTGGCTTCACACACTTGACTCACTTGTTCTGAGGTTCGTCTGAGGTCTGACGATATAAATGTATTCTTCCCCAGGTCAAAATATGGTTTCAAAACCGCCGCGCGAAATGGAAACGCGTGAAGGCTGGCCTCGCATCCGGCAGCCACTCCGGAGCCAAGGGATCCGGGACCAAGATCGTGGTGCCAATCCCGGTCCACGTCAACAGATTCGCGATCCGCACCCAGCATCATCAGATGGAGAAACAAAACTTACAATATCGTTTAGAAAGGACCCAGCCGCTACCAGGCAGCTTGCTGCAATCCCAATCGTCTGCTTTTCTTAGTGCGACTAAAATCGATAGGATCGATCGAACGGAATCGATGCATCCGATCAGTCGCAACACTATTTATGACGCGTCTATGTCCGCCAGACTGGCGACCATGAGTGCGGCGAATTTGAGACATTATCAAAATAGTAGGCCGAGCTAATTGGTTTTGTTTGTGGAAAGATTTGTTGGAGTTTGTACTGAGATACATACATACATACATACATAGTAAGTACTTACATAAGCGAACATGATTACCTAAATGCCCACGTTTACTCTGATGATGAGTCTGATGATAGGTATTATAAAAAAAAAAATTATCACCATTTTCTATTTTTTTCTATAAAATATAGGTTGTACCAACAGCAACATAAACAATAGCAATAGTTTTAATTGGATTTATGCTGTCGGAATTTTGGACAGAAAATAAATTTGTAAAAAAGTATATTAAACTAAAAAAAAACCTTCTTGGTCTGTGCACACAAGTGTGCGTGCCGCGAAAACTTAGATAATCTAAGTCTTAGTTATCTTTTACCTGTGCGTAAGGTTAGTGTATTATTTTCTCCACTTATAGCAATAATTACCTGTTCAATAGTAAAAGCTATTTTATACTTAAGCGTATATTTTATGTCAGATATCTACTCTACTTAAGATTTAGGATTATTTTTCATTTCAACCCACCATAAACTGAACCTGTAGGTAAATCAAAATGGCGTTATCCAATTATGGGATAAACACTCAGTCAAACCCCATTAAATCGTATTAGAAATAAGTACCTATGTATGAAGTCTAATTTAATGTATCATAAATGTAATATTATTATTATAATAAAGCAATAATGCCTGCGTAGATGACAACGTCAAATTATTACTAAATTAAACGATGTGTGATAAATAATTATCGACTTTTATTACCACACCTTACTTACAGTAGGTAATTTGGACGTAGATTTGCAAAATGGAACCAAATCACACACACTTTTGCAAACTTAGAACCACTAATACAAGGTTGGTTTTGCCTACAGCAGGGCATGTGGGTTGATTCCATTCTGCAAAACTATAATCCATTTAGCGTTCATTGATCCGGCCAAGAATTTTAAAGCTTCTTGGATTCGGCCTACCCGTCACCGTTAATGTATCTGTGTCAGAAATAGAATGTCAAATGCGGCCATAAACTGTCAAAAATATGTAGAAAAACGTGATCGATTTTATAATATGAACGACAGCTTAGAATAAGAAAGTCAATAGAGTGAGATTAAAGCAAAGAAAACGATGTTTTCAGAGACTACAGTTGTTTCGTTTACTTACATATTACATTCCTATTTCGCGCCATACTCTGACATATTCGATGCGGTAAAGTCGTTGCCGCCATTCGTTGATGCGCAAAAGTATGCACCACGGCGAGTGAAAGAGAACTCGCCCATGACAATGGGAGAAAGCGAGACGGCCGCCCGGCAGCGATTTGAATTTGAAAACTGAACAACGCGCGTGTTCACATTTAAATCTAAAAACTTCTATCAAAAAATTGAAAATATACCCTATTTTATTGCTCGAATTACTCAGATTATTCAGCTGTGAAGTGTTTTAACTGTTGTGCCTCAAGAAACGTCTCATCCAAGTTGAAATGCCAGTGTCCTAAGTGGAGCACCGCCTCGTGCAGGACTGCTGGAAATCTACCATCGAAGACTCCCGCCTGGATGGCAAGGTAGGTGCATGCTTATATCTCGAATCTTATCGTATCAGCGTATTTTCATGTAGGTACTCGTACTTGGTATTTGTTAATGGGAACTTTTCAAAACCTTACCCAAATATGGCGAGACTGAACGTAGTTTTATAACAATAATAGTCAAAGAACGATGTTACATAAATCTGACACAAGTTCTTATACAACCACTGATCTGATTCTGCTTGACTCCAACAGGTTTTTTTTTTACAAAATCGAGAATAACATAATACCGACTTATATATTTTAAGGTTCAACCGATTAAACATTATAATGAGCTCTTTTGTAGTTTTAAAAGTCGTCACATCGGGGGATTTTTTAATTTTCGATTTAGAGTTATCATTTAAAACCCAAAGGAGTAAAGCCGCTGAAAATGTCTAGTGAAAGGGATTTTTTTATAATAAACACCCTATCTATCCCTAAAAGGGGCGTGACCAGTCGTAAATCCTGTATTGTGAGCAATTGTCAATCCAAATCCGACTTTAATCGAACGGCACATGACATATTTTCCTTCACAGAGTAAACAGAGCAAACAATTTCCTCAATCCTATACAAATCTGAACTATTTCAACGTGAAAGCTGTTTTCAACTTTACGCGTAAAGTATTAAAGTTTCAAATTGAAACACAAGTTATGGAATTTATTTCATATTGCCGTTAGATAAAATTGAATGTTATTTCGTTGACTATAAGGGTTATTATCGTCTACAATATAAATGTTGATACAATTATGTAATGAGTAGAAACCTATTAACATTGCATTTTGACATCAAATAATGGATATGAAAAGATGGAGTAATTTTTTTATGGATTTGTATTATTGTATAATAGGGGGATAATGATTCCAACGAGAAACGATACGAAAACTTATTCGTACCTATTATATTATTATACTAGCCCGATACTACTGTGCTGTGCCCGCGACTTCATTCGCGTGCAATTTAACTTAACAAAAATGTTCATCATTATTCTTTGTTGCGAGCCGATGTTTCTTGTTTTATACGAGAGAGCGAGCTTTTGCGATACCTATCGCAAAATCTCGCACGCGCGGAGATATTGTTTTTTGTTTTTCTAAAATAAGAATAGCGTAAGTTACTGCTTATGACATTAACTATCTGCCAGTGAAAATCCCGTCAAAATCGGTCCAGCCGTTTCGGAGATACTCTTGGATTTCATCTGTTTTGATTTTTTTACGCGGAACCCTAATTGTTTTTCCAAAATTAAAGTAGCCTAAGTTACTCCTTATAAGATCAGCTATCTGCCATTGGAAGTCCTGTCCAGCCGTTTCCGAGATTACCCGGAACAAATACCGTAGGTATGTACTTTCATATGCATTTAGTGAATAGGTGTTATTTTGATATTACAAACAGACATGTTACATATTGAGCAGTGATAGCCGATTGGTTAAGCACGCGTCTTGCGGGCTACCAGGTCTCGGGTTCAAACCCCGGCTCGAACCTCTGGATTTTCCGAAATCTATGTGCGAATCATAATTTCTATATGATTATCACTTGCTTACGGTGAAGGAAAACATCGTGATGAAACCTGCATGTCTTAGAAGATTTAACTAATTTTCGAAAGATATGTGAAATCCGCCAACCCGCACTGGGCCAGCGTGGTGGATTATGGCCTGAATCCCCCTCGTGTTGAGGGGAGGCCCGTGCCCAGGAGTGGGACGTCAAAAGGGCTAAAATAATAATAATATGTTACATATAGCAATACTTAGTGATCTGCTGACGCAGACCATGAGGTCGCCGCATGCACATCGCCGCGTAGCAACAATGGAATCGGTGGGGTAACTTGCTGACGCAGACCACGAGGCCCAGGACCCCGCCAACGGCACCGCGCATCGTCACTTCGTATCATACATCGATCGTTGTCATAGCCATCTAATTAATTGTAATTTCTTTATTAATCAATTTTCTTATTAAAATAAAATCGTTTTTTTTCATCCTCCGGCTGAAGCCGTCGTCATTGACACACCAATTTTATTTATTTGTATAGATTAGTACTTATCGCTTACTTCCTCATAATTTGCGACCACCAGGAGGTGGACGACAATTGTTACCATAAGCATAGTCTTTCAATTTGTGTACCATTTATTAGACACCAGCAACGCGGCGACTTGACCGTAAATCTCGATGCAGCTATTATATCACGCCTCCTATCCCGAGGGGTAAGCAGTCGTGTACTATAAAGGTATGTACAGCCAGTGCCGGATTAAGCAAGCGCGGGGCCCGTCGGTTACCGAGTGCCTGACATGGACTGTCTTAGTGGGAAAAGTAGTAACGTTTCACGTTTTTGTGACATCAAGTAAATTGCTAAAAGGCAGATGCTGGATGCGGCAAGCTGAAGACAGGGCGCTATGGCGCTCATTAGAGGAGGCCTATGTCCAGCAGTGGACAAGCATAGGCTGATGATGATGATGATGATGATGATGAAGTAAATTGCTAAAGTAAATCGCTGAGTTTCTTGCCGGATCTTCTCAGTCGAGGTCGCGTACCGATCCGGGTGTAGATATAAGGAAAAAAAAAATGTAAATTGACAATTTGTAAGTGCCCCCGTAGGCCTAAACAAAATAAATGATTTGAATTTGAATTAAATATACCACATCTTCTATACAAATAAATAAAATTGGAGTGTCTGTTTGTAATATCAAAATAACACCTTTTCACTAAATGCATATGAAAGTACATACGATACCTATAGCAAAAACGCGAATTAAATTTTTTTTGTCTGTCTGTCTGTCTGTCTGTCTGTCTGTCTGTCTGTGTGTTTGTTCCGGGTAATCTCCGAAACGGCTGAACCGATTTCGACGGGACTTTCACTGGCAGATAGCTTATCATATAGCGGGTAACTTAGGCTACTTTAATTTTAGAAAAACAAATAGGGTTCCGCGTAAAAAAATAAAAACACTTGAAATCAAAGAGTATCTCCGAAACGGCTGGACCGATTTTGACGGGACTTTCACTGTTAGATAGCTGATGTTATAAGCAGTAACTGAGGCTACTTTTATTTTAGAAAAACAAAATTAAAAAATGGGTCCCGTCGCGCGGGCTCAGAACGCGGGACAGGGCTTTATTGTTAAGTTAAAATCCACGCGGGCGAAGTCGCGGGCTCAGCTAGTACCTAATAAGTTTCACTCAAAAAAATACGCTCAGGCAGAGATGAGTGGGTTTAAATATGCGGGGCCCCTTTCGCGCGGGGCCCGTAGCAATTGCTACTCTTGCTACATGGTCAATCCGGCACTGGGTACAGCGCCAACTATCGTTCCCGACAGATGCGCAGCATCACGCTCGCTAATCTGTGGGCGGGGCGGCAGCTCTGGTGTGACAATACGATTATTTGTCGCCGAATTAATGACGATTCCACGCCTATTTCAGTGACAGCTGCTCGATATTTATAAATAAACTACCAGGCCTGGCTGACGTTGTCCTGTCCCACCTAGAACCCGATTGCAGTGCCACCTACCCGGTCTAATTGTGAATTTAAACCATCAAGGGTCCCACACTCAAAAAACATATATTAAATTCAGTCCAGCCGTTTAGGAGGAGTTCAATGCAAACTCACGTAGGTACTAGGTACAGTAAGAATTATATTTTAAAGATATCGCTAGACACTAACTCAATGACACAAAGAGCAACCCTTGCACTATGTTCCAAGTCTCCTAATTCAAAACCAATTGAAAACCCCTTACTTATCTTCGTGAATTACATTATTTCATCTTAAATTTCTTACACTTACATTTCAAAGTCTAAGTCAAAGCGTTTATTTTGCTTAGGCCTACGGGGGCACTAACAAATTGTCATTTTTCATATATTTTTCTAGTATATAAGTACAACCGGATCGGAACGCGACCTCGACTGTGAAGATCCGGCAAGAAACATAGCAGGCTTGTCTTTTTACATTCTGTACCTTATATTATATTATTACTAGCTGTGCCCGCGACTTCGTCTGCGTGGAATTTAATTGACAAAGTTTCATACAAACTTTCATCCCCTATTTTATCCCCTTGGGGTAGAATTAATCAAAATCCTTTCTTAGCGGATGCCTACGTCATAACATCTACCTGCATGCCAAATTTCAGCCCGATCCGTCCAGTGGTTTGGGCTGTGCGTTGATAGATCACTATGTCAGTCAGTCAGTCAGTCAACCTTTGAGTTATATATATTAAGATTTTTTTAAATCGCCAGTTGCTTATACAATTAATAATTACAAAGGGTAGTAGTAGATTTACTTCTTGCTTGTTAACATATTTTGCAGCCATCAGATTCCTCTGGCCACACACATCAAATACTCGTACATTGTATAGTCCCTACCCACTACTCTTTATCACGCCAATAAGCAGTCATTCACACTAAGAACCGTTCTGTCTATACATTTGTGACACACTGGCGGTGACCGCGACTTCGTCCGCGTGGAGTTTAAATTGTTAATTAAGTGAAAATCCCGTCAAAATCGGTCCAGCTGTTTCGGAGATTACCCGGGACAAACATACAGACAGACAGACAAATTTATTTTTGTTATAAGTACCCTATATGTATGTACTTTCATATGCATTGAGTGAACATGTGTTATTTTGATATTACAAAACAGACATTCCAATTTTATTTATTTGTACCTATAGATAATGGCTGTTTTTGATATCTGGATACAGTAAAATTTATTATAAATTATCAGTGCCGGGTTAACCGTGTGAATGCGAACAAGCGAAGCCGCAGTATACAGTTAGTTTTAAAAAGAGCAACAATTATTGCACAGTTGAATAGTGTCGCGACAATAAGGCGCGAACAATTAATATTAATTCTAACATTGGACCGGGTGGGCTCGGAGTTGGAGGCGTGGCTCAAAGTCAGGGTCCTTTATTGATAGGCATGTGGGCATACCAGTGTGGATAAGCCGGGATATTTAGTTGGCAGTATTATATTAATGAGAGACTGGGGTGATACTCTTAGCAACGATAATCGATATATCGTGACATTCGTCGTGTCGAATCCTACTCTAAATTCCATATTTTTTGCCGTCGTATCGATTACGATATACGAGAGTAGAGTTCCATCCGTTCACGCGTGATGCGATGACCAAGGAAATAGAGATTCATTTTTATATATCGACGGGAGAAACCAGAAATGTCGTAACTTGCATTTTGGGCGAATTCACATTTTACCAAATTCTTGTATAAAAAAAATACTGCTTCGAATGGTCTGGGTCTCGTTTTCCTACCATTAAATTTTTTATCGATACGATACATAAAATAAACGACATACAGCTAAATGAAACGTGTATCGAAGGTTTTATATTTAAGATACAGTAAATCCGTAGCAAAAAAAACATTTTTGTCTAAGTTGTCCATACATTTTATCTCACAGATACAAAATGTTTGCAGCCTGAAATTGAAACATGAATTGGCGTAACTTGTGCTAATCCTTGATACACACACTTTACGATAATTTACACAAGCATCAGATAGGCCGTAGATTAATATAAATACATACCAATTTTCAACTTTCTATCTCAATAAATATATTAGTTATGAATTTTTGAAATCGTTTTTTGGCTCTGGTGTAAAGTTGTGTTTTTCAAGTTACGACAATTCCGCTTTCTTCCGTCGATATTTAGACTAGCTGACCCCACATACGCTGTCCTGTCTTTTAGGGGTATGAAAAATAGAAATTAGCCGATTCTCAGACCTACTCGATATGCACACAAAATGATTCATGAAAATCGGTCTAGCCGTTTCGGAGGAGTATGGTAACTAACATTGTGACACGAGAATTTTATGTACCTATAAGATGATGTTATAAGTGATGAAGACGCTGCTGGATTTGGGTACGCCGCGACATCTTGTACACCTCCTTAGACATCTATATGAAGAGGGGTCAGCCTCAGTGCGGACAGATGATATGTTATCAGAGAATTTTCATCCCAGCGCTGGCGTCCGTCAAGGATGTATACTTTCACCACTCCTGTTTAACACATACACCGAGTTAATAATGCGCATCACTTTGGAGGGCTGGACAGATGGTGTTACGGTGGGCGGCTACAAAGTTGCAAACCTACGGTATGCGGATGATACCACCTTATTTGCGACAAGTGCTCACCACATAGAAGAGCTACTACTTAAGATGGAGCGTGTTGGCCTTGAGTTTGGGTTGAAGATAAATCGCAGCAAGACCAAAATGATGATTGTTGACCGAGCTGACAACAACTCGCCCGAACTTATTCAGATTGCAAACTGCGATGTGGTCCAATCCTACATATACCTTGGCACTTTAATATCAAACAACGGCGGCTGTATTGATGAGGTTAAGCGACGTATGGCCATTAATTACGAGAACTGCAATGGACAAGCTGAAGAGAATTTGGAAAAACAGGAACATAACCAAAGCCACTAAAATCCGACTTGTGCGTACGCTGGTTTTTCCCATATTTCTATACGGGGCAGAGACGTGGACGTTGCGAGAAATAGAGAAAAAGAGGATAAACGCTCTTGAGATGTGGTGCTGGAGAAGATTACTTGGGGTGTCGTGGACCGAGTTTCGCACCAATATATCCATACTCGAAGACTCGGTATCAAGCAGCGTTTATCCACGTTAGTACAGGCTCGCATTCTAAAGTTCTTTGGACACGTCTCAAGGCAAGAAAATGACTCCATGGAATGCTTAGTTGTACAGGGCTGAGTGGAGGGTACCAGACCACGTGGAAGGGCACCCCTGCGATGGACCGATCAGATTAAATCTGCCATTGGCGGTCCCTTGCACGAGTGCACCAGGATGACGTCCAATAGGGAGAGATGGCGAGACATCGTGAGGCGAACAACATCTGCCCCGGAAAACCAATACATGACGACCACGACCGCTCTGTCAAGAGCGTAACGACTTTGAAGATAAGTACCTATTTATTGGTAGTTACTATAGATATGACACCTCTCGGGTGAAAAAAGGCCTCACAAGGGTGCGAGAACCGTCAGGTCTCCGAGGGTGACGGACCACTAATTCGTCTTTTGTGTTCCCATTAAACTGTTGAGGGGGAGAAATTCTAAACAGTGGAATTGATATTGTTAAGCTGTCATATCGTTTTGACAGTGACAGTTTTGGTGTACTTACCTATAATAATAATTTTGCCCTTTTGACGTACCATTCCTGGGCATGGGCCTCCCCTTACTACGAGGGGGATTCAGGGGTGCTAGCAACGGTAATTGATATGTCGCAGCCAACTAGCTTAATTCGCCGTTCAATTAACAGCCTAGCCACTTTAGTAAACAGCGGCGTTCAACTAGTGGCCTGAATGATATTCAGCCATTTGATCAAACAGCTAGGCAAATGACTTGGATCGATGACGTTTAATTACTTGCCTAGCCTGTTCATTTCAATTTAGTTCCACTTTCTGCCACCTAGCGCCGAAACACACCAAACTGCCAATATGGCGTCGGCAACAAACAACTTTGATGGAATAATTTTATTAGGTACTTAGGTATTTTACGAAATTGTTTAGACCGACTTGCGGGTGGGATTTCTGTGGGGTTAAAATTACTGTAACCTAAACCCATCCGGGTCGCTCTGCTTGCGTGTTATTTGAACAAGTTTTGTAGTAGGTACTTAAATATCAACCAGTTGCCTAAGCATTAGCCAGCCAGTTTGTTAAATGTTGTAACAGACGATACGGCTGGATATAATTTAGGCCGTTCGCGTTAGTTGAACGGCGCTGTTTAGTAAAGTGGCTAGGCTGTTAATTGAACGGAGAATTAAGCTAGTTGGCTGCGACATATATATCGCGACATTTGTCGTGTCGATTCCTACTCTAAGGCTCGTATTAATAAAGCTATCTCAAGTCTGAGAGCGATCTTGAGTACGCGTTTGAAATGCAAATTTGTATTGCTATTACGTTAGAATGACATTTCCAAGATTGTTCTCAGACTTAAGATAGATTTAGTAAAACGGTTCTTTATTCCATCTTCTTCATGTCGTAACGATTACTGAACGACCGATACACAATTATCATTCGTTCAGACTCAGACGATATACTTATACGACGTCAAAAAATATGGAATTTGGAGAAGGATTCGACACGAGACATGTCACGATATATCGATTATCGTTTAAATGCGAAATAAAGGTTGTAAGGGGTTGAAAGCGGGGGATAAAAAGTTGTATGGAAGTATCGTCATTTTTAGAGCTAGAAGCTTGAAACTTATTTTTCTTTACTCATACTCGGAAAGTAGGTCTCAAGTTGCCTGAGGAGCGGGTTGAAAGTAATACTTTTCCCCCCTAGGGAGAATCGCTTTCAACTGACAGCTGTCAAATTATTAAAAAAAAACTAGTTCCATTTTCACATTTCTATGGAACCATGTTCCAACTTTTTCTACAGTCACTCAATTACAGCGCGATGTAAAATTGAAATAACATAAAATTTAGTATTTATATTTAAATATCTATACATACAAATAAATAAAATTGGGGTGTCTGTTTGTAACATCAAAATAACACCTTTTCACTAAATGCATATGAAAATACATACGACACCACATACATACATATAGCAAAAACGTGATTTAATTATTTTTTTGTCTGTCTGTCTGTCTGTGTGTTTGTTCCGGGTAATCTCTGAAATGGCTAGACCGATTTTGACGGGACTTTCACTGGCAGATAGCTGATGTTATAAGGAGTAACTTAGGCTACTTTAATTTTAGAAAAACAATTAGTGTTCCGCGTAAAAAAATAAAAAAACACATGAAATCAAAGAGTATCTCCGAAAGGGCTGGACCGATTTTGACGGGACTTTCACTGGTAGATAGCTGATGTTATAAGCAGTAACTTAGACTACTTTTATTTTAGAAAAACAAAATATAAAAAATGGGTCCTGCCGCGCGGGCTCAGAATGCGCGAGCGGGCGTTTTTGTTAAGTTAAATTCCACGCGGACGAAGTCGCGGGCTCGGCTAGTAAATATAATTATATAACTGGCTATAGGCACCTACTACCTACTATTTTTACGGCGGTAAAGCCAAGGTATAGCCATCTGACTACGATAGCTGCTTTATATCTGGCGGGACACGATTGTTTGCCAACTTTGTTACACACTACTCTACTAAGATATTAGAGTATTGAATACAATACCTCTCACTACCTTTGGGGCCAGCGCACACCGCTGGAGGCGCCGCGGAGACCAATTGAAGACAACAGTTTAATATAAACCTTAACTACCTTGACATACGGTCGCTTGAATAAATTCGCACGCGGTGCTCGCAGCATCCTCAAGCTGCTACAAGAGCATACGCGCGACTGCTCATACATACCGTATGACAAGGTAATTAAGGTTTAAATTAAATTGTTGTCTTGAATTGCTCTCCGCCGCGCCTCCAACAGTGTTCGCTAGGCCTTTCGAGGATAGCAGGCATGACAGCACACTCCTTGCATCTTATACTATTGAAATACCTACTTATACAACAATAAACCAAATTGACGACCGCTTGGCGCAGAGGTTCGAGTGTATGCCTCTCAGCTCACTGTACATGGTGGTTGCGGGTTCGATTCCCGCCGGGGCAAATTTCCGAAATGGCCTTTTCGTAATTTGCCCAGGTCTGGGTGTCATTGGGATCGCCCCCAGTCCATTGTACGTTACCCATAGTACAAGCTTTGCTTAGTTTGGGACCGTACAGTTGGTGTGTCTGTCTGGCGATATTAATTTATATTATATTATTTTATATTAATAAGCATTATATTTCTGATCACGTCAAAAGTGGCGCCATATTTATAATTTTCCATTTTTAAAATCGGTCCCCAACACCGCCGGATTTACAAAAAAAAGATTACAATGACTTTTTAATATTAATTTTTATGAAAAAAACATTTCGGAGCGCCACGCTCGCCCGTCGTCAATGGAAAAAAATAAACAATGCAGATTATAAAAAAATATGATTTATCCACGGATCTGTGGTACGATTAGTATTCCGTTCATGTAATAGATGGCGCCTCTTGTATCATCGGTGTGAATTTGACGGCCGCTCGGTTCGATTCGAGCGTAGGCCGCTCGGCTCACTGCACTGGCTGCGGGTTCGATCCCGCCAGGGCCAAGAACGATGGCTAATCTCATGATTGGATTAAAAATAAAGTCGTCAATCAAGCTTTTATCCCGCCTGATGTTAAACAGGTAGCCTTGGATTGCAATACTTGCAATACTAAAGCATTGCTGGCATGCTGCTGACTTAAACAAGAGTGGGACATATGGACAGTTTGGTCTTCAGACTATCTCACTCATGTACGAAACGCAAGTATAATAGTTACTTAAGGTGAAGGCGCCCGTCTAGCCCGCGAAATTCAAAATTGTCGAGTATTTTTTTAGTTTATCCAAAATCTGGAAACATTTAATACCACATTTTGTGATTTGTGACAAACACAGTATGCAGCGCGTTTATTAATACATTTATTTTACTCTAAATATTATCACGGTGGATATGATACAAGTTAATCACTAAATATACAAAAATTGACAGATTATCTGGATAGCTGTCGTTCTTGAAATGTTTTAGAGTAAGTTGGATATATTAATAAATGCACTACACGCGGTCTTTGTTGCGAATTACAGAATGTGCCTTTTATTATTGTCAGATTTTGAAAAACCTCAACAAATTTGAACTTCGTGGGCTAGATGGGCGCTTTAGCCTTACGCCGATCTTCTGTGAGAGGGTGGTGCTACCGACGTGGAACCAGCGCGTCTATGAGCTGTAGTCTAGTAGATTACTATCTACTTATTTAGTGATAATGGTGTCGCCTGCTCACATTATGTTGCTGTTCCTGAGAATGTACACCATATTTTGTTTATTGAAAAGAGTAACCATTGAGTTTCTCGCCGGCTCTTCTCAGTGGAAGCGGCACTCCGAGCCGGCGGTAGATTCTGACTGTTCATAAATGCTTCGTTGGCTTACATGAATTAGTGAAATTTTGAATTTGAGTTTCAGTGAAATGGCTACATCTTGGCTCTGACACCTCATTTAAAATATAGCTGAGAGTAGGCAAAAGTTGTGAATCGTTTTTTGAACCCATGACTAGCCGATGCTACTTATGTAGAAAGTAGAATCAATGAATACATCATTACATAGTATAAAACAAAGTCGCTTCCCGCTGTCTGTATGTCCTATGTATGCTTATATCTTTAAAACTTCGCAACGGATTTTAATGCGGTTTTTTTAATAGATAGCGTGATTCGAGAGGAATGTTTATAATGTACTAGCTGAGCCCGCGACTTCGCCCGCGTGGAATTTAACTTAACAATAAAGCCCGGTCCCGCGTTCTGAGCCCGCGCGACAGGACCCATTTTTTTAATTTTGTTTTTGTTTTAATAAAAGAAGCCTCAGTTACTGCTAATAACATCAGCTATCTAACAGTGAAAGTCCCGTCAAAATCGGTCCAGCCGTTTCGGAGATACTCTTTGATTTCAAGTGTTTTAATAATACATTCTAATTAAATTTGTAAATGGTAGAGAAAGCCGTGCGAAGCCGGGGCGGGCCGCTAGTTATAATATAATCTCTTGTGTAGATTAATAAGTAACATTGATTATGATAAGTAACATGTTGAACCCACTTTTGTGACTTTATGTACTGCACTTATACCTTTCAAATTCAGTGACTGTGGGATAAATACGCGCCGTGATAAATGAATAAAATAAAATATATATCGCCAGACTGACACACCGACAGTATGGTCCCAAACTAAGCAACGCTTGTACTATGGGTACCGTACAATGGACTGTGGGCGATCCGAAAAGGGCTCGATACGAAAAAGCCATTTCCGAAATTTGCCCCGGCGGGAATCGAGCCCGCAACCATGTGCAGTGAGCCGAGCGGCCTACACTCGAACCACTGCGCCAAGGTCGTCAAAATAGGGCTCCCTCTCCGACCACTAAGTCTATTGGTGTTTCATTCCAAATGGACTCCATAATAAGATGTTTTGAAAATGATATGTGTTCATTTGTGGGGGAGGCTGTCAGACAATTCAACAAGAGAGGGGGGTAACAAGAGTATGAATTTTACGCTTCGATCCCCCATTTTGCGTTCCTAGTGATGTGCGATAAATTTTATCGATATCGACTTATTGCTATTAAACAGAGTAAATAAGACCGGTTTTACACCTATGCCTATATACCCAGTGAACATACTCATCGCTGATTCTATTTTGGTTCCAAATAAAATCGGTACTGGCCTTATGGTACACGTAGGCGTGCTCTCGAGATGTGAATCTCGAATCTCGGTGAGTAAGTAATGTTTATCAAGGAGTTTCGTTAAATTGTTGTTGTTTTGAAGCGAAGCTTCTATACGGACGTTCGGGCCGCTCGCCGCGCGACAACTCTATCCGTGCTAAGCGTCAGTAGCGTTACACGATATATGTAGGTATACAGAGTGGCAGTTGCGGCGCCCTACGCTTTATACTATAACTAGTTTCTGCCCGCAACTTCGTCCGCGTAGACTAAAGCAAAGTATTCTATGTGTTAATCCAGGTTATAAACCATCTGTGTTCCAAATTTCATCCAAATCCGTTCCGTAATTTTTGCGTGAAAGAGTAACAAACATACATCCACACTCACAAACTTACGCATTTATAATATTAGTAGGACTAGCGACCCGCCCCGGCTTCGCACGGATGCAATAAATTATCAGTGTTTCTCTACTATATTATGCATGTATTATACATATATAAAACTTCCTCTTGAATCACACTATGTAGTAAAAAAAACAGCATCAAAATTCGTTGCGTAGTTTTAAAGATCTAAGCATACATAGGGACATACAGACAGCGGGAAGCGACTTTGTTTTATACTATGTAATGAAGCTTCGCTTATAGCGCTTCGAATATAATAATAAATAATTTAGCCTTCTTAACGTCCCACTCCTGGGCACCCGTGCTTAGGAGTGGTCCCTTCAATTCGAGGGGAATTCTGGCCATAGTCCACCATGCTGGCCCAATGCGGGTTGACGGCTTTCACAATAATATAGGAAATTTATAAATATACCAAATGAAAACTATTAAAAGGTGATTATAGGTATTTCTATATTGAGTCATTATTATCACTCAAAACTCAAAACATAGTTTGTTGATACAAATGCATTGCTTTAATACATTTCATTTCATTTTCATACGTGTTTAAATTTTTGTGTTATGGACACGTACAGCGCCTCTCGCAGCGAGTTGACGAATCACTGCTTTGAACACATTAACTGACATTACATTTACTCAAGAAATTGTCAAGTAAACGCGGATTTTCGCCCTTGGGCTAACATTTTATCGAGACGGAGCTTGACAGACGCCGGCACCTTAGCCTAATTGTTATAAATAAATAATAAATAAATATCGCCAGATAGACACACCAACTGTACGGTCCCAAACTAAGCAAAGCTTGTACTATGGGTACCGTACAATAGACTGGGGGCGATCCCAGTGACACCCATACCAGGGTAAATTACGAAAAGGCCATTTCCGAAATTTGCCCCAGCGGGAATCGAACTCGCGACCACCATGTGCAGTGAGCCGAGCGGCCTACGCTCGAACCCACTGCGCCAAGCGGTCGTCATAGGTAATAAGATGACATATACCAAGGAAATCGGCGGAATGTTTCCGTATTGGAAACTACTTTTATTCTTCTTCTAATTCATTTTAAAAATAAATATGAAAGCTTTCGTTTGCGACATCGGAAACTTTCCGTTAATCAGCTTACAAATTATAGTTAACTAGCTGTGCCCCCCGACTTCGCCCGCGTAGTATTTAACGTAACAAAAATTTCGGGATTATCGGGATAAAAATCATCCTATATGTTAATCCCGGTTATAAACTATCTGTGTTCCAAATTTCATCCAAATCCGTTCAGTAGTTTTTGTGTGAAGGAGTAACAAACATACATCCACACTCACAAACTTTCACATTTATAATATTAATATATATATATATATATATATATATATATATATATTAGTAGGATTCTCCGAAGCATTAAAAAATATTTGGATAAAAAGAAAAACATTTCCATTTTTTTTTTTTGTCTATCGATGATTTCTTTCCACATCACTAAATCACAATGGATTCAACGAGCCAGCATTAGCATTACAAATGTAACATGGGAATTGATTTTAAATGGCGCGCGGCCTGTCGGGGGTGGTCAGAGAGGGTTGTTTAAAGATTTGTGGTTACTCAAGCTATTATCACCCGTCAAATACTGAGAGCTGCTTATCTTATATATAAAACTAGCTGAGCCCGCGACTTCGCCCGCGTGGAATTTAACTTAACAATAAAGCCCGGTCCCGCGTTCTGAGCCCGCGCGACAGGACCCATTATTTTAATTTTGTTTTTCTAAAATAAAAGTAGCCTCAGTTACTGCTTATAACATCAGCTATCTAACAGTGAAAGTCCCGTCAAAATCGGTCCAGCCGTTTGGAGATACTCTTTGATTTCAAGTGTTTTTATTTTTTTACGCGGAACCCTAATTGTTTTTCTAATATTAAAGTAGCCTAAGTTACTCCTTTTAACATCAGCTATCTGCCAGTGAAAGTCCCGTCAAAATCGGTCCAGCCGTTTCGGAGATTACCCGGAACAAACACACAGACAGACAGACAGACAGACAGACGGACAGACAGACAGACAGACAGACAAAAACATTTATAATCTCGTTTTTGCTATAGGTGTCGTATGCACTTTGATATGCACTTAGTGAAAAGGTGTTATTTTGATATTACAAACAGACACTCCAATTTTATTTATTTGTATAGATTATCGTGTTACAATGTTAGCTACCATACTCCTCCGAAACGGCTCGACAGATTTTCATGAAATTTTGCTGTGCATTTCAGGTCTGAGAATCGGCTTCTATCTATTTTTCATACCGCTAAGAGATATAAGGTCGGGTCACTATAAGGTGTGTAATTATTTTATACTTTAATTTTTTTTCTTTTTCTTTCATCGCCTTTCGCATTTAAGCATTGTAAAAAACTATTTTTGCCCGTTCAGCTGACGTCCCACTTCTGGGCACGGGCCTCCCCTCACTACGAGGGGGATTCAGGCAGTAATCCACCACGCTGGCCCAGTGAGGGTTGGCGGATTTGACATGACACTCTTTCTCTCTCTCTAAATTGGTTAGATTTTCTAATACATGGAGCTTTCCTCCCGATGTTTTCCTTCACCATAAGCGAGTGACGATCATATTGAAATTATTATTCGCACATAGATTGGTAAAAAACCCAGAGGTGCGAGCCGGGGTTGGAACCCAGGAACTGGTGCTCGCAAGACGCGTGCTTAACAAATCGGTCAAAAGTCCTGTTCAGACTCAATCCCAGTGACACCTAGACCAGGGCAAACTAAGAAAAGGCCATTTCCGAAATTTGCCCCGGCGGGAATCGAGCCCGCAACCACCATGTGCAGTGAGCCAAGCGGTTATGTCAATAACATTAAAATAATAGTTATACTTCTAGTGTTATTTCTGCATCGACCACATGATGAGGGTTTCCTTTGGCTAGACCTTTAGGTCAGTCCAGTAGGTATATTAATCGGAGCGGGCCAGGGAGGAAGACCCCCTGGCAGATCCGCTCCGGCGCAGACGTGTGCGGAGGAGAAGGAGGCGCTACGATCGCCTTCTTCCTCCCCACTAGCCGAAATCAGGTGGTGGGCCGGGGGACCCACTACTTATTGCACGATTTCGGCCGTCTGGGGGATGACTGGGGTGGTACCAGGTCGTCCCCCTCTTAGCGCCTGTGGCCCGGCAAGTCATTGCCGGGCCGTCCGCCGGGGCGTCTCGGAGCATTTCCCATGGACCCCGGGCGCCCCTCTGCATGGCGGAGGGTGGTACACCGTTGGTTTTTAGTGGGTATACTGCGCCCTACAGGTGCAGGGACTCCCACATACCCCTCTCGTCTCCCCCGAGGCGTGAGGGGACCCATAAAGGGTTTTCCAACGATAAAAAAAAAGTAGGTATATTTATACCTACCCCCTATCTAAATAATATATATAACTCAAAGGTGACTGACTGACTGACTGACATAGTGATCTATGAACGCACAGCCCAAACCACTGGACGGATCGGGCTGAAATTTGGCATGCAGGTAGATGTTTTGACGTAGGCATCCGCTAAGAAAGGATTTTGATTAACTCTACCCCCAAGGGGATAAATAGGGGATGAATAATCCCGAAATTTTTGTTAAGTTAAATTACACGCGGACGAAGTCGCGGGCACAGCTAGTACTCTATACAATAACGTTACTGATTTTACTTACCGGACTCCTTGGGAGACTCGAAGAATTATAATATTCCATATTTACTTCTCTACTGCTGCTATGAAATCAAAATCTTTCCTCTTTGGTATCTACTTATGTCTTTATTATCAGTGGCGGATTTACCAGCAGGCTGAGTAGGCTGGAGCCTAGGGCGGCAAATTTGGCGATCGATTTTTTTATATCTCATAGAAATCAAGTTCAATAAATAAAGATTATTTATATTATACACGTTTACCAAATGTAGATTATTGTGTAAGTACCATATATATGTATTATATGTATTACCCCGACTTTATAAATCGAAAAAAATATCTATACAAATAAAAAATAAGGGTTGTATGTTTGTAATATCAAAATAACACTTTTTCACTAAGTGCATATCAAATTACATACGACACGTATAGCAAAAACGCGATTTAAAATTTTTTTGTCTGTCTGTCTGTCGGACTATGTGTTTGTTAATCTCCGAAACGGCTGGACCGATTTTGACGGGACTTTCACTGGCAAATAGCTGATGTTATAAGAAGTAACTTAGGCTACTTTAGTTTTAGAAAAACAATTAGGGTACCGCGTAAAAAAATAAGAACACATGAAATCAAAGAGTATCTCCGAAACGGGTGGTCCGATTTTGACGGGACTTTCACTGGTAGATAGCTGATGTTATAAGCAGTAACTTAGGCTACTTTTATTTTAGAAAAACAAAATTAAAAAAATGGGTGCTGCCGAGCGGGCTTTTTTGTTAAGTTAAATTCTACACGGATGAATTCGCGGGCTCAGCTAGTCTAAAATAAACCCAAACATATTTTACGTGCAATTTCAACCGAATTTTCGATTGTAATAATAATCTAGGACATGACAAGTGTAGAGGCAAGAGCGGCAAAAACGTTACAGCCTATACCTTGGATATTTGTAAATCTGCCACTGTTTATTATGCAAGACCCGAGCCCCACTGTCGATTATTCCCCGAACGCATAATCGGCGGCGTTGTAAAGAAATTAAAAAGAAATAGGGCCATAGACAAGTGCGCAGTGCATTGTCTATGCGCCGGTACCACAAAGCGCCGCGACGTGGAATTCTTAATGATAGAATTGATTAGTCTATGGATAGAAATATAAAATTATAGTATAATGATTCATAATTCCGTAATGGCTCCCAGACAAAAAAAAATTAATTGCGTTTTTGCTATAGGTGTCGTATGTACTTTCATATGCATTTAGTGAAAAGGTGTTATTTTGATGTTACAAACAGACACTCCAATTTTATTTATTTGTATAGATCTGTATACACCAGCCCTTATACACATCACACACGACACCTAAATTGGTAAATTGCAATACCAAAAGCATTACCCGCACATCGCCGACTTGACGGACTGGGACAGGAGAGGGGAAGTGAGAGAGGGTTGGGCTTCTGGCTCTTTCACTCATCGTCTGAAACGCAGCTATAACAGCTACTTAAGGTGAAGGCGCCTGTCTAGCCCGCGAAATTCAAAATTTTCGAGTATTTTTATAGTTTATCCAAATTCTGAAAACATTTAAGACAACATTTTGTGATTTGCGACAAACACAGTATGCAGTGCGTTTACTAATACATTTATTTTACTCTAAATATTATCACGGTGGATATGATACTAGTAAATCACAAAATATACAAAAAATGCCAGATTATCTGGATAGCTGTCGTTCTTGAAATGTTTTAGAGTAAGTTGGATATACTAATAAATGCACTGCACACGGTCTTTGTCGCGAATTACAAAATCTGCCTTCTATTATTGTCAGATTTTGAAAAATTTCTAAAAACCTCAAAAAAATTGAACTTCGCGGGCTAGATGGGCGCTTTAGCCTTAACGCCGATCTTTTGTGTGAGGGTGGTACTACCCGGTCGAGCCAGCCCGTCTATGAGCTGTAGTCAGTTGGCTACAGCTTGGCTATAAAGTCATCAAAAAACAATTTCTTCAACATACTGTTTAACTAGCTGTGCCCCGCGACTTCATCCGCGTAGTATTTTAACTTAGCAACAATTTCGGGATTATCGGGTTAAAAAGTATCCTATATGTTAATCCCGGTTATAATCTATCTGTGTTCCAAATTTCATCCAAATCCCTTCAGTAGTTTTTGCGTGAAGGAGTAACAAACATACATACATCCACACTCACAAACTTTCGCATTTATTTTTATTTGTCAACTTCACTGATGTTCAAAAGCATATAGGTGCTACAACCAACTTGGGATCCAGTAATTAATATAATTAAATCCAAAACCAAGTGTACCATTGTAAGACCTCGAGACACAGTGAGCACTTTCTGCGTGGATCGGACCGCAAACAACAACTAAATATGAGGGTACCCGGTTATTAACTATGACATCAGGACGTCTAACACCGCAGTCCCCCCGTGACCACGGTTGCTGCAAAGCAGCCGAAACGTCGGGAACATAAAAAAGTAAATAAACGCGATATAATCCGTAAAATAGTTTTATTTCAGTATAATACCCTAACAAACAAAAAAGTTTTTCAAAATCGGTCCACAATTGACGTCCAAGTCGGTGACCATACGTTAAAATGTACGTAAGAATACAGAACCTTCTCCTATCTTGAAAGTCTGAAAAAAATAACATTGAAATCACAACTTCTAAGCTAAGGTATGGGACTGCGCCCATAACACAGATATCGATTTACATAGATAACGCAAGTATCACGATTTGTATTGAAACCAGACGTGCCAAATTTTTAACTCCTACTGTGACGTCACAGATGGCGGGAAATCCAAACCGATTCAAAGACACCGATGCCGCCGATGCCCCTCCGCCCGCTACGTTTCCCTCGAGTGATTATCTCGCTCATACTCATATTTTTATATCTGTAGTCGCGAGGACTGTAAGTTATCGGCGACCAACCTTGACGCTTGGTCGGGGTTTTCGGACACGCTAAGTACATACATTTGCGTTATCTATGTAAATCTATATCTGTGGCCCATGACTTCAAATAAAACAACTATACCAACAAATACATCGAGTAATCAAAGTCCATTTTAGCACCAGGTGCTTCAGTGGCAGGTACGACGCAGATACCACCGGCCCCTGCAACTTTACCTGCAGGGCAGTCATCATTTATTTGCAGACCACCTGTGAAACCCTGACGATTATCAATGTATATGGTGTGCGGAGACAGTATCGCGTCAAATAGGTACATGATGTCAGCGGGGGACGCGTGCTGCAGACCAGCACCGTGCTCGGTCGTCATCACACCGTGCTCGGTCGTCATCGCACCGTGCTCGGGCGTCACCGCACCGTGCTCGGTCGTCACCGCAGCGGGGCCGAGCGTCACCACAGCCACCGCCACCAGCAGCAACGCTACGTACATCTCGCTCGCTCACGCACGCGCTGCAAGACAGAGTAAACATCATTAAATTCAATAAATATTTTCGATATACCTGTTCTGAGGCCCTATTGTGGACAACAGTTAGCCTATTATTAATTATTATGACTACAAATAGGTACATACATTAAAAGACAGCTACAACCGGGTCGGACCCCTCACAATGTGGGATTCCGTAGCCATTTCAATAACAAAGTTTCAGTTTTGGCTGGTAAGGATATCTGGGTGGTTATGAATATCTCGACATAAGTAAGTACCTAACTAGTTTCTTGGATGGTGCCGTCGGTCTCGGATTTTTGGGTGGTTATAAGAAAATGAGCCTAACCTAAATTACCCAGGCTGTTCTGTCTGGCTAGGATTACCCTTATAGGTAAAAATTTCGCAAAGGGAAGGACTGATTATATAATGTTACGGAACAAAAACTGCATCTCAAAATACCTTTTCCTCGTAGGGACTACAGAATCCTACTATATCTAAATATATATAACTCAAAGGTGACTGACTGACTGACTGACTGACATAGTGATCTATCAACGCACAGCCCAAACCACTGGACGGATCGGGCTGAAATTTGGCATGCAGATAGATGTTATGACGTAGGCATCTGCTAAGAAAGGATTTTTATCAATTCTACCCCCAAGGGGATAAAATAGGGGATGAAAGTTTGTATGAAACTTTGTCAATTTTAAACTGAGCGGGCTGAGACTTTGCATGCATAAAGCTACTATGACGTAAACATCCCCTAAGAAAGGATTTTGATTAATTCCACCCCCAAGGGGATAAAATAGGGGATGAAAGTTTGTATGAAACTTTGACAATTTTAAACCGAGCGGGCTGAGACTTTGCATGCATAAAGCTACTATGACGTAGACATCCCCTAAACAAGGATTTTGATTAATTCCACCCCCAAGGGGATAAAACAGGGGATGAAAGTTTTGTATGAAACTTTTTCAATTTTAAACCGAGCGGGCTGAGACTTAGCATGCATAAAGCTACTTTGACGTAGACATCCCATAAGAAAGAATTTTGATTAATTTCAGCCCCAAGGGAATAAAATAGGGGATGAAAGTTTGTATGAAACTCTGTCAATTTTAAACCTGAGCGGGCTGAGACTTTGCATGCATAAAGCTACTGTGACGTTGGCATCCGCTAAAAAAGGATTTTGATTAATTCCGCTTCCGGCTCCCTCCCTCATCGTGTGAGACTCGTACTACCCCGAGTCAGTCCATATAACAGCTTGGCTCCCATTTGAAATGGGTTCAAAGGTTACATGAAATGCGATCACCTTTTCTATTCATCTATATCTATACGAATAAATAAAATTGGAGTGTCTGTTTGTAATATCATTTCACTAAGTGCATATCAAAGTACATACGACACCTATAGCAAAAACGCGTTTTTTTTTTGTCTGTCTGTCTGTCTATCTGTGTGTTTGTTCCGGGTAATCTCCAAAACGGCTGGACCGATTTTGACGGGACTTTCACTGGCAGATAGCTGATGTTATAAGGAGTAACTTAGGCTACTTTAATTTTAGAAAAACAAATTTAAAAAAATGCCTCCTGTCGCTGGCTCAGAACGCGGGAGCGGGCTTTTTTGTTAAGTTAAATTCCACGCGGACGAAGTCGCGGGCTCAGCTAGTATCCACATAAAACGCTACTAAACACTGTCGCGAAGTATCGCGAAGTTCCATATAAATAGTTTATGCTAGCAACATCAAAGAGCGATAGTCTATGGTAAAGCGGTGGCGTTGTGAGTCTGTGGGTAATCTATGGTATTGACTGTCATAAAAGCGAGGCAAAATAGTGAATATATTTGAAGCCGCTGGATAAGTGGAACAAGCTAAGTTGTCTTTATTGACGGTAGATTGAGATATAAAACTTTAAGTATAGAATCAAGTGTGTCGCATCTGTTTATTGGTATACGTATTATCAGCATGGGAGAGTCTGCGAACAAAGCTAAGTATTTACTAAGTATTTACCAAGTATTAATAACTGTAACCATCTGCCTAAGTACTTATAAACATTAATAATATCAAGCATGCGCCTTAGTGATTATACACTATATAATCTTATTATCACACTGTTACTCACCGTCTATTTAGGCTGCGCATGGACCGCAGGGGATGCGCTTAGGAATGGGAGATCGTGTAGTGGATTGATTATGAGATTATGAGTTTAACACTGAGCCCAAGAGCAAGGCCAGTGAATGTGAATCTAAACTCCCAAATAGGATGACACACGCAGAGAGACGGACTGGGTTTGGAACGGCGCATTCACTCCCAGACGCTGGTGTGTACATTAGATAGTACCTTCGCGGAGTGTACTTAGGAACAGGAGGAACAAAACAGGGCCCCCTTCCCTGTTCCGTACTTGACGGCTCCTAAATAGGATGCATGACCTGCGGGGTGCTTAGTCTTGGGATGATGAAAGCCTCGATGAAAATACTTACACCGCACGACTGGTTGCGGCTCCCAAGTAGGTGTTCACAGCTGTTGAGCGTGCTTAGACATAGGACATAGGACAGATCGATAGCAGAACTCTTTCTTACAGTTGTATCGTTCTACATGTACAGACACCAGTCATCCCATCATGATACTTACACAACATAACTTACAAATACACACACACTCACGCATATATGTATATATATATTATTGTAGGCCATCATGATAGGGCTCTAACCTTAATGATCCATGGTACCGTTAGAATAGCGGTATCATGGAGTTATAATTATTCCCACAGGATACAAATGTGAGTGAGGCTGCTTTGTCTTGTATAATCAGAGAGAGAAGGGATTTGGAGGAGACTCGGACATTGGAAAGATTAAGGTATTACAATTTCGTTTTATCGCTCCTTCGTGATGGATGCCTTTACGCCTCAATGATTGATTACCTAAGAGTGTGAAATTAACATTGTGAGGCATGGCCGTCACGACAAACACAGCCAAGGACTTGGTATTTAGAAATAATAATAATTTCTTATAACTTAAGATAAAAATATTACAAAAATAGTTCGTGGTAGATTTTGGTAGTTTTATTAAGAGTGCATAAATTTGAATCTTGTTCTTGTGCTATTAACTTGAGCCAAGTACCGTATATCTACATAATACAGCTGTTTATCTTGACGCATAGATTGAATATACGCAAACCATAAACCTGTTTTTGGGGAGACAAACTAATACGTGTAATGAGTAATTCCGTGAGTTTTCCTTCCTTAATCGTTACATCAAAACCCTGAAAATATGCGATGTTAGAAATATTAATAAAAACAGGATAAATATAGGAATGGATGAAAATCGGATATTTTTTTATATTTTTGTCTTTTTATTTGCGACTAGCTGAGCCCGCGACTGCGTCCGCGTGGAATTTAACTTAATAAAAAAGCCCGCTCCCGCGTTCTGAGCCCGCACGACAGAACCCATTTTGAAAAATTTTGTATTTCTAAAATAAAAGTAGCCTACGTTACTGCTTATAACATCAGCTATCTACCAGTAAATGTCCCGTCAAAATCGGTCCACCCGTTTCGGAGATACTCTTTGATTTCATGTGTTTTTATTTTTTTACGGGGAACCCTAATTATTTTTCTAAAATTAAAATAGCCTAAGTTACTCCTTATACCATCATCTGCCAGTGAAATTCTCGTCAAAATCAGTCCAGCCGTTCCGAAGATTACCCGGAGCAAACACACAGACAGACAGACAGACAAAATAATTAAATCGCGTTTTTGCTATAGGTGTCGTATGTACTTTCATATGCATTTTGTGAAAAGGTGTTATTTTGATATTACAAACAGACACTCTAATTTTATTTATTTGTATAGATGGCAACTGATGAAAATGCCGTACTCTAGCGCTTACGCCAACGAATACATCAGTTTCATTTCAAGATACCCTTACCTACACTTTCTTCAACATCGGGCCAGCCAAACTGTCAGGTTCCGTGGACATATCATGCTTGGTCATTTTTGTGGGGTTACAAGTAAAACGTAAACGAATACAATTTTCAATGGAAACACTACTTTCTTTTGAAAAACTAAAATAACTGTCCCCACTTTCCCTGTACGGGGAGATAGGTTACATCAATAAAAGTGAGTTTAGCAAGTTTAGATTTTTGAAATGGAGGTGTCAAATTTAGTTATTATTATCTCCAACCGCACAAATGCACTTATACCTAGTATAACGAAGTTATATAATCTGTATGGACTTACCTATTTTAGTAATAAAGTGGTGAGGCGGTCAGACGAGTGCGTTCGACTCGCTGTCCGGCCGAGAATTAACGTTTACAATGCAATTCACACAACCGCAGAGTGAGGATAATCAAAGAGCATATACCTAGGGCGCACATAATACGTTTCCGTAACTGGCCATTTACATAAACAACATTTACAAATGTAATTACAGTATTTGAAAATGAAACCCTTCGCCTGTAGAAAACAATTTGTTTCTTCAAACGGTCGCTAGATTTTAGGGTTCCGGACCTCAAAAGGAAATAACGGAATCCCTGAAAGATAACTTTGTTTCTTTCTCAACTTTTTTGAGAAACAGAGTTATCAAGTTGAAATTTACATCAAATATTAAATGCTATGGTTCCTTGGAGGTGTAAAAAATTGGCTTCTTAGTGCCCCCAATCAAAAGATACGGCCATAAATGTCGCATGTTTTGATACTTTTCGCAAATTCACTTATCAAAAAAAAGGAATCAACGCACAGCCCAAACTGGTACCCTATATAAAGTAAGTATCCACTAAGGAAGGATTTTGGAAAATTCCACCCCTAAATGTGTGAAATCAGGGGAAACAGTTTTTATTGTTTGTTTAATTAAGGCTAAAACTTAGGTAGATCTTGCTGTAAAAAATTAAAAAAACTGTAAAATCTGGGAAAAAATAATCAAATCACGAGCTACAGCCGACCAAAAAAGCTAAGTTGATTCCCCATAGTTTCTGACTTTAAACGTAATACTGAGATGTAAAAATCAACCACAAATAAACATCGTTTCTTGTATTTCACTACTTTGGTTAGAGATATGATGAATGTTCGCTATTGAAATGGGTACGGAAGCCTTCGTTGTGCATGGCCTGACGTGCGCTTGTCGGATTTTTTCATTGTGACGTCATTTTAATACTTGCTACTCTTAACACCATGGATTTAGCTTGTGAAAATTTTCGTAGTATGATTCACTATGATTTTGAGTGTATGTGATAGCTATTTTTGGGGATGAAGCACCTTGCGAGACATTCACACCGATCATTTGTGAGAGGCTGGTTCTACTCTAGTCGAGCCAACCGGAGCTGTAATCGATTAACTCGACCACCATAAAAAAAACATTGTAGTTACTTAACAATTTATATAGTTAAGACCTCGATAAATTCGTGGCGGAGCTTTTAAATTCCCTTTTCATTACTCATACTCTGAAAGTAGGTCTGAAGTTGCCTGAGGAGCGGGTTGAAAGTAATACTTTTCCGGCCCGGGAGAATCGCTTTCAACTGACAGCTGTCAAATTATAAAAAAAAATGTTCCATTTTCACATTTCTATGGAACCATGTTCAAACTTTTTCTACAGTCACTCAATTACAGCACGATGTAAAATTGTAATAACATATGTTAAGTATTAATTAAAGAATATATATTTTTAAATGACTTAATTATAATTTAATTTAAACAATTTCTTTAAAATAACTTAGATTTGGGCAAAATATTTAAAGATGAAAATAAAAAATAATGGCTAAATAATGAAGTTGGCCAGCCAAAGAAAAAAAAACAAAATAGACGGCAATCCGATCTTTTTTTTTTCGAGTTGTAGAGTATTGTTTATACTTTCTTGTATTATTTCTTTAGCCAATTCCTGTTTTTATTTTTACTTTCCTTGTATTCGTAATGAAAAGCACAGTGTTTACCTCGGGTGAAAGACTTATTTTGTCCCTCGAACTATTAGCCGTCTCGGGACTTAATAAGTTACTTTCATCCCTAGGTTAAAAATGTACTATTATGTGTTTTATAGTATAACAAGTCGACCGCGTAGTGACAACCGTAGCCTAGAGATGTTCGCAATACCAATGACTTCACTGGCACGTTGCCAACTTAATGGGTAGTGGGACAGAGGGAGGCGAAGGGAGCGGGGGGTGGACTTCCGGCTCTCTCACTTATCGTACGAAACGCAGCTATAATAGCTACTTAACGCCGATCTTGTGTGTGTGTGTGTGTGTGTGTGTGTGTGTGTGAACTGTAAGGAGGCCAAACCCCGGGCCAAACCCCGTCTCGGGACAAAATATGTCACTTTCACCACTCGTGTAACAATGTACTATTTAGGAGGGAGTTTGTAGGTTTTTAAGGGGGGCGAACGTAAGATGATTTTGCTCGTCCCACTCAGAAATTAAGCGCAGACATGACTCCGCAAGGTTCTCGAGTTAATAAACCATCTTTAATCTGTTAACTTTGTTTTGATAACAAAGTCGGCAAACAAGCGCACGACCTGCTTGATGTTAAACAGTTACCGAAACGTATACATAGATGAGTGCAATACCAAAGGCTGACAGTCGCCGACCTGAAGGACTGGAACAGAGGGATGGGTTGGGCTTCTGGCTCTTTCACTCATCGTCTGAAACGCAGCTATAACAGCTACTTAATGCCGATCTTTTGTGTAAGTGTGGTACTATCCGGTGGAGCCAGCTCGTCTATGGCAATACAACGGCCACAGCATGGCTCTGACATCATCAAAAAAACAATTTCTTCACTTAACAATATGTTTAATTATTTGGCATCTTCACTGATTTACAAAAGCGTATGGTATTATAACAATGATGTTCGAGTTTAGGTCCCATTAGTCATATTACGATCCGTGGTGCCTTGCAACTGGTCTTCAATCAGCTGTAACAGTCTTGTTTCTATGGCAATCAGCCCATACCAGCTATTTTTGTCTCCCGCTTTGCACCGGAGGGAAGTGGAATTTTTTTCATCCAACGCTACCTATTTTTTATTTCGATTAAATTCGTGCGGCTTCCAAGACAATTTAACTTTTCCCCGGGACTCGTCGAGGGTCAAATCTCGCCATCATTATTGGTCACCATTGTCGATCCTGGCTTACAGGAGTTACAGTGGTGGGAGTGTGTGGCGGGACTAGACCCTTAATAAATCCCTTCATAAACATGTTAAAATTGTTATTTTAAGAAAATATATTATAGTATCTGAAAACCATAATAATAACAATTTGTTATCTTTGAAAATCACTTGGCAACATTCCGCCTATTTTTTTTAAGGTATGCAACTGGAAGCTAATTTCATAAAACAGGAGAAATATAATCTATGATGGCAACCGCTGATTTTTGTTTTGTTGTAAAATTAAAAGTTTGGATACTTTAATAAATGCAGCGAACTCACTTTATTATTGTTTACTATTGACCCATTTAATTAAGAAAATTATCGTAATCTTCTTTCGGTAGAGGAGTTCCAGGTGGTGGGGTGGCGCCTTCGACACAGATACCAGCCGCTGGTTGTGTATCTCCAGGGCACGCAATATTTACTGGCTTTGGTCCAAAGACAGTACCCTGGTTATCATCAATGTATATGGTGTGCGGAGACAGTGTCGCGTCAAACAGGTACATGACGTCAGCGGGGGACGCGTGCTGAAGACCCGCGGCGTGCTCGGTCGTCATCGCACCGTGCTCGGTCGTCACCGCAGCGGGGCCGAGCGACACCGCACCCACCGCCACCAGCAGCAACGCTACGTACATCTCGCTCGCTCACGCGCGCGCTGGAAGACAGAGTAAGCGTCATTCAATTCAATCATTATTTTCGATATACCTGGGGGCCAACTACGTTAGCTTGTTAAAACGCAGTAGAAACGCAATATAAAACGCGATATATCCTTTTTTTCGTTTAGAAAACCGTGCCGTACCGTGACACGTGCTGCACGATTTCTACTCTCATTGATTTGGTGCTCATTGAGAAGCCAAAATATGATCCTGGTACCAGGGGGGGGGGGGTAGGGGCTTCAAACATTCCGATCAAAATTCGTTTTAAAAAAAACAAGCGCTCGCGTTTGCGTTTCTATAGCGTTTACAGTTTTACAGTAACTAACGGACTTGGGCCCTGTTCTGAGGCTCTATTGTGGACAACATTTGGCCTATTATAATGCAGACTACATACATGTACATTTAAAATCAGCTATGAGCGGGTTGGGTCACGCACAACGTAGGGTTCCGTAGCCATTTCAATATCGAAATTTTTGTTTTGGCTAGTGAGGATTTCTGCTTGGTCATGAATATCACGTCTCGACAGTAATGAGTAATCATACCTAACTAGTTTCTTGGATAATTCCGTCGGTCACTGATTTCTTGGTGGTTATAAGAAAATGATCCTAACCTGAGTTACCCGGGCTGTGCCCGGCTAGCTTGGCTCCTATTTTAAATGGGTTCTGAAGTACCAATTCAAGCTGTTTAAATGAAATGCGATGGCTTATCTATTAATTTCTACATAAAACGCTACTAAACATTCTCAATCCCTAAACTTGTCATTGTGGGGACTAACTAATACGTGTAATGAGTAATTCCGTGAGTTTTCCTTCCTTGATAGTTACATCCAGGCCCTGTACTTACGGGATAAATATAGAAAATTAGGATATTTTCATATTTTTGTCATTATTTGCTATGACAACTGATGAAAATGCCTTACTCTAGCGATAACGCCAATGATACATCAGTTTCATTTCCCCACAAACCTACTCTTCCTCTAATATCGGGCCAGCCTAAATGAAATGTTCCGTGGCCATGTAATACACGGCAATTTTCTGGGTGGTATCAAAAACTGGATAAGTGCACGTCAGGACGTGTACAATGAAGGCTTCCGCACACATTTCAATAGCGAACATTTATCGTATCCATAACCAAAGTAGTGAAATACAAGAAACAAAGTTGTATTTGCGGTTGAGTTTTGAATCTCAGTATTGAGTTTATTCAGAAACCACGGGAAATCAACTTTGCTTTAACTTGGTCAGCTCTAGCTCGTAATTTAGTTACAGCCAGATCTACTTAAGGCAACGTTTTCAGCTTAAACAAATTCGGGACCCCAATACAAACTGTTTTCCCTTATTTCAGATATTTAAGGGTAGAATTTAATAGAACGCTGAAAATTATAGGTATTTTTTATTTGTAATCAGTAAGCTCAATACTAATTTCCAAAGTTCTAACATGATTTTTTTTATCCATAAAAATTTTCACCCCTCCCCTTTTATACAATTAGGGGTGAATTTATCAAAAATCCTTCCATATAAAAGATACCTACTTACCGTTAAAATTTCATAATTCTAACACCACCCGTTTGGGCTGTGCGTTGATTCCTTTCTTATGATAAGGAAAATTTGCCTACACACAGACAGACAGACGGACAACAAAGTGATTCTATAAGGGTTCGGTTTTTACCTTTTGAGGAACCCTCATAACACAACCTCAACGACATTTATTAATTAATAGATTAAAATCTCGCCAATGGTGCGGCTGATATTAACATGTTCTATGGAAACAGGCAGTTTTTTTTCTTTTTCAAAAGAAAGTAGTTCTTTAGAAAAATAAAAAAAAACTGCCCCCACTTTCCCTGTACGGGGAGGTAGGTTATATCAATACAAGTGAGTTTAGCAAGTTCAGATTTTTTAAATTGAGGTTTTAAATTAAGTTATTATTATCTCCAACCGCACAAATGCACATATACCTATAATCATTTAGTTATAGGATCCGTATGGACTCACCTTTTTAGCAGTAAAGTGGAGAGGATGTCAGACGAGTGCGGTCGACTCGTTGTCCGGACGGGAATTAACGTTTACATGATGGTATAGCCACTAAATATATACCATTCACACAACCGCAGAGTAAGGATAACCAAAGAGCATATTATCATACCTAGGGCGTACATAATAAGTTTCCGTAACTGGCCATTTACATGAACAAAATTAAAAAGTATTAACAATATTTGAAAATGGAACCCTTTGCCTGTAGAAAACAATTTGTTTCATGTAACGGTCACGATGATTTCTTGTCAGGTCAGTCGGCAACAAGCTTCTGCCCGCAGTTTTGCTAGCGTAGATTATATTTTATATGTCACTAGCTGTGCCCCGCGACTCCGTCCGCGTTCCGTTGAAATTTTTCCTGAATTTTCTTTGCTATAAACATCACGGAGCCCGAGACCTTTCCAACGAATGCAAAACCGTGGAAATCGGTTCGTGCGTTCTGGAGTTATAGCGTCAGGAAGGAAAACCCGACTTATTTTTATATAGTAGATTAACAGCGCCCCCTACCGGGTTCAGCTAAGTTTAGCTAATAACCATCCAGGCGACCACATAAGTACATATAAAAACCATCAAAATCTGTCTGCCCGCGAGAATAAGAATAACACCCACCCGCACACCGGAATTTTCTACATAAAGAACCCAGTTAAATACTTATTTAACTGGGTTCTGTGTGTGACGGACTATGCATACTGGGTACCGTAGACATCCCGCCGCTTTTCAATAATACCAACGGGACCCTAATAATAAACGTGATGATTCATTTTATTGATGTGACACACATGTTAGTCAGCCACTCTATCAAGTGATGGATAATTTCGCCTTATTTAGCAATGTTTAGATAGCTCAGTTGTAAAAATACCGCGTGAACATTCAGCAGTGCGTAGGTTCGATACTCGACTTGGAATTTTGTTTTAAATTAATTATATGGATTTTTAAATAAAGGTCAATCTATTTCCTCAAAATAAACTTTAATCTTGAATCTGTTAACTTTGTTTTGATAACTAACTACTCAGCAAATATCCGCACGACCTGCTTGATGTTAAGCAGTAACTGAAACGTCAATGAATGCAATACCAAAAGCATTACCAGTTTTATGAATCGCGATCACCTTAGCATCTTTCCAATATACTGGAAAGTAGTTGTGACGCAGGCAGGCATTAAAAATTCTAGCCAGCTGGGTCATGGCTTTGTATGGCAATTTCTTTAAAAGAAGGTTATTATTTTTAAGCCATTTTACGTGTTTTTAATTTTTCAATTAGTTTAGATATTTCAGCAGGCCGAGTGGGATGTTTAAGTTGATTGCTTAATAGTAAATCAATATTCCGAATAGACTAGGCGACGAGTGATTCATGATCACAAATCTAATCTCGCATCATCGGGACATATTTTGATAAAAACTAACGGCTAGTTCTTCACACTTCTCGTCAGTATTTGTGATAAATGTGTTGTCGGGACGCTTAAGGGTTGGAATCGTAGGAGGTTTTAATTTGAATTTTTTAACTTAACGCCAAAGATCAGGGCCAGGACGTGATATTTGTGATAGTTTATCTTTCCATACCTTATCATTATGTGCAATTATTCGTTTTTGTATATCTTCCTGAAGGGTTTTGATACGTAATTGCAATTGTTTTTAAGAAAAATATCATATACCTGTTGCCGATAACGTCTTAAATTATTTTTTGTCTTATTTAACCGTTTTATAGTCCTAGGCAGACTACCGGCACATTTGAAGTCTTTTACTGTAGGTATAAAGAGATTTCTACCTTTTATGATACAATCCTGAAGTTGAGTTACAGCAGAATCAATTTCGCACCTGTTAGCGTAAAAATGTGAAGAAAGTGAAACGTTATCGTTAATATGATTTTTATAGGATTTCCAATTGGCTTCGTTATATATTAATACTAGCAGTGCCCGCGACTTCGCCCGCGTGGAATTTAATTGCCAAAGTTTCATACAAACTTTCATCCCCTATTTTATCCCCTTGGGTACCCCCAAAAACAAAAAAATCGGGATTATTCATCCCCTATTTTAAGCCCTTGGGGGTAGAATTAATCAAAATCCTTTCTTAGCGGATGCCTACGTCATAACATCTACCTGCATGCCAAATTTCAGCCCGATCCGTCGAGTGGTTTGGACTGTGCGTTGATAGATCACTATGTCAGTCAGTCAGTCAGACCTTTGAGTTATATATATTTAGATTTTAATCTCATTGCAAATATTTGATGCTGGAGTTTGCAAGGTGAGTAAGACGGGTTTGTGTAAGGGTGGTATTACCCGGTGGAGCCAGCTCGTCTATGACAATACAATGGCCACAGCCTGGCTCTGCCATCATCAAAAAAACAATTTCTTCACTTAACAATATGTTTGATTATTTGCCATCTTCACTGATTTACAAAAGCGTATATAGTATTATAAAAACGATGTTACTCTCATGTTCGCGTCATCAGCAGCTTCTATCCTTTTTAACCGACTTCCAAAAAGGATGAGGTTCTGATGTTCACCGATTTCTCCGTCATGAATGGACTGATTATCAAAAATTATATTTTTGTTTGAAAAGTTATGCTCTCCAGGTGGTCTTAAACTTATGAAGTTATTTTTTTAAATTGTATCTCTGTAAATCGTATGAAAAACTTAATCGATTAAATAAATTTTGAATGGGCAAAAATACAGACGTTTCAAGTTTCCGAATAAGCTGTTAGGAGAAGAATTACAATCACATTATCAAATATTTTATTTAAAAAAATAAACCATATTTTAAAAATCTTTTGTGCACTAAAAAACTTTGGGACAACCTGGAGAGTATACCCTTCAAACAAAAAAATAATTTTGCAAAATCACTCCACAATTGACGGCCAATTTACTCGGTGACCATACATTAAAAAAAAACCGGACAAGTGCGAGTAGAACTCGCGCCCTGAGGGTTCCGTACAACATTTTATTATGATTTTAGATAATTTTTCCATTCCTGGATTCCAATATCGATACCGGCAAGATATTTTAATAATAAATAGTTCCCAAAAATGCTTGAACAAATTCGGGAACCCAATACAAACTGCAACCAAACCGAATACAAACTACAATACAAACCCTTATTTTACACACTTAGGGGTGGAATTTTACAAAACGCTGAAATTTATATTTTTTATTTGTAATACTTATTTTCATGTCTCTAGGTTCATTTATTTTTTACCCCATACAAACTTTCACCCCTATTTTATGTACTTAGGGGTGGAATTTTCCAAAATCCTTTCTTAGTGGATACTTGCGGTATATAAGGTACTTACTGTCAAAATTTCATGGTTCTAACACCAGCGGTTTGGGCTGTGCGTTGATTCCTTTGTATTGATAAGTGAATTTGCGAAAAGTATCAAAATATGTGACATAAATCACCGTATCTTTTGATTTTTTTACACCTATAAGGGACTATAGCATTTGATATTTGGTATTATTTTCAACTTGATAACTCTACCCGTTTCTGAGAAAAAAGGCCTTGACAGACAGACAGACAGACAGACAGACGGACAACAAAGTGATCCTATAAGGGTTCCGGTTTTTCCTTGTAAGGTCCGGAACCCTAAAAACACGTACGTATATATAACCTTCTCCTTTTTTGGGAGCTTGTTACAAAGGAGATTTAAAATACAACTTCTAAGCTATAGTTTGGGGTGCAGTCCCATAAGTTCCAATAAAGCAACTATACCTACATCGAATAATCAATCCAATCCAGCGGTTTAAGTCCAGGTGCTACGGTGGCGGATTTGACACAGATACCATTGGCCGCAGACTCTTCATCTTCAGAGCACTTATTATTTATTGACTGTGGTCCTGTGAAACCCTGGTTATTATCAATGTATATGGTGTGCGGAGACAGTATCGCGTCAAACAGGTACATGACGTCATAAGGGGACGCGTGCTGTGTCGTCATCGCACCGTGCTCGGTCGTCATCGCACCGTGCTCGGTCGTCATCGCAGCGTGCTCGGTCGTCATTGCACCGTGCTCGGTCTTCATCGCACCGTGCTCGGTCGTCATCGCACCGTGCTCGGGCGTCACCGCAGCCACAGCCACCAGTAGCAACGCTACGTACATCTGGCTCGCTCACACACGTGCTGGAAGACAGAGAAAACATCATTAAATTCAATAATTTATTTTCGATATGTTCTGAGCCCTACTGTGGACAGCAATTCGCTTATGATGATGATTACTACGAATACATAAAAAAACCGCCTATATGCGGTTCCGGCCTCGCACAATGTAGAAGATATGATTGTTTCGGCTCGTGAGGATTTCTGGGTGGCCATGAATATCCTGAACGACGTAAAGGTACGTAGCTAGGATCTTGGTTAGTTTCATAGGCCTAGGATTTCTGGGTTATTGTAAAAAATAACCGTGACAGAAATATACCCGGAGTTAACCGATTTTGAAATTGTAGTATATTATTAAGTTTTCTCTTCACCCAACGAAACTTCACAAATAAACGAAAACATCGTTAAATTTTAACAAGAAAAACAAATGGTCGTACTCGGTCTTGGTTTGAATAAAAGTGTTATATTTGAACATATTTAAATAGATAAAAAGACAGAAAGATACATAAATGAATATAAATTTCCTTGGTCATCGCATCACGCGTGAACGGAACGTTTTCGCGAATTATTTTTTTGTTGTTTTTATCATTGTCAGGGGAAGGTTCATATGAAATAACAAAATAAGATACTTGAGCGGAAGAATTCAATATTCAAAGTTAAGACAGGACAACGTCTGTCGCCCCAGAGGGGGGACCTAGTCCCACCTTGAGGTCTGTGGCCTGGCACCAACGCCAGGCCTGCCGCCGGGGCGTCACAGTGCATACCGATCCTGTGGCGCTCCGGAGCAATGGCGGCGAGGGCAGACCGCTGGGTTTTAGTGGGTAGTCTGGAAAACAGTTCAGGAGCCCCACATAACCGCCCGAGTTCCCCCCGGTCTCGGGTGGTATATGCGTAAATGCATTTCCCAGCGTAAAAAAAAAAAAAAAAAAAAAAAAAAACACAACGTCTGTCGGGTCAGCTAGTATTATTATAAACTCTTTGTTATAGTCTGTCTGTATGAACTTACCTATTTTAACAGTTAAGTGAGGAGGTTGTCAGACGAGCGCACTCGACCATCTGAGGCTCCTGGATTGTGGATAACTGGCTTGCAACTATATTTAATTAACATAACCACAGGGTAAGGATAAACAAAGAAAATAATAATTATTGCTGCTATAATTGTGTAATCTATTAAGGATAATAATTTATGTTTGCCTTTCCGTTGCATCGCCTTTTATGTGCATGCTCTCAATTATTATAGACTAGTTTATGCCCGCGACTTGGTCCGCGTAGACTTAAGTAAAGTATTATATGTGTTAATCCAGGTTATAAACTATCTATGTTCTAAATTTTATCCAAATCCGTTAAATAGTTTTTGCGTGAAAGAGTAACAATCATACATCCACACTCACAAACTTTCACATTTATAATGCTAGCTGTGCCCACCGACTTCGTCCGCGTAGTATTTAACTTAACAAAAATTTCAGGATTATCGGGATAAAAAGTATCCTGTGTTAATCCCGGTTATAAACTATCTATGTTCTAAATTTTATCTAAATCCGTTCAGTAGTTTTTGCGTGAAAGAGTAACAATCATACATCCACACTCACAAACTTTCACATTTATAATATTAGTAGGATAATACCTATTGTATAATGTGCCCAGAGAATTCAGAATTGACGGATAGTTTCCAATGAATTAGAAGAAGGCTGGAAGCTGGCATCTGTCGTCTTAGAAATCGGAAGCTGACCGTCAATTGTAAATACTAGGGCTGAATTATCATTGCGAACATTTGTAGTCTCCTTTCAGTGGCCGATTTACAAATTTCCAAGATATATAGGCTGTAAAGATTTGCCGCCCTTGCCTCCACAATTGTCATGTCCTAGATTATTTTTACAATCCAAAAATTTCGTTGAAATTGCACGTCAAATATTTTTTGGGTTTATTTCTGAGCTAGTCCAATCCAATTCCAAAAGCATCGAATGTCCAATGACAAGTGAGAGGAGCAAGTCATCGGCAAATTTTGTTGCAGAGTTCTGTCTGTAAAACATCAGAAAAGCGGCAGGCAGAAATATTTTTGATTTCTATGAGGTACCTCACAAAAAAATGGGGTCCTAAATGTTCCGCCCCAAAAATCTGCCGCCCTAGGCTCCAGCTTACTCAGCCTGCTGGTAAATCCGCCACTGCCTCCTGTACGTTTAACCATGGCTGTTCTGTAACAGTTGTGCTACCAAAAAAACAATATATGAAATACTAGTTGCTGCCCGCGACTTCGTACGCGTAGACTTGAGGAAAGTGTTCTATGTGTTAATCCAGGTTATAAACAATCTCTGCTCCAAATTTCATCTAAATCCGTTCTGTAGATTTTCGTGAAAGAGTAACAAACATCCATCGACACTCACAAACTTTCGCATTTATAATATTAGTAGGATACCTATGCATCGGTCAAAATGTTTGTTCAGTGCAGACTGCGACGGTGATACTAACATCAATAAAATAAATAAACATCCCAGACTAACACACCAACTGTATGGTCCCAAACTAAGCAACGCTTGTACTATGGGTACCGTACAATGGACTGGGGGCGATCGCAGTGACACCCAGACCAGGGCAAATTACAAAAGGCCATTTCCGAAATTTACCCTGACGGGAATTAAACCCGGTGTAGTGAGCCGAGCGGCCTACGCTCGAACCACTGCTCCAAGCGGTCTTCAATATAATATCACTACATAGTATAAAACAAAGTCGCTTCCCGCTGTCTGTCCCTATGTATGCTTAGATCTTTAAAACTACGCAACGGATTTTGATGCGGTCCTTTAACAGATACAGTGATTCAAGAGGAAGGTTTATATGTATAACTAGCTGAGCCCGCGACTTCGTCCGCGTGGAATTTAACTTAACCGCTCCCGCTCCCGCGTTCTGAACCCGCGCGACAGGGCACATTTGTTTGGCACACACGAAACGGCTGGACCGATTTTGACGGGACTTTCACTGGTAGATAGCTGATGTTATAAGCAGTAACTAAGACTACTTTTATTTTAGAAAAACAATATATTAAAAAATGGGTCCTGCCGCGCGGGCTCAGAACGCGGGAGCGGGCGTTTTTTTAAGTTAAATTCCACGCGGACGAAGTCGCGGGCTCAGCTAGTAAATAATATAATTTAGCACTTTTAACGTCCAACGACGATTTCTGGGCACGGCCTCCTATCAATACGAGGGGGATTCAGGCCATAATCGAACACGCTGGCCCAGTGCGGGCTGGCGGATTTAATTTTCCTTCTCCGTAAACAAGTATTAATCATATTCTATATTCTATACATTCTATATGCTATACAAATAAATAAAATTGGAGTGTTTGTTTGTAATGTCAAAATAACACCTTTTCACTAAATGCATAATATGACAGTAACAAAAACGCGATTTAATTTTTTTTTGTGTGTCTGTCTGTCTGTGTGTTTGTTCCGGGTAATCTCCGAAACGGCTGGACCGATTTTGACGGGACTTTCACTGGCAGATAGCTGACGTTTTAAGGAGTAACTTAGGCTACTTTAATTTTAGAAAACACAATTAGGGTTCCGCGTAAAAAAATAAAACACAATTTTTGAAAAACAACATTTTTAAAAATCCTACTATGAAATCCACTGGAACTTATCCATTTGTAGGTAAGTGTCATCAAATTAACGGATTTTGATGAAATTTCTATGGGACCAATTATTTTAAGTAAAAAAAGATCATGTCTTCGGTACATGCAACAAATTTTTGCCAAATTTGAAAATTATTTCGCTGTAAGTAATAAAAAAATGTTCATAAAATACCGGCAACGACAAACTTGTCATAATATATAACCACGATAGAACCTTTGATTGAATGATAGAACGAAGTCATTCTGATATAAATGTCAGAGTTTATTTATTTGAGTACTGTTTGAATACTCTTCTGCTACTGTAATTAACCTATGGCATAGTTACTGTGAGTATGTATATGTAACGGAAAAATCATTTCGCTAAGTGCTAACTGATTAAATAAAACGAATTTATCCTCATTTCATCATTGAAATTATTGTGAAATGAAACAAACAAATAAGTATGCATGTTGTCAACCAGTGGCTGTCAAAGTTTTATTCTTAACAATTTATTAGCTGCGCTGTGCGTTCGGAAGAAAAAATTAAGAGCTTGAAAAAAATTGATAATAATTGAGGATGCTTAAATGGTGTGGCCATCGTAAGAAGGAAAGAAAAGCTTGATTGCGCCTAGCAGAAAAAAAGAGAATATGAAATAATAATAAATTGAACTAAAAAATTATTACACATTCTGGTCGCCGCAAACGGACCCAATTCAGCATGTGCTGGTTGACTTGTCAATTATTCTTTTTTTTTTCTTATATCTATCTACAACCGGATCGGAACGCAACCTCGACTGAGAAGATCCGGCAAGAAACTCAGCGGGCTTGTCTTTTTACATGTCATTTTTTTTTAATCGCCAGTTTCTTATTGCCCCCGTAGGCCTAAACAAAATAAACGCTTTGACTTGGTCCGAGATTAAGCGTCGACCCCACTCGACCCGAAATTTATTTCCACTGACCCCTGATTCTATTGAGGTTTCTCGGTACACATTTTAAAAAGAGGTCAATTAATAATCTTTGAGAAACCCATTCACCAATCAATCCGCAAATGTAACGCCATTAGCATACAATGATTGGCCACGTATTCGGCGCGCGATTCACTGGTAATTGTCCGCCATATTGGATCGGTTCGCGCCATTCCCGATGTTATTGTCTATGCCCATTCGTATAACAATGGCTGCGAAGCAATTAGTTTAATATTAATTAGTATTACCTACACTTAATTATGTTTGGTAATGGGTGACTCACCTTTCTTGACGATTTATAATGAATATTGCTTAATTGCTTAAAGCAGCGATAGAAGATAGAACCCCCGGTCTGAGGACAAGGGATGCAAGTAGTTACCAGACGACAGAAAAAAAATCCTGATTAATAATTATTATGTTCAGAAGTTTCGCTGATACAGGTACAAATTGAGAGGTTTTTTTTTACATTGGAAAAAGTAGATCGTCCTGCAGAATAAAAAAAACTATCGATTTAATCTACTGGCAAGAAAAACTGAAACAATCACAGTCATCGTACAAAATATTTTTGTTGATATTGTTTTATGTAGATGCACCCTGCTCTGGCCAGCGTGGTGGAATATCCTGAATCCCCCTCTCATGAAGGGGGAATGTGCCCGGTGCAACGGCAATAGGGACCCATATACCTTCGGCGAAATTTGGGTGCATTAAACCTCTGCATACCCTTTTTAAGCGACCTCCATTGTATTTTTTCTATCTCAATTAAGGACCGATTTTGCAATTTTTCACCACGTTAGGACAGTTTCTTAGGTAGATACTTCCCATACTTGCTTCGACTCCAAATTAAAGAAGTTACAGAGTATCTGTCGCAGTTATTTTTTCTAGCTTTTTAGTGCACCAAAGTTTTTTGAAGTTGGTTTATTAATTACTAGCGGCCCGCCCCGGCTTCGCACGGGTACATTGCGGTTACATTATTCGAGTTTTAGTAAGGATCCCTAATTTTTTGAAAATATATTATAGCCTATGACAGCCGGGGATAGGGTAGCTTCCCAACAGTGAAAGAATTTTTCAAATCGGTTCAGTAGTTTCGGAGCCTATTCATTACAATCAAACAAACAAAGTTTTCCTCTTTATAATATTATTATTAGTATGATTTTTTTTGGGTGTACCTACAATGTATGAATGTTTATGACTGTTTACTTCATAATAAAATAAATTCACTCTAGCTATCATAAAGCATACGTAATTATAATTACCTATGCAATAAAAAAACATTAGTACAATACAATAATGGTTGATATTCAATCAATAATTCCCGTTCGGCAGGCAACAATGCTTTTCTATCGCTACACCGACATATATTTACATAATAAATAGATTTGCTGGCGGTAAGGAGAGGACACCGGATGTTGCGGCGTTGGCGCTAGTGGACCGGGAGCGATAGCAGCCAAAAGGCATTAAGAAAAATATAAATATCGTAAGACAAACGAACTTACAACTGTATGGTCGTCAACATAAATCGATCTCAAGTCTGAGAGCGCTCGCGAGAAGATCGCTCTCAGATTTGAAGTCGTTATTTTAATACGGGACTAAACTACGCTTTTTTACTAAGATGTCTTTTCGTAGCTGCGATTGACTTCTGCCGTTCTTAATTTTCTTCTTTAAAAATATGGCTCGCCGAGTTTAAGGTGTTATAAGTTTAACATGTGTATCTGTGTGTCTGTCTGTGGCATCGTAGCGCCCAAGCGGATGAACCGATTTTTTTTATTTTATAGAAAGGTATTCTGATCAAGAGTATTCTTAGCTATGTTTCATGAAAATCGGTTCAGCCGTTTGAAAATTATCAGCTCTTTTCTAAGATGCGTCGCATTTGGGGTTTTAAGTTTTCAATTTAGATTTATATAGTATGGGGTACCGTATTAGATTGGGGTCGATCCCAGTAACACCCAGACGACTGGACCAAGTGGTCGTCCGTCAATAAATGTATCTATGGTAATAATCGATATATCTTTTGTTTTGCATTCTTAAACCTTTAACACAGAAAACCCTATAAAATCATAGATTATTTTTACCACAGCTTGTAGGCAGGTACATAATACATTTAATTATTGATATTTATCTGCCAACCGTACTACCTTCGTGAAGGCACGCGGCTCCGTCCACGAAAATCGATAATTACATACTGTAACATAAGCCTTACGATTTGTATGTGGACCGTACGGTGATCTACTGGATTTCGTCGATGGTACGCGTTATGGTATGCGCATGCGTCGCTTTTACCATTGACAGTTAATGCATGAAATCATAGAGAAAGAATTTTAAGTGTGAAATCATCATAGATTTTTGAATATAACTGTTTTTTTTTGTTGGTTAAGTAATGTTATTGTATTTTATTGACCGACGTTAAAGTCTATTATAATTTATCATTTTTGTACACAGGATGTTGTTGAGTGAGAAACTCTTGGCGGGCCTGTGTCCCTGTCACAGCAAGTTTTGGATTTGTGCTATGTATTTTGTATTATTTTATTTTTATTTATTTTGTTCACCAACAACTGTCTTTGACATTTACACCATATGAAAGAATAAACAAATAATATTAGACTTGCACAAGTGCAACATTTACTTAAATGTAAACACCGCATGCACATCTAAACAGTTACATTCTAATCAACTAATCTAAATGTAAACAACAGAAAGAAAAAAAAACTTTAACATAATAGTTGGTAAAAAAGTTACATTTGCCTTTACTTGCTTTTGGAGAGTGATGCCGCTTTTCGAGTCATGCCCGTGCGCGGGCGCTTCTTGCGGGGATTGGTCAACTCACTTTCCTCTTAACAAAATTGTTCTAAAACTCTATTCATTTAGTTAGCATTGAAGGCATCGCACCAAAGAATTTTTTTGCCTACCTCACTAAACTAGCCTTCTAATTTAAATACCTAAACTTGATTGAGATTTGATTACTATTTACTTATTTAGTGACAATGGCGTTGCCTGCTCACATTCTGTTGCTGTTTCTGAGAATGTACACCATCTTTTATTCATTGAAAAGATTAACCAACGAGTTTTGCCCTTTCTTCTCAGTGGTAGCGGCATTCCGAACCGGTGGTAGATTCTAGCTATTTATTATGCTTTGTTGGCTAACATGAATAAATAAAAATTTGATTTTTGAGTTTTGAGCTAGCTTCATTCACTAGCTCTGTCTACTTTATTCATTTCGTCTCAGTACAAGAACAACAGTACCAAGATCGCTTCAGTCAGAGTGATAATCGGCTAAGCTCCTTGTAATTTTATTACGACATAAAAATCTGCTGCTTAATATTACAATAGACTATTAAAATATTTAATATCTATTAAACCGAATGTAACAGCAATAAAAATTATAAATAAATCAAATGTTAACGTTTGCATCGCCACCTGTATACAATAAAATAATAATAAATTTGAAGAACGCCATTTAGAAGAAAAAATCTATTTTTACGATCGACGTCCTGTGAATAAAATGTTGGTTTCACTGCAACCTGTAACTTCCTTTTATACCCAACGACTTCGAAGCCAAGTCAAAAGGAAGGTTATAAACTCTTTATCAGTATTTTTTCAACGTAGCGCCTAAACTACTGAGTAGATTTTAATTTATGAGATATCAATCGATTAATCGTGCGACAGTCGTTAATAGAAAGGGCCCCTGGGCCAGTTACCTTCAGATGAGCACTGAAAAAAAAAACATGAGTTAGTAAGATTTGGGACTGGGCATTTCCTCGCTCAGCGAGTGGCTCTAGCCATCCAGCGAGGGAATGCGGCTAGCATCTTGGGTACGCTACCGCATGGGCCAAATTTTGTACATTTTTTAAATAATTAGTAAGTTTGTAATCTTTTATTAATACATACTCAAACATAAAATAAGTATGATAAAACGGACTTTAAACTTTATTTGCTTCGACTCTTGTCAAAAAGTGACATTAGCATCTGTGAGTTTCTTCTCCATTTTGACTTTCCAAAGTCACATTTTTGTTTGGTACCGCCAAAAACTTGTTAATTGAAACTGGGTCCATATTTCAAAATAAATAAAAAACGTTAGATAAAATTTATACTTACTGAATTGTTACAACAATGAAATCGTATTAAACCATTTAGACTCCATTAATTTTAATTGCGGCCCCTTCAATGGCCGCGTAAAAGTATTATGCGCAGCGCGTCCGGTCGGCAGTATAAAGCGACGCAGCGCGCGACGCGTTGCATTTATAATGCACATGAAACGAACGCGCGTTTAATTGATTTGCCTTGCCGCTGAGTCGAGCTGTCACTCAGCCGATCGATTATGATCATTATTATGCGCCATTTTGTTTTGATCATTTGACATTGCATTGTGACGTCGACACTGTTGATATGTTTAAAGGTTAAGGAACTGTTCCAAATCCGCATTCAGGAGCGTTGTTTATAGACTCAAGACCGATTTCAAGTATGGAAGCTATCTTGGAAATGTCATTCTTATGTCAAAAGCATACTCAAGCCCGCTCTTAGACTTGAGATAGTTTTATTAATACTGGCCCTAAAGTTCTACTTTTAATTTGTGTTGCGTAATGTTACCATATTAAAATTAATGCATTGCGTTTAGAACAAATGATGAAAATAGTTTAATTTCATACACAATAAACAGCTCAGTTAAATCTCAAATAAGTACATTATTTTATTGATTGCAACCTGAATTGACAACTTGCCAACATGAATCGTGTATCCCGGGCTTAGCCGGGCGATTTGCGTAGTCTAAGAATATCTTCACATTAACATAGCGATTAGTGTGTAATGAGGCTTATGTTAATTATAATGTTAATTGAACAATTTGCGTGGATATACTGCAAATATCCACCAGGGGTATAGATTGAATAAGTATAGTATTACGTTAGTCAAGTGATAAACGAAATGAATTGATGTAAAGTGTGAGTAGGTATGCACACCTCTCTAAACTAGCTTTCTCGTTTTATTTAAATACCGCAATCTGAGTGAGATTTGATTACTAGTTACTTATTTATTGACAATGGTGTCGCCTGCTCACATTCTGTTGCTGTTCCTGAGAATGTACACCATATTTTATTGATTGAAAAGAGTAACCATTGAGATTCTTGCCGGATCTTCTCAGTGGAAGCGGCATTCCGAGCCGGCGGTGGATTTTGACTATTCATAAATGCTTTGTTGGCTTACATGAATAAAAACAATTTTGAGTTTGAGTTTATTTTACAGATTTTGGTGAAGCTTGGCATAATGATTCCTTGTTACGAGGGTCATTATAATAGTAAACTTTTATACTGACATTTGTGACTGGCATTTGCCATTCAACTAAACGCCTTTGAACGGAGTCGCAGGTACAGGTAGTTAATAAACTGACATTAAAAATGGCGGGAAATCGCACGAAATCGACTTCCCAAGCCCGATTCCTGGTATCGAGGTGACGTGAAAATTAAATCGAGTATCGTTCGATCGGTAGAGCTGTGCTTTGTCGCGCCGCCACTCGGCGATTCCAATTAATCAATTACCATAACATGCGGTGCGTGGCGGCCATATTAAATGCGCCATTTTAACTTGAACTGTCAGTTGTGGCGCGATACCATGAACCTCCCGATACTTAAATATATATATATTATTTTTTTTAATCTAGAGACCTACACTTTGTTCTTTAAAAATAAGGATTTATCCATATAATTTATTTTGCGAGTGTCAAGTATTCCTTTATCCTGCAACACATTTTGATAATTATCTTAGGCAAGCAATGATGTGAAAGGCTAACATACCCCCACAGAGTACATTGTAAATACTCTTGCCCAGGATTTTTTTAACCGGCTTAGACGCCATTTTGCGAGATTACCCAATTACCCGTCAAAATTTTAACCCAATGATGGCCCAGAAATAGACATCGCTTCTAAACCGATGACCGTAAAATCGAAACTAAATACCATAATACAATCGAGACGAAATACACATACTCGTACCTAAACATAAAAACTATTAACCCTTTGACAAAGGTCAAAGGGCCCAAAAAAAAAAAAACCGATGACCATTAGGGCAAAAAGGTAGTGTAAGGCGGGCCATCACACGCTGCCTGTCGTGCGATAAGTGAGAGAGTCGAAATAACAACATACCCTCCGCATTTACTGACAATACAATACAAAAATATGACCGTCCACTTTGGAAAACCAAAATGGACACTCGTACTTGACTCGCGATACGTAAATAAACTGATGTAACGCGTATCCGCATACGTCAGTTTTGACAGTGTTTCTATATTTATTTATTTAAACTCTATGCACAAGTAAACTTAATGCGGACTTAATGCCTTAGGCATTATCCACCAGTCGACCTTAGGGTGGTGCAGAAACAACATGGCGGGTGCAACTTATACGAGAGAAATAGAGAGTAATTTATACCAATATACATATTATTGATAAATACATAGATACATACATACAAATAAAACAAAATTGTTAAGAGAAAAAAAAAGTCCAACGAATTACCGCTGTGACGATTCTACCAACTTCTTGCGAATGTACTCTCGTGCCTTCACCTTAAAAGACAACCGAATGTCAATGTCGCCGCCAAATCGCTTAATTCGCCGTTCAATTAACAGCCTAGGCATTTAACTAAACAGCGCCGTTCAACTAACGGCCTGAATGATATTCAGCCATTTGATCAAACAGCTAGGCAAATGACTTTATTGATGACGTTTAATTACCTGCCTAGCCTGTTAATTACAATTTAGTTCTACTTTCTGCCACCTAGCGCCGAACTCACCAAACTGTCAATATCTCTATTATATTCTCTTTGGTCAATATGACGGCAAAAAACAACTTTGATGGAATAATTTTATTAGGTATTTTACGAAATTGTTTAGATCCACCGAATCTACTTGCCGGGTGGGATTTCTGAAGGGCCATAAAAAATACCCTAACCTAAATCCCTCTGGGTCGCTCTGCTTGGGTAGTATTTTGAAAAAGTTTTTCAGTACTGTGTGTCAATGTCAACCAGTTGCCTAAGCATTAGCCAGCCAGTTTATTAAATGTTGTAACAGACGATACGGCTGAATATCATTTAGGCTGTTAGTTGAACGGCGCTGTTTAGTTAAGTGCCTAGGCTGTTAATTGAATGGCGAATTAAGCTATTTGGCTGCGACATCAATATTGAATGAAACTGAATCGTATCTGAATATGTCAGTTTTACGGTTAAACGCTTGGCATTTTATTTTGATCAAAACTTCATTATTTATTGTCATACCTACAAAGTGGGTCGATATTCTAGGGAATATTGGAAATTAATATTTATTAATTTTGTAGGTTACATAAATCATATAATATTAGAATCAACCGAAATTTTAATATCCGATTCCGGTGTGCGTGTTTTCGTTATATTTTTCTTCCTAAACGGCTTGACCGATTTTGATGTTTTTTTGTAGGTATTAATGGGTCATCTACATGGTTTTGAGCTATAGTTGGGTCCGGTATGTGATACTGTTGCCGACATACAGAAATCAATTCTACGCTTGCAAGCAAGTACTTACTTCTATAGTTTTCAAAGGCTCCACATACACTAGCCTCATTTATTCTGTGGCAAAAACGCATTTACCATAGATAATGAACGTTAAATTTTACCAAGACAAAAGCTAAGGACATAAGGTCGTAATTTGTCAAGCAAGACAAATAATAATTAAATTGGTTGTGCATTTCAAAAAGGATGCTATTGTGAACGTGATTGGAATTAAAATAACGCGGCAACGGTAGCCGTCTTGAAATAATACTTAATGTTTATGAAATACTAACAGTTTACATTGTTTTTAACCACTGTCGAAAAAAGAGGGGTGTCATGAGTCGCCCTTGTAATGTGTTTTAAGGCCGCAAAACGTTTTTTGACGACCGCTTGGCGCAGTGGTTCGAGCGTAGGCCGCTCGGCTCACTACACATGTTGGTTGCGGCTTCGATTCCCGTCAGGGTAAATTTCGGAAATTGCCTTTTCGTAATTTGTCCTGGTCTGGGTGTCACTGGGATCGCCTCCAGTCCATTGTACGGTTCCCATAGTACAAGCGTTGCTTAGTTTCGGACCATACAGTTGGTGTGTTCGTCTGGCGATACTTATATTTATTTATTTACAAGCTGTGCCCACCGACTTCGTCCGCGTAGTATTTAACTTAACAAAAATTTCGGGATTATCGGGATAAAAAGTATCCTATGTGTTAATCCCGGTTATAAACTATCTGTGCTCCAAATTTCATCCAAATGCCTTCAGTAGTTTTTGCGTTAAATAGTAACAAACATACATCCACACTCACAAACTTTCGCATTTATAATATTAGTAGGATTAGTAGGACTAGCTGACCCGGCAAACGTTGTTCTGCTATATAAATTATTTCTAGGTATGAAGTTCTTCTTCTATGAAATTCGCAGACCTACCGCATATAACTGTTGTTTATGCCAACGAAACAGACCACAGATATCGGACCTGATATTACAGCTACGAAACAGACAAGTTTCGGAACGCACATAAATATTTGACAACCAAGTGTAATTTTTTTTTTTTCATATCTAAGAACAGTTTGTATTGGAAAATTAAATTGGCGTTTTTAATATTTACCTTGCCTTATTATTTATGTATCTGACCGTTTAGACCTTCCCTGAACTTCCACAAATATTTCAAGATCAAAATTAACCAAATCGGTCCAGCCGTTCTCGAGTTTTAGCGAGACTAACGAACAGTAATTGGCCAATTGCGAGTCAGGCCATGCACAATGAGGGTTCCGTGGCCATTTCAATAAAAAATATGCATTCTTGGCTAGCTATGTATTGTCGGTAAACAGAAAAAAATGAATACTCTGTTTAATTGTTCGTTTCCCATCCGAATCTGACGTCAATAGTTTTGTTGCGGTATTTATTATACTTACTAGCGGCCCGCCCCGGCTTCGCACGGGTACATTGCGGTTACATTATTCGAGTTTGAGTAAGGATCCCTAATTTTTTTGAAAATATATTATAGCGTATGTCACCCGGGGATAGTGTAGCTTCCCACAGTGAAATAATTTTTCAAATCGGTTCAGTAGTTCCGGAGCCTATTCATTACAATCAAACAAACAAAGTTTCCCTCTTTATAATATTATATTATCATTATATAGTATGATGTAATTATGTTAATCTTCCTGTTGCGTGTAATTAGTTACCTACATAGACGGGGAAATGTTTCTGAAAAGTGATGTCAGGGTATTAGGTAACCCGCCCGTCATCAATGAGTGCCATTTGGAAATTACGCTAAATAAAATGTATTTAACCTAACATAGATCGAAGAAAATTTTTTTTGCTCGATAAGAGTAGATGTTAACATTTTCACACCTTTGCATTAGAGTAAATAGGATGCGTAGAGCATAGACTGTCAATTAAATAACTGTCAATTAATAAGTATGAGGTCATATCCGGTGTAAACCTTTTTACGATATTAATAACTGCTGTGCCCACCGACTTCATCCGCGTAGTATTAACAAAAACTTAACAAAAAATTCGGGATTATCGGGATAAAAAGTATCCTATGTGTTAATCCCGGTTATAAACTATCTGTGTTCTAAATTTCATCCAAACCCGTTCATTAGTTTTTGCGTGAAGGAGTAACAAACATACATCCACACTCACAAACTTTCGCATTTATAATATTAGTAGGAAGGATTATGTTCGTGGAAAAAACCGTCCGTTAAATAGTTGGTGGGGACGGCGCATAGCCGGGTATCCTTCCTCGCCTAACATATGCATTGCCACTACATGCATATCTGTGACCACACCTGACATTGTGATTGGTCCATTTACGGCAAGACCTTTAATGGACTGATCAATTTCACCGTCTACCCTGACACCCGATCTTTCGACGATTGCATTCTCATACAATAGTGGTCTTCTCTTATCGATCTATGGTCTAAGGCACGTCTAAAGTAATGAAAAGCAAGGGTTTTAAATAGGTACTATTATTAATCACGCACCATTTGTTAGACTCGAAGTCCTGTACAGTCTCAAATTAAGCAACGCTTGTACCACGTGTCTGGTGCAATAGGCTCAGGTCGATCCCAGTGACACCCAGACTGGGGTAAATGAAATGTGCACATACGAGAATCGAACTCGCAACCAGCCGGTGCAGCGAGCAGAGCTGCCTACACTCAAACACGTTCGTCGGTCATGTGTATGCGTCTTTTGTCAAGTTACTCGGAACCAAATCGATTAGGATTCATCGCTCGTCTGATTCGGAAGCAATAATCGAGTTTATAGCTTTTAGCCGTTGATAGAACATAGTTATGTTATAATAATCGATGCCTCTGGGTACCGGCCATTCCATGACGATGAGTCATTCGAATAGGTTTTTAATAGTTTTTTTTTACGAGTAATAGACAACATATTAAAATTAGCTATCGATTTAAAGTGTCACCTGTCATCAGGTATTTTATTTTCATCTTTTATGACTTAAAATAGTCATTTGTAAACTATGTGTGTATCTAATTAATGAAATAATAGGTAGTATTCGTGATATTTCTATATAGTATTTTTTATAAATACCCGATAATTAAAATCATTGATGCACATGAATAACATATAATGAATTTAAATTCAATAGGAAATAACTTTTAGCAGACGCCATAATAATACATGATTATTAATAAAATAATGTTTAATACATTATGACAAAATTGAGAATTATTTTGTTGATCATAATTAAATTGAAGTGTTTGTAATGTCAATAAATAGCAGCTTTTTACTAATTGCATACGCTCTCGTATGCAATTAGTAAAAAGCTGCGTATAAACGGTAATTATATTTAAAAAAAAATGGCTGTCTGCCCATTTGTTCCGTGGAATCTCCGAAATGGCTGGACCGATTTTGACGAGACTTTCTCCGGCAGATAGCTGATGTCGTAAAGAGTAACTTAGGCTAGTTTTATTGTATCGAATTACGAATTCTCTAGCAAAAATATACACTTGCGTATAATATAATGTCGAATCAGTGCCTAACCCTGTACAGAACTTAGGACGTTTATTACACCCGGTATAATGTATTCAAGTCGCGCACAGACTCTGGTTTATAAAGAATTAACCGTAAATCAATTTTTTGTAACTGTGATTGCTTAATTTGACGACTGCACGCTTTACTGTCAAACAAATGATGATTTAAACGCTGCCCCTTCCGTTTAGAGGGACTGCAGTGTCGCCAACGGATGTGTGTGACGGCATACTTAAACGGAACTCAAATTTAAGTCCCTATAAGAGTATAGCTAAGTCGATAGAAGGCTCGCTTTGGATCAAGTTTAAATTTCGTATAGTACAAGCGTCGCTTAGTCTGACAATAGGTATTTACCTATATTCTGTACAATTTTTCTCTAAACAGTGATAGCCGATTGGTTAAGCACGCGTCTTACTGGCATCAGGTCCTGGGTTCAAACACCGGCTCGCACCTCTGGGTTTTTAGAAATCTATGTGTGAATCATAATTTATTCTATGATTATCACTTGCTTACGGTGAAGGAAAACATCGTGAGGAAACCCGCAAGTCTTAAAAATTCTTAGCAATTTTCGAAAGACATGAAATCCGCCAACCCGCACCGGGCCAGCGTGGTGGATTATGGCCTGAATCCCCCTCGTGTTGAGGGGAGGCCCGTGCCCAGGAGTGGGACGTCAAAAAGGTCTAAATTATTTAATTATTTACAATTTTTCTGGCCGTATTCACTGTAATATGAAAGAGGTAAATCAAGTATCCTTGAATTATCATATTTTCCTGTTATCACTGCATTCAATCCTGGATAAATACATTTTAAGCTTCAGTATCAACTGAGTCGTTAAATTTCAAACATGGCCATCCATATTTTTCAATGTTCAGGATTTCATGATATTTTAAAAGAGTACAGCACATAAAATATGCCATATCCTCCAAATATTTCCATATCCGCGTGGAAATGGACATATTTGAACCTACAGGCATATTCCATGCACTGTACTCTTTTTAAATATCATAAAATCCTAAATTCTGAAAAATATGGAGATGGCCATGTTTGAAATTTAACGACTCAACTGATCCACCCACATTATATTTTTCTAATACCGAAATAGATACTCTATGGTAATAGGTAGAGGTAGGTTTTTTTACTTCCGGGATTATGTATAAGTAAGTAATTTGTTTATAACATCATACGAATTAGAAATCACTGCACCGAGTGGTTGCGGGTTCGATTACTGTCGAGGTTCATTTCTGATTTGGCCTTTTCATAATTGGCCCTAGTTTGGGTGTGACTGGGATCGCCCCCAGTCCATTGTACGGTGCCCGCAGTAATGAGTGTTATTTCGTTTGGAAATATTACTAAGTACTATGGTTTCCATAGTGATAAGCTCAACCTAATTTAATACGATTCATTCAAAATCATAAATTTAAGGCCGGATGTCGGGTAAGTGTTAACACATCGATATTACAGTGAATGGGTCGTGACTTGTGGAAATAAGAAAACAATAGGCCATAGACAATCGCGCCAAATTTCCAAACAAACGGACCATAGATACGACTGATATTATCTGTGGTAAAAAATATAATGGTGAAGCGTGTATTGGGGGTTATTATTTATTGGTTCTGTATCTACAACCAATCACCTGAGAGCGCCGAAAGTGTGAGATAAAATAAAATGTATGATACTTAACCGCCTCCATCTTTCTTAAAGCTATGTCTCTCTGCAGGGTGGTTCAATTGATTTTATAGAAATACTACTTAGCTGTGCCTGCAACTCCGTCCGCGTGGAATAGTGTCTTTGGGTACAACTTACAACCCTTTTTCGCATTAAAAAGTAGCCTATGTCCTTTCTCAGGCTCTAGACTATCTGTGTACCAAATTTCATTTTAATCGGTGCAGTAGTTTTGGCGTGAAAGCGCGACTGACAGAAAGAGTTACTTTCGCATTTATAATAATAGTAAGGATTATTATTATTCTATGCTATCATCGTTCCATCGTCGATTGACGATTAATTGAATAAAACGAGCTATCAAATAAATGGTTTTGATGTAGTTAAAACAGTTATTTTTTGTGTGTGCTGTGCTGATTAAATATTTTTCATTTCATTTAATTTCAGTTGTTTGACGTCAACTGATCTCATTCTAATGTCGATCGATAGTATCGGTCGATATTGATCAGGTGGGTATGGGTAACACTATGTCCAGCAGTGGCCGTCTTCCCACCAGCGGAAGGGAACACCAAAAGAAAGTGACAGCACAATATGTAAATATCATTATTTAGTTTGTTGCGAGTCATCGAACCAATTTGTTGAGTCGGCCGCCGACATGTTTTATTATTGATTGTTTAGAACGACGTAACACATGGAGCGGACATTGCTCCAATAAAAATATATTTTAATAACCTTATAATAAATGCGAAAGATGCTGGTTTTAGCTCGCAAAAATTCCTGAACGTAGGTAATTGGATAATTTTGCACCCGAATTGCATAGATAGATATAGGTAGGTACATTATTTTTACCTCCGTAGTATCCTCCGTAGTACCGAACCTACACTACCTACCAATAACAAAGGCATTGCTCGCATTTTGCTGACTTGAAGGGGAGTGTGAGGAAAAGGGAAGGGAGTTATGCTTCCAAGTCCCGTATTAATGAATCGATCTCAAGTCTAATAACGATTTACGAGTACAAAATTACATATCGAAAGCATAGGTTCAAGACCATTCTCAGACTTGAGTCTCACTCTCACTCATCAAAAACTTATAACCCCTCTTTGCTTTGTTGGTTAAAAAAAACTTAGGCACTATTTCGACTCTACGCCACTTCTCGACCGATCTGCATTTTGAAATTGGAACTCTGCGAGTCATAGACAATAATGATGGTATCGATGGCCGTTTAGCATAGAACATAAAACATCGTCTATTTGGCAACCCAAATGGATCCGGCGGAGCATTGTATTCATGCGATTCAAGTGAGGAAAATAATATTTTTACCGCCAATTATATCATAGTCAAGCAGTTAAAAGAGTCCTCCTAGACCGCGAAAAGGTTGTGCGTTTAAATAAAGGCAGCAGCCGAGTTTAGGATACCTATTTGTACCTTTAGATGGGTGATATTTGATATCCCGCTTGATTTGGAGGGACCCATAAACACTACCACTTTCTTACTATACAGTCATTATAAAAGTAATGCGTCAAAAGAAAAACAAATGATGGAAGATCAAATCAAAACAATAAAGATACCACAGCCCTAGATACCTACATTTAGCCGTAGGATTATATTAGCCAATGCCATAATGGTCATGCCATGATAATTATAATATTCTACCTAATGAAAAAACAATGAAAACTTCTATCGTTTGAAACTACTAACGCCATCTACCATCGAGTAGCGCGACCACAAATCTATTAATAAAACTTAACCTTGTCTATGGCACTTGGCACAAGTGCCCGAGTGAAGTTCAGTTTTGACAGTTGTAATGTAACAGTGGTCATCCTAGTTTTTTTATACCTCCTTGCATTTTGATACCAAAATATTAGATATTCGGAAAGTCGTATTACGTGAACAAGATGAAAATGAGATCCCACGCACGTCGCGAAAGGTGGAATGCGACCCGCTAGCGACGGTGAGTCCCATATACGTCCGTATTATTAACGACGTCTGTATTTTTAACTTATTAAAAAAACCGTAGTCAATTGGCTGTTAACCTTTTAACTAAAAGCGGGAGACGCGTAATTCGACGCTATGCCGTGTATAATTTTATTACTATTCGCACGACGCATACATTAACAAGAGGACCGTCGCCCACATATGTTTTTTCGGATAACAGTGTTAAAAACGTCTAACTGTAATCGTAACTTATCAATCGTAATTGGTTCTTTATCTACATTAGTACAAATTTCATATTTAAACCCTTGATTGGGCGTAAACTGCACTATCATTTACAGTATTAACCGTTCAGAGTTTATTATCACTCACAAAAATAGTAATCAGAGATTGTGTGTTAGCTAGTAGAGATACTTATTTTTTTATTGTGTAATTAATAGGCTGTATGCGATGTTATTATTGCTATTGGTGAAAATATGATGACTTTTTAAACTGGTAAGTTTTTTTATTCCCATTTTTATTGTTTTTTTTTATAAGTATTTGTTTAGAGTTTATTTGAAAAAAAATGGCATTTTTGCAGGTCATAATGATTTAGATGTTAATATGAATTTATGTTAAGTAAATAAGTTTATAATCATTAAATTTCACTTGAACTCTGATATACATATACACTGCCAACTTGTTTATTAAGCCACTTGGTGGTTTAAAAAATAATTATTCTACATCTATTAATGTTTACAATTTTTTTTCTAGGTATTATTGAATTTAGGATGTTTTGACTAGTGACCTTCATCTTCATTCGATTTTTTGTAATTAAATTTTTTATTAATTAATCTAATCATTCATTTAAAATTACAGATAACAAATAACCACAATATTGCTATATCTATTGTTATTTTTATATCTAGTTTTTGTTAATTATTTGAATGCAAAGCTTATTGATTTATTTTGTATTAACTAAACTACTTTCAAATATTTGGAAGAACATTATCTTGGAATTTTCAATTAAGCAGCACTCAAATTTAAGTTCCAATAAGATTCTTCAACTATATAAGTTGCAGTTTAAATTGTTTAACAACTATGTTTTACGTTCATAAGAATTATCTAATTGATATGGAATTATCAAATAGTATTTTTTATTGATTAGAGCATAGTTTATGTAATACATACTTAATTACAATCATGATTACAGTGTTCTAGTATCAATAGTGTCTCGTTGAATATACACCTGGAAGTATAAAAATAGATTATCCATGGTGTCTTATTGTCTATAGTACTCAATAGGAGTAATGTTCACTCTTTAGAGTAGGCACTCTTATCTAATACCTTTGAGTATGATGGGAAACTTTTCGATAGAAACTTCATAGATAAAGGAGGGAGGCGGTAGGGGTAGTGGGGTCCTGGATACAATTTCCACAGTTGCTTTTGTCCTTGGTAGGGTGACCAAAATGCTTCCAGGATTATTATCGCCATAAAGGGAGGAATTTACAGTCACGGGAAGTTTCCGATGTCGGAAATTGCGATTTTCTTCCTTGATCTACTTCATTTGTAAAAGAATGATGGAAGCTGTTTCCGATATTGGAAAGTTCCCGTCAATTTTGAATACGGTGGCGCCATGTTGGAGTCGCCTGACATTAACACGTGACAGTTCAGTCAAGCAGTCTTTAGCTGACTCTCCCATAGATTTAGGAGTGTTAGCAATTTTTTTTTTAATGTCTTTGGACTCTCCTATCTCGCGATTATTTTCTTTTAGGAGCGAAGCTTCTATACGGACGTTCGGGGCGCTCGCCGCGCGGCCACTCTATCCGTGCTAAGCGTCAGCAGCGTTACACGATATATATAGGTATACAGAGTGGCAGCCGCGGCGCCCTACGCTTTATACTGTAAAGCTTCGCTTCTTTCGGGCGTCCCTAGATGGCTCTGTTTATTTTAGTGACACTGACAGTACTGAAGTGACAGATAACGTCACATCAGTCCAATTAAACATATTTTTTGTACATATCAATGAAGATATCAATCATACCAATGGCATTGGTCGCACATAACTGACCTGTAGGAGAGTGGTGGTTTGGTTTCCGGCTGTCCCATTAATCGTTCGAAAGGCAGCTACTTATCTATACACAAATAAATAAAATTGGAGTGTCTGTTTGTAATATCAAAATAACACCTTTTCACTAATTGCATATGAAAGTACATACGACACGTATAGCAAAACCGCGATTTAAAAAAAAATTGTCTGTCTGTCTGTCTGTATGTTTGTTCCGGGTAATCTCCGAAACGGCTGGACGGATTTTGACGGGACTTTCACTGGCAGATAGCTGATGTTATAAGGAGTAACTTAGGCTACTTTAATTTTAGAAAAACAATTAGGGTTCCGCGTAAAAAAATAAAAACACTTGATATCAAAGAGTATCTCCGAAACGGCTGGATCGATTTTGACCGGACTTTCACTGGCAGATAGCTGATCTTATAAGCAGTAACTTAGGCTAATTTATTTTAGAAAAAAAAACAAATGTGTCCTGGCGCGCGGGCTCAGAACGCGGGAGCGGGAGCGGTTAAGTTAAATTCCACGCGGACGAAGTCGCGGGATCAGCTAGTAATAGTTAATTTTCGCCGCTATTCTGTGAGAGGGTGGTGCTGCCCCGATTGAGCCATACCTATGAGCTGTAGTCAAATAAATACAGCTTGAATCTAGACAGTCAAAATCATCTGATACACTGAAAATACTTGGCCCTCGTGTTGCCTATGTATAAATATTATATAGCCGTCTCGCTTATTTACTACGGTCGTGACAAGGACAGCAATACATTTGGTGTGGTCAAATCTAGTCCGTGTGCCAATAGGATATAAGCACCATTTTCTATCTAGTTCCTATCTTGTCTAGATTTACATTATACTTGTACATTGAATATGTCTCCATATCTTTTTAAATAGATAATATCTATACAATTAAATAAAATTGGAGTGTCTGTTTGTAATATCAAAATAACACCTTTTCACTAAATGCATATGAAAGTACATATGGCACCTATAACAAAACGCGATTTAAAACATTTTTGTCTGTCTGTATGATTGTTTCGGGTAATCTCCGAAACGGCTGGGCGGATTTGGACGGGATTTTCACTGGCAGATAGCTGATGTTATATACAGTAATTCAGGCTACTTTTATATTAGAAAAACATATTTTTTTTATCAAATGCTGCCTATCGCGCGGGCTCTGAACACGCGGGAGGGGTTTTGCGATAGAAGGTATACAAAACACGAAACATCGACTCGCAAAAAAGAAAAATGAGAATAAACTTAGCACGGGTATTTCTATATGAACTTTTCGTAAACTCTGCGAATTGAGTAATCATTTTTTTGTTAAATAAATAAAAATTTTGTTAAGTTAAATTCCACGCGGACGAAGTCGCGGGCTCTGCTGGTTGTGTAATAAAATATAAATTAACTAGGTACCTTTCAGAATTTTAAAACTAGCCTTGCTGGCTCATCGGTCTAGCAATACTTGCTATTTCGTGGCATTTAATAATAAATTGAACGTTCGTGTTCGATCGATTTTTCATCGGTCGATAAGTAATCTGATCGGACATTTTTTTGTGCGATAAAAATTTCCGTTCTGTTTTTTTTCTTAACGATCCTAGGCAATAGTATAAATCATAAGTTAGTTATAGGAACATGTTCAAGCTCACATTAATATTGATTTATATCCTTAAAACATGTTTTAATTATATATTGTAGACTAGCTGACCCGACAGACGTCCTGTCTTAACTTTGAATATTGGATTCGAATTGTTCCGCTCAACTTTCTTTCATAAGTAATTTCTCCTGACAATAATAAACACAACAAAAAATAATTAGCGAAATCGTTCCATCCGTTCACGCGTGATGCGATGACGATGACCAAGGATATACAGATTTATTTATACTGACCGGGATAATATGAGTTTCATACGATACAGCTGAGCCCGCGACTTCGTCCGCGTGTAATTTTGATCCTGTCTTAGGGGATGTCGACGTCATAGTAGCTTTATGCATGCAAAGTCTCAGCCAGATCGATTTAAAATTGACAAAGTTTCATACAAACTTTCATCCCCTATTTTATCCCCTTGGGGGTAGAATTAATCAAAATCCTTTCTTAGCGGATGCCTACGTCATAACATCTACCTGCATGCCATATTTCAGCCCGATCCGTCCAGTGGTTTGGGCTGTGCGTTGATAGATCACTATGTCAGTCAGTCAGTCACCTTTGAGTTATATATATTTAGATGACTGAGAGAGCAGGAAGCTCAATCCCTCTTTTTCCACCTGCCCTATCCCACTCCCCTTAAGGTAGGCGATGTGCGAGCAATGCTTTTGGTATTGCAAGCTTCAATACTCAAACTCAAATATTTTTATTTCAAATAGGCCAGATTAACTGGCACATTTAAAAAGTCAAGAGCTAGGTGCATGTTTCAAAACAAAATCCTATGGAGAAGAACGTGCAAGAACTTCCATGGATACATTTTTTCTTTTCAATTTTTTTAAATTATGTTTGTGTTTACAGTTGGTATAATTAGAGGTGTGAGGACAATGTAGGTTAATGCATAAGGCATCACAAATAATAAAGTAATAGGCCCAGAATATTGCCATGTCATAAACTTATTTCGACTAGGCAGTTATGTTATATTAATGCATCAGTGCTTACATGGTGCTCACATTTTAACATTTTGTCATTATTGTTACAATATTGTTTTACTCTCTATAATTTGATTTGGTACCTACTCAGATTAAAGAATACGCAGATGACGCGCCTAGAACACAAAAGTGTGTCCACCAAAGCAAATACAAATTACAAAGCGAATACATTCTCGCGTCAGTACTGAACTTCGCGTCACAGCGCTTAGACGTCAAAGGTGGTTAGTTGTTTTATTTTGAAAATGCCGTCTTGCGTAATTAAAAAGTGTAAAAGTTGTTCACAAAAACAAAAAAAAAGCAGATGGCATATCTTTCCACAGGTAACTATTGTTTATTTTATAGTTTTGTAATTTATTTACCCACAATTTGATATCGCTCACTCGGAACACAAAATTTTGATAGTAATTGGTTGGTGTTGCCAATTTACATCGAAATAAGTTTCCTTGAATTAGGGAAATATGCATGGGGTGTAGAAAGATGATTAATTTATACATTTATATAGGGAAATAATATATGGGAATAACTTTTAATTTGTAATAAATATTTTAAATTAATAACATTTTTCAATTTAATGTACCTAATTATGCTTATAAAGACATCCAAAAATCTTGAATGTTATAATGTTGTTGAGTGATAATGCAGAGATCTTCAAATATCGATTTGCAGTAAAAATAAATACTAAGTTTATTTTATTTTATTAGCATTATTCTGTTCAAATACCTACTACTTAAGTACCTGAATTGCGAAAGACCATTTCCAATTTGTAACATTAGTACTACTGAGAACAATCGGAAAATTTATGGGAGTTCGTTCCCCAATATCTGGCAACTTACACGCACACAGATGTACGTGTCCCTACAGTGCCGCTCCTAGTTGTCACGCACACATTTAATGCTATGCGGCTTCACATCGTTTGTTTCGTTTGCTCCATCTGCGTTAATCTGAGGGTACCTACTTTTCATTTATAACATACATACATCCACACTCACAAACTTTCGCATTTATAATATTAGTAGGATAGGTCGTACCAAACATTATCCATAACCCTCCGTTGCGGGGACTCAGATATAACTGTAAGGGCTGATTGTCACAGAAGCGAGACTGAAAATCAGATAAATAAGAAATAAATATCGCCAGACGAACACACCAACTGTATGATCCCAAACTAAGCAACGCTTGTACTATGGGTACCGTACAATGGACTGGTGGCGATCCCAGTGACACCCAGACCAGGGCAAATTACGAAAAGGCCAATTCCGAAATTTACCCTGACGGGAATCGAACCCGCGACCACCCGGTGTAGTGAGCCTAGGCCTACGCTCGATCCACTGCGCCAAGCGGTCGTCAAGATCCATGAACTCTTCTAACAAAACCGACTAGTGCCCCGCGTAAAATAGATAACGAAGTACCTATGTATAATATAATATCATGAACGTGTGTTAGACCGGATTTGCTTTTGACATTTAAACTCTTCAACGCCGTCAAGACATTTAAAGTTAGCCAAAAAGAACAAACGAGATGCGGATGCTAAAATTAACCGTATTTTTAAGATGTTTGCAATACTTTCAAAAGACTCTGTTCGTTACATACTTCCGTTGTACCTAATACCTGCAAGCCAGGATGAGAGAATTCGATCCCGGCTCTTTTCTCTAATCCCGGGATTTCGGGATTATCGATAGATAAGTAATACCGGGATCCCGGGATAGTCCCGTGTTAATAAAATATATAATGAAATAATTTTAGCCCTTTTTGACGTCCTACTCCTGGGCACGGGCCTCCTCTCACTACGAGGGGGATTCAGGCCGTAATCCACCACGTTGGCCCAGTGCGGGTTGGCGGATTACACATGTCTTTCGAAAATTGGTTAGATTTTCTAAGACACGCAGGTTTCCTCACGATGTTTTCCTTCAACGTAAGCAAGTGATAATCATTATGATTCGCACATAGATTTCGAAATACCCAGAGGTGCGAGCCAGGGTTTGAACCCAAGACCTGGTGCCCGCAAGACGCGTGCTTAACCACTCGGCTATCACTGCTTTTCTGTCGGGGGTTAAAGAAGCAATTCAATTAGCTTCGTGCCAAACATCGCTAGTGCACCAATTAGCCGTCCGAGCACTTAAAAGAGCCGCCAAAAGAGTTAAACCGTTATTGAGCTGTAAGCAAAAATACGAAATGATACCCCCTTAAATTGTGAACACATTAAGTTTTTTTTGTTATACCAATTTGCTGTATATAACTGTGAATGATAGGAATATAATTAATAATTTTATCCCATAAAAAACAAAACTTGTAAAAAAACCAAGTCTCGCAACTCTGTTCTTCTACCGTAAAAAGTTGTGAGATCTATGTAATACCAAGTCAGTTACTATATAAAGTCCCCAATTAAGGGAGCTTCTGTCTTAAGTTATTTTAAGTAGGTAATTAGCTAACCTAACAATATCTTATAGTGACAATATCAATAATAAAAAACTTTTATGTTTTAAATAAAATAGATTTACTTGGCAATCGCACTAGTAAACTAGCCGTGATAGCCGATTGGTTAAGCACGCGTATTGCGGGCACCAGGTCCTGGAATTAAACCCCGGCTCGAACCTCTGGGTTTTTCAGAATCTATGTGCGAATCGTTATTTCTATATGATTATCACTTGCGTACGGTGAAGGAAAACATCGTGAGGAAACTTTAGACTTAAAAATCTAACCAATTTTCGAAAGACAAGTGAAATCCGTCAACCCGCACATGGCCAGTGTGGTGGATTACTGCCTGAATCCCCCTCGTAGTGAGGGGAGACCTGTACTTAGGGGAGGGACGTCAGAAGGGCTAAAGTTTTATAATTATTTATCATACATGTTAATCCAGGTATAAACTATGGTGTGTGTCAAATTTCATCCAAATTCGTTGAGCCGTTTTTGCGCGATTGAGTAACAAACTTTCACATTTTTAATATTAGTAGGATTAGGAATTCCGTTTAATGAATGGCTCAAAAGTGATGTCGAATTAAGCGTGAGTTAGATAATGGTAACGAAAAGATTTGTAGAGATTTTACTGACATCGTTCGGTATTGGTCGATTTCGATTGGTCACTGGCCTCGTGTGACCTAGAAGACTAGGTACCGACACTGTCAAAACCGTCAAAAACCAATATTTTTTTTCCGAAAACAATAGTCTAATGCAGTTCAAATTTAAGTTACTTTACTTTGGCGCGCTAAAGACATAACTTTTTAGTTTAAATTCAGTACGAGTTTGGCTGTATTCAAATAGAAAAATATCCATCGTACGAGTAAGCCACTTTGTCCTAAATCTTATGATTGCTTACTTTTGTTAGAATGCATCGTTTTGTTTTGTTCCGGCAGGTGGCGCGCGACCGCGGCTTCTTTTCTAGTTTGTACATAACAATTTGAGATCAGAATATTTTCGTGTTTAATACTTTTTGGAGCGTGCTTTTTCAATAGTTCGGATTTTGGTTCTCAAACATTTGTTTTTGTTCTAACGAAGTTAGAAAGAAAATAAAGAAACTAATATTGACGACCGCTTAGCGCAGTGATTTGAGCGTAGGCCGCTCGGGTCACTGCACCTGGTGGTTGCGGGTTCGATTCCCGTCTAGGTGTCACCGGGATCGCCCCCAGTCTATTGTACGGTACCCATAGTACAAGCGTTGCTTAGTTTTGGACCATACAGTTGGTGTGTTCTTTTGGCGATATTTATTTATTAAGTACCATGCGAGTAGAGGCTCTGGTAATTGCTTATAAAATAATCGGATATACAGAAAGAGCTCTCCTACAGTCAATTTCCCATAACAAGTGCCGCGGAAAAAAACGGAACTAAATACTACACAGTGTAATTTGTATTGACGACACGAGACGACAGCGCCGCGTGTATGAGTTTGTAAGTGAAATAGACAGTAACACCGGTATATTTAGTTAACAGGAGTCTCTAAACCAGTTCAATACTTACTTAAAACAAATAATAAATTAATAAATAATTTAGCCCTTTTGACGTCCCACTCCTGGGCACGGGCCTCCCCTCACTACGAGGGGGATTCGGGCCGTAATCCACCACGCTGGCCCAGTGAGGGTTGGCGGATTTCACATGGCTTTCGACCATTGGTTAGGTTTTCTAAGACATGCAGGTTTCCTCACGTTGTTTATTTTTCACCGTAAGCAAGTGATCAGTTAGAAATTATGATTCGCACATAGATTTCAAAAAGTCCAGAGGTGCGACCCGGGGTTCACGGCAAGACGGGTGCTTAACCAATGGGCTATCGCTGCTATAACTATAACTTTAAACAAATATTATCTTTCCAGTTTTGAATTTGAATTTGACTCCTCGTCACCCATCCGGTTATGGACCACGAGTCGGCACGTGTAAGAATATGAATCAAACAGTAATACCGCATTTATAAATATTTAAATGACGTGCAAAAAAATATTTTAATACAAAAACAGTTTATGACATAGACCACTTCCTTGCTTATGCTCGCTGTTTCGAAAATCAAAAATTATAATACATGCTGTATTAGATAATGATGATAACGTTTATCTAAATTTGATCATTTTTTTATTATTGCCAATTAATTTTTTATTTATGCATTTGCTTTACGAAGATTCACGGACAAGTCACGTCGAGAATGTACATCGTAATTTTTTTGTATTGTATTGTTCTTAATTGTTTGTCATTGCTATTTGTTACTTGACCGAAATAACTATTAACTTAGGCGTACCATATTTTTAAAGAAAGAAGAAGACACGCTAATTAGAAATCTTCAGCGAATAATAGTTACCTCACAGATATAGATTTAATCTGTGAGTTACCTACTGATATATGATTAAAACTAGCTGTGCCCGCGACTTCGTCCGCGTGGAATTTAATTGACAAAGTTTCATACAAACTTTCATCCCCTATTTTATCCCCTTGGGGGTAGAATTAATCAAAATCCTTTCTTAGCGGATGCCTACGTCATAACACCTACCTGCATGCCAAATTTCAGCCCGATCCGTCCTGTGGTTTGGGCTGTGCGTTGATAGATCAGTCAGTCACCTTTGAGTTTTATATATATAGATAGATAAATGGTTTATAAGAAAGTGACCAATAGGAATAAGTTCTTTAAAAAACCTAGGTAGTAAAGACATTATTAAATAACATTCAAATTATGAAATGGGTAATGGCGTTATATGATTAGGAAGAAAATTTAAAAAGGAAGAAATTGAATTTTGATGACGACCACTTGGCAGTGGTTCGGGCGTGTAGGCCGCTCAGCTCACTGCACATGGCGGTTGCGGGTTCGATTCCCGCCGGGGATTCGGAAATGGTATTTTCGTAATTTGCCCGGGTCTGGGTGTCACTGGGATCGCCCCCAGTCCATTGTACGGTACCCATAGTAAAAGGTTGCTTAGTTTGGGACCGTGCAGTTGGTCTGTCAGTCTGGCGATATTTATTTATTTATAAAAACCTGTTCTTGAATATTTTGGCTATTACTAGTTAAAGCACTTTGCAATATTTTGCAATGCCAATAGTTGTGTTCTATAAAGCTGCAATACGAAAGTTGTGACAAATATTCAAAGGCATCGTAACTCGGAAAATATGACGGTTCAAAGTCGAAGCGTTGATTTTGTTTAGGCCTACGGGGACACTTACAAATCGTTATTTTGACATGTTTCTTATATCTACAGCCGGATCGGAACGCGACCTCGACTGAGAAGATCCGGCAAGAAACCCAGCGGGCTTGTGTTTTTCACATTTTGTAATATTTTTTTTTTAATCGCCTTTGATTACTAATTACAAAGTAGTTGAAATAAAACTATTTTTCGGATTTTATCGCGTTTATTTAATTTATGTTCCCGACGTTTCGGCTGCTTTACAGCAGCCATGGTCACGGGGGGACTGAGGTGTTAGACGTCCTGATGTCATAGTTAGTAACTGGGTACCCTCATATTAAGTTGTTGTTTGCGGTCCGATCCACGCAGAAAGTGCTCACAGTGTCTCGAGGTCTTGCAATGGTACACTTGGTTTTGGATTTAATTATATTAATTACTGGATCCCAAGTTGCTACATAAATTAAATAAACGCGATAAAATCCGAAAAATAGTTTTATTTCAATGTGTAGTATTCGCGTAAATATAAGAAAACAATATACAAAGTAGTTGTTATGTATTTATAGTCTGTGCTAACTAGACATTTCCACGTCAGGTACTATACAGGGTGAAACATAATGGGTATACTTTTTTTTCATAACTTAACTTTGTAATTCTAAAACCATCAGCTTTGGAGGGAACTTGGAAAACAAGGTGTTATAGGAATACAGCTGTTGACCGATTTCACAAGTCTATAAAACCTTTAGTACTTCAACTGTCACACAAAGCCGATAGTTTGAGATTTACAAAGTTAAGTTGCAAAAAAAGTTGTATACCCTTTTTGTTTTACCTAGTATAATATGTACTTCAATTATTATTTCAAAATTTAGTAACAACTTGTATATAATACTAGGTTTGCCCGCGACTTCGTCCGCGTGGACGTGTCATTGTCTTTGGGACTGTTGTGTTTGTTATTCAACACCCATGAGGGTGAAACATTTACAATCTTTAAATGTCATATTTAAATATATCGAATCAACAGCCTAAAATATATCAAGGTTCTAAGCTCTAAAAATTTACGATACTTCCATACAACTTTTCATCCCCCCTTTCAACCCCTTACAACCTTTTTTCGCATTAAAACTTAGCCTATGTCCTTTCTCAGGCTCTAGACTATCTGTGTACCAATTTTAATTGAAATCGGATCAGTAATTTTGGCGTGAAAGCGCGACAGACAGGCAGTTACTTTCGCATTTATAATATTAAGTAAGGATTTTACACGTCTTACAGTTAAAAAAATTAACTACAAGATGCATCAGTTTTCTCATAAAAAAAAACTATTGATCAAAATCTTTTGTAAAAATTAAACCGTGAGAATCAAAAACAAGTTTACAGTTAGTGAGTCACGCCAACCCATCTACATTGCGACCTTGACACGTGTAACTTATCAGTTAAACATGCATTTATTCCAACGTTAATATTTCATGCATATTAATGTTTAATCTGTTGACATAATAACCAGTTAAGTCTGTTATTTCCTCATGGAGATATTATAACAGTTAATTGTCTAACCGCTGGCGATTTATAAGCTTAACAAAAAAGCAGCCCGCTCCCGCGTTCTGAGCCCGCGCTACATCCCGGACTCATATTTTTAAATTTTGTTTTTCTAAAATAAAAGTAGCCTAAGTTACTGCTTATAACATCAGCTATCTACCAGTGAAAGTCCCGTCAAAATCGGTCCAGCCGTTTCGGAGATTTCCCGGAACAAACACACAGACAGACAGCCTTTTTTTTTTCAAATCGCGTTTTTGCTATAGGTGTCGTTTGTACTTTCATATGCACTTAGTGAAAATGTGTTATTTTGATATTACAAACAGACACTCCAATTTTATTTATTTGTATAGATATCTAGTAAACGGCTGGACCGATTTTAATGTGGTTATGTTCGCTTAGTTCTTGATTGCGCGACGGATTTTGACATCACGTTAAAGGTACATAGAGCTATGCTGCAGCTCATATGCGAGTTAGCTCGCACGAGGACTACCTCGGGAGGTTGGTACTAACCAACCTCCCGCAGAAGGTCAGAATAAAGGAGCTATTGTAGCGGTGTTTCGTATGATGATTGAGAGAGAGGGAAGGCGAACCACTACCCGTGCGGTGACAACGTACGAGCAACGCCTTTGGTATTGCAGCAAGCATCTATAAGCCACTGTAACCGGCTAATATAAGCCGGGTCATACGCTTGTCTGAAGGCATTGTTTGTGAAAAAAAAATCTAAAGGTTCTATATTGACCATGGGACCCTAAAAATGGTCGTAAGCAGTAGTGATGTAACGAATGTTGGACTTTTCACATTCGCGAATGCGAATTTCGATAATTCGCGAATGTGAATGCTAATGCGAATATTCGTTACATCACTATTCAGTATGTATGTATTAATTATATTTCCTGTATCACACGTCAATCTGGTCATCAGGAGATTAACCTTGGTTCTTCACGAATACACGTTCTGCCCACCAGTTTAAGAGTTAGAACTTCCACGTACAGACCGAACGGATCCACGTGTAACATAATAATGTATAATAAAATGCATTTATTCTTGGCACGAAACTAGTTAGTTAATTCTGGCCGAATCAATTTGAATCTAGTTTCATTTTTTTTTTGTTGTTGCAAAGGTTTCCTAAATGCGATAGACGTGAATACTGTTCGCAACCAGTTATTTTAACATTCAAACGCTGTAACTTGTTTCTGTGGCATATTTTATGTACCTACGTAGTTATAATATAGTTGCGTTCATGCAAATTCTACGTCTGGGTGATGCGTGGCGCAGTGGTTCGAGCGTAGGCCGCTCGGCTCACTGCACATGGTGGTTGCAGGTTAGATTCCCGCCGGGGCAAAACTCGGACATGCCTTTTCGTAATGTGCCATAGTCTGGGTGTCACTGGGATCGGCCCCAGTCCATTGTACGGTACCCATAGCACAAGCGTTGCTTAGTTTGGGACCGTACAGTTGGTGTGTCAGTCTGGCGATATGATTATTATTATTATGTGAAATAGATTGTAACTAAATATTTTTGCAAATTTTTCCATTAGTCGAATAGAAAAATAATAATGACTAATCCAAATGGCGACCAAGACTATCACGTAAGAACACCGAACATTGGAAATTGATAATAATTTGTGTATACAGTATGTAAGGGGCATCGCTGAATCCATGGCACCAGTTTTCGTTAAAACTGGTGCCATGGATTCAACTCATGATTCTGGACCCCCATAATTGGAATTTGCCGTCGATATTATCATTAATTTATTGCAATTTTATGCTAAATTTTTGAGCTTTTTAAAATGGATACAAGAATGGGTTCATTATACACATATTATTATCTTAGCGTGATTTTACATCAATAAATCACTTATTATTAATGTTTGACATAAAAAGTGCAATGTAAATAAAAACGTTATGAGCGTTCGAATGTTTGTAAAATGATTTAATGTTATATTCAATTTTAAAATGTTGAAAGATAAAAGCACAATTTATGAAAGTATCGACGGGAAATTCCAACTCTGGGAGTCCAGGATCATGAGTTGAATCCATTATCAGTTTACGTTACGATGCCCCTGATACACCCTGTATATTGTGTACTAGCTTTGCCCGCGGTTCCGCCCGGGTGATACTTCGATATACTAAAAGTTGCCTAAGTTACTTCTTATAATAATTAGCTGTCTGCCAGTGAAAATCGATCTAACTTTTGCGAAGATTATCAGTCACATCGCACAGCAGACAAAAAATAGAAAAATTGTTTTTTTTTAATACCGTATATATTTCGAAAAAATCTGTTATTTGACATTAGAAACAGACACTTCAATTTTATTTATTTGTATCGTTTTGTGGAAAATTCTGTTGAAAAAACACAGGTTTGCACTTCCAAGCAAAAACGATGTTAAATATAAATTATACCTAAGTGAACCGTTTTATCTTGTTAATAAATTTAGAATAAATTATTAATATTGTATATTTTATTAATTTGTAATCTAAAATATTTCAATTTTTAAATCTAAATATAGACTACATACATTTAATATTATAAGAAATAGTTTTCTACCGGTTTCGCCAACGCCGTCATAGTTAAAGGTAAATGCTCCAAGGAGAGGCACCTCCTCACTACACGTGCCGTCTTCAGGAGTATTGCTTTTTGGATCTGACCCTTGATCCAGCTACCTGAGAGCGTCTCAAGATAATTGACGACAATCGGTACAATGATTGTACTGATTGTCTGTGTCAATATCCCATGTATGTCGACAACCTCTTGAACCAGATCAGGATACTTAAATTCTTTATCTATTTCAGCGTTCATGAGGCTCCTGTCTTGAGGGATGGTGACATCGATAATAATTGCATGACGCTCTTGGCGGTCCATCAACACAAAGTCAGGTCTATTAGCATGAATTGTCCAGTCAGTAATTATAGATTAATCCCATTACAATGTGGTATGGTGTCTTTTAGAACTGGTTTGTCACATACCTTTGGTACGGCACCTCAGACGCAGCAAGACGGTATTTCAGGGATATCCATGTGTGCTACTCTTAGTAATGATAATCGATATATCGTGACATGTCTAGTGTCGAATCCGACACTAAATTCCATCTTGTTTGCCATCGTATCGATTACTGAACGAACGATACAAAATTATCGTTATTTCCTTTCCTTCACCGTAAGCAAGTGATACTCATATAGACATTTTGAGTCGGATATGGTTTTCGAAAAACCCAGAGGTGTGAGCCGAGGTTTGAACCCAGGATCTGGTGCCCGCAAGACGCGCGCTCAACCAATCGCCTATCACTGCTCATCTGCTACTCTTTATTACACATCTATACAAACAAATAAAATTGGAGTGTCTGTTTGTAATATCAAAATAACACCTTTTCACTAAGTGCATATCAAAGTACATACGACACCAAAACGCGTTTTTTTTTTTTTTGTCTGTCTGTCTGTGTGTTTGTTCCGGGTAATCTCCGAAACGGCTGGACCGATTTTGACGGCAGATAGCTGATGTTAAAAGGAGTAATTTAGGCTAATTTTATTTTAGAAAAACTGAATTTAAAAAATGGGTCCTGTCGCGCGGGCTCAGAACGCGGGAGCGGGCTTTTTTGTTAAGTTAAATTCCACGCGGACGAAGTCGCGGGCTCAGCTAGTAAATCATAAATTGTTATGTTATAACTGTAAACAAAATGTATATTTTATTTATATATCCAGTATTTTTACGTGTGATATCGCAGTTTACTAACCACATATTTAGCAACACTTAGCAGGTCAACAGCCTCGATATGTCCACATTTTTTTGTTCTATATTCACTGTCGACCAAATTCATTGCGGGTTCCCGCAGACCAATGAGGCAAGACACCGGTGATGTCCACTGTAGAATGAGAATGAAATAGTCAAACGTTAGCAGGTCGTCGGGGAAGACGGTGAATATGGAACGTTTAGGTCCTCATTGTAACGAATCACAAGAGACTGTGACCAAAGAGAATAAAAACTGTGACTTCGAAAATAATATTTATTAAAACAATCTATATACAAATAAATAAAATTGAGTGTCTGTTTGTAATATCAAAATAACACCTTTTCACTAAATGCATATGAAAGTGCATAAGGCACCTATAGCGAAAATGCGATTTTAAAAAAAATTGTCTGTCTGTCTATCTGTCCGTATGTTTGTTCCGGGTAATCTCCGAAACGCCTGGACTGATTTTCACGGGACTTTCACTGGCAGATAGCTGATGTTATAAAGGGTAACTTAGGCTACTTTAATTTTAGAAAAACAATTAGGGTTCCGCGTAAAAAAGTATAAACACATGAAATCTAAAAGTATCTCCGAAACGGCTGGTCCGATTTTGACTGGATTTTCACTGGCAGATAGCTGATGTTATAAGCAGTAAATAAGGCACCTTATTTGAGAAAAACAAAATAAATAAATCAGAAATGCTGCCTGACATGCGGGTTCAAAACGGCCGAGCGGGCTTTTGCGAAAGTATGGATATAAAACATGAAACATCGACTCGCAAATGTTAAATTAAATTTTTGTTAAGTTAAATTCCACGCGGGCACAGCTAGTATTTTATTTAATTTTATTTTGTTTGGGGAGCTTACGGCTAAGTTTACAGAGTGAATAAGATTATATATAAGCAAATGCCAATTACAAGCTTCCACATATAGAAAAAATATGATTAAATATTTGATTGGCGAGATTTAGGATATTACATATTTCAATATTAAACAGTCATTTTCATTCAATTAATGCATGATTTATTAAATTTTCTAAGCCTATATGATTCACATATAATTTAAGTAAAAAAAAACTAGATTATTTAAATAATTCAACCCTGTTAATAAACTCATTTTGTTGCAAACTGCGCGGCAAAAAGCTGCTACAAAAAAAACTCGCCGATCAAATACTAATTCGGTATTTAAAAATAGAATTAACTGCGTTTATTTATATGGTATTTATAAATATTATTAACTCTATATGACAACTCTTTTAGAAGTCACTGTTTATATTCTCTTCGGTCACAGTCTCGTGTGATTCGTTACAGTGAGAGGTCCTAAACTTTCCATTTTCATATTTGGAACGCGACCGCGACGTTTGACAGGACGTAACTGAACTTTTTTATGTCCTTTTTTTTAATTCGTCGATTTTTTAAACATCGGATTATTCACGAAATCTTAGACTTTGTGACAGTCATTTTGGTGGATAAAAAATTATCCTCAAATTTTGGAAACAAATTGATAGATTGAAGTTTTTTTTTTACAAGTATTTTTTTTTTTAGCATTTTCAGTAGAAATAATGATTAATTCAGTGTTACTTAAAGCTGTACAGACCTATAAAATATTTTTGTAGTGCTCATACCTAGTGCCTTCGCAAGTCTTCGGCAGACCACCATCCTAGACACGAGCTGGTTGCCATTTTCTTCATGTTTTCAAGAATGGTAATCAATTCAAATTATTACTATTTTTTATAAAATCGAACCAGTTGTCCCTATAAATTTGAACCCTTAACATACTAATCTGGATTAGTTTTTTTATTTGGTGTGAAAAAGTGTTTTAATTTTGATATTCATCCAAACCTGTAAATATTAATTCGACCTTTAAAACACTTATATTTATTTTTAAGAAGGTACATTTATTGATAGCAGTGATAGCCGATTGGTTAAGCACGCGTCTTGCGGGCTTCCAGGTCTCATGTTCAAACCCCGGCTCGAACCTCTGGATTATTCGAAATCTATGTGCGAATCATAATTTCTATATGATTATCACTTGCTTACGGTGAAGGAAAACATCGTTAGGAAACCTGGATGTCTTAGAGATTTAACGAATTTTCGAAAGACATGTGAAATCCGCCCACCTGCACCGGGCCAGCGTGTTGGATTATGGCCTGAATCCCCCTCGTGTTGAGGGGAGGCCCGTGCCCAGGAGTAGGACGTCAAAAAAGGGATAAAATTATTATTACATTTATTGTCATAATAGAATACCTACATAATTCTTGGCAAAAAGTAACGGACTTCTAAAATAATTTAGAGTATATACGTATGTATTGTGTTTTAAGAAATTTAAGCTAATAAATAAAACAAAATTATTGTATTCTTTTTAACGAAACGAAAAAAAATAAACATTTGTAGCATTTTAATATGTGACATTAACAAAATACACTACTTTAAAATAAACTGGCCAAGAGCAAGTCGGGTTCGAATACTCAGGGTCCCGTACTGTAACGATAGTAATAGCGCATGGTTGGTCTTCAATTAAAATTTTATTTTTAAGTTTTCTAACGGTATTCGCTCAGACATAAAAAAATGTATTCCTTATAAAAGCATTTTAGTTTCGATAAGTTGAAGTCTCTCTGATAGACAGACGGTCAGACAGCGTTGGCATAAAAATCGTGTTCCGTTCAGCCCCAACGGTTACTGAACTCTAAAAACTACCTGATAAATTCCGCTGCCGTGAAGCGATGTCGTTAAAATTACAATCATTTTTTAAAATATTCTCGTGCGTCATTTGAAAAAAAAAACCAGTAAATATTACATTATGGAAAAAACCATAAACATAGTCTGTGGCGTCCGAGAACCGCACCTAGATTAAGGAATAAAAAAATGTATCAAGTATCAAAATACAAATGAGTTTGCTGGGTATAATAGGAATAGGCTCGCCCAATTTAAAAACCTTCGGCGAAACAAACCATAAATAAATAAATATCGCCTGACTGACACACTAACTGTATGGTCCCAAACTAAGCAAGGCTTGTACTATGGGTACCGTGTAATGGACTGGGGGCGATCCCAGTGACACCCAGACCTAGGTAAATAACGAAAGACCATTTTCGAAATTAGCCCCGGCGGGAATCGAACCCGCAACCACCGTGTGCAGTGAGCCGAGCGGGCTACGCTCGAACCACCGCGCCAAGCGGGCGTGAAATTTCAGTGTTGATTTCTACCCCTTCGGATTCTTGATCTACCTTTGTCTTTGTCACTGAAAAATGGAAGGACTATTATCTGAAGCAACTGGCTATAAAAAAAAGACTTAAAAAGACAAGCCCGCTGAGTTTCTTGCCGGATCTTCTCAGTCGAGGTCGCGTTCCGATCCGGTTGTAGATATAAGAAAAAAAAATGTAATATTGATAATTTGTAAGTGCCCCCGTAGGCCTAAACAAAATAAATGATTTGAATTTGAAGTTTGAGAGCAAAAAATACAGCTCACCAAATATCGCTTGATTAAAAATAAATATGAGTGACGTTTTCTGTCACTTCACTTCTGTTAATGTCAGTGTCACTGTCACTACAAATAAATTATCATTTGTGGCGTCATAGAGAGAGATTGCGAGATTGTTTTTTCTTCGGCCTAGTAAAACAATGTATAATAATAATATGAATCATTTATTTGCAGGGAATGTAGGTATTTTTATACTCAAGCTTAGTCTTAACAAACTCTGCTGTTATAAAATCATGGACTATGCGATGACAGCCATTTATTTTAAACTAGCTGTGCCCGCCACTTCATCCGCGTGGAATTTAATTGACGAAGTTTCATACAAACTTTCATCCCCTATTTTATCCTCTCGGGGGTAGAATTAATCAAAATCCTTTCTTAGCGGATGCCTACGTCATAATATCTACCTGCATGCCAAATTTCAGCCCGATCCGTCCAGTGGTTTGCGCTGTGCGTTGACAGATCACTATGTCAGTCACCTTTGAGTTATATATATACTAGCTGTGACCGCGACTTCGTCCGCGTGTAATATAACTAAACAAAAATTTCGGGATTATTCATCCCCTATTTTATCCCCTTGGGGGTAGAATTAATCAAAATCCTTTTTTAGCGGATGCCTACGTCGTAACATCTACCTGCGTGCCAAATTTCAGCCCGATCCGTCCAGTGGTTTGGGCTGTGCGTTGATAGATCACTATGTCAGTCAGTCAGTCAGTCACCTTTAAGTTATATATATATATAGATGTCTATTGATGCCCACAACTGGCTAGTGTCAATATCACCCATAGACCTAAAAAAAGTTACTTCATGTCATCCCACTGCAATGTGGCGCGTCCCTGGTGGTATAAATCCTGAGCTCCAAAGTATGAGGCAGCTGTCTGACGTAGATTATACCGTATGCTTGCGTTTACAGACAACCTAGCGACCGAATGCATACATACATTTATTAAAAACCTGTTTTCGCTGCTTCGTTATGGCACATTTTCGATTTTATATTACCTATTTTTTAAGTCTAACTATAGGCTGTCTAATAATGAAACTATCTTGAAACCGGTTCAGCCGTTTGATGGTGGTGCTCGACCATAAAAAATCAATAAAATCTTGATCTGGACCCCGAGATTTTAAAATAGATTGTGCCCATTATTTCTAGAAAATTCTTCAATGTACAGACTCAGCTCAGTACAGTTTCCAATTAGTACTTACTAGCTTTTTCCCCCGGCTTCATTAGCGTAGATTGATTTTTTTTTGTGGATGTCGACAACCTTCAACTAAAACTAGGATAGGTCCAGGTGACCCTATAAGTAAAAAAAAATACATCAAAATCGGTCAAGCCGTTAAGGAGGAAATGGATTACATGTTTGTTACATACAAATCCAATCCACGGGAATCCGGACCACGGTCCAGGCATTACCATTGACTATAATCTAATGTTTCTAATAACGGAATGATGAATTACCTATGCTTGGAATAAATCCCGGTTTTGTAACATCTGTAGTGTTAACGCAGCAGTGTTTATTAAAAAAAAAGTTTTTTTCTTTTGGTTTTTGCACAACACCATTTTTTTATTGTGTCAACTCTAGCGCCCTTCATTTTTTATGATGTACAAAAATATGTTAACATAATTTACTATTTTGATTAATAAGATTAGTTATTAATTTCCTGGCAGTAGCCTCTACAATGTCATTACTGAATGAAAGCATAACAATAATATCTATTGATTTAGTTATTTCAGATAGTGCCTGGACCGCTTTAGTCATTAATACTTTTAAAATATAAGTTGTGCATGAGATGCAACACAAAATGATATTTTAAAAGTTCCCAGATTTCAAACATCATATAAATATAGATCCGTTTTGCATAACGAGCTATGTTATTCGTAAATTTATAGACAGTGTGCGGTTTATTATACAATTAATTTTAGTAAATACTTAATATTAATATGACTTGCACAATTTTGAAAATTGAAGTTGCACACTATCATATGAGCTGCACAATAATATAAATAATAATTGCACACTTGTTCTCATTAAGCTAGTTGGAGCAACACGTGAACACTAACCCTATACTGAAGCTTTTAAGCCATTTTCATATATACGGTAAAAAGCTTTTATAGTTAGAGGTCAAATGCTTTGGAACTAACACGAAATAACAGGCTGTTCCGATTCCATAGCCTGTTTAGTGCAATATCAATAATTGGCTATTTAATGGGGCCTATTAAATACGATGGTATCAAATATTACTTTGATATTATTATAACTTATTCCAAATGAAAGTAGTTTATGTATACCTTTTAATGTTCTTGGACATAACTTGTTTCTGGCGACCAATTGTGGTCATTTTGGGTATAAATAAAGTTCTATAGTGATACGGCTGCTTTCGATAATTAATCCATGCATTGTGAAGTGGGCTTGACAAAAAAAAAACTAATAAATCCTTCAAAAAATACTTTCAATCAATGTCAAATTTTATATGTTTAAGAAATGATAGTTCCGCTTATCAATTTATGGTGCTTTATGCTATCGACATAGTACTAAGGAGTGGGTTAGGTAGGTACGTAAGTGTTCAGAAAATATCACAAAATAAATATAATATATTAAAGATAATAATGATTTATGTTATAGTATAGGCCGGTTTAAATATGTATACAAGTTTTTTTTTCATTCAATAGATCGTTACCCATGGTTTTAAATGACCTTACCTACCTATTAGTTTTGATCTGTTTAATGGATGTCATAAACATTCTTAACTGGTTTTATCCATACCATATTTAGTTATATGTTTAAATTCTAAGATTTGACGTTATTACTGTTAACTAATCTATCGTTATGTTATAATTTATTGGGTTGGGTACATTCGGCGAATCAAATGTTGGACTTAGTTACACAGCCTATAAAAGTAAATGAGCGGCAGAGTGGTTGATTGGTACAATCAATAACAGGTATTTTCAAGAATAGTTGACAAATTGAGTGGTGTACAAATATTACTTCTTTATTTAATATAAAAAGAGTGTAGTAAAAACTAGGGACGCCCGAAAGAAATGCTTAGTTCCTACGCTTTATAATATAAAGCGTAGGAACTAAGCGTTAGAAACCACTCTGCCACTCTGTACACCTATATAGATATATGTCATGTAACGCTACTGACGCTTAGCACAGATAGTGGGCGCGCGGAGAGCGCCCCGAAAGTCCGTATAGAAGCTTCGCTCCAATAACTCGAAATAAACATAGTAACCTCCTCCTTTTTGGAAGTCGGTTAAAAACGGAATTATGCGATAGGGGGGCCCCCGTCAGGAACAAAGCATTTCCATATTTTTTTTCACAGTTGACGTTACAAAATTACCTATAATGCTTTTTAAGCGTCACCCTTTCGGCTAGTTGACTCCGGAATCCGCGTAAAGGAACTCCATTCCAAAGAATATAATCATCAAAAATCGGAAACTAGTTCTTGTGAATTCAATATTTTCTATTTCTTCGGCGCCATGACTGACTACTATTTCTTTCGTTATATAGCTAAAGCATTGATGTATCAATCGACTTGCTTATAATTTATGTTTATCATTCTATTTCCCAAGCTGCGTGTCCATTCTAATGGACGGAAGTGTGACCGTATTTAGCCAATAATTTCTAATTAATAGTAATGTTTACTTACAGCTACTATTATTAAACTAACTAAAGATTAAGGCTTCTTAAACACTAAATAAATTAATATCGCTAGTCAAACCCACAAACTGTATTCTCCCACGCCAGACTGAACAACGTCGTACTGTGGGTTCCGTACAATCGTCTGGGAGCGATAAATATTGAGACAGTAATATAAAAAATAAATATGTACCGATCTTATGGTTCCAAACCAAATTGAGCTATGGTTGACTCATGGGTGCCATACAATAGCCTGGGAGTGTTCCCAGTAACAACTATTGGTGAAATGAAATAACGTAAAGTCGAATTTCATGACAGTACACGCTAGTAATTAAATGAAATTATTGAACAAATGATTGTGCAAATTTCATTTTCAATATAATTATCATTTGCTTACAATTGACGAAAATATAGTAAGGAAAAAGTTCAAAAGACATGTGAAATATACCAATCCGCACTGGGCCAGCGTGGATGATTATGGCTTGAATACCCCTCGTATTGTATTGACCTGTACCCAGGAGTTGAACTTTAAAATGGCTTATTATTATTATTTGTGTATTGAATATATTAATGCTAAGAATATAATAATATTCTGTACATAAAATATGTAAAGTAGCTCAATATGACAATGTCTTAATTAAAATATTTAGCTATTTTTTAGCATTGACCAATGATTATCTAAACAGGCACGTGTAATAAGGTTAATGGTTACTGGTTAGCCGTAATTTAACACGTCATGTAGATAAATCATACCTTAAATAGAACTAGAACAAATCGTGTTGGTTCACACAAGAATTTTAACTTCATTTTGCAGTTTACAAACTAAATTTTATTTACCTTTAAAAATTTTTTTTTCATTTTCATTGTTTAAATTATCATTTTTATAATTAACCTATACATGACGACATATTCAGATAACTGGGGCTTAGACCGGCCCCCAGCCACGACCGGCTTCCCGTGTAGCATGGACTGCCCATGTGCGGTAATAAGAAAGCTCTAACTGAAAAGTGATTGATCCTAATTATAAGATTTAAACTCAATTTTTTTTTGTTCATATAAGCCCACAAACCATTTATGAATAGTCAGAATCTACCGTCGGTTCGGAATGCTGCTTCCACTGAGAAGATCCGGCAAGAAACGCAATGGTTACTCTTTTCAATGAATAAAAGATGGTGTACATTCTCAGGAACAGCAGTTTGAACAGTAGCTTAATCCGGTATTACTAAATCGATGTTCAGTGTAAGAGCGGTCTTGGAAATGTCGTTCTTATGTCATTCCAGGACATTATTGACATGACAAATTCAATGTTCACATGACAAACGCGTCCAGTTCAGCATAGCTGAAATGTACTGTATAAGCTAAAACAAATTAATTATTTTATGTTAGCTATAAATAATTTATAAGTTCTGAGACAGGTTTAAACTGTTGACGTCAAAGCCGCTATCGACCAATAAATATTTAAACTAACGTGTCACTTTATTGAACTTAATATAAAATGCAGTATTTTATGAGATCGTTTAAATGCGTATGCTGATTTATTTATAAACGTTTATTTTTATAATTTATTTGAACTTATCACACATAATAGTTATAAAACACACACTGATTGCGTTAGTCTGGTGATTTGGGGCTCGATTTCCGTCTTGGTTAGTGTCGAAAACGGCTTTTCGTATATTACTCTGTCACTATTGGCCCATGCCAATATTTTGGGGTTCCGCACCTCAAAAGAACCCTTATAGGATCACTTTGTTGTCGGTCTGTCTGTCTGCTTGTCTATCTGTCTGGCAAAAGCTTTTTTTCTGGTTGTTTTATGTAATATAATGGTTATACAATTCGTGCTTAGTTTAGTTTATACAATTGGTGCATCTAAAAACGGCTCAACCAATTTTTATGAAACAGCCATCTCAGGAATAACAGGTTTTAAACAAAAACTGTGTTGAAATCGGTCCATTCGTTTGAGTGCTACGATGGCACAAACATAGAAAGGAGAGTCAGTTACAACGAACTCTCTTTTTAAAATTCAATTTAAATCATATAAGTATCATCTCTTTCGGTTCCAGAGTGATATGTCAACGCGCAGCGCGAGCTCATCGTTCCGCGCGCGTCGCGGCCACAAGGAGCGATCCAAGAACTTCACCGAGCTGGAGAAGCGCACAGTGCTGGAGCTGATCGCACGCAACAGGGACGTGCTGCGGCAGGGGCGCTCCAACAACGCAACCAACAGGAGCAAGCAGGTGAGTCGCACAAAACACCATGAGTTGCACAAAACATCGGGAGTTGCACAATGTGATATGTTTTTTATTATTATTACTAGTTCCGTTAGCTCCTCTAGCTAAGTTAAATATTTATAATATCGTGCATAGGTACTTAAAAATTAAAGTAACGTAGCTAAAAGCAAAATAGAAAATAATAAAAATAAAATTGATACCTAATATATAATATATGCAAAATTGCTTCCACATTGACGTCAATGATTGGTGAAAGGTAAATTATTGTACTAGAAATGAGCTTACGTTAATAGTTTAATGGCCCGGACGGGGAGCGAACCTGGGTCCCCGGCTACAAGAGAGGCTATTGACGCTTCAAATTATTATTGCGCAACTATTGAGTTGCACAAATTAATTATGAATGAAACGCTACACAAAGGTCCCAGAACGCTGCTGGAGACTTTTATGGCAAAATTAAGTTCATCTCTATAATTAGTTTACCGTTCCAGTATTCGGTGATAAGATATAATATTACAGTACTTATAATAAAAATTGCCCCTTAGACTACCCACTCCTGGGCACGGGCCTCCCCTCACTACGAGGGGGATACCAGCCGTAATCCACCACGCTGGCCCAGTGCGAGTTCGCTATTTTCACATGTCTTTTGCAAATTGGTTAGATTTTCTAAGACATGCAGGTTTCATCACGATGTTTTCCTTCACCGTAAACAAGTGATAATCATATAGAAATTATGATTCGCACATAGATTTAGAAAAATCCAGACTTCCGAGCCGGGGTTTGAACCCGAGACCTGGTAGCCTGCAAGACACGTGCTTAACCAATCGGCTATCACTGAATTAAAATAATACTAGCGACCCGCCCCGGCTTCGCACGGGTATTTTTTATCATTGTTTCTCTACTATATTATGCATGTATTATACATATACAGCTTCCTCTTGAATTTTTCTATGTATTAAAAAAATCCGCATCAAAATCCGTTGTGTAGTTTAGATCTAAGCATACATAGGGACAGACAGACAGCGGGAAGCGACTTAGTTTTATACTATGTAGTAATACATAATTAGTATAGATTTAAAATATTCAATTCGTCAAACAAGATGACCTTGCCAAACTAATCAGTTCATCATTTCACACGTCACCAGCTACAGTTAAATGTTCGTTACGTAACCACTATCGATAGAATACAGTTAATAAAATCACGATTTTGAACTGGTTAGGTTATAAACAGCTGTAATGGTTCAGGGGTGCTCTTAGCAACGATGATCGATATCGTGATATTCGTATTGCCGAAACCTACTCTAAATTCATTTTTTTTTGGCGTCGTATATCGTCTGAACGACCGCTAATTTTGTATTGTTCGCTCAGCAATTGATACAACGAATACTACACATTGAAATAAAACTATTTTTTTATGTTTTTTATATAAGCAGTGATAGCCGATTGGTTAAGCACGCGTCTTGCGGGCTACCAGGTCTCGGGTTCAAACCCCGGCTCGAACCTCTGGATTTTTCGAAATCTATGTGCGAATCATAATTTCTATATGATTATCACTTGCTTACGGTGAAGGAAAACATCGTGAGGAAACCTGCATGTCTTAGAAGATTTAACCAATTTTCGAAAGACATGTGAAATCCGCCAACCCGCACTGGGCCAGCGTGGTGGATTATGGCCTGAATCCCCCTCGTGTTGAGGGGAGGCCCGTGCCCAGGAGTGGGACGTCAAAAGGGCTAAAATTATTATATTATATATAAGGGGGACCCAGTTACTAACTATGACATCAGGACGTCTAACACCTCAGTCCCCCCGTGACCATGGCTGCTGTAAAGCAGCCGAAAGTCGGGAACATAAAGTTAATAAACGCGATAAAGTCCGAAAAATAGTTTTATTTCAATTGATACGACGGCAAAAAATATGGAATTTGAAGTAGGATTTGAAATGAAATGAAATGAAATGAAATGAAAAATATTTATTCAGTACAGGGAACACATAAGGAAATATCAGCACATAATTATAAAAAAGATTTGACAAGACGATTGTCACAATATATCGATTATCATTGCTAAGAGTAGCACCCCTGTTGTTCAATTCAAATTCAAATCGTTTATTTTGTTTAGGCCTACGGGGGCACTTACAAATTGTCAATTTTACATTTTTTTTTTGTTATATCTACAACCGGATCGGAACGCGACCTCGACTGAGAAGATCCGGCAAGAAACTCAGCGGGCTTGTCTTTTTATATGTCATTTTTTTTTTTTAATCGCCAGTTGCTTATATTCAATAATTACAAAGGGTAGTAGATATTAACATAAATATTATAATAGCTGTTGAACGGATGGTTCGGAACTCAAGGTCAGAGGGAGAGCACGAGAGGGTGTTAGAGCTTCGACACTCTCACTCGTGTGAAACGCAGCTATAATAGCGTTACTTTACGCCGGCCTTCTGTGAGAGGGTGGGTCTACCACATTTATAAAAAAAAGAAAAAAACTCCCGATTGGACGTCTTTTTAAAATACAAAAGAGCTGATAATTTTCAAACGGCTGAACCGATTTTCATGAAACATAGCTAAGAATACTCCTGATCAGAATACCTTTCTAACAAAAAAAACTAAATTTAAATCGGTTCATCCGCTTGGGCGCTACGATGCCACGGACAGACACGCAGATACACATGTTAAACTTATAACACCCCTCTTTTTTCGTCAGGGTTTAAAAATGGCGGTCAATAACACAAACACTGGTTTAATATGAAGCTTCCACGAGGCATATAATTGTGTGTTGTCAGCAAAACAATTGAACGTATTTTTGCACAATGAATTCAACTCACATGCACTGCTGTAGGCCAAAACCAACCTTGTGTTAGTGGTTCTGGGTTGGTTTTAGATTGCAGAAGTTTGTGTGGCTTGGTTCCATTTTGCAAAAATACGTCCAACTGTAGTAACTAAAGTGTTCAGTTTCTGGCCATTCAGCTTTTACTGGCCGGGTGTCGGGTGCGCGTGCGACATTGCATTAACTAGCCATATCATGTGGATTCACTCGATTGCTATCATTTATTATTTTAATTACTTAGATATATTATTGTTTTGGTATGAAACATCTATTAGCGCACTTAGGGCCTATGCACACAACCACAGATGTAGATTTACATAGATAACGCAAATGCATGTACTTCGCGTGTACGAAACCCCGACCAAGCGTCAAGGTTGGTCGCCGACAACTTACAGTCCGCGCGACTACAGATATAAAAAATATGAGTATGAGCGTGATAATCACTGGAGAGAATGGTAGCGGGCGGAGGGGCATCGGCGGCATCGGTGTCTTTGAATCGGTTTGGGTTTCCCGTCACTAATGACGTCACAGGAGGTGTTAAAAAATCGGCACGCTCGGTTTCAATACAAATCGTGATACTTGCGTTATCTATGTAAATCTATATCTGTGCACACAACGTCTATTAAACGCGCCGTCGACGCGCGTTTGTAGCTATACGGACTCTATACGCACGCGATTCAGACGACTTTAGACTGTAGACTTTCGTAGGATTAAAGCGCGCTATCGACGGCGCGTTTGAATAAACGTGGTGTGCACAGGCCCTTTGGCAGTAAAATCTACTATTTTGCCGTCACGGCAAATGGCATGACGCTCTGTCATGCCGTCACGCCCTTTCTACGTCATCGCTCTCGACTCCCCTGTGTGTGCGCATACTGTATAATACGCATGTTTCACATCCCGATACGGACGTTTTCTTCATAAGCGTCAATAACCCAGTGGTTAGAGGGGCCGTCCTCGTACCTGAGAGGTCCCGGTTCCGATCCCCATTCTGGCCATTAAACTATTGACGTGAGCCCACTCCTAGCACAAGCATTGGCTTGGTTGAAGGGGCTGAAGGGAATACTAGTAATGTGATAAACATTCATTGGTAGTAATCTTATTAATTATTATTCAGCCCGTATCTTCGCTAACGTAGACTTTATTTTTTGTATGTCGATAACAGCGCCATCTATTGCCTCCAAATATAGCTAAGAGCCTTCCAGGTGACACCTGTAAGTGCAAAAAAACATCAAAATCGATCAAGCCGTTTAGTAGTAGGAGAGTTACGAACATTCGCACACCGGAATTATTAACATCAGTGCTACTCAAACTTAAAAAAATGTACTGCTATCCTTATCGTGCTTGAAACGTGAGAGCGAGATGGATATATATTTAGACGTGTCCAATTTAGTTTCGCCGTGATGATTCGACGACAACGCAATTGTCTTTGTAAGCAGTTTTTCTTTTAAATACACATGCAACATTTTATGTGTAATTCGCTCAGTTTATTAAGTTTATGTTATTTCACGTGGCAGTATAATATTTGGAAAATTGTGTTATGGATCCTCAAAGCCAACTGTATAATTATGTAAGTCTGTATAATGTACTATTATACCAACTCGATAGATCATTATTAATAAATATCGCCAGACTGACACACTAAATGTGTGGTCCAAAACTAAGCAACGCTTGTACTATGGGTACCGTACAATGGACCGGGGGCGTTCCCAGTGACACCCAGACCAAAGCAAATAACGAAAAGGCCATTTCCATAATTATTGCCGACGGGAATCGAACCGCAACCACCATGTGCAGTGAGCCGAGCGGCCTACGCTCGAACCACTGCGCCAAGCGGTCGTCACCTGCGCCCTATCACCAATCTATACAAATAAATAAAATTGGTGTGTCTGTTTGTAATATCAAAATAACACCTTTTCACTAAATGCATATGAAAGTACATACGACACCTATAGCAAAAACGCGATTTAATTTTTTTTGTCTGTCTGTATGTTTGTTTATTCCGGTTAATCTCCGGAACGGCTGGACCGATTTTGACGGGACTTTCACTGGCAGATAGCTGATGTTATAAGGAGTAACTTCAGCTACTTTAATTTTAGAAAATCAATTAGGGTTCCGGGTAAAAAAATAAAAACACATGAAATCAAAGAGTATCTCCGAAACGGCTGGACCGATTTTGACGGGACTTTCACTGGTATATAGCTGATGTTATAAGCAGTAACTTAGGTTACTTTTATATTAGAATAACAAAAAAATGGGTTCTGTCGCGCGGGCTCAGAACGCGGGAGCGGGATTTTTTATTAAGTTAAATTCCATAAGTATTATTATCATATTGGTGATAGGGTGGAGGTTCAGACCTGTGGTTCAAACTGTAATAAGTAGGTTGTCATCCCGTCCGGCAGCTGGTGTGGTCGACGATATGCGAGGAGGTGAACAAGCGGTGCGCGGGCGACCGGCCGCGCACTCCCGCGCAGGTCAAGATGTGGTACGAGAACTACAAGAAGAAATGCAAGATGCGCGCGCACGACACGCAGGTACTACCACAGATATAGATTTACATAGATAACGCAAATGCATGCACTTCGCGTGTACGAAACCCCGACCAAGCGTCAAGTTTGGTCGCCGCTAACTTACGGTCCGCGCGACTACAGACATAAAGAATATGAGTATGAGCGAGATAATCACTCGAGATAATCGTAGCGGGCGGAGGGCATCGGGGCGGCATCGGTGTCTTTGGATCGGTTTGGATTTCCCGTCACTAATGACGTCACAGGAGGTGTTAAAAATTCGGCACGCTTGGTTTCAATACTTTAGGTTTCTTAAAAACAATTGTCTGTCTGTTTGTACCGGCTAATCTCCGTAACAGCTGGACAGATTTTGACGGGTCTTTCACTGGCAGATAGCTGGTGTTATGAGGAGTAATTTAGGCTACCTACTTTTATTTTATCAAAGTACCCCGCGGGAGGAGCCGCGGGCGTTATAATTATATTATAAGTAATAAGTGGTTCGAGGGCAGGCCGTTTGGCTCACTGCACATGGTGGTTGCGGGCTCGATTCCCGCCGGGACAAATTTCTGAAATAACCTTTTCGTAATTAGCTCCAGTCTGGGTGTCGCCGAGATCGTCCCTAGTCCATTGCACGGTACCCATAGTACAAGCGTTGCTTAGTTTGGGACCGTACAGTTGGTGTGTTCGTCTGGCGATATTGTATTTATTCTTTCTTGTTCCAGCAAACCCAGCCGGACACACCAGGGCTGCTAGACGGCATGCTCTGGCAGAACATACACCCTCTAGATGTTAAAGGTAAGGGACAACCCTAGCTTGACGGGGGTAGTACACCTTCTCACATAAGATTGGTGTAAAGTAAATATTACAGCTCCGTTTCGTGAGATGAGTGAGAGAGCCGGAATATCCCCCCTCCCGCCATTTACTTCTTCTCCCTCGATCTCACTCCGCGAAAAGTCGAAAAGTTTTACTTACTTACATATACACGTAGGTACTCATCGTTGCAAAGTATTGATCTGTGGGCAACGGGGCTGATTACACTTAAAGTAAGATGTACCTGTAATCCAACTAGTAATAAGTAAGTGTAATTGTTTGTTGCTCCAAATAAATTAAAAAAAAAAGTCGGAATCGTGCGACTAATACTACGGTAACTGCTTAACGACATGCGATTCGTGTGCTCGTGTACCGACTTTGTTATAATATAAGAAAATATTTTTTATAATCTTGGTATGTCTAATAAGTATAATCTTGGTATGTCAAATAAATGTTGTTGTCTATGTTTGTTAGACGAGGACGGTGATCCGACGACCAGCGCGGACGGCGCCCACAGCGTTAAGGATGACGACTGCGTGCCGGTCAACGTAAGTGTACTATACTTGACACTTTACACTTGGAGGCTGTCACTTTACACTTAAAGGTCGTTACTTGACACTTGAAAGACGTTACAATGATACTCGAATGTTGTTACATGACACTCGAATGTTGTTACTTGACACTTGAAGGTAGTCAATTTACACTTAAAATATTTAACACCAGAATGAAGAGATTTGGTTTTCCAAAATGGCCGCTTATTTGGGTTGTTTCTTTTTTTCGATATCATTTCTTGTTAAAATGTGGCCCAAGTTTTTTTCTTGGTAGGAGGTATTAACGATAGCGCCATGTAATTTATCATGCATTATTAAAATAAACATCTTATTTAGTGTTAATTCTTATTTATTGATTTTGTATTGTTCGAATCTGTGTTATATATTTATGTAACGTAAACTCACTTTACACTCTTAGGCCGACATCGAACATTTCGCTTTACACTCAAAGGTCGAATACTTGAACGTCGACACTTGACATTACAGGGTCGACCGACGCTTGACACTCAAAGGTCGAACACTTGAACGTCGACACTTGACATTACAGGGTCGACCGACGATTGGCACTCAAAGGTCGAACACTTAAACGTCGACACTTAACATTACAGGGTCGACCTCCGTTGAACACTCAAAGGTCGAACACTTGAACGTCGACACTTAGTATTAAAGGGTCGAGACACTCAAAGGTCGAACACTTGAACGTCGACACTTGACATTACAGGGTCGACCTCCGTTTAACACTCAAAGGTCGAACACTTGAACGTCGACACTTAACATTACAGGGTCGAACTCCGTTTAACACTCAAAGGCCGAACACTTGAACGTCGACACTTAGTATTAAAGGGTCGAGACACTCAAAGGTCGAACACTTGAACGTCGACACTTGACATTTCATCGTCGAAACGTCACAATACAGCCCCCGTTGACATTTCCAGATGTCGAACGGCCGACTATCAAGCACGAACGAAAGCGACGACACGATGCCGAACGTACTCGAGCCCCAAGTGCAGATCATCCCCCAGTCCCCCCCGGCCCCCTCCCCGCCGCATAAGCTCCCCGCCACCCCCCTCCCGATACCAAACATACCGATACTCACGAACCCTCTGCAGGCAATAGAACAGGCGAGAATACAGCAGAACTTCTTGCAAAAGTTGAACGAATTGTCCAATACGCCGCTGAATTTGAGCAATTTGGACGATATTAAACGGTGAGTTTGTTGGATTTACTATTTGACATTTTAATTTTTTTATTTTATTTAAAGATTCATCATCATCTGCCTTACCTTTCCCCTTTGTCTGTGGTCGGCGCAGTATGTCTTTTCCTTCCATTCATCGCGCTTTCCCGTCATACTCACATCCACTCCAACCTCGTTCATATCACTCTTGATACAATCCATCCATCTTCTCTTGGGCCTTCCTCTTGCACTGTATCCATCCACATTCATAAACATCACTCTTTTAGTGACATGCTTCTCATCCCTTCTCATCAGGTGTCCAAACCATTCTAACCTCCTACCTCTTACTTTATCTGTTATTGGCGCTACCCTGACACTACCCCTTATACTAGGTGAAACAAAAAGGGTATACCATTTTTTTAGCAACTTTACTTTGTAAATCTAAAACTATCGGCTTTGTGGGACAGTTGAAGTGCTAAAGGTTTTGTAAACTTGTGAGATCTGTCAACAGCTGTATCCCTGTAACACCTTTTGTTTTTCAAGTTTCCTCCAAAGCTGATAGTTTTAGAATTAAAAAGTTAAGTTTTGAATAGAATAGAATGTATTTATTTGTGAACATAGGTTTGTGAATACAGTTCTTAGTTGATTAGAAAGTGCGCTATGTTTTGCCATATGGCGTACAAATATATGAATAAAGTTAATTAATAAATCATGCATTGGGATGTAAATTATCATAAAAATATAAAATGTCAAATTCTAATATTATATTATATAAACGTATCATTTAAAAACTCGTCAACTTTGTAATAACATTTTTCAATCAATATTTTTTTCAGACTATTCTTAAATGTTAGTAATGGCATTGTCTTAATTCTATCAGGAATCTTATTATAAATTTGTGGTGCAGCACCAAATAAACTTTTCTTCATAAGTGCAGTTCGACATTTGGTTTGGGACAATTGATTTATATTTGAAAAACAAAAGTGTGTATACCCTTTCTGTTTCAACCTGTATACACATTCTTCACCTTATCCATTCGCGTCACCTAAATTACGACAAAATTCAAAATGTTTCTGATTATCGAGGGCCAACAAAGCGTCAATAGCCTAGTGGTTAGAGGGGCTGCCTTCGTAGCCGAGAGGTTCCGGGTTCGATCCCCATCCTGGCCATTTAAACATTGACGTGGGCCCGCTACTAACACAAGCATTGACCGTTTGGCGCAGTGGTTCGAGCGCAGGCCGCTCGGCTCACTGCACATGATGGTTGCGGGTTCGATTCCCGCTGGGGCAAATTTCGGAAATGGCATTTCGTAATTTGTCCAGGTCTGGCTTTCACTGGGATCGCCCCCAGTCCATTGTACGGTACCCATAGTACAAGCGTTGCTTAGTTTGGGACCATACAGTTGATGTATTCGTCTGGCGATATTTATTTAATTCCCTAGCGATCTAAAATTAATGATTTCAAAATATAAAAAACAAGCCCGCTGCGTTTAACATGTCATAACTCTCAATTGAAAACTAAATAAACCCCCGATGCGTCGACTTTTTAATCTACAAAAGAGCTGATATTTTTCAAACGGCTGAACCTGTTTTCATGAAACATAGCTAAGAACACTCTCGATCAGAATACCTTTCTAACAAAATAACAACATTGAAATCAGTTCATCCGCTTGAGCGCTACGATGCCACAGACAGACACACATGTTAAACTTATAACACACCTCTTTATTCACCAGCGGTTAAAAACGATTTTTTTAAATTGCCTAAGTACGCCCAAACTAAGCTTTAACGTTGACTTTGTTCTTCAATCAACTGGCATTTATTACAACAGAAAAAACGGTCACGAAAGGCATCCAGACAGGATGGAAGATCAGATCAGGCACGACAGCGGCGCCGCCACCGAGGAGGAGCGGCTGTACTTCACAGCCAAGAGGCAGCACGCCATCTGGGAGCACGAGGCCAAGATGAAGATCCTCAACATGGAGCTGCGGCAGAAGGAGGAGATCTTCTCGCTGCAGAAGCAACTCTTCCTCATCGAGTTAAGGTTGAAAATGGATTTCCTGGAGAAAGCGAGCGCCAAATGATATGGTGAGTTGGTTTTTTTGTGCGCTATGTACTATACCGTCACTATGGTAGGTCCTAACGCGAAATCTTGTACATGGCACCCATTTATGTACTACTAGCTGTGCCCGCGACATTGTCCGCGTGTAATTTAACTTAACAAAAATTTCGGGATTATTCATCCCCTATTTTATCCCCTTGGGGGTAGAATTAATCAAAATCTTTTGTTAGCGGATGCCTACGTCATAACATCTACCTGCATGCCAAATTTCAGCCCGATCCGTCCAGTGGTTTGGGCTGTGCGTTGATATATTACTATGTCAGTCAGTCAGACCTTTGAGTTATATATATTTAGATTTTTAAAGTGAACATAATTATATTCCGATTAAATTTTCATTTCAAAGGCTCCTACACACTACATTAATATCTACTATTCTTTGTATTCATTAATTATATAAGCTACTGGCGAATTAAAAAAAATATAATTTAAAAAAGTAAAAAGACAAGCCCGCCGAGTTTCTTGCCGGATCTCAGTCGAGGTCGCGTTCCGATCCGGTTTTAGATATAAGAAAAATATATAAAATTGTCAATTCGTAAGTGCCCCCGTAGGCCTAAACAAAAATAAAACGCTTTGACTTCGTACCGGCTTTATGCCGGCGGCGGTCATCAAACCCAGCGGCAAGTCTGTAAGGGGTCTTCAATTAATTATAAAGTGATGTTTTATTAGAAACTTCATTATATAATTATAACTCTATGGCAACTTCATAATTTCCTTTTTTTCCCACCAGAGGACGCTCCATACCAGAGTCCAGAGAGAACAGGAATAAAAGCAGAGAGCAAAGAGTATGTGATAACTTTTTAAAATCAACGAGAGGGTTTACCGCCGCAGTGTGTATCTAGTTTTTTAAAAAGTGCCATCTATCGTATAGTTACCGAATTAATTCCTTTTATTTTTAGGGTTCGAGTATGTGTTTGTCGAACCCGCCCACGGACAAAGTTTTATTTTTTTACAGCGTAATGTAAATATTTTTGTGCCAAAACGCTTTGGTGATGAACGTCGATAGTTTTTTCGTGTTTTACTGTGACATACAGATGGACCTAGTAGTAACTCTGTGGTCATAAACAACATGATTTCTGGTCTGTTTACGGTTCTGTAACTGAAAATGGTACTTTGTTGTGCCATTATTGGGAACGGGCCTCCCCTTGGTGCGAGGGGGAGGCCACAAACTCAGCGGGGATTGAACTTCACGCTTGTTGCCCTATAGGGGTATGTAAAGGTATTGAAAAGTATCTATTGTTAGTTATTATTATGTTCATCTGTACAGAAGCTCGCCATTGAAATACATATTTTTGTATACTTTATATAATATCATTATGATATCATAGCTTATTTTTTATCGTTTTTTTCCTGTCACTAGCCAAGTGCTTAAGTTTCTAAACAAGATGCAATTTTTTTATAGTATTATTTTTGGCAGCTATATATTTACGAGTTGATTGTGTCAAATATTGATATGAAACAGACTTGATGATATATTCAAACGAAGGGCAGGCAGAGATATACTGTTCCACAACCACATATTTCTTATTACCTTGCCATTGGGCACTTATTAAACATAAAATGGGAGTCGAACCTAGACCACCACGATCGATAGCCGCTAAGCTGAAGTAATATAAAGTATTTGATACAATTTACTAAAAGACTAACTGCCATGATAGATTCGTATATATTCTGTATACTTAGTACTTAGATCGTGTCATACATTTTATACGGGGGTCGTGTAATATTGACATCTTCATGCTTTTTGTATTGTTCATGTCACGAGCAATACAAAAAGTAAAACCACGATCAAAAATAGTCAAAATATACCTTTTATTAAAAAATCATTTATTAAAAAAAATTTTTTTTTGGGGGTCAAAAATTAAAATTGTCCCGCAAATATTGGATTAATGACTTAAGGGTTAAAATAAATGTACCTATGGATGTCACTTTAATGGTGGTGCTAATTTAATAGTTGAATTTTTGCAGGTATCCAAGAATGTTACAAAAAAATGTTGTAACAAAATTTGAATATATTTCTTTCTTTATGTAAACTACAGTACTTAGTTTCGAGTCATTAGAAATGTTTCAAAATGATTGTTTGATAGTACCACCCCCCATTTTGAAACTAATGCCCCCTTTTTATCACATTGCAATCTATGTGATAATCTTTAGTATATGATTGATGACACTCTCGTGGGTCTAGCATGAAGAGGCAACTGAAAATATCGGATGGTGGTGAGTGGGGGCATAGTGCTCGCGAAGTGTTGTGTCTGGTAATAAAATATTTGGCTGTTTTACTTATAAACATTATCAATATAGGTGCAGCGTTTTAGGAGTATTTTCTAATGTTCTATACATAAGAAATTGTCGTTTTTCATACATGGCACTACAGTCAAGTTTTGTAGTTATTTCAAACGAAATAACCTTATGGCACAAACGCTATCATTATTTGTCCTTAGTATGGTAATTTGGTAAAAGCTTCCTCCTACAGCGGGGAGGGGTTTTAAGTATTTTTTCAAAGTATTCGCTCAAATAATGTTTATGAGTAAAATAGAGGTTAAACTAGTCTTAAAAAAATATATTCAAATTGTGTGAAATAGTCTTAGTTTAATAGGAGACTGGGTAATATATGTTAAGCTGTCAGTGCCGGCTGTCATAATGTTTGCTATCACGGGAACCGTTTCTAACTGGTTCCACTGTAGTTCCTGTATACTGAACCCACACTCGATATATTATAATGTTTAATAACAAACCGTTGACTACTAACAGATGATAGACAGTTGTTAATAATCTGTTAGCAATCATTTATTGTTTTAATACTTAGATATTTTCTATTTACACCCAAGTGAAAAAACTTTACATTATTTTAACAACATTTGTTAATAAGTATTGCATATCGATTTTGGATTTAGTATAATTGGCAATACAAGGGAGCTAATCCTTAGGAAATTGGGATACGATACGACGAGTAATAACCCATCTATCTCCTATTAGGTATCACATCGGAAGCGGTTGAGTAATTTAAGTATATGATAGTATGTGATATTTAAAAGGTATGTTTTTGTGCGTTAGATTTTTATATCCATTGATATAAAACATTCTTAACGCAACGGCTGCACCGTTTCCGATGCGATCTTTGACTATTTCACACAACAATATAAAGAGTCAGTGACGTGCCAATAATCGAGAAACCATTGTTATAAATAAATAATAGTTATTACATATATAAGAATGTTATATTTAGATATTCTAGGTATCTACGTAAAGCAGAATGTTAGACGAAATTCGACACAATATGATATTATTATTGTTAATTTTTAGAGGGATCGGCGGCGGACATGTTTCTTTTATAGAATATACCTGTTATGGCCTAATATGGGTCATTTTGTTTCGTATTTTTGACATAAGTATACTATGTTCAAACAGGGATAGTCTTGTACTCCTAAATTGTGGTTTTGACACGTCGCTCCGCAACAAGACGATTTAATTGGAATATAACCAAGCTTTCGATCCCGATATGTAGACAGGATTATAAAATACAGTACAAATACCCCACTATGGGGTTGGTTACCTCAATGCAGCGTATAATGTAAATAAATAACTAGGTTATAAATTGTAAAAATAATAAAGATTTAGACATTTTTTACACGGAGGCGACTTACACCTTCAATGAGTTCATTGTTTTTTTTCTTTTAGGTTTGAATAATTCCATTTTACGATTGTCAGATGAAAAAATGAAACTGAACTCTGGCAGCACTTAAAATTTTAAAAATGTAAATATGTTTTTTATATTTAGAGGTATTTTTTTTTATTCTAGCCCTAGCGGCTTAGGTGTAAGCACCTCGAACATGGCAATACTATTTAATAAATAATAATTAAAATGGCAATGTTATATTGTGATGTATTTTACGATCTCAATACAAGAATAAAAGATATTTTTTTTACCTCCGAAACGAAAATTGAATTATTTTTAGAGAAAGAGCGAATTGGAATTGTAAAACATTATTTTTTTATTTCAAAACGAACGTTACGTTAATCTGATTAAATTGGATATTATTAAAAAATAAAGAATTTATTTTCTGTTCCGACGATTTTTATTCACCCTGAATATAAATAATTTACAGATTATAGAGAAGAAATTACAATAAAATGGTATCATATTCATTCGAACCGTCAGATTAGTAAATTTGTAGGTACTTTTTTATAGATTACTGAGAGTACGTACCTTCAATGTTTCCAATTGATTGGTTTCAGCTATCGCCCGATAGATGTCGCTAAGATAGGCTCATATTTATTCTAACCTTCCATCTATGATGACCTGGTATCCTGGTACGTTTCAGTAGATGAAATGCGTGCGTTCTTCAAGTTTTTTGGTCCTAAACTAAACTACGCTAGTACTATGGGTACCGTACAATGGACTGGAGCCAGGGAAAATTATAAAAAGGCCATTTGTGAGACATACCCCGATGGGAATCGAGAATTGATCATGTATTCATGTACTACAAAGTACCTTACATTAAAATTAATAAGTTTTTAGTTTCCTCAAAATAAAAATAGAGAATGCTTTGGTCCATTTTTATTTACTTATAATATATCGATTCAAACATAGAAAGCTAGTAAATATGACATTATTTTCGCCTGTCATGATAATGGCTGGTTCACATCGACCCAGCGAATGCATTAGACAGGTACGGTTGCGGCTAGTGACGTGCCATTCCGAGAATATTGGAAAAAATCAGGAATTTTACTATGGGATGGCATGTTATCTTCCAATATTCCTGTAAACGCACATCACTAGTTGTGGTCCTGTATAAACACAATCTCATTTAGATTTTTCTAAAAAGATCTTTTGGCCAAATACTTGCATGTTAGAGAAAAGTTTAAGATGTTAAACAACATAGCTGTCAGATTAGTAATTGCCAAATTTAAGTTACAAATACTAATTAAAAGCGCGACTTTGTCCCAACTGGCCAGTGTGGGTCATATTTTCCTAACATTATCAGTTACAAATTGCTCAAACAAAAAAAAAACCACACCATTTCTAAGGAAGTAATTTCGTATTTTTTTTCTTATAACACAAAATTGCGTTTACTCACTTAACAGCTTATCAAACTGCCGAACGGCGCTCAAATTAGAATGACATAAAAGTATTTGGCATAGCATAAAACACTGTCCACATAATTTCTAATATATTTCAATATCTACTGCTCAGCACATTGCATACCACCCAACATTGTGTTCACTCCTAACACAGACACATTTGTCACATCTTTTCCATGCATTTTAACATGAGTCTTCAACCCGGAAGCCTTCCTGAAGGCCTGGCCGCACACCGTACATATATAAGGCCTCTCGCCGGTGTGGCATCGTATATGAGATATCAGATCGTTTCTCTGCACAAAGGCTTTCTCGCAGTAAGAACATTGGAAAGGCCGTTCTCCTGTGTGGGTTCTTCGGTGGTTCTTCAGAGTGCCGGACGCTGCGAACCTCATGGGACACAGGTCACAGAGGTAGGGCCGCTCCCCCGTGTGCGTTCTGCGGTGTTTAACGAGCGCGCTGGACGTCGTGAACCCGTTCCCGCATTCGTCGCAGACGAAGGGATGCGCGCCGCTGTGTTTCCGGTTGTGTGCGTCCAGTTCACCTTTGGACACGAACCTGCGGAGGAGTTTGGTGTAAAATTAGGTTTTTTAATGTATATCTGTGGTTCACGAGGTAGGTAGGACTAAAATATGAGACTCAACAACTCATACTATAATGTTTATTTTTCACTTTAAAACTATGTGTTATAATACTTATAAGTTTGACGTGTATCTGTGCAGCTGTGGCATCGTAGCTCACAAGTGGATGAACCAATTTTAAATTAGTTTATTTTGTTTGAAAGGTGTCTTGATTGAGAGTGTTCTTGGATATATTTCAAGATATAATAAGAAAAGTACTTTTTTTAAATAAAATTGGTATAATATGTTTGTTCAAGCTAATCTATGACATGACAGGACTAGTTTTGATAGGGCTTTCACTGGCAGATAGCTGATTATGTAAGCAGTAACTCTGACTACTTCTATTTATCAAGGTATCATGTGTGCGGAGCCACAGAGAGGTAACAGATATTTGATGCATAAATAACCATAAATAACTAGAAGCGTCAATAGCCTAGTGGTTAGAGGGGCTGTCCTTCTAGCTGATAGGTTCCGGGTTCGATCCCCATCTTGGCCATTAAACTATTGACGTGAGCCCACTCCTAGCACAAGCATTAGCTTAGTTGGAGGGGCTAAAGGGAATACTAGTAATGTGATTAAAACACATTGCTAGTAATCTTATTAAAATAAAATAAAACTACCTTTTCTCACAAGTCTCGCATTTGAAAGGCTTCAAGCCCTGATGCCTTCGCATATGCTGCGCCAGATTTGTCTTCTGACTGAATCCACGGCCACACTGTGAGCATAGGAACGGCTTCTCTCCGGTGTGAGTCCTCAAATGCTCCTTCAGGGTACACAACATGAAGAACGCCTTACTGCAGACTGGACACTGATGTTTTTTCTCACTTTTATGACTGTCCTTGTGTATTTCCAAGCTTTCCCGGCTCGAGAAACCTTTGGCACAGACATCGCACGTGAAACCATCATGTCTAGAATGCGCAGACAATATGTGGTTGTCTAAATACGCTTTGTACTTGAATTCTCGTTTACATATGTCACATACGTGCTTAATGTTCGCAGTGTCCGCATGTTTCTGTATGTGGTTGGCCAATGATGTTTTGTTTTTGAATTTACGTAGACATAAGGAACACTGGAATAGTTCTGTGAGTTTGGGCGGGGTTGTGTGCTTCTGCTGATGTGATTTCCATGCGCTGGGAGAGCTAAATTCGCTATTACAATGCGCGCATTGCAGACGGTTCTTGATGGGAATTATTTCAACAATTGTATCTTTGCCCAATTTTTTCACGAATTTTTTATAATTACTACACCTTTTTAGATGACTTTTGTATTTGTCTTTGCATGTCGATTGTACGCCACAGTAGCATGTGTACGATTTACCTTCAGTTTTCACTGAGGTTTCTTCAAATTCAGTGGGTAAGGACTCTATGTGAATTTCATCATCATAATGCTCGGAAAACTCAATTTTTTCATAAATATTACTCACAATCTCCTCTTTCACTGTTCGTTGACTATCATCAGATACTTTAGTATCAGAAAATTTAGTAGGACTAGCTGCAAATTCATGTATTAGCAAATGTTTATTATCAAAACTGTCTTGAAAATAGCTGTTCGACGAATTAGAAGGCTGGTTAAGATCATACTGCCTAACATGTTGCTTAGAATCACTATTTTCGTCTTTTATTTCGCATTTTTCGGAGATAGGCGAAGTATTATCATTCAATTTTGCGTTCTGATAAATATCGTTCAAAGTCGTGTCAGACTCTAGGCAGCGACGTTTAAATGCATCGGCCTTGCACATAATAGATTCACAGTCATTACAAACCTGTTTAGGCAGCGCATCCTCGAATTTAATATGAATGTTTGCTGTAAATGCGAGCACGTCGTATAAATTTCGTTCTTCACCCTCCATTTTCGTTAAAAGCGATTTCATGCTGTTTGACTCGGTTAAACAGACCCGGCATATTCTTTCGAACACTTCCACACTTATTTCCATACTAGTTTTACTAATTAAATTAATTATTTTGTAATAATTATGTTTAAACAAGGACTTCACAAATCTAAAATGACGCTATCGAGGGAACTGTCTAATTTAAATGTCAATTGGCTAGCAATATGTCAACTGCATGTAGTGACGTGCGTAACTTGCTAATCGAATACTTTAGTCGATTATTACCTAGATTTAAATGATTAGCACTTATTTTCATGCACATAAGAAAATTACCAATACAAAAATACGATTTCAAGGAATTTTAATAAAACAAAAATAATATCAATAAATAATAATTTATTTGTTGACTTGCAGCGCGGCGAGCCGTTTCTTCAGATCGAGTAGCGTGTTCACCTCGGGCTGCCACACCGCCTTGTCTTTGGTGGACGCTTTCAATTTGCGGACTTTGTCACCCTGAATAACAAATAAACACGAATACAGTGCAGGGCACGCAACTAGAGCAAAGATAAGTGGCATTGTTTGCCACCAGGCGGCGCCACATTGGAGTGGGATGACATCGACACTTGAAAGTTCCGCCAGACTCTCTTTTCGACATCGCGATAATTTGTATTTGTAGAGTCACTAACAGAGAGGAATGTCTTTTCAGAGATCACGACAGTGTTAAGTAAGAAATGTGTAATTGGATTACCTGCTCTGCAATGGCCTTTTCTAAGCTGGCAACATTGTCACCGGAAGCCGCGCTGGCGGCGGGCGGCGCCGCTGCCGCCTGTACCTGCGCGGCAGCGAGCTGTTTCTTCAGATCAAGCAGCTTGTTCACTTCCGGTTGCCATACTGCTTTATCTTTCGTTGAAGATTTGAGTTGTCGTACTTTTTCACCCTGTCATTGTAATAACAATAAATACAAACATATTTCATACGCTGACGTTCGTTTAATGTTTACATTAATCCACTACTCATTGGTCACATAAATTAAAAACACTTGAACCTATTTAAAACAGTAAAATCGATAATCAGTAATTTATATTTTGACCTCTATACCTTACGAAGTACTGTAATTTTTCCAGATAAAAGCATTAAGTACTGAGACAAGTTTAACTATAATCCATTCAGAAACTTTAGATAGCGTACATTTATTTCTTTTCATACTAATATTATAAAGAGGAAAACTTTGTTTGTTTGATTGTAATGAATAGGCTCCGAAACTACTGAACCGATTTGAAAAATTCTTTCACTGTTGGGAAGCTACACTGTCCCCGGGTGACATAGGCTATAATATATTTTCAAAAAAATTAGGGATCCTTACTAAAACTCGAATAATGTAACCGCAATGTACCTGTGCGAAGCCGGGGCGGGCCGCTAGTGATTAATATTGTTATTTATGTGTATAAGCACAATCCCACCATAATTTATTTTATCCATGTACCTGCTCAGCAACAGCTTTCTCTAAGCTGGCAACACTGTCTCCACCGCTGGCGCCGTTGACCTGTGCGGGCGGCGCCTGCGCTTGCGCAGCAGTCAGCTCTTTCTTCAGATCCAGTAGCTTGTTCACTTCCGGCTGCCACACCGTCTTGTCTTTCGTCGACGCTTTGAGTTTGCGGACTTTTTCACCCTATATAATATTTATTATTTTTGTAGTGAGCTCGTTTCGAATTGGGATTTATAAAAAATCTAAATCTTTATGAATGTAATAATATTTAGGGGTAGAGTGTGTAGTGGGGGCTCAGCTCAAAATGTTAATTTGTATTTAAAACATTACTACATGAAACGACAACATTTTGATACAAAAAAAAAATTGACACGAAAAGAAGGATATGTTTTACCTGTTCAGCGACAGCCTTTTCGAGATCTTCTACGTTTGTGCTTGCTGTATTCTTTTCCTGAAAAATAAGTGTTATATTTTAGTAATCAACTAAAACATTTTCAATCGCTTCAAATTATTAAAATCAAGACCAAAAATCGACTTAATTTTTTTCACAACACTCGACGTTGTTTTTTAACTGACTGAACTCAACTTCTTTTACTGTGGCGAAGCGAGAAGCCTGTGTTAATTTCTACAGTCGTCTTTTACGAAATTCTGGGGATGGGTGGTGGGTTATTCTAACCTTATTTGCTCTCTCGCTCTGTGTCCCCGCGTATTTCACCCGCAGTTGTTCTATTAATTCCGGTTCGATCTTTGTGAACAACGGCTCCGGTTTACCAATCACGTGGCCCGGCGGTAGATACCGCAGGAATGACGGCTTCCTGTGGGAAACAATGGCACTTACGAACTCGGGACACTAACAGTGTAACGACCTCACATTAACGACGCCGTCGGATAGATGGCGCTGAATGCGACGCCTCAATACAAAGCACGGATTGTTGATAGATAAACTGAATCACGATATTAAAGTTCGCAAGCATCGTGACTATATATACAAGAATCCGACGACATCCATTAGGGGTCAACACCAGCCTGGACCTTTTCCGTTAAACTAGGGTAAGCTTTGGGGGATATTTTGAGAATTAAATAATGCAGTAATCACCAAACTAAAACATCTATAGTAATGTATGGTCCCAAACGAAGCAACTCTTGTTCTATGGGACTCTTATAATGGATTGAGGGCGATCCGAGTGACACCCAGATTGGGGTTAGTGACGAAAAGGCCATTTCCGAAATGTCACCGGCGGGGATTGTATCCGCGACCAATCCAGTACCACAGTGCGTGGGCTTTATTAATTTGCAAGATAGGCGTGATACTTTGTAGATAAAAACATGACTTTGGAGTCAAATAGGAAGTATAAGATTTTAAATAACGACTAGACTAAATTTGACACATCTAAAAGTAATTGCGTTCTGCTCATACGTATCAAGCATGAAAAAGATATAAGTAAGTTAATACATTTAGTTTGGGCAAGTTTAGTTGTGTGGCGACAAAATCGGCACCATAAAATTTTAAAATGTGTCCAAAAAACTAAATATTCCTTGCAAAAACCCAGTCAATTCACGTCAGGATCATAAGAGGTCGCGCACTCACTCGGGGTTGATCCTGAGCACTGTTTCGTCCACGTTAAGCTGGGCCCGCAGGCGGCGCGCCGTGTGCGGCATGTACGGCGCCAGCAGAGCCGCCGTCAGGGCCACCAGCTGGCAGCACAGACCCACCGCCGTGGCGCCGCGAACCCTGACACAACAAAACAATGTTTAATTACAAAAAACACTAATACATATCAGAAAAAAAAAGTAAAATTGACAATTTGTAAGTGCCCCCGTGGGCCTAAACAATATAAACGCTTTAATTTTGAATATAATACATATACGGGGTGAATTTTTCAAATGGGAATGCTGGCCCAAATCCGAGACAATTATGCGACATAGCGAAAAATACTCAAAGGAGTCTCGAGCCCAATTTTGATGGGGTCCAAAACTTCATTATTGGATTTTTTAAACAAGATAAGTCCCGCCAAACACTCCCACCACTGTAACTCCTGTAAGCCAGGATCGACAATGGTGACCAATGATGACGTCGAGGTTGACCCTCGACGAGTCCCGGGGACAAGTTAAATTGCCAATCAATATGCCTAGTTGGATGAGACCACAGATATAGATTTACATAGATAACGCGAACGCAGAACGCGAACGCGAAATGCATGTACTTCGCATGTACGAAACCCCGACCAAGCGTCAAGGTTGGTCGCCGCTAACTTACAGTCCGCGCGACTACAGATATAAAAAATATGAGTATGAGCGATATAATCACTCGAGAGGAACGTAGCACCGTGTCTTTGAATCGGTTTGGATTTCCCGTCACTAACGACGTCACAGGAGGTGCTAAAAATTCGGCACGTATCAATACAAATCGTGATACTTGCATTATCTATGTAAATCTATATCTGTGGATGAGACTGACTTCTCCTGGTCGGAGCCCTTGAGCAGCGCCCAGGGCTGCGCGGCCTGCATGTGCTGGTTGCCGCGCCGCGCCGCCGCCAGCACGTGCCGCAGCGCCTCCCGCAGCCGCCCGCGCTGCATGTGCCGCACGTACTCTACACAACACAACACACACCATCATACACAGCCAGACACAGACAACACAACACGCGCCGCGCCGCCGCCAGCACGTGCCGCAGCGCCTCCCGCAGCCGCCCGCGCTGCATGTGCCGCACGTACTCTACACAACACAACCCACCCCCTCATACACAGCCAGACACAGACAACACAACACGCGCCGCGCCGCCGCCAGCACGTGCCGCAGCGCCTCCCGCAGCCGCCCGCGCTGCATGTGCCGCACGTACTCTACACAACACAACACACACCATCATACACAGCCAGACACAGACAACACAACACGCGCCGCGCCGCCGCCAGCACGTGCCGCAGCGCCTCCCGCAGCCGCCCGCGCTGCATGTGCCGCACGTACTCTACACAACACAACACACACCATCATACACAGCCAGACACAGACAACACAACACGCGCCGCGCCGCCGCCAGCACGTGCCGCAGCGCCTCCCGCAGCCGCCCGCGCTGCATGTGCCGCACGTACTCTACACAACACAACACACACCATCATACACAGCCAGACACAGACAACACAACACGCGCCGCGCCGCCGCCAGCACGTGCCGCAGCGCCTCCCGCAGCCGCCCGCGCTGCATGTGCCGCACGTACTCTACACAACACAACACACACCATCATACACAGCCAGACACAGACAACACAACACGCGCCGCGCCGCCGCCAGCACGTGCCGCAGCGCCTCCCGCAGCCGCCCGCGCTGCATGTGCCGCACGTACTCTACACAACACAACACACACCATCATACACAGCCAGACACAGACAACACAACACGCGCCGCGCCGCCGCCAGCACGTGCCGCAGCGCCTCCCGCAGCCGCCCGCGCTGCATGTGCCGCACGTACTCTACACAACACAACACACACCATCATACACAGCCAGACACAGACAACACAACACGCGCCGCGCCGCCGCCAGCACGTGCCGCAGCGCCTCCCGCAGCCGCCCGCGCTGCATGTGCCGCACGTACTCTACACAACACAACACACACCATCATACACAGCCAGACACAGACAACACAACACGCGCCGCGCCGCCGCCAGCACGTGCCGCAGCGCCTCCCGCAGCCGCCCGCGCTGCATGTGCCGCACGTACTCTACACAACACAACACACACCATCATACACAGCCAGACACAGACAACACAACACGCGCCGCGCCGCCGCCAGCACGTGCCGCAGCGCCTCCCGCAGCCGCCCGCGCTGCATGTGCCGCACGTACTCTACACAACACAACACACACCATCATACACAGCCAGACACAGACAACACAACACGCGCCGCGCCGCCGCCAGCACGTGCCGCAGCGCCTCCCGCAGCCGCCCGCGCTGCATGTGCCGCACGTACTCTACACAACACAACACACACCATCATACACAGCCAGACACAGACAACACAACACGCGCCGCGCCGCCGCCAGCACGTGCCGCAGCGCCTCCCGCAGCCGCCCGCGCTGCATGTGCCGCACGTACTCTACACAACACAACACACACCATCATACACAGCCAGACACAGACAACACAACACGCGCCGCGCCGCCGCCAGCACGTGCCGCAGCGCCTCCCGCAGCCGCCCGCGCTGCATGTGCCGCACGTACTCTACACAACACAACACACACCATCATACACAGCCAGACACAGACAACACAACACGCGCCGCGCCGCCGCCAGCACGTGCCGCAGCGCCTCCCGCAGCCGCCCGCGCTGCATGTGCCGCACGTACTCTACACAACACAACACACACCATCATACACAGCCAGACACAGACAACACAACACGCGCCGCGCCGCCGCCAGCACGTGCCGCAGCGCCTCCCGCAGCCGCCCGCGCTGCATGTGCCGCACGTACTCTACACAACACAACACACACCATCATACACAGCCAGACACAGACAACACAACACGCGCCGCGCCGCCGCCAGCACGTGCCGCAGCGCCTCCCGCAGCCGCCCGCGCTGCATGTGCCGCACGTACTCTACACAACACAACACACACCATCATACACAGCCAGACACAGACAACACAACACGCGCCGCGCCGCCGCCAGCACGTGCCGCAGCGCCTCCCGCAGCCGCCCGCGCTGCATGTGCCGCACGTACTCTACACAACACAACACACACCATCATACACAGCCAGACACAGACAACACAACACGCGCCGCGCCGCCGCCAGCACGTGCCGCAGCGCCTCCCGCAGCCGCCCGCGCTGCATGTGCCGCACGTACTCTACACAACACAACACACACCATCATACACAGCCAGACACAGACAACACAACACGCGCCGCGCCGCCGCCAGCACGTGCCGCAGCGCCTCCCGCAGCCGCCCGCGCTGCATGTGCCGCACGTACTCTACACAACACAACACACACCATCATACACAGCCAGACACAGACAACACAACACGCGCCGCGCCGCCGCCAGCACGTGCCGCAGCGCCTCCCGCAGCCGCCCGCGCTGCATGTGCCGCACGTACTCTACACAACACAACACACACCATCATACACAGCCAGACACAGACAACACAACACGCGCCGCGCCGCCGCCAGCACGTGCCGCAGCGCCTCCCGCAGCCGCCCGCGCTGCATGTGCCGCACGTACTCTACACAACACAACACACACCATCATACACAGCCAGACACAGACAACACAACACGCGCCGCGCCGCCGCCAGCACGTGCCGCAGCGCCTCCCGCAGCCGCCCGCGCTGCATGTGCCGCACGTACTCTACACAACACAACACACACCATCATACACAGCCAGACACAGACAACACAACACGCGCCGCGCCGCCGCCAGCACGTGCCGCAGCGCCTCCCGCAGCCGCCCGCGCTGCATGTGCCGCACGTACTCTACACAACACAACACACACCATCATACACAGCCAGACACAGACAACACAACACGCGCCGCGCCGCCGCCAGCACGTGCCGCAGCGCCTCCCGCAGCCGCCCGCGCTGCATGTGCCGCACGTACTCTACACAACACAACACACACCATCATACACAGCCAGACACAGACAACACAACACGCGCCGCGCCGCCGCCAGCACGTGCCGCAGCGCCTCCCGCAGCCGCCCGCGCTGCATGTGCCGCACGTACTCTACACAACACAACACACACCATCATACACAGCCAGACACAGACAACACAACACGCGCCGCGCCGCCGCCAGCACGTGCCGCAGCGCCTCCCGCAGCCGCCCGCGCTGCATGTGCCGCACGTACTCTACACAACACAACACACACCATCATACACAGCCAGACACAGACAACACAACACGCGCCGCGCCGCCGCCAGCACGTGCCGCAGCGCCTCCCGCAGCCGCCCGCGCTGCATGTGCCGCACGTACTCTACACAACACAACACACACCATCATACACAGCCAGACACAGACAACACAACACGCGCCGCGCCGCCGCCAGCACGTGCCGCAGCGCCTCCCGCAGCCGCCCGCGCTGCATGTGCCGCACGTACTCTACACAACACAACACACACCATCATACACAGCCAGACACAGACAACACAACACGCGCCGCGCCGCCGCCAGCACGTGCCGCAGCGCCTCCCGCAGCCGCCCGCGCTGCATGTGCCGCACGTACTCTACACAACACAACACACACCATCATACACAGCCAGACACAGACAACACAACACGCGCCGCGCCGCCGCCAGCACGTGCCGCAGCGCCTCCCGCAGCCGCCCGCGCTGCATGTGCCGCACGTACTCTACACAACACAACACACACCATCATACACAGCCAGACACAGACAACACAACACGCGCCGCGCCGCCGCCAGCACGTGCCGCAGCGCCTCCCGCAGCCGCCCGCGCTGCATGTGCCGCACGTACTCTACACAACACAACACACACCATCATACACAGCCAGACACAGACAACACAACACGCGCCGCGCCGCCGCCAGCACGTGCCGCAGCGCCTCCCGCAGCCGCCCGCGCTGCATGTGCCGCACGTACTCTACACAACACAACACACACCATCATACACAGCCAGACACAGACAACACAACACGCGCCGCGCCGCCGCCAGCACGTGCCGCAGCGCCTCCCGCAGCCGCCCGCGCTGCATGTGCCGCACGTACTCTACACAACACAACACACACCATCATACACAGCCAGACACAGACAACACAACACGCGCCGCGCCGCCGCCAGCACGTGCCGCAGCGCCTCCCGCAGCCGCCCGCGCTGCATGTGCCGCACGTACTCTACACAACACAACACACACCATCATACACAGCCAGACACAGACAACACAACACGCGCCGCGCCGCCGCCAGCACGTGCCGCAGCGCCTCCCGCAGCCGCCCGCGCTGCATGTGCCGCACGTACTCTACACAACACAACACACACCATCATACACAGCCAGACACAGACAACACAACACGCGCCGCGCCGCCGCCAGCACGTGCCGCAGCGCCTCCCGCAGCCGCCCGCGCTGCATGTGCCGCACGTACTCTACACAACACAACACACACCATCATACACAGCCAGACACAGACAACACAACACGCGCCGCGCCGCCGCCAGCACGTGCCGCAGCGCCTCCCGCAGCCGCCCGCGCTGCATGTGCCGCACGTACTCTACACAACACAACACACACCATCATACACAGCCAGACACAGACAACACAACACGCGCCGCGCCGCCGCCAGCACGTGCCGCAGCGCCTCCCGCAGCCGCCCGCGCTGCATGTGCCGCACGTACTCTACACAACACAACACACACCATCATACACAGCCAGACACAGACAACACAACACGCGCCGCGCCGCCGCCAGCACGTGCCGCAGCGCCTCCCGCAGCCGCCCGCGCTGCATGTGCCGCACGTACTCTACACAACACAACACACACCATCATACACAGCCAGACACAGACAACACAACACGCGCCGCGCCGCCGCCAGCACGTGCCGCAGCGCCTCCCGCAGCCGCCCGCGCTGCATGTGCCGCACGTACTCTACACAACACAACACACACCATCATACACAGCCAGACACAGACAACACAACACGCGCCGCGCCGCCGCCAGCACGTGCCGCAGCGCCTCCCGCAGCCGCCCGCGCTGCATGTGCCGCACGTACTCTACACAACACAACACACACCATCATACACAGCCAGACACAGACAACACAACACGCGCCGCGCCGCCGCCAGCACGTGCCGCAGCGCCTCCCGCAGCCGCCCGCGCTGCATGTGCCGCACGTACTCTACACAACACAACACACACCATCATACACAGCCAGACACAGACAACACAACACGCGCCGCGCCGCCGCCAGCACGTGCCGCAGCGCCTCCCGCAGCCGCCCGCGCTGCATGTGCCGCACGTACTCTACACAACACAACACACACCATCATACGCAGCCAGACACAGACAACACAACACACCATCATACACAGCCAGGCACACACAACACACCATCATACACAACACACCAGCTTACACAACACACACCATCATACACAACACACCAGCATACACAACGCACCATCATACACAACACACCATTATACACAACACACACCATCATACACGGCCATACAAGAAGAACCAAGTAATAATTCAGGTAACACAATATAAACTGTATTTTTTCAAAGGACGCGGAGTTAGTAAACACTCCAGGCATGCCTTTTAAATGTTACATTTTTATTAAGCATCAGTTTCTAATATACTATCACTTCCATTTATTCTAGTTTTATTTCAATGTGTAGTATTCGCGTAAATATAAGAATACAATATACTTGTTTCCCAAATGGTAAAAGGTTATAAAACCGGACAAGTGCACATCAGGACATGCACAATGAAGGCTTCCGGACCCATTTCAATAGAGAAGATTTATCGTATCTATAACCAACCTACAAAGGACCATGTTTGATATTAATTTCAAGTTGATATCTGTATCAGTTTCTGACAAAAAGGGCCTTGACAGACAGACAGACAGACAGACAGACAGACGGACAACAAAGTGATCCTATAAGGGTTCCGATTTTTCCTTTTTCAAACTGAAAACTCAACTCAAAATAGTTTTTATTCACGTAAGCCAACAAAGCATTTATGAATAGTCAGAATCTACCGCCGGTTCGGAATGCTGCTTCCACTGAGAAGAGCCGGCGAGAAACTCAATGGTTACTCTTTTCAATGAATTAAAGATGGTGTACATTCTCAGGAACAGCATAAAAAAATATGAGCAGGCAACACCATTGTCACTAAATAAGTAATAGAAAATAATAATCAAATCTCACTCAGATTTAGGTATAAAAAGAAAATGAGAATTTTAAGGTCCAGGACCCTAAAAATGGTAATACTTATTTTAAATTATTATTATTACTTCTGCACCCCTGCAGGGTCTTCGCCCTGTGGTCAGCGCTGGCACGGCCCTAGTTATGGCAGTATACTCGGCGCAGTATACTCACCGGCGACCTCGCGGTTGATGAGCGCGATCAGCTCGTAGTCAGATTCAGTGAGCACCAGGTCGGGGACCCGCCCTTGGAAGGAGCTCGCGCAGAAGCTGAGCGAGCGGTGGCAGAAGTTGCCCAGGTTGTTCAGCAGCTCAGAGTTGTTCCTGCAATGGACATAAAATATAAATAAACATCGCCAGACTGACACACCAACTGTATGGTCCCAAACTATGGACCGGGGGCGATCCTAGTGACACCCAGACCAGGGCAAATTACGAAATGGCAATTTCTAAAATTTACCCCAGCGGGAATCGAACCCGCAACCACCATGTGCAGTGAGCTAAGCGGCCTACGCTCAAACCACTGCGCCATGCGGTCGCCAAAAAATATTTATTAACATTACTTATTTTTCACATTTCGCCTTTATTTATCTTTTTTTTCATAAACATTTACGCTTTCGAATACAGAATCAAATACAAATTTATAAAATGTCCGCCCCAATGTCGGCTAGCCCGGTCGGAAACCGACTTGAACCCGAACACTATCATCGTTAGTTTGATCTGATCTCTCTCTGATCTTGCTGAATCTTCTAAGTCGAGGTCGCGTTCCGATCCGGTTGTAGATATAAGAAAAAAATACATATGTAAAATAGACAATTTGTATGTGCCCCCGTAGGCCTAAACAAAATAATAATAATTTAGCCCTTTTGACGTCCCACTCCTGGGCACGGGCCTCCCCTCAACACGAGGGGGATTCAGGCCATAATCCACCACGCTGGCCCAGTGCAGGTTGGCGTATTTCACATGTCTTTCGAAAATTGGTTAGATCTTCTAAGACATGCAGGTTTCCTCACGATGTTTTCCTTCATCGTAAAACAAAATTAAGGAATAGGATTAGAATATGGCAGCTGTAAGGACCTGGTGGCCAGCTCGGTCCAACTGAAGCTGGAGTCTGCGCCTTCCGGCCGGATGCTGGCGAGATAGAAGCGCCACACGTCCGCTGGGATGCCCGTCTCCTACCAAACAGATCATAAATATTCATTAATATACATATGTGCGAGTGTTTAGGGAAGGAACGGGACGTAAGATTTGTGAAACATATTTAACGTAGAACGGAAGGTAAGATGTGTGAAAGATATTTAACGTAGAACGGAACGTAAGATGTATGAAAGGTATATAATGTTGAACGGAACGTATGTGAGACTAAGTGAAATGAAACGTGAAAGGAGTGAAAGGGATGAACGACGAAAGATGGAAGACTTTAAATTTTATGAAGAAGTGTAAATTGGTTTAAATAAATAGAAGATTACTGAAATACCAACGTTTGATTTCTACACATATTATAGTTTTCATTCATGTAAGCCAACAAAGCATTTATGAATAGTCAGAATCTACCGCCGGCTCGGAATGCCGCTTCCACTGAGAAGAGCCGGCGAGAAACACAATGGTTACTCTTTTCAATGAATAAAAGATGGTGTACATTCTCAGGAACAGCAACAGAATGTGAGCAGGCGACACCACTGTCACTAAATAAGAAAATAGTAATCAAATCTCACTCAAATTTAGGTATTTAAATTAGAAAGCTAGTTTAGTGAGGTGTGCATACTTACTCACACTTTACATCAATTTCAATGTTTACAAACCAAAATAATAATAATCTATATACATAAAAAATATCTCTATTTCCTTGGTCATCGCATCACGCGTGAACGGATGGAACGATTTCGCTAATTCTTTTTTTGTTGTGTTTATTATTGTCAGGAGAAGGTTCTTGTGGAAGAATAAAATAAGAAAGTTGAGCGGAACAATTCGAATTCAATATTCAAAGTTAAGACGGGACAACGTCTGTCGGGTCGGCTAGTAATATAAAAACGGAGGTGGATAAGAAAATAATTGCTTTGGTATGATGCCTTCCATGATAAATAAATGAATAGAGTTTAACAACAATGTTGTTAAGAGGAAAATGAGTAGACCAATACCCGCAAGCAGTAATAATATAACTCACAAGCAGTAATAATATAACTAAATATATATAACTCAAAGGTGACTGACTGACTGACATAGTGATCTATCAACGCACAGCCCAAACCACTGGACGGATCGGGCTGAAATTTGGCATGCAGGTAGATGTTATGACGTAGACATCCGCTAAGAAAGGATTTTGATTAATTATACCCCCAAGGGGATAAAATAGGGGATGAAAGTTTGTATCAAACTTTGTCAATTAAGTTTCACGCGGACGAAGTCGCGGGCACAGCTAGTTGATATAAATCTTCCCGTTCTGTGTACCTATACCTATGATGATGATGATATGATGATGATTATGATATGATGATGATGATATGGTGATGATGATATGATGACAACTGTACCTGAGCATCCGTGCCGAAGACCCCAACGCCTCTGGATTTTGAGAATTTCCCGTCTTCGTAGTTCAAGTATTCTGTGAAACAAACATTACAACTGCTTACTAGACATAAAATGATTGCAACTTCAAGTAATTTTAATTGCGTGAAATTATGTGTTTTTACATTTGTTTCACATGTGATTTTTCACAGTCAATGATTCAATTCAGAGTAGTTTCACTAGAACACTTAATCCTGTGAAGTCATTTACAGTGGTACAAGCTTTTTAAGGCCGGTGGCCAAGAGAAGAACTAAAATATTTATTAGAATTAATGTCTTATTTTGACAGTCTTGTATCTCTTACGAGCCAAATAAAGTTTGTTGTCCGACTACGACAACGTAACTCCACCACCTCCACCAGAGGACCCGGAGACAGTAATGTGCCAGTCAGTCGTGGTTCTTCTCGCGCCCCCCTAGGGGGAAGCGGGGATACTGTTACAGGGCTGTGCCCTTTTTCAGTGGTTTCTTCACGCCACCCACATCTGTGGGCGGGTCATTGGTTAACGGCGGGTGCCGTGTTTTTATTTATTTCTCCGGTCGGGAGTTTGTGTTTCCGGTGGTGTCGGCGGTGTTGTGTTCGCTAGTTTAGGCGATGAGGCTTCTGGCGAACGGGCAGCGTGCGGCGTCTGGCGGGCGGGTATGTAGCGGTGCTATTCCCCTGAGGTGGGGGTGTAGCGACGCGTCGGCCCTCTGGAACATTTTTGTGGCTAGTCTCGAGACGAATGAGTCCAGGCTTTCGACGTTGAGGTCTCGCGCGATGGTCGCGTTCCTCACGTATCGCGGGGCTGCGACTATGTGGCGGAGACTGATGTTCTGTCTAGCTCTTAAGCGCTTCCGGTTCGTCTCAGAGAGCGAGGCGAACCAGGCTGGAGCGGCATATGTGAGTCGGGACCTAATGTATGCTTTGTAGATCCCGAGCTTCGCTCGCATGGGGAGGTTGGAGGAGAGCACGGGGCGGAGTTTGCCCTGCGCTGCCTTCACCTGCGCGACCACTTTGTCTGTGTGGTGTTTGAATGTCAGGTTTCGATCGATGGTCACACCCAGGTATGTTATTGTGGGTTGCCAGGGGATTTCCTGATCATAGACTTTTACTGGTTTCGGTGGATGCTTTCTGCCTGTCACAATGGCCTGAGTCTTTCCAACATTTATTCTCAACTTCCATTTTCTTAGCCACGCTGGAAGGACGTCTAGTGTTCTTTGGATTTGCTTGGCAGCATGGCCGCTATTTATTGACGACGCGTAGTATGCGGCGTCGTCAGCGTACAGCGCCAGCTGTGCTCCGCCAATGGCTGGAATGTCGTCTGTGAACAGAGAGTATAAGTGGGGTGAGAGACAACTACCTTGGGGAACGCCGGCCCGTATGGGGCGTTCCGCGGACGTGGTGCCCTCCACCACCACGGAGAAGGTTCTCTCTTGCAGGAAGGATCGGATGATGGATACTAGGCGGCGCGGGGAGGAGGAAAGGGACAGTTTATATAGCAAACCCTCGTGCCACACCCTGTCGAATGCCTTCTCCATGTCTAGGAAGACGGCGGCAGTTGTTGGTTTGTTGCGCGCCTTCTTGGCCTGTGTGGTAACCATTTCGTGTATCACTCTCGTCAGTTGTAGGGTCGTCGAGTGATCGGCTCTGAAGCCGAACTGTTCCGGACGTGGCGCAATGTGTGGGTTCAGTTGGGCCAGCATCAATCTCTCGAATACTTTCGAGAGAGTACTCAGTAAGGTGATTGGTCGGTAATTTTCCGGCCTTTTAGTGTCCTTGCCTTGCTTGGGCAGCATTATCACTCTCCCGGACATCCAGGAGGACGGAAAGTGTCCCGTACGCAGTATGCCGTTGTACAGGCGGGTTAAGTAATGTGCCGCAAATCAGCAAACCTTATATTACACGCTCTGGGCGCCGTGTTAAAATAACTGATTTTTACCGCCCTTAGCCCGGTCTCTGGAGGGGAGTGATGTAGGCTACCTTCCTACATAGTAAGCTAGGTCGTTAGAATCTAAGTTAAGTTAGGTGTACACTCACGCACACAATCAAATCTATTATACAATTATTTATTACTTATTATACACATTTATTTATACACTACTAACTATATACATTATTAACCTAAATCTTACATACTAATCTTTAATTATGCGAAACAATTAATATTTAAATACTATTAGGGTGCAGCGGAAACGCGCACTCATAACTGGTATCTATTGTTCGAACCGGCGCGTCGCACGGCGGCCGCCCGGTACTGTGGAATGCGTATGACTCCAGTGTGGATGTATGTATGTATGTTTGTTACTCCTTCACGCAAAAACTACAGAACGGATTTGGATGAAATTTGGAACACAGATAGTTTATAACCGGGATTAACATATAGGATACTTTTTATCCCGATAATCCCGAAATTTTTGCTACGTTAAATACTACGCGGACGAAGTCCGTGGGCACAGCTAGTAATCTATATCGATGCCTTCCGGCCAAAAAGGGATAAGCGACATTTTGGGCGAAATCGACTTATATATATGGTTGGAATCGGCTGATTTTTCTGCGTCGATTGGTCTGGGTTTCATGGCTCTACGACATACTTTTTGTCGCTTACGCAGTTCGTAAATTGAGGCCTTGAGGCAAATTTCTTGGACGTAAACGACGAATATTTTGATGATTTTTTTATGTTGGTGGATGGATAAAAATTGTTTTCCAGAACTGAGATTTATGTCATTTGGGCGTAATATAAATTTCTCCTGCCTGAACGTTAACCTTTTTGCGCTGGAAGTAATCTATGTAGAAAGATGTGTTAATCAAATTTTGCTTGCAATTTTACCATCAAGAATTCGTGTTAAGACGATAGGGCTGTTTTATGAAACAACATAATTTGAATGTATGACATTTAGGCCGGATTTTTAGACATGTATTTGGTAGCTTAGTGCTTTTTTCCCTGTCACCCATTTTCGAAGGAGCTTAACCCAAATTGCCCTAACGAATTCGGCCTCTAATTTTGTCGCTTGGCCTTTTTTTCCCTCCCGATGAATATAACGAGTGTGGTGGTTAGATAAGAAAATAAAACTATAAAGTGACCCTTTTTTCGGTTACCCTGTGCAACAAAACCTAAAAAGCGAGTTATCTCTTCCATTCGTTCGGTACAAAAGGGGTTAAGGTCACACAGGGTACATCCGATGCTTGGGCAATCGCGGCACAAACGCCACAAGTGCACGCAGGTTATTTCAGTGAGCCATTTTTAGCTATAATCTACAAGTTACTACAGAAAGATAAGCTCTTGTTCGCAATATCAATGCTGCGTCTGGAGAGGGTACGATTGGCGAATGATTTTGGTTTAATCGCTTTCTTAGTGGTAACTTCAACTTATGGAACCACGAGGAAGACCAGGCACTAATGAAATAAAAGTAATGGTGGATGCCGATTTCTAGCAATTAACGACATGGTTTGACATTAATATACCAACAATAATATGGACTCTTTTGCACTTAAAAAAACCTGATAAATTGGTATCTTATGAATTAACTGATGAGTATATAGAAGCCACCGTTGAAGCATGCCTTGATTTAATGAGAAGGTTCAGAAATAAACGGATTTTAGACTGAATTGTTCTCTAAGATGACGCAAGCGAGAAATTTAATGTTTCAAATACTGGAACAGTTTCCTAAGGCAACGCTAACCCTTAAAAAAGTTATGATATCTGTTTGGTGGTCACTTCATGATGTAATTCACTATAGCTTTTTGAGATATAGTGCATTAATAACAGCAGATATCTATTGTGAAGAACTTCGAACAATGATGACGGAAACTCAAATAGCATCTTCGCCATTATTGCTGCATGATAACGCAAGACCCAACTAGCCCAAGGACTCACGACAACCCATTTTAACATTAAAGACCTGCAGTTGGAAACAGCATCCTCTGTACTCGCCAAATATAGCCCCAACCAATTGCCGATACTTCATGCCAGAAAATGCTCATGCGTATACCACAGGACTGGTGATTAAAGTTTTCCAATCGTGTGACATAAATTACAAAATATAAAACATGCATGGGCACTAGTTGGGACCACTAAAAGAGAAATAAACACATTCAACACAGACACATAAGGTTAGAAAGAAATACTTTCGAAGTTGTCGATGAATACATCTACCAGGGGGAAGAAATTCCAATTAGGCAAGTCGAATTTCAAAAGACAGGTCGATCATCGAATCTAACTCGGCTGGGTAGCATTTGGGATGCTTCAAAATGGATTTTCGACCGAATTACCTCCGTGTTTAATTACGAAAGTCTTTAACCATTATGTGCTACCGCTGATGAGTTATGCTACTGAGACTTGTTCGTTAACTATGGGCCTCTTACGAAAGCTTGGATTATCACTACGAGATCGCATCAGTAATGAAGATATTCATAGACGAACAAAGGACACCGGTTTGAGTTTGAGTCCTACGGATTAGTAGGCTGAAGTGGCAGTGGGCGGGACACATAGTCCGAAGAACCGATAGCTGATAGGGCAGAAAGGTTCTCGTATGGCGACCACGCACTGGAAGGCGAGGCGTGTGAGGACCACCAAGAAGGTTGACTGCCGATCTAGTGAAGGTCGCCGGAAACCGCTGGATGCCAACAGAACATGACAGGTCGTTGTGGAAAACTTTGCGGGAGGCCTATATCCAGCAGTTGACGTCTCTGGGCTAAAACGATGATATTCAGCATGGCAAGGGGATGCAGTACCTTAACCAGTGGATCAAAAGGTCCTACTGATTATAGCATGGAAAACAACATACCAAAGCAATTATCTTGTTACCCACCTCTGTTTTATTAATAATTATTTTGCTTTTTAAACATTTAAATTGATGTAAAGTGTGAGTCGGTATGTATACCTCACTAAACTAGCTTTCCCATGTTATTTATATAACTAAATCTGAGTAAAATTTGATTGCTTTTTCCTTATTAATGACAATGGTGTTGCCTGCTCACATTCTGTTACTATTCCTGAGAATGTACACCATCTTTTATTAATTTAAAGAGTAGCCATTGAGCTTCTTGCCGGATCATCTCAGTGGAAGCAGCATTCCAAACGGGTGGTGAGTCTCACTATACATAAAAGCATTGTTGGCTTTCTCGAATAAAAAAAAAAGAATTCGTGTTTGAGAACATCGCCCACGCCCCAAAATGCGTTATAACTTTTTCTGCCTTTTTGTATTTATTATTTTCTTACGTCGACACTTTTTTTGTTATTTTTAGAATAATTTTAATAATATTGCTTAAAATAAGGCTTTTTTATTGAATAAAAATTGAATTAGCAAGAAAAATGTATTCAATAATGTTGGCTAGGTAGCTACAACTAGTTAATTTGGCACCTCTTGTCAATAATGCTATACAGCTACTAGAATACCTATTTGATCATTTAATTTTGGAAGACTTAAATACAGCGTTTGATAGTTTTGCTATATCTTTCATTGATGTTTTGTTAACTTATTACAATTTCCTTGTCCGACTATCATAAACCAATAACCGGTTATATCATTATGGCCCCAATTTGAATTATCAAAACTCACCATTATGCCATTTTTCTTCGATTTAAATAAAATATAAGTTGCAGTTAAATCATTTAGGCTGGAAGTGAATCACTAGTGGTCTTCATTTAAGACGTTTTTCCTGTTGGTAAAATTAGGGTCATTTGGGTGTAAGCGACAGAAAGTGGTGTTAGGAGGCTGATTTGTGTTTAATTAATGATGCCATTTTGTAGAGAAATAATTAAAAGCTATATGTGCAAAATTGCAAGCTTTCGGAACCTATAGAAAAATTTATATGATTTTTTTTCGTTTTTTTTCAACTTTAAACCTCTCTCCTGTAAAGTTTGCAAAGTGTCGGTTATCCCTTTTTGGCCGGAAGGCATCGATATACATAAAAAATTCTCTCTATTCACGAATCATCACCGCGCCGAGTGCATGTCGCTTGTGTACCGCGCGCCGGTTGTATCCCTTCGTACTTGATGTTCGCGTGCTTTGTAACCGTAGTGCTTTCTCTGTACTTTATTCTTTATACTACTTCCTTCATCTGTGCTTCTGCTTGTGCTTTTATGCTGACTACTGTGCTTGTGAACTTTGGACTTTAGCAAGCTTTCTGATATAAAAATAGATGTACTTAGTGTGTGCGTGTTAATAAACACCTGGAAATACCGTAGGTGGTTTTAATTACTTTCTCCACACACCGAAACATCTATAGACTGTATCGATTTATTTACCATGAGTATATATCGATTACTGAACGAACAATACCAGATTATCATTCAATCAGACAATATACGACGGCAAAAAAAATGAAATTTAGAGTAGGATTCAACAATACGAATGTCACTATATATCGAATATACTTGCTAAGAGTAGCACACCAGGGCCCTAACTACGTTAGCTTCTTAAAACGCAATAGAAAAGCAAACGCTAATGTTTCAAAGATAATTTGCTTTCAAACGCGAGTGTTCAAAAGCGAATTAGCTTTCAAACATTAGCGCTTGCTTTTCTATTGCGTTTTAAGTAGCTATCGTGGTAAGAGCCCAGGGCCCTAACCACGCTAGCTACTCAAATCGAAATAGAAAAGCAAACGCTCGCGATTACGTTACAAACGTTCCGCTTTTGACGTTTTGCTGACACGAGCTTCACGATTTCTACGGACATTGATATGGTATGGTGTCAGCAAAACGTCACAAGCGGAGCGTTTGCTTTTCTATTACGATTTGAGTAGCTAGCGTGGTTAGGGCCCCGGTCTGTGGCGGTAAGATCCCTCCCTCTTGTCATAGGGAGAGGTTGGAGTCCTACCTGTGGCGAAGAGATGGCTGACCAGCAGATGACCCTCGTTGATACCCAGCAGCGTCGCCGGGAACATGATAGCGTGGAACGGGACATTATCCTTAGCCATGAACTGATACAACTCGACCTGAAAATGAATATGATAAAATATGAAACAAATGAAAAATATGAAAAATTCAAAAAATCCCGCGATCCGACGACTTTTTAAACTACAAAACACCTGATAATTTACAAACGGCTGAACCGATTTTCATGGAACATAGCTAAGAACAATCTCGATCAGAATACGTTTCTAACAAAACAAAATTAAAATCGGTTTATCTGCTTGGGCGCTACGATGCGACACACAGATACGCATGTTAAACTTATAACACCCCTTTTTTTGTCGGGGGTTACATAAAAACAAAACGCTTGCATTCCTTGCAGGGGTAGGCAGAGATGCACTGTTGTACTAAAACATAATATTTATTTGCTAATAATTTATGTTAACCAAGAAATGTCACTATCAAACTGACATTACAGTAATAAATAATAAATATCGCCAGACTGACACACCAACTGTATAGTCCCCGACTAAGCAACGCTTGTACTATAGGTACCGTACAATGAACTGGGGGCGATCCCAGTGACACCCAGACCGGGGAAAATTTCAAAAAGGCCAGTTCCGAAATGGGGCCCGGCGGGAATCGAGCCCGCAACCACGATGTGCAGTGAGCCGAGCAGCTTGCGCTCGAACCACTGCGCCAAGCGGTCCTCAAAGTATACTTACTTCTAAGTCCTTTTCCGGCTTCCACCATTTCTCGTACTGCTTGGTAGCTGTCTGTGTGATGCTGATGTATCCGATCGGTGCGTCGAACCACACGTAGAAGACCTGCACGAAAAAACCAACGAATATTATTCATTAGTGTTTACGGAGAGATTGGTTAAGTACGCGTCTGATGCCCACCAGGTTGAGGGTTCAAGCCCCGGCTCGCACCCCTGGGTTTTCGGAAATCTATGTGCGAATCATAACTTCCATATGATTATCACTTGCTTACGGTGAAGGAAAACATCGTGAGGAAACCTGCATGTCTTAGAAAATGTAACCAATTTTCGAAAATCATGTCAAATGCCAACCCACACTGGGCCACCGTGGTGGATTACGGCCTGAATCCTCCTCGTAGTGAGGGGAGGCTCGTGCCTAGGAAGCGTGCTTAAGTAATGCTATCACTGCTTGGACGTAATGGGTGATATTCCATCAACATTACACAATTATATTTCTTGTCTATTATTTAATGACACTGACAGCTGTAAAGTGACAGCTAACGTCACCCAGTCGACTCTAGCGACATGTGGAGATTACAAAAAAAAAAATATTAAAAAAATATCTTACCTTATTAGTATACCCTTCTATAGGTACAGGCACCCCCCATTTCAGGTCCCTGGTCACAGCTCGCGGCCTAAGGCTCTCCTTCAACCAGGACCGCGTGACGGCGCGTGCCGATGGCGACCAGCCTTTATCTACTGTGTTCACCCAGGACCTGATAGACGACTCCAGCTATGGACGACAGATTATTTGAATGATAGCTAGTCCTAAAATGACATCAATGTCCTATCTTATGTCAACACAGTCCCATTTTGTGTCAATATAGTACTGTCTTGTGTCAACACAGTCCCATCATATGTCAATATAGTCCCATCATGTGTCAACACAGTCCCATCATGTGTCAACCCAGTCCCATCTTGTGTAATTTTTTTATAATGGGACTGATCTCTCCACACTCTCCCACTATTGTAACTCCTGTAAACCAGGATCGACAATGGTGACCAATAAAGACGTCGAGGTTCGAGGATCTTGTGTCAATAGGGTCCCCTCTTGTGTCAACACAGTCCCATCTTGTGTCAACACAGTCCCATCTTGTGTCAACACAGTCCCATCATGTGTCAACACAGTCCCATCTTGTGTCAACCCAGCCCCACCTGCGGCAGCTCGATGAAGAGCTGCTCGCTGGCTGCCAGCTCGGGCGCGGCGCCGCACAGCTTGCAGCGCGGCGCGACCAGCTCGGGCGCGTTGATCAGCTTGCCGCAGCGGTCGCACTGGTCGCCGCGCGCTCCCTCGTACCCGCACCCCGGGTGGTGGCAAGTCCCTTCCACGAACCTAAGCATGCCCATCTATTATTCCTTCAAGATTACTAGCAATGTGTGTTTATCACATAACTAGTATTCCCGTTAGCCCCTCCAGCTAATGCTTGTGTTAGGAGCGGGCTCAAGGCAATAGTTTAATGGCCAGGATGGGGTTTGAACTCGGAAACTGTGAGTTACGAGGACGGCCCCTCCAACAACTAAGCTATTGACCCTCGCCAGACTGACACACCAACTGTATGGTAACAAACTAAGCAACGCTTGTACTTTGGGTACCGTAGAATGGACTGGGGGCCATCCTAGTGACACCCAGACCAGTGCAAATTACGAAGAGGCCATTTCAGAAATTTGCCTCGACGGGAAACGAACCCGCAACCACCATGTGCAGTGAGCCGAGTGGCCTACGCTCGAACAACTGTGTCAAGCGGTTGTCAAAATCAGAGTGGTGACCAGCTCTTTTAAAGTCCCACTCCTGGGCGCGGACTCCCCTCTATACGAGGGGGATTTAGGCCATAATCCACCACCACGCTGGCCCAGTGCGGGTTGGCGGATTTCACATGTCTTTCAAAACTTGGTTAGATCTTCTAAGACATGCAGGTTTCATCACGATGTTTTCCTTCACCGTAAGCGAGTGATAATCATATATAGAAATTATGATTCGCACATAGATTGCGAGAAACCAGCGGTGCGAGGTAGTGTTAGAATTCTAACTATAATCATTTGTTTATGAATAATAATAGAACCTCGAAAAAATGAATCGAGCTAGAAATAACTAGGGCCTAGTAATTTCTTTCATATGAAATATTTTCAAAATCGGACCACAATTAACGGACTAGTAATCAGTGAACATACATACACACAAAGAACTTCCTTATTTTTAGAAAGTTAATTCTTCTTCTTCTTTCTTTCTTTAAAAACATGGCCCACCCAGTTTAATAGGGATTTCGCCAATGTCAAGTAACAAATAGCAATACAAACACGTTAAATAACAATACAATACAAAAATGTGACAGTTCACTTTGAAAAACCAAAATGGAGGCTCAGACAGTAATTAAAACCAGTATACAGGTTCAAACAGAAAGGGTATAGCTTTTTTTCAAAACTTAACTTTGTATTTCTTAAACTATCGCCTTTGGAAGAAATTTGAAAAACAAAAGGTGTTACAGGGATACAGCTGTTGACAGATTTCGTAAGTCTACAAAACCTTTAGCACTTCAACTGTCCCACAAAGCCGATAGTTTTAGATTTACAAAGTAAAGTTGCCAAAAAAATAGTATACCCTTTCTGATTCACCTGGTGGAATGTCTCACCTGTCAGCCAAGAACCTGTCACAATTCTGACAGCGCAGCTGGTCCACCGACTGTGACGTCACGAATCCGTTATCCCGCAGCTTCAGGAACATCTCCTGACATATACTGGTGGTAAAATGAAAGAAGTAACACCCGGCCAAGTGCGTGTCGGACCACGGATACTGTACGGTTCCGTGGCCATTTCAATTATTAGAACACAAGTTTTTTTTTTTAAACTTTATTTATTAGGGGTTTTTATCCCATCGTAAACTTACGCTACTTAAACACAAAATAAAATCTTACAAACATAGGTAAGTAACAAGAGAAACAACTCAACTTTTGCCTGGCTAGAGTTTTTGGGTGGCTATATGAAAAAAAATACTAAAACGTAAACTACCCTTGCTGTTCTGTCTGACTAGGATTAAACTACTTACACATTGGTTAAACTTTTTGTAGTAAACATTTTGCATACGGCGCCGCGGCTTACATTAAATTGTTGTAAGAAAACATTATTAATTCACTAGCTGAGCCCGCGACTTCGTCCGCGTGGAATTTAATTTAACCGCTCCCGCTCCCGCGCTCTGAGCCCGCGGGACAGGACCCATTTGTTTTTTTTTTTCTAAAATATACGTAGCCTAAGTTACTGCTTATAACATCAGCTATCTGCCAGTGAAAGTCCCGTCAAATCGATCCAGCCGTTTCGGAGATACTCTTTGATTTCATGTGTATTTATTTTCTTACGCAAAACCCTAATTGTTTTTCTAAAATTATAGTGGCCTCAGTTACTCCTTATAACATCAGCTATCTGCCAGTGAAAGCCCCGTCAAAATCGGCTCAGCCATTTCGGAGATTACCCGGAACAAACATACAGACAGACAGACAATTTTTTTTATTTGTATAGATATAGATTAGAAAAGGCCTATCTATTTAAAAACCCACTTCCCATGCATAAGGACGTAGCTAATAAAAAAGGAAATTTATATCATTTTATACTTAATTACTTTCGGAAATGAGATCTGCTATTAAGTTATCTCTATAACAAATTTTATCAACTTCCGTCAAAAACTGATGGACGGAAGGACGGACGCACAGACGGACGCACAGACGGACGCACAGACGGACGGACGGACGGACTGACGGACAGGCGGTCGGAATGACGGAAGAACTGACGGAAGGAGAGACGAACGGACGGAAGGAAGGACTGACGGGCTGACGGACGGACGGACGAACGGACGAACGCAGTCTTGTTTTAATTAAGTTGACAGTTTTATACTCACTTCGCTTGCTCCTTAGTACTGGTTCTGCCGAAATAGTCGAAGCCTATGTTGAACCACCTATACACGGCGTTGTGGATTTCGTAGTACTTGTCGCAGATCTCACGCGGCGTCACGCCCTCCTCCAACGCCTAGAGGGGAGGACGAAAACGGAATGCCTCAAAAGTCCGAAATAATACTAGGTGGAATGGACATGTATCGGGCATAGAATTAAAATGTAAAAAAATACCTATTTACAATTATTTTTGGTCTCTTGCCGTTATTACATAATGAGGTAAATGTTTACAAACATTTTACTGAATATTTATTGGCAGCTACTTCTAAATACTGTTTTCTAAGGTCGTAACTCGAAAGTCATGACAAATGTCCAAAGGTCAAAAAAAATATGACAATTTATAAAAAATTCAGAGCTCGTGTGCTTCGTAATTTTATTTAAAATCGATCGTAAGCAATCTGTAAGGTAATATCATAATTATTTCAAACCAGCTGTGCCCGCGACTTCGTCCGCGTGGACTTTCATATGTATTCCTTTTAAACCTTCTCTGGACTTTTAAACCTTTTAAACCTTCTCTGGACTTCCACAAATAATTCAAGGCCAAAATTAGCCAAATCGGTCCAGCCGTTCTCGAGTTTTAGCGAGACTAACGAACAGAACGCCAGATTATATTCATGTTTATAGGTCGCTGTAGCGACCGCACATTCAGGACGACCACGGATAGATGGCGCTGAGTGCGACGCCACAATACAACGCGCGGATTCTTCATACAAAATCTGAATCACGATATTAAAGTTCACAAGCATCCTGACTATATATACAAAACTTTGTCAACATCCATTTGGGCGTAACACACGCCTGGCCCGGAAGATCTTTCCGTTTCCGCTAAAGTTGGCAACACTGGAAAATTAAATCAATAGTACCAACCTTAGTTTCCGTAGCGGTTCCATATTCATCCGTACCGCTTATAAAGAGTGTGTTGTAATCACAAATTCTGCAATATCTGCAACAAGACGTTGAAACAATTAAACAATTAATTTAATTCGGGTTTAATTAGTGTGTCACCCACAGATAACATAAACCAATAGGACGAGACACCGCATAACGTCCACTATTGTATGCAATCGTAAATCGAAAATGGAAAGTGAATTTTGATTGGATTTCGACCGCTTGGCGGAGTGGTTCGAGCGTAGGCCGCGAGCGGTTGCGGGTTCAATTCCCGTTAGGGTAAATTTCGGAAATGGCCTTTTCGTAATTTGCCCTGGTCTGGGCATCACTGCGATCGCCCCCTGTCCATTGTACGGTACCCATAGTACAAGCGTTGCTTAGTTTGGGACTACCATACAGTTGGTATGTTCGTCTGGCGACATTTATTTATATTCATTGGTCCGTTCAAGGTGGAGCGGTTAATGGATCAATCATAATGTCGGATGCGGTCACACATATTATGCAGTAGCAATAGAAGAAGAAAGAATGCAAGAGAGGTTTATTGAAAACAAGAACATGAGACACAATAGTAAGGTTCGTATTCATAGATATAGATTTACATAGATAACGCAAGTATCACGATTTGTATTGAAACCAAGCGTGCCGAATTTTTAACTTTACTGTGACGTCACAGATGGCGGGAAATCCATACCGATTCAAAGACACCGATGCCGCCGATGCCCCTCCGTCCGTTACGATTCTCTCGAGTGATTATCTCGCTCAAACTCATATTTTTATAGCTGTAGTCGCGAGGACTGTAAGTTATCGGCGACCAACCTTGACGTTTGGTCGGGGTTTTCGGACACGCTAAGTACATACATTTGCGTTATCTATGTAAATCTATATCTGTGGCCGTATTAATAAATCGATCTCAAGTCTGGGAGTGATTTTGAGTACGATTTTGACATGTCATTTTGTACTGGGATGATGTTAGGATGACATTTGCGATGAGATCGCTCTCTTAGATCGACAATTACAAGTAGGTACGTACACTTAGGCTATTAAAACAGCAGACATTTTCTAAGACATGCAGGTTTCCTCACGATGTTTTCCTTCACCGTAAGCAAGTGATAATCATATAGAAATTATGATTTGCACATAGATATTATAAAACCCCGTAGGTGCGAGCCGCGGTTTGAACCCAAGACCTGGTGCCCGCAAGACGCCAACCAATCGGCTATTATTGCTGTACCATAGTTATACTATGTTAGGCAAACGGACGGTGCCTGGCTATGCGACGTCTATGGCTTATTAGTCTGTGGTCACAGATTAACAAAATGGCCAACCTTGCGAAGATGTCGGCAGACAACACGCAGCCGATAATATTGCCCAGATGCGGAACATTGTTCACGTACGGCAGCGCTGAAGTAATCAGAATATTCTTGCGTCCTTTGACTGGCAATCTGAGGAGGAAACACTAATTAAATAAATAAATAAATAAATATCGCCAGACTGACACACCAACTGTACGGTCCCAAACTAAGCAACGCTTGTACTATGGGCACCGTACAATGGACTGGGGGCGATCCCGGTGACACCCCAAACACGGGAAAATTACGAAAAGGCCATTTCGGAAATGTGCCCCGGCAGGAATCGAACCCGCAACCACCATGTGCAGTGAGCCGAGCGGCCTACGCTCGAACTGCGCCAAGCGGTTTAGTACTTCAACTTTCCCACAAAGCCGATAGTTTTAGACTTACAAAGTAAAGTTGCAAAAAAAATAGTATAATCTTTTTGCTTCACCTAGCATATGGGTTTATCACATTACTAGTACTCCCGTTAGCCCCTCCAGCTAAGCTAATTCCTTGTGTTAGGAGCGGGCTCACATCAATAGTTTAACGGCCAGGATGGGGATCGAACCCGGAACCTCTCGGCTACGAGGGCGGCCCCTCTAACTCCTAGGCTATCGACGCTTTTTAACTCCCGACAAAAAAGAGGGGTGTCTGTCTGTGGCATCGTAGCGCCCAAGCAGATGAACCGATTTCAATTTTGTTTCCTCCGTTAGATAGGTATTCTGTTCGTGAGTGTTCTTAGCTATGTTTCATGAAAATCGGTTCAGCCGTTTTAAAATTATCAGCTCTTTTGTAGTTTAAAAAGTCAATTCAATTTTAGTTATACTTACATTAATTTCTCCTGTTTGAGCAATGGCTGGAGGAGACTCAGCCCATTCGCCCAGATGTCCTTGGCAGCCTCCACTTCTTCTGGGGTGGGGCCCGTTTCAGCTAACGCGTCGTCATCTGGAGACCTGGACCAGAAGATCACAGCATCAGATAAGTTGTATGATCTTGACCTTGACCGCTTGGCGCGGTGGTTCGAGCGTGGGCCGCTCGGCTCACTGCATCGCGTGGTTGTGGGTTCGATTCCCGCAGCGGCAAATTTCGGAAATGGCCTTTTCGTAATTTGCCCAGGTCTGGGTGTCACCGGGATCGCCCCGAGTCCATTGCACGGTACCCATAGTACAAGCGTTGCTTAGTTTGGGACCGTACAGTTGGTTTGTCAGTCTGGCGATATTAATTTATTTATTACTAGCTGTGCCCGCGACTTCGTCCGCGTGGAATAGCATCACACCCTTGAGGGTAAAACTTGTACAAACTTTGAATGTCATATTTATTTATATCGAATCAACAGCCTAGAAAATAAGTTTCTAGCTTCTATCTAGCTCTAAATATGACGATACTTCCATACAACTTTTCATCCCCCCTTTCAACCCCTTAAAACTCTTTTTTCGCATTAAAAAGTAGCCTATGTCCTTTCTAAGGCTTTAGACTATCTGTGTACCAAATTTCATTTAAATCGGTTCAGTAGTTTTGGCGTGAAAGCGCTACAGACAGACAGAGTTACTTTCGCATTTATGATATTAGTAAGGATATATTAAAGGGAGATGTATACCCCACAGGTGAAGCCAGGCTCGGGACCTGAGCTGTGCCGAGAGCTGATGTCGCTCCGAAGGGTCCACTCGTCGATCCCCCCCACTGCTTCACAGCTTCCTGTCAAATGGACACACTTTTGCAAACTGAAACCAACCTAGACCCACTAACACAAGGTTGGTTTTCGTCTACAGCTGTGCATGTGGGTTGATTCCGTTCTTTACAAAATGGAACCAACCCACACACACTTTTGCAAACTGAAACCAACCTAGACCCGCTAACACAAAGTTGGTTTTCGTCTACAGCTGTGCATGTGAGTTGATTCCGTTCTGCAAAACGATATCCACTTTATTTTATATTTCACTGAAATATCGTGATATCCGAAACGTTTATAAATAAAAAATATCCTGACGGTCAGACAAACAGCAAAATGATCCTATAAATGTTTTCTCTTTTGAGTTATGGACCAATACAAATGAAAAAATTAAAATAATAATACCGCTTGGAGCAGTGGTTCGAGCGTAGGCCGCTCGGCTCACTGCACCGGGTAGTAGCGGGTTCGATTCCCGTCGGGACAAATTTCGTAAAGTCAAAAAAATCTTCGTAATTTTCCCAGTTTGGGTGTCACTGGGATCGCCCCCAGTCCATTGTACGGTACCCATAGTACAAGCGTTGCTAAGTTTGGGACCATGCACTCGGGGTGTCAGTCTGGCGATATTTATTCATGTAATAATAAATCTGTTTTTTTTTTAAGATTACTAGCAATGTGTGTTTATCACATTACTAGTATTCCCTTTAGGCGCAACATAGTATAATGATCACATACATAAAAATGCTAATGTAACTGCACATACAACAACACTGATAGGTGTGAATAAAAAAAAATGCAAAACCAAGGTCCCTGATCATGTCAGGGCAGAAGCGGCAGAGAGTGCACTCTGGGGAAGTCATAAAAAAAATGCAAAACCAAGGTCCCTGATCATGTCAGAAGCGGCAGTCTGTGCCCTCTGGGGCACAGTCATAAAATAAAAATTAAAAAAATGCACAACCAAGGTCCCTGATCATGTCAGAAGCGGCAGTTTGTGCACTCTGGGGCACAGTCATAAAAAAAAAAAAATGCAAAACCAAGGTCCCTGATCATGTCAGAAGCGGCAGTTTGTGCACTCTGGGGAAGTCATAAAAAAAAAAATGCAAAACCAAGGTCCCTGATCATGTCAGAAGCGGCAGACTGTGCATTCTGGGGCAGAGTCATAAAAAAAAATGCAAAACCAAGGTCCCTGATCATGTCAGGGGAGAAGCGGCAGTCTGTGCCCTCTGGGGCACAGTCATAAAAAAATAATTGCTGACCTGAACAGCTTTCGCCGCCGCCAGCTCTGTCATCCATCGCACGATGTGGCCGCTCCCACCCAGGTACACCTCCCTGAGATCACTGCTGTAGTACAGCGGGTACAGAGTACTCCAGATTGATATGTCGGCCGCCGATAGCTTGTCCTGGGAAATATAATATAACTAGCTGACCCGACAGACGTTGTCCTGTCTGAACTTTGAATATTGAATTTGAATTGTTCCGCTCAACTTTCTTATTTTTTTCTTTCATAAGAACCTTCTGACAGTACTAAACACAACAAAATAATTAGCGAAATCGTTCCATCCGTTCTCGTGATGCGATGACCAAGGAAATAGAGATTAATTTTTATATAACTCGACTGCTTGGCGCAGTGGTTCGAGCGTAGGCCGCTCGGCTCACTGCACATCGTGGTCGCGGGTTCGATTCCCGCCGGGGCAAATTTCGGAAATGGCCTTTACGTAATTTACCCTGGTCTGGGCGTCACTGGGATCGCCCCAGTCCATTGTACGTTACCCATAGTACAAGCGTTGCTTAGTTTGGGACAGTACAGTTGGTGTGTCTGTACAGTTTATTTATATTTATACTAGCTGAGCCCGCGACTTCGTCCGGAATTTTACTTAACAAAAAAGCCCGCCCCCGCGTTCTGAGCCCGCGCGACAGGACACATTTATTCATTTTTTTATTAGAAAAACAAAAAAAATGATAACAAATGCTGCCGGTCGCGCGGGCTCAGAACGCGCGAGCGGGCTTTTGCGATAGGTATATAAAACACGAAACATTGACTCGCAAATGTTAAATTACATTTTTTGTTCAGTTAAATTCCACGCGGACGAAGTCGCGGGCACAGCTAGTATACCATAAGAGATTAGAACTCACCCCAAGAATATACTTGTGCTTCTCCAGCATGGTGTCCACCATTTGCAGCAGCGCTTGCAGCACCTGCTTCAGGTCCGAGGGCACTGTCTTGGCTGCCAACACTGCGGCCACTGCCGGGTGCAGGCGGGTCGCCTCCCACTCCTGCATCTGCTGGCTGATGTACACAGGCACCTTTTTAAGGTAGGGCCCCATGGTTTACTTTCAGAGAAGTGCACCTGCATTTAGATGCAGATGCACCCAGATGCACCTCTCTGCAGATTTTATTTATTTGTATAGATAGTACCTATAATGTCTACACATTATACTATCTACCACAGATATAGAATTTACATAGATAACGCAAATGCATGGACTTCGCATGTCCGAAGCCCCGACCAAGCGTCGAGGTTGGTCGCCGCTATAACTTACATTCCGCGCGACTACAGAAAAAAAAAATGAGTATGAGCGAGATAATCACTCGAGAGAATCGTAGCGGGCGGAGGGGCATCGGCGGCATCGGTGTCTTTGAATCGGTTTGGATTTCCCGTCACTAATGACGTAACAGTAGGTGTTAAAAATTCGTCGCGCTTGGTTCCAATACAAATCGTGATACTTGCGTTATCTATGTACATCTATATCTGTGCCATCTACTATACATATAAATAAATAAAATTGGAAATTGGATTAAAATTTTTCACTAAATCCATAATAAAATGAAAGTACATAAGGTAAACTTATAACAAAAACGCGTTTTTTTTTCTGTGGTATGATTGTTCCGGGCAATCTCCGAAACGATTGGACCGATTTTGACGGGACTTTCACTGGCAGATAGCTGACGTTATAAGGAGTAACCTAGGCTACATATATATTTGGAAAAACAATAAAAAATTGATCACAAATGCTGCCCAGAATTGAAACAAAAACATACACCATGACCATGAAACCATTTGATGTGAGCTCTCTCCTAGCTGAGAGATTCCAGGTTCGATCCCCATCCTGGCCAATATACTATTGACGTAAGCCCGCTCCTAACACAAGCATAAGCATAATCTTAAAAAAAAAATGCAGAAAGTTATCTCACCATTGTCCATTGTTGGACAGGTCCAGCACAGGGAACAGGTATTGGGCAGCCGCATTGCTGGAGAAGAAGGTGAGGCTCTCGTCCACGGCCAGCAGGGGCAGCTGGCGCGGCCCTGCGAAGATACCGTCTGCAGTCACAGACTGCCTATCAGTACCCGGACCCAGTAGCATGCGAGAGAGATAGACATACAGGTTGAAACAGAAAGGGTATACTATTTTCTTTGCAACTTTACTTTGTAAATCTAAAACTATCGGCTTCGGAGGAAACTTGAAAAACAAAAGGTGTTACAGGATACAGCTGTTGACAGATTTCCTAATCCTAAGTCTACAAAACCTTCAGTAATTCAACTGTCTCACAAAGCTGATAGTTTTAAATTTTGTAAGTTAATTTTCTAAATAAAAATGTGTACCCTTTCTGTTTCACCTAGTATGGTTAGAAAGAGATTTAAGATTAGTGTATATGTCACAGCCATCTACCTTCATAAGCCGTTCAATCAACAGCCTAGCCTCTTTACTAAACAGCCCTGTTCAACTAGCAGCCTGAATGATATTTGGCTATTTGATCACACAGCTAGGCAAATGACTTGGATGGATGACGTTTAATTACTTGCCTAGCCTGTGCATTTCTGAATATCATTCAGGTCACTAGTTGAACGGCGCTGTTTAGTAAAGAGGCTAGGCTGTTGATTGAACAGCTAAATAAGCTAGTTGGCTACAACATATACATAGTATGCAATCACAGATATGTGGCCAGCAAAAAGGCACCCATGCGATACAACATGCGAGAGTGATAGACAGATACAGTTGAGATAGCAGACCTCTGAATACATAGTATGAAGTCACAGATCATAGAGGAAAGAATTGAAGTATAAAGGTACCTTTTTCACTCATCATACTCAAGAGAAAACATACAAGCAAAAAGAGATAGCTATACAACGCAAGGACCGTCTTGACTGGCTGGTTAAGCCAGGTTTTGTATTGTATATTGCATGGTGGCTTCAAGATAGTTGTGAAATACTTTTACCTACATGTCAAAGATACATGGGCTGCAATCAGGCCAACATTTAGGTACCCATACCCAATAGTGACATGCCACAGAGTAAAATAATGTTAATGTGTCAACCCATTATTATTCATGAGATAATATAATTTGAATGGATAGTTAATGTGTGTCTATATATTGTTTTTAGATCTATGGAAAATAATTAGCGCTCAATATGACTGATGCAATATGCAGAATATTGATCAAAGTTTTCGCCCATAAGAACTAATTGATCAGAATATACTTATAACATACAAAATTTTGATATGTAGAGTGAATTTATAGGTACATAGATGAATTTATAGTAATATGTACTGGTAGAAAATATTTAAAATGGTATGTTTAGTAAATCAAACAGGAAAATACGCCTACCTTCTAATGTCGCACTAACTAACTCCACTTTCTTTCCCGCTAAATTGGCCGCTATAAGTAGCTTTAGCGTAGACGTATTGTTCTGATTCGTGTGAATCTTCATTTTAATACAGTTTTACAGTCTTTTATAAACAATTTGCGGTTTTGTAGATTTCCATAACCTCGAAATTAGCACAGCTGGCACTTCAGCTTTTCATTATATTTCTAATAAATTGAACATGGTATTCTTTTCGCATGTAATCCGTGTGTGAAAGACTGAGAAAGATGACTTGTTATGCTTCAGATGTATCATTATGTTAAATGGAACGCAATTGAAGTGACGGCACATTGACATTTGTAATCCTAATAAATTTAATAGCACAATAATTATCCGAAGGCTTTTGATGATATACAGAACCATTTTGAGATAGCCGGTTTATTCATTTTTTATTTTTTTTATTTTGCTACTCAATTGTGTCCAAATGAAATTATTATGCTGCTGTTTAAAAAATGAGAGCATGATTTTCCTATTTTTTTGGATTGTATATTTATAATTCTGTATTGTTCACCAATTCCAATGAAAGAACAGCAATACATTTTATAGGTCATCTGGAACATAGTGCTGTCATATGGGCTCCGCATGAGGCTAAGTACTCGGTAATGTTGGAGCGTGTACAGAACAAGTTTACGCGACACTTGTACAATAAACTGTATGGGGTATATCCGTTTTACCCGTTGATGTACCCTACCCTATTTGTACTGGGGATGGTCGGGTACAATCAGTTGAGAGTAAGACGGGAATTTACACTTGTCACGTATTTGGTTAGATTGCTGCGTGGCCTTGATCATAACCCAGGAGTGCTGCAGCGCCTGAGTTTATGTGTGCCGGACCGCTACGTGTGGAAGCGGCGGCGCCCGCCGCTGCTAGCCGTGCCGACTGCTAGGACCAACCTTCTCGCCAAAACACCACTGACCCGAGCAATTCGTACTATTAACGAACTTCATGCCAACACGGATATATTCACATGTCATTTTGGTGAATTCGCTAAAGGTCTACTATACTTTTTATGTTATAATAATGTTTAGTTTATTTATATGTTTGGTTACCTGTATTCTTGTATATATATAGTTGTGTGTTATATAATGTAGATTGTATATTTTGTGTGATGTATGTTTTATTGATTGATGTATTGTTTAATTAGTGTTTATATGATAATTTTATGACCCTTCTATCGCATTAGGTACCCACCTGTAATGATAGGTTAAGGAGTGTTGTGAATAAATAAATAAATAAATAAATATATTTTATGTTAATACGTGTACATGCAAGTGGATAGATGAAGTGTTCATGCAAGTGGATAGATGTCGGTAGTAGTATGTAAATAACATTGGGTAAGTGTTTTACGTAATAAATATTACATTTTTATGTTGCAGAAAGATGAATAATAATGCAGACGAAATTGGATACATTGTTAATAAATTTCAATTAAATAACAGCAATAACTTATTTTCAATAGTGTATTTGTTAGTATTTTAAAGTGTCGATAGATGTCGGTAGTAGTATATAAACAACTTTAGTATTTCATCCCCTTCAATAACCCGGACCCTTCATTGTGCATGGCTCAACAAGCACTTGGCGATTTTTATCTTGTTATAAATCTGGATAATATCTGAACAAAATGTAGAATTAGGTATTCGGAATATATTTAAATAACATAAAAAACAATAGTGTACATTGGGCGGTCTTATCGCAGACTGCCATCTCTTCGAGACCACCTTTGGATGGAGAGAATTTTAGGCAATTAGGAAGTTTAGTAAGGTAAAATCATACACAGATAAATTGATTTCACAAGTTTATTTTTATAAAATTTAATATCCTTTTATTTCTTCGCTAAATTGATCTCTACACAATAATTATTATTACTATATTTAAATTATAACGATTTTGGAATAAACCTTATAATTAAACAAAGAGCAAAATGCAAATGAGTAGGTTATAAGATTTTTGTCCAAACACTAAGCATAGATAATAGGCAATTTTTTTAAAAGAGTACTTACTTAAATTCTGGTCTATTTTTCTCAAATTATTTACAAAGATAACAAATTTTAACCAATACATTTTTAAGATACTTATAGCTAGTAGCTTCAGTAATTTATAGGTAATTCATTTAGTAGAACAACATAAGTCGCTACCTCAAATAATATTAACAAAATGCCTATAAAATTATGACATGAACAGACTAAGCAAATCATTAATTTAAAAATGGTCCGATCACTAATGGAACTTAGTACAAAGGTAGGTAAATAATTACATCTAAACAACATTGAAATTTATTATTTCTTTATCAACACCGAAAATGTAATATTTAGCTACCTAATAATAATTTTATTGCAATAGTTAAATAAAGATGACAGGAGATGTGATTAAACTTCTATTTGTAATTAAACTAAGCACAGCACGCGTTCCGGTTTGGTTGGATACGATCTATCAATAGTATTCATGGAAATGATTGCTACTTTCAATTAAATTTCATTGAGTGAAATAATATTTTTCTTTCACTGTTATTTCGCCGGTGATTTTTCATTTTTTTTTTTTTTCCTATGAATAAAATCAACACTTAATCCTATGAAGTTACTGGTCGATGATTTATCATAAAATCCGTGACAGTACCTAGCGCTTTAAAAGAAATGATTTTTAACAGTTCCTACCTTTGTCGATATATATCGATAGCAAGTGCTACATATGAAAACCTGTGAAATGTTCCATTACTAATCAATAGACGGGGACAGGACGATACGAGTTATGTCCTTGTCTGGTATTAGGTCTCGGACCCAACATAGGAAGATGTCAGAAACCTTATTCAAAAAATATAATCTCTCTATCTGAATCTCTCTCTTTGGATTAAATGAGAAAAAAACACAATTTCTCACTCATTCTAATTTCTGACGGCCGCACTAGACTTTCACATCTCTGTCATCTTAAATAACATTATTTGTTCACTTTACTTGTACTTCATTTCGCTACCAGCGTGCCTATTAATTAATTTACATTGCTCAGATGAAAATACAGCAAACAGACATAGGTACATCATCATCATCATCATCATCAGCCTATGCTTGTCCACTGCTGGACATAGGCCTCCTCTAATGAGCGCCATAGCGCCCTGTCTTCAGCTTGCCGATAGGTACATATCAGTGTTTTATTTTCGAATTAGCAATCAAGCTTACCAATATAACTATATTGCCGTATTTCCAACTAAACAATGAGCTTCAACCACAATTACTACTTCAACTACAAAATATAATTATTTTCAGCGACATACAAAATTGTACGAGATCCCACACACACAAACATAGTTTATTTATTTTTTTAATCACATGTTTAAATAATATCCATGGACTTTTGGAACGAAAACAAAAAAAAGACAGTTTATTATTTATGTCTATGCTGTTTTCATTCTCATTTATAAAGCGGTAAAATAGTGATCATCATTTGTTGACAAATAGAACAGTGGAACAAACGGACATGTTTCTTTCTTAATAAAAAACCCAAAACATAGCATAGATACAAACTTTTCTTTACCTTGCAAAATCGAGGTATTAGAAATATATGAAAAACATGCCCCGCATGAATACCTAATCTATGGATATTGATTTAAAAAATATATAACCAAATATACACACTACAGCCATACTGTCTTAACTATTATTATCAAACTAAAGATATTTTTCACTAAACTAAACATAAGAGTAGTTTTAAAACATTTTAATATACTCCCCTTGCAAATGGTGTTGTGATGTTCTTTTAAGATAAACAAGCTAAATATCGCCAGACTGACACACCAACTGTACGGCCCCAAAACTAAGCAACGCTACGGGTACCGTACAATGGACTGGGGGCGATCCCAGTGACACCCAGACCTGGGCAAACTACGAAAAGGCCATTTCCGAAATTTGCCCGGCCGGAATCGAGCCCGCAACCACCATGTGCAGTGAGCCGAGCGGCCTACGCTCGAACCTCTGCACCAAGCGGTCATCGTTCTTTAAAGATCTATTTATTTATTAAAGGAAATCATAAAACCATTGCGTCAAGCTCATAATATCAGTCCAGTGAGCCCCATCAAATAATAACAAGTAGAGTATCACAATAATTATAAAGCATCCTGTAAACTGACGATCGATAACCGATCGAACGTCGATCGATCACACTATGTACGATCGACGAACCCCGTGTCAGATAGGAGGCGCTTCGAAAGAAGAAAATATAATTTATATGAAAAACAATTTGGTTCTTTACACCACAATAAGTTCCACAAATTATTAGGTATTTTAAAATGATATATGTTTGTTAAAATACAGCGGTATTGGTTACCTTTTGAATTTACGGCAATTTCTATTCACAGACAACACTTGTCTGAGTAAAGCTCGAATACTTTGGAACGTTTGACATTTCTCAATGCGCCGCAAGTGTCGTTCACTGTGAGACCTCATAGTAATTTACAATTTAGGCCCAAATACCGCCGCAGTCTGAACAAGCCGTAGCTTGAGTAGCTTCTACAAGAATATGACACTTACATGGCAGATAAAGAAAGATAAAGGGTGTTTCAAAACTCTGAAATAAAAACTCGGCGGCTTGGATCAGTATTGGACATTGGATTAACCCAAGGGCAGGGCATTTCCTCGCTCAGCGAGTGGCTCTATTGAGAAAAAACGGCTAGCATCTTCGGTACGCTTCCGCATGGGCCGAGTGACACCCAGACCGGGGCAAATTACGAAAAGGCCATTTCTGAAATTTTCCCTGGCCGGAATCGGACCCGCAACCACCATGTGCAGTGAGCCGAGTGGCTTACGCTCGAACCACTGCGCCGAGCGGTCGTCAAACTTAGATATGAAAGTCATATTTATTTTCGGACTTTTGTCACACCCTCACCACCACTCATATATCAAAGTATTCCAATTAGAATCACTTAGCAACTCACTGTTCACAATTAATTTCGATCCAAATTCACCATCACTTATTACGGTAGCTGCTTCGTTTCAAACAGTCCCCCCAATACCATTAGAAGCTTCGATCAGGCTCGTATAGATGGCGCCACTCCCTGGTGGTACCACAGATATAGATTTACATAGATAACGCAAGTATCACAATTTGTATTGAATTTTTAACACCTCCTGTGACGTCATTAGTGACGGGAAATCCAAACCGGTTCAAAGACACCGATGCCGCCGATGCCCCTCCGCCCGCTACGATTCTCTCGAGTGATTATCCCGCTCATACTCATATTGTTTATATCTGTAGTCGCGCGGACTGTAAGTTAGCGGCGACCAACCTCGACGCTTGGTCGGGGTTTCGTATACGCGAAGTACATGCTTTTGCGTTATCTATGTAAATCTATATCTGTGGGTGGTGACACGTGGCTAGACATAGGAAACACCTTCTCCGAGGTAGCCGATTCATATCCAACAGTCTCCCAATACCATTAAAAGCTTCGCACGAGCCAGTCCAGATGGCGCCACTCACTCGTACTATAGGCTGTGCGAAGACACGTGGCTGGACAGCGGAGACACCTTCTCCCGACTCTTGCACGAGGAGTTGCTGGCGGTGTTCAGGGATCCCGACCAGTCCGCCAGCTGGGACACTGGCCGGTAGAACTTGGTCGAAGTTCGGTTGAAGATTGGCAGCAGCTCATTCGCTTCGTTTGTTAACGCCTGTGGGGGGAACAAACAAATGTATTATAAACTAGTTTCTGCCCGGGTATTTGTGAAGGCACTGCCCTTAGGGGGCGTCCATTAATTACGTGAGGCGTTTTTGGCGGTTTTCCAACCCCCTCTCCCCCCCTGGTGAGATGTCGTGAGATTTGGCTCAACTGGTGATTTGGTCAAACTAGCTGACCCCGCAAACGTTGTTTTGCCATATAAATTCAAAATTATAGATGTTGACCGATTCTCAGACCTACCCGATATGCATACAAAGTTTCATAAAAATCGGTCGAGCCGTTTCGGAGCAGTATGGTAACATTGTGACACGAAAATTTTAAATACTTTTTTTCAAAAATTAACTTTGTAATTCTAAAACTATCAGCTTTTGAGGAAACTTGAAAAACACAAGGTGTTACAGGGACTCAGCTGTTGGCAGATTTCACAAGTCTACCAAAATCTTTAATACTTCAACGGTCCCACACAAAGCCGATAGTTTAAATTTACAAAGTAAAGGTGCAAAAAAATAGTATACCCTTTCTGTTTCACCTTGTATAAGATTAAGGTACTTACTTTTAAATATATAACGGCGTCGGTCCCGTGACCCTCGCAGGACATCAGCATCAGGTCGCCGTGGAAGTACCTCGCGTACAACCTCGATATAGGGAGACCGTAGCCGTACCCTGTTGATACAATAAAATTACGTATAATTGATATTTTGATGTGCCCTAAAATTTATGCCGTCACGGCAAACGGTATGACGCTCTGTCATGCCGTCACGGCAAACGGCATGACGCTCTGTCGTGCCGGCACGGCAAACGGCATGACGCTCTGTCATGCCGTCATGGCAAGTGGGGCAAATACACGGTATGCCCTCTAATTTTGGGGTTTTATTTTACAGATTTTCCCGTACTCAGGAGTGGGACTTCAAAAGGGCTAAATAATATTATACTAGCTCTGTCCGCGACTTCGTCCGCGTGGAATAGTGTCTTTAGGTAGCATTTTTAATTAAATTTACTTTGAATGTCTTATTTATTTATATCGAATCAACAGCCTAAAAAATAAGCTTCTAGCTCTAAAAATGACGATACTTCCATACAAGTTTTCATCCCCCCCTTTCAACCCCTTACAACTATTTTTGGCATAAAAAATTAGCCTATGTCCTTTCTCAGGCTCTAGACTATCTGTGTACCAAATTTCATTTAAATCGGTTCAGTAGTTTTGACCTGAAAGCGCGACTAAAGACAGACAGAGTTACTTTCGCATTTATAATATTATAATAATAATTTTAGCCCTTTTGACGTCCCACTCCTGGGCACGGGCCTCCCCTCGACACGAGGGGGATTCAGGCCATAATCCACCACGCTGGCCCAGTGCGGGTTGGCGGATTACACATGACTTTCGAAAATTAGTTAAATCTTCTAAGACATGCAGGTTTCATCACGATGTTTTCCTTCACCGTAAGCAAGTGATAATCATATAGAAATTATGATCCGCACATAGTTTTCGAAAAATCTAGAGGTTCGAGCCGGGGTTTGAATCCGAGACCCGGTAGCCCGCAAGACGCGTTAACCAATCGGCTATCACTGCTTATTTATAATATTAATAGGATGTAATATATTTACCAGCAAGCGGGACGGTGTGCGAATCAGACTTGGACGGCTGCGGCGCCGTGCTGTACATGTACTTGAAGAGCAGATCCGACACGCTGCGCGGGATGCCGCCGCCCCGGTCCGACAGCTGGAAGAACAAGTTATAACATGTCACTATTATCACTCAAACTCAACTCAAAATTGTTTTTATTCACGTAAGCCAACAAAGCATTTATGAATAGTCAGAATCTACCAACGGTTCGGAATGCTGCTTCCACTGAGAAGAGCCGGCGAGAAACTCAATGGTTACTCTTTTCAATGAATTACAGATGGTGTACATTCTCAGGAACAGCATAAAATAATAATAATATGAGCAGGCAACACCATTATCACTAAATAACTAATAGTAAATAATAATCAAATCTCCCTGAGATTTAGGTATGTAGATAAAATGAGAAAGCTAGTTTAGTGTGGTGTTCATACCTACTCATACTTACATCAAATTAAATGTTTACGAACCACTACATAGTATAAAACAAAGTCGCTTCCCGCTGTCTGTCTGTCTGTCCCTATGTATGCTTAGATCTTTAAAACTACACAACACATTTTGATGCGGTTTCTAATTGATAGAGTGATTCAGGAGGATTTTGATTTAATTGACAAAGTTTCATACAAACTTTCATCCCCTATTTTATCCCCTTGGGGGTAGAATTAATTAAAATCTTTTCTTAGCGGATGCCTACGTCTTAACATCTACCTGCATGCCAAATTTCAGCCCGATTCGTCCAGTGGTTGGGGCTGTGCGTTGATAGATCACTGTCAGTCAGTCAGTCACCTTTCAGTTGTATATATATTTAGATACATGCATAATATAGTAGAGAAACACTGATAATTTTAGAGCCGTGTGAAGCCGAGGCGAGTCGCTAGTTAAAACTAAAATAAAAACGCAAAATTGTTTTTATTCAAGTAAGCCAACAAAGCATTTATGAACAGTCAGAATCTACCGCCGGCTCGGAATGCCGCTTCCACTGAGAAGAGCCGGCGAGAAACTCAATGGTTACTCTTTTCAATGAATAAAAGATGGTGTACATTCTCAGGAACAGCAACAGAATTTGATGAGATTCGACAGCGGGATCCGTAGATACGAAACATATCTATTATAGTTACTTAACGCCAATCTTCTTCATAAGGGTCTAACTATTTGACGACCGCTTGGCGCAGTGGTTCGAGCGCAGGCCGCTCGGCTCACTGCACATGGTGGTTGCGGGCTCGATTCCCGCCGGGACAAATTTCGAAAACGGCCTTTTCGTAATTTGCCCCGGTCTGGGTGTCACCCGGACCGCCCCCAGTCCATTGTACGGCACCCATAGTACCAGCGTTGCTTAGTTTGGGACCATACAGTCGGTGAGTCAGTCTGGCGATATGTTAGAACTTACCTTAACTGATACATCCTCGCGTCCTCTGACGAGATTCACTTTGATAGGTGGCGGGGAGTTCTCATGTGTCTCCATCACAGCTCGCATGGAGTTCTTGAACAGCTCAAACAGCATATGGTAGAGATGGGAGGGCACGTACACTATCGGCATCGGACGATCGGTAGGCACTAGGGATAAAATGAACATACTTAGCCTAAGTTACTCCTTATGACATCAGCTATCTGTTGGTGAAAGTCCCGTCAAAATCAGTCCAGCCGTTTCTGAGATTAACCGGAAAAACAAAGACAGACTGATGCAGAACGACGATGAATTTAGCCCTTTTGATGTCCCACTCCTGGGCACGGGCCTCCCCTCACTACGAGGGGGATTCGGGCCTAATCGACCACGCTGGTCCAGTGCGGGTTGGCGGATTTCACATGTCTTTCGAAAATTGGTTAGATTTTCTAAGACATGCAGGTTTCCTCACGATGTATTCCTTCACCGTAAGCAAGTGATAATCATATTATAGAAATTATGATTCGCACATTGATTTCGAAAATCCCAGAGGTGCGAGCCGAGATTTTAACCCAAGACCTGGTGCCCACAAGACGCGTGCTTAACCACTCGGCTATCACTGCTAGGTCTACATATTATTTCGTCATTTTCTTATTATATTGTTAAGTTCATATCTCACCGCCATTCTGCAACAGCTCCAGCTCAGGTGATGCCAGGTAGTATCTGTCGCAGAGAAACCTGGCGTTTTCGTACGCGTCTCGTACGACGGCCACCACATCGCAGGCCGGGTCTATGGAGCCGATGTGGCGGCCCCCGTTATCAATACCATTGACTGACGCTTGCTTTGCGCCTAGTTGCTCGCCGAATAGAAGAGCTATGGAACAAGATAAATAAATAAATAAGAATCTTAGGGCGCCGCAGCTCTGACGTCATCGTGTACCGTGTAACGGTAACGCTACGTCATCTGACGATTAGCACGGATAGAGTGGCCGGGCAGCGAGCGCCCCGAACGTCCATAAAGAAGCTTCGCTTCAAAAATGAAAATTTAGAAAACCCCGTTGCGACGACTTTTTAAACTACAAAAGAGCTGAAATTTTCAAACGGCTGAACCGATTTTCATGAAACATAGCTAAGAACACTCAAGATTAGAATAAATATCTAACAAAAAAAAAAACAAAATTGTAATCGTTTCATCCGCTTGGGCGCTACGATGCCACAGGCAGACACAAAGATACACAGATACTCATGTTAAACTTATAACACCCCTCTTTTTTGTCGGGGGTTAACAAATAAATGTCGCAAGACGAACACACCAACAGTACCGTCCCAAACTAAGCAACGCTCGTACTATGGGTACCGTACCATGGACTGGGGGCGATCCCAGTGACACCCAGACCAGGTCAAATTACGTAAACGCAATTTACGAAATTTGCCCCGCCGGGAATCGAGCCCGCAACCACCATGTGCAGTGAGCCGAGCGGCATTGTTCAGTTTCCTTGTCTAGTGACGGTTATATGGCTTGATTTATAATGTTCATTATCGACTAAAACGCATCGCCACTGTCGCCAGCCAGTGGTCAGGGGAGATGATAGAGGATATTATTTGCAGGTAAACTAAATTAAATTTGTGAATTTGTGCAAAAAAAACTGTCCTAAGGATGTCTCGTTTAGGGGCAAAACATGAGTCAAAGGTTTTGACCTTTGACTCATGTTTTGCCCCTAAACGAGACATCCTCGTTTAGTTCATTCGTTTAGTTCGCTTTGTTCTGCGGAAAATTGCATAATGATTACTGTCCCCCTGACACTCTAGACTGACGTAGTTTGGTCTTGTTGGTCTCTAGTAATATCAATAACTAACTCCGTTTATAATTTTTAAAATTGAATTATTCCTGATTATCACCTCCTGTATACCAAATTTCATTCATATACGTTCAGCCACTCTTGCGTGATTTTCGGACCAACTTTACATATGTACTCTTTTATAACAAACTAGCGGCCCGCCTCGGCTCCAAACGGTTACATTATTGGAGTTATAGTAAGGATCCCTAATTTTTAAAAATATTATACAGCCCATGTCACCCGGGGATAGTGTAGCTTCCCAACAATGTTAATCCCACATACCCCAGGCCTTTCCCACAAGAGGCCTGGGAATCTTTGGAAGATTTCCTCCCCGTAAAAAAAAAAAAGCTTCCCAACAATGTAATAATTTTTCAAATCGGTTCAGTAGTTTCGGAGCCTAATCAATGCAAACAAACAATCACATCTTTCCTCTTTATAATATTAGTATAGACTAAATTTATTACCTACCGGTTAAGATATCGCTTATATTAGATTAGGTATCAAATCTAGTACATCACTCACTATGCTGATTGATAAGCATCCTAATCGATATCCGACTCATGTAGAATCGATCCAGGAAGTACTGTATCGAGTTCTCGGTCCCCGGGTCGACTTCGTGAGATTCCTTCAGCTCCAGCACGCCTTGCGCCATCGTCTGAACCACGTCGGCGTGGCGGTTGCGAATATGGACCAATCGCTCGCAAAACCTGTAAATAAAATCATCTAAATATTAAAACGAGACGGAAATCCTTTCAAACGGTTAATACGGATATTGCGCGGACGGACGAGCATGATATTTGGCACACTTATCCTACTAATATTATAAATGCGAAAGTTTGTGAGTGTGGATGTATGTTTGTTACTCTTTCACGCAGAAACTACTGAACGAATTTGGATGAAATTCGGAACACAGATAGTTTATAACCCGGATTAACACATATAATACTTTACTTAAGTCTACGCGGACGAAGTCGCGGGCAGAAACTAGTAATTAATATAGAGAAGGAGTGCAGAATGCTAATATTGTTATATTATAATACTTAGAAATACAATAAAATCAATCAATAAAACATTACACACACCACCATGAATTGGCACACACACATTTGTAACCTCCACACCGACTGACTGTCTGACTGACAAACAGTGACAGTTTTTGGAGGGCGGGACTTCCATAGTGCATTCTGCGTGCCAGTATCAAATTGTCTTTAACAATAAAACCCTAAAGACGTTTAAAATTTAAATTTAAATGAATTACAGTCGAATTTTGACCAATACAACCGGAATACTAGTAATAAATAAATATCGCCAGACTGACACCAACTGTACGGTCCCAAACTAAGCAACGCTTGTACTATGGGTACCGTACAATAGACTGGGGGCGATCCCTGTAACACCCAGACCAGGGCAAATTACGAAAAGGCCATTTCCGAACTTTGCCCTGACGGGAATTGAACCCGCAACCACCATGTGCATTGAGCCGGGCGGCCTACGCTCGAACCACTGCGCCAAGCGGTCGTCAAGTTAATTATTTTAGTTATTTAGATTGTCTTATACATCTACAAAATAAATCACAGAGCTTTTTATCCATAAAGAAGGTGTGAAAGTTACTCACTGGCTCAAGATTGGTCTCTCCGGGTCCATCTTCTCAAACTGTATGATCTCCTCGAAAGATCTCTCGTACCATTGGTTCACGAGGCCGACAGATGGCATCCGAAGCAGGTTCTCCGGCAGTAGCGCTATCTCTTTCATTATGTTCGCTAACCTGTGGAAGAAAAAGTAATGGATGAATGTGAGAAATTTTAATTTTTACGTTTTGTTACTTATCTATTGTAGTGATGGCCTGTTACTGGAAATAAAATATTATGCTTTATACTCGTATATGTAAGGATCAAGGCACTTATCCAGAACAAATAGTATTTTATTTAAATTTTATTTTTAATTTCTTGACGAACAAGCTTTTAAACCGTGAAACTTTTTTGACACAAAGTCAATTACATTTCAAAACCTCTATACTAGGTGAAACAAAAAGGGTATACTATTTTTTCTGCAACTTTACTTTGTACATCTCAAACTATCGGCTTTGTGGGACAGTTGAAGTACTAAAGGTTTTGTAGACTTGTGAAGTCTGTCAACAGCTGTATTCCTATGACGCCTTTTGTATTTCAAGTTTCCTCCAAAGCTGATAGTTTTAGAATTACAAAGTTAAGTTTTGAAAACAAAAGTATACCCTTTATTTTTCACCTTGTATATCTGTACTTATTGCTACCAACATCATGAACTAGAAAAAAACAAAAACAAAATATAAATCGATCATTCGACATATTATCCATAGACTGCCTTTAATTTATCCACAATTTGAACGAAGTTGTGTGTAAAAGCTAGTGTTGTATATTTATAACAGAACAGTCTGTGGTAATACTGAATATAACGAATAGTAAATAGTCGTACCTACGTGTGTAAATTCCAATTCAGTTATCATGATGCGTACTAGAGTGTTGGTAACGGCTTTATTTAGTTATCATGATGCGTACTAGTGTTGATAACGGCTTTATTTAGTTATCATGATGCGTACTAGAGTGTTGGTAACGGCTTTATTTAGTTATCATGATGCGTACTAGAGTGTTGGTAACGGCTTTATTTAGTTATCATGATGCGTACTAGAGTGTTGGTAACGGCTTTATTCAGTTATCATGATGCGTACTAGAGTGTTGGTAACGGCTTTATTTAGTTATCATGATGCGTACTAGAGTGTTGGTAACGGCTTTATTTCGTTATCATGATGCGTACTAGAGTGTTGGTAACGGCTTTATTTAGTTATCATGATGCGTACTAGAGTGTTGGTAACGGCTTTATTCAGTTATCATGATGCGTACTAGAGTGTTGGTAACGGCTTTATTCAGTTATCATGATTGCGTACTAGAGTGTTGGTAACGGCTTTATTCAGTTATCATGATGCGTACTAGAGTGTTGGTAACGGCTTTATTCAGTTATCATGATGCGTACTAGAGTGTTGGTAACGGCTTTATTCAGTTATCATGATTGCGTACTAGAGTGTTGGTAACGGCTTTATTCAGTTATCATGATGCGTACTAGAGTGTTGGTAACGGCTTTATTCAGTTATCATGATGCGTACTAGAGTGTTGGTAACGGCTTTATTCTCGTCACGTCATACTGTTATGAAGGTTAAGAAAATATTTGTACACTAGCTGTGCCCCCCGACTTCGTCCGCGTAGTATTTAACGTAACAAAAATTTCGGGATTATCGGGATAAAAAGTATCCTATATGTTAATCCCAGTTATAAACTACCTGTGTTCCAAATTTCATCCAAATCCGTTCAGTAGTTTTTGCGTGAAGGAGTAACAAACATACATACATCCACACTCACAAACTTTCACATTTATAATATTAGTAGGATAGTTATATTTGCCGATTGGTTAAGCACGCGTCTTGCGGGCTACCAGCTCTCGGGTTCAAACCCCGGCTCGAACCTCTGGATTTTTCGAAATCTATGTGCGAATCATAATTTCTATATGATTATCACTTGCTTACGGTGAAGGAAAACATCGTGAGGAAACCTGCATGTCTTAGAAGGTTTAACCAATTTTCGAAAGACATGTGAAATCCGCCAACCGGCACTGGGCCAGCGTGGTGGATTATGGCCTGAATCCCCCTCGTGTTGAGGGGAGGCCCGTGCCCAGGAGCGGGACGTCAAAAGGGCTAAAATTATTATTATTATTATAGTTATATTTAGCTCGACGCAATCCACTAGCTTTAGTAGCCCTTTCCAATACATCCAATATTAAAAAAAAAACACCAGACTGACAAACTAACCGTAACGTACAATAGACTGGGGGCGATCCCAGTGACACCCAGACCAAGGCAAATTACGAAAAGGCCATTTCAGAAATTGTCTCCGCGCGTATCGTACCCGCAACCACCATGTGCAATGAACCGAGCCGGCCTATGGTCGAAACACTGCGCCGAGCGGTCGTCAAAAGAAATTCTATTATTTCTTTACATTGATGACAATTTTGTTGGTGTCAAATCCCGATTAAACTAAATTGGACGCAATTAAACATACTGCCGTCTAGCTTACACGTTACGACTACGAAAGAGATGGCAATACAGTTAGTTTAGTCAAGTTTAGTTTGTTTAGTGTACCAGCAAAATCAACAAAATTGTCAACCTGTTTCGCACCTGTTGTGCAAACAAGTCAATTACACAAATTTTAATGACTGTTTACAATTCCTACATCCTTATCAAAAGTCCGGGATGTTATAATTACGAGCAATTGTTGGCGCAAACACGCGAACATGTTGATTATGTGAGAATATTTAACCGAGGTCAATTGCTTTTCGTTTGTGGGAACGGCTAGAGGAACGAGTATTGAATTGAAAAATATTAGAAAATTGGGAAATATGTTTTTTTTTGTAATTTTCCCTGTTCTGCGAACTTGGACCTCCATATAGCTATAATAGATGTTCGTGATGGTTTCACCGCCTGTCAAATGACAACCTATTATAAGGTTCTCCTAATATAATACATAGGTCATAAATTTGTTTTTTTTAACCCCCGACAAAGAAAGAGAGGTGTTATAAGTGTAACATGTCTGTGTGTCTGTGGCATCGTAGCGCCCAAGCGGATGAACCGATTTTAATTATTTTTTTTCGGTTATTAAGGTATTTTGATCAAGATTGTTCTTAGGTAACTGGCCGAAACATAACTGGCCAATTTCCGTGGTAATCAAGTATAATCAGCTCACGAGTCTAGGTCCAATTAGTCATATTACGATCCGTGGTGCCTTACAACTGGTCTTCAATCAGCTGTAACAGTCTTGTTTCTATGGCAATCAGCCCATACCAGCTATTTTGTCTCCCGCTTTGCACCAGAAGGAAGTGGAAATATTTTCATCCAACTCCTCCTTTTATTTCTTTCGATTAATTTCGTGCGGGTTCCAAGACAATTTAACTTGTCCCCAGGACTCGTCGAGGGTCAAACCTCGACGTCATTATTGGTCACCATTGTCGATCCTGGCTTACAGGAGTTACAGTGGTGGGAGTGTGTGACGGGACTAGTTTGCCGAAACATGTTTCGGCCAGTGCGAACGTAGGGTTATTGAACATTTATATATTGTTACCAATTGAACAGTAAACACATTGACACGAATATGTGTCACCATAACAATAGCTGCGGTTAATTGCGACCTTGTCAGTTACGCGACTTTACTTTGTAACATGCGTCGCATGATCAATGGAGAGGAAACACGCTGATGCGGTGAGCTGAATCAATAGCGGCAGTGCGTAGGTAAATATTAGCTTTCACATTAGTGATGGAACATTTCACAGGCAGCATGTGAAAAATTATCCTACTAATATTATAAATGCGAAAGTTTGTGAGTGTGGATGTATGTTTGTTACTCTTTCCCGCAAAAACTACTGAACGGATTTGGATTAGATTTGGAACACAGATAGTTTATAACCTGGATTAACACATAGAATAGTTTACTTAAGTCTATGCGGACGACGTCGCGGGCAGCAACTAGTATTATAGATGCTTTAATAAGTAGCACTTGCCACCCACATAGATAAAAACTGCGAAAAATAATTCCACCGAAATTTACTTCACTTTTTAAAAAATATGGCTTTCATCGTTAGGTAGTCGATGATTTTGCCAACAACTGTTTTATAGAAGAAGCTTAGATTAGCGTCATGTCTAGATATTTATCTGCGTAACTGGAGACGTGTCTCTCGGGATATATATCCTTAATTGATGACATCTTTCTGTCCTAATCCATTCATACTCTTTATAAACTTATGATGCAACAGTTCACAGGCGGCGTGTGATGTATACAGCTTGGTTTTATGAGACTGACGGTCGGTAGGTGACGCTTTTTTTTTTAAATGATAATCTAAACATTTTGTAATTGGATTGTACGGTTGAATATATATAAAAAGAGTCTGTGAAGGCACTGCGCGATACGTCAGTTTTGACGTACTGCGCGTCGAGTGTCAGACGAGTCAAGCGATAGCGGGTAAAGATTTGGGCCCCAGGTGGGTCGTTTGCTTGTTTGAAGAATTTCTTATTTGTAGTATATATGTATACGACCCCCGATGCGACGACTTTTAAAACTACAAAAGACCTGATAATTATCAAACGGCTGAACCGATTTTTATGAAACACATCTAAGAACACTCTCGATCAAAATACCTCTCTAAGAAAATAAACTAAATCGAAATCGGTTCATCCGCTTGGGCGCTACGATGCCTCAGACAGATACACAAATCCACGTGTTAAACTTATAAAACCCCTCTTTTTTGTCGGGGGTTAAAAATAATTAATCGTGACCAATCATCATGGACGCAGCGGATCGTAGCGCGCATGGTAGTTGTGGGTTCGATTCCCGCTGGCGTAAATATCGGAAATTGCCATTTCGTAATTTTCCCTGGTCTGGGTGTCACTGGGATCGCCCCCAGTCCATCGCATGGTACCCATAGTATAAGAATTGCTTAGTTTGGGACCAAACAGTTGGTGTGTCCGTCTGGCGATATTTATTTATTACTAGCTGAGCCCGTGACTTCGTCTGCGTGGAATTTAACTTTAAAAAAGCCCGCTCCCGCGTTCTAAGCCCGCGCGACAGGACCATTTTTTTCAAATTTAGTTTTTCGAAAATTAAAGTAGCCTAAGTTACTCCTTATAACATCAGCTATCTGCTCGTGAAAATCCCTTCAAATTCGGTCCAGCCGTTTGGGAGATTACCCGGAACAAACACACAGACAGACAGATAAAAACATTTTAAATTCCGTTTTTGTTATAAGTACCGTATATACTTTCATATGCATTTAGTGAAAAGGTGTTATTTTGATATTACAAACAGACACTCCAATTTTATTTATTTGTATAGATAGATTATCAAACAGTGCCATCAATATCGCTATCTCCTAATCATCATAATATGTATATAATGCTTAATCTAAGGTTACGTCCTTTATATCAAGGTTCCGCCGGCGGCGTACCATCCAGATAATATTGATGCGCCAATCGTATGATTGAGTTGCTGATTGCAAAAATTTACAAGTTTTAAATCGACCTTGCCCTAATACCGATGCGTGGTGTTCGAAGCTTATCTGATTAGCTGATATAGTGGTGGGTATCGTTGGGAGAGTAAACAGATATAGAGATATTACATAGATAACGCAAATGTATGTACTTAGCGTGTCCGAAAACCCCGACCAAGCGTCGAGGTTGGTCGCCGATAACGTACAGTCCTCGCGACTACAGATATAAAAATATGAGTGTGAGCGTGATAATAATCGTAGCGGGCGGAGGGGCATCAGCGGCATCGGTGTCTTTGAAGCGGTTTGGATTTCCCGTCACTAATGACGTCACAGTAGGTGTTAAAAATTCGGCACGCTTGGTTTCAATACAAGTCGTGATACTTGCGTTATCTATGTAAATCTATATTTGTGGGAGAGTATCTAATTCCGCTAAATTTAATGTGTGTGATATGTAAAAAAACCTTTTCAAATATAAAGTATTGTGACATCATTTTTGCGAAGACAAAATGCACAATCTTTCTTGCTCGTCAAATTACCAAAATGTCATTCCTTTTTATGCCCCAAACAAGCTCTTGCCAGCAATTTTGGCCGCTTGGAGATCCAAGCGGCCTATTTGACTCGAATACGTCTCGATACGTCAAAACTGGGGCCAACTTTGTTAACAACTGACTCTCGACTCGACCCACATTCGTCACTTTTGACTGTTCCCCTATACAAAAACTGTAAAAACTGAGGTATTCAGCTACGCGACACGTCATTTTTGACGTAATTGCGAGTCGACCGTCAGCGGTTAAGAGAGTTGGGCTCCAGATTTAGGCTGTGCCGGTGATATTGAGTCAGTCACCAAATTAACATTTTATACATTACTTGCGACCCGCGCCCCGGCTTCGCACGGGTATTTTTTATCAGTGTATCTCAACTATATTATGCATGTTTTATACAAAACCTTCCTCTTGCTCGAATCACTCTATCCATTACAAATAAAACCGCATAAAAATCCGTTGCTTAATTTTAAAGATCTAAGCATACATAGGGACAGACAGACGGCGGGAAGCGACTTTGTTTTATACTATGTAATGATATAAACGTTTTAGATAAACAATCCATAAAATGAAATCGTCAGTTCAGTATTTATTTCTATCACGTGCTCTCCATAGACTCACCGTGTGAACTCAAGACAAAGACTTTGTGTAAAAGGATTACTTTTATCGTGAGCTACCACACGACGCTAATAAATGTCTTAGGCGTGATAAAGTGTGCAAATTAGTAATGGAAATGGAACGTTTCAAAGGTAGCGTGTGAAAAATCTTATTATATAGTTTTTCATAAGTAGCACTTGCTACCGACTTAGGTAGAAACTGTTAAAAATCATTGCTATTAAATCGCAATGTGTTCGGTACTGTCACGGGTTTCATGATAAATCATCGACTAGTGACTTAATCCTATGATTACGTGTTGTAGTGATCATTCACTATGAATACAATCATTGATTGTGAAAAATAACAGTTGAACTAACAGTGAAAGAAAAACATAATTTCACGTAATGAAAATGAATTGAAACTTGCAATCATTTCCATGCCTAATGCAAATAATGTGAAATTCTTTAGAAAAATTACTCACCTCACTGGCAATTCCTTCCTCAGGAAAAGAAATGATTTCCTCTCGCATGCGTTCAGACCTGCAACAAATAAATCATAACATTTTACAGAGAGCTATACATATATATAAAACCTATTGATTCATTTGCATTACGCAAGTATAATAGTGTTAGACGACCGCTTGGCGGAGTGAGTCGAGCGTAGGCAGCTCGGCTCACTGCACATGGTGGTTGCAGGTTCAATTCCCGCCAGGGAAAATGTCTGAAATCGCCTTTTCGTAACTTGCCCTAGTCTGGGTGTCACTGGGACAGCCTCCAGTCCATTGTACGGTACCCCTAGTACAAGCGTTGCCTAGTTTGGAACTATGCAGTTGGTGTGTCAGTCTGGCGATATTTAATGTACACAGGGTGTTCCATAAGTCCGCAATGATAATAATTTTGGGAAGAACATACGCGATAGATCATTACGCGCGCAATATAATTTCTATTATTCACTTTAACTCACATGAAATGCCTTACTTTCCTCAAAAACAATGCTACCTATAAATTATTGTTAATGCCTAATCGTTTTAAGAAGCAATTACATGACACAGCACGCCTGCCGAGACTGCCATTGTTGATTCAATATGAATATTGATCAATTTTCAAACTCAAACTCACAATTGTTTTTATTCACGTAAGCCAACAAAGCATTTATGAATAGTCAGAATCTACCACCGGTTCGGAATGTTGCTTCCACTGAGAAGAGCCGGCGAGAAACTCAATGGTTGCTCTTTTCAATGAATTACAGATGGTGTACATTCTCAGGAACAGCATAAAATAATAATATGAGCAGGCAACACCATTATCACTAAATAACTAATCTATATAATATATAAAATATTTATTATTTATTTAATTAAATAACTCAAAGGTGACTGACATAGTGATCTATCAACGCACAGCCCAAACCGCTGGACGGATCGGGCTGAAATTTGGCATGCAGGTAGATGTTATGACGTAGGCATCCGCTAAGAAAGGATTTTGATTAATTCTACCTCCAAGGGGAAAAAATAGGATGAAAGTTTGTATGCAACTTTGTCAATTAAATCCCACGCGGACGAAGTCGCGGGCACAGCTAGTAGTAAATAATAATCAAATTTCCCTCAGATTTAGGTTTGTAGATAAATGAGAAAGCTAGTTTAGTGTGGTGGTCATACCTACTCATACTTACATCAAATTAAATTAACATTTTATACTTATGTATGTCGGAGAACCTACGATCTGACGATGGCAACACCGCCTGACAGCTGTCGAACGCAAGGATGACGTCACAATGCGCCATCTTTGGATGCGGCCGTTGGAACGGGCGGGCAATCTAAGTTGAGAGCTCGCGCCGAGCGGACGTGTCTGTTCGACTGCTTCGAATTGATTTAAATCGATGTACTTTAAAATGATAAAGTTTGAGTTGCGCTAGAAGTGTTATTTTGCTTGAGACTACCCATTATATCAGAAACCGATGAAAACGCGTGCCTACCGAGCCCTGCAGGACAGCTGTCTGCGACATCAGAAGATGGGATAAAGGATTCAAAAGTCCACAGTAACGTATACCCACAGTATCGTAAAAATTGAGCTAAGTCTGTACATTTGTTATCAACAAGTAGACCGTTAACATTCGAATTTGAATGTTGTTTTGCTTACGATTGCTGCTTACTTCATTGTTGTTATTTAGTGTGTGTTAAATTGTTGATTGAAACTGTGATAATGAAACTTATGAGGACGCCTAGTCCATGGAGGTATCTTTTTAGGAGTAATTCGCGTAATTAACTTCAACATACTTCTCGAACGTCTCGCGACTACAGTGACGACAGATCGGATCGCAATCCGAACGATAGACGTCGTACTTTGCGAGATGGCTTACGTGTCCGAAATCGACGTGATTGTCACAGTACCGATGTAGCAATTGACTCGTGAATGTCTTCGAAGTAACCAAGCCAGACAAGATTACCAAGCTAATCAACAACGACGTACACTACGTCAGTTTAATGTTTTTCGTTATAAAGTGTTCTCAGTCGGCAGCGGCATTTATGATAAAACTACGCAAGCTGCAGCGCAGTATATAGTGCCGTGGCAAGCGCCGGGCGTTGGAGTTGCTGCGCGTGTGCTGCGGCATACGAGCTATGTCACTTCATACGCTACGAGCGAACGTCGCGCGTTTCGGGATCGAAGGTGTGGTCATCAGCGACACATGGCGAATCTGGATGACAATGATGGTCACAAGTAAGCGTGAAGCAGAATCTGGTGAGTCGAACCATGTTTATCTAGTGCCACGGATTCTATAAAGAGAAATTACACGTGGTACGTATTACATTGCGTGTAAGAGAGTAAATGCAGGTGCGCGTGATATTTTTATTCCGATATGAGGGTGGACAATACCAACTGTTGTCTGCTATGTGATTGTGTTGTGTGTGACTTGATTAGAAGAATTTCGGACCGGACAGGCCGTCGCAACCGCTACGGTAGCCAAGATCAGCGGGCTCATAGACAACAAGATCTTTCTCCAGATACGTTGTGAAGCTCAATGGAGGCTCAAGGTGAAGATCTTGGTTGGACTTTCAGCGTTAGAGGAGCAATCTGCGACTAGTTTTACCAGGTTGCTAGTACGGCTGGTACAGCTCGAAATCATCATCGCTAAAGCGTGGCCCTCGTCAGGCCCACGGCAATGCTTTTGACGAGAAACACCGCGGACACCTCCGCTGGTATTGCCAAGTCGGCGCCAGGCATGTTCGCGAACTGCGCTGACGCGAGCGGTCGCCATGACCGACGCGGTCGGCACAACCTGTTATTCCAGTGCGAAACACACCGCAGGCGCTTTGTGCGTCACTGGTCTCCACGGCGACCCGGGCAGATCACGTGCTGCCAACACAAAACGTGCCGCTGGGACCAACATTGAAGAGGGAGGTCAGCGAAGCGCTATCAACGTCCTTGCCGTCGACGGGCGCAGAATACATCGTGGAAGCGATTCGTTCTATCTGTGGTTTGATATGAGTAGCACCTAAGTCTAACGACCGTAGGATTAAGTACTATGCGGCAAGTTTGGTCTAAGAAATGGGAATGTCCTAAGAAACCCAAGTCGGAGTCTACTTCTCCGCCTCGCTTTTCTGTCACTCTGAGTAGCGATAACAGCTCCAGTGGATTTTTATCTTTTTTAAACAAGGTAATTGGTGCGACTGATGGATGAGGTCAGGTATCGCCAAGCTCGGGGGAGGTGAATGCTCTGGTTGAGTCCCCGGACCCGCCAGTGCGGGGGAGGTTCGTCAGCTGCTGGGACTTGCGGGGTACTTTCGCCGGTACATGGCAGGGTGCGTTTGTAAAACCGCCTGCATGGCAGGATTGCTGAGGAAGGCGATCGAATAGCATGGTGACTCTCACAGGGCTAGGAGTGGTGTCGGTTTGTAGGACGGTGCAGACAGAAGTCTGTAGTGACCGTGAATTGTCTGAGGCTTGAAGTTTTGTTTGGCACGGTCTATGGTGTCAAAGCGGGTGCGGCCTGTGACGGGAGGCGATTTGATTCAAATAATTAACGGACTCATTGTGGGCGATTGTGTTCTCATAGAAAATGAGGAGAGGAACCGATCGAGGCTCGATCCGGGGTTCAGGGGTCCGTTCGGGGTTTTGGATAGTGATCGGTATTGCCTGAGAGCTTTGAATTCTGAGAGGACATACAGGTGCCCGCGCGATAGAATGGGAGGGATTCCGAATCACGAAGTTCCGTTGGATGTCGAGCTGGATCTGGAATCTGACGATGGCAATTCTGATGACGTCTAGCCTGGTGGAAGCGTTGCGGCGCGTATGGGCGTTGCGGCACGTGTGGGCGTTGTGGCGCAATGTGAGCGTTGTGGCGCAGTGTGGGCGTTGTGGCGCGTATGAGCGTGGTGGCGCGTATAAGCGTTGTAGCGCGTATGAGCGTTGTGGCGCATATGAGCGTTGTGGCGCATATGAGCGTTGTGGCGCATATGAGCGTTGTGGCGCGTATGAGCGTGGTGGCGCTTGGGCACGGTGTGGTGTGTGTGTGCGTTGTAGCGTGCATCAGAAATCTCTTGTTTCAATCTCCGTGTGGTTGATATGAGCCGTAGGAGCGGCGGCATGTGCAAACATGGTTATCCTTATTTGCGTTGGGGCGTAAATAAGATGAGTCGTTGGTGCGACGATATGCTTTCATGAGTACCCTTGCTCTCGTTGTAGCGAAAGCAAGATGAGCCGTCGTAGCGGCGCCGCTAATATTGTTTGTTACAGCTAACGATGATAATGAATTGTTTGGTTTGTAAGAGAGTGAGAAAGTGTCGAGTCATTGATTTGCTCAGATCTGAGGTCAGAATAGCCGAACGAAGTACTGGGTCGATGTGCGACCTTTGCGGAAGCTGCACACGAGGACGTGTGAGACATCAGAGATGGCCGTGTCGGAGAACCTACGATCTGACGATGGCAACACCGCCTGACAGCTGTCGAACGCAAGGATGACGTCACAATGCGCCATCTTTGGATGCGGCCGTTGGAACGGGCGGGCAATCTAAGTTGAGAGCTCGCGCCGAGCGGACGTGTCTGTTCGACTGCTTCGAATTGATTTAAATCGATGTACTTTAAAATGATAAAGTTTGAGTTGCGCTAGAAGTGTTATTTTGCTTGAGACTACCCATTATATCAGAAACCGATGAAAACGCGTGCCTACCGAGCCCTGCAGGACAGCTGTCTGCGACATGTAAATAACCATAAACTAAAACGAATTTACATACAATAGAAATAAGCGTTATTACGTAACGTATTGCTTGAACTAACCTGTACAAACATATCATACTAATATTATAAAGAGGAAAACTTTGTTTGTTTGATTGTAATGAATAGGCTCCGAAACTACTGAACCGATTTGAAAAATTATTTCACTGTTGGGAAGCTGCACTATCCCCGGATGACATAGGCTATAATATATTTTCAAAAAATTAGGGATCCTTACTAAAATTCGAATAATGTAACCGCAATGTACCCGTGCGAGGCCGGGGCGGGCCGCTAGTTATTAATAAACGTGGTATAGCACGGGAATAGTTAAACTCCGAACTATCTCTTTCTGCCATCAGTAATTTCACATTCGAAAGAGGAAGACAAAGCATGGTGTAACTATACAACCGCTAAACCACGTTTATTACTAAGGGTGATAGTGTACATTCCAATTCTTTTTTAAGGCCACTGGGGCAGATAGATAAATTTATATAATACTAGCTGTGCCCGCGACTTCGTCCGCGTGTAATTTAACTTAACAAAAATTTCGGGATTATTCATCCCCTATTTTATCCCCTTGGGGGTAGAATTAATCAAAATCCTTTCTTAGCGGATGCCTACGTCATAACATCTACCTGCATGCCAAATTTCAGCCCGATCCGTCCATTGGTTTGGGCTGTGCGTTGATAGATCACTATATCAGTCACCTTTGAGTTATATATATTTAGATGTATAATTTAGCCCTTTCGACGTCCCACTCCTGGGCACGGGCCTCCCCTTACTACGAGGGGAATTCAAGCCGTAATCCACCACGCTGGCCCAGTGACGGTTGGCGGATTTCACATGTCTTTTGAAAGTTTGTTAAAATTTATAAGACATGCAGGTTTCCTCACGATGTTTTCCTTCACCGTAAGCCAGTGATAATCATAATTTATTATAGATAAATTTATAACTGTATAAAAAGAGTAGCTAGGTTAACATCGACCATGAAACGTAGAATATTGAATCTCTCAAATAAGACGCCTGAATGAAGTGTAATGCGAAGTATAATGAAATTGTGCGTCGTCCCGTGTGGCAAGGATTGTATGCGGTTTTCCGATCCAATGATTCAGAAAATTTGCGACTAACAGAGAGTGAAATGGGGAATTCTAAACCACTCTCAATTTATTAGTACCTAAGAGGCTTTATTTTTTGTTTTTACGACAGCTTGGCGCTGTTGCGTGTTCGATTCCCGTGAGGGCAAATTTCGGAAACGGCCTTTTCGTAATTTTCCCAGGTCTGGGTGTCACTGAAAAATATACCTATATATTTTTTATGGTGTAGAAATTTTCATGTCCCGTTTTATATTTATCGTTCTTTCTAGTAACATAATATTTATCATGGCAGGTATGTCCTACATTACAAAAAAAAACCGGTACCCTCCATCTCCTTCTGACTCATTGGTTTTTGCGCGTGAATAGTTAGTCTCTTTCTTTCGCGTAGAAACCCCTTCTATTCCGAGCACAACGCACTTTGTACCCACGCCGTTTATAAACAAAGATGTCCTTCGGTGTCTCGAGTCTGCAATGACGACCGCCGCGTGTCGGCCAAAGTCCATAGAGTTTGGCGCCAAAACCAATATTTTTAAACAACACGAAGTATTTCATCGTCATATCAGTATAATTTCGCTGTATTATATTTTAATACTTAGTGGTCATCCTTGGTCGAAATTAGACCATAAGTCATTTAACGTAATTAAGGTTCTATTGTCAAAGGCTATTTGATACTGGCACGCAGAATGCACTATGGAAGTCCCGCTCTCCGAAATAAAGAAAACAACTGTCACCGTTTGTTAATCAGTCAGTCAGTTACCAAGTACCTAGAAGTAACAAATGTGTGTGTGTCAAACGCATGGTAGTGTGTGTTATGTTTTATTTATTGATCTTATGTATATATTATGCATAATTTAAATAACTCTAAATTGAAAATTTAAAAACCCCCGATGCGATGACCTGTTCATCAAATGTATAATTTACCTAGTTCTTCCAAATAATGATGTTAGCGCGATTTGCGTAGCTCCCGTAGCTCAGTATCCATAGCTCATCTCGCAAATTCATCTGGTACAACTAGTTTCGATGCCAGATTATGAAAGCGCCATTAAATCATTTGTTTTGGCTTCCTCATTTATATTCTAAGATGTACAATAATCAACAGAAAATCTGTGTAAAAGTATGAGACATTATTTTGTTATGACAGTATAATAATTGACATTAGAATAGACAACGAATCTAAATATTGATGCCACGGAGGTTTAATTCCTCGTAAAATATTATCAATTATGATTCAATTTCATGTAATAACTCTGGTTGAGGTGGACGGGAGCAGCCCAGGGAAAGAATTTTCAATAACGCTAAAATTATTTTAAATTTGATTTGTTTTTTATATTTTTTCTCAATGGCGGAGCAGCGCCCTCTAGAATTATTATAACGTAATATTCCATGACCATTAACAAAACAAACAAAATTTACGCATGCGCGTATCCATCATTTGACACGTGACTGATGGAACGTCTTTAGTTCATACACAAATCTCTTATAAAAATTGATAAAATATAAATTTTTTCCAGAATCAGGGAAACTTTTCATATTTATAATATTGTAAAAAGCCAGTTCAGACTATTACGATCATTTAAAAATATAATAAATCTAAATCCAATAATCTCAAATTTCGATCGGATTCGAGCCGTGGAAGTTGGTTTTGGCCGTGAATGTGGCTTTTTAACCTACAAAATAGCTGATGATCTTCAAACGGCTGAACCGATTTTCATGAAACATAGCTAAGAACACTCTCGATCAGAATACCTATCTAACAAAAGAAACACAATTGAAATCGGTTAAAAAATATTAGCATTCTGCACTCCTTTCTTACATAAAATAAACTATAAGAGTGCCAAATGTCATACTCCTCCGTCCGCGCAATTTTCGTAAAAAGTTGTAAGTACAAAGGTTTTCCTTCACGTATTAATATATAGTAGATATACTCATTTTCTTTACATTCAAACTCATATGTATTTCCCGTATCCGTAACAGTCAATTTAACAAAAACCAGATGTGTAGGATAAACAAATATATAATTAAAATCTTCGGATACCTACCGAGTTACTGTGAAAACAGATGGCACAAAATGCAGACAAAAACATGTTTACGTACGAGTGACAACGTTCGTTCGAAATAATTTATCGTGAGCCGAGTTCGTCGTGCCGCATGACGTATGTTCTAGATACTGGAAGAGCCTTGGGAGTAAGGTTGTCACCACATCAATTGATCAACCGATCTATAGTAAAATGAGAAGAGTCAGCGTCGATCGATGTTTCCTTCGACAGTAGAATGAGATGAATCAATATTGATCGACACCTCTTCCATAGAATACAGTTGAGTCAACTTGAGTCAACGTCGACCACCACTTCTGCACTTCTTCAACAATCAACGTTCGATCCATCATCAATAGACCGGTCATCATCCAAGTCGACGGTTTGGTGTGGAACACCTTTATCATGCCTGTATTTTTAGTCGGTCATAGTTTATTATTATGTAATTTCGCGGGAAAATCCTCCATTTTGGTTTTCCAAAATGGACGGTAAAAATTTTGTTTTGCATTGTTATTAAATGTGTTTGTTATTACAATTGCGAAATAAGTACATATTAAATTGGATAGGCCATTATTTCTAAAGAAAATAAGGGGAAAAGTAGATATTGCGAATCAAATCTGTCTGGAACACGCCTTATGGCAAACGGAAATCTTAAAGTCACTGTTTACAAACAACCTCAAGAATTCAAAACCTGTTTTGCAGAATGTTAAGTTTTTTTTCTCTCTCGATTATTGAGATGTTTAGTGACAATGGTGTTGCCTGCCGACATTCTGTTGCTGTTCCTGAGAATGTACACCATCTTTTATTCATTGAAAAGAGTAGCCATTGAGTTTCTTGCCGGATCTTCTCAGTGGAAGCGGCATTCCCAACCGGCGGTAGATTCTGACTATTCATAAATGCTTTGTTGGCTTACATGAATAAAAACAATGTTGAGTTTGATTAGAGAGATGTTTATTTTGACTGTCGTTGTCTAGAATCGTAACAAAAAAACGACAAAGCGTCTTCGACGGAAATTTATGTTTTGTGCGAAACATTCTGTTTATGTACGCGAATGACTCACGAGTGTATGATCAGACGTTCCACTGATTTAATCAGCACAAGCTGTGAGACGATCAAAGTCCGATGTAGGAATGGATAGGTTTTGGCGCTGTAGGTACGGATGTCGGAAATGAATAACAGCGGCGGCCTTTGAACTTTCTATAAATGGTAATTGAAGGAAGTACTCGAGGCACAGTTTGTATATCTTATTACTGAGTATTTTTAAGGTCAAGCTCCGATTATCGCAGCTAGAGAGGTGACTGGCTGGACTATACGACTCGGATTCGATTCCTTTACCTGATAACAGTTTGAAAATACTGACGAACCTGTTCGGGTTAATGGGAATAATACTGTCACTCACTACTGACGTTTTTATTATTTACTAGCTGAGCCCGCGTGGAACTTAACTTAACAAAAAAGCCCGCTCCCGCGTTCTGAGCCCGCGTGACAGACAGGACCCATTTTTTATCATTTTGTTTTTCTAAAATAAAAGTAGCCTAAGTTACTGCTTATAACATCAGCTATCTGCTAGTGAAAGTCCCGTCAAAATCGGTCCAGCCGTTTCGGAGATTACCCGGAACAAACACACAAACAGACAGACAGACAATTTTTTTTTAAAATCGCGTTTTTGCTATTGGTGTCGTATGTACTTTGATATGCACTTAGTGAAAAGGTGTTATTTTGATATTACAAACAGACACTTCAATTTTATTTATTTGTATAGACTAATACTAATTAAACCAAACCCTAACTGTACATACACACATTTTCAAACTCAAAATTGTTTTAAATATTTATGAATAGTCAGAATCTACCACCGGTTCGGAATGCTGCTTCCACTGAGAAGATCCGGCGAGAAACTCTCATTCATCGTGGAAACGCAGCTATAACAACTACCTTACTTTAAGTTTATCCTAAATCATACTAATATTATAAAGAGGAAAACTTTGTTTGTTTGATTGTTATGAATAGGCACCGAAACTACTGAACCGATTTGAAAAATTATTTCACTGTTGGGAAGCTACACTATCCCCGGGTGACATAGGCTATAATATATTTTCAAAAAAATTAGGGATCCTTACTAAAACTCGAATAATGTAACCGCAATGTACCCGTGCGAAGCGGGGGCGGCGCTAGTCTTAAATAAAATTATTTTATCCTGTATTTAATATACGAACGTGAACTGAAATAAACGCGCCGAATTCAGTGAACGACCTAGAATGTTATAAATGGGAGGAAAAACACCAGTACCAAAATAATTATGCCTGAAGTAACGTAATGGATTTCATGACAAATGACGTTGCTATATTAAAAACAAACTCGATATAAATATATAAATATCGCCAGACTGTCACACCAATTGTATGGTCCCAAACTAAGCAACGCTTGTACTATGGGCACCGTACAATGGACTGGGGGCGATCCCAGTGACACCGAGACCTGGGCAAATTACGTAAAGGCCATTTCCTAATTTGCCCCGGCGGGAATCGAGCCCGCAACCACCATTAGCAGTGAGCCGAGCAGCCTACGCTCGAACCACTGCGCCAAGCGGTCGTCAATAATGTTTTTTTGAAGCGAAGCTTCTTTACGGACGTTCGGGGCGCTCGCTACCCGGGCACTAAAACGGTGAAAAGCGTAACGCGTGACGCGTAACGCGTTACGCGTTAATGTAATATATCTAATATCTACTGCAAAGCTTCGCTTCTTTCGGGCGTCCCTAGACGGCACTGATTTTTTATCTGTAACCCACCATAGCCATGTCTAAACTATTTTATATGCAACGCTTTTATCATAATCACAATTCGAAACACAAGTAAAACCCCATATCCGTGTATGATAGGTACCATTAAAAAAATATTAAACAACTTGGTTTTTATTTACGCTTTTTTGATTCATATATCGAACAACTTGGTTTTTATTTACGCTTTTTTGATTCATATATCGAACAACTTGGTTTTTATTTACGCTTTTTTGATTCATATATCGCGCGCGTATGCCTCTATTCCCTTAATAAACGTGGTATAACTGGTGAATGGGTAAACACCGAATTATCTCTATCTGTCATCAGTAATTTGACATTCAAAAGAGGAAGACAAAGCATGGTGCAACTATACAACCGCTAAACCATGTTTATTAATCATACTAATATTATAAAGAGGAAAACTTTGATTGTTTGATTGTAATGAATAGGCTCCGAAACTACTGAACCGATTTGAAAAATTATTTCACTGTTGGGAAGCTACACTATCCCCGGGTGACATAGGCTATAATATATTTTCAAAAAAATTAGGGATCCTTACTAAAACTCGAATAATGTAACCGCAATGTACCCGTGCGAAGCCGGGGCGGGCCGCTAGTTATTAATAAGGGAGCTAAAGTGTAAAATGTTAGTGTACGGTGAAGGAAAACATGGTAAGGTGACTTAGAAAATCTAACCAATTTTCGAACGCCATGTGAAATCCGCCAACCCGCACTGGGCCAGCCTGGTGTATTACGGTCTGAATCCCCCTCGTAGTGAGGGGAGGCTCGTGCCCAGGAGTGGGACGTCAAAAGGGCTCAATTTTATTATGATTAAACTATAACAACCTTAACCAACCGCTGTCTCATAATAAAGATATTTGATTTGATTGTAAGGCCCGTAGCTCAAGTCTGATAGCGATCGAATACCCTCGTTCCCCTCTACAATACCCTCGTTCCCCTCTACACCTACTTTGTCCCCCATTTCGAAGGACTGTACTTGGCTCTAATTCTCCGGTAGCCAGAATAAGTAAATTGTTTAATACATACAGTGACCACATTGATATTTTCTCCATGTCTTTGTACCGTTTCCGCAAACATTTGTTGGATGCAATATCGAATCAACTTTTTTTGTGTTTTTGTTATCTGTTAAGTTACTCCTTTTGAATTAGTGGTGTTTGTTTACCTATAAGTAATTGTGCAATTAGCTAAATACTGCTTTTAAGTTATTTTTATTGCTTGAATTATTGTAACAATTGTTGGTAGACCTTTTTTAATAAATAAATAAATAAAATCTTGTAAATATCATACTTATGTCATACTAGTACAAAATGACATGTCAAAAGCGTACTCACTACTCAAGATCGGTTTCAGGCTTGAGATCGATTTATTAATAAGGGCCTAAATAATGTTTTTGAAGTTTCTTACAAAACATTCTTATTCTTGACGACCGCTTGGCGCAGTGGTTCGAGCGTAGGCCGCTCGGCTCACTGCACATGGTGGTTGCGGGTTCGATTCCCGCCGGGGCAAAATCGGAAATGGCCTTTTCGTAAATTGCCCAGGGCTGGGTGTCACTGGTATCGCCCCCAGTCCATTGTACGGTACCCATACTAGCGTTGCTTAGTTTGGGACCATACAATTGGTGTGTCAGTCTGGCGATATTCATATTCCCTAATCAGCTGATTAAGTTTTCTTTCAAGCTCATGACGTCGCATGATCTATATATATGTTATCGGTGTCGTTGACACAGCGCCAACATTCTCGTAATTTCCAAGATTATATTGACTACACACATGTAAGCAGTAAGAGCCAATTTTGGTTCATTAACACTTGAAAATTAGAGGAAAGTTTTATGAGTATTAGGTAGTTTAGTGATCAAGGGTTGCTACTATTAGCAACGATAATCGATATAATATATCGTGACATTCGTACTGTCGGATCCTACTCTAAATTCCGTCATTATTGCTGTCTCGAACCTATATCGTCTGAACGAACGATAATTTTGTATTGTTCGTTCTGTAATCGATACGGCGGGAAAAACATGGAATGTAGAGTAGGATTCTGCAATACGAATGTCACGATATATCGATTATCGTTTCTAAGTGTGGCACCCCTGAATGGTATCGTCGTTCTTGTCAATAGGGTTGCGGCCACCATTTTAACGATGAATAAATTAGTACTATCAAGCTCAGGCCCTTATAAAATAAGTATATTAGATCGCGAAGCAATAGAAAAATACAAAATTATATAGCACCTCTACTTGCCAATCGTGAGATTAGGGTTGCCAGGGTTCAGCGCCGCATTCTGGTTGCGGCGGTCGGAAGGGACCTCTCACTGCCGAGTATAGTTCTGTCTATGCTCGACAGTGAGGGGTCCTGGGAGGCGATAGCATAATATCAAATAAACCATTCTCCGGACAAAAACCTCAAAATCGCGACATAATAAAATTTCGTTTTATTTAGGAATTAAGAATGACAGTGGCATCACTTTTTATCATGTTTATCGCGACATTACTTAAGTATATAATTTCGTTTTGTTTAGGAATGATAGTGGCATCACTTCTTATCATATTTTATAACACTATCATGATTATTCATAGGTGTAATAAATGTCAATTTCATATCATCTGAGTGTGATAATTCAATCAGTTATCTATTTCGCTGAGGATGACGTTGGATAACGCAATCAATTAGGTACTTATTGGTCATTTTATTGCTAAGTGATCGAATATAGAGCACTAAGGACCTATATTACTATAGTACCTACATACATATTCACTGATTATAATAGGTATTTGGGCTTGAAATACTTTGTAAAATTTAATTGGTAGGTATAATCCGAGTCTAATTAAGACGGCACCCCAGAAAAGACAGGGTATTTAAATGAGTAGTAAACCTTATCGAGAGTTTATTTAGAAGTTTTTGAATAACTACTTAATAGGTACCTAAGTACCTTATTCAATTATATAATTCACCCTAAAAATAAATCTTCCTGTATCAAAGATGGCAGCCCTATCCTACTAATATTATAAATACGAAAGTTTGTGAGTGTGGATGTATGTTTGTTACTCTTTCACGCAAAAACTACTGAAGGGATTTGGATGAAATTTGGAACACAGATATTTTATAACCGGGATCAACACATAGGATACTTTTTATCCCGATAATCCCGATTTTTTTTAAGTTAAATACTACGCGGACGAAGGTGCGGGCACAGGCTAGTTTATTATAAACAGATGACGTTCAATAGAACCGTTACGTCACAAGTCATCAAACAAGTTTACCCGCGCTAAAACATAAACAAACATGTTATTTTCGCATAATGTTGGCTTTAGAACGAGATGGTAACAGATAAAATCAACACAAACTATTTATCGTGAATCCCGATAGAGGTATTGTTGTGTCAACACGTGACCTTAGTCTATGTTATTAATTATAAATAAACAAGATGGCGAAACCGCGTCAGCTGATCACTTTCCCGCGCAAATCGAAATCGTTGAAAAAAAAGTGTCTTTATGGTGGGACGGATAATGTGATGATATTATTTTGTTTTAATTTGCTTTTCCATTGAATTACCTATAATTTGTAATGAGGGCGGAATATTAACTATTATAGGTATTATATTATGTTCATAAATGTATACGAGTGTGTGGTTAATTGCCCCAGAGATGCAATAAGTATGTAGGTATTATAAATGGCACCAATGTAATATTTCTAGATAATTTAATCAGGGACGCAAGTTATTGTACGCAAGTCTTTCGAAATTCAAATCACGTAATTCGATAAATAGGGTAGAGTAGATAATAAATATTTATTTTCTCGATATTGTTTTATTCATAATCGACTATCGTCGTCACGATTTCATATCGGTTTTTTTTTATTACATTGCCCATGGGTACCGAATTAATATGATTAGAAAGATTAGATAACAGGCATTTTCTGGTCATTGCCAAATTGATTATCTTTCAGAATTGAGTAGGTGTTTGAGTCGTTCGTTAGGTGTTAACGAAGTTTGTATGAGATCAGTTAAGTTTCAAAGGAATTGTTTTCTTTAGTTAACTGGGCGCAACCATTCATAAACATAAAATCGAGTGATAAACAGGTCCATTTATTAAATCGATTAAAGATTGATTGATTTTATTCATGCATGTGTGACAATAACCACATCACTAGGCGTCATAACTTAGCAGTAGGGTAGAAGGTTCATTTAATGACATTTAAATATTATTTATCCAGAAATATAAATATTTTACACGGAGAATTTTTTTCGGACTTGATCTTTTATATTAAATTCGTAAATGTAAGCACCTACTTGATAATAATAATTATTAAAGAATCAGCGGTAACTCATATGTTTGCTTTAAATTTGCGCTGATTCTGTTGATGCTCCACATCCATCCAACAACACAATAACGAGGCATTTACAAGTAAAGCGATAATAATGTTATTTGTCGAGATACTCGTATCATTTAGCCTCAACAAAAGGACATCTGACACGTTAGACGTAAACACTTGAATCGGTTTAACAATGGGATATATTATGATCTCACGTGGCTAGCAGCCACCGGGTTAGTGGGTTCTCATAATACGGCTTAAAATCTCCCACGCAGGACTTATTTACTGAATGTAGGGCTAAGCCAAACGACTCCCATTTTTTTTGAGTTGCCAGTCGCGTAAAATGTGTACAAAAAATTATATCTTCTGGTCACATGACGACGCAGAAATCGTTGTTTTAAATGTCAAAAAACTGAATAATGCTACTTACAACTCATATAAAATTACGCTAGTTTAGCTGAGCCCTTATAAATGTTAATTATTGCCTCATGGACAACTCAGAAACAGAAAATTTGCTCCGTTATATACGTTATACTGAGATAGATGATTTAAGCACCGTTGTTGTGGGAACCACTGTGGTGAGGCTTGCAGTTAGTTGGTAAGACAGATTGTTTTGCTTACAGACGCGGGGCCCGTAGCATTTCCTCTTTCAGCCTTACTCCTCAACTAATCCAGCTCTGGTAGCAGGCATGATAGTCTAAATACCCAAATGTGTGAACGTACCTCAATTACGAGGCACGCTTAATCTCGCCGTACATAAATGGTAGATAGTGAGACCTAAACATTTGAGCAGCTGTTTCAATATACAGCCGCTAATCTATAAAAATATATGAACGAAGAACAAAACAACCTCCATCTTGGATAAAGTATTTATAAGAAGTACTATATCCCGTCCTGATCCTTACATAGTTCAGGGGGGTGTTCACCTTCCATCCTTCTTCTAATTCATTCGTAAAAGATGGATAGAAGCTGTAATTTCCGAGATCGGACACTTTCCGGACTGAATACCCTCCCTGATGTCATAATATCCTTATTGCAAGGCCACGAGGATTAATAAACACATGAATCACGCACCACCACGTACTGACTACCTACGCAATTCATATCACAAGTAGGTATATCCGATATGCTATCGGCCATGCGTGCACGCAGGCTGCAGTACTACACTACTAACACGTGACGGAACAAGGTCGGCCGGTGTTAATGAGAGCATTGTGTGAATTGACGACCGCTTGGCGCAGTGGTTCGAGCGTAGGCCGCTCGGCGCACTGCACATGGTGCTTGCGGGCTCGATTACCGCCGGGGCAAATTTCGGAAATGGCTTCTACGTAATTTGCCCAGGTCTGGGTGCCACTGGGATCGCCCCCAGTCCATTGCACGGTACCCATAGTACAAGCGTTGCTAAGTTTGGGATCATACAGTTGGTGTGCGTCTGGCGATATTTATTACTTATTATTATTTAAAGAGTGCAGCAAATCTATGGGTTTTTATAAGTAAAATCTATTTGCGTAAGTTATTTATTGTGAAGACCTTTCTATACCTAATAAACCTCACTTAGGAGTTAGAATGCTCGTATAAACTTTATGCAATTCATCATGAAGTTTGGTCAGCGACGTCGCAATACATATTTTGTCCTTAAAAGTTTTTATATTGCGAGGGACGCCCTGGAACCAACTCTAGAGTAGGCCAACTTAGATTTTTTTTTCTATCGAGAAAATTTAATTATATCGTGTTTTCCTTTTATGAAATCCTAGATAATGCTTTTGATTAACACATATCTGAAAATGAGCTTCTTATTTTATAAAATGAAAGAAATATGTCGAATTGAAAATCCCTAATTTTCAAATGCCTCGTCTTAATGTACAGTTAATGTACCTGCTTGATACTTACTGAATGACTTTTTTGTAGGAACTTTAATAATATTTATAGAATAACATTTTATTACCTAACGACTACAGAGATATCAGCAACATAAACATATTCTCTACGTGGGTATCGAGAAACATCTTAAAATATAACATTCTCAAACGTTCTTTGTGTACACAAGCCGATAAGAAAATTAAATGTATAATAAGTAAACAAGATAACTCACATGTTACGTAATTTTATCAACTCGGGAGAGAGGTTCTCTATTAAAAACAAAATAAGTAAAACAATCTTTTTTCTTTAGATACTCAAACATGTTTCGCGACGGATTTGAGCATAATTACAGCCAATAACGTATGCAGATACAAACCAGTTTATAGTCAAAACTGAGTCAAGGCTCTGTAAAGTTGTGATTATGTAAAATATGGACCAATACCAAGAAAACGTCCTGTTAGTACTTATTGCGACAACACTAGATAGGCGGCCGCTGTCAACGAGAAAGATTAGATTGTACGAACTTAAAACGTTTTTGCTTCTTATAGACGGATCCAAAATAGAAGTTGTTCAATGACGCTACTTTAAATAAACTTTCCCATTTCTCTCTTGCAATCCACAATCGCGTGAACTAATTGAGATAACCTCACACAATATAAGTTGGCATTATAACAATAATCATGTTTACGCCAGCGAGTATCTATTTAAGTAAATAACAAATGATTATGATTTCATAATAACACAACGGTGTAAGAAGATAAAATTGTAAAACAATATTATTAACAGTCCAACCACTTATAGTCAAGCATGGATAAGTGAGAAAATAAATAAAAACTTAAACTAAATAAAAAAGCAGTGCCGTTTAGGGACGCCCGAAAGAAGCGAAGCTTAATCGTGTAAAGCGTAGGGCGCCGCAGCTGTCACTTTGTATACCTATATATATCGTGATTCGTGTAACGCTACTGACGCTTAGCACGGATAGAGTGGCCGCGCGGCGAGCGCCCCGAATTCGTCTAAACAGTAATGTCAGCCTCCATTTTGGTTTTCCAAATTCCAAAGCGCAGGGTCACGTCTCAATTTTGTTTTGTATCGCTATTAAATGGGTTTATTAATGCCATTTCATACTTGACACTGGCGAAATACCCAAAAAACAAGTCGGGCCATATTTTATAAAAAGAACAAGAAAATTGTAATGTCAAAGACAAGTAAGTATTTTTGTCAATAAATAACTAAACCATTTACCCTACTTTGCTTTAATGATTATTGTGCTTTGCTTGCGCGTCAAGTTGTGCGCAGTAGCGGCTTGTGAAATGAGAGAAATAACAATATGCCTTGCCTCATAGACGTCACACCGTCGTCAGAGAATATAACTCGGATAAAAACAAATACAAATATCTTTGGATAAAAATAATATTAAGTATAACAGAATATTTAAATTCCTTTACAAGGATAATTATGATGTCGTCTTCGTACTTACTACATAAATAATATAATATGTATAAACAAGTTCTTTGTTATAAACCAATCTATAAGTTAGACATGTAAAACAAGGGCATAATATGGATGGACTAAATCATTACATAGTATAAAACAAAGTCGCTTCCCGCTGTCTGTATGTCCCTATGTATGCTTAGATCTTTAAAACTACGCAACGGATTTTGATGCGGTTTTTTTTTAATAGGTAGAGTGGTTCAAGACGAAGGTTTATATGTATAATACATGCATAATATAGTAGAGAAATACTGATAATTTTAAAGCCGTGCGAAGCCGGGGCGGGTCGCTAGTATTATATAATCTATGTAATGTTTTTATAATTCCATTTTCGAAACCTAAAGTCATTCATATACTTCGTTTAAGCGTAATAAATCATTAATGAATGATTTGCTTTGATTTTAAGTGGTATTTCTGTGCATTGAATTGCGTACTCTATTGCCGTCTCTCACGCAACTTGACGCCTCCATAGATCCTTCCCGTAAGTGACACTCTATTACTGAACACTTGCTAACTTTATCATGTACTAGCTGAGCCCGCGACTTCGTCCGCGTGGAATTTAACTTAACAAAAACGCCAGATCCCGCGGTCAGAGCCCGCGCGGCAGGACCCATATTTTAAAATGTTGTTTTTCTAAAATAAAAGTAGTCTAAGTTACATCAGCTATCTGCCAGTGAGAGTCCCGTCGAAATCGATACAGCCGTTTCGGAGATTACCCGGAACAAACACACAGGCAGACAGACAGACAAAAAAAATTAAATCGCGTTTTTGCTATAGGTTTCGTATTTACTTTGGTATGCATTTAGTGAAAAGTTGTTATTTTGATATTACAAACAGTCACTCCAATTTTATTTATTTGTGTAGATTTTATTTTATTTTTACATTTATGAAAGTGATATATATTCATAAGGTATCTGTATCAAATTTGTATCCGACACAATCTTACACAAATTTAAAAAAAAATTGTCAGTCTGTGTGTTTGTTCCGGGTAATCTCCGAAACGGCTGGACCGATTTTGACGGGACTTTCACTGGAAGATAGCTGATGTTTTAATGAGTAACTTAGGCTACTTTAATTTTTTTTTTTTAAAATAGGGTTCCGCGTAAAAAATAAAAACACATGAAATCAAAGAGTATCTCCGAAACTACTATCTAACAGAAAAACAAAATTGAAATCGGTTCATCACAGCCAGATACACAGATACACATGTTAAACTTATAACACCACTCTTTTGTCGGAGGTTAAAAATACGTGTAACTTATCTACACAGTACACACACTATGGTTTCGTGTCAATCAACTTAACCAATAATCATAATATCTTCAAGGCAAACCAAAACATTATCACATTTATCGCAAATCGTATCTACGTAGTACGACGTAGTACCTATCTTTGATATCCGCCGGTGCGCGGGCGCATACGGACTTTGGATCTTGTTTTTGTTTGACAAACATCTCGGTCTGATCGTGTCAAGGATAACAAAAATATTTGTGTGTGAGAGGAAAAACAGTTTGAAAATAAAGATACATTCTTTGCACAAAAATAAAGACCAATATTTTGTTTTTATTTTTGTTTAGCTGTATCATAGATATCGATATGGTGCTGTAATATCATCTGGCACCTCTGCTAGTAATCACAATCAACACAAATTAAAATACAATCGGAATAAGAAAATTATATGAAACAAGATGACAACCTGAATTGCAAACTAAATACATGTAAATAAGGCTTGAAATAATATTGTAACAATTATGTAGGTATATGCTGAATATCCTACTAATATTATAAATGCGAAACGGAGCGTACGGAAAGTTTGTGAGTCTGGATGTTTGTTACTCTTTCAGGCGAAAACTACTGAACGGATTTGGATGAAATTTGGAACACAGATAGTTTATAACCGGGATGAACACATAGTATACTTTTTATCCCGATAATCCCGAATATTTTGTTAAGTTAAATACTACTCAGACGAAGTCGCGGGTACAGCTAGTAATACATAATTTTACAATAACCATAAAAAACGAAAAACTACTTAAAGAGAGGAAAAATAAACAATAAAAATAAAGGTAAAATGTATCACAATTACGTACAAGACTTGTGATGAAATAATATCCCCAGTGAAATAATGTGTGCCAAGCCTGGTACTTATATTAAGAAAAAACAAAGCGGACAAGTACACGTCAGGCCATGCACAATGAAGGCTTCACACAATTTTCTTCACTCATCTATATCTAAACATCACGATTGCAATGAATAAAGTCGTAAATACAAAGTAACGTTCGCTATTAAACACCACTTGGTGTGAATATCAAACAGATGGATGTAAACAAATCAGATGCGTAGGGCTGCCACGAGATAATTGTAAATAATTACAGATACTTAACATAAAATTATCGACTTCAATGTATGTTATTATTTGATTATTATTAGGAGCCTGTAGTGTCCCACTGCTGGGCAAAGGCCTCCCCTCCCTTCTTCCATTTGTCTCGGTCTGTTGCGGTCTGAGACCAATGTGCTTCGTATGAGTCGAGCTCATCCCGTCATCGTCTTTTGGGTCTGCCGCGTGGTCTGGTGTTGTGTGGGACCCACACTGTGGTCACTTTCGCCCATAGGTCGTCGGGCATGCGGCAGAGGTGTCCAGCCCAGTTCCACTTTAATCAATTTATCAATGTATGTATTATGTCGAAAACAGCGCTACATTAAAATACAAGATCTATGTATTTTATTAATTATTATATAAATTATTGTACGACATCCATAAAATAAGCTAGCTAAGCAGAGGGCTCTGTTAATTGATGTAGGTAGGTAAGTATATCAATTCATTAGGTATATACATTTTGATGCATGTATTTATCTAGAAAGAGCACACAATAGGTACTAATATTATAAATGCGAAAGGTTGTGAGGGTGGATGTTTGTTACCCTTTCAGGAAAAAACTACAGAACGGATTTGGATGAAATTTGGAACACAGATAGTTTATAACCGGGATGAACACATAGGATACTTATTATCCCGATAATCCCCAAATTTTTGTTAAGTTAAATACTACGCGGACGAAGTCCGTGGGCACAGATAGTAAGTAATAAACTCACTTTTAAAAACATAAGCACAAACGTTTAACCACACACGTTATCATTTCAATGGCCAATAATATATTTATTTTATTACACAAGGTGCATTGTTTATTTATTATTGGAGTCGTTGAGTGTCATGAACTCGTGACGGACAACCCTGCCACGTCCGCAGTCACGAGGTCATCCTCGCGTTTGCAACAAGGAAATGTCGTTGCGCGGTTATTTCTAGAATCTACATCTGAATGGATGGAATGATGGACCCCCAGCACGGGCAGGTTATGATTTATAATCTACTAGTTTCTGCCCGCGACTTCGTCCGCGTAGACTTAAATAAAGTATTGTATGTGTTAATCCAGGTTATAAACTATCTGTGTTCCAAATTTCATCCGAATCCGTTCAGTAGTTTTTGGATGAAAGAGTAACAAACATACATCCACACTCACAAACTTTCGCATCACTACATAGTATAAAACAAAGTCGCTTCCCGCTGTCTGTATGTCACTATGTATGCTTAGATCTTTAAAACTACGCAACGGATTTTCATGCAGTTTTTTTTAATAGATAGAGTGATTCAAGAGGAAGATTTATATGTATAATAAATGCATAATATAGTAAAGAAACACTAATAAAAAATACCCGTGCGAAGCCGGAGCGGGTCGCTGGTTTATAATATTAGTAGGCCTAGCTGTACTCTGCGCGCGTTGCTACGCTGTCAAAGATTGGTCGTACCAACTCAGAAACCTTTGTGGGCTCGTGCACAACACTTTGCTGAAGATTATGACATGATCAAATGCATAGTTTACGATTCTATAAAGGACATACAGACAAACATTCATTTTCTATACAAATAAATAAAATTGGAGTGTCTGTTTGTAATATCAAAGTAACACCTTTTCACTAAGTGCATATGAAAGTGACCTATAGCAAAAACGCGATTAAAAAAAATTTTGTCTGTCGGTCTGTCTGTGTGTTTGTTCCGGGTAATCTCCGAAACGGCTGAACCGATTTTGACGGGACTTTCACTGGCAGGTAGCTGATGTCATAAGGAGTAACTTAGGCTACTTTAATTTTAGAAAAACCATTAGGGTTCCGCGTAATAAAATAAAAACACATGAAATCAAAGAGTATTCTACGAAACGGGTGGACCGATTCTTTCAGGACTTTCACTGATAGATAGCTGATGTTATAAGCAGTAATTTAGGCTACTTTTATTTTAGAAAAACAATTTTTTTTAAGAATGGGTCCTGTCACGCGAGCTAGAACCGCGGGAGCGGGATTTTTGTTAAGTTAAATTCCACGCGGACGAAGTCGCGGGCTCAGCTACTTTTATAAATATAGATAGAAGATGACACTGACAGTGTTAAGTGGACCTGGCTGGCAATTAACACCTATTGCGTTCAAAATAGGACATGTTTGTGAGGTAGAAATTTTATTTGAACATACAAATGTTATTTGATAAATGAAAATGTACACACAACTCCTATTTTTAAAGGAGTTTCTAATCGGAAAACGAATAAGAAATATATCTATACCTATTCATTTCGATTATAAAATTGTGTAATTTTATGCAAAATCTTCGAGAAATATAATTATAAAAAATATGCAATTCTTCTTACCAAGGTACTTACTTATCAAAGTTTTTATTTTCTTGCATACAATCGGAAGTATTTTTGCGGCATTATTTAATAACCTGCCATTATATTAATGATTTTTTTAAAACCCAGATGTGATAGGACCCGAAATACTTTAATTATCATAATTATAAACTGCTTAAGATATAATAACAAATAAGTATAATATTTAGCACTTCCTCTAAGAATTTAATGGTCAGCCCAAGTGTGTTGAAGCGACTGATGACGAACCTTCGTTGCATTGTACCTACTTACTATTTTGCTATTAAATGAGTAAAATTAGATAACAAAGAAGCTTTATTGCTATTTCTAGACTTTGATAGGTATATGATTCAGTTTCTATTATCCATATTCTCTGTACTTAGTAAGTAATGGACAAATACCTACTTATTCTTCTTCTTGGCCACTAGGGCCATCATGCCAACCGCTAGGCGTAGTGGTCCGTGCGTAGGCCGCTAGACTCACTACGCCGGAATCCGGATGGTTGCGGGTTCGATTCCCGCCGGGGAAAAAATCGGAAATAGCCTTTTCGTAATTTGCCCAAGTCTGGGTGTTACTGGGATCACCCCCAGTCTATTGTATGGTACCGATAGAACAAGCGTTGCTTGGTTTGGGACCATGCAGTTGGTGTGCCAGTCTGGAGATATTTATTATTTATTGACGCACTTTCACGCTTTTGTTGTATTTTCTACTAATCATTACGCTAAACGTACATTATCATTTATGAGTACATAAATAACGACCTATCACATGTAATATCATTATAATTTATTATGTCACTAAACAACACGAGATGCAAGCGTTCGCAAACCTGACTCAGACTGCTTACGTGAGGGGGCGAATGTACGAAATTTGACCGACACTATTCGTCCCGTAAAGCAATTTTTCAATGTTGGGTGTTGGATGAAGTGCCGTTTGTCACGTAGGCGAAACTACCTATAGTGATTATAGTATATAGGTAAATGATGGTGTAAACATTCGATAGTTTAGTCTCGAGTTACACTAAGAAATTGCATACCTATAGGTAAATTGAATATTGTGGTAAATTTTGAAATTGCGTTTAAATTTTTAATGCGAGTGGTGAGAGTGACAAAGATGCGTTGTGCGCGCAACTTCATGTGACAGACAATGATAGAGCGAGTTTTTATTGATGGATATTTTTCTCATTACATACTTATTATAATAGCATATTCATTATTAAAATCAATTAGGAAAGCAGGCAAACTTCCGTTATAAATTCTGATCTAGCCCGCGAAATTCAAAATTTTCGAGTATTTTTATAGTTTATCCAAAATCTGAAAACATTTAAGACAACATTTTGTGATTTGCGACAAACACAGTATGCAGTGCGTTTATTAATACATTTATTTTACTCTAAATATTATCACGGTTGGTGGATTATGGCCTGAATCCCCCTCGTGTTGAGGGGAGGCCCGTGCCCAGGAGTGGGACGTCAAAAGGGCTAAAATTATTATTATTATTATTATCACGGTGGATATGTTCTTAGACCATATTGCCAGTTCAATTAATTTAATTTGCAATAGGAACCCTCGCTGTAAATATTTCCGAAGTTCTTCTGTAAATATTCGACGGAATGGTTCCGTGTCGGAAACCACAGCTTCCATCTTCCTTCTAATTAATTTGTAAAATGAGGATGGAAGTTGTCCTGTCCTTTTCGACATCGGAAACTATCCCTAAACTGTGATACCGATCTTGGAAATAACACTCTAATGTCATACCAATTAAAAATGTCATGCCAAAAGCGTACTCAAGTTCGCTCTGAGACTTGTTTATTTATTAATACGGGCACAAGATGCTGTTCTTATAGCCTGTTCACTAACCACTTTTGAGTAAATACATTCCTAAAAATAAAATGAAAATATTTTATTCTACGATGAGCCAGATACCTAACGTAAACATCCTCCAAATAATTTCGTGTTTAAAATAAATACCTAGTCGATTCCAGAAAATCGTCTACGCGCATCCGATGACGTTACTATTAACGTCACTACTTTTACAATCTATGGAACCTATAGGAAGCCTAATAATAGAGAATAGAGTATGAATGCAAGCTTACAACATTGACCTAGAGATGGCGGTGGCATCGAGCCAACTTTAGCGGTATTTGCCGCCAAAATTGTGTAAATAAATATCGTGTTTACGATTTAACTTTGTTTTCTATTGTTTCTATGTGCTTCTAGCTAATTAGCTTTAACAAAAGAAAACTGACTTTCTTTGTTTCTTTAGGTACTATTATTATTATTTGTTTAAAGACAAAGGTTATGGACTAATCACAGACTGCTAAATACTAGTATTTTTTTAGATAAACAAGTATTTTGGTATACCTCTTTTCTCTGACCGACTGTTATACGACACGTCACTGATGCCAATTCTGCTGTCATCAAATCAAGACTGAATTAAATTTGACAGATCTAAAAGTACCCACTTACATATTTCTTTCTCACTACTACCACGGGAAGAATGACAATACGCTTAGTTTAGTTTAGTTCAAAATTATTAGTAAGTAGGTATCCTTATGAAAATTTATTAGTTTGGCCACCTTAAAAATAGTAAATAATTTTATCGCACCACTTTCCTTACACTATCAACACCGTGTCAATATGTACAGTGGGCAATTGAAGATGGCGATGCTTGAACATCGGGGAGAGCTTACCGCGCAGAAGCTAATTAATAGTTATCTTAGATACGTTAATACCTACTAATACTCTAAAACAAGCCAAGGAATGGAACACCTCGCCGGCGTCTGTGTTCCCGGTTCACTATAACCTGGATGGTTTCAAGTCGAGAGTGAACAGGTAGCTTCTAGGCAAGTATGCACCACCGTAGACCACATCGTCACTTACCATCAGGTGAGATTGTGGTCAAATACTTGCCTATATCGAAATAAAAAAACTGGTTTTAAGAAGTATTCAGTACCCATTCTTATGGCACTAGGTATTAATAACAGTCTCAATCCGTATACAGCTATGGAGTTACGTAAACTTTATATAACGGACCTTGGGAAGCCCTCTGGTATATGCGTCACAACAAGACTGACGCAAGCGGGTTATAATCGGATCGAACCGGATTATACTGGAATTCAGACTAGGTACCTATGTAGGCGTACTAAAGGTGCACCATCGCCTACCCCTTTGGAAAATAAACTGTGACGGTGAAGCAAACAAACATGGCGTAGGTAATGACATTTATTATTGCCGCAATCTGTGGCTCCTACCGACGAATACCTACAAGGACAACTCGAGAGTCGTCTTATTTTGAAAAGATATACATACCTAATACCTACCTACCTACAACAACTTAAGCATAACGGCTGTGGAGTCCCTACTAAACATTTGAGAATTTTCAGTATTTGGTCGTAATATGTCAGAATTAAGTTGGTAATTAATTTTTAGTAAAATCTTTGTAAACCAATCGAGCATAACTTCGAGGGTGTTACACAGATCAATAAATCGTTGGATGAGATGAATTGACGTCCACCGATAGAACTTCGAAAGATTTAACGATCAATGGATCAATGGATTGGGACTGGTAACACCCTATAAATAAAAAGGAAATTGTATATGTAATCTCGAGAAGAAGAACCTAAAGAGTTAGGTATCAACTCTGAGATATCAGGTTTTGAATGTCTGAGGAAATAGGTACCTATGTGCCTGAAACAATTGTAATAGATATTGTCACAGTATGCATGCGGGTGGTGTTAGTGTAATATCACACGTTTGGCTCTGGTTACGTTGGTAGATAGGCTTGCAAACCATCAGACTTCGCGTGCAAGTGCCGCTTTTTCGGTATTGAATGGCCGAATATTTAGTTTTCACACAGATATAGATTTACATAGATAACGATTTGTATTGAAACCAAGCGTGCCGAATTTTTAACGTCACTAGTGACGAGAAATCCAAACCGATTCAAAGACACCGATGCTGCCGATGCCCCTCCGCCCGCTACGATTATCTCGAGTGATTATCTCGCTCATACTTATATTTTTTATATCTGTAGTCGCGTGGACTGCAAGTTAAGGGCGACCAACCTTGACGCTTGGTCGGGGTTTCGTACACGCGAAGTACATGCATTTGCGTTATCTATGTAAAGCTATATCTGTGGTCATATTACACGTTTGGCTCTTGTTACGTTGGTAGATAGGGTTGCAAACCATCAGCAGTGATCTTAAGTACGCGTTTGACATGTCAGTTTGTACTGAGATGACATTAGGATGACATTTCCAAGATCGCCTTTATCTCTGGAATAAAAAAAAAATAAAGTCTGGCTTTTATTCCTACGAGCGATCGCGCAATTTTTATACTTAAGTACTTTTGAAGCGAAGCTTCTTTACGGACGTTCGGGGCGCTCGCTACCCGGGCACTAAAACGGTGAAAAGCGTAACGCGTAACGCGTTACGCGTTAATATAATATATCTAATATCTACTGCATAGCTTCGCTTCTTTCGGGCGTCCCTAGACGGCACTGATTTTTTTAAAACCAAAACACTGTTCAAGATATTGTACTAAGAAGTCGGGCTTTTATAGATTCGTAAATGGCACCCCTACATACATATTGCAATTGCAAGCGAGTCACTGACCCCATACTGTTGTTCACAACGCTAAAGTGGGTACCAGTTGGTAGATACTCAAAATTACGTTACACTTTACTCATTTGTTACGAATTTGAAGACTATAGCAAGCAATACAGCTAGTTTAGCTAGGTAGTATCCCAACAGAATTAGCACCTATGCAGATTTTTGTTTATTTGTGCACTTTTTCTTTCTCCTTGGCAATACATATTTTTATTTTTGTAATCAAAGACACTTCTGTCAATGTCAAACATTGCTTAAAAAATGATAGTTAACTATAAAAAAAAAACTCTTGACGGAAGGTTTATGCAAAATAAATGATTCATGATGGGTGAGTAACAATGTTTGTAAACAAGCAAATGGAATTAGAAAAATTACCTGTTCATAACATCAGATAGGTACTTGAAAGGTTTATTTATAAGGTAGCAAGCATTATGAACACAGTCACCTAATCTTTCACATAGCAATTTTATAATAATACTTAATAAATAATAATAATAAGTTAGCCCTTTTAACAACCCACTTCTAGGCAAGAGGAGGATTCAGTTTCCTCAACATGTGGGGGATTCATTCAGTGCGGGTTGGTGAATTTATCTATACTGAGATTATATTTTTTTTAATTTATGGTTTTTTTTTTTTTTTTTTTGAATTGACTATATGTTGTTGGCCAGAGTGGCCATAACAACTTCACCCGGACAGAGGGCGAGCGCAAGTGCGCTCCAGCCATAGGGGCAGGGGGGCAGCTAGCTCAAGGGCGTCACTAGGGACACGACCTCGGCTTGGGCCGCTGCCAGGAGAGGTGGCGAGGGTAAATCTACCACCGGATCGGAACGCGAATAATTTATGGTATCTCACAGATGTGTGTAGTAGGTACTCCTTAGAGTTGTACAATAACTAAAACTTGTGAATCTATGTCCCTGGAAATTGTGAAGCCATATAACAGATTTTTTTATTAGACCATTTAGTAGCAAGGTATCAATGATAGGAAAATATGGCCCAGAGTGGCCTATTGAGAAAAAGTTGTACTTACACTTAGTAAACACAAATTTGACCAAAAGTCACTTACCAGTCTCTTAGTAAATGGACAGTAGTAACAACCTATTTACATTGCGGTACAGGTGAAAAATATTTATGCTTTCCATAATAGCAGGAACATTATTTAGTTAGTTACATTATGCATAGTGCCTATTTATTTACCCTGTACACACAGCAGTCTTAACAACACATAAGTTTTTAAACAGTGTGTGACCTAAATGTAAATAAGAATAATTGTGTCAAACTAAGTTTTTTAATGGCAACCAAAATACTGAGGAAATGCCTAATTCTAAATTTAAACCTGAAATTATGATGATGACAGAAATGCACTTATTTTATTAAATGCACTTTACAAAAGGTAATAATGAAATGACAAATGATGAAATGTGGTCCCTATTACAAGAAAAAAATTAAACACATGATAAACACCGGTTTAACTCTTAACTCTTTGTGTACACATGTGTATCTAAACCCGTGTGGCTACGTTTATCCACCCAGCGTGGTGTATATCAAACAATAATTAATTGGGTATCGAATATAAACAAAATAAGGTCACGCGAAAATGTCCAAATGACCACTATTATCTTTGGACTGACCGACCTTGACATCAAAATAAAAACAAACAAAAATTAAAAATACAAAATGGGCTTAACTTACCAAAATCTATAAATTGTTTTATAGATAGAGGCGATGGATTAAACTGCGAGTAGAAATCGAGCATTTTCGTTACGTTGCTGAAAATTGCTCCGGCTAACCTCATCTTGAATGATTCTTATGAAATGTTGCAAAATAAACAAATATCAATATCCACGGCCAAACAAATTCACAGTCACAGGTGATTTAAACACATGTTTAGCAAAAATGTATAAATAATATTTAATTATTACACAGATACGTCTCTCACGAACGCGCAAAATTCTAGACTGACTAGTGGTGCGCAATGACACTGACTTTTATAATGATCGTTTACTGTCAAAGTACGATGACTGGGAGGACATCACTATTGGTCGGTAACCACAGACTCGACAATACTAAAATAGGCTTAGAAAGTTAGAATATGTGTATATTCTAAGAAAATAGGGAACTTTTATAGGTGTTAGGCTCACTATTTTTTCTTTTGCGATTACTGCTCGACTCATGCTCGGTTCACTGTAACTCTGTGGCTCGCAAGAAGCTTAGAATACCACTGGAGAGTGCACGTAGAACTACGGAGTGAAGACAGGTTTTTTTCATACATACATATGTTCTGACCCTCTCACACTTCATCTGAAATTGCCATGATAAACACAATAAAATACCCAAACTAACGTGTGATGAGCCAAGATTTCGCAAGTCCATGGTTTTCGTGTCTGTTTTTTTATGGATTTTATTTACATATTACATATGCGTCAATTTGAGAATCCTCTTTTGACTTCAGTATTTATTTTTATATAGAAAAAAAATAATAGATCAACCGTTCACTTTCCTGATTGTCGGTAGCTGTTATTTTAATAATCTAGCAACACTGATACAACACTCAACAAACATATGTGACGTCATTCAAGGTCAAATTTCTTGGCTTCAAAACATTGTTAGTGCTAAAACATCCAGTGTTATGTATAAAGTTCTTGGTGGCTCGGTTCTATTTTTCGTATACCACACTAACCACAGAGTTCATATTCATATCATCCGAATCCAGAGAGGTGTTAACTAAAAAGGTCTAAGTCCGAATCCTACAGTATGATTCCTACTTACAAAAAAAAGGTTTTTTTTACTTAGGTAGGTACCATCGAAATAAATAAATACCATAGAAACTCAAGGATTTCAATAAATCATTAATTAGCTATGTAGTTATAGTATACCAATGTAGTTATTTATATAATTAGTAGACAGCTATTGTAATATATAAACTATTTCTTTTATATGAAGTGTACATACAAAGTAGCTACTTGATACCTTACACCATTTTTAGTTAATGTAACACCTCTCTGCTTGATACACAACAGCTGATTTTTTGACAGCCGTCAAGTATGAGGAAGAAAAATAAGTAACGTTAATCTCTTAAACTTAATTTATATTCAATGTGTTTAAATGTTGATTAAATGATAAATGAGTTGTGCAGCAAATACCAAAGATAACGCACATTAATGATAAGGTTCCTGTCGACATCATTGGTGCGAAGGACTGTCTGCATCCACGTATTTAATTTTAGAAAGGTAAATTAAAATATTCTCTGAAATTATACAACCCAGGGTGTACACTGACCAATGATTTTAGTCTCAAACCTACTAATGATCATTTATTAAAATAATATATCACAAACGTATTTCTACTCAAAATTATACCTATTTTAAACTTTGTCCCTAAGACCCAGCCAGGCAGTTAAAATAACTTAGCAGTAATTTTACTGATTTTCAAGCATGTCTAGCATGCTTGGTGATCAACCAACACACCTACATGCTTTTTTAGGCAGTCCCGTTAATACATTCATCATCCTGTCAGAAATACCTTAAAAAAACATTATATTATCCTTTATGCAGTGTTAATTTTCTTGGACGCCCATAATCTTTTAATTTTGATTAACCGAAATGTCCCGCTGCATTAGTATTTAGATTTGGATATAATTTTGCAAAATGCAACCCACCCACACATGCTTCTGCAAACTGAAACTATCCTACAAACATTTGCACTAGGGTTGGTTTTGGTCTGCAGCAGTACATGAGGTATGGATGCATTCAGCAAAACAATAACCAGTAGTTCACATTTAAACTTTTTATTCTAGATGACCCAGAAAGTGTTTGTCTATGGCACCCTAAAACGTAACGAGCCAAACCATAACTGGCTGACGGACCCTCAGAATGGTACTGGAAAATTTTTATTCGAGGGTACTACGAAGACAAAATATCCATTGATAATTGCTACAAAATACAATATACCATTTCTATTGCACAGCCCTGGGGAAGGTCACAATGTTAAGGGTATGTACACATACATTAATAATGATTTAAGGTTGAATTACATTACAGAGATTTTAATCTCTTCAGGACTACTCAAAGTAATTCCAGAAATAAATAGTTATGTAATGATAAATTACACTTGTACCGTCACAAATGGATCATAGGTCTTGTTGGACTATTGTCAATTAAATTTTTGTTTATAATTCTAAAAATCGAGAATCTGACAGGTATTGGGGATTTCCTTCTTCTAAATCATTTTATAAATTCCGAAGTAAGTTTTGCAGGAAGAGATCTTCATCCATATGAAGTCCCATACAGTGTTACAATAATAAATAATACACCATAACATCTGTATTATCTCAGAAATAAAGGGAGGGGGTGGATTTATTGCTATTATTTCATGTTGTATGCCAGACATTTAAATGATTATCCCTCAAATTGAATGTTTACAGGTGAAATCTATGAAGTAGATGACAAAATGCTGAGCAAGCTGGATATTTTAGAAGACCATCCCAGATACTATGTGCGGGAGGTAGATGATATTGTTGTTAAAAAGTTGTAAGTGGCATGTAAATTTTATTAATTAAAATAGGTTTTTAGTATCCATAATAATCCCTATATAGAACAAAAATATAATAGTATTACTTATGTTTTAATTTGGAATGAGGGCTCACTTTGCTCAACTTTAGCTCACTAGATGTCGCTATTGGGCTGGGGTGACGTTATCTGTCTCTTCACTACTGTCAGTGTCAAAAGACACTGCCTGACTCAATTGGCAAGTGTCAATGTCACCCCAATACATCATGGAGTCGCCCGGGCCCTGGCGGCAAATAAATCCTGGGTCCATTCAACCAAAGGCTTTTAAAATTGGCAACACTGGCTTGGCGCAGTGGTTTGAGCGTAGGCCGCTCGGCTCACTGCACCGGGTGGTTGCGGGTGGATTCCCGCCGAGGCAAATTTCGGAAATGGTCTTTTCGTTATTTGCCCTGGTCTGGGTGTCACTGAGATCGCCCCCAGTCCATTGTACGGTACCCATAGTGAAAGCTTTGCTTAGTTTGGGACCATACAGTTGGTGTGTCAGTCTGGCGATATTTAATATTAAGATTAAACGTTTAATTTTAAAAAATGTACGAGATATTCAAACAAATCACAAAATCTGTCCTTTCCAGCCCCTCAAAAGACACAGAAACCGTTCAATGCTGGGTGTACTTCCTGAAGAGTTTCAAGCCACAGCTTCTGAAAAGACCTACAATGGCGGACTATTCGTCGCAGGGCTCCCACGGCCTGGTCTACATGGAAAGGTCTAAAAGAGATCCAAATTACAACTATAAAGACGAAATTAGGGAATAGATACTTTTCACAATACCAGCGGAGGTCAGTAGATTTGCTTGGGAATATTTTGAGTTGCCAATATATAATAAGAACTAGCTGTGCCCGCGACTTCGTCCACGTGTAGTTGAACTTAACAAAAATTTCGGGATTATTCATCCCCTATTTTATCCCCTTGGGGTAGAATTAATCAAAATCCTTTCTGAGCGGATGCCTACGTCATAACATCTCCCTGCATGCCAAATTTCAGCCCGATCCGTCCAGTGGTTTGGGCTGTGCGTTGATAGATCACTATGTCAGTCAGTCAGTCAGTCAGTCATCTTTGAGTTATATTTAGATAAAGCGTTTAGTAATTTCTGAGACTATAAATGGTTCCCTGGGTAGTCAAAGCTTGCCAAGCTTACAAAATGCAAACACAAAGACGAAACAAGATTTAAAGTAATTTCGATATTTATCAAAAAGGTAGACTACAAAATGCTTGACGGGCAACCAAAAGCGTTACGGTACGGGACCTCTGCATAACTACGATTATTTAACATCTAGTTTAGAATTATTCTCTGATTAGCCTGTAAACAAAAAATATATTCTACTGACTCCTGGGTATTGTGATAAACGTAATTGAAAATATATGTATTTGCAAGTAGCTAAGTCACCTGGTTACAATTTTATTTATTTATTTTCTTTTGTTTCAGCAACAACGAATCCACGATAGAAGATCTGGACGATGTGTTAAAATAGGAATTCATAATACAGTTCATCATTTCTACTTCAATGTGCAAGTGAATGTGATAAAATTTTACAAGATATTTTATAAATGCCTATGCAATTGAATATAGTTTTATGTTACTGTTAATTTATTAATAAACATAGTTTATCTTCTTTGAACGCCTAATTTTATTCAAACTACACATCGTTTATAATACCGCTCTTTGGACTTTAGTTTATATTGAACTTGTACATAAATGTTATCTAAAAAGACAACGTTTCATAGTCACACAAATTACATAATAAAAAAAAGAATTGTTAATGTCATCTTTGACATATTTGACAACACATGTTGCGCGAATTTTTGTAGGTTATAATAGTGTTGATGTAGTTTATTTTAATTAGTTTTTGCCTATATTGATGTGGCTACTAAAGTTAATATAATATAAATAGAGTATTTAGAGATGGATTTTGCACGTAAACAACTTGAGAAATACGGCTGGACCGATGGTAAATATTCAATATTTTTCGACCATTCAATTTGTAATTTTGTCTAAAATATAGCTTTGTGTGAATGTGAATTAGTTACCTAACATAAAATTCAGGACATTGTTCTATCGCAACACCAAATTCTATCCATATTTATGAAGTAACTATAAGTTATTTGCTGACTAAAAATCATTCATCTTTTTTTATTTTTTTACAGGCAAAGGACTTGGTAAACATGAAAACGGTATATCAGAGCCGTTAAAACCGAAGTTAAAGAGGAGCGTGGCTGGAGTGGGGCATGATCTAGCATCAGAATTTAATGAGCACTGGTGGACGACACTTTATGATAAAGCAGCGGGCAATGTTGAGGTGCAAAGTAATTTTTTTCTAAACTTTTTCATAAGTATGTGGGTGTGACGGTGAAGTTGACCGTGACATAAAACGGCGAATCAATGCAGGATGGCAGAAGTGGAGACAAGTTACCAGCACTACATGCGACCCAAGGATGCCAATTAAAATTAAGGGAAAAATCTACAAATCGATGATGAGACCGGTAATCATGTACGGCTCGGAATGCTGGGCGGCTAAAGTGCGGGAAGAGAAACGTCTCCACTCTGCTGAGATGCGAATGTTGAGATGGATGTGTGGAGTGACGCGAATGGATAAGGTGAAGAATGTGTATATAAGAGGTAGTGTCAGGGTAGCGCCAATAACAGATAAAGTGAGAGGTAGGAGGCTGGAATGGTTTGGACACGTGATGAGAAGGGATGAGAAGCATGTGACTAAACAAGTGATGAATATGAATGTGGATGAATACAGTGCGAGAGGAAGGCCCAAGAAAAGATGGATGGATTGTATTAAGAATGATATGAACGAGGTTGGAGTGGATGTGAGTATGACGGGAAAGCGCGATGTATGGAAGGAAAAGACATACTGCGCCGACCCCAGATAATGGGAAAAGGTGAGGCAGATGATGGTGGGTACTATTTTTTTTTTATTAGCCAGTTGAACTGTCCCATACCTCCAAAGGCCTTCCCTTTTCTCTTTCATACTACTCAAGCTCCGTCCAGACCAATTTCTGGACATGCCTTTCCCACAGGTGTCTAGGTCATCTTCCCGGCAACTCCTAGGTGTATTTTAACAAGAGTCAATTTTAAGGCCCATTTTAATAAATCAAACTAAGTCTAAGAGCCATCTTAAGTATGTTTATGATGTGTAATTTCATACTGGAAAGCCATAAGAATGACTTTTCCTAGATCACTTTCAGACTTGAGAATGATTTATCAATTCAGGCCTAAATCAGAGGGATCCAAATAACATTTGTATTGTTACAGGTGGAAAATAAAAATGGTAAGACAAAGAAAATCAAAACGAAAGACAGCAACGAATTTGTGATCACAAACAACACATGGAAATTGAATACGAAGAGGAAAACTGAGAATGTTGAACAATATGCCGAGCATTTCGTAAGATCAGCTGTTTTGACAAGTGGAGGGAGTAAGACAGAGAAAGTGAGAGACTCAGAGTCTGAAGAGGAAGAAGAGAAAAGAGATGTGTTTAAGATGACAGATGAAGAGTTGTTCAAAGCCTGCGAAGGCAGAACAGCACATAAGTTAGTAGTAACTATCAATCATTATCATTTAAAGTTATGTTAGCATATTAATCTTATATATGGACCTATAAAATTCACGTGTCACAATGTTAGTTACCAGACTCCTCCGAAACGGCTCAACCGATTTTCATGAAATTTTGTGTGCATATAGGGTAGGTCTGAGAATCGGCTACTATCTATTTTTCATACCCCTATATGTTAAGGGTGGTCCACATTCCACACGGACGGAGTTGCGGGGCACAGCTAGTATTTATATAAATATTAAGCATTTAGGTCTAGTAACAGAAAGCCAATGGAAGGTTTTCACGTATACCAATAGACAAGTACAATAGAGTCTTATGCAAACAATTAATAGCACATATCACAGGAAAATATAAGTCAGAAGTTATTGGAAGAATTTAAGGTTTAGCTGCTTCCTTGCTTGTTTACTCTTAGTAACAAAGGGATCAAAAGAAAGGTTCTTGCACAGTTTATTCAAGTCTCTGCTTGCTCGCACTAAATATGAATTTTGCCTACCTAATATCGGCATACCTACTGATCTGGATTAGATTTGTTTTATATTTAATGTAATTACATTTCTATCAACGTTTTTATATTTTCCAGAGGCGCCCGTCATGGTCTCAAAGCGTTAGGTAAGCTGGCCAGAATAGCGGAACAAGAGGCGATGTTGCTTGCTCAACCGAAATACAACGGATATTCACACGCTAAAAATATCAAAGACAAAATCCAAGCCATAGAGGAAATGAACTTAAATAGTGATACCGAAATTACCGAGCGTAAGAAAAAGAAGAAGAAACGTAAACGTTGTTACAGCAATGATGTATCGATTAAGATCAATACACAGTCGATGGATTGTGAGCTGGCTCAATCGATTGAAATGCCAGTGCCAGAAAAAAATGTTATGACAGATGATGACGGTGTTGCTACTTTAATGAAAGGAAATGGTAGAAAAACTAAAGAAATGGATATTCAAAATACCGATGTCGCTGTAGGAAATATAGTAAAAACTAAGAAGAAAAAAAAGCGACAAGCTGAGAACGACATAGAGGACGCTAATTCTGTAGATACGGAATCGAATGGTGTAGAAATTATTAATCCAAAGTCAAGTAAGAAGAAAAAGAATAAAAACTGACTGACTTCTGTTTTTAGCTAATTTTGTAATTTTATGTATTAAAGTATTTTTAAAACAAATGCTATTATTATTAATTTCTGAATATATTACGAATAAATAACTAAATAGGGATGCTAATAACTTATTACCTATTCATTTTGTTGTATGATCCTAATTCCTGGTAATTGCATCGAAAAAATAGCCGATATTTAAATCGTTTACTTTAGGAATTTACTATTAAGGGTTATTGATAAAACTAAAATTCGTTATAGTAATTGAATTGAAAAACTGCCATTATTTTAGATGATTTTGGTAGTGTTTTACTAATTTCCCATCAGCAACACTAAACTTGATTTGTCAAATCAAAGCTGTCAATTGTTGTCAATATTTTACGACCAAAATACGAGATTGAAAATTTCGTAAAAAATGTCCTTAGCAAAGTATTTAGCTCTCGATAAAGTCGGCAACTTCTTCAACATCATCCGCCAAAACGGCGGAATAAGGGCATCCCTGTATAAACTCTACAGGTAATGGGGAATTTACGTTATTATGTAATTGTTAATAGGTTATGTTTTGCACCAAAATATTAAACAGATGTCGATATTTTAGGATGATTTAAATTGATATCTTGCAGATTATTTAATTATCCTTACTATTCACGATGACACTGCGTTGTAGTTGTATTAAATAGATGTTTAGATACGTACAACACACTAATTGTATTTCACTAGCAAATTCTTAAATCTATAGGCAGTATCTACAGATGCTTAAGAGGGCGAGGCCTCGTCTACTCCCTTACCATCAGGTGGACCGTCGCCAAGTGTGCCTACCAAGGCAATAAAAAAAACATAATAAGTGCAATTGACCATATCAATGACATATTGCAATTGACAACCGCTTGGCGCAGTGGTTCGAGTGTAGGCCGCTCGGCTCACTGCACATGGTGGTTGCGGGTTCGATTCCCGCTGGTACATGTCGAAAATGGCCTTTTCGTAATTTTCCCTGGTATGGGTGTCACTGGGATCGCCCCCAGTCCATTGTACGGTACCCATAGTACAAGTGTTGCTTAGTTTGGGACCGTACAGTTGATGTGTCAGTATGGTGATATTTATTTATTAATTATTCCTTTTACCTTTTCTGCAATACCACAATGGAATGCATCTGGCTGAAGACTCCGAAGAGTGTAGTCTGTTTATAATTCCCTCTATTCTATCCTTCTTAGAGATTTTACTCATTACTTATTTCAATTCCACCTTTGTTTACCACAATGGGTACATCTGAATGTCCACCAACTTAGACCAGCTTGGCAGAACGGGCTTCCCTTGAGGCGACTGACCCCATCCTCATCCCTCTTAGGGGTGTTTTTTTTAAATTCCAATATTGGCAATAAAGCCTACAACTCAGCTGCTGTCAAGCAGTTATCTTGGCCTATAACTGCTTGACAGCATGCTTGTAATACCAAATACATTGCTCGCTCATGGCCTAACTGAAGGGGAGTGTTACAGACGTAGGGGAAAGGGGGGGTTAGGGTTCTGGCTCTCCCTTATCATATAAACATCATCATCATCATCACCTTGCCCTTATCCCACACTAGGTGGGGTCGGCACAGCACGTTCTCTTCCATTAAAGCCTATCATCCGTCATCTCTGCACTCACTCCCTTTTCGCTCATCTTATCATATAAACACAGTCATAATAATATAATATCTGCTTGACACTGATGATCCATGATACTTATCTATTTTCAGACAGGATGAGCTGAAGGATGGAGTCCTGGTGGGCGAGGACAGGTACGGCAACAAGTACTTCGAGAACCCCAGGTACTTCTACAGCAGGAACCGCTGGGTGGAGTATTCGGACAAATACAACATGAACTATGACGGCAGCCAGGTGAATATAACAGATCTATACAAATAAATAAAATTGGAGTGTCTGTTTGTAATATCAAAATAACACCTTTTCACTAAATGCATGTGAAAGTACATACGACACATATAACAAAAAACGCGATTTTAAAAATTTTTGACTGTCTATCTGTCTGTATGTTTGTTCCGGGTAATCTCCGAAACGGCTGGACCGATTTTGACGGGACTTTCACTGGCAGATAGCTGATGTTTTAAGGAGTAACTAAGGCTACTTTAATTTTAGAAAAACAATTAGGGTTCCGCGTAAAAAAATAGAAACACATGAAATCAAAGAGTATCTCCGAAACGGCTGGACCGATTTTGACCGGAATTTCACTGGTAGATAGCTTTTGTTATAAGCAGTAACTTATGCTACTTTTATTTTAGAAAAACAAAATTTAAAAATATGGGTCCTGTCGCGCGGGCTCAGAACGCGGGAGCGGGCTTTTTTGTTAAGTTAAATTCCACGCGGACGAAGTCGCGGGCTCAGCTAGTTGTAAATATAAATAATAATAAATATTTCTACACTGACACACTATAATGAATCCATACTAAGCAACGCTTGTACTATGGGTACCCACTGTACAATGTACTCTACTGTACAGTACAATGGACTGGAGGCGATCCTAGTGCCACCCAGGCCTGGGTAAATTACAAACAGGCCCTTTCCGAAATTACCCCGGCGGGAAATGAACCCGCAACCACCATGTGCAGTGAGCCGAGCGGCCTACGCTCGAACCACTACGGCAAGCGGCCATCAGAATATGTCCTCCCACCAAATAGTGTGTATAATGCCTATTTTGTCAAAGTAAAGAAAAAACTTAAAGCACCGTGATAGATTAATAATGTACACAGCTAACAATCTAATCTTTTGAAAAATATGTCCTACTAATATTATAACTGCGAAAGTTTGTGAGTGTGGATGTATGTTTGTTACTCTTTCACGCTAAAACCACTGAATGGATTTGGATCAAATTTGGAGCACAGATGGTTTATAACCTGGATTAACACATAGAATACTTTACTTAAGTCTACGCGGACGAAGTCGCGGGCAGCAACTAGTAGTTCATAAAATCATGTCTTTGTATTTCAGGTCCCTGCTGAATGGTTTGGATGGCTCCACTACAAAACCGACTTGCCACCACACCAGGTAAAATATTATATTTTATATAAAAAGTATAATAATCCTACTTACGGTGAAGGAAAACATCGTGAGGAAATCCGCATGTCTTAGAAGATCTAACCAATTTTCGAAAGACATGTGAAATCCGCCAACTCACTGGACTTGCATAATAATAATTTTGCACTTTTGACGTCCCACTCCTGGGCACCGGCCTCCCCTATCTACGAGGGGGATTGAGGCCGTAATCCACCACGCTGAGTGCGGGTTGGCGGATGTCACATGTCTTTCGAAAATTGGTTAGATTTTCTAACACATGCAGGTTTCCTCACGATGTTTTCCTTCACCATAAGCGAGTGATAATCATATAGAAATTATGATTAGCACATAGATTTCGAATACCCAGAGGTGCGAGTCAGGGTTTGCTTGAACCCAGTACCTGGTGCCCGCAAGACGCGTGCTTAACCAATCGGCTATCACTGCTTTTCCTATAAATCCTATACACATTATTAAGCGTATGTGTTTCGGAAACTTGTTCTAGAGCGCGGTTGGTCCTTACTTATCTAATTATTGATTCCAAATTATTATTGACTGGCCATATTGATTGTCCCAGGACCCAAGCCGCCCCAAATACAAGTGGATGTCGGAATGGACCGAGAACCTGTCTGGAACCACTGGTCAATACACCCCCTACAGCACCACCAGGCCGAAGGTCGAGGCCTGGGAGCCGCCGCGCAAGACTGACTACTAGAAAGAGGGGCAGTCTTATCAACAGAACAGCTGTTATAACCGGACCACCTGACAGAGAGAGATGATGCTATACGAATTTACCCCCGCAATAATTTCCATCCAAATACCGCGCAGACAAATTTAAAACATAGCTCATGTCATTCAGAGATAGTGTAGCTTTACATCAATGAAAGAATTTTCAGAATCGGACCATCAGTTCTTGAGATTAACTCCCACAAACATACTTGGAAAATAAAAACTTTACCTTTTTATAATATCAATAATTATAATTAGTCCTTTGCATAACCCACTTCCGGGCACGGGCCTCCTCTCAATTCGAGGGGGAATGTTATATTCGTGAAGTTATAAAATTTGTCTAAAAACAGACAATGACAATGACGCTTATTTAAAAAAAATACAAGTTATAGCTGTCCTACTTATAATTATGGTAATGTTAAAGATGGCAATACTTTCAAGTTGTTTATCTCTCTTTGTCGGGTATATAAGTGGTATCTGCTTTCATTTTGATTTTGTTATCGGTCATGTGTAATTTATGATTTAATTTAGTTGTAAGTAGTAAATGGAATAAATCATGAGATCATTGTTATTGTCTTGTTTCTATTAATTCCTTTTTAGGGTTCCGTAGTCCCTACGGGGAACCATTGTAAGATCATCCAGTCCGTCCGTCCGTCTGTCCCAGTCTGTCATAGGGTCATAACTTCTACAGCTTCTGGTGGAAATTTATGAAATTTGGTACAGATACACCTTAAGAGTAGATCTCACTTTCATAAATATAAAGTGTATATATAGGATATTGAAATAAAACAATTTTTACGGATTATATCGCGTTTATTTACTTTTTATGTTCCCGACGTTTTGGTTGCTTTACAGCAACCGTGGTCACGGGGGGACTGAGGTGTTAGACGTCCTAATGTCATAGTTAAAAAATGGGTACCCTCAAATTTAGTTGGTGTTTGCGGTCCGATCCACGCAGAAAGTGCTCACTGTGTCTCGAGGTCTTGCAATCGTACACTTGGTTTTGGATTTAATTATATTAATTACTGGATCCCAAGTTGGTGGTAGCACTCAGCCATCTTCCCTATTGAAATTAGGATGTTTTTTAATTTCAATGGCCTCACGTATCATCCTTGGTCGGAATCGGTGTTCTTTTGCGAGGATCTGTGGTTTATCAAATCTGATATAATGGCGGGTGCGGTCCTGTACATGTTCATAGATTGCAGACTTCGTGGAGCGCCGGTGTTTCACGTCAGCTATGTGTTCTTTTACGCGCGTAAACCAACTTGGGATCCAGTAATTAATATAATTAAATCCAAAACCAAGCATACCACTGCAAGACCTCGAGACACAGTGAGCACTTTCTGCGTGGATCGGACCGCAAACACTAACTAAATTTGAGGGTACCCAGTTTTTAACTATGACATCAGGACGTCTAACACCTCAGTCCCCCCGAGACCACGGTTGCTGTAACTGTAAAGCAACCGAACGAAACGTCGGGAACATAAAAAAGTAAATAAACACGATATAATCCGTAAAAATAGTTTTATTTCAATGTGTAGTATTCGCGTAAATATAAGAAAACAATGTGTATAGCATAATTACTTTTTTTGAGGTACCTCCCCCAACTAGAAAGGGGGGATAATTTTTTTTGGTTGCCCCATCATTGTATCAGGTATCGTTGATAAGGTATTTTTAAATGAAATTGTGTTTCCATACAACATTTTACAATCGAAAACTCCGTTTGCGAAATAATTTCTCTTTGAAAGATTTAATCAAAATTTACTTTATGAATCCGACTCTTCTTACATTTTTCTATTACAAAATCATTAATAAGATTAAGCAGTCCAAAATTGATACATTGTTCGCCAATTTATATTTTTATTATGTTAATAATTTATTATATTTCTGAAGGGTTAATGCATGTGCATAGATGGCGGTAGTAGTATGTAAACAATATTCGGTAAGATTATTTACGTAATAAATATCGGCACTTCTTACATTTTTATGCTGCAGAAAGATGAATAAGAATTATGCAGACGAAATTGGATACATTGTTATTAAATTCCGATTAAATAACAGCAATAAATTTATGTTTAATGTTCATTAGTGTATTTCAAGGTGTCGATAGATGTCGGTAGTAGTATGTAAACTAACAACTTTAGTATTTCAACCCAGGGTGAAATTTTAAACAGATTCCCTTGAATAACCCAGATCCCTTCGTTGTGCATGACTCGACAAGCACTTGGCGATTTTTCTGCTTTTTTACACGCCAAGGGTTCATCGTCATCCGTGTATATCAGATATTTTAAAACATTCGAATCGATATGTGAAGCGGATTCGGAAAACTTAAAAATCTGCATTATAACGGTTTCGGCAAATTAAAAGTTTGAATAATAAGTAGATAGTAATCGAATATGTCACATATTGGATTACAACAAGCAAGTTAAAATCAAACAGAAGTTCCGACCTTTCGAGGTCGGAGTCGATGGTTTTATCACCATCCCTAACATTGACACCGACACCATAGCGACCTCGGCGACCTCTTACCAAGAAGCTGATAAGTATACAAAAATTCATGACTCTTACCAAACCTTTTAAACTTAAAAAAATTTAAAATGTAGAAAACCCCCGATGCGATGACTTTTTAAACTATAAAAGAGCTGATAATTTTCAAACGGCTGAACCGTTTTTCATGAAACATGCTAAGAACACTCTCGATCAGAATACCTATCTAACAAAAAATAAAAAATTGAAATCGGTTCATCCATTTGGGCGCTACGATGCCACAGACAGACACACAGATACACAAATACGTACACATGTTAAACTTATAACACCCCTCTTTTAATGGCGGGGGTTAAAAAATATACCTCTTACGTCTGTGTTCATGGCTTCCTACAATACGGTGCGTTCCGTAGTTTCAAACAGATCGGAAAGAAACGATAGTAGGCATATTATGTCCATATCCAAAACGATTTTAAGTACCTTCCTAGCTATTTATTGTCAAAATCCACAAATAATTGCCACCCAGCTGGCGTGATGTGGTTAAAGTGAACCGTAGGAGCGAGCGGTAGATAACATTTCGGTACGGTTTAATTCGTTCGGCGGCTGTTATTATTTCAACTCGGGAACCTGTTTGCTGTTGCCACGGGTCCTGGCCAGCGGTGCTCAAAGTATAAGGTCCGAGTTCGAAATCCATTTTGGAACGAAGTTCCTTATCGCGCGTTGCGAAAGGGGGCTAGACGGAAAAAATTAAGACCAAAAGTTGTAACGACACTTTTTGCTATAGTTGTAAGCCGTGCGGCGAGCGCGTGTTTCTCTGTCTGTCTCTCTCTCTCTTATAGATAGCAAGCCAGTTATTTTCGTTTCGTCTTTCTATTTCGCATTGAACAGTGTCGCGACGATTATTTTTGTTGAGTGTATACAAGTTTTTTGTACATAATAAATAATAAAAAATTATAACAATAATGAATCCTGACAGTGTTTCTGCACAAGTTCCGGATATTGCAACTTCGTTCCATCCGGGTGTCCCTTGACACCTCTCAAGTTTTTATATATATTTTTAGACCTACCAGGCACAGACCAATCAACATTTGGCCTCCTAGGAGTAGGAACTTGCATCAAAACAATCTAAATATATATAACTCAAAGGTGACTGACTGACTGACTGACATAGTGATCTATCAACGCACAGCCCAAACCACTGGACGGATCGGGCTGAAATTTGGCATGCAGGTAGATGTTATGACGTAGGCATCCGCTAAGAAAGGATTTTGATTAATTCCCCCAAGGGGATAAAATAGGGGATGAATAATCCCGAATTTTTTGTTACGTTAAATTACACGCGGACGAAGTCGCGGGCACAGCTAGTTAGGAATAAGTTTCAAGGGCATAAGTACATTGTGATTGGTCTATCGGATATAAGATTGTGCTTATTGATCTTAAATCTTACAGCTATAGCTTATTAAGCATATTACGTAGGTATTTGGGAATATTTTATCCTAAAGTATTGAATGGTCTGCGGTACCTATTTACTTATTTGATTACTTACTCTATAGATAAGACATTACTTCTAGGATATATTAATCACTGCGCTCAATGAGCTCCAGGATTCCAACGCATTCATGGATTTGTTTGTTTGGAAAATATTATTTCTGAATTGTCCCGTTCGAAATTGTCCAATCACACTAAATTAGTCCATTGTACTTAAATAAATTGTAGATTGTACTCATAATTACTTACCTTAGTTTAGAACCATTTAGTTGGTGTGTTTGTGTGGCGTAACTTACTTATGTGATTTCTATTTTCATCTCTTTACCACATATCCTGACTGCAGCATCCAAAAATATCTTCACAATTAATCAATGTCAATTTAATAGGGCACAGATCTCCTGCTACGCAACGCGTAAGATCTGTGGCGGTATTGAATATTGAAACTTGAAACACATTGTTTCATGAATCGTGTAGGTAACTGTTAAGCACTGATGTTGTAATTATTTACAACTAGCTGACCCGACAGACGTTGTCGTGAATTCGAATTATTCCAGTCAACTTTCTTAATTTTATATTTCATAAGAACCGTCTCCTGACAATAATAAACACAACAAAAAAAGAATTCGCGAAATCGTTCCATCCATTCACGCGTGATGCGATGACCAAGGAAATAGAAATTCTTTATATATATATAAGAGTATTTATTTATGGACCATCATATAAATTTAATAAGAGCGCTCATTGCTAATAATTTAAAAATATAATTTATTTACTATCATCCCCACTTTTAATTTCGAACAATAAAAACTTTTAGAATCTTAGTTCAAGACCAACTGCCCACAGCGTAGCCATATACGATGTAGCTTGAGCTTTTATATGCTACACATTCCATTATCAACCTTGACAAAACATTCTAAGGTACGATTTCATTTATCAGTTAACACCAGTACAGTAACACTAATGCAATTTATATTTGTTAAAGGAATTTAAGCTTTATCACTGTGGAATAAGGCGCTAAATGTCTTGGTTATCAATTAAGCTCTTAGCGCACCAACTTTTTTTTTGCCACAGGTAAAAATATCTCGAGTCAAACCAGTGAAAAGGCGACGCGGTGAGGTCCGAACGCGTCGTTCAAAAACTTTTTAAAACTTGTAAAAGTTTAAATTTACTAATTTAATGAAATCCATGTTTATTTATGCTTTATTGTGTTGTTCGTTAGTGTTAGTCCATGTGTTGGCCGTTAAACATGTGTGATTATTAATAAAACTGTTTCGAAATAGTTTTGTGCTGTGCAAAAGGTGTTCCGTGCATTTCGAAAACAGGATTTTGTGAATTTTATACTTTTATGGTAAGTTTTAGGTTATAAACTACATGTTATGTAGTAATTTTACTATTTAAGCGTGTAATTCAGATGGACGCTAAAGAACAAAGGCCTTCGAGTAACTAGTTTTGAAAGTATAAGCGACTTAAAATTTCGTTAGTTGTAAAGTGGGCCGGTTACGAGGATACGTATTATGTTGAACATCGTTGCCTTTTCTTTTTTTTGCTGTGAAAAAAAAAAGTAGGACTATGCGCCAAAAATAGGGATGGTCATTAATTTTGATTGATATCGATAGAATTTTATTTATTTTCTAAATTGGTAATATTGTTTAGTTTTGTAGATTGCTTTAACCGTAAATTCAAGGAACCGTAAAGTTCTAGTAACAATTATAATTATATATGTACTTAAGTATTTATTCAAAAAAATACTAATATTTATATACGTAATACAAATGCCAGTTTTCCGTCTAAATATTGGTAATCTGCTAGCTTTCAATACGCCTATGTGTGTCTTATGGCACAAAACATTAAGCACCCAATACAAATTCAATTCAATACAGTTTCTCCCGATTACCATAACATTTAATATGCCCGTGTGGAATACCGAATCTAAACTTATTGATACAGCCCAACCAAACGAAAGCAAACAGCCTATCATCTATGTAAAATAATCGTTTAATTAAATAAAATTATCAATGGAAATATTATTATGTCAGTTTTAAAGACGTAAAACAATGTATTTTTATTTATAAACTGAATGCACCTTACATCCAATGACATTTTGTCGAAGCATTATTGACCGGTGAAAAATTTTGTAGAACGACTCACGGCTCGTTATGGTACAGTACAACATTGCGATCAAGATTATGATTTATACTTGAGCGGCTACTGGCTCCCACAGTCATCAAATGCGGAGTGTCATGTTACAACGCGTCGCTTGGACATTGCAGAGGTCGCTTGGCAAGATGCCTACTAAAGTAATGATCGTTTGAAAACGTGATAATAGTATGAATAAATGGCATATTGAGTTCCCTGATGAAGATATTTAACGCTGAAAAGCCGGCAAGCTTAAATGGGCAGTTCTGACTATGTCTGTTGCATCACTACATAGTATAAAACAAAGTCGCTTCCCGCTGTCTGTATGTCCCTATGTATGCTTAGATCTTTAAAACTACGCAACGGATTTTGATGCGGTTTTTTTAATAGATAGTGTGATTGAAGAGGAAGGTTTATATGTATAATACGTGCATAATATAGTAGAGAAACACTGATAATTTTAGAGCCGTGCGAAGCCGGGGCGGATCGCTAGTGCTTAATATTATTTGGGTAAAAATCTACCACACGAGGCTTCAGAAAACATAAGACTCACGTGACACGTGAGATTGGGGGGCTTACTGGACTCCTTTACGAAGGACTGACCTCGCTTGGCAAAAAAGCGGGAGGAGTGGAACAGTGGCCTTTGCCCATAAATGACCATAAATGGCTAAGGAGGATACGTTTTAGACTTATGGTTGTTAAGACATTTGCGTGCGCCTTATTGTAGCGTGCTCATGACTTAACTGAACCGGTTTTAATCTTTGGCAGAGGAGTGTTGAATCTTGGACTATAACAACGCAACAAATTATTAATTAAGTATATTTTCTTTCTTTTAATTTAGTAACCAGTGACAAGAATTATTAGTATCAGGCATAGACATGACGAAAAATAGGCACTTTTGATTATTTTTGTAGTACTTACTTAAGTATTATTATTATGTAATCATCTAAGATAACATAAATCACTATACAAGGAATCGTTAGCTTTATACTTATATATAAGTTTTCGCATCTCAAATTTTAAGAAGCACTTGATGCAAATATCGACAAATTATTATCGATACCTATCAATATAGATCTTCACTAATAGCATGTGTTCATCAATAGCAGTAGGAAATTGTTGATGCAAAAATAATAGCGTTTAGTAAGAAACAAGACAGCTGACCTATTTACAAACGCTTTAAAAACCCCTTTATCTCACCATAATGTCAGTTGACCTACACGTGACCCGAACAGAACAAAGAGTCTTGTATTAAGAACAGGGGCCGTGTAGATTACAGTTAAATTGGCGGTTAGGATCCTTAAGAATAAACATGGCGGATATACGGAGCATCACAATCACAAAAATATTTGATTAGTAGTATACCAAGTGCGAGTTTTCCTGATAATATTGATCGATCAGATTCGCCTTAAATAAAACGTTAATTATAAGCTAACAAATTAGTAGTAAGTAGGTAAAAAACATCTATGTAGACAGTGACAGCGGGTAATTCTTTCTAAAACAATGTAACAAAGACGAAATTACCGCAATTTTTGGGTAGAAACAATTGAATTTCGTGGACGCAGCCATTTAAAACAAACGACCTATTGTTCCATATTCAAATTATGTTTATTCAGTTACAAAATATTTTACAATAATGGAGGGAAATAAAGAAATGTATTGTATTCACAATTGTGAATAGCTATAGCTAGTTAGTGTTCCGGAGACATGTTTGCGTGTCTACGAAATAGTCCTAACTTGCTACAGACAATCAGCCTGACAGAGAGAAACGTGGCTATGCAAAGAAATAAGATAAAATATCAGCTGTCTTAGTAAGCTCAGCAGTGCTATTCTGTAACGACGAACTTAAATTTTAACCGCGGATTCACACGTGAGATATGAGTTTGTTGTAACTGAATAGCACAGCAGCCTTTGAAGATAACCCACAACACAATATTGCAGAAAGACCGCTAAATATTTTTCAACCAACATGGTACAAAACGCAGGTATGTTAGCAACTTTACGCCGATCTTCTGTGAGAGAGTGGTACTACCCAGCCCGTGTGTGAGAAGTAGTCGATTAGCTATAGCTATAGCTTGGTTCTACTTGACTTTGACTTTACTACGGTAAGATGAGAAGGTTTCATTGCAATCCTGACAAATATGGGATAGATAATTTGTTGTAGATACATTTTTGATTTTACTAACACGGAAATACAATGGTATTGGTAGTGGATTATTTTTTCTTTTAATATAAGGAAGATGAGAATCTCTTTTTTCATCACAGTTAGTAATTGGGCGACACGCAAACGCAATGTCTTCATATTATGAAGCGGGGTCAATTAACTCACTCACAGACAATTGGCGGAATTATGTCAGCTGTTGATATGGACAGTTAAATTTAACAGCAGCGATGTTCAGAGTGATATGGGAGCTATAGTAGAAAAAATCTATCCATGTATGTGACATTTAGCTTAGTACCACTTAGCTATGTCGGATACATACATTGATCTAACCATGGTAGAATTAAACCGGGTGTATGATCCAAAACTAGTAACGAACCTTGGGTGTATTGAAGATGTTAGTCAATATCAGAAACCACTGATCGTCACGTGGTCTTGGGCCATCGTGGGAAGGAGATGACTCTAACCATGAGCAGAACCACGGATATTCAAATATATTTCATGATTAAGGTGATGGCGCTTGTCTAGCCCACGAAATTAAAATAATTCGAGTTTTTTTATAGTTTATCCAAAATCTGAAAACATTTAAGACAACATTTTGTGATTGGCCACAAACACAGTATGCAGTGCGTTAATTAATACATTTATTTTACTCTAAATATTATCACGGTGGATATGATACTAGTAAATCACTAAATATACAAAAATTGCCAGTATTTCTGGTTATCTGTCGTTCTTGAATGTTTTTAGAGTAAGTTGGATATATTAATAAATGCATTGCATACGGTCTTTGTCGCCAATTACAAAATGTGCCCTTTAATATTTTCAGATTTTGAAAAAAATCTAAAAAAACTTCAAAAAATAATAATTTCGCGGGCTAGTGAGAGCATTAGCCTTAATAGATGATTTCATATTTAGTTTTTCGGCTATTTCCTTTTTTTTCGAACGACGAAATTTACCTGTACAACTCCAATCGAGGCAAAAATACTGCTCAGATTGAACTCAGTAGGCAGTTATTGCTATGAAATAAATTGCCTGGTAAGTACTTTCCAGGTTTCAATGTTCTAGGTTATATCTTGTGTATTGTTTCTTCTCCCAATTAAGATTATCACCTATGGGAGTGTAACTGATGAAGAGTCCTCCATCATTCTCTTTCTTTTTAAAGTAATACAGACTCCGTTAAATCTCATGCCAACTATGATCATCGCATTCACCTCATATATAGTGAAAACACAATAGCATGTTTGTCTTCTATAATAACTAATTGCGGCCATTTTGTAACAATCGTGGTTCAGTTCGCACAGGGGTCAGAGAAAGTATTTTTATGGGCGTTTGTGCATGGCCAGATATTTTGTTATATTACCCATATAGCTGTGGAAGGCATAGGTGCACTGCTTGACGAACTATTGATAAAGCCACATTTTATCTATGCTATTGACGGGGCTCATTTCAGTTGTGTTACTTGGTATTTCATCAAAATCCAGATAAACTTTTGCAGACCGGAAAACAATCAATGTTCTCATGATCAGCAAGCACTCATTACCACTAGACCAAAGATACCTTCGAAATCTTATAATTTAATAAAATAAAATTACACCAAATAAAGTCAAAATAGGTGAACCAATTTTGAAATTTCATCACACATCAAGCCTATAGGAATTCATAAGAGCGTCTTCTTTTTGTCAGTCCACCCGCATCAAATCCGGGTATCGGGTAGATACTTAAACCATGGAATGCTATGAAAAAACTGCTATTTATTACCAAAAATCCACGCTCCAAAAGCATTGTTGAACGGTGTACCTGGTTCCGTAAAGTCGTGACAAGCGGTAAATAATCGTTACGCCCATAGAAAGTCGTATAATGTGTTGGCCTTATCCAGGTAAAATCAGTGACGTAACGTCTTAGGTTCGCGTATTCATCCAACGAGCCAGTTTCTGGACGGATTTTTTTCTGCCATTTATTAAGGGAGGCTCGGTGAAGGCGTATAGCACGCAACTACCTATCCGTACACACTCGTACGAATATTCATGTTTCTATCCACGCGTACTAAGGAAACACCAGCACACAATTGCCACGCTTTTGGAAGCCCATCGCTTTTATTACAGCTGTATACTGAAACGCTGCTCAAATGTTAAATGTTTGAGATATGGTTATCTGTCATTTTTCAACCCCCGACGAAAAACGAGGGGTATCTGTGTGTCAGTGGCATCGAAGCGCCCAAGCGGATGGACCGATTTTAATTTAATTTTTTATGTTAGAAAGGTATTCTGATCTTGACTGTTCTTAGCTATGTTTAATGAAAATCGGTTCAGCCGTTTGAAAATTATCAGCTCTTTTCTAGTTTAAAATGTCGTCGCATCTGTGGTTTTTTAATTTTTAAGTTAAGCATCTTTCAAATTTAAGCTCCGTAAAGACAACTGGAAGGAAAAAATAACTAAGCGACATTGTCGAGTGACAAGAAAATGTTATTTAGTAAATATAAAATCACTTTTTCCTTTCTTCAACCGATAATGTCGCTTAAGACACTTTTTATTTCCAACCATCGCGTAAGTATTAGGCGGATAGTCTGTCAACTAGCTTACAATCCTTGAGAATGGTTTGGGAATTCGATGAGAATGAGATATAAGATGGTTTATCAGGTTATCATAGGTCCAGAAATGGTTAAAATAGAGCAGACGTAACAAAGACCTTGTTATCTCATTCACAGCAACCCACCTTAAAGAAACATTTATTACTACCTGCTTAGCTCACAATTCAATCATTTTTTATCTGTGCCCATTGTGGCGGTAGTCGGTAACATCACTAGAATGAAAAAGCGGAGTGTTACCTTTTTAAACCTTTTTTTTATAAACTTTTATTAATGGCTGGCTATTTCTCTTTCTGTAATTTGTGGGATTGGGGGCACGCATTGCATTTTAAAGCTACTGACATTATACGTGTTGCCTAAATCAAATATAGGTTTTTGTTATTAAAACAATTTTTTTTCTAATTATTATTACTGTTTAAGTTTTTACTTTGAGTTCATTACGCGCCCTATTCATAGTGTCTCGAGTGCACCTCAGTATGCTCAGAATTATGAATAAAAATCAAATAATTTTTGATAAACGTTCTTTGGTAAAACTAAGGGTTTTAAATAAGTTTTTAATAGAGGGACACTATTTGAATCGGTATATTTTTGCGCTGAAGTCTTATAATAGGTACCGTTGAATTAAATATATCATTTTTTTATACAAAATAGTGAGGTTTATACTTAATTATTACGTCGGCGCTGCTCTAACGCCCGCCTGCCTCCATTTTGGCCCTGGCCAGAAATGAAATAATCACAATATCATCCAATCTACTAAATTCTTCTTAAATAAACGTAACGTTTAGTCCACAAAACGTTGACGAAACAAGTTTAAATAAGTACAAATTAGGTGATATTAAACCATGGATGGTGCTTAAGTAGTTAAATTTAACGGATTAACTTAACAGTTGGATACACTAACTTGTTAGTGATGGTAGAACTAAGCTGTAGCCTTGACTCCAGCTCGTAATATACGGGCTGGCTCTATTGCGGTAGTACCACCCTCTCACAGAAGAGCTGTGTTTCGTACGATGAGCCGGAAACCCAACCCACTCTCATTCCTCTATCACACTGGCGACGTGCGAGAAATGCCATTGGTATTTCAAGCATCTATAGGCTACGGTAACAGCTTAACATTAAGCGGGTCGTTTATACACTTGCTTGTTGACTTTGTTATGTACAAATAAAAATAACCAACATTATTTATTCACCGAAAGGGATGATATTTGGATGGATTTTTTGTTTTTATTATAATAACTAGACGACCCGCCCCGGCTTCGCACGGGTTTTTTATCAGTGTTTCTCTACAATATTATGCATGTATTATACGTATAAACCTTCTTCTTGAATCGCTCTATCTATTACAAAAACAGCATCAAAATCCGTTTCCTAGTTTTAAAGATCTAAGCATACATAGGGACAGGCAGACAGCGGGAAGCGACTTTGTTTTATACTATGTAGTGAAGGGGGACGTTACCAACTGGCCTTATACCAGCTATTATCCCCACGATGCGAGTGGGATTAGTCATAGTCATCCAAGCAGGCACAATGTAGGTTCAACATCACATGTCTGTGTAGACAGAAGAAGGGTTTCCTCCCGACGTTGTCCTTAGCCGTTCAGCAAGTAATACATCCTTGATGTGTGATTCGCCCAAGAAATCCTAAAGTTGCAGAGGTGTAGATGAAGATTGTACATGCGCATGGCATCGTCAAAGCTGCTAGCTACTACCAAGTACACAGTGGCGGATTTACCAGTCAGCTGAGTAGGCTGGAGCCTAGGACGGCAAATTTGGGGACCGATTTCTAATTTTTAGCTATTCAATTCAATTCAATTCAAATCATTTATTTTGTTTAGGCCTACGGGGGCACTTACAAATTGTCAATTTACATATTTTTTTCCTTATATCTACAACCGGATCGGAACGCGACCTCGACTGAGAAGATCCGGCAAGAAACTCAGCGGGCTTGTCTTTTTACATGTCATTTTTTTTTTTTTTTTTAATTGCCAGTTGCTTATTTTCAATAATTACAAAGGGTAGTACTTAGATATTAATATAAATATTAAAATAGCTCCTCATAGCTACCTCATAGAAATCAAAAAGATTTCTGCAAGGCGGTTTTACAGATAGAACTCTCCAGCAAATATTGCCGGACGAGGGCGGCAAAAACTTTACAGCCTATACCTTGGGAATTCGTAAATCCGCCACTGCAAGTACACTCTTATAACATCAATACGAACGAATCAAAGTACTCTAATATCAAATAGACTCGCATAAACGACTTCCCACGCTTTGAAAACAAAAAAAAACCTCACGAATTTGTTGACAAACCGCTCCGCCGGCCGCGGTCAACGACCGCGAGTAATCGTTCAATCATTCATTCATTCGAGTAATATGATCTGTGGCGGTGGTAGTCGATATTTTGTGTGCCATCACTAATTGGGCTTCGAATTTTGAAATTTGCAAGTTTATGAGTTTTAATCTATTTTTAATGAGGATCGTTGGACAAAGGAGCCATATCTATGGTATAAGATATGGTATAGATGTAGAGTAGTTAATCTTGATATCACTCTTGACTCTGATAAACTGGGTATCACTGGGATCGCCCCCAGTTCATTGGACGGTACCCATAGTACAAGCGTTGCTTAGTTTGGGACCGTACAGTTGGTGTGTCAGTCGGCGATATTTATTATTTAAGTATTAAAGAGAATAAATCCTTTCTAGTTATACATAATTCGATCGTATTTAATTATTATTATTATTTTCGATCGTATTTAAAGTACAAATAGTTAACCCATAGTAAAAAATGTTAATATACATACTAGTAAATACTTACCACTCTAAGTTCTTTTGGAGTAGATGTTATAATGTCCTATTTGAGCGTTGATGTGTCTGCATTTGCGCAAAAGTGAAGTTTTGAATTAACTTGTCAATTATACGTTTTTACTAAGTAAGACAATATAAACTTACAGATTTTAATTTTATTCTTAAGGCTAAAGCGCCCATCTAGCCCGCGAAGTTCAAATTTTTTGAGGTTTTTTAATTTTTTTCAAAATCTGACAATAATAAAAGGCACATTTTGTAATTCGCGACAAAGACCGCGTGCAGTGCATTTATTAATATATCCAACTTACTCTAAAACATTTCAAGAACGACAGCTATCCAGATAATCTGGCAATTTTTGTATATTTAGTGATTAACAACTAGTATCATATCCACCGTGATAATATTTGGAATAAAATAAATGTATTAATAAACGCACTGCATACTGTGTTTATCGCAAATCACAAAATGTTGTCTTAAATGTTTTCAGATTTTGGATAAACTATAAAAATAATCGAAAATTTTGAATTTTGCGGGCTAGACAGGCGCCTTCACCTTAAGTGCTATTATTAAAATAAATCTGCAAACACGCACCTCCTTTGGTGTCCGGTCGGGTAAAACAGCCGTTTGCGCCGGATGTGACCATAGTCGCCGGATGTAGACGGATTAATTATTGTTTTGCCGCGAATACGGTGTTTTTGCGCGGGTAAATGATACTGGAGGTAGGTTCTAGGAATTTATGGAGCAGATGCTATGGTCCCGGTTGGTATTCCGCCCGCATTTTTGTATAAATGGAAGTCAATGAAATGCCATTCATTACTCGAATTTGTAAAACTAATAATTAAAAAAGTAACTTATTTTTTAAACATTTATTTCGTTCGGATGTAGACTAGTGAGGACAATGAGTCTGAATAAAATAATACTTATCGATATTTTTAGTAAGTATTTCAGTAGGCTACTTACAATCACCGCAACGGTAATGGAGCTTTAATTTGAGGAGGCCCACATACTTGAACACACACGAAAACTTAAAAAAAAAATTCACTCATACTAAAATTATTTTCACTTAGCATACTATGAAAATAATTGTTTTTTTTCAGCAGCACGGGGGAAGTTTAGAGGATGTCGCTGGCGGATGTGACATCAGCGCGAAGCTCCCCGGCCCCGGAGGCGTGTCCTGAGTGTGACACCAGCGCCTCCGTCACCTCCGACCTGCATAAGGTAGATGATCATAACCCAGATAAGTCTTCTGACCGAATGGTAATCCAAATGGGATACAACAACTAAGGGCCGTCACCTACACCAATTCTTTCCATGCGTTCGTGAACATCCGGAGAGGTCGTGGTGGGAGGTGGACCACAATGGGCACAAGCAAATTATTCTACTTCACATTTGTTCCTTCTCCTTTCTGCCAATGTTCGAATCCGCAAAACAATCATGATCAACCTGCACATCACATCCTGTGGGATTGCAGTTTCTGGCACAACGAACGGACTACTATGCTAAATAGCCTGCAAGTGACATCTGGAGCAGTTTATTACACGGACCTTGTGGAAACCAGGGACTATTTCCGTGCGTTCAAGCGCTTTTGCCATACCTATTATTGGAATCTAGTATAAATCAGCTCACGAGTTTAGGTCCAGTTAGTCATGTTACAAGGTTCCAAGACAATTTAACTTTTCCCAGGGACTCGTAGAGGGTCAAACCTCGACGTCATTATTGGTCACCATTGTCGATTCTGGCTTACAGGAGTTAGTGGTGGGAGTGTGTGGCGGGACTAGTCCCTATCCCAGAGAAGTGGGTGGCCTTGTATTTATGGGTTCTTGACAGTACCTAGTGATAATCATCCTACTAATATTATAAATGCGAAAGTTTGTGAGTGTTGATGTATGTTTGTTACTCTTTCATGCAAAAACTACTGAACGGATTTGGATGAAATTTGGAACACAGTTTATAACCCGGATTAACACATATAATACTTTACTTAAGTCTACGCGGACGAAGTCGAGGGCGGAAACTAGTGCTACATATTATCCGAAATCTGACAGAGATCTGGCTTAGGCCAGGTATATATTTATCTTTTTTCTACTTATTTCCATTGCACATTGGCTACCTCTCACTGCTTTTGTAATTTCTTAGAGTTTCATAGAAATAGCAGTGATTGCCGATTGGTTAAGCACGCGTCTTGCGGGCTACCGGGTCTCGGGTTCAAACCTCTGGATTTTTCGAAATCTATGTGCGAATCATAATTTGTATATGATTATCACTTGCTTACGGTGAAGGAAAACATCGTGAGGAAACCTGCAGTCTTAGAAGATTTAACCAATTTTCGGAAGACATGTGAAATCCGCCAACCCGCACTGGGCCAGCGTGGTGGATTATGGCCTGAATCCCCCTCGTGTTGAGGGGAGGCCCGTGCCCAGGAGTGGGAAGTCAAAAGGGCTAAAATTATTTTATAAAATTATTATTTACGTTTAGTACATTTATTCCAGTATCAAGTCGCATGCACGTGCAAGCCAGGGTCGGTGCAGTACGCATGTGCTGATGACCCTGGACCCCCTCCCCCTGCGAAGACAGACACCCCACCGGCGCTGCCGCCGCGACCTCCCACCAGTGTCCTGGCTGCTACAAACAGAAGGAATAATGGTATGTAGAGCATTTTGCGAGAAGAAGATGATATGATGATGAAACTCAGAGCTGCTACTCTTAGCAACGATCCTACTAATATCCTACTAATATTATAAATGTGAAAGTTTGTGAGTGTGGATGTATGTTTGTTACTCCTTCACGCAAAAACTACTAAACGGATTTGGATGAAATTTGGAACACAGATAGTTTATAACCGGGATTAACATATAGGATATTTTTCATCCCGATAATCCCGAATTTTTTGTTAAATACTACGCGGACGAAGTCGGGGGGCACAGCTAGTAATCGATATATCGTGACATGGAGTTTAGAGTAGGCTTTGACACGACAAATGTCACGATATATCGATTATCGTTGCTAAAAGTAGCCTGGTCACTCGTAGTGCTATTAGTTGGGTCTAGGTGGGCAGACGGCAGTCACTCAGGACTGCCTAATCCAGGACTAAATTAGGTCAGTCTCGAAAAGATTATGGAGAAGTCTTACCAAAGATAATGAAGTCAACGCATTTTGCCGATTCACCTAAGTCTGAGACCTAATTATAATCAGACGAGAGATAATTATATGAGAATCAGACCCTAATCCCCTATTATCATTATTGATATAATGGGGGATTAGGGTCTGATTCTCATTACTAGGAACACTTCCTGACTATGGGATTGCTTAGATCACAAACGTAAATAGAATGTTCCAGACTTAAAAACGATTGAAATCAGTTGCTTTGAAGGTAGGTCTATATTTTTGTAGGATTTTTGATAACACTTCGTAATAAGCCAGTGTTATGCAAACGGATATTAACTTTTCAACTCAACTCAAACTCAAAATTATTTTTATTCATGTAAGCCAACAAAGCATTTATGAATAGTCAGAATCTACCACCGGTTCGGAATGTTGCTTCCACTGAGAAGATCCGGCGAGAAACTCAATGGTTGCTCTTTTCAATGGACATAAGATGGTGTACGAGTACATTCTCAGAAACAACAACAGTATATGAGCAGGCAACAACATTGTCACTAAATAAGTAAATAATAATCAAATTTCACTCAGATTTAGGTATTTATATACTTAATATGAGAAAGCTAGTTTAGTGGGGTGTGCATACCTACTCGCACTTTACATCCACTTAATTCAGTAACATCGTTAAGGCTTCAAAAGGGTCTAGACATAGTCTACATTGACAATTACTTTCTGTGTGCTCTGAAGTTATTCCAACTGCCCGACAATAGATCGTGTCATGACTTTGAAAATGGTCTCGCATTGTCACTATTTGCACAAAGATGCTTTGCGAAGATGGACGATGGTAGACTAAATGACATTTCCTATCAATAAGAACCTTCATTCATCACACATTTAGAAAGTTGAATTTATCTACCATCGTGGTTTATGTTTGCCGGTCGTCCATTGTAATTTTTTGCTAGTTTTTATTGCAACGCATCAATGACAGTAAAAGAAAACAGGTGACAGAATGAACCTTCCCACGAAAATTCGAAATTGGAACATCCTTTTTGAATTTGGACAAAAAAAAATATTGGCTTTGTTGTACAAACTACCTGTTCCATAAATATAAAAGGTTTTTTGTATATCTGTGCACGCAAGTATGCATGTACCTACGCAAAATCCATAAGTCGCAATTCCCATACATTTTAGTTTAAGACCTTTTTACCTGGAGATTGTGAGGACCCATTGCTTCTGCGCGGAACGGCCATTGTCAAATCATAACCTTACATCGTAAACGAACGCAATAATCTTGTTTATCGGAACTAAAGTTACAAATTAATATTAAAATTATAATTAAGCATAACTCTTTACAATTGTGTGGTGTTTCGTCAAAAATAATGTGAATTTTATTATGTGTGAGTGAGAAAAACAAATTAAGGAGGGAAATTTTATTAGAAACATTGTAACTATGGAATTTGAAAATGGAATTGATATTTTTTTAAATAACGAAGCAATTGTGAAAATGTGTTTACAGCCAGTGCTTGTGAATTAGATTGTTGTTGTGTGTAATAGGTCATGTTTCGTACGTAGGGCTTCTTGCGTGGGGTGTAAATATCGATTTTATAGAAATGGCGCGCGATTCAAAGTTCCTTGGCAATGCCATAGTGTAATTAGTGCGTTTTTTAATCAGAAAATAAATAAGAACTGAAATATTATCTTAGCGAGTTCACCTGTCGATAATGTAAATAAAAAAAATATATATGAAAACTATAATTTTATAGAATATAATTTTGTGAATTTATTTGGCTGAAATGATGACGGAAAATCATAAGATTTTTAACGAAACTGTGAATTGATTAGTAATGCAAGCGTGCGGTATTATGCAAGTAGTACAGTACCAAGTATCGACACCGAGGTCGGCTATCGCAGCGGACGTGGCTCAGCACTATGTCCCGCCACCACCGTATTTCGGTAAATTGGAATTTTGAAATGTCTATATTTGTCTGTGGTTTTTATGTAAGTTCACCGATTTCTTAAAGGTCGGTGCTACTGAGTATATCTTTACACAACGTTAGGAGTACTTCTTCGAGACCTACCCCTACTTACTTGAATTAATTAAATTATAAGGTTATTTCTGGCTTTCTTGTGTGCCAAGGTTTTTGCAAGTCGATTTTTTTATTAAGTTAATTACTCCTCACAGCATTGATAGCCAATTGCTTAAGAACGCGTCTGCGGGCACCAGGTCCTGGGTTCAAATCCTAGCTCGCACCTCTGGGTTTTTCGAAACCCATTTGCGAATCATAATTTCTATATGATTATCATTCGTTTACGGTGAAGGAAAACATCGTGAGGAAACCTGCAGGTCATAGAAAATGTAAACAATTTTCTAAAGACACGTGAAATCCGCCAACCCGCACTGGGCTAGCGTGGTGGACTACGGCCTGAATCCTCCTCGTAGTGAAGAGAGGCCAGTGCCCAGGAGTGGGACGTCAAAATAACTAAATTATTGTTACAAGTATTCCCGTTGTATTGGTCGAAATTCGACCGTAATTCATTTAAATTTTAATTTTAAACGTCATTAAGGTTTTATTGTCAAATACTATTTGATAATGGCACGCAGAATGCACTATGGAAGTCCCGCCCTCCAAAAACTGTCACCGTTTGTCAGTCAGACAGTCAGTCGGTGTGGAGGTTACAAATGTGTGTGTGTCAATTCATGGTAGTGTGTGTAATATTTTATTTATTGATTTTAATGTATTTCTAAGTATTATAAAATAAAAATATTAGCATTCTGCACTCCTTCTCTATATAAACTATAAGTGTGCCAAATTTCATGCTCCACCATCCGCGTAATTTTCGTAAAAAGACTTACAAAGTTTTTGCTTCACGTATTAATATAATAATACATTCCTCCCCTCAGCCTCAGTGGGGTGCAACGCCAACGACGGCGCTTGCCGCCGCCGCAAGTACGCCTGGTGGTGCGTGGGGTGCGGCGCGCTGGCGGCGGCGCTGGGCGGGCTGCTGGCAGCGCAGCACATCCTGCTGCGAGCGTACACCGCCTCGCCGCAGCATCTGGAGACTGTTCCCGCAGCCGTGCCAGCGGCTATGGTGAGTTGGCACAGAATACACTTGAAACACAATATTAGAAACAACAAGACACTTGACACACACTAGTAGACACGACAAGACACTTGACATACACTAGTAAAACGACAGCACACTTGACACACGCTATTAGAAACGACAAGCCACTTGACAAAGACTATTAGACACGACAAGACACTTGACATACACTAGTAAAACGACAATACACTTGACACACTATCAGAAACGACAAGACACTTGACACACACTAGTAGACACGAAAATACACTTGACATACACTATTAGAAACAAAATTACACTTGACACACACTATTAGAACTGACAAGACACTTGACACACACGATAAAACACTTTACATACACTGGGAGGTCCTCCATTCTGGTTTAGCAAAGTGGACGGTCACATTTTTGTATTTTATTGTTATTAAATGTGTTTATATTGCCATTTGTTACTTGACACTGGCGAAATACCTATTAAAGTATTTATAAGAAGGAGGAAGATGATACACTGGGAGTGATGACAAAACACTTGACATAGGTACACCAGTAAACACTTATAAAAACATTTAACATACCTAATTATAATTAGCAAATTGACACAAGAAAACACTTGACATACACTAGAAGATATGATAAAACACTTGACATACACACTATAGTTTTTTTTTTAATCTTTATTAAGGAAAAAAAGGAAGTTTGTTCAGAATTGATACACACTATACATGATTTGCATTACCAATGGCATTGCTTCCAAGTCGCGGACTTGAAGGCGATTGGGACACAGGCAAAGAAAGGTAGCTATAATAATAAATAGCGCCAGACTGCCACACCAACTGTATGGTCCCAGACTAAGCAACGCTTATACTATGGGTACCGTACAATGGACTGCGAGCGATCCCAGTGCCACCCAGACCTGGGCAAATTACGAAAACGCCAATTCCTAAATTTGCCCCGGCGGGAATCGACACGCAACCACCATGTGCTGTTAGCCGAGCGGCCTACCCTCGAACCACTGCGCCACGCGGTCGTCAATATTAATAAAGCTACTTTACGCGGATTTTCTGTGAGAGGCAGTACCTCATCGAGTCAGCCCGTGTAGTTATCACAGTAAAATATTTTTTCATTACTCATACTCTGAAAGTAGATCTGAAGTTACCTGAGGAGCGGGTTGAAAGTAATACTTTTCCGGCCCGGGAGAATCGCTTTCAACGGACAGATGTCAAATTATAAAAAAAAAACTAGTTCCATTTTCACATTTCTATAGAACCATGTTCAAACTTTTTCTACAGTCACTCAATTACAGCACGATGTAAAATTGAAATAAAATAAAGTTAAGTATTAATTCAAGAATATTTTTTTTTTAAATGACTTAATTATAATTTAGTTTCAACAATTTCTTTAAAATAACATAGATTTGGGCAAAATATTTAAAGATGAAAATGAAAAATAATGGCTAAATAATGAAGTTGGCCGGCCAACGAAAAAAAAAACAAAATAGGCGGCAATCCGATTATTTTTTTTCGAGTTGTAGAGTATTGTTTATACTTCCTTGTATTATTTCTTTAGCCAATTCCTGTTTTTATTTTTATTTTCCTTGTATTCGTAATGAAAAGCACAGTGTTTACCTCGGGTGAAAGACTTATTTTGTCCCTCGAACTATTAGCGCCCTCGCTTCGCTCGGGCGCCAAACCCCGTCTCGGGACAAAATAAGTAACTTTCACCACTCATGTAACAATGTACTATTAAAGTCTGAATATTTCAATGGTAATAAATTTGATGTTTATTGTTCCAGTTGGTGCTCACCGGAGTCTGCATCATGAGTCTCGCGCGCAGAAGAAACAGATACAGCTATATGGTAAGAAAAGTATGTTTCACAATCACTCATTATACCTATCATTAGTATTGTCTATCTACCGATTGCCTATCTATCGATAGCCAATACTATCGTCACCTCGTAAATTGGCTATCTATCTATCGATCCTCAATCTATCGATAGCCAATACCATCATATCGTCACCTCGAAAACAAGTCATAACATGGATATGGCTATCGATTTTATGTGTCGTAAATCATAATCAGTACCATAGATGACAAGCAATAGACTCAAAATCAATATTGTTTTTATTATTTTAAGCCAACAAATCATTTATGAATAGTCAGAATCTACCGCCGGCTCGGAATGCCGCTTCCACTGAGAAGAGCCGCAGAGAAACTCAATGGTTACTATTTTCAATGATTAAAAGATGGTGTATATTCTCAGGAACAGCAACAGAATGTGAGTATATTATTGCTTGTCATCAATAGCATAGGTCATGATTTATGATGGATATTATCGATAATGGACCCGTACCAAGGAGTGGGACTTTAAAAAGACAAAATATTATTATTTTTCCACATCGAGTTTGCCTTTATTTTCTAAGGTCATTATTAATAAACCGATCTCAAGTATGAGAGCGATCTTGAGCACGCTTTTGACATGTTATTTTTTTTTTAATTGTTATTTTAATGATTTGACATAAGAATGACATTTCCAAGATAGCTTTCAGATTTGAGATCAATTTTTTAATACGGGCCTTAGTCAATCTGAGTTATTCTAAGTTCTAAGGTATCTTTGCAGATAAAGGTGGTTGGCGCCTGTTGTCTGGTCTGCGCGCTGACATGCGTCCTAGTCACCATCACCACCACAGTGATACATATGAATAAGTAAGTGCCTTCCTCTTTTAAGTTTTACTCTTTCAAACAACAAAATAATTTTCATAAACGGTCCACAATTGACGGAGTAATAGGTGAATACACATTAAAAAATACATTCAGACAGACAAACATATAAACTTTCCATTTTGGGATTCGGTTCGAGCGAACATGCCGGAATAAGCGCGTTTAAGTGCACAAGCCAATGCCAGCTTATTCGCGTGCAAAAAATGTTTCTCCAAAAGCATTGTTGCCATTTTAGAAATTTTCTAAATCTATAACTGTTATATTTGACGACCGCATGGCGCAGTTTCGAGCGTAGGCCGCTCGGCCCACTGCACATGTTGGTTGCGTGTTCGATTCTCGCTGGGGTAAATTTCTGAAATGTCCTTTTCGTTATTTACCCTGGTCTGGGTGTCACCGGGATCGCCCCCAGTCCACAGTACAAGCGTTGCTTAGTTTGGGTCCATACATTTGGTGTGTTCATATGGTAATATTTATTTATTATTTATCTTGTGTTCCTTCTGTATTGTTACAGACTCCAGACCCTGAAGTTCTGTGAGTACACCAAGCTGACCCGCACCTGCACTTGCTTCTCCATGGCCCCGGACACGCCGCACAGCGCTGATGACGAAGGTAGGAGTATATCCCATCAAAAACATAAATGTGAAATGAGAGCCAAGTTCAATATTATTCTGATATGTGCCTTGGTTGTTGACTTCAACGACCAAAGCAGTGCGATCTTAATGGGCCAAGTTCAATGGTCAGTCCAAAAATTTCTGTATAACAACATAAAATATCATTTCTTCTCATAACTTGGGATAATATTGAAGCCTAAGGTCTGACTGACGAACAATTTGGCTCAATATATGAGCAAAATTTTAAATGTTTAGGTGAAATAGCTTTTGAGTTATGAGGGGGTCAAAAGTAGATCCAAATGGTTCGTGTAATATTTATACACGGTACTGCTCGGCAGTTCTGTTAGCTTGAACTTGGCTTGACACGCTACCGCGTGTATAGATCTAATAAAAGTAAAATCAACTGGCGATAATAATAAATAAATAATATATGTAAATGAAAAACAGCAGTGATAGCCGTTTGGTTAAGCACGCGTCTTGCGGGCACCAGGTCTTGGGTTTAAACCCTGGCTCGCACCTCTAGGTTTTTCGAAATCTATGTGCAAATCGTAATTTCTTTATGATTATCACTCGCTTACGGTAAACGAAAACATCGTGAGGAAACCTGCATGTCTTAGAAAATGTAACCAATTTTCAAGAGACATGTGAAATCCGCCAACCCTCCCTGGGCCAGGATGGAGCTAGTCATAATTTGCTCACGTCTGGGTGTCACTGGGATCGCCTCCAGTCCATTGTACTGTACCCATAGTACAAGCGTTGCTTAGTTCAGGACCATACAGTTGGTGTGTCAGTCAGGCGATATTAAAAAAAAAACTCAAAATTGCTTTATTCATGTGCGCCAACGTCGTCAGAATCTACCGCCGGCTCGGAATGCCGCTTCCACTGAGAAGATCCGGCGAGAAATTCAATGGTTTCTCTTTTCAATGAACAAAAGATGGTGTACATTCTCAGGAACAGCAACAGAATGTGAGCAGGCAACACCATTGGCACTGAATAAGTATATATCTTTGACGACCGCTTGACGCAGTGTTTCGCGCGTAGGCCGCTCGGCTCACTGCACATGGTGGTTGCGGGTTCGATTCCCGCTGGGGCAAATTTCGGAAACGCCCTTTTCGTAATTTGCCCTGGTCTGGGTGTCACTGAGATCGCCCCCAGTCCATTGTACGGTACCCATAGTACAAGCGTTGCTTGGCTCGGGACCGTAGAGTTGGTGTGTCAGTCTGGCGATATTTATTTATTCTCTCCCCCAGGTATCCGCTGCGTGTTCGAGGGTGTGTCGGAGTGCGGCGTGGTGCACGGCGCGCTGTACTGGTGCCTGCGCGGCGTGTTCGCGCTGTCCGTCAGCGCAGTCCTCGTCTGCATCTTCAGCTGCATGCTGGCTTACCAGCTGCTCAGGTGACCCTATATTATTATTAGAAACCGACTTCCAAATAACTGAAATTATTCTTGTTTTTTGGCCGCTTCAAACTCCGATTTTGGGGTCAGAGTCCTTAATTAGCACTTTATTAATAAACTAGCTGTGCCCGCGAATTCGTCCGCGTGTAATTTAACTTATCAAAAGATTCGGGATTATTCATCCCCTATTTTATCCCCTTGGGGGTAGAATTAATCCTTAAAGGGTATACATTTGTTTTCAAAAGCTAACTTTGTAATTCTAAAACTATCAGCTTTGGAGAAACTTGAACAACAAAAGGTGTTACAGGGATATAGCTGTTGACAGATTTCACAAGTCTACAAAACCTTTAGTACTTCAACTGTCACACAAAGCCGATAGTTTTAGATTTACAAAGTAAAGTTGCAAGAAAAATAGTATACCGTTTTTGTTTCAACTAGTAGATGCTTGCAATACTAAGTTTTGAACGCACGTCGCCGACCTGACAGGAAGTGGGATATAGGCAGGGGTTAGAGAGCCCCCCCTTTTGGTTGGTCTTGCAGCTCTCGCTCACCGAATGAAAAGCAGCTGTTACAACTACATTACGTCGATCTCTTATGAGAAGGTAGAAGGTATTACTCCAGTCAATGCACACCCTACTAAACTAGCTTTCTCATATCTAAATATATGTGTCGCCGCCAACTAGCTTAATTCGCCGTTCAATTAACAGCCTAGGCACTTAACTAAACGGCGCCGTTCAACTAGTGGCCTGAATGATATTCAGCCATTTGATCGAACAGCTAGCATTTGCCTAGGCAAATGACTTGGATCGATGACGTTTAACTACTTGCCTAGCCGTTTAATTACCTGCCTAGCCTGGTCATTTCAATTTAGTTCTACTTTCTGCCACCTAGCGCCGAAACTCACCAAACTGTCAATATCTTCCTACTAATATTATAAATGTGAAAGTTTGTGAGTGTGGATGTATGTATGTATGTATGTTTGTTTGTTACTCCTTCACGCAAAAACTACTGAACGGATTTGAATAAAATTTGGAACACAGATAGTTTATAACCGGGATTAACATGTAGGATACTTTTTATCCCGATAATCCCGATATTTTTGTTACGTTAAATACTACGCGGACGAAGTCCGTGGGCACAGCTAGTATCTAAATATATATTACTGAAAGGTGACTGACTGACTGACTGACATAGTGATCTATCAACGCACAGCCCTAACCACTGGACGGATCGGGCTGAAATTTGGCATGCAGGTAGATGTTATGACGTAGGCATCCGCTAAGAAAGGATTTTGATTAATTCTACCCCCATAGGGGATGAATAATCCCGAAATGTTTGTGAAGTTAAATTAGACGCGGACGAAGTCGCGGGCACAGCTAGTTATTAAAATAAGTACCTAAATCTGAGCGAGATTTGATTATTGTTTACTTATTTAGTGACATTGGTGTTGCCTGCTCATATTCTGTTGCTGTTCCTGAGAATGTACACCATATTTTGTTCATTGAAAAGAGTAACCATTGAGTTTCTCGCCGGCTCTTCTCAGTGGAAGCGGCATTCCGAGCCAGCGGTGGATTCTGACTATTCATAAATGCTTTGTTGGCTTACATGAATAAAAACAACTTGAGTTGAGTTGAATCAGCTCGAATATGACTTGGCTCTACGCGTACGATTTGCACATGAGATATAACTATAAATTATAAGCTAGAAAATCCCCCCATACGACTCCTTTTTAAACTACAAAAGAGCTGATAATTTTCAAACGGCTGAACCGATTTTCGTGAAACATAGCTAAGAACAATCTCGATCAGAATACCTTTCTAACAAAGAAAACAAAATCTAAATTAGGTTCATCCGCTTGGCCGCTACGATGGCGCAGACAGACACTCATATACACAGATACACATGTTAAACTTACAACACCTCTCTATTTTCGTCGGGGGTTAAAAATGAGACAAATCTTGTCACCAGTGACGATGACAAAAACAAGCCCCAGTCCATACGGTACCCATAGTAAAAGCGTTGGTTAGTTTGGGAGCATACAATCCTTCACGGAATTAAGGGTTCAAGTGCAAGAATAAATAAACATTTATTAAAACAATCCTAATTCATTAGAAACATACTTTGCAGCTTCCTATTGACAGACGTCAGTGCGATCTGTTGTATATGCACTCTGTTCTCCAGCCTCTTGATCGCGTGTCTCAAATCCGTCAGTTCCGACTTAACACGTACGTAATCCATTATGTCGGGCACTTCGTACGTTAGCCGCACCTTCTTGACGTCGTCCAGTTTTTGAGCAAGACTGTCAGCCTGTGCCTGGATCACTTCGCTCTCTCGATCTAATTCAGTTACTAGTCTTTCTCGCGTCATAATTGTGTCTTGTACTGTGCTCAAATAGTTGTTCTGCTCCATCATGGCTTTCTTATGTATGGTCAAGTTCAGATTGGCATCACCCGTCATCTTCTTCAACTCCGCTAGCTGCTGCAATTTCTGGTCGATCATTTTGAAACACTCCGAATTTTCAATCTTCAATTTGTCGAAGTCCACAGGTCTTAGGCTCTCACTGAGTTCCGCTTTCACTTTGATCTGTCCTTTCAGTTTTGTGTATTGTGTGTTGAACGTGCTCGTTCGCAGCCTCAGTTTTCCGATTTGACTGTCAGAGATTTTGACCCATTCAGTCATGAAGCGTATCCAAATTTCCGCTGGGATCCTTTGAGCTATCTGGTCCCAACCTTCTACAATTACCTCCTTATTGAACATTCCGCTGGCTTTGTCTATGTCTCCAACCCTCACACCTATCTCTTCTAACTGGGCTTTCAGCAAAGCGTGTTGTTTCGCTGCCTTAGCCCTAACCTTTTCCAAATTGGCCATCACTATTTCCATTTCCGTGGACACCAGTTCCGATCTTTCGAGGACATTGATCCTGGTGCCGGTTCCAACGACGACGGTGCCTCCCAGCTTCGCTGATGACTCGCACCGCCGTGTGGACACTTTGGACGGACTTGCGAACATTCTCGATGGGCTGGTCATTGATTCAGCGAAACCGAATCCAAATCTCGATGTTGATTTGGCGAAACTGCCCATGCCCGTCATGGAAGAGTTGCTGTGTATCTTCGCGGCGTACTCCAAGGCCTGCTGGATCCCGTGCATCAGAGACGGCTCCAGCCTCATGATCGTCTTCTCCAAGACCTCGTTCTCCAACTTCAATATCTTGATCAGGTGTTTCAAATCGCTGACCTGCTTGATAAGCTCGGCGTCCGTCAACTCCTCCACTTCGTTCATGAACTGGCTCATGGAACGCGAATGCTGACTCGTACTGCTTTTATGAGTTTGCGACATTTTTGTTTGTAAAATAATCTAATAATAATCGAAAATGTTCTGTTATAAAATGATTTATCTAGACCTGTCAGTTCGACACGTCTGTACACTTCAAAACATGTTGGAAGGTGTCCAAGCTGTATTCTGTTGCAATAAGGTTGATTATCGTTGTTCTGTTGTTGCCATCGGTTGGTATAGCAACGGGGTGGGCTCGTAAACCGGGTGTTGTATTTTCAACCTTGTATGATAGTCTCTTGGCACGCTATTGACACCTTTCCGAATACAGGGTTACAGATAAAACAACGAATTCCGTTAACCACCACTTTAATCGAAGTTCAGTATTTTTCTACATTTATATTATTTTCAAATTTTGTGATCCAATGAGGTATCTAATCACCAAAATAATTCTAAATTTATTCATAACCTTAAACTACTACGCATTTTTTTGGTATTGTATGTGAAATACCTACTATTGAAATGAAACTCGTTCAATAACTTTTTCTTTACGATAATTCATGAACTTTTTTGGGTCTTTATCAAAAATCACAAATACATAAATATCTGGAAAACGACAAAATTTCGCGGAACACACAGGCGTGTGATTTGTTCCATTTTGCCTCCTCTATCAGACCCTGCAAGGCATAAGTAAATTGTTTAATACATACAGTGACCACATTGATATTTTGCCCACGTCTTTGTACCGTTTCCGTAAACATTTGTTGAATGCAATATCGAATTAACTTTAGACTCTTTTTTAACTCCTTTTGGATTAGTGGTTTACCTATAAGTAATTGTTCAATTAGCTAAATACTGTATTGCTTGAATTATTGTAACAAAGGTCTAAGGTAGACCTAATAAATAAATATAAATAAAATAAATTACGTTTAGTAAAATATAACCCTGTATCAGAAGGTTTTATGGGGGTGTTATTCAGCAGTTTTAGTGCTTCATTCGCTGAGTCAGCCTCGTAGTTCAAGGCGATATGTGGATATCTACCTTTATCATCCGTTTTTATTCAAAGCAGGTGTATTATTTGGTACATATTGGTGTTAAGGCTACGTATTTCTATGAATCATTGATCAATCTTTACGCATTGTTAAAAAAAAACATAACTAAAATTGAAAATTTGGAAAACCCCTCATGCGACGACTTTAAACCATAAAAGAGCTGATAATTTTCAAACGGCTGAACCGATTTTCATGAAACATAGCCAAGAACACTCTCGATCAGGATACCTATCTAACAAAATAGACATCATTGAAATCGGTTCATCCGCTTGGGCGCTACGATGCCACAGACAGGCACACAGATACACAACTTATAACACCGCTCTTTCTTGTCGGGGGTTAAAAACATAACGCTATAATATAGTAATGGCTGAAATGGTAGTAGAGCCAATTGTCTATAGTTCATATACGGAGTGGCTCTACCGGCTAGTACCACCCTCTCACAGAAGACCGGCGGAAAGTAGCTAATGTATGGCACGGTCGCTGATCACGAAAAAAATCGTACAATGACCTGTTATTACCTGTCTTTGTCACTCCCGCGTAAATCTAATACGTCTCGCTCACACAGTTGCCGTGAACTGCGTGTGACCGGGAACTGTGTGAGCGAGACGTATTAGATTTACGCGGGAGTGACAAAGACAGGTAATAACAGGTCATTGTACGAATTTCTTCGTGATCAGCGACCGTGCCATAGCTGCGCTTAGAAGAAGAAGAGCCGGAGGAATTCCCCCTCTCTGTCCCACTCCCCTTCAGCGCGGCAATGTGCGAGCAATGCATCTGGTATTGCAAGCATCTATAGGATACGAGAACCACCACAGATATAGATTTACATAGATAACGCAAGTATCACGATTTGTATTGAAACCAAGCGTGCCGAATTTTTTACACCTACTGTGGCGTCATTAGTGATGGGAAATCTAAACCGATTCAAAGACACCGATGCCGCCGATGCCCCTCCGCCCGCTACGATTCTTGATCTCGCTCATATTTTTAGGGTTCCGGACCTTGGAAAAACGGATCCCTTATAGGATCACTTTGTTGTCCGTCTGTCTTTTATATCTGTTGTCGCGTGGACTTCAAGTTAACGGCGACCAACCTTGACGCTTGGTCGGGGTTTCGTACACGCGAAGTACATGCATTTGCGTTAAATATGTAAATCTATATCTGTGAGAGCCACCACCTCTATGTTTTATTATATTTATTACTAGCTGAGCCCGCGACTTCGTCCGCGTGAAAGCCCGCTCCCGCGTTCTAAGCCCGCGCGACAGGACCCATTTTTTCTTTGATTTTAATTTTCTTTTTTCTGAAATAAAAGTAGCCTAAGTTACTGCTTATAACATCAGCTATCTACCAGTGACAGTCCCGTTAAAAACTGTCCATCCGTTTCGGAGAAATTTTTTGATTTCATGTGTTTTTAGTTTTTTACGCGGAACCCTAATTGTTTTTCGAAAATTAAAGTAGTCTAAGTTACTCCTTATAACATCAGCTATCTGCCAGTGAAAATCCCGTCAAAATCGGTCCAGCCGTTTAGGAGATTACCCGGAACAAACACACACACAGGCAGACAGACAGACAAAAAAAAATTAAATCGCGTTTTTGCTATAGGTGTCGTATGTACTTTCATAGGCATTTAGTGAAAAGGTGTAATTTTGATATTACAAGCAGACACTCCAATTTTATTTATTTGTATAGATTTTTTGTAAACATTAGAATTGATGTAAAGTTTGAGGTGTGAGTAGTTATGCACACCTCACTAAACTAGCTTTTTAATTTAAATACCTAATTCTGAGTGAGATTTGATTACTATTTACTTATTTAGTGACAATGGTGTCACCTGCTCACATTCTGTTGCTGTACCTGAGAATGTACACCATCACTTATTCATTACAAAGAGTAACCATTGAGTTTCTCGCCGGCTCTTCTCAGTGGAAGCGACATTCTGAGCCGGCGGTAGATTCTGACTATTCATAAATGCTCTGTTGGTGGCTTACATGAATGACATGAACAGGTTGAAACAGAAAGGGTATACTTTCTCCAAACTTAACTTTGCAATTCTAAAACTATCAGCTTTGGAGGAAACTTTGAAAACCAAAAGGTGTTACAGGGATACAGCTGATGATAGATCTCACAAGTCTACAAAACCTTTAGTACTTCAACTGTCCCACAAAGCCGATAGTTCTAGATTTACAAATTAAAGTTGCAAAAAGCGTGATGTTTTCCAACAAATAGTTTTGTCGTACAGTCACGAACGCAAGAAGATGTATTGGGAACAGTTGGAGCTGCGCTGTCGGTCACTGTACCGGCCCCCCTCCGGGCAGCCTACCCCCGCAGCCGGAAGACAAGTGCAGGTCAGTCACCCCAACATAATCTTCATTACATAGTATAAAACAAAGTCGCTTCCCGCTGTCTGTATGCCCCTATGTATGCTTAGATCTTTAAAACTACGCAACGAAATTTGATGCGGTTTTTTTAATACATAGAGTGATTCAAGAGGAAGGTTTAAATGTATAATACATGCATAATATAGTAGAGAAACACTGATAATTTATTGCATCCGTGCGAAGCCGGGGCGGGTCGCTAGTATTATATAAAATTCTCGTGTCACAATCTTAGTTACCATAGGTACTCCTCCGAAACGGCTTGACCGATTTTCATGACATTTTGTGTGCATATCGGGTATGTCTGAAAATTGGCTACTATCTATTTTTCATACCCCTAAATGTTTTGGGTGGCTCACATTCCACGCGGACGGAGTCGCGGGGCGCAGCTAGTAATTATATAAATAACTAGCTGTGCCCGCGACTTCGTCCGCGTGGAATTTAATTGACAAAGTTTCATACAAACTTTCATCCCCTATTTTATCCCCTTGGGGGTAGAATTAATCAAAATCCTTTTTAGCGAATGCCTACGTCATAACATCTACCTGCATGCCAAATTTCAGCCCGATCCGTCCAGTGGTTTGGGCTGTGCGTTGATAGATCACTATGTCAGTCAGTCAGTCAGTCACCTTTGAGTTATATATATTTAGATAATTGAGCCCTTTTGACGTCCCATTCCTGGGCACGGGCCTTCCCTCGCTAGGAGGGAGGATCTTCTTCTTCTTCTTTTTATTGGTTAAGCACGCGTCTTGCGGGCACCAGGTCCTGGGTTCAAACCCTGCCTCCCACCTCTGGGTTTTTCAAAATCTATGTGCGAATTTCTATATGATTATCACTCGCTTACGCCTAAACAATTTTCGAAAGACATGTGAAATCCGCCAACTCGCACTAGAAAAGCGTGGTGTATTATGGCCTGAATCCTCCTTGTAGTGAGGGGAGGCCCGTGCCAAGGAGTGGGACGATAAAAGCGCTTAATTATTGTGATTTTATTATTATTATTATTTATTAATTAATGTTATTGTTACAGAGTAACTGCAGTTGCTGCGCGCAGTGCCATCCCGCCCAGCCCGCGTGGGATATCAGTCTGCAGCACAGGTTCTGGGCACCAGGTATTCACGAAACCCTACTCATTAGTGTTGCCTAACTATTCATAGTTAATCTATCGATAGTTGACCTAGAAAACTACATAGTCATAATATCGAGAGGGCTGTCGAGAGTAGGCTATCTATCGATAATCATGATCAATACCTACTGTTGATGACGAGCAACCAAATCGATACTTAGTGTTGCTATCGATACTTTTGATAGTTTTAAAATAGCTTTTAAAAGCATAGATTACCTACTAGGTATCGCTAGTTTTTAAACTTTCACATGTCAGTTAGTATCGATAGCCCTATCGGTATTATAATAAATAAATATAGTAAGACTGACACACCGACTGTATGGTCCCAAACTAAGCAACGCTTGTACTATGGGTACCGTACAATGGACTGGGGGCTCGAACCACTGCGCCAAGCGGTCGTCAATGACTGTTTTTTGAGGTAACAATAACAATAATAACAATAATAATATCGATAGTTAGGCAATATTACTACTTTTATAATAAATAGCTATAACCGGCGGATTTTACTAAAAATTATAATAATATTCCTAGTCATGAATTAGAAGAGAAAAAAAGACACTATTACGAGGGATGCCTTTTAAGTTTTGTCGTTTGAAGAAAAAACACAACTAGAACCTTATAGTACTTTTTATTGTTTTTCAAAGTATTCACCACGTAGCTGAATACACTTTTCCATTCGCTCAAACCAGTTATTATAACATTTATACCTCTCTAAAGTGGGGGTGTTCAAAATGGCTGACTTGAAAGCGTCGACTGCTTTTTCACCGGACTGGAACCTTTGACCACGAAGACTTTTCTTAATTTTAGGAAATGTAAATAAATCGTTAGTACTTAGGTCAGGACTGTATGGAGGATGGTCAAGAATTTCTACTTTTTTCTGCTTCAAATACTCAATCGTTTGACGAGCGCTGTGTGAGATTGCGTTGTCGTGGTGCAGGATGATGCGTCGCTTTGAGTTAGATTTTCGAAGTTGGCGATGACTTGTGGTAAACAAACTGTGGTATACCACTCTCCATTAACCGTTCTACGATCTTCAAGTGCAATAGTCGCAATATGGCCGGTTTTTCCAATGAACGTGGCCACCACCTTCTTTGAAGTGCTTCGAGAACGAACAACTTTAGTCGGTTTTGGCTTGTCTTCAAAGACCCAGATTGTAGATTGTTGTTTGGAATCAGGATCGTAGGCATAGATCCAAGATTCGTCACCACTGATGATGTCGTAGACGTGATTTGACTCTCCTTGGTTGAACCTTTGCAGAGTTTTCTTACACCATCTGACGCGGGCCGCCTTGTGATCGTCGGAAAGCAGATGCGGTATCCAACGGCAAACTAGCTTTCTTACACCAAGCGCTTCATGCAAGATTTTCTGAATGGTTGTCCCTGAGATGCCTAATAGAACCTCTATCTCTTGATACGTCACATGACGATCTTCGAGAATTTGTTGTCTCACAGCAATGATGTTATCTTCAGTGAAGGCGGATTTTGGCCGTCCTTCGCGAGATTTGTCACTAAGAATAGTATGTTTACGCTGGAATTATAAATACCAGCGTTCGACTGTCCGCAGACATGGGGCTTCATCACTGAACACAGATGTTAGCTCTTCAAAACACTGAAGCCGTGTCAGGCCTCTTCTAAAGTTGTAGAAAATTATTGCACGAACATTTTCCTTAGGAAGATTCATTTTCGTACGTAACCTGACAGATTCTAATCGACGCTGTGACTAAACAATAGCATTTATCCTAAAACTTTCAATTGTTTTGAGATTCGAAATTTAAAGACATTCGAATATAGAACAGTTCCAAATTCAAAATTGCCGGGAAATATGGAAACGACAGAACTTAAAAGGCATGCCTGGTATAAACAGGATACAATAAGGAACTTTATCTGGAAACTAATTACATGTGGTAGTTATTAGGGAAGGAACAGAACGTAATATGTGTGAGAGATATTTATTGTTGGACGGAACGTAATATGTGTGAAATATATTTATTGTTGGGCGGAATGTTAGATGTATGAAAGATATTTATTGTTGGGTGGAATGTTAGATATTTATTGTTGGACGGAACGTAATATGTGTGAAATATATTTATTGTTGGGCGGAATGTTAGATGTATGAAAGATATTTATTGTTGGGCGGAATGTTAGATGTATGAAAGATATTTATTGTTGGGCGGAATGTAAGATGTATGAAAGATATTTATTGTTGGACGGAACGTAATATGTGTGAAATATATTTATTGTTGGGCGGAATGTTAGATGTATGAAAGATATTTATTGTTGGACGGAACGTAATATGTGTGAAATATATTTATTGTTGGGCGGAATGTTAGATGTATGAAAGATATTTATTGTTGGACGGAACGTAATATGTGTGAAAGATGTTTATTGTTGGGCGGAATGTTAGATGTATGAAAGATATTTATTGTTGGACGGAACGTAATATGTGTGAAAGATATTTATTGTTGGGCGGAATGTTAGATGTATGAAAGATATTTATTGTTGGGCGGAATGTTAGATGTCTGAAAGATATTTATTGTTGGACGGAACGTAATATGTGTGAAAGATATTTATTGTTGGGCGGAATGTTAGATGTATGAAAGATATTTATTGTTGGACGGAACGTAATATGTGTGAAAGATGTTTATTGTTGGGCGGAATGTTAGATGTATGTAAGATTTTTATTGTTGGACGGAACGTAATATGTGTGAAAGATATTTATTGTTGGGCGGAATGTTAGATGTATGAAAGATATTTATTGTTGGACGGAACGTAAGATGTGTGAAAGGTATTTAATCCTTCCAATGATACCCATCTACGAGCGCCCTTTGCCCCAAGTGTCGCAACGCAATATTACGGAAGTATGATTATATTTGCTTTTTTTTTCGTGCCTATTGGTACAGTATCTTTTCGTTTTGAAGTCGGTTAACAGTGTGTTGTTTTCAGGTCGTATAGGCAACCTGTACTCGCCGAACCCAGGCACCGGCCGGAAGACTTCTGCCTGGAGCTGGTTTCCCTGGCCCAGGAGCAACAGCCAGAAGTGAGTCTTTAGCCTGAATCTCATAGCTATTGTAGCAATTTTTCGTATAACAAGTTTATTCAATTTTACACTTCCTTGACTGACTATGGCGAAGTCAGAAGGAAAGGTTTATGTTTTTAGCAGACGCTTGCTTAACCAACCGACTATGACTGCTACAATTTGACCTGTTTACTGTATAAAATACTGAATTCAAAAAACGTTTTTTTCAATAATTGTAATTATTTATATTTAAGTAAATAAGCAAACAAGTTATATGACATTATTAATTATCTACTTAAAATATGTTAATTACATTTATCTGTGATACAATTTTTCCTTTGCGTTCTTACATTCTTCAGTTGTGTTATATTTGTGGATATATTATATTCGTGTGCTATATTTTGTGGATAACGGTGCTCGATTGGGTAATCACTCCTGATGTACCTACTATTGTTTGAACCTTCAGATTTTATTACACAACTGTTTGATGTCCCAAAGAAATATAAATAAATAAAATCTAACGTTTGTCATCGGTTGATATTCTTTCAACGATCAAATCCTACTAATATTATAAATGCGATAGTTTGTGAGTGCGGATGTAAGTTTATTATGCTTTCATACAAAAACTACTGAACGGATTTGGACGAAATTTGGAACACAGATAGTTTCGAACCTGGATTAACATATAATACTTTACTTAAGTCTACGCGGACGATTGCGGGAAGAAATTAATTACTTCCTAAAATTAAATATCAGTGCGGTGGTCATTAAAGTGACGATTGGTGCGGTCTATAGCTCGCGCTGCCGCATGGGCGGGGTCCCGCAGTCCGGCGACAGCGCGTACGGGTTCTGTGAGACGGAGGGCGCGGGGCCGCCGCCGCAGCCCTACGCCGACGCCGCCTACCCCGCCCCGCACCCGCACCCCGCGCCGCACCCGCACCAGGCCCCGCACCCGCACTACCCGCAGCCGCACCAGGCCTTCCCGCAGGGACAGAACTTCTCGCAGGTAACATAGACCCGTAGAGTGATCTTAGAAATGTCATTTAATCCTTACTTCCTTACTTAATATTATAAATGCGAAAGTAACTCTATCTGTCTGTCTGTCGCTCTTTCACGCCAAAACTACTGAACCGATTTCAATGAAATTTTATACACATATAGTCTAGAGCCTGAGAAAGGACATAGGCTTCTTTTTAATGCGAAAAAAGAGTTTTAAAGGGTTGAAAAGTTGTATGGAAGTATCGTAATTTTTAGAGCTAGAAGCTTGAAACTTCCGCAGCTTTATACTAGCTGTTGCTCGTGGCCTCGTCCGTAGTACTTCGATAAAATAAATGTTGCCCAAGTTACACCTTATAACATCAGCTATCTCCCAGTAAAAGTCTCGTCAAAATCGGGCCAGCCGTTTTGGAGATTAGCCGGAACATGCAGTCGGCCAAAAATGTTAAAAATTGTTTTATTGTTATTAGTATAACAGCAAGGGAATGTGCGCAGGCAACATAATTGTCACTAAACAAGTAAATAGTAATAAAATCTAACTCAGAAAGCTAGTTTAGTGAGGTGGCATTTTTTTTTTGACTAGTCCCGCTACACACTCCCACCACTGTAACTCCTGTAAGCCAGGATCGACAATGGTGACCAATAATGACGTCGAGGTTTGACCCTCGACGAGTCCCGGGTAAAGTTAAATTGTCTTGGAACCCGCACGAATTTAATCGAAAGAAATAATAGGAGGAGTTGGGAGAAAAAATATCCAGTGAGGTGGCATACCGACTCACACTATCCATCAATTTCAATGTATGCAAACAAATAAACACCTTGTATATGTCTATCTCCACAGGCCCAAGCTAACTTCCAACAAGCTGGATTCCCTCAGGAAGGGTTCGGGGAAGCGAGCGGCAGCTTCGACGCTCAGACCGGCGTGTGGGGGCCCCCGCCACCCTACAGCCCACAGGGGAGGAACGCTGGCAGGTTAGACCTCTTCATAACCATCTCTTATGGCGGGCATGCTGGGACGCCCGAAAGAAGCGAAGCTTTATAGTATAAAGCGTAAGGCGCCGCAGCTGCCACTCTGTATACCTATATATATCGTGTAACGCTACTGACGCTTAGCACGGATAGAGTGGCCGCGCGGCGAGCGCCCCGAACGTTCGTATAGAAGCTTCGCTTCAAAAAGTTACAGCCCAAGCTTGGTTATGGCTGTTGGAATCCATAAGCAAGGTTTCTATAACCAAGACATAAATAGCAACTAGCTGTGCCCGCTACTTCGTCCGCGTGGAATTTAATTGACAAAGTTTCATACAAACTTTCATCCCCTATTTTATCCCCTTGGGGGTAGAATTAATCAAAATCCTTTCTTAGCGGATGCCTACGTCATAACATCTACCTGCATGCCAAATTTCAGCCCGATCCGTCCAGTGGTTTGGGCTGTGCGTTGATAGATCACTATGTCAGTCAGTCAGTCAGTCACCTTTGAGTTATATATATTTAGATGAAGAAAGCTATATCTAAGGCCGTATAAAGAAATCGATCTCAAGTCTGAGAGTGATCTTGAGTATGCCTTTGGGGTACTCCTTCCAAAACAGGTTGCATCGCCAGAAAAGCTTGATGACCGCTGATCTAAAAACAACCCAACTGACGCTATCGACAACAGTGCCGTCTCTATCTATTTATTTGTCTTCCAGACACCACCTCCATCACCAGGACCCGGCCGCCGCGACCCTACTCCATCACCACCACATGGACCCGCGGGGCTCCCTCAATGACCACCACTCCCCTTTACAACCCCACACATGCACCAGAAACTCGTATATGATGCATAACATGCCGCCCGAGCGAGCCGACCCGGCCAGGATGAATGCAGACATGACGCGATTGAATCCGGAACTGTCTAGACTAAATCCGGAACTATCTAGGCTGAATCCGGAACTGTCTAGACTAAATCCGGAACTATCTAGGCTGAATCCGGAACTATCTATGCTGAATCCGGAGCTGTCGAGACTGAATCCGGAGCTGTCACACATGAGCCACTACCCCAATGAGGTGGAATTGGCCAGGTTGCAGGAACTGGGGCATCTGCCACCGGATGCCAGGTTCAATACGTTGCGAGGGCATCTGGTGCCATACAGATGCCACGGGCTTGGCGTGAGTGCCAGCAACTTGCACAGAGACTGCAGGATCGATGGCGAAATGGCTATAGAATGTTTGCATCAAAAAACTGGAAGTAAAGGTGAGTTATTTTTTTATTTTAATTAAACATTGCCAGACTACTACACCATTTGCATGGTGCCAAACTAAGTACACAGTAAGTAGTACAGTCAACTAAGTACCCATAGTACAAGCGCTGTACTATGGGTACCGTACAATGGACTGGGGGCGATCCCAGTGACACCCAGACCAGGGCAAATAACGAAAAGGCCATTTCCGAAATTTACCCTTGCGGGAATCGAACCCGCAACCACCATGTGCAGTGAGCCGAGCGGCCTACGCTCGAACCACTGCGCCAAGCGGTTATCTGCTAGCACTCTTTGCATTATTATAAAAAAGTAAAAGGAGAATGGTGGATGTATTAAAAAAACAATAATTAAAAATAAGAAAGAGATTGATGGTTAGATTGATTTGGAACGGAAAAGAGGAAATATAAATAATTGTGATGGTAGGATTAATTTAATTATTTAAACTAGTAACACGTGATAATAAAGTTAATATTATAATAGTGAACACAACTTGGATTTATGATTACCCAATACCAAATCCCGTGTTCAACAATACAAAGTTTGCCGTTCTGTCACCGCTATCAGATAGATGGTCCACTGAGAAGGTACACTATTCTTATATTATACCTACTTTATATTCAGTTTCAGATCAGAGTTCAGATTCGTGTCCGAAACAAGGCAAGGAGAACTTGGGCTTCCAGAATGACAAACATTCACCGATCAGGTGAGTGATCTTCATGTTTGAGGATGGTGATGATGATTGAGGATGATGTTGATCACTGAGAATGATAACAGTGATTGAGAATGGTAAAGATGATTGAGGATGGTAAAGATGATTGAGGATGGTGGTGATAATTGAGGATGGTGATGTTGATTGAGGGTGGTGATGATGATTTAGAATGGTAATGATGATTGAGGATGGTGATGATGCTAAAGGATGGTAATAATGATTGAGGATGGTAAAGATGATTGAGGATGGTGATGATGATTGAGGATGGTAATGACGTCGAGGAATTTCCTGTTGTATTAAGTTGTTTTTTTTTATTTAGGTCGTCGATGCAGGACTGCCGCGCGGCCAATCAAAACGCAGAGTCTGAAGTGTACTTTGCAGATGTGTCAAGTTGCTGTAATGTCTCTGTCAAGGTAAGTGTCATCATTTATATTTAGCAAATGACCGACCGCTTGGCGCAGTGGTTCGAGCGTAGGCCGCTCGGCTCACTGCAAATGGTGGTTGAGTGCTCGAAACCCGCTGAGGCAAATTTTTAAAATGGCCTTTTCGTAATTTGCCCATGCCTGGGTGTCACTGGGATCGCCGCCAGTCTATTGTACGGTACCCATAGTACAAGCGTTGCTTAGTTTGGGACATACAGTTGGTGTGTCAGTCTGGCGATATTTATTTTAAATTGCACGAGGTATTATCAATTTGATATGCGATTTTTTTTAAACATAGACGCAAGCCTAGTACATTCCACAATAGTGTAATCTTCTGCTTCTATCTAGCAATTACTAGCGACCCGCCCCGGCTTCGCACGGGTATTTTTATCAGTGATTCTCTACTATATTATGCATGTATTATACATATAAACCTTCCTCTTGAATCACTCTATCTATTAAACAAAATCGCATCAAAATCCGTTGCGTAGTTTTAAAGATCTAAGCATACATAGGGACAGACAGCGAGAAGCGACTTTGTTTTATACTATGTAGTGATAAAGTATTCTTATTGTTACTTTCATTCGCAGGCCGACTGCTGCCTGAACCCCAACGTGTCGGCTTTAGTCGGCACCATAGAGAACCACCCGGAGTCTACGTCGGAGTCCGACACCGGGTCCTTCACTCTGACGCGACAACAGCGCCCCCAGCCGCAAGTGGGGTCCAAACGTCGCCCCAGACAGGCCGACAAACACGGGAAAACGCAAGAAAAAATGCGACAAGCTTTGAACAGCTCGGTTCGATTGACTGAACATCAGATCGAGCAGTTGAACAATTCCATGCGAATGAGTGAACGAATGGATAGGTGCGATCGAATGGTGATCAGTGACCGGATGAACGAGACTCGGTTGAATGAGCGGATAAATGATTCTAGGGATAGATTGAATGATTCCAGAGTCTGTGAGCGTATGGAGCGAATGAACGAATCGAGGATCAGTGATAGAATGAATGAGACGAGGTTGAGTGAGCGGATGAATGATTCCAGAGTCTGTGAGCGTATAGAACGAATGAACGATTCAAGGATTAGTGATAGAATGAATGAGACACGATTGAGTGAGAGGATGAATGGCTCTCGAGACAGATTGAATGACTCGCGAAACTGCGAATTAAACGATCCGAGGATCGAGCGAATGAACGATTCTCGTATCAGTGA